>AP028446.1:19604015-21053590 GCA_036509395.1 Antheraea yamamai
TATTTATTTGGAAATCCAACAGCATACAGTATTTTATATAATATCTTATAGTATGTAACAATTAAAGCCAAAACAGAATTTCACAATTACAGGAAGTGATACATAAAAATATACATAAGTAGACAAAAGAAAAACATGTAATTTTTACTGGCGTTTAGTATAGTGTGCGTGTGTGTGTGCGCGTGTCGGAATGGGTGTGTGTGAGCGTGTGTCTGTATTTGTGACTTGTGTGCTTGCTTTATCTTTTTTATTATATTATAATTGTATAATTCCGCGTTGTAATTTTATTATTTCACTTTTAAATGTATTCCGTGAATATCGAAATATGTCTACCGTATCGTATACTTCATTATAGGATCGGGCAATGCGACACAGTATTGAATTCTGAGCATAGTTAGATTTAGCATGTGGGACAGCAAACAACGGTGCTTTGCGTGTACAGTATTTTGGTACTCGCAGTGATACAGAGACCAAAAGATCGGGACAATCAATATAGCCCGATAGTATAGAGTGCAATAAAATCATTTCATGTTGTCGACGCCGCACTTCTAAGGAGTCTAGGCGAAAATACTTACATAGTTCACCATAGTTCGTAAATTCTTTAAAATCTTTATAGCATAAAAATTTTACAAATTTTTTTTGAATAGATTCAATACTGTCTATGTATTTATTATATTGAGGCGACCATATGACTGAAGCATATTCAAGAATACTTCTTACGTACGCGAAGTACAGCATTTTAATACACTCTATATTTGTGAATGGTTCGCATATACGTTTGATGAAGCCTAATTGTTTATATGCTTTACTAACGATGACATCTATGTGATCACTCATAGACAGCTTATAATCAAAAATAACACCCAAGTCTCTAATCTTGTCAACTTTTCTAATAGGAACATTATTTATGTAATACTGAAAGTTAATAACTTTAGATTTACGTGTAAAGCTGATATTTACGCACTTATTTACGTTAACAGTAATTTTATTCTTTTTATAATATTCCTCAAGAGTATTAATGTCACGTTGGATATTTATGCAGTCAGTTTCCGATTTAACCCTTAAATAAATCTTCTTATCGTCAGCAAACATTATAAATTTTGAGTGCTTAAAACAATCACCTATGTCAAAAAGATAAGCATTATAAAGTAGCGGACCTAGGATTGATCCTTGCGGGACCCCAGAGGGTATTTTGATAAAATTACTGCAAGAACCACCCACTACAACAGCTTGCATCCTGTTTGTTATATAAGATTCAAACCACCTATGTAAGTTGCCACGTATACCAAGGAAATAAAGTTTTTGCATCAGAATAATATGATCCACACGATCAAACGCTTTTTCAAAATCGGTATATATGACATCGACCTGCTGTTTGTTATCCATACCAGTTAGTATGTAATCTGTGAACAGAGACAAATTAGTAATAGTGGAACGCTTTTTCATAAAACCGTGTTGCTGAGTTGGTATAGATTTATAGATTAGAGGACTAACAAATTTAAAAATTAACTTTTCAAAAATTTTGCCTAAAGTATTTAAAATAGATATAGGTCTATAATTTTTAATTTCCATTTTAGTGCCACTTTTATGTATTGGTATTATAAGGGCCTCTTTCCATTTTGTAGGAAAACAACAATATTTATTAAGCGAAAGGTTAAATAAAGCCGTTACAGGCTTTGCCAGGTATACTGCGCATTCTTTAAAAAAGAGGGGTGGAATTTTATCACTGCCAGGACCCTTGTTGGTTCTGAGAGAGTTTAGAATTTTAAATACACTTTCTTCGTCAATTTCTAAGGTGTCCATCCCATCTGTCGTTATTCTGTTTGATGAGAAATTATAGTAATCCAGGCAAGAATTACATTTCGTGAAAACACTTTCAAAATAGTTATTAAAACCATTACAAATTTCGATTTCTGACGTATATTCTTTTTCATCTAAGATTAGCCTATTAGGATACCCTGAACTATGGGTACGTAAAGTTTTCAAATAAGACCATAATTGTTTTGGATTAGATCGAATACGTTGTTGAATGTTAGATAGATAAAGATCGTAGCATTGTTTTTGTACAGCTTTTTGCCTGGCACGCAACAAAGAAAACTCGTCATAGTCACGCGGATTTTTGAATTGTTTCCACTTCTTATGTGCTTTTAATTTATCTTTGATTATATGTTTTAGTGATTTGGAATACCACACAGGAAAATAATTTGAATTAGATTTTGTTACAAAAGGTACACACCTACTTATTATGTCATCCAGCTCTGTATAAAAAATATTCAGTGCTTCATCCATTGAATTTGAAAGAACAATGTTTTGCCAGTCATGTAGTTTAAGTAAGCTATTTAATTTTCCATAATCTGCTCTATTAAAATTGTATAGTTTCAAAGGATTAAGACGCAAACGAGGTAATAGTAAATCTAACATATTTATATATAAACATGGATGATATACATCCTCACTGATTAATGGCAAGTTTGTTCTATTAACGAGAATTGTTGTGTCACTAAAAACCAAATCCAAAATGTTGTCACTAGCATTTTTGATAGTGTTATACTGTTCAAGTCCTGCCATGTTGCATGCCTCAATAAGATTTCTGGTGGCACGTTGCAAATCTGCAAGACCTCGCTTGAGTACTATAGGGCCCTCAGACATCCAATTTATATTGGCGAGATTGAAATCGCCAGCAATTATATAGTGGTCATTAGGACACTCAATGAAAATATTTGTTAGTTTAGTAGTAACAGCCTCTAGTCTAACAGTTTGGAGAGAATCAGGTGGGATGTATATCACTCCCAAATGTAAATTCTTTTTGTCACATACCTTAAGAGATTGGCTTGGTATTGTAATCCAAACACACTCAACACCAGGCACAGTCCAATCGGGTCTTTCCTGAGCGTGAAGAGAATTAATTGCACATATCATGACTCCTCCTCCAATTTTCTTGGCGGAAGTGGCTTTATTGCGATCGCAACGATAAACTGTATATCTCTTATCACAAAGTTCACCTTCATAGAGACCTTCTGTCAACCAAGTTTCCGAAACAAGATAAATGTCAATATCATTTTGTAGAATACTAAGACGAAATTCCCTTGTTTTAGTTCTTAGTCCCCGTACATTCTGGTACACAAGACGTAGAGGTTTAATCACCATAACGATTAGTTTGAAATTTCAAAACCAATATAGTTGAACTGACTCTTATTATGCCTATATTGTGTGGGGACTGAAACCATAACTTTCCATAAGGTATTTGTTTAGGTTTTTTATCATAGACTGATCCTGATATGAAACTGTATGAACGTTCCAATGAAACATTGTCGCCTATCCGGTTTGTTATATTAGTGTAGTTTTTTAGAATTGCAAGGATAAACTCGGAATTGTGTGTTATTTGTGAGTGTGTGCTTGAAAGTGTGTATATTGTATTTGATAATGCGTGTGTCTTTGTTCTATATTGTGCAAAAATAATCATATCTAAATTTACAAGGCATTTATATTGATATATTGCATATAGTTGTGTTCGCCAGCATAAGACGTTAATTCTAAATAAATACTTAACATAGTATAAACTAAAATAGACATTTATCATGTACAAACATTTTAGTGTTTTTATACAAACTAAGAAGCGATTTTTTATCATAGAGTTCCCTAAATAATCTTTGTTAAGTCTTTTTGTGAGTTTATTGTTAGAACAGGAGACAATTCGTTTTTCCTTAAAAAAATACAACAATTCCTAACCCACACAAATTTATACGCGTATTCTTTAGCCCGTGCTTTAGCCATACTTAATGTATGTTTATTTTCTGGAGTAAGATGTTCATTGATAAAAAAGTATTTAGGTGATCCGGGTATCCCAATATCTGCTGTAGTAATTCCTTTTTTCCTTCGGACACCAGAGATTACATTATCTTTAATACCCCTTTCCTTGAACTTTACTACAACAGGTTTTGGTTTGTCAGTTCTTTTCAGGAATGGCTGTACACGGTGAGTAAACTCTATCTGATCGGGCTTCAAATCTACACCAGCGTACTTAGCAATTTTCATTACAGTGTCAGTGAGAGACTCTGTTGACGTTTGAGGCAAACCCACTATTTCAATGTTAGATAGTCGCGCCCACTGTTGTTGCTTATTAATCTGAGTTCGAAGTTCCAATACTTGGCTCTCTGTTTCTGTCATAGACTGTTTCATTATCTCGAAATCTTTATGGAGACGTTCGCTATCTTGAAGTAGATCACTGTGTGAGTTTTGAAGGTCTTTTATTTCTCCTAAGATATTTGCAATATCGGCTTTTAATTCACTAAAGAAAGTGGAGCGAAGTTCTTCTATAATTTCGTTTTTAATAGTTTGCAGCTTGCTGTCCAACATGAGCTCAAGTTGTTTAACC
Source organism: Antheraea yamamai (assembly GCA_036509395.1). NCBI lineage: Eukaryota > Metazoa > Arthropoda > Insecta > Lepidoptera > Saturniidae > Antheraea > Antheraea yamamai. The sequence continues at coordinate 19,608,391 of AP028446.1, forward strand.
AATGACGTTTGACCCTCTGTAGCATAAGATTTTTTTTTTTTTTTTTTTTTTTTTTGTAGCTCGGCAAAGTGACTGTACTGTGCCTGATGGTAAGCACAGTACAATCCAAAAACAATGGCGACCACCGAAAGACATACTATCTATCGCCGGTCGCCGCTGTCATGCCGGCCTGAAAGCGACCCAGTCAGGGACAGCCACCCCCCAAGGTTGCTGGATATACACCGGCTGATCCCGGAACGCGACACGCCCAAACGTGTCACTATGGCGGGTGTTCCACCTGGTGTACGGTGGTCGCGATCCAGTCGGGTACAGACACCCTACCACCCCGCAAAAAGATAAGATCTAACTTCATCAACAGGTACTTCTGGTTGTGAATGTATATCATGTGTTAATGTCTTCACAGATCGAACAGGTGTTGCGCTGTTATCGCCTCCTTTTTTGTCGGATGATGTGCAAAGAGGACATTTCCATATCGATCTCGTAACTGTTGAATCACTCGAGAAGTTCACACATTCAGAATGATAAGTTCTTTGACAAAGTACGCATTTTATACGTTTATGTGATACTGTAATATTTTCCTTGCATGCTTCACATCGTACTGCCATTGTAAAAACAATGGAGGAAGCAATTGAAAATTAGATCAATATATAAAAAAATAAAAAATATATAGTATTAAGTAAAAAAAGTTAACGGGTGTCAGATTCGAACTATGGTCAACAACTCGTAGGCAGCCGACGTTCTGATTGCGCTATACGGCTTGTAGCAGTCGGTTTGAATATTGTATTCTGTTATTGCATTCACATAACCGTTACGTGACTTCGTTGTAAGTTCAAAGGTCACGGAATGTTCACTCGTAATTTTATGATATTGAAGTTGCACTTACAACTGTTTATTCCGAGAAATTACTAAGCACTGTGTATTTACGTAAAATTAACTTCACTATAGTTAACAATTCAGCGATTATAAACTTGATTTTATCACTTAAAACAATTTATATTCCGGAGCGTAAGCAGATACGTCCTTTCGCATTGCATTTCGCAGTGCGTGTTTCTTTGTATAAATTACTTTATATTATAAATTTAACCTTCCCAACTTCAATAATACTAAATTATAGATACCCAGATAGATTACCCACTATAGATTTTTGTAGGTGGTAGAGCCACGCTGAAGCTATTACTGGTTTCAGCATGAATGGGTTGGCTCGCTCGAGGTAGTACCACCCTCTCATAGAAAACCGACGTGAATCGAATTATATACTTATTTTATATAAAAATAAAGTAAAATGTAACTTGAAGTTAATCTGGACTCTAAAATCATATTTTAAGTATTGCTAATTAGTACCTGTCACTTCTGTCCTTGGACAAATCCATCTAAGGCTTAGATGTATAAGCTTAAAGATATGAACAGGAATTTAGTAATTTACTTTGAGGCCGGGTTAGGGGCTTCGGGTCCGAGGCACATCAATCAGTTCCTAGTGATTAATGTACGTACTGCTAAACGCATTCATGCTTTTCTATATATATAACTCTCAGTGGCACAGTTATATATTAAACTCCATATAAGTGCAGTTGAAACAACCAGCTGGTTCTTAGTTGCTTGTTAGAAAAGCATGCTAGATGCATACAAATTTGATATTTTTTTATTTTTTCTTATATCATATGAGGCAATATCATTTTTTTTTCGCAATACAGCTATATCCTATGGTTGCCATCTAAATTTTATAATAAAGTGTTGTAAATTATTTCGGATAATTATTATTTATAATCTATGTTTTAGTACGAGAAGCAGTCTCCATCACCCAGTCGATATCACTGGATTTATTTATCCTAAAAATGGAATTCAAAGAATATCGAAAATATAAACAAAATTCAATCACGGAGGTCTTGGCGGGATTTTGGAATGTTACTAGTGGTTTTTATTAATATTTTTTTTGTTTTTTGACTCTATGCTTTGCAATATTGGTGGTAATTTACGTGATAAAGTTTGGTTGTTGTGCATAAGTGAAGTGGATGGGAAATAATATCACGGACCATGGATCCTGACTTGCCACAAAAACTTCCTGGAAAGTTCTAATAAGAAGGCCACCAACTTGTTAGTTCATTGAAATGACCGCAAGAAACTTATAACATTATTATCTACTCGACAATGGCAGTTATAATATACTAGAAAATTGCATATCAAATAAAAATAAAAAGAGTACGTAAAAACAATTGGGGTTCATATAGTTTGATTTTTCTGCTATTAATCTTATGTTAATTATTTGAAAAATTTAAGAGATGTTGATTGATAGTATTTGCTTGATGATAGTATTTAATACGAATAAAAATATACATAATTCTTTTTGAAATACTTACAAATAATACGTGACGAGATTCGATTGATTTCTTGTCAAAAGAAAAAAGGAACATTCATATGGTATATAAAAATCACTTTCATAAGTGGTTTAGATACTTTAGCAACAACATTTAAATGTCTTTGCTTGAATAAATTGTGGTAACCCTTGTTATATCTCTCGATTTGAACATTTGTCCTCAAACACCTGTCGACGTGTTCTAGTAACCACATTTATGTCAGGCCTCTTTCTAGGATTGTGTCAGCATGTGTTCAAACGTTAGTCAATAATTGAATGAAAAAGATAACGGGTGAATCTTTTCCAACCGAACACTGACACAGGCAATTATTTAGAGGTGACATTAAAGTAAATTTTCTTTGGAAGCCTAATTACTATCCACTTCTAAAAACTGTTGCTATATTTTAACGTTATATAGTTCGATTATTGGGCATAAGTGGATGGAAGATGATAATACTACGAAGCATGAAGTCTGCGATGCTATAAAACTCCCTGGATACTTCTAAGAAAGGGTCACCATCTTGTTAAAACGTTGAAATTATCACAAGATACTTGTATTATTAATACCTACTCGACGATGTCAGTAATAACTTGCAAGATTGGTGGCCAGAAATATTTTTTTTTTAAATCATGAATGTATTGGGCGGTAATCATTGCAGTGCTAAACAAAACGAGTCATATTACAAAAATGAACTCGGGTATAATACGAGTTTTAACTAAGTAGTGCCTAAAATTTAAAATCTAGTTGAAGTCATGCTTAAAATACTTTATTAGAAAAGCGTGTCCAAGCGATCTCTAGCTAAACATCTGATTTAAGTTTTTTATGCAATATACTTTCTGAATAGCATTCGTTAAATTCAATCTCATCATTCAAAAACGTTCCATTACATACAGGTATTTTGCGAACAATGTAAATTTATGAGTAATATTTTTGTTCAGGTCTTCATTAAGAATTTATTTATTGTACGATACACTGGTTATCATTATTGTGATATTTTAGTTAAAGGAAAATGATGTATAAATTAAATAAATAAGCAATTAACAAGATTTATATATTACGAGAAAGTGCGTAAGGTGGAACAAAAGTATAAGTACAGATTAAATATACTCTCAGATGTCAGTAGTGTCAAATAGTAGTAGTTATGATTTACTCGTGAATGTCTAAAATTGTTTAATTTATTTACTCCTTCCAAATTAATTATACCTTGGATATCCATAATTTACTATAAAACTTCTTTTGCCGGCAAATTGAGATACAGTTAATTACAACAATTGAATAATCAACTTAGACAAGTGTTAGAGAATACTTAAATTAAAATAATGTCCATCAACATTTACAACAAGGGTAAAACACTCTTTTGTAATCAAACTTTTTTTCAAGAGTTCAATGCGTGTTTAACTTTTTTGTAATAACACGAAGCATGTTTTAAACAATAATTTCTTGTCGCATATCATTATCATATCATATCATTGTCGCATCGCGTACTTGTAATATTATACGGCAGAAACTTGTTATTTAAGTAAAAAAAATCAAAATTGATTGTTACAATATGTCTTATATATTTCACATTGAATATAGTAAATATTTAACCTCATTTTACGATAATGGTGTGAAAGAAATTGTCCGCGTCGCGTCGCGTCGTGGCATTACATTGTGACGTCGCTTACGAAACATAAACAATGGTTTTAAAAAAACATAACCCGTCGCGGGTCAGTCGACGATCTAAATGAGTGGGAATGAACAATAGAGATAATTTTATTATACAATTTACCTCATTTTTTTACATTCGAAGTGACGTAATAAAAAGTTATGAGGATATTGTGAAGTCTTTATTGGCATTGTTATGTTCTGGTCGTATTATTGGTCAAATTTTGTTCGCATTTCTGTCGCGAGTAGGAGTTGTGTAAAATTAACTTCAGAACAACTTTCAAATACATTTCCGCTGCATAACTGTAAAAACGAACTCGAGATTAATTTATATACCAGTGGAAAACTATTTGCACATCACATTACACATATGCATATAAAAACGTTTTTAGAGTTATGACATGGGTTTTTTGAAAAAGGGATACAACAAAAAGACAACGTCACCCATCCATGTACTGACCGCGCTTGACGTTGCTTAACTTCGATGACCGGACGAGAACCGTTGTTATCAATAGTCTTCTCGACACAGTGTTTACCTCCACCTCTTTTCGTCACACAAAAGGCTGCGGATCAGAATTTCAAAGCGCTCCTGTAAGAAGATTTACTTCAGGTGAAAGTAATAAAGCCAAACAATAGATTTAAAAAAGTATGCCTACACATTTTTTTATCCTCACTAACGAACTCCAGCCGTAACGCGGAAGTTATGTCTAACAATTATTCACAGATAATTACTTTCACACTTCAACGGCTCGAGCTTAGTTGATTAACAAGAAAAATATTTCAAAAGGGAACGACGCGAATAAGTAAAAAAATCATGAATAATGTAGAGTTTTCTAGAACAAATTTTAAAATGTTTATTTACGCGTGCAAGAATCAACATGTCTATTTCCCTGACACTGTTCAAAACTGTATTGCTATCTATATTTGTAGCTGTATATTTTTTTTAGATTTATTTTTGGCAACCAATCTTTTAGTAGATTATTACTGCCATTGTCGAGTAGGTAAACGATATTACAAGTTTCTTGCGATCATTTCAGTGTTCTAACAAGATGGTGGCCATCTTGTTAGAACTTTCCAGTGAGATTTTGTCGTGTTTCAGAATCCATGCTCCGTGTTATTATTTCTCATCCACTTCACTTGTTCACAATAACCAAACGATATTACGTAAAACACTGTCAATATTACAAAATATGGAGTCAAATAACAGGATTATGAATAAAATATAAATCCACTACATGACATTCCAAAATCCCAGTAATCTACTAGAAAATTAATTGCTAAAAAAAATTAATAATAACAGAACTTTTTAAAACATAACATCATTACGGTACGATGCTTAAAATAGTAATATAGAATTTGAAATTACCGCTGAAATTTTACACTCCTATTTATGAATCATATGTATAAATTAAACATTAATACGTTATAAACGTTACGTTACGTTATAACGAACATTGTAAAGCATAGCATGTGTTAATATAGCAATCCATGTTAATACAATTTATTTGGATAATTCTGTTACAGAACGAATATTATATTGTCTACTATTTAGCGGCTGGTTTTTGACGAGATCTTGATACGTCATGTAATGGATTTTACATTTTATCCATAATCTTGTAAATAACGCAAGATATATTTTGGCTCTATATTTACTGATATTGGTGGCGTTTTATGTAATATAGTTTGGTTATTGTGCACATATGAAATGCTCGGGAAATAATCCACAGAGCATGGATTCTGACTTGCCACAAAAATCCCGGGTAAATATTAACAAGACGGCCACCATTTTGTTAGTTCTTTGATCGTAAGAAACTTGTAATGTCGTTACCTAATCGACAATAGCAGTTATAATCTAATAAAGGTTGGTTGCCAAAAATAAAATAAAAAAATAAATTTAGCGGCGTGGCGGTCGAATTCGGTATAGGTTTGAATGAAAATATATTGTTATTACTCATTGTTTGATTTATGGTTATTATCATTGTTTGGCGGATATAACGGACACAGTAGTGATAAGTTCATCTCAACTCAAGGTTTATCTCTGGAACAAACTATAAATCGAGAATTACCAAATATAAATTTTAAATGACTTATTTTATTATAACCTGTTTTAGTTCATTGGGCTTGCTTTTTATAGTCTATGATTGAGAATTAACAAGTTGACATAGACTATACAAACTTAGTTTTCTTTTATTTCGTAAACCTGTTACTTTTGATTTTAAGTTATTTTACACTCAAGTAAACATTTGTCAATTGTTCTCGAAAATGCGTATGGATCATAACTGACATTGGTATAATCGCGTACAGGGTCTGAAGTCATTTAATAAAGAATATATATTTATTTTTATTTCTTAAAATAGATATATTAATATACAAATTATAATGTACAAATTGAATTGGAAGATAATATTAGAATTAATCTAAAAAAGAAAATGTTGTGATCGTAGAAATGTGAAGAAATATGTATACGAATATAATCTCTCGTATTCCAAATAACACTATTGAAAGATTTAATAGGTTTTCGTCCGGAGTTTTCTTTGAATATGAATTTTATTTATAATAATGTAAACAATGAGTATCAAAGATGGAGCGACTAGTAAACATGCGAGTGTCGTAAATAAGGTTTCCAACATTGAAACATGGATTTACGGTAAACAGGCCTTTGATATCCCTCGAGAGAGTATAAATAATGAGATCTGAATAAATTTCTCTTCAAATATAAAGACTGTTATTAGAATTATTTTAAAATACAATTATTTTATTTATAGCTTTTGTTGCAAGAAGCGACGACGTATATACAACTACCTCGTACCGCCATCTAGTGTTAAATGTAGTAAATACCATTTGCGGTAGCTTAATCTGCCCTGTAATGGGTTTTACATTTGATTTATAATCTTGTGTTATTTGACTCTATATTTCGTATTATTGGTGGTATGTTCGGTAATATAGTTCGTTTATTGTGCACAAGTGAAGTGGGTGGGAAATAATACCACGGAGAATGAATTCTGAGATGTCAGAAAAACACCCTAGAAAGTTGTAACAAGACGGCCACCATCTTGTTAGAACATTAAAACTATTTCAACATACATACTTGTAATATTATTACCTACTCGACAATGGCAGTAGTAATCATAAAGATTGGTTGCCAAAATAAAAAAGTATATTAAAATTATTTTACGTTGATTGATTAAGAAATGTATTTGCTGGTTTTTAAAAATATACATTTGTATAAATATTTATATGCAAGAAATGATTGTTGTGTATGCATATATTACATTGATGACCTCTAACTGCTCCAACATCGTTCGATTGTCATTACAGTTGGTCCGTGTACGTATTTTAACACAGATAATATTTATGCAATATCAATTTTGCTATAACCTAGCTATTTATTATAATGTTACTCTCATACCTGAGTGACGAAGCTTTGGCTACTTGTCGTACCAAAAACTTACCCCAAAATTAGTTCCAACAAAGGCGCCGAAAACGATTAAACTTAGTCATTCCAATAATAGCTCGAAATAAGCGTTTCTGAGTTCTTTTGATATGTGTAAAAACCGCGGGCCCAGTTATCGTGTTACGTCTATCGACACGCAATCCGGTAAAGGATATATGTCTTTGCACACCTCAATTTATTGCGACCATAGACAAAATTTCGTGGCGATACACGGAGGTATGGGAGTAGCATAATAAATTATAAATAGTGACGATTAATAATGAATGTGCGCGCAATCGCCGATATAAACATTTTAAGTTATTAATATTCCTGCTGCGATTATTGCTTAGTTGATACCGTGTTCGGGCCAGCGTCATTGGACGTAGGTTCGAATCTTTGTAACTTAGTCGGAAATTCCGGTGAATGAAGACGTCGTGATGCAACATGATAGTAGGGCTTTTTTTTAAGTCCGTCGTCCGTTACCTACCACCCTCAAATTGTAAATCTGTTGCCAAGCAGTAAGCACCTGTGTACCGGCAGCTGCACTGTTAGTCCCCTCTATGATGGTCGTGTTTATCATCTTAGACCACGCCGTCACTTAAAATTAAATAATAATTGTGGTCAAACGCTAAAAGTTATAGAGTAAAAAGAAAATTATAGGCTTTATTCGTCGATAATTCTTGTAATCAAATCGGATTATAGTTAACAGATATATTGCGATCAAAGATAGAATGAGAGATACACGATGAGCCTAGAAAGTATGTCGTATTTAGTTCAGAGAAATTTCTACATAAAGAAATAAACAAAACTCTTCTATCAGAACTCTAGGAACAGTACGTCCCGGCTCACGCGGGACGATTGGACACCCTGTTTGTACGCTATATTATCCCTAGGCGAGCAGTGATGTGAAAAATTGATAGCCAAGTGTCGAGACCGCGATATCGATTGTTACCTATGTTATTTCTGTCAAGGACCGGGCTAATACAGTCGCGTACAGTATCACTGGAATACGTTTGAAGTCAACTACGCCAGAGTTTCTCAAAGTGTGCTCCGCGACGCCCTGGTGTGCTTTACAAAGTCTAGTGGGGCGTCGTAAGGCAACTCGGCTTTACTATTTTTAGGTAGCTTAACTTAATTATTCGCGAGTACAAAGTGGAGTGAAATTAAATTACCAGCACATATAGTTTCATGTTGTCTGCTTCTATTTCAACTAGCTAGCTAAGTTAGGGTGCGCGCCAAGAAAGAATACCCAATTTGAAAGTGTGCCGCGAACTAAAAAGGTTTGGGAACCTCTGAGCTATATTATAATAAAATTACTGAGAACTTTCGGTGCATCGCACTATGGTTATTTCTATTATAGTGAGTATTGTAAAGAAGTGTTTAACTTATTTATATTTTGTTCTTTTCATAATGGAAGCATAGGCGTTGAGTTTTGCAGCCTCTAGTTTATGGTAACTTTTAGATGTGAAGTAAAAAGTTTGCGATGTCTTATTTTTGTAATGCCATAAAGTTATTGGACAGTCTCCCGGACAGCGTGCTCACTCCTTATGTTCTTTAGACATACCGTGACGACATTTTTGGGCAGGCCAGCTTAAAAGTGGCGATTAGCGATGAGAATGTCTCTATAATCGCCATTCTTTTTAGTCTGTACTCCGCTTACCGTGAGACAGTGTCGTTACTTTACCGTGCTGTTATAAAAAAACGCCTTTTTTCAACATATCTCAGTAAAATGTTCATGACTAAAGTTCTTAGTTCGAGAGATGTGAACCCACATTTTTGGCCGTCATCAGTGTGGGAAAACTATCGTTGTGAGTGTAGTTAATATGCTGCTTATATAGTACCAGCCGGCACGGTGGACGTTGTCCCGCCCTGATAATAAACAAAACTTTGAAGTTAGACATATGCTGTCGCTGACTTTTTTGTAGGCATTATCAAGCTCTACAACTTTTCTCTAGAACTCAATCATATATCTCTCATCGTTAAGGCGGCGTTCATAACAAACTTTTTTATTCGACCGTTTTTTTCTCTGACTTTGCAAATCCGACTACCACAAAAAAATCTTTTAATTTTTCGGTTTAATATATAGCCTATGACACTCACAAATAACGTGGCTTTCTATTAGTAAACGAATTTTCAAAATCGGTTTAGGAGATCCAGAGATTACCCCCTACAACGTCACAAACTCACTAATTGAGAAGCTCACAAATTGACAAACTCACATACCTCTGTATAATGTTAGTATAGATTTATATGAATGAGCCCGAAACACGACTCATCGAGTCTTTCCACTACGTGTATAATTATTGCGATGTAAAAGATACAAATTCATCAGGGCTTCTTGTGATTATTCCTAAGTTTACTGGTCAGTGAACATTTTATATAGGGCAAGTCTACTGTATGCAATTACTAATCTATAATAAGTAACAATAATAACTTTTGAAACCATAAAATATAAGTAAGAATAAAATTAATTAACGATACTTATCGCGTTATATATGTGCACTTGCACATACACAGCTAGTACATATGTGTAGGTAAAATGTTTCAACGCTATGTTAAGTAACTACGCTCGTGTCGTTTAAATTTTCTGGATAATACGTTCTTGAATTTTATAAAAGTAGTTGCCCGTCCGTGTTTTGCAAGGGTGTGTTAAAGAAGGAAATGCTACCACATTATTTCTTTACAGTACGACTGTGTGAAACGGCAACTGAACAACTAAATTTGCTATGCTGATAATTACAAACTCAACAAAAACATAATTACCTAAATAAGTGCATCTGCTCTGAAATTATGCGCTTATATACATCCGATAGATTGTGTTTACAATTGATTTTCCTTAATAGATTTTTTTAATTGGTTACAATGTAACGATAACTGTTGGAAGTATCGGAAAAAGTCAAGTCGCCCGGGAGCTTTCGTCAAAAACACTGCCTAATAATCCCATTGAGATATAACAAAACAATAGAGTTACGCAGACGAAGTCGCCGGAATCAGCTAGTATACATTAAACTTATTGAGAAAGAAACAATCTCAATGATTTTCTACGGCGACTTTAAATTCCTTTACATAACAGACAATTTCATGCTCATAAACATTAAAACGATTCAAAAAAGGAACTCCAATTAACCTCGTCCGTAAAGGTTCAGAGGCATAACATAAATAAATATAAAGTTTGTGATGAAGTAACACACGACATGCGACGCAGAGACAAAATAAGCCATCTACAAATCCGTTTCTCATGAAACCAGCGTTACATAAATAAACAAAGAGCCGTGGAATAATGAAACATACATAAAAATTCCTTATTACCACTACTTCCTGTGAACACGTGCCGCGCAGTTACCCCTCTTTGTCTATGACTCATTTTCGACATAGGAAATTAAACGATACTGCGTTGAAATAAGAATTAATGTTATGCGAACGGTAAATTAGTATTTTTTATGCGATTACTTGGTGTTCGTGATCTAAATTTAAAATTTTTATATTTTTTTAAACACAGTATGTAAACTCATTGTATTCTGATGTATGTTCTCTTTACTTTTTATGTTTTATTAGAATGACCATAAAGAATAGACAATGTAAACGTTTACAAATATGAAATGCTTTCTTTTTTTATACCATTGTAAAATGTTTAAAAGAAAAAACTTTCATTTGCTTTATTTGTCGATTTGATTTAGGGAGAGTAAAGAAGATTTATTATGGAGCAAATTCCTTCAACGTAAATACAATATAGCGCAAGAAAATAGAAATATATTGCTTTCTTAATACTGCATTTTCTGAAACGTTTCTTTTAATATAATGGCGTCGAGAGAAGAAATTTATAGAAATATTTACTTCACCCTCCATGCCTCAATTGACGTTGACAAGCAGAGCATTGCCTTTACTTAAAAATTCCTTCATTCTGAGAATCCTATTAGCTGAGTAAAGGTTTCTGAGCTTTGATTTTGTTGTTATATACATGTATGTAGTTATTTATTAGAGAATATGATTAATACGGAATATTATTTAATATTACATGCCAATTTTTTTTTAATATATATCATTTGAGGCAAACGAACAGACGGGTCACCTGATGTTAAGTGATCACTGCCGTCCATAGACACTAGCTACACTAGTCGCAAGTACGTTGCCAGCCTGTTTGGGGGGAAGGGGGAATGAGGGAGGGGGAGGAGGGAGGACAGGGAGGGTGGGCCTCCGGCGCTCTCACTGACCGAACGAGACGCAACAATGCGAGCACTGTTACTTCACGTCGGTTTTCTGTGAGAGGTTGATATTACCCCGAACGAGACGACCCATTCATGCTGAAACCGGTAATAGCTTCAGCGTGGCTATACCACTTACAAAATAAATAAAATATTATGTGAGACGAATTATTGTAAGTTGAGATTATCGTATGTTTTTTATGTCCTAACATAGCTAATCTTGTTTTCGTGAAAGATATTATTATAGAAGAGAAGATATTGCTATGTCATGGGAAGTAGGTATATTTTTTCTTAATTGTGCGATTTTTTTATTGTATTACTTTTATTACATTTAACATGTCTATAAGTCATCACAGTTAAATTTATTATTACTACTTAGCGTTTATGGACTGTATAAATGTATTTTACGTTTATGATCAAACAGAATTCGGTTTTTCGTTAAAAAAATCTATGCGTACTTACAAACACAAATCGAAAACAAACTCAGTCTTTTAGAGAACATGATTGGGAGTTTTTGCGGGATCTTGGAATGTCATGTGCTTGGTCTTTATGTTTTATTCATAGTCTTGTGTTATTTGGCTCTATTTTCCACAGTATTGGTGTTTTACGTAATATAGTTTGGTTATTGTGCAAGAGTGAAGTGGATGGGAAATTATACCACGAGGCTGACTTGCCACAAAAACTCCCTGGAAAGTTCTAATAAGGCGGTCACCATTTTGTTAGTTCATTGAAATGATCGCAAGAAACATGTAATATCGTTACCTACTCAACAATGGTAGTAATAATCCACTAGAAGATTGGTCGCCAAAAATCAAATAATAAACAAATAATTACTCTGTGGTCATACCCACAGCATATACTACTCTATGTTTGACTCTACCTTTAGTTTCTCTTCTTATTCGTTTCGATGTCCAGGATAGAACTGCTCTCGGGAGCCTTGTGACGTGCTCATTTAATGAAATGAAGTGTGAAAATCTCTGTAAAAGTATTACGATTTATTGAAAAACTTAACGGATACCGAAATCTTAATATATATATTTCTTGTGTGCGTGTGTATGTGACTGAACTCCTCCTAAACGACTGGACCAATTTTGATGAAATTTTTTGTGTGTGTTCGTGGAGATCCGAGAATGGTTTAGATTCACAATTGGACCCGGTAGGTGGCGCTGCAGTTGACTTTTAGGATTTTTTTTATTATCAAGGCAGGACAACGTCCGCCCGGTCCGCTAGTATCACTATATATTATAAAACAATGTGCTCTGCCACGTCTGTCTGTCTGTTCACGATAAACTCAAAAACTACTGAACGGATTTTCATATGGGTTTCACCATTAAATAAAGTGATTCATGAGGGAGGTTTAGGTATATAGTTTGTCAAGGTTTTTTTTTATTATCAGGGCGGGACAAAGACCGCCGGGCCCGCTAGTAATTTTACAAATGTGTTACTAGAGGTCATCCGCGACTACGTGTTGAGGAAGTTTAAAAATGACGGACTAAATTTGCTCTGTTTAGGCCACACTGTGAAAAGCACCACGCGTATTTTCTATCGCAATTATGTAACAGTGTAATGTATGAAATATCATATTTACGTACAATGACGCTTTACATTTTGATAAATACAGTTGTGGTTTGATAGAAATCTGACGCGGTGCGGTGCGGATAGATTTGTGTGACTATTTTGTGCATTATGAATTATTTGTGTGTCCACTAACCGCATTACGAAATAAATTCATGCACGGAGTAGGTTCTTTAGCATGCCTAACTGCAACCACTGTAACTGCAAGTTTCAAATTTATGAAGAACTTTTAGGTAAATTGTTAAAAAAGTAAAATAATCTTGCTTTTTTCTTGTTTTTATAGTAACGGTGATGTACGTGAAGCGCACTATTCCGCCAGTGTCATGTGATTAAAAAACACCCTATTGAAATTAGTAAGTGTAATTTTGTCTCATAATAATGTCAAGTATAGTGAACGGTAGTGATGTCTGGAAATAACATCTTCTTTGTACATCCATTTAAAAAAAATGACAATAATGATTTGTATACTTAAAATATACAATATGCTAAAAATAAATGTACCAGATTAAGTGCCTTACTGGCTCTTCTCAATGACTGGGTTATTGTAATGACCTTTTAAGGTTTCAAATGAATTAATTATTGAATTTAATATTTCCAATAAGGTGGCAACCCTCAATCCACTATCCACTGAAATAGTTCCATGAAAGCTTCGTTAACTTTAAAGTCGTCTACTTTTCCAATAGGCACTTTAAAAAAACTTAATCCAATCAAAGATCCACGTTCATTTTAAAGTGCAATTGTAAAGGTGGAGTTCCGAGCGCTGCGTCTGTTGCGACCATGATGCTGCGACAATGCTCCTACTAGAGCATGATAGTTTAGAATCATATATATCTACGCATACTGATATAGTTTACGCAGAGTCACATATTCAGCAGAACTGGTGGGATATATGAAAAAATGCCTCCTCGTGTGACTATACCTGAGAGTATATCCAGCTAAACCTGTGCAGTTAGTTTTGATTTCGATTTCCCAATGGCAAGAGCTATTTTTATTTATAACAATACGAAAGTAGTTCGCCTGCATTAATGAAAATAATATAAATAACTAAATCTATAAGTTTAAACCAGATCAAATGATTAATACTTTATGCAATTTAGGCCCTGAGAAGGCACTTATGAACGTCAAAATTGGAAAACAACTCGGCCATTGAGAAGATCCGGCAAGAAACTCGGTCTGGTTTATCTTTTCATCATACATGACTTGACACGATTAGAGATACATGTCCTCAGCGTATTTCCTATGTAGTTATTAACACAACTTAAACCATCAGAACAGAACGATTATAAGAAAAACGTTAATTATAAATTAACAGCGGTTAAAAGCGGATTTAGACTACATTATTACGTATTTGCACTGTGCACTCGATTTTTTTAGTTTGTATTAATGTTGTTATTCTGTCGCAACGACACTAACGTGTCATGCCACACGCGTTGTGTCGTCACTATGGTCATAGTCGCTGCGTTCGAAACGCTACCTTAAATCCTAGCCGACTTGTTTACGTAGAAGATAAATCCATCGGATTCTATCTCAGCGTCGACAGATTACTTCGCACTTCATTCGCTTTTACATATTACGTGTGTAAATTTACATTACTTTGTTTTGACTTTAATTGAATTTATACTCTTTTATATATAGTTTGGTTTCTTAATATGTGTATAACATAGACAAAGCTAAATTTTATTGGTTAACAAACTAGAGCCCGCGTATTTGTTTATTAATTTATAGACCCTATTTACTTTTTTAAATTAATTAATTTATTTTTTCTTCAGACTTTTGGTCGGCCTTTTTTTCTGACATTAATTTACCTCTAGTGTAATAATTAAATGTAAATAATGATTATACTTAATTAGTTACATATAATTGTTAATGTTTTTTTTTAAGTTTCTAACTTGTATTTGTTGAGATACAGAGAGATAATTGAGAAATTATGTGTTATATCTGACTTTAATTTGGTATTACTACTTAAACTCTATAATAACCCTTTAACCGATTATAAATTTCTAAGACAAAATGAGTCAACAATTCAAAAATACAATTATACATAACATGTATAAAAATGTGATTATTGTTACTTGAGCATTGAGCAAGGATTTTTGAAAACTTATTCTTTGAGGAAATTTAATCGAGTGTTAAAAATAATAATTCTATTAAATTCCCATTATATTTTACTTAATTTTTAAAAATACTTTGATATCACATTTATTTTGAAGACCTGAGTCATGTTTTTATTTTTCCATGATACAGGTTTCGCTTCACAACAATTCATGTGCAATTCTATAAGTGTGTAAGATATACAATAGTTTTATATAACTAACTTATCTACGACTAGCCTCTGCCCGCGACTTCGTCCGCGTGGAATAGTTACTTTGGGCTAACACTAACACGCAGCGGTAGCTCTTAAAAAGAAAAAAAAAAACCGATTTTGAAACATTTTTCATTTGTGCTCCGCTCCTATTGGTCTTAGCGTGATGATATATAACCTATACTGAGATTGTGCAACTCATCACATATTTGATCAACTAATAAACGGTTTAATATAATTATTGTTCGGAGTGCCAATAGATGTGAAAACTAGAAATTTAAATTAATAATAAAAAAACCCTTATGAAATTTAAATAATTAATTTAAAAATTGAAAAGAGAACACAGTTATTTCATTGTTTTAAGTTTTCACTTCTGTCGGCAGTCCTTACGACTGCCTCGACTTTTTTTTTTTATATTTTCGTATAGAATTTGAAGTCTTTGAATCTTATCTCAAATAAGTCACCAAGAATATTCACACGTTACAATACAACATCGCAGATGATCATTTATTTCTTTAGATTTTGTCTCCGGTCCCCGGGCGTCGCGATGCCATGACAGTTTCTGCCGCCCTTTTTCTTTTCTTTTTACTAATGCTTTGATTTATTGCGTCTACAGCCTTGATATTGGTAGTTACCCGCAACAGATGTTTCGTTTACTTGCGACTTTCTGTGTAGGAATATTGAGAAAAATCTTGTTTCTTTTTTTATGAGACGGATAAAAAAAACATTACTTTAAGGCTGATTTACATTAATCAGAGTGATATGAAGTAGGGATGTAGGATTTAAAAAATAGCGCCTTATGTGTATCGAACTATCGATGTTTATATCGACGCTTGACAGTCTTGATTGTATATTATTTGTATTTTAAATGTTTATTAATGAGTGTGAATTATTTGTAAATAGAAATTATTATCTTTAGTCTCTCTTTCACATCTATCTCACTCCGAATACTAATTATAAACTTTTTTATACAGCATATTAATTCATCAGACATATGGTGGGCTCTTATGCTACTAGTCTGACTCAAGCCGCCCAAGCGTAATACGATCGGTCATGCTTATTAGCATGTCATGATGTGATATTATAAATTTATCACCTGCCAACAATTTCCGCTTAACGTGCCTAAAAAAGTTTTCACTTCATAAATATTGTTTATGGAATCTAAAACAATGATTTGGACAATTTATTTTCTGCCAGTTATTACGTTAAAAAAAGTAGTCGTTCAAGACTTTGATATGTGGAATAACGTTGTGGTTTGAGAACCACGATAAACGTAAAGGGAGACTGGGTCTCGAATGCAGCTATTGAAACATATTAAGTTGACGGTGCTAGTAGTAGATAGGTGAATTCAGAAAAAACCCTATGGTTTCATCACGATGGTTTCCTTCATTAAAAACTCGAACTCAGTTACAAAAGAGAGATGTCCAAATACACTACCAACTAAGCCTTCATCGCATCTCATATTAGTTGCAAGAATTGGAAAATAAAAATATAAGCTGTTTTAAACCATATTTTCTTTTTGCAATAAGCTAATTATATTAATGTTACCCATTACAGCCGTTAAAACGATGAGTAAATTAGTTTTTTTTTCTAACTGACTACGCTATTGACCTAGTATTAACAGCTTCACCGGACTACAAGTAAATTAACAATTATATTATTATTAATGTAACGCTGATCGAGGTATACATAGCCTGTTCTCTGGTCGCTCAAAAGTAGCTTGTGAATTTCTAGAAGAATTGTGCGTACTCGGACTAGAAATTGTACTTCCTAGTTAGGCCAACATACTTGCGCTTGAGATCCCTTGCTATAATAGCAATTCTACCAGCTGGTACCGGGCTACCTGGATGACGTAACCAAGTTAAGGGCTAGTGTCAGTATAACATAGCAACTGGCAATGCTATACCAAGGACAGACGCTTCCAATAGAACATAAGCGTAATACCGTGGGATCTCCTATCATCGACACGCGTGTAACCAATTTGTTTCAGATTTGCTGACACATTGATGTCAGCTCGATGTAGTACGTCATTAAGGCTGGCAAGGCGTGGTATGCTTAATAACTATATCACTATTTTTAATGTAATATACATATATATAAGGTTCTTGTAAATCAAGCTCTATACAATAATTGTAGTAACGTTGGAAACACTGACAATAAAATAATTGTTATTTTTTTCTATTCTTGGTGGAAAATGTACGCGACCTACTTGCCAAACCCTGCAAGAGTTGAATTACAACTTATTTTTTGTGATGGTCTTCTAATATGGTATTTCGAAATCAAGACCTTAGACACGGAACATGAGCGTAACTGGTCGCCATACTTGCCGCCTTTCCGAAAAGGAACGTGACCTGATTACTGACGGAAGCTGTCAGTTGTCTATGGGACGACGTGTACGTCACGAGTACGCTCAAGTATATACTTCTAAAACCGTCTTTATTTTATAGTATTAAGTTTGAAAATCGCTCGGTACAATTCAATATCACATTCGCCCGTTCATGAACGGTTTATTGTTCAAAACCGGGTGGAGGGGGAGCGTGCCATTCCTTCACACTTCCCAGTAATAGAACGACTTAAACGGGCCGACTCTATTATATCCAGTTCAATTGTATTATACCTTACTGGGTTTGTACCGAACTTCGTTAGAACAAAATTCTGTGAAATCGGAACGGCTTTAGCGAGCGTCCTGTATCTCTTACTGTGAGAAAGTTGTGTACCGTTAACGTTTGAGAAATTTTTAAATTTGGAAAACTTCTTTTAGTTTTCTTTTTAAATTTAAAAATTGTTCGGCCTGTTTTTGTTACTTATTTTATAGTGTCTGCTGTGTGGAGAATATCTTGTGGTTTTAGGAGAATTTAGCAGTCTGTTTCAACATGTTCCAGTTATTTATTTTATAGTTAAAATTATATGTGAATGATTATACAGTATTTTTGAATTACAAACTGAATGGCCGTAGTATATAATAACTACTTTAAGATATGTTTAAAAATACGGTGATAATGATTAGAATTTAATTCGGTTACATAAAATATAAATATGTAGAATATAATGAACCTTTGAATATTAGCCACTATGTGGTCAGGTAGATAAAGATTTTCTCCGATTCTTGTGAGATACCTCTTCTCAGTTATCATCACTATACTTAAACTGTACAACAGTTATACGTGTACTCTTTTCGGTAATAAAATCTAAATACGAGACAAAGGAATTGTTTTCCTTACGAAACGTAGTAAAGTCATGCTTTTACGATTCGTAAAGAAAATTCTGACTAGTTAACCTATAAAAAAATGTGTTAATAAAGTAAAAGTAGGAAGTTGTTAAACACATACGTTTGTATGTAATCTGAATGAAAACGCGACGAAGTTACGCAATTTTCTGAATTTCATTCCGGTAAGGGATTAGCCGCGCCAATAGAAACATTCCGTATTTTCCTTTTCGTGTTTGAACTGTTTATTAAAGTGAAACGTGTCTTTTTCCATCGCCTCAACTTTTTTCGTCGATCTATTGCATGTCGCATTACAGCCGGCATGCCGTGCGGCCGCGGAGTAAAATGAAAGGTGCTCGGCAGAGCAGACAACGCCTCTATTCAAAATTATTTAAATATATATTATGCTAAGTTTCTAACATGTGTCTATCATCTGAATTATTGTATTTATTATGAATTTCGTACTCTAATACGCAGATGGAAATTTAAATTTATAGTTCAATATCTTGTCTACTGTCGATTTCCCATTATCATTCCCACCTCCCAATTATTAAGTTAAGATTAAAAACGCGATTTAATTTTCAATTAAATGCCCACGATCCGAAAATTGTGGATTCATAAAACCACAGATTTTTTCTTATTTCACGTCGTTTCACATGTAGCGTTAACTATAAAAAAGAAAAAAAAAACAAAGTATTCGGAGCAAGCTGTAAACGCTTGCCGACTGCCGTTCCACTTATGCGTAAAGTAATCGATCAACTCGCGATACGTTCCATTATACCAGTTTCAAACAGTCGTATTGTACCGGCACATCGAGGCGTAAGTGAAACGACTGTTTTAATTAATTTTTATTTCTCTGTTAACGTTTTCCGCGTTTACGTACTATCACTAAATAGTATAAAACAATGTCGCTTTCTCTGTCCCTATATCCCTATGTATGCTTAAATCTTTAAAACTACGCAACGGATTTTGATGCGGTTTTTTTTAATAGATAGAGTGATTAAAGAGGAAGGTTTATATCTATAATAACATCCATTAAATAGTGGAGAAATACTGTTACTTTTAAGGTTTCTAATGTGATGTTGTAAATAATTACATTTTTTCCGCTTACATTGCAACAAAAGCAGGCGGGCCACGGGCAGTAATGACTGGATAACTACTGGATCGATTTTAATCATTTTTTCAGTGAATAGCATAGGCTATATATTTTCTACCCGTGCGAAGCCGGAGCGGGCCGCTAGTTTTTATATATACTAGCAGACTCGGTACATAGATGTGGCCTGCCGCAAAATTTGATGTCCTAAATAAATATAATTAAAAAACATTGGAAGATGATGAGGCTGAAAATTTGGTATATTATGCTGTTCATGTGATAAATCCAAAAAAAATAGGTCCCAAAATTAGAAACAAATAGAAACAAAATAAATAGAATTGGACAACAGCGCCATCTATCAAGCCCAAGTGTAATTAAGAACCGTGCGAATAATCCTATACGTACAAAAAAAAAGCAAAGTCGATTAAGAATTTTTATTCATTATAACATTTTATAATGAAGTTTAAAGCGACCAAAGCCGCGAGCGTTTTCTAGTTGCGATATAAAACTTAAAAACAACATAAATATAACAAAACCATCAGTCCGAATTGTAGCTATTCATTAGAGAAAGAATTTTAGAATTGAAGCAAGAGTTTTAGAGATTATGTCTACATCCAATCTTACAAGCTGTAAGTCAACATAGTATCACGAGTTTTTGGCCGGATCTTGGAATGTCATGTACTGGATTTTATATTTTATTCATAATCTTGCCTTGTTTGGCTCTATATTTTGTAATATTCGTGTTGTTTTACGTAATATAGTTAAGTTATAGTGCACAAGTGAAGTACATGGGAAATAATACAACGGAGTACGAATTCTATAAGATGCCACAAAAATTCCCTGGAAAGTTCTAACAACGGAACCACCATCTTGTTAGAATATTGAAATTATCACTAGACACTTGTAATATCTATTCCATAATATCAGTAATAATCTAGAAAATTGGTTGCCAATAAAAATAGAAACTATAGAAGTAATATTATGCAGAAACAGATAGGTTGTGAAAGTGAGAGTACTTGACCATGCTCTCACCAAACTCATTGTTATAATTTCACTATGATACAATATAGCTGATTTCCCAATAGCAGAATAATTGACAACAGTTTGTAACATAAATTGTTGGAAAATAACGGCGTTGTCGATATATGTGTTATGGCCACATAAATATACTGGAATGTACACTATGCTTATATTACGATTAAATCATAATGTTTCAATTCACGGCCATGTTCAGCCATGTCAGTACCAATATAATGTGAATTGTGGCTACAAAACGGTTTATAATATACCACTAAATAACATTAAATGACATTCGATTACTCTATCGTTTGTCTTATCTCTATACACGGACGTTGTTTGATTATTACATAAAAAATAACCATAAATCATAACCTCTTTGTTTTAATCTAGGCGTTGAGGAACATTAGTAATGAATTATGGTAAAAGTTGAATAAAAATTTAATAAATTATTACACAATCATTCTGTTTAAATCGACCATTAATTTGTTTTTATTGCACTAATAAAAGTGTAAGTTGAAAATTTTAATTATATTTTACCTTAGTTATTAATTTTTATTGACAGTGAAGGGTGCATTAAACTGTAATGTTTATAGTTTGTGCCAGCACACACGTAACGACATGTTGCCAACGCAAAAAAAATCATTTGGTAATATAGAATAATAACGAAAAGTAAAATGTTGCCAACATACTAATACTATTAGTTTCTAGACACAGTTCACATTGTTAGTAATAATTAATAACCGAGAAGAATTTATAGCCCAAATTACCAACTTTAATAATGACAGTGAAGGAGTTTTTGGCGGGATAGTCTGTCATGTAGTTGCTTTTATATTTTGTTCATAATCTTGTGTTATTTGACTCTATATTTTGTAATATTGGTGGCATTTGACATAATGTAGTTCGATTATAGTGCATAAGTGAACTGGATGGAAAATAATGGCACGGAGCATAAATTCTGAGATGCCACAAAAATTTCCTGGAAAGTTCTAATACGGGCGCCATCATCTTGTTAGAACATTGAATTTATAACCTACTCGACAATGGCAGTAATAATCTAGAAGATTCGTTGCCATAGAAAAGAGTAAAAGCAAAACGTTGCCAACATTCGAAAACGATTACTTTGTAGACACAATTCACATTGTTAATCATAATTAATAATCTAGAAGAATATATTTCTCAAATTACTGAAATAATGACAGTGAAATTTCTATTTGATTTGATTCTGATAACGTTCAATGATCGACTGTAGACATTTTATTCAGGAAACGTTTTGCGTGGCACAAGGCCAGGGTACAAAAGCGCCGATTATTACTCGAGTGTAATTTGGCGGGAACGGTCGCCTGTGGAGCGGTGAAGAATCAGTAAATGTCTAATTTTCTCGACTTCCACACGACTGAGTTGGAACATTGCGACGGTTAATGTGTTCCGACCCAGCTCTTTATAATACAAAGGAATTAAACGATATAGAGTATTCTATTATGTATCCATTCGAAAAGGTCATGTAATTACAATTTAAAATTAAGTAAGCCATTATCTTTTTTTGAAGTTATACTTCTTTAGGCGCGTTATGAAAAAATGATGAGAGTGAAATTTTAATTTTTGTGACACAAAATTAACAGTATGAAGCTGTCTGCTTAACCGCTCATTAAGTCTCGAAAAAAAAGCTACCAACAAAATAGAAATTGAACCTCGATATTAGTCGCGCATGTTGGTACACTCGTCGTGTTTTTTTTTTGTCGTTTTTTTCTACAAACGTAGATTAAGGCGAAAGATAAAATTTTTGAACAGATTGTTATCTTGTTACGCCAAAGAAGTATAACTTCTAACGCGTGTACATAAGTACACACACACTTTTTTTTTTATATGGGTTTTGGTTACTGCATAATTTTAGGAGTGAAAACTTCGTT
The DNA here is from genome assembly GCA_036509395.1 of Antheraea yamamai. Lineage (NCBI taxonomy): Eukaryota > Metazoa > Arthropoda > Insecta > Lepidoptera > Saturniidae > Antheraea > Antheraea yamamai. The sequence continues at coordinate 19,631,126 of AP028446.1, forward strand.
AGGCGCGTTGTGCGGTATTTTGTTGGCAGGAGATAAACTTATGATTCCGCACCATGACATGCTAGTAAGCGTGACCGACCGTATTGCGCTTGCGCGGCTTGCGTCATACTAGCGACGCGTAGTATAGCGGTCTGTGTCCATCTAACATTGATATTTTGTATAGAAATTGTGCAGCCCATTTATTTATTATTTTATAAACTGTATACAAATGTTTATATACATTATTGTTCGGAGTGCCAATAAAATCAAAACCAGACTAATGATACTTTTTTTCGATTTATTTTTGGCGACCAATCTTCTAGTAGGTTATTGTGTGTAGTAGATTATTGCCATTGTCGTATAGATGATGAAGATTAATGTCATTGTCGAGTAGATGATGATATTACAAGTTTCTAGCGATCATTTCAACGTAACAAAATGGAGGTCCTCTTGTTAGATTACTTTCCAGGGAGTTTGTGGCAAGTTAGAATCCATGCTCCGTGGTATTATTTCCCATCCACTTCACTTCTGCACAATAACCAAACTATGTTACGTAAAACACCACTAAGATAACAAAATATAAAATCAAATAACACAAGATTATAAGTAAAATCCACTACATGGCATTCCATGATCCCGCTAAAAACTCAACTGCACAATTTATGAATAAAATTTATTGTAATCTTCACATACAAGAATGAATATTGGGGATATTTGGTACATTATATATGTCGTGTCGTGGTGGTCTAGTGGATTAACCGGTACAATATTAACCTGATGTCCGCAGGATTGAACCCCGACATGTACCAAGGAATTTTTCGGAATTCGCATACATTTATTAATTTATTGTTAACACTATCAGCTGACGGTGAAATAAAACATCCTGAGGAAACTTGAACACGAGCATTGTTTTTGTATGTACTAATGTATGTGGGAAAACAGAAATATGGATTTCTCAGAGTCTGAAATCACTAATACGTCGTGGGCTGTCGTGGTGCTTATGCCCATACTTTTCTTCGGGAAGAGGCCTATATCCTGCAGTGGATTTCCTAATAATAGAATACATATTCTAATAATAGATTAACATTAATCTGCTTATTATAATTTGCTAATTCATATCAAGTGACAATATTTTTTTTTGGCACATAGATATTTTTGTATAATATCTGAAGTTTTAATAAAACACTTAGACACAAATGAACCGATCTGAATTCAAAATCTAAAATTCTTCCATGGAACTCTTAGTATATTAATAATTATCCGTTGTGTAAACTTTAATCTCTTTGCATACGTCCCTTCAACGTTCATAATCCGCATTAATCTTTCACCTCCAAATACGCTGTTATTTTAACATCGACTTTCGAACCGACCAGAGTATCTATTTTCGATGCCAATGTGAAGTATATGCAAGCAGTTAGAATGCCTAAACAGTATGTGTCGGCCTACCGGCGTCTGTATGCATTGACACACATATTTATTGAGTGTCACACGAAAGCATTCTTGCACGTATTTAAACTTCTTTTTTTATGAATTACGCGCGTATGTCATTTACTTATTTTATACTTGACAGAGCTTGTACAGTGATAGTGAACATTATAATATTTAACCTCCTATGACGTAAGCTATGATGATCGAGATGAGTTAAAAAAGTATTCACGCATTTTACTCTTTTTTTAATGAAAAATTCAACTTATATTTTTTATCTCTTGTTCATTTAAAATTTAAAATGTTAATAAATATATGTTCGAATCCCACACAGATGAGCGTTGATAATAAGGGTACTTTGTATCCGTTAATTGTGATATTTGTCCGCGACACAGGGCTTGAGACTTAATGAAGGAGCCGTCTTTAAAAAAAAACACAAACTCAGTCTCGTTAAGTTCCTTACGTACTTAGTGCGCAGTAGAAAATCAAAATTTTGTTACTTACATCACAATATAAATCTAACGTGTCTGTACTTTTTAGATTGTCGTGAAAAAAATTGGAGGATTGAGGAATAAGTAATAAAAAATATTTCAATCATTTTGGCTTTTTTTCTTTCTGTCTGTTTGTTTGCACAGGTATCACTGATAAAGTACTAGGTTCATGTCAAAACATCAGTAAGAAACATTTAGTCTTTATTTCATTAAAATCGGTACATTCTATCAGAAGCTATTTAACATAAAGTTGACATTATTATATCTCACGAGACACCAAACAAACAAACAAACTAAATATATATCGTGCGATCCGTTGTACAAAACTTTGGCAAAAGGTAACGTGAGACGCGTGTGCCGAAAAGTTTGCGGGTCTGCGGCTACCTCTAGGGTTGATCGTGATACAGACATTTAGAATATCCGGGTTTTTGAAACATCGATATAATGTAGTATCGGTTCAATGACGAATTATCGATGATTGTAAGTATAAGATAAAAGAACAATTTTGAATTACGTATAGAATGCTACGAACTATATAATTACATAGTGTTTTACACGCGGTAAATTTTAATACCTTGCTTCAAAAGCAACTATTTTATCTATTCTGTTATTGCATTGCCTTTGTGAAAAATGTAATTAGGAAGTCGGTAATATAGGTCTTTATGAAGTGTAAAATATTATAATGCTGTATGTTAGTTGTGAACAAACTGTTTTTATTATCTATTTTAATATTGCTTACCACTCGTTACAGTTCTTGATGTGTAGAGCGAGATATTACAATACAATATCCACAAATACTTCTAGAATAATTGAATGCTACGCTGAAAAGTGGTAGTGGCTTTTAATACTGTTTTTGTATACATGTATAAACATTTAACGCACAGATAAAGAATTGACAATTATACTTAGTACTTACCATATAAAAGTAAGTCACTTTTGGGTATTGAAACAGGACCTCTGAGATTAATAGAACAACTTGAAGCGATGATGGCCCAGTTGATAGATGTGTTTGGAAACCGCGTCGATCGACGTAGGTTCATATCCTTGCGAATTAGTCAAAGCTTTACGGTAAAGGAAAACATGATCGTAGGGCTTTTCTAAACCCGCTGGCTAGCTATCATCCTTAAGTTGATCAAATCTGTCGCAAGTACCTGTCGGTGTGTTCCGGCAGCTGCACGTGAAAGCCAGTCTCCTCTAGGTTTAATGTGTTTGTTAGGGTGGAGTGAAAAAAACAATTTTTTTTTTTCTTAGCCTGGGGGTCAAATTTGTAGCTTATAAAAAACAAAAATTTTTGAAAAAAAAAAAAAAAAAATTTTACTCAACATCTTGAGCCAGCCCACTCATTTTTAAAACTAATTACGAGTAAAAATATTTGGTTGCAAAAAAAAAATTTTTGATGGCGTTCTAGAAACTTCAGAGTATCCTCTTTTATGCCAATTAAAAATCACAAGTTAAAAAAAAAATTTTGTGACTATTGTTTTAATTTAAAAAAAAAATCCCAAAAAGTACCATTCCTCTTTAGGGCACTAGAATAAAATTTGAGTTGGAAATGATCATAATTGCCAGTTCTTAGATGTTTTAAGAGATTCAAAGAAAAAAAAAATTTTTTTTTTGCAACCAAATATTTTTACTCGTAATTAATTTTAAAAATGAGTGGGCTGGCTCAAGATGTTGAGTAAAATTTTTTTTTTTTTTTCAAAAATTTTTGTTTTTTATAAGCTATAAATTTGACCCCCAGGCTAAGAAAAAAAAAATTTGTTTTTTTCACTCCACCCTAACTGTTTGTCATCTTTGACCACATCGTCATTTTAACATCAGATGAGATTATGGCAAACGCTAAACTTATAATGATATTTAGAAATATATAAATTTTATATTAAAAAAAAAACTTACTACGACAGTTCCGCAAGGTTTTCAACTTTCGTATTTTTTGTAGTCAGTTGAAAATATTGAACAAATAAATCGTTATCGATATTAAATGTCGCCCATCCCTAGTGCTCGGGTATTTGATACTGACTGTGATGTCGAGTTGTTGCAAAAGGTTGCGTGGTAAGGGTCCGCAGTACTTAATGTGTTTGTAGTTTGTCCTTTGCTTTATTTAGGAACAACTTAAGTTATATAAGTTGTTCATTTATGGATAGATCAGTAGCATTGTGCACGGGCATCAAATTTCACAGATTCATTGAATAGAACGGGCTTGAGTTTTCAATGTGATTTAACTTAAATTTGTATCGTCAAGCCTATAATAATACTAATCTTAATAAAATATAATTAACAAAGCCCTATAAGGTTAGTGTTTTAGGGTTGTCGCCCACATATACATATATAATCTGCGACTTCGACTTCTTAAAATCTTTATATATACCTATACCTGAACTCCTCCTAAAGGGCTGGACAGATTTTGATAATTTTTTTTTAAATCTTCAGGTGGACTTTGAAAGAAGTTTGAAATCTATCCATTATTTGCGTGATAAGTGCGGAACAACAAACCACTATCATTTTATTTATATATAGATTTTATTATCATTACATTTTTATATTGTACCTTTACAAATGTTGACACCATTTTAATATATAAAAGTCCAATGTTATGATGTTTGTCTACGATGAACTCCGAAACTACACAATAGGTCTTAATGAAATTTGGCATTTATATATAATTTGGTCTAACTTGAGAGATAGGATAATTTATATTTGAATTATTCGCATCAATATTTTTAAATTACAGATTAAATTATTGTCGATGTTGATTATAGGTATTAATTGTAAGTTTTATCAGTCTCGAACAGATGGCGCTTTAAATTGTTTTGTCGACAGAAAACTGTAGGACCGACTGTTATAGATATCTCATAGATGACGCCACGTTATAATTTTCAATTTTAAATTAACATGTTATAACTGAGCCACAGCTACGAGTGGCTGGGTCAGCTAGTAGATTATATATGTGTAACTGTAATGGCTATACATATATAACGCACGCCGAACTAGCTCTTAAATGGTAGGAATTTATTTATTTACAATTGTGGATATGGCAACAGTCAACATTTCCATGAATAATACAGTAACAATAATTGGAAGGAGCATACTAGACTTAAAACTCACAACGCTTTATCATACGATACAACTTACACTATTAATAATAATGAAAACTTAAAATTATCAATACTAAATATTGACAAATATTTGAAAAAAAAATAGAACAAGAATAAATTCAAGAAAAAGTGAAAATGAATTCATCTATAAAAATCAAAATGAACCTATGGAAAAGCAAACAAGATGGCGAATATAATCAAGAATTTAATGAAGTATATAATCTACTGAATGTTGTTTAAATAGTCATGGATATAAAATGTGTGTTAATTGTCCTTTTGAATTTAAAAGGTCGATGGTCAAATATGTATAAATATGTATATATCAGTAGGTGGTAGAGCCACGCTGAAGCTATTATTGGTTTCAGCATGAATGGGTCGGCTCGCCCGGGGTACTACCACCCGACCCACAGAAAACCGACGTGAAGTAACAGTGCTTGCATTGTTGCGTTTCGTTCGGTCAGTGAGAGCGCCGGAGGCCCACCTCCTCTCACCCTTTCTCCCATACACAAGCTGGCAACGCACTTTCGACTCCCCTGGTATTGTTAGTGTCTATAGATGGTGGTGATCACTTAACATCAGGTGACCCACCTGTTCGTTTGTCTGCTATGACATAAAAAAAAAATGTCTAATGAGATGTGCTTGGATGCAAGTTCAATATACAAATGAGTCATACGTTATACAATCGGATTGTAGTAAAAAGTATTATTCTTGTAAATTTTAAAGGGCTTAAATATCACCTAGTATTAAACAAGTTTTACGGGCAAAGTTACGGGTACATTGTTAGTGTAAGTATTTATAATGCAAGCTTAATATAAACGAGTAAAAATATTTAGTGTATTTTTGTTATTGTTTTCAAGTAACGATCAACGTCGTATCAAAGTTTTGTCGTAAGGTTCATCCCATCCACTCCGCTATATCCCTGTAATAATTTTCTAATCTGGACCAAACAATTTCGAGTACAAACAAGCTATAATCTTTGGGACGGGGAATGGGGAACGATCGATACGTTTCTTTTCTTACTTAATCCTTGTTTAACTTGGTCTTAAACACTTTGTGACTAGGGTTGTTACTCTGAATATAGTTTACTGAATTATTTGTATAATAAATTAAGAGTATAAATGTCGCTTCTACCTTCTATCTGTGTTTTCTTAAATCCTTTAAATTAAGCAATGGATTTGGAATGGATACAGATTCGACTATCGCTTAAATAATCTCTTACCGAAGGTTCGTATTAAAATATACACAAATGTATATTTATGGCTACAGTAAACAAATGATATGTTCAGAGATGAATTGGTTTTTTTTTCTAAAGTAAAGTGATGCAAAGCGGTTGCCGAATTGAGCTGCAGCCCTGTTGCCCTTCTATAACCAGATTGAAGGATAATCTCTGGCTACGAGTAGCACATGATACTAAAGACAGGAGACCTATACTTAGGGATGGGTGAATGTTATAGATGGATGGATATATTATAAAACTGACAACCCTATTTCAACTCCACAAGACTCTGCTTTATTGTTAGAAATTCTTATGTTTGGAACGACTACTTTTTTCATCTCATTTATTTTCACATCCCTGTGTTGACATGAATATTGGTTAAAACGTATGTTAAATGTAGACAAGAATGTGCGAGCGTCCTGGTTTTTTTTAAATTTTTTTTTTGGTAACTTATCTTCTCGATTATTACTGCCATTGTCGTGTAGATAATAATATTACAAGCGTCTTGTGATAATTTTAATGCTGTAACAGGATGGTGGCTCCGTTGTTAGAACTTTCCATGCAGTTCTTGTAGCATCTCAGGATTCATTCTCAGTGGTATTATTTTCCATCCACTTGACTTGTTCACAATAACCGAACTATGTAACGTAAAACATCACCGGTGTATCAAAATAGAGAGTCAAGTACCATAAGATTGCGATTAAAATATAAAATCCACTAAATGACAGACTGAGATCCCCTAATAATTCGACCGTTCTGGGTTGCGACAGACCTAAGCGGGGTGAGGTAGCACGTCGTGTTCCCCTCCCCGCTACATCATCTGCCCTCCGTTAACATCTAGAGTACCTCGTCCCCGCCCCCTTTGGAGCCCGTAGTACTGTCGCGCATTGTTGAACTATAGTTCTTATTTTGAATGACTAACGGTCGCCCGCGAAGTTGCTGCGTAACGCGCGCGCCGATATAGGTAGCTCTCATATGGCAGGATTTTTTCAAACTTACTTGACATTTATTGTTATACTTGCTTCTGCCTGCGACTTCGTCCGCATGGAATAGTTATATTGGGCTAACGCTAAATTCGATTTTGAAACATTCTTCATTTGTGCTCCGCTCTTATCTGGTCTTAGTGTGATGACATATAGCCTACAACATTCCTCAATAAATGAGCTATCTAACACTGAAAGAATTGTCGGACCAGTAGTTCCTGAGATTAGCGTGTTCAAGCAAACAAACTCTTCAGCTTTATAATAGGTCTTTACCTATGAAATTGCCGTTCTGCAGTACTGGTCATTTCAAATCAGAATAATTTTTGTTTGGCTAAGAATTCTAATTTCAAATTAATTTTATTTTAAAAACATGGAATTCTTTTTCCAAAAGTAGTCATTTGTTTATTGATTAGTGTTACATTTTCATCGCATTTCAATCTTTTTTGTCATCATGGATACGTTAAAAATTCGAGAAATTATGGAATATGAGTACCGTCGTGGCAGCAACGCGGCACAAGCGGCACGCAACATCAACGACGTTTACGGAGCTAACACTACAAACCAACGCACCACCTGTTATTGGTTTGCTCGCTTCCGCTCTGGGAATTTCGACTTGAAAAATGAATCTCACGGTCGTCCGAAGACTTTGGTCGACAATGACGAATTAAAGGCGATTATGGAAGCTGATGATACACAATCTACGGCTGAATTAGCAGCAGCTTTCGACGTTAGCGTCAAAACAATATTGGTCCATTTGCGTCAAATTGGCAAGGTAAAAAAGCTTGACAAATGGGTGTCCCACGGACTCAATGATCGCCAGCGCGAAGTACGCGTCGAGACGTGCCTTGCACTGCTCAACAGACACACAAATGAGGGAATTTTGAACCGCATTGTTACCTGCGATGAAAAATGGATTCTGTTTGATAACCGCAAGCGAGCGCTTTGTGTCAAGCGAACGCTTGCTGAGCAGCAAGTTGGTTGGATCCTGGTTCAGCACCTAAACAATGCCCTAAACGAAAACTTACCCCTAGAAAAGTGATGGTCACTGTTTGGTAGTCTAGCGCCGGTGTGATTCATCACAGCTTCTTACCAAACGGGGTGAGTATTACTGCAGATGTGTACTGTGAAGAACTGAACACAATGATAGAGAAGCTGGCACATCTCCAACCAGCAATGGTCAATCGCTGGTCTCCGCTGCTCCTGCACGACAACGCGCGACCTCATACTGCACAGCAGACGGTCTCCAAGTTGCAAGAACTGGGGTTGGAAGTTCTCCGTCATCCGCCCTACTCACCAGACCTTGCGCCTACAGACTACTACTTTTTCCAGAATTTGGATATCTCCTTGGCGGGAAAAAAATTCAATACCCGAGAGGCAGTACAAAATGCCTTTGAAGAATTTGTTGCCTCCCGTCCAGCTGATTTCTTTAAGAAGGGCAACAATAAACTGCAACTGCGTTGGCAAAGATGCATTGATTGCATGGGTGATTACTTCGATTAATACAAATAAAAAATACATGAAAAAAATTCGTTTAAATTTTTCATACAAAACGGCAATTTCATAGGTAAAGACCTAATATAATGTTAGTATAGATTTTGATACATTCAATGGATTTCCCAAAAATCCAGTTAAACCCTAAACGGATTAGCCCACACTCGAATATGCGTTGATAACCCGGCTAATCGGATTTACTCAACCCTACTCTACAACCGGGTGTCATTTAACCGATGTACCTATACATAATAAAGAAGTTTCTACAAAACAACCATTATATATCCCGCAAGGGGTTAAGCTTAAATGTTATTACTTTGTTCGCACATTGACAACTTATAGAATCGGAGCCAGGTTATTTCGAGCAAAACTAACGACGCGGCGTACAGTTGTAATATAATCATCAAATGTACAGTTAGAACTGGTGCAAGGTCTGTTTTTGTCCGTGCTAAATTAAAATCGATTGAAGAAAGCGGAATTGTCGTAACTTCAAAACCCCTACTTTACACCAGAGCCAAAAAACTTTCAAAAATTCATAACTTATATTTATAGAGATAGAAAGTTGAAAATTGATAGGTTGTACTTATATAATTTAAAGACTATCTGATGCCAAAAATGCTAAACATGCTAAAAATGCATATTTTACCCTAGTTTACGACATTTTTACGTGTAGTGCTAAAACTAGAGAAAAAACCAAGGTCGTATCGATGAAAAATTTAATCGTAGGAAAATGAGACCCCAGACCTTACGGAGCGGTATTTTTTAATACAAGTATATGGTAAAAAGTGATTTAGTCCAAAATGGAAGTTACAACATCTCCGCTTTCTCCCGTCAAAATGTAAAACCGACTTACAATAAACTATCTTTTACTAGCGACTTCTTTTACGTTCATATAAATTAGGACTGTCCCTCGGGAACAAGATTTCAAAACTAAAATTAGGCAATTAATAACTTCATATTATTTTTTCTTAATTTATGAAATCATTAAATATAATATTAGTTCTATTTTATTTCCTTGTTTTTATACCTTTCTTAATTTTATCTTATTATTATTATTATTGTCGTCTGTATTGTATAAAGAATATGTATTGTATGATAAATGCTGTAATCGATTGTAACTAGTGGATAGAAAATAATTCTATGGAGCATGAATTCTGAGATACCACGAAAGTCCCTGGATAGTTCTAACAATTGTACCACAATCTTCTTAAAACATTGATATTATCACAGGGTATTTGTAATATAACCTACTTGACATTAGAACTAATGATCTAGAAGATTTGTTGCCAATAATAAAGCATAATAGCAATACAGATAAAACCCTACCTCTAAGCTGTTATGTATGTTGAAGCAAGGTCACCACGCTCGTCTGTTTCAATTTTCTGATATCCGAATTGATTATTATTCAGGAGTGCCAGCGTACCCATATCCGACCGGCTTTCTCTCCATTATATACGATCAAATTGTAGTTAGCACTATTTGAAGAGATTTCCCACACTTACGGCATTCTATACATAATCCTATTTGTGATTATTTTCTATACGTTTGTACTTTTCTAAATTGATATTTTAAAATAAATGCAAGAATTTTTTTCGAACTGGCCTACACAGCTTCACTTTACTACTAAGGCGAGCACTTAAGGAACTTCGCCGCTTGGCAAAAAGCCCAAAGGTGCCAAAGTGGGCGAACCTCGGCTTAGACTGCTGCCTTGGATGCAACACCGCGAATCGGTCTAAGCTAAACTAAGCTGGCTATTCATATGTATAAGAATTCGTGAGACGCACATGTCTATCGTCATGTGTGCCCTAAGAATTCAAGAATGTAAGATAGAAGAAGATACTGAGCCACCGTACCTAAATGTTTATAACTAGAGGGTGATGGCTAGCGAGTCGGGATAAAAAACTCACTTAAAAGCTGGACGCTTATTATGAGGTCTTTCATAACCTTTGTTGAAATATATGCAATCAATTTTGATTTTAAAATCGTATAATAACCAGCTATTATACTCACCGTGATTTCAGAGTTGAACTCTTCAGACTCTTCCCTCCCCTAATCTCACGTGGGATCTTTCAAAATGTGCATTTTGAATATAAATGCGTTAGATTTATTCAAAAATACAAAATTTGCTTTATAATTTTACTATTATTACATTTAATTATAATTATTATTACATTACATTACATTCCGATATATCGATTCTAAATAACTTTACATCTATTCTTGGATTTTAATATATAGAAGAATTGTGTCAGGTTTTGGCATATTTTAGTGTAGAAACATGTTTTACTTTAAATTGATTTGATTTTCTCACATTTTTACATGATACTTGCAATATATTTGATGCAAGATATTTACAGCAATCCCCTCTATCCCCCCACGTGAGATTTGACGTTCCCCCTCCCCCTTGAGCCACTCACGTAATTAATGAACATCCCCTAAGTAGTTAGTGGCAGAAACTATGAAACTATGAATGATGAACCAACGCAATTGTTTGATAACGTATCTTCTAAATGTATTTTTCACTTATATATTTCTGTTACTTACGTGACTTATAATCAAAATCTCTCTGAAGAACATTTAATAGCGTTGTTTGATGTCCCTTCGTTTGTATTCCAACCGTGAGCCCAATTAAGGAAAAGGGTGAGTCGTTCCCTTCGCCCATTAGGACTTGTACTAACATGAATTAAAGAATAGAATTGTGTATTAATGAACTTTTATGTAGTGGCCTTTAGGAATCGTTTCTTGGATTACAATTAGAGATAATTGAAATATAAACAGCAGAATAATTGGATTTTTGGATATATCGTTGTCGCCGAGAGGTTTTAAATATTATTTTGTATTAACATTGAACGCAATCAATCTAAATATATCAAATTCTAGTGTCATGATGTTTGTTCACGATAATCTATGAAACTACTCAAAACGTTTGTCATGAAAGTTGGCATTTATATATAATTTGGTCCAACTTGAGAGGTAGGATAATTTATATTTCAATTAATGGCATCAATATTTTTAATTACAAGTGAAATGATTGTCAATGTTGATTATTGTTATTAATTGTAAATTTGTTGACACAAAACTGTAGGACCGACAGTTATAGATATCTCATAGATGGCGCCACGTTTTATTTTTCTTTTTCAACTCTATTTTATGGAGTATGTATTTTATTCAATGCAACATGTAATATCTTACCCACAGTAACTCGTGGTCGGGTCAGCTAGTATAAATAAATATACAGAGAAAAAGTTGAATTTTTAGATATACTGTTGTCGCTAGAAGGTTTTAAATAGATCACAAGATTTTGTATTAAAATTGAACGCAATCAATATAACTATGGGAATCTATATTCTTATTATAAAGAAATGAAGTTTGTTTATATGTCAGAGGAAATCTACGAAGTTAATGATACGTTGCAGAACTTACAGAAAATTATAACGCTTCTTTCAAACTTGCTTTGTATTTTTCGTTGTATTTTGATCCGTTTAAATAAATCGTGTCCTATGTGTCATTCTGTTATTTGCTACTAGGTAGCTACTATTAGCTTGATCTATTCCTCGGAAATAATACATGTTTTCTGGATGATATATACGTATCATGCCCTTTTATGTACCTCAGGCGACGTTTATGCAAAATTTAATAATGATTGCTCGAGTAGTTAAGACACGAAAACAGAACAAAACAAATTCACATTAGCATTTATAATATTAACAAAGATATTATTGTAAAGTTACATCAATATCTGTTTAGTAGTTTTTACATGATAGAGTAACAAATATCTATCCAATTTCACAATTTTTTGAAGCGATGATGGGTTATGGCTTAGCAACTTAGCGGAGCATGGGCTGAAGGAAAACATCGTGATTTCTCTACGCCCGCCTGGCTAGCTACGACCCTCGAGTTGAAAATCTGTCGCGAAGCACCTGTTGGTATGTTCCGGCAGCTACAAGCTAAAGCATAAAAAATACCTTTCTCGCTTATAATATTAACAGAATAAAATATTCTGGATAATTGCATTTAGAAAATGCTTCCTAATCTGCAATAATTAAATTAAAATAACTAATTAATTTGAACGGTGTGTTGAAGGAATACCTGTCAGTATTCGATCGAGCTATATCACGGTATACGGTGAAGCCTCTGAAATGCATTAAGTGGTCGGGTCAAATACTATATAATTAGTAGCATCTTCCACACGACGCGCCACTGCGCCCGACATGATTGCACCCGGTTGAACGCTTAATGAAGTGGATATGATTATCTGTGTCGCGATTATAATGTGTAGATGCTTAGAATATAGTATATTAACTTTGGCCTTTTACCGCTCTGTCTCTACGTTCGGATAAACTTAGATTTTGAACTCGTCAGAAACCGGCATGTTTGTAATGCTTCAAATGTTATATGGTCGTTCAAAATTCGGAATAAGTTTTCGGAATGTTTATTAATACATACGTTAAGTTATCCATACTAATGTTATAAATGCAATTGTGAGCTTGTCTGTTTGTTATGCTTTCATGCCTTAACTCTAAAACCGAGGTTTTGACGTGATATTTTTATATTTTATTCATAATCTTGTGTTATTTGTCTCCATATTTTGTAATATTGGTAGCGTTTCACGTAATATAGTTCGGTTATTGTGCACAAGTGGGTGGGAAATAATACCACAGAGTATGAATACTGAGATGCCATAAATACTCCTTGGAAAGTTCTAATAAGGGGCCACCATCTTGTTAGAACATTAAAATGATAACAAGACACTTGTAATGTTATTACTTATTCGATAATGGTATTAATAATCTAGAAGATAGGTTAACGAAAAAAACTACTCAACCGATCATCATGAAATTTTACAGAAAGCGACATGGGGTAAAGTCTAGAAAAAATATTCTTGTAGGATCTTTCTAATTTACATTAAAGCAATCGAAGCCACGAGTAAAAGCTGGCATAATAATATTACAATAATAATGACCACTTTATTAAATGACTCTGTTTGATGCGTTTACAAATACTGCTTGGAGTTTGTTAAGAATAAAATGACAAGTTATCTTTAAATCCAATATTACATAATTATAAACTACTGTTCTTTTTGGCTATTACCACAGTAAAAAGTGTAGTATTTTAGTTAGCGCTCAATTTGTAGACTTGTTGCCACATATATTTTGTATATTCCATTGACTGCATTAGAAAACTAATCTTTTATAAGCTTACTGTTTCCGACGTCTTTCAGCGTATAAATGTTTAAAATTTAAGAGTAGAACGCGTATAAATTCATAGAATAATCATTTGTACTGAGCGTCTGTATACACTTTGCAGAGATTTATTGTTAAAATAAATAATATTAGTTGCTTCAATTTACTGATGATCAAGTTTAAATACATCCTAAGTATTCAACCCGTGAAGTAGAAAGTAAAAACGAAAGCGATCTGGTTTGTCGAGACATTACGTCGCGACGGATCGATACCACAACCACAAATAAAATTATTCAATCTATTAGCGTTTATTCTTAAATGGGGTATGTATCTATGAGTGATCTATCGGCTCTATATATATTTTTTCTTTCAACAGTCGAAGTTTTCTGCCCAAATCTCACTGTCAGTAAGGTTAGCTTGTCCTATCGCTCGCTGATTTTTTTAAATCAACGTCATCTAATATTCAAATCCCTATTGCGTAGGACGCTACAAATTTACATGTTTAGTAAACTGATCCACCAGTAAGTTTAGGATGTTAATAATTCATAAAATATTTCAATTCGTAAGATGAAAACAAAATGATCCCACACAGTTAATAAATAACGTTTTATAACTTCCAGATCTTGAAGGATGAATCCATCACTTATACACAGTACAAAGTGGAAGCTTTTGATTGTAATTTATGGATTTTAATAAAGATTACAAGATAGCATACCACAGTATCTACCAATAAAGTTACTTCGTCAATTTTCTTTATGCCTCTAACAGTAATTGACGTCATTGTTGGAACAGTGGATTTAGATGTTCAAGCGGGCGTTCGTATCAAAAGGCTGTTATGGAGTCGATCAATATGTGAACGATGGTGATGTCTGCAATTGATTCCTCTGTGTGCGGATAGTGGATACTAAAAACGATTTAACGTGTACTGTATTTTAAATCTTTATATATAAATTTCTTCTGTACGTGTGTATGTCACTGAACTCCTCCTAAACGGCTGGATCGATTTTTATGAAATTTTGTGTGCGTGTTCGAATGGATCCGAGAATGGTTTAGATTCACAATTGGACTAAGTAGGTGGCGCTGCGGTTGAACTTATTTTTTTTATTATTATCAAGGCAGGACAAATTCCGCCGTTAGCGCTAGTATACATACATACATAGTATGTTAAAAAGATAAACCAAATCGAGTTTCTTGTCGGTTCTTCTCGATGACTGGATTGTTTTCCGAATCGATGGTGGTTTTGAAGTTCATAAACGATTTCTTAGGGCCAAAATTGAATAAAGTATTTTTGATTTTGATCTTGAGGTTGTTCTATAGTTTAATATTTATTCAAAGTAGAGGTTTTATTGTGATACTTATATTAAGACACTTGTTGAGGCTACTTGTGTTCGGACTGGTGACTTCAGCAATTAATTTTCCAGAATTGGTAACCGATCCCAGCCTCATGTTTCATAAGACTAACAAAAAGAAACAACATTGTAATCTTGTTTAATTTTAGTTTATGACCGTGGGCTTTGTCACATGCCCGTTCTCTACTTCTATCAAATAGAAATAGCTTTATAAGGTAAAAATGATACCTTGACGACCTCATAATGCTTAATCTGCCTTAATACATACACAAAGTGTACGTTTATGTAAATTTAAAATATACACAAGATGCGATCACGCCGTAACCTTGACACCGTTTCGACCTTGAAGAGTTACAAAGTCGATTTAAAGTATTGACACTTGTCATAAGAGAGGATGAGCTGCGCCGTATTAAGGTTACGTCATTCGTTGTATGTGTTATACATTGGGTATAACATGTTGCAGTTCGGCGGAATTACTGTGGCTTTGTGTAGAATGGCTTGATAAATAATTGCATTCTTGGGTTCCATCGATATTAGTACTGAGTATTGATAGAGCTTCCGAGTTAAAGATCATAGTTAAATAGCCATGTTTATACTTACTCTATCAATATTTTCTAATATATAAAACTTTTTTCCATCGCCTCAAATTTTTTCGTCCATCTATCGCATGTCGCATTACAGCCGGCCCAAGAGTGGGGTTAAAATGAAAGGCGTTCGGCAGAGCAGCCAACGCCAATATGGCGGCGCCCGTGGCTCAATTCAAAAATTTTACTCAGTTTTAAAATGTGTTTATCATCTGATTGATTGTATTTATTATGTATTCCGTACTCTAATAGGTGGTTTGAAATTAAAAATGATGGTTGGATATCTTGTCTACTATTGATTTCCCGTTATCATTCCCATTTTCCAATTTAATTTCAAATTCAAATTATTAAGTTAAGATATTAATACCCTAAATCGAATATTTTTCAGAAAATTTTCAGTTAAATACTCACGTACCGAAAAAATGTTTCACTGATTTCTTAAAACCACACAATTTGTTTAGGTATTCACATTCTAAAAAGCGACAAACTAAATTACTTACGAGAAGGAGTCTCAAAGTCTTTAATCCAGTATTGCCTCTGAATTGACGACAATAGGGTGACGACTTCGCAAGAAATCGCGGGATGGATTACCTGTTCGAGAATTAGTTGTCGTTTATTGAGAATAGTAATAGTTAAACCTGTTCACCTTTAACTGTCTGTAGGGCAAGTAGTGTATTGCATAAAAAAATTGAAACCAGATTTTACAATAAACTATAGATTTCAAAAAGTCGTTCGTGGCACTGATGGTACTAGTCGCTTGACCTCAGCGAAGCCCACGCATAGTAAATAAGCGCCATGACTCACTATATATTTAGCATAAACAAACATAACTTGCCAAGCACGCCATCCGGGGATACCGCTAGTCTAATAACATAAAAGCTATCGAATATCTTGGATAAACAACGTACTGTTGAAACTTCCCTGTGTAAATGAACCGTTCGAGGGATTCGATCGAAAATGTATTCTGCTCGTCTCATGATAATACCGCAAGGGTGTTATTATCTCCTTGTATTAATTTCGCTCAGTGGTTTAGGTCGTGTTGTATGTATGTAATAGGCTAATTACTTAACAAACTAGTCCGGGAAAGTTTAAGTGAACTTTAGTCCCTAGTAAGGGAGCTGATACTCAAATGTAGGGAGCGAAGTATAATTACAGGTTCTCTCTTCTTAACACATATACTTTCTCAAGATTTTATGGTTTCTTCACGATTTGTCTCTGCAAAACCATTTTTATTACTGAATTCAAACATGCGTTGAAGGGCTGTGAGTTCATATACCTGTCACAATGTGGGTTAAATCAAAATACTTTTTATAACACCTGGAAAACATAAACCGTAGTGTATACAGATTCAACAAATTTAACATTAGATGTCACATTTGTGCTTATTACTAAAGGTTCACTTATCCGATATGGAGATCAGTTGAACATCTGTTACTACCAAACAGAGCGGTCTGTGCTCCGATGTAATTGGTAGATGTAAATCTCTAAACGATTCCAATACTGAACCTCCAACATTATTATGCTTATCAGTAATTGAATTTTCCTCTTTCCGCTGTATAAAATTGGACAGTTTTGGTTAATATCTTCAGATATCTTTTAGTTGTGTCAGTCGAATGTGAAAATGGAGTTTGATAATTAAAATTTCGCTTGATTTAACAGAATTCTGGCTTTATGTTATTGAGAGGGTTTATCTGTTCAACTTACTTGTTCGGTTATTGTCATATAGAAACCCTTTCCTAGGGCGGTGTAAAGTACCATACGTGACATCCGCAACAAAACTTAATTCATTTGAAATGTGTCACTCCCCATAGTTTTGACTTAATATTTTAATGACGGTTCTTTAGTGTTAGTGTTAATTTTAAGTAAAAGTTGTTTTTGTGTATTAGTTGGTGGTTTTATAGTTTGTGGAGTGAATGGAGTGAATTTTGTCATTAAGAAATGCGTAAACACGTAGTATAGTAATATCAAAAATCCTCTATCTACGAGATTATGTCTCAGTGAAATTAGTTCATCTGTTTCCAAGATCCAAATAAACAAGTGGCACATAAAATTTTATATACGTCTAGATTACAGTAAATAATAGATAGTACCATCGTTATGTGGTTTTACCACTAACAGGTAAAACTAAAAGGTAGTGAAACAGAACCACATTCGAACTGAGGTTAGTTACTGCTGAGTTATCACAGCTGAGATTTAAGTCACAAGAACTCGCATGTAATTTTGTTAGTAACTAAATACTGTCAGTTAATTTAACACATTATGTTATTTACTTTGGCGATTTCGTCTCTTTTACTATTACAAAACAATAGCACCAGTGGCAGAGTTGTACAGGGGTAATAGGTTGTAGGCATGGTGCAGGCATGTCATGAGGAGAAAAGGAAACCATGTAACTAGAAAATTTTTGAGTATACATAGAGGAAGACCGAAAAATGTATGGATGTATTGTGTGAAACATGATAGGTGTATAAAAGGTGTCAATACTGAGATGACATTTGACAGGGGAGAGTGGAAAAGGAAAACATGTTGTGCCGACCCTACTTAGGTGGGATAAGAGTAAGAAGACGATGATGAGTATTACAAAAGTTTTGTATACAGAACATTAATAAACCTGATACTAATTTGAATCTAGATTGATACTTTTCATAAGATAAGCCAATTTGTAATAGTTATTGTGATTGATCATTCCTTATTCTGTTTTTGTAGAACATAAATCTCCATCTTTTAGGCCATTCATCACTTTTATAAGTTGGTCTGGTCTAACTTCATCGACCTACGTCGCTAACGGTCGAGTATTAATTATTTTATGTCGACAATCACTGACAACACAACTTAGTGATACGGACCAAGCACGTTAAACAATGATTAAAGATACGGTCCAAAAGATAGTAGTGATTCGCAATAGATTTAATAATTACAAAACTTTTGAATTGAAGTATTAAACGATGTAACAACATTTGAAATCATAATAAAATGAGAAATATTATGTAAGAAAGTATGAAAGTATGTTTACAGGAATAGAAAGCAGTACAGAGTGAACGGGAGCTTATAAAACATAACAAAATAAATAGGACAAGCGACTTCCTTTAATAATATCGACTGCTTTGTTTAGTCTCGGGCGGAGTTTACACGTTTTCGGCCTTTAATCATATTAAAATAATAAATTTTGCGCGAAACTAAACTAGGTTACCGTGCCCGAAACCGTTCCAACCCAACAATGGGAGGTCGTTAACCGTTTACCTGTCACTAACAATCTACCTCGTTTTTACACATACGCGAGCATATAATCTATTCCTTTCTAATGCTAAGCGTCGTACAATCTCGATTCGTTTTTCAACAACGCACCGCGCCAATACAATATTGGGCAAGGTTTAATTTTTTTTTTTTTTTTTTTTTTTTATATTATAGGAGGCAAACGAACAGACGGGTCACCCGATGGTAAGTGATCACCGCCGTCCATAGACACTAGCAACACCAGGGGAGTCACAAGTGCGTTGCCGGCCTTTTATAGAAGTATACGCTCGTTTCTTGAAGGTTTGCATTTCATAATTGTTTGGAAATACCGCCGCTGGGAGTCGATTCCACAAGGTAGAAGTACGAGGCAGAAACGACCTTGAAAACCTCACCGTGGAAGACCTCCACTCATCCAGGTGGTGTGGATGAAATTTTAGTTTGTGGCGAGTAGTACGATGGTGGAAATTAGCGGCAGGTATAAGTCCAAACAACTCCTCTGAACACTCACCGTGGTAAATGCGATAAAGAACGCAAAGAGACGCGATGTCCCGACGCAGTGCCAATGAGTCGAGCCGATCGGATATTACCTCGTCGCCGACGATTCGAGCCGCTCTACGCTGGATGCGGTCAAACGGAAGCAGCTGATATTGAGGCACTCCAGCCCAAAGGTGAGAACAGTATTCCATGTGTGGGCGGACTTGCGCTTTATAAAGTAGTGAACGATGTTCTGGTGTGAAATACTGTCTTGCCCTATTAAGGACACCTAGTTTTTTGGAGGCCAACAATGCTTTGCTTTGCAAATGACCGCCAAACTGAACGTCGCTCGATATGTCAACGCCGAGGATACCAATACTGGGCTTGGCGACTAGGGGGACTCCCTGAAAGCTAGGCACTACGTCAAACTTTGCCTTTTTCGCGGTAAAGGCGCAAACTTGTGTCTTTGTGGGGTTAAAGAGGACCAAGTTTTGTCTACCCCAATGCGAGACGTGTTCAAGTGACGTCTCCATTTGAGACACAAGTTGATTCCGGCACTCAACAACGCGTTCCCGGGAAATATTAGCATGGCCAGTGTATAGAGCATCCCCTGTGCTATCGTCTGCATAGCAATGAATGTTGCTTACTTGCAACATATCGTTGATATACAGAAGAAAGAGAGTAGGGGATAGTACACAGCCTTGTGGAACACCAGCATTCACAGGCTTCAAATCGGAGCATGCACCGTCGACTACGACTTTTATGCTTCGGCCCGTGAGGAAGCTAGATACCCAATTGCATAAATTCCCGGGAAGTCCAAAGGAAGTAAGCTTCGAGAGAAGCGCTTTGTGCCAAACTCGATCAAAAGCCTTCGCTACGTCTAAACTTATGGCTATAGCCTCACCCTTGCTTTCGACTGCCTCCGCCCATCGATGTGTCAGGAAGGCTAGAAGGTCACCAGCTGAGCGACGTTGGCGAAAGCCATATTGACGGTCGCTAATAAGCTGGTTCTCCTCTAGGTACTTCAAGAGCTGGCAGTTAATAATGGACTCCATTATTTTGGAAAGCAAGGAAGTGATGGCGATTGGCCGATAGTTCGACGGCTCTGAGCGGTCACCTTTTTTTGGGATCGGGTGCACAGTAGCAGACTTCCAAGATACTGGCACTACGCCTGTACAATAGGAGTACCGAAAAAGACGCGCAAGAACTGGAGCCAGTTCCGGAGCACATGTCCTTAGCACAATTGCGGGAATTCCGTCGGGTCCACTCGACTTCCTGATGTCTAAGGAGAATTGTTTAGGTGTAATATTTTAGCACTTTGTTGGATTTTTCGCCTACTTTCTTATTTCCTACATATTTAAGGTGTGCATTATTCTTTAAATTGTTTTGTTTTGTTCTTATATTATTTAGTCTATGGCTGCTCATTAGAGTAAATTATTCAATTCTCATCACACGACGTATGTAAACAGTAGAGTATATAAGAGTCTGTATCTATAATATCATATTTGATAGTTTATTAATTTAATCTACGGATATTCCTATATCTATAAGTGTCTGATTCCTAGCCCATGACTTTAAATCATGAAGACTAACTGTGTAAAATCGCAAATATAGAGATGGACTGGAATCCTACAATAAACCTAATTTTTCAGTAAAAGGAGTCGATCTGTAATAAAATTTAGCTTTCCTAAAACATCCTGATAAACTCTACAATGGTCTTAGAACTTTTACTGGCGTTCGTCAAAATATCACCACCCTTAAATTAAAAACGTGTTGCGAAGAATCTATGATTGTGTTCCGTCAGTAGCACATAAGAGCCATTCTCTCTTTTAAGATTTAGTGCGTTATTATCTTTGGCCACATTATTATTTAGTATCAAGTGAGGTTTGGACCTTTATAGCAAGGCTGCTTAACCCTACGCCTACGGGCCACAATAGTTCGCCCAAGCTAGTTCGAAGTGTTCGCTTTTTTCCGACAAATCACCACAGTTTCTAGAATAGCCACCGTCAGTGACCGGTTAATAATGTCTGAATCGTCCGTTTGGACCAACTGACAAAAAAGTTGAAAAGCCTTTTGTAGGTATAAACATACAAATGACGATTTTATAATAGATTTGTATGTTCAATTACCAGTTATAACATAATATAATTTGGGATTAAAGTCCAATGCCTCATTCCTTTCCTCGTGTCTACATCGATATTATAGATATATGATAAACACTCTATTGAAGATAATAAAATTTGCTGTATAATTGTCTATTATACTAATGTTAGAAATTTAATTTCACATTTTTAAAAAACGTCTACAAATAAAAGGAAATTTTATTGCCTTTCACAAATATATAGGACTAATGGAAGTCATGAGAAATTAATTGAAAAGCCGGCAGATGGAGATAATTTCGTAGCGTTAAACTTTTTTCTATTGGGTTAGTTTTAGAGAGTTATAGATTTACATCTGATTATAATTAAAGCTGATGTTAAATGACAATGCGATTCAAGATAAGATGCTAATTGTAGATAGCTATCAACTGTAATGGAACACTGATAGTTTCTTGGAGAAAGCTTCATTATTCAAATGTTGTAGTATGAGAAGTATTAGTATTAATAAGTATTGGATTGTATGTATAACCTTACCACTATACTAGTTTCATATAGACCTTTCCTTCATCGACTTTGAGATTCGTTGTATGTAAGTATATTTATGTTTTATAGTTATTTTAAAAAGTGTTATGCAAAATCTAACTGTCGTGTCTGTCTGTGTGTTATTTTACAAGCATATCTGCACCTTACATCATATAATTGTAATGAATATCTTAAAAGATATCCCAGATTTATAATTACGCTCCATGCACACCAAAAAAAAGTTACTCGTGTGAAGGTTTTAAGTAGGTTTTAAGATTTTGATGAACTATAAATATCGAAGCGGCAGAAATAGACCTAAATCGTGTAGACCCCTATGGCGTCACATTAGTAAATTGCATCCATGCAAAGCCAGGGCGTGTCGCTAATTTATTAATAAATTTTAAACGAAATAACGCAATAACAATGCTGTCAGTACTTTAACTCTGGGGAGTTAGTAGGTGGTAGAGCCACGCTGAAACTATTACTGGTTTCAGTATAAATGGGTCGGCTCGCCCGGGGTAGTACCACCCTCTCACAGAAAACCGACGTGAAGTAACAGTGCTTGCATTGTTGCGTTTCGTTCGGTCAGTGAGAGCGCCGGAGGACCACCTCCCCTCCCCTTCCACTTTCCTCTTCCTTTCCTCCCTCCCCACTCCCTACACAGGCTGGCAACGCACTTGCGACTCCCCTGGTGTTGCAAGTGTCTATGGACGGTGGTGATCACTTACATCAGGTGACCCACCTGTTCGTTTGCCTCCTATGATATAAGAGTTTTTGGCGGCGACTTAGTCTGTCATGTAGTGGCTTTTATTTTTTATTCACAATCTTGTGGTATTTGAACCATTTTGTACAATTTTGTAATATTTATGGCATTCTACGTAATATAGTTGGTTATAGTGCATAAGTAAAGTGGACAGAAAATGATACAGCGGAACAAGAATTCTGAAATGCCACAAAACTCCCTGGAAAGTTATAATAAGGGGGCCACCATCTTGTTAGAACATGGAAATTATCACAATACACTTGTAATATTATTATCTACTCGACAATGGCAGTAATAGTCTGAAAGATTGGTTGCCAAAAAGAAAACTGTGGAATGGATGTAAATAATGAAATAATTGTAATAAACCTCTAAAAGTTTTAACTAAGCTCATAATTCAGGTTATACTAGCTTGCGAAAATAAATTGACTCTTCGCAATAGTATAAGAAACTACACAGTTTATGAGTTTAATAATTTTCATTTTATTTACTTATGCCCGGTTTCTGAGATACTCGGTTAAAACTACCAATAGTTATTGACTCAACAAAGTTATCCATACGACAAACTATCAAATGGCCCGTTGAGTTTTACTGACATCTATCGTATGATTGTGTGTTCAGAAACGCAATTTGACAAGTTATCGAACCGATAACACTATTGAACAGATAAACTACAATTAAAGTACCTCAGAAACCGGGCATAAATCTTGTAAGAATAACTAAACTTCATGTGATGGTACATAAAGTCTAATAACATATCGACTGTTGAGTAATAGTAATTGATGTTTACCGTCTTCAATCCCACGTATAAACTTACTATTTCACAAGTCATTATGTAGTTGTAAATAATTAGATCTCGAGCGGCTTCTAATAAAGGGAGTCTCATTATTTGCTGTACGACGTAATTCTGAAACAAATTTCGAATAAACCCTAACGCTGTATTGAATTTCTAAAGGGTCATGAATTCGTCGCTGCTTAGACAATTTATGACAATTGAAACGTAACTTCACAGAACGGCATTGTTATTCAAGATAGTACTACCCGAAACTGTTTTAACTGCTATATAAATGTCAAAGAAAGTGTGTCTAGACACAATAGAGTCCTGTGAAAGCCATTTCAGTTGATTGACCCTAGTTAATATAGTATCTGTTAAGTCAGCGTGAAATTTGTAGTTTACATTTTCGTCTACCTTTTTAAGAGGTCCAACTTATCTTCCTAATTGAAGTATATTACTGTAAATGGGGAATTATTTTTCATACTGTATTATTTCTGGTCATAGTTTATTAGAATACCAACTCCAAAAACATTACTATCGGTTCGCTTGTAGTCCGTACAATTGTTAGCAAAATGCCCCCAAAATAGTGCGATATGACTTCCAAATGTGTAGCTACCACATAAGGACAGACTTGTACACACAATAGTAAGCAATAGAGTTCCTAATTGGAATTACACCATGTACAAATTCCACTATTTCAATATCACATTATTACGTACAAAATTATGTGCATATAATTTTCGTGTGATTGAAATCATTAAAAATTTATAAATAAATGTTGCTTCTTGATAGTTTTCACGTACAATAATGAGTCTGAAAAATGACCTCTATGCATTCGATGAGAATTAAGCCGAACCAACGACATTTACGCCAAAAACTGTTTTCACAAACGCAAGGACAATTATGATGGGAGTCTATTTTCCAAACTAAGTTTAACTGGTAGATTTGTTTAATATAACCACCGGATAACATACAGAAAACAAAGCATGCGTGATCTTGGACAATAATTCTTAGTTATGAAGTTTGGGAACAACATTTTCCATTTGGATTTCTTGATACGTCTACGGGTTCAGTTAATCAAAAACGTCGATTGCACTTAATGTCGTAACATTTTCCATTAGCGAACTTGGTCTTTAAAATACATACTTTCGATACACTTTATAGAAAAGCCTGCGAACGAACGTAACACTGTCCAAACAGCAATAAAATTGCGGCCATTTTGATTCATATTCCGTGGGTTGCGTTCCGGCGATTACGGTTTGCACGGGAACGGTCTCTCTCTTTTTTCGCAGCAATTTGGGACGATTGCACGTGAACTTTTTGCGGCCAATTTTAACCGCTGTTGCCATTTTAAAGGGCTTGCAAATGAGAGCGTTTTATTTGGCTCTCTCAAACCATCTCTGAATTTGTGGAATTCCGTTTCACCTGTTTTTCTTTGTTTACGGGAAACCTTTTTTTGTAACATATGAATTTTGGTTAATTTAAATTTTGTGATATGTTAATATGTTTGAATATCATAATTTTGAGAGGTTTATATAAGGCTTTGTTATATGGACCTTACGTAATTAATAGCTATTTTCTTTTGTTTTAACAAAACATTTTTATACGAGAAATCATTGACGATAATGCAAGAAACTATATCATAAATATTTTTTTCAGATTATACTGAGCAAAATGTCGGGATGACGTGAAAGCAATGCTGTTACAGCAGTCCTCACCCGGTCCCAGCGGCACAGCCAGTCCTAAGTTAACTTCCAGTCCGCGCTCGAATATCAGTCCGAGGCTCACAGGCAGCCCGAACTTGAGTGATGGCGCTTCCAGTACCAATAGTCCGAAATTGGGCGGCAACAGTCCCAACCTGGGTGCCAGTCCTAAATACGGAAGCCCTAAGTTGGGTGGGAGCCCTCGACCTGCTCGATCAACCGTGGAAGACGAGGCTGCGTTAGAGAAGTTGCAGGTGGAATTGAAAGAAGGGTGGACTATTCACACAGGGAGAGATGGAAGACTTTATTACTGCAAGTAAGTGGACCATTTAACTTGTTATCTGATTTTAAATCGACGCACCGAAAACATAAATATGCACATATAATAAGAAATGGTAAAAGTAAAGTTTGCGAAGTTGATCCATCCATATCCGTATTTGTATTACCGAATATAGAAATGATATGTCAGAGTTGATGGAATATATTTACAGAGGCTATATTTATTTTTTGATAAAGCAGAAGCTTAATATATAGGTCATTATATATGTATATATAAATAGGCAGTGGGAAAACGGTTAAGAACATCTATCTCTCTATTTTGTTTCTCAGCTGATTTTCTTCATTCTTTTCTTTGTTTCGTAGCTACTGACGAGCGTCAGTGTTATGAATAATAATTTTGGAAAAAGGTTTTTTTCTCTATGCTCGATGTTCGACTATTGGACAAGCAGTCGTATGTATAATTTCATGCTTTCGTATGATCACTGTATTACATACAATATCTAAAATTAAGAACGAAAGTCTATCGGGTTCAAATAGTGTTATTTCTAATTATAAACAATCGCTTTGAAAAAATAGCAAATACCACTAATAGCGTGCGTGTGATACGGTTTCTCCTGTATATAGCAGAAACTTCGTTTTCGTTATTTAATGTATGTCCATAAAATCTTTGAAAAACTGCATTTTGTAAAACACCGGCATAATCTAAATACTAGAAATTGTAACAAACTGGTCGTCCCATGTTTGAGACTTAGTAAAACCAGTAGTAACGTTTGTTTTTACAACAAAGTCCCATAGAATATTACCGATTTGCCGGACTGTAAGTTTAACCGCCATGTCAAGCGAGTTTTGGTGTCAAAAGAGTGGATCAATATGTGAACGATGGTGATGTCTGGAATTGACTCCTCTCTGTGCATCCACTATAAATGATTGTAACGTATAATTTATTGGAAATATGAATGTTAAAAAGATGTATGCTATCGAATTTCTTGCCGGTCCTTCTTGATGACAGGGTTGTTTTTCCGAACTGGTGGTAGTTTTGACGTTCATAATAACCTTATTAGGGCCTAAACTGAATAAAGTATTGTTGATTTGAAACAAGACCACTTGAAATTCCTTGTCTACCCATTTTCATATAGGTTATGTGAAAGCAAAAATACTGAGCAATGTATATTTTTTATTCTATACTAACAGCGACTGCGTTGTGAGACGCACAATCAAGCACGGCTAACTATATTGTTCACAGTTCGGAACACGTCGCGCATTTGCAACGTCAATATTTTCCGCCATTGTTGTCGTTTAGGGTTGCCACTAACAGAATTGAATCACAGTAAATGTGTTTTTTAATGCTTTAGATTTTTTCTTTAAATTTAGTTTTTAATTGGTAAGGTTATCGGCTCACGGTGAAGATAAATATTGTGAAGAAATCTGAACCTGAGAAATGTTATTGTGCTACTACTGTATGTGGGAAAATACATAATTTTCTCAGAGTTTGAAGTCGCCAATAGATCGTGAGCTGGCGTGGTAATTATGCCCATACCCTCCTTCGGGAAAAGTGGATCCTCAGTGTGCCTTTTACAGGCTGATGATGATGAAATGTAGTTATCACGATATGCTAATAAAAACAAATAAACACGTGCCTATATGCATAGTTCCTATTTTTGTATCTACTGTATCAGTGCTCGCTATTAATATTAATTGTTGATTTCTATAGTTGATAGATTCATTACAATAATAAGAATAACATAATTCATAATAACATTATAACGTTAAAAACAACCTTTTTACCTTTAAAACTTGTTGTTTCTATGATATAGTATTGTAGGTCCTGATGACTCAAGTTTGTTATCCTTTTTGGCAGACTGGCTGAAACGTTTGAATTTGTTGTAAATCGAATATCTTATTCAAAGAATTGACAAACAATTTTATTATTTATTGAATGAATTTGTTAGTTTTTACATATTTATTACACTTATATTTGAATATACATTATTACAAATAAAAATATTAGTTCATTGAATAGTAAAATAACATTTTACTCAAAGTACATGAGACATTTTATCTCCTTAAGTACAAAAAAAAAACGTATAAAATAAATTAGTCTCTCAGTGTATATATAAAGAAATGTTATAACTATTTGCAGTAGATAAGCTGATTAAGATAACCTATAATTAAATATTCTATTCGCGTGTTTCCTTTTCACAATAAATAGTATTTTATTGTCTACTAGCTGACCCGTGCCCACTTCGTTGGGCGGTAATAGGCATTATCAAGCTACAACTTTTTTCTAGAACTCAATCATATATCTCTCATCGTTAAGGCAGCGTTCGTAAGAAACGTTTTCGTTCGACCATTTTTTCTCGGACTCCCCAGATATTACCCCATACAGCCTCACACACTTTACCTCTATAATATAATAATAATAATAATATAGTTAATTAATAGCTTCTGCCCACGACTTCGTACGCATGGAATAGTTATTTTGGGCTAACACGCAGCGGAAGGTCTCAAAAGGAAAAAAAATCCCGATGTTAAAACATTCTTCATTGTTGCTCCGCTCCTATTGGTCTTAGCGTGATGATATATAGCCTATGACATTCACAAAGAACGTGGCTTTCTATAGGTAAAATAATTTTCAAAATCGGTTTAGTACTTCCTGAGATTACCCCCTACAACGTCACAAACTCACAAACTTTACCTCTTTATAATATTAGTATAAATTAACCAAGAGTTTGCATTTTCAATGTTTATAGTTTATACATATGCATCGAATATGATAAAATAATAATTTTAAAATGCAAACTTACCATGTTACCATGGGAACCATTACCATATTAACGGTTACTATAGTAACGGTAATGCGTAACGCTTAGTACCAAAGTTTTTCCTATCGTACCGTAAAACGTATCACTTACAAAAAACAAAATCGTTTACTATTTTTGAACAGGCAACCCTGTACATAAAGTGACGGGCGCACGTCATTCGTTCCCGCCTTCATTAGTAGGATTGAATCGAGACAATGTACACGATATCCGCTTGGAAATTATCTGTAGTACCGTGGGCCAGTGAATGACACGCCTCAAGACCCGCGCCCGCGTCCCTTCGTACACCGGTATATTGCTTAACCAGATTTAATAAGTACTTTCCTGTCTTAGTACTTAACTAATTAGGTACGGTTCTCGTACCACAATAATGGAATTCAATCATTCATACAGGATTATATATGTGGCCTCTATTATATTACACATTCTACAGAATGTCTTTTTGTTTGTGTGCTTTATAATTCGAAGACTTTTATGTGACTATACAAAAAATAAACGCTTGTCTGTTCCGCAAGGAATTGTATTATGGAACTCTTTACGTAATACGTTTATAATCTAAGATCTTATTAGGAAGACCTCCATATCATTAATATTATTAATAATTATAATATGAAATTGTAAAAAATAAGCTGATAATTATTTCTCTTATTAAAAATAAAGAATGAGTTGAAATCTTGCTAAATTTCATGCAAAGTCGCGGGTAACAGCTAGTCTAAAATAGAATAACCTCAATTAATTTTTATAAGGTTCCCTATCTACCAGTGAAAGTCCCGTGAAAATCGGTCTAACCGTTTTGGAGATAGTACTGCGGGTGAAGCTACCGTTAACAGCTAGTTTAAATTAAAATAGACTAAATTACTTGCTATGATGTCCGCTATCTGCTGGTGAAAGTTCCGTGAAATTCGGTCCAACCGTTTTGGAGATAGCACTGCAGACGAAGCCGCGATTAATATCTAGTCTAATTTAGAGTAGCCTAAGTAACCCGCTGTAATTGCAGCTATCTGCCAGTGAAACTTCCGTCAAAATCGGTTCAGCCGTTTCGGAGATTACCATGAACAAACAGACAGACAGACCGATAAAAATTTAAAAAATTGCATTTTTGTTATCAGTAGCATATATACTTTCATACCCAATCAGTAAAAAAAAATATTTTGATATTACATACAGACACTTCATTTTTATTATATGTATAGATAGATAACCGGGAGTCCCATAAATATAACTTTTATATTTAAGTCAAAGTGACCGCTTTTAGGTAACAAAACAAATTAGTAGGTACTAATCGAATCTACTAATTTCGTCATCATATTTAAATAAGTTAGACCTATATGGCATCTATTTTTTTGTGTTAATTACTTAGTAAATATTAGATACCTACAAAATGCCTTGCGATAAATATTTATATATAAAATATAGCATATTTAAAAAACTATTAAAAATTCGCCTTAACAATATTTTTTTAGTTCACGCGAGAGAAGTCGCGGACAGAGTTAGTTAACGCTATTCTAAAAAGCGATATAAGAATATAAATAACGTAATAAGAGAGATTCATCTTCAGTCTCTGCCGATCGATGTTATTTAGCACCAATATTGGTGCTTGCATACTGTCCAGTAAATGGTAAATATCAATTTCTAATTATTACCATTAAAAAAATATGTGTTATAATAACAAAATATAACAGTAATCCATTAATGTACAAAGTTCTAGTGTTTGTATGAAAATAGGTCTCAAACAAAGTCTTCGTTGTTATTGTAAACGACTGAGCACTAAACCGGACTCAATTATACTACAATCTTTGTCCATAATAGCATGAAAACGATACCCCATAGATATAAAGTGTTATCTAGAAATGGCATGGATGAAGAAGCGTGCACGAGTTATGAATTTGACGAATATTTAAAAATTGGTCCGGAAAAAATGTACTTTGAACGCATGATTACACCTAGCTATTCCAGTTCAAAGGCGCTTTAGCAAGCTATAAATACGTTTTCCGTCAACACTGGCCACGGATAATGTATAAGGTTGAATTGTTTTACAACCACGTGCTGCCTGTGGCGTTTAAATAAATCACGGCAGTAACGGCGTACCGTCTATTTATTTTTTTATTAATCTGCTTAAAATTTTGTTTTGGAAGTGTATAAATTAATTCAGATATGTATATCAATCTGAAATATTATATATGGGAACTAGCGGGCCGGGCGGACGTTGTCCTGCCTTGGCAATAAAAAAAAAAGTCAACCGCAGCGCCACCTACCGGATCCAATTGTGAATCTAAACCATTCTCGGATCCATTCGAACACACACACAGAATTTCATCAAAATTGGCCTAGCCGTTTAGGAGGAGTTCAGTCACATACACACGCACACAAGAAATATATATATTAAGAAGATGTATGATATAGAAAGCAAGTAAAAATATTCAATGGATATTTGAAACTACGAAGCTGAAATAACCCCATACTTGAACCAACAGAATGAAGTTTACCGAATCATCTAAATAAATTGTTAATATTAAAACTGATCTACAGAAAGCCTATGGCAGCACCAAGCTAGAGTGGTAACATTTATTCGAGCAGTATAATCAACTATGATTATACTGATTTGGAGGAATATTCTTAAGTTTCTCTTTGTCTTCTGTTGAAATTTGATTTGTGATTGCAACACGTGTTATAGACGATGTCCTACTATAGTTTTCATGAAAAAGCAATAAGTTTTCTTCGTATCAATACATATAACTAGGAATTAATAGTCAAGAAAAAATAAAGTGATCTCTATTGTAAGATTTAATACTCTTTTAAATCTGTGTATGTTACGAATACTCACTTAAAACCTGCAGTGAGTCGGCGAATCGCTTACAATGGTACAATCACGATGTACGCCTACGCTTGTCTCTTCATTATAATTTATGTCCGAGGAAACACGTGTTAAGAAAATTAATAGACAAAGTTCTGTTATTAATCTGATCTCGTTGTATATAGATACTTGCTTTTATTCGTAGATTGATTCGTTTTTATTATTTAACTAGCTGGTGCCCGTAACTTCGGCGTATCTGTTTTCTTCACAGAAATCATATTCTTTATCTAGTTTTTGTTTTTTTGAACTGAAACTTGTTTGACTACGATGTGTGTCGGATTTTATGAAACGACAACAACGAAAAATTGATAGCTATAAATGTGTATATACGTTTTACGCTGTAAAAGAATGAGTTAGAAAGCAGTTTTATATAGGTTCCCTATCGTTTGTCTCCTCTTTACGTGATGATGCGTGCGGTCTGCATCCCCACAACGCTACCGTCGTATACGGGCCCATAGACGTTCTCTGCATACCATGGGTACTAGACTCTATGCTATATACTATATTCTTAATGTACTCTAAGTTATCATAAGCAACTAGTGTCACGTTTTGAAATAAGCGATAATGACCGAATACCATGTATGGTATAACTTTATCTATTTTGTAAAAATGTATAATACAAATTATTCTTTTACATTGAATCGATCAATTTAAAAGAATTATTGATCAATCGCACTCTATCTCTTTCCTTTTTCTCTGTGCTCACCAGTTCCATAGTATATTCATCTAAATCTCTTAAAAATAAATCAGAATACTAAGTTTCACTTCTACCGCGTATGAACACACATTTGATTTTATTCTGTCCTTTGTTATTATTTTGTCATTACTTAACCCTAGTTTTTTTTATCAATTTCAGGTATCTGTTAATTTTCTCCATTAATGTTTAGCTCGAATGCAAGTATGTAACAATATGTCGCAGAAATAAGTCCTCAATCTATCAGTAGAAGTTTCGTTTAAAACGATTAAAACCTCGTAAATATTTAAAACTAGTTGATACTCGCGACTTCGTCTACTTTGTTTATCGTCTTAAAACATATTTTGTGTACAAGGGAAAAAAAATTAGAAAGCAAAAATACACTTGAAATTTTTTGTCTTTTCTAGAGCCTTTGAAAATTGTAGCGCCAAGGCTTTAATAAGTTTATATTATGTAAAGTTATCGTGATGATCCTTTTTTAGACAAGGAACAAATTAAAAAAAAAATAAACTAATTAAAAATGAATCGAAAACTATCCAATAGTTCACAACGGCAGACCTTTATAATTCTATTTATATAAATTTGAGCTAACTACATAACTTATATAGTTCAATTAAACCCTTAAATTACATAATACTAGCGGACCGGGCGGACGTTGTCCTGCCTTGAAAACAAAAAAAATCCTAAAAGTCGATCGCAGCGCCACCTGCCGGGTCCAATTGTGAATCTAAACCATTCTCGAATCTCCACGAACACACACAAAAAAATTCATCAAAATCGGTCCAGTCGTTTAGGAGGAGTTCAGTCACATACACACGCACACAAGAAATATATATATTAAGATATATAGAAATTAATAGACTTATGAACAAAAAATTTAAAACGTGTTTAAATTTATAAGAAAGGTTGTAGGGTCTTGTCTACCAACTGTTGAGCATAATCATATACAATATTGAATGGCGCCGACTTTGTTTCGACATCTTTTCATCTCGATATGTGAGTTACGTAGAAGCGACCTACATCTATCATTGGGCGTTTCCGTTACACCTCACGGTATCGTTTGGCACGTTATGAGAAATCGTTCGCCGATGTAACATACCATGAAATTTGTTTTTGCTTAAAATGGGAGCTGCGTGTGCCCTTGTAACATGTTATGAAATAAGTTGGTAAACAATATCTTTTGAATTATCATATGAACAATAATTAATTATAAATATTATTTTATGTTATTTGTGCAAGTTATTTATTTAGTGGTTAATTTTGTCGTTCGAAGTTTCACTCTGCATATGGCGGTTTATTAAAGACGGTTTTAGTGTAAAAATAAATGTTCGTAAGTACACACTCTTTTTTATATTTTAAAAGTAAAAATAAAAATTCATTAATCATTACATAGTATAAAACAAAGTCCCCTACCGCGTCTGTCTGTCTGTCTGTAATTAACTGTATTAACTTAATGTAAATAAACTCAAAAATTACTGAACGGATTTTCAAGCGGTTTTCACCAGTGGATAAAGTGATTCATGAGGAACGTTTTGGTATATAATTTGTCAAGGATTTTTTATAATCAGGGCGGGACATCGTCTGCCGGGCCCGCTAGTTATAACTAATTATGTCTGAGAGATTAGGTATTAGTATTAAGTATTAGGTACTATACTGTTTTCTCTATAGGATTACTTGTAGGAACTAGAAACATTTGTTATTATGCACACAGATAAAGTGCTGTGGCTTTGCTAAGATTTGATTGCGGTTCGTACATAATCTGAATTTGCCATTTATAGTGCGGGATTATCGGATTTATTTGAAGCGCTCTAGGTATATTTTTTTTTATATCATAGGTGGCAAACGAACAGGTGGGTCACCTGATGTTAAATGATCACCACCGTTCATAGACACTTGCAACACCAGAAGAGTCGCAAGTGCGTTGCCAGCCTGTGTTTGGGAGAAGGAGGAGTGGGGAAGTGGGGAGGGGGAGGGGAGTTGGGTATCCGGCGCTCTCACTGACCGACCGAAACGCAACAATGCAAGTACTGTTACTTCACGTCGGTTTTCTGTGAGAGGGTGGTTCTACCCCGGGCGAGCCGCCCCATTCATGCTGAAACCAGTAGTAGCTTCAGCGTGGCTCTACCACCTACTAATATGGAACTACGTATATGGAATACAAATTTAATAACACCTATTTGTACCTTTTTAAATATTTAATACGTTTCACCCTTTGACCACAATCTGATCTGATATCAAATGGCGATGTGGTTCAAGATGATAAACACGCTACTCAACTTGAGGGTGGTAGCTAGCCAGGCGGACTCAGCGGACAATGTTATGGTCTCATTACGACGTTTTCCTTCACCGACAGCTCCTACATAGTTGCTAAGATTCGAACCTACGTCCATTGACCTGATATTCGAACACGCTATTATTAAACGTTAAGCTATATAAACGTGGGCCTTGTTCCTATTTTTAAAAGAGCTGTATAAATTTATTATTGAGTTGTGACGTTACGGATAGAACAATGAAAACGTGACGAAACTTTCATACTATCAGAGTTTTGATTTATGTTTCTGTGAATTTACATGTCGGTAAGTACCAAAGAGTACTCAAGCGGTCTTTATGGAGCGAGCGTTGCGTAAAATTTTCGTTGATAGATCGTCTTTTGTTGAAAGACTTGTATCTCTTCATTTTGCAATACTCGATGGTTTAGATTCTAAGGGTAAAATATATAGAGCGTACTCAGTCTTATCCTATCATTACCTTAGAAATTCTGATATGCGATCTTTTTGTGTGATGAGAAGTGGTGGAAGTAAAAACTGTGTCGGGAAGAGTGGAAGTAGTGTCTCGCCTGTCTTCGGGTATTGGAAAACCGTGAGACATACGTTCTCCTCGTTTACTTTTTGAAGGTTTTACTTCTAGCGCGTGTGAACTACACACATGTTATTTACCTTTTTTGACGAGATAATGTCTTATAAATCGATTCCCTCCGGCTGCACGCACTGCAAAGCATGACTCATTGTCATGTTCCGCTTGAACTAAGCGTGCATACGAAATCGCGGAACAAGCGATAGAGAGGCGCGATCGGCTTAAGCGTTGGGCTTGTAACGTATCTATATATAAAATAATTTAATTCAATTAATAAAAGTATGCAATTTTTCATCAATGTTTTCTTATGACGTCATCACGTAAAATTATCGTCCGTAAACCGACTTTACAGACAACCAATTTTTTTTAATGTGAGTTCGACTCAATGTTTAATTTGTACAGTATGGTTAGCAGAGTGCGATCCAAGAATACCAGTAACTACCAAGACGTGTACTGTCCATCGCCAGTCGGTACAGTCATAGCGACGTACCAACTTCTCAGCAGCTGGATATACACTAGCCCAGTGACACTCCTTAGCTGCGGCTCTTCCACAAAGTGTTTATTTAGTACAAACACGGAATATTATTTATTAACTTACCTTGTGTGACACGAGCAAGTATTTTTTAACGTAAGCGTACAGAAACGAGGCACATTTT
Source organism: Antheraea yamamai (assembly GCA_036509395.1). Taxonomy (NCBI): domain Eukaryota; kingdom Metazoa; phylum Arthropoda; class Insecta; order Lepidoptera; family Saturniidae; genus Antheraea; species Antheraea yamamai. The sequence continues at coordinate 19,666,638 of AP028446.1, forward strand.
TAAAAAGTAACAATAGCACAGCTAGTCATTTGAAAAAAAAAGACATATTGAGCAAAGAGGAGCTTTAGAGTTTATTTTTAATCCTAATTATTTGTATAAAAATATATATACTAAAACAAAGCTTAAGTTAATAAAAGGCTTTTTGAACAAAATTTCAATTTTAAATGTTTATATTTGGCTGTTTTGGTAGACAAGTTTACCGATCACTGCACTAACCGATTGGAATTCAAAAAGACTTATGGTTATACCACCATAGGTAGTAATCAATCGGGTGTAAAATTACTCTAACACCACTCTTTAATACTGGATTCCACCTCTCGAAATATCTTTTATAAGTTTAGTGATTTATCACATTCTCCTTTGAACTAAAATGGTAATGTAACTATCATTGTTGTATGCTAAAGTAGTTACTGTGCATTTGCCGGAATAGAACTGTTCTCTTTGGCGATAAGATTTTCAACTTATTAGTGATAGCTAGCCGTGCGATCATTGGAAAATATCTGATTATAATGCTCTTAAACGGAAAAGTTTGAAGATAGCAAGTGTAGAAAAATTTCAGAGCACAAAAAGGACATCAAAGAACCCTTCTTGAAACTATAGAAAAACTCATTTTCCGTTCGTCTTGCGAAAACTCAAGATTTTCCAATATCCTGTTACCCTCTTTAAGTGATGTCCTCGTGTAATCCTTCTGAGTCCTTTTAAACCTGCGCTCTGTCGGTACGTAAGGTTGGGAGGGAATATTATTGATACGTTTAGACATTTGCAGCATCTGTTCAAAGCGGTAATAATGGTTACAATGGTATTTATTTACTTCAATGTTTTTAGTTTTATTTTTCGCAACCAATATTCTAGTAGATTATTATTGCCATTGTCAAGTAGGTAATGATATTATACAAGTTTCTTGTGATAATTTCAAAGTTTTGATAAGATGGTGACCCTCTCGTTAAAAATTTTCAGAGAGTTTTTGTGGTACGTCAGAGTTCATGCCTCGTGGTTGTTATCTCCCACCCATTTCACTTGTGCACGGTAACCAAATTATATTACATTAAACACCACCAATATTACAAAATATAGAGTCAAATACTACAATATTATGAATAAAATATAAAATCGACTACATGAGATTCTGAGATTCCGTCAAGAACTGATTTACGTAGATTTTATTTGTTATTCGTTTCTTAAGTTTGGCAAACTACCTAAAAGTACTCCAATATTTGTTCCCAATGTTTGTTTGAACGAAGTAAACTGTCGCCTTACAATAGGCTTCAACTTACCCTTGAAGATAGTGAAGGAAATTATCTTGAAATCTTGTTGAAACTATTGTATATTCTAGTGTTCAACTTATTAGCTACCACCTTTTCTATGTTTAAGATATTGGTTTGTCAGCTGAATTGAGCTGAGCTGGAAATGACGCTCCTCTCTGTGTATCCACTAATAACGAATGTAATTATTTATGTTTTGTAAAAATATATAACATGAAAAGATAAACTGGATCGAGTTTCTTGCCGGTTCTTCTCGATGAGTGGGTTGGTTTCCGAACCGGTGGTAGCTTTGACGTTCATAAGCGCTTTCTCAGGGCCTAGTTGAATAAAGGATATTTTGATTTTGAATTTGACAGGTACAGTCAAGATATGTTATAACGACATCGAAGGGACTACTTATATTTGGTCGCAAAAACTGATAGTCGTAACAACCGGTAATGTTTTCGGGATACAGCATTCAGCCGGGTACTTTGTTCTGGGTCAATATAACCGGTATGTTATTCTAAACGATGTCGCCATAAACGGTTTTGACTGCACTTTCTAGTAGTTAATCTATTTTTGGGAATAAGTATTATCTCTTAAAATCCGGCGAGACTGTTGCTGTACTTCGGGGTATAATTTAAGACGAGAAATATACACGAACTTTTGTGACACCTTTGTTTTTTTAAGTGAAATTTCGTAGGAATATTGAAAATGTAATTCAAAACCTTTTTACGTGATGAAAAGTGGTGGGTGTAAATACTATCGTGTACAGTGTTGACAACATCAGTTTTCGTCCGATTATCAATTAAGCAACGTCGAACGCGGTCAGTACTTGGATGGGTGACCGCCTAGGAACACTGCGTCAAGACAGCTTCTTGTTGTCTATCTTTAAGACATACCCTGTTTTATTTTTTAATATTCTTGTTCTTAGAACTTACAAGTTTGTTGGGTTATTTGTTAATATTAACTTACTTAGCCTATCACGTTCAAGGTACAAATTTTACCATATGCAGGAATTTTGAAGTATGAGAAAATTAATGAACTCAAATCAATAATACTTTATTCAATTTCCTTATGAACGTCAAAACTACCACCAGTTCGGAAAACAACCCAGTCATCGAGAAGAACCGACAAGAAAAACGATCTGGTTTTTCTTTTTAACGTTCATATGTTTACAATACATTCCACGTTACAATAGTTTTAGTGGATAGACAGAGAAGAGTCAATTCCAGACATCACCATCGTTCACATATTAATCCACTCTATAATAATAGCCTTTTGACACCAAAACCCGCTTGACATGGCGCTTAAACTTACAGTCGGTAATGCATGTTTAAAACATAAAACCCGTGTCAAAATAATTTATCTTTTATGACGTCGATGTTATTAGTGATAAATTAAGGGCGGAAATGCAAACACCAATGTGATTTTAATTGATATATTTTGCAACACGTCCAAGCACAATACACGTAACGTAGTAAAAAGGAAAGATGACGGTAATGACATATAGGTCATTATTCCAGACACAATTGCATCCGTTTACAAAGTACGCCACAAACAAGTATTATATGAGACCTATTTTATTAATAAACTAACGGCCCGCTCCGGCTTCGCACGGGTATAAAATATATAGCCTATATCATTCACTGAAAAAATGATTAAAATCGATCCAGTAGTTTTGATTTATTCATTACTGCCCGTGGCCCGCCTGCGTTTAGTTGCAATGTAAGCGGAAAAAATGTAATTATTTACAACATCATATTAGAAACCTCAAAAATAACAGTATTTCTCCACTATTTAATGGATGTTATTATAGATATAAACCTTCCTCTTCAATCATTCTTTCTATTAAAAAAAACCGCATCAAAATCCGTTGCGTAGTTTTAAAGATTTAAGCATACTTAGGAATATAGGGACAGAGAAAGCGACTTTGTTTCATACTATGTAGTGATTCCATTATTTACTTTATGACGTTGCGTTTATAAAGACAGCTCTAATAATCAGTAGATTAAAACTTTTAAATTGTTGTCAATCAACTAAATTACACATTTAAGTTGAAAGCGCTTTCGTGTAACTTCGGCTACGTCACTGAACCCCAATTATCTGATAGTTTCGCGGTTCCGTCCCCGTACTATATCGTTTGATATGGTCCCGGGTAGTGATAAAGTATGTTTCCAATGTGTTGATTTGATTAAACTTTGACTTGATTAAACTTTGAGAATAAGTTGTCTTGTCTCCACTAATTACTTACTCTTTTATTTTAAGAAAAAAGATCTACCTCTTGCACTATTTAAGTATGCGATATTTCAATATTTGGCCCTTTAAAAAATGCATTAGAAAGCAATTAAATTATTACTATTTATTTACATGTGGATATAGCAACACTCAACAACAATAATAAAAAGTAGTAAACTAAACTGTTATGGTAAATAAACTCAGTATTTTTCGATTAAAACCATCAGATATGTTACTTATTTTCTAAGATATCGCATTAATAAAACAAGAGGTGGATTTTTTAAAAAGTAAATCTCCAGAATAATAAATAATTAAGTATATTTTCATAACTTTTCGGGCGGTCACTACTGCGTAGGTAACATTGTATAAATCTTTACCCGCTCTACATACAAAAAAAACTACTTGGATAGAATCCGTGAACTCTCGTATCAATATTGGGACTTATTCCCACTGTACCACTAAGCTTGTCGAGAGATGTTATTGTTTTGTTTTTTTTTCAGCATTTGGTTATCTCTACGCATTTCGAAGGTGGTAGAGCCACGCTGAAGATATTACTGGTTTCATGAATGGGTCCGCTTGCCCGGGGTAGTACCACCCTCTCGCAGAAAACCGACGTGAAGTAACAGTGCTTGCATTGTTGTGTTTCGTTCGGCCAGTGAGAGCGCCGGATAACCCACCTCCCCTCTCCCTCACCCCTTCCCCACTCTCTCTCTCCCCCAAACACAGGGTGGCAACGCACTTGTGACTTTTCTGGTGTTGCAAGTGTCTGTGGACGGTGGTGATCACTTAACATCAACCTGTTCGTTTGCCTCCTATGATATATAAAAAAAAATGTATTTTTCAATTTTATATTTTATTTTGATTCGTGAATAAAAACCTGAACCTAGATTTCAAGTCTTGCCATTTTTGTTTATAAAAAAAAAAACATATATATTTTCTTTTGTATAGAGTACACTAAAACACAAAACAAATACAATTATTTCTTTCTGAACTATTCTGACAATGGCAGCTGAAATCCTTTTCAGTTTGAGACAAACCGAAATGTTTATAAACTCACTACGTAGTTGTGTTTTGTTTGGTTACCAGAAACGAATTACTTTGAATAACCCTACCATAGAATAATACAAAAACTCGAATGCTTATTCTTTTGTTAGTAATAATTTTATTAATAATATGCAACATAGTTAAAATTATGCATTTCTCAATTCATTCCGGTAGAAAGTAACTTGAATTTATTTTGTAAATAATATACATATAGTTTTAAACTAGCTGTGCTCGGCACGGGCTTTTTGTTATTCTTTGTAACTACTGTAGTACAGTTATACCAAAATGCACAATGCTTTAAAGTATCTTCTTATAAATAGAAGACTAGTGACTGTCTGTGCATTCGTCCGAATATATACTATTAATTTGAATATACTAGCTCGCGAATTCGTCCGTGTTGAATAGTTACTTTGGGCTAACGTTAACTTTAACTCGCGACTTCGTTTACGTAGAAGGTGAAACTATTTTTTTAATACTACGTATGTTAACCCCGACTTTTAAACATTCTTCATTGGTGTTCCGCTTTTATTGGTCTTAGCGAGATGACATATAGTCTTCCTCGAAAAATGAGCTATCTAACACTGAAAGAATTTTCAAATCGATCCAGTAGTTCCTTAGTTTAGCGCGTTCAAGCAAACACACTGCAGCTTTATAATATTAGTATAGATAATTGAATAAGAATAGGCTACAGCCTAGCGCTAGTACTAACATAGATAGCATATAACCTTCTGCTATAAAAAAACCATTATGCCATTTTGTCGATAGATCCAATGTGGTATTAGAGTTTAATAATCACAAATACACCAACCTCCATTTTTACATTTAACGTCCGTAGAACATGTAAACTGCTTTAGATACATAAGACTAGGTAGAATTCGTGTCGATAGGACCTCGAGTGGTTTGTATTCATTAGCTCGACCGTCCGATAGCGCTTGTCGACGTGGACACACTGTTCTAACGACCGGCGTACTTCTTGAACCAACTTTCACATTGCACTTAAATTATATTGCAACAGAATATGCAATGTTATTATCAAAACATGACGCATCAAAGCGTGTTATTGCGTTTTTATTGATGAATAGTTTTTTCTATTTTTCGCTCGGCTAGCGACTACTCAAATGAACGACAGACCAAGCACCTGGGTTATGGCAGCTGCAATTGAAAAAGGCGGAATTAGGTTTAGCGTGTGATTCACATTTAACATCGAGTGAAATTGTGAACAAATACTAAAAGTCTACAAAGCATAAAAAAGAACGTTACCACTTCACTGTTGTCATTTTCTGACGCCTCGTTTAACGTGTAATTCAGATTATCTTCAGTATTTCAAAATGTTGTCTTTGCTTTTTTTCGACGTGAAACTTATTTGCTTGCTTAAATAAATAGATAAAAGTGAGAGATGACAAATTGTAGTGCAACGTTATTGAAGACGATAATTACGGAAATAGATACTTGAGCAGAAAAGGAAAAAGACAAGCCTTTGTTACAAATCCAGATAGATAAAGATTAGTAAAGTATTCGACACAGACACGGTACATTATTTGTAATCCTAACTAGTATTATGAATATATTTATTTGTTATGCTTTCCCTTCTCTACTCAACTGATCATCATAAACAGACGGTAACTTTCAGGCTCACTAAGAGACAGTAAGGCAGATAAACGCTACACTAACTAAACAGTTCGATACAACAGTGTGTAGTGTATCTAGTGTACCACCCTTACCCCTTAGGGAGACACCCCGTCTCGGGCGTCGCTGCTTCCTCTCAGATTACCTGTTTCCACTTAGAAAATAAATTTTTCACAGTAAATTTAAATTATGTAATAAAGTCAGAGTCCTTGCCTTTGCTTAGTTTCGCTTACTTTATGAATCATATACTTGTATTTTTTTTTACAATTCCGTTTCTACACTATATCTCTGTAATGCAATTTATTTTACAACGAAAATAGTAAATAGTAGCAATAATCATTTGTACAATTTTTGTGATTGTGACATTTTGCTAATACTTTGCCAATAAGTCTGACAGTATGGCATTCTGTCTGGCATAAGTGTAGGCAGTTTTGTTTCATTTATTTTCGAGGCACACATTATAGACAATCAGTTTAAACGTTTACAGTTACTATTCATAGTTATTTGAAGTGAAAACTTCTGGTATGGTTGTAAACGTATGGTTGTCTTGGAAATTCTCTTCTCAAAAGTATAGTCGAAGTAATGAACAAATTTTAGAAAAGGCTCTGAAGTTTTCTACATTTTTCTGCTGTGACACCAATAGATGCTACATTGGTGACAGATTTTGTAGATATCTGGTTCGTCGATTAAGGACGCGCTCTCATAAAAGGTCCATTTTCATTGTTTTTCGGTAAGAATTACAACAGAACTATTGAACTTTGGCAAACATAATGACTAACTACAGATACATTGAACCTTTAACAATGATGTACAGATGATTGTTTTTAAAATTAATAGGTGTCCCTTAAAAAAATCAATTCTCCGTAGTCCCCTCGCGCAAAACAGCCTGCTTTTCGGTATGAAAATCTCAGTAAATTTACATTTTTCTTAATAAAAAATAACCTGCTTATCCTTCATATAATTAAGTTTAAATAACATGTCATAATATGCAAGTTATCTGTACTACATCTGAGAAAAAAAAAAATTGTTGTAAACAAAATTTCACGGTTTTATGTCATTACGTAGACCTTAACTTCTATGGTATAAGGTCCAATTATTTTTTTTATTTAGATTCGATTTAAACAAAACTATGAAAGAAGGATTCACATCGCGACAGACCGCGCTTAGGCGCCGTAACGAGTGGATGTCTGCGTAGCTTTGCACTCGATTAGAAAAAAAATATAACTATATAATAAAAACTAACCAATTTTGTATAGTGGTGTATATTTCGAGTAATAAGAGACAATGTAATTAGGTTGAGACAAAAATTCTAAGTTTGGTTGTTATTACGTTAGTTTTATACTTTTTGGATTTCAGGTACTGTTATGGAACTTCTTGACGGGTAGAAATACATATGTCGTCTTTGTAGTCCTTTTGTTAGTAGTGACGAGAGTTTACCACAGGACTTAACAAAGCGAGCTGATGGTAGTCTCCAGAAGTTGTTATCGAACTCCTTGATGGGTAGAAATAGATATGTCGTCCTTGTAGTCCTTTTGTTATTAGTGACGAGAGCTTACTACAAGACTCGCATACTCAATGTTTGTAGCTAATATATATATGTACTAAAATTCTGTTATCACGATATAGGTACTCACCTAGCCCACGAGGAATTAAACATCAATCAGACACTATGACACTTTTCAGTGTAAACTCTATATTTCTAGCAACTCTATACTATACAAAAAATTTGTTATCACGACAAAGATACGCATCTAGCCCATGAGAAATGAAACTTTCATCCGATACTGTGAGACTAAACATCTAAACCCAAACCTTTGTTTGTAGCTACTATGAATACTAAAGTTCAGTTATCATGATACACCTACTCATCTGATCCATAAAATGAAACGTTGATCTGACTCTATGAGACTACACCTCTGATTGCAAAGTTGATGTTTCTAGCGATTATTAGCACTAAAATTCTGTTATCATGAAACAGCTACTCACTTGGTCTATGAGAAATGATACTATCATCTGATACGACAAGACTCAACCTCAGAGCGCAAACTGTTTCTTCTTTTATCAATATTAAAATTCTTTTATCACGAAATAGCTCTCATCTGGTCCTTAAGATATGAAACATTTAGCTGACACTATGACACTAAGCCTTTGACTGCAAACTCGATATTTCTAACTATTATCTATACTAAGATTCAGTTATCATAAATACTGTTTTCTTCAAACTTTAAAACATTGAAACCTTACTCCTACACAGGGAGACTAAACATCTAAGCACAAACTTGATATTAGGTCTTTACCTATGAAATTGCCGTTTTGTATGAAACAATTTAAACGAATTTTTTTCATGTATTTTTTATTTGTATTAATCGAAGTAATCACCCATGCAATCACTGCATCTTTGCCAACGCAGTGGCAGTTTATTGATGCCATTCTTAAAGAAATCAGCTAGACGGGAGACAACAAATTCTTTAAAGGCATTTTGTACTGCCTCTCGGGTATTGAATTTTTTTCCCGCCAAGGAGTTATCCAAATTCTGGAAAAAGTAGTAGTCTGTAGGCGCAAGGTCTGGTGAGTAGGGCGGATGACGGAGAACTTCCAACCCCAGTTCTTGCAACTTGGAGACCGACTGCTGTGCAGTATGAGGTCGCGCGTTGTCGTGCAGGAGCAGCGGAGACGAGCGATTGACCAATGCTGGTTGGAGATGTGCCAGCTTCTCCATCATTGTGTTCAGTTCTTCACAGTACACATCTGCAGTAATACTCACCCTGTTTGGTAAGAAGCTGTGATGAATCACACCGGCGCTAGATCACCAAACAGTGACCATTACTTTTCTAGGGGTAAGTTTTCTTTTAGGGCATTGTTTAGGTGCTTGAACCAGGATCTAACCAACTTGCTGAGCGCTTACGGTTATCAAACAGAATCCATTTTTCATCACAGGTAACAATGTGGTTCAAAATTTCTTCATTTGTGTGTCTGTTGAGCAGTGCAAGGCACGTCTCGACGCGTACTTCGCGCTGGCGATCATTGAGTTCGTGGGGCACCCATTTGTCAAGCTTTTTTACCTTGCCAATTTGACGCAAATGGACCAATATTGTTTTGACGTTAACGTCGAAAGCTGCTGCTAATTCAGCCGTAGATTGTGTATCATCAGCTTCCACAATCGCCTTTAATTCGTCATTGTCGACCAAAGTCTTCGGACGACCGCGAGGTTCATTTTTCAGGTCGAAATTCCCAGAACGGAAGCGAGCAAACCAATAACAGGTGGTTAGTTGGTTTGTACTGTTAGCTCCGTAAACGTCGTTGATGTTGCGTGCCGCTTGTGCCGCGTTGCTGCCACGACGGTACTCATATTCCATAATTACTCGAATTTTTAACGTATCCATGATGACAAAAAGATTGAAATGCGATGAAAATGTAACACTAATCAATAAACAAATGACTACTTTTGGAAAAAGAATTCCATGTTTTTAAAATAAAATTAATTTGAAATTAGAATTCTTAGCCAAGCAAAAATTATTTTGATTTGAAATGGCCAGTACTGCAGAACGGCAATTTCATAGGTAAATACCTATTATTTCTAGCTATTATCTAGACTATGATTCAGTCACCACAATAGTAATCCTCATGAGAATGTTGATCGGGCAGTAGGGGGCTAAATATTTGAGCACAAATTCGATGTTTCTGTATATTACATATTTAGGTTTAGTTATACTGTTCTTGACGTATTTATGACCTTGAGAAACTATAATTTATTTTGGTACTATAACATCAAATATAACATAAAGTAGAACATCAATAATAAGAAAATATTGTAATATTTTTTATAAAAGTATCAAAATCGTTTAAAGTGCACTATAATTCCACGGTTATCAGTTCTCGTGTCTGTGTGCGTGAGCTATACGTGTCTAGTAGGACTCGATGCCAAAATTGAGCCGCGAACAATTGAGAGCACGTCCTTAAGCAATAGCAAACAGTACCGTAGCGCGATCTTGTGTATTTACGCGCTAATCTTTTTCTTTCTCATGAGATGCTGTAATTCAATATTTATTTATTCTGTAAGTAATAGTGTTCCACGTATTTACTACAAAGTATTACTTTCGTCTTATTATGTTGTATTGATATTTTCTAATATCTGAAAGTATTATTGATATTTTTATAGTTCAGTAATTACGGAATGACATTTACTTGTCCGTGTATGTAATGTCTTAAAATTGTTTGAAAACTTATTACAAAAAATAATAATAGCAAAAAATAACAATAAACACGAGTGAATTTGCGTGCTTAAGTAATACATATAAGTAGTATTATATTCACCACAAGAATTGTGTTTTCGTACGCCGAGCGCTGTAATTTTGTAAAGAATAACAAAAATTTATCAACCCTTACAATTTTCCTTAAAAAGTAAGGGGTAGGAGAGAAAAACACGGAGATTTTCTTTTAGAGATAATATTTTTTATCTCCAGCGCTGTATTATATATTTTTTACGTTGAAAACAGCCTTTAATTCAATTCGGTCGTCTCGAGTGGCCATTGTGATTACGTCACGGAAAAGGTTCGAATTAAATTATTTTAAGACAATTTCCTTTTTATATTAACATCTTTTGAGTTTTTACGTCGAATGTCGAATTCTTATTTACTTTTACTGTAACATTTATATTGTATAATAACGTTTAAAATAAGTTTTTGAAGTGAAAACGAAATAGCAAAGAAGTGTCAGCGACATGCTTGTGTCAGACTAGCGATGCGTAGTATAGCGGCCTGTGTACATGTAATATTGATATTTTGTATTGAGATCGGGCAGCCCATCATATGTTTGATTTATTACTAAACTGTAGGTATATAATAATTGCTCAGTGTCGATAGATGGGAAAACTGCCTCAATTTTTTTTGTATTTTAATTTTTAGCAACCAATCTTCTAGTAAATTATTACTGCCATTATTGAATAGGTAATGGTATTACAATTTTCAAGTTTCTTGCAATAATTTCAATGAATTAACAAGAGTGTGGCTGTCTTCTCCAGGAAGCTTTTGTAGCCAGTCGGAATCCATCCTGCGTCGTATTTTTACCCATCCACTTCATATGTGCACATAACCAAACTATATTACGTAAACCACCACTAATACAAAATATAGAGTCAAATAACACAAGATTAAAATATAAAATCAACTACATGTCATTCCAAGAACCCGCCTAAATCTGTTAAAACTAGTTAAGAAGGCTTTGAAATAAATGTAAACCTTTTTGATTATTTAATTTATGAAATAAAACCTCTTTAGGTCCTACTAAATGCTAACTGAATGAATTGCGTGTCGTCAGTGTGACGGAAATGTAACACGTGTGCAGTCTCCGTATTATATGTACATATTACAATACAATGTAACATGAAAGTAATTCGTTACAATGAGGTTTATTTTTCCAATTTTATTGGTTTCGCACAGAGATAATTTTAAATTAGCATTATAAAGGGAGATAGGGGTGAACGCAATTTGATAGGATTCACTATTCTTTCCCTTGACGTGTTGCACAATTTTTTGTAAGAATCTCGTCTACATGCTTATTAATGATTTTTCGTTTTTCTTCGACTCTTAAGGAATATTTTTTTCGTTTCTGAATCATTACATGTTTAAAGCTAGCTAACAACTATATATGCTAACAACGATTGCAAATAGCGGTGTTTACATTACTTACCATCAAACAATATTGACTGTCTTACGAATAATTTAACGCGTCTAAACCTGCCGAGACATAAATTATTTTGGAATTAAGTGGGAATAATTGATAGGACACGTTATGTAAAGGTTATATGTTGAAAATTGATTAAATCGAGTCAATAATACTTTCGATCTATTGTTTGCAGTGATTTTTAATTCGTTATAAAGAATTTTTTGGCAAATTTATTCGTAATGTAAATGTACATTTTGCATTAGCTGATAGCTCTTACTGGCAGTCCTAGGGGATTTTGAAAAATTCTTTAAATCGGGAGCTCATTATATTTTTAAAATATTAATTACAGGCTTTTAATATGTATATATATATCTATCAGTTTTGATACTGTAATGTTTGTTTATGATTTATAAGTTGCTGGTATGACTCATTAATTTTATTTAATGTCATGGCGACATTGAAGAAAGTAATTCTTATTCTCCTTCTTATTTTGAGAACCATCCCACCTTATTGAAGATTATTACTGCTATTGTAAATTAGTAATTATTACAGAGAGTTTTGTGGAAACTTAAGTGTTGTAACAAGACGGTGGCCACCTTATTAGAACTCTCAAACAAGTTGTTGTGAAATTTCAGAATTCATGCTGCGTGGTATTATTTCCCATTCACTTTATTTGTTCCTAATAATCATGTTCTATTACGCAAAATTCCACCAAATATTTACACAATATAGAGTCAAATAGCACAAGATTATGAATAAAATATAAAAACCACTACGTGACAAACTGAGATCCCGCCAAAAGTTCCCTACAAAATTACTTATTTCAAATTGGAACTCGAGTAACCATAGGCTTAAATAAAATAAATCTCCTCTGCCTGTATCTGTTATTAAAAAAACATAACAAGAGAGCGCATGCCCCCAACAGTTATTGTTGTACAGTTATGGACAAATTAATTTGTCAGATTCAGTTACCGTGTTTGATGGAGTTATGAAGGATTTAATATTTCACGTCTGTCCCAAGTGTCAAACGGGTAGCGGTTTTCTTTCAAATTAGCTGCACTTATTCGGTAGAAAGTACGAAATAAAGTGGACAAATAGTGCATACAGATCTGACATACAATCCTATAAGTATTACTGAGCCCTATTATGTATAATGGTGTCAGTCACAATCTCTATACATACCGGATTTCTGTGTAATCAGCAGTATTGTGTTTGAATGCTAAATTTATATTAATAAATCTTTACTCCTGTATGTGTCCTTTTACCTATTCTGTGATATTGTTGATTGGTACGAAGTTCCTTAACGGAGCTATCAATAGAAGTTAAATGATAGAAATCGTCAAATAAGGAAAAAGCGTTATAGTCTCTTCCGCAATTTTCTCTCTCTATCTCTTTACCATTCTCTATAGTATACGAGTATGTGTATGCGTGAAGCCTTGGAAATTTGATTAAATTTTATTGAACATTTGTTGTATACAGTTTGAAATTTACTATTTCATTTTTAATAAATGAATATTTTTCCTAAAATAAAACATTTTTTGATTTCGCACTTTACTTTAAGGGACTTCGTTTCTGATAGAGCCGGGAATCCCTCGACCGTATACGTTATTTTTTATAAATGACATGGAAAATGGATTTAATAAAAATTGACTGTCTATCTGTATGCATGGATTTAACATGATATTAACCAATTTTTTTATAACATTTTGCATACAAGAAAATACAAAATTAAGAAACATATAAAAATAACCTTTACAATTAAACCAATTCAATTTTTTTTTTATATTTATTCACAACCGATTATGATGTAAACTTGTATTCATATTCCATTCCAATAGTAGGTAGTCTATAATAATTACCAATAATACTGTTAGATATGATTATATGACTAGAAAATTATTGGATGAAAATAATTACTCTGTAATAGACACGTTCGAAGCTATATCTCGCGGGCATAGCTACTGTGTATATATATCAGTTGTTTAATTGCCTTATACGTTAACTTAATTTAAAATCAAAGAGATATAGGACAAGTGCGAGATTGTTCTTTAAAAAAATTAACACATTGACTGCCACGAGACTCACGAAACTGATCTGGGAAGCCATTTTGTTTTAATTATATTATGTTACCAAAAATGGTAATTATAGTAAACAGCAGTAATAAAAGTTAAAAAAAATGTTTGCTTTTCTTTTTTGTTTTTGGTACGAATCACCTCGTAGTTATATTTCAAACGTAGTAATTTCATTTGAAACTGCAACACAGTTCATGTAAGCCAAAACTGGTTTTTTTTCTTCCCTATAGCCTGAATTCCTGAAGCCGGTTTGTATTTATATTAATAGATCACGACTTTTGCGCGTAGCTGGACAAATATAGCAACCAAAGAAAGAGCGAGATAACTCGTTGGCCTCCTGGCTAAGTTCACAAACTACGAGATATCTCGTTGTAGGCAGTCAACATGTTAAAATATAAATCGAAAGTCGCTTGTCGTTTGTGACACGCGCCACTGTCATCTCGGTTTTAAGTCGACCGACTAATTTTCATGAGGGTCGCGATTAATTGAATTCGTAGGAGCACCGCGGCGACGCGACGTAACGTGCGGTCTCGCCCCCCGACCCCCTGCCTCCGACCCCCCATCTGCCTCTTACGAAATACCTCCAGACGATTCATAAAAACGGTTTATGTTATTAAATTCTCATTATTATCATCTTCTGCCTCTAATTCTCCGTTATTACCTTTTTCTTTAAGTTTAGAAGAATTTTTATTATTAATTTTGTTACTCTGAATCAACATTGTTTTAGCAATGGACCGTTGTGATGATACAATTTCTATACAGTGTAAATTCTTTATAACATTGTTCGTTGTAACGAGAAATTTCCTATATCGTAGGAATCTATATATAAATCGGCAGTGGGAAAATAGTTAAGAACATCTCCCTCCTGTTTCTCAGACGATTTTCTTCATTCCTTTTTCTTTAGTGGCTATTGACGATATCTAATGTTATTAGTAGAAAATTTGGAAAAGTTTTTTTTCTCTATATTCGAAGTCCGACTACTGGACGAGCACTCGTTAGTTTAATTTGGTTGGTTTACCTTAAAGCTTATAAATTGATGCACTCTTTATAGAGTGATAGCCATTATCTATTATGAAGAAACAGGTTCATTATTTAAATGTCCATCAAATTAAATTTCAATAGTTGATAGTTGCTGAAATTCCTACGTGATCTCTTAAATCTTGGCTCTCTTATCGTCAACTGCCAAGAATACGTGGCAATTACTTTTGGATCTCTAGGAAATTTTAGTCTCGATTACTGAACATACCATTCGCATTCGTAAACTATTTTTGAAACTTAACAATGCTAGTAAAAGACAAGCGGTGTGTGAAATTCTTATAACATGACCCTTAAGTTTTGTTATCAAGACTTTACACTGTAGAAAAATAAATTTGAAATACCTCTTGATTGTCGGAATTAGTCTCTTAAACGCATAGAGTAACGAACCTGCGAGTTGTAAATGTAAGCGGTTTCATAATTCTATGCTTAAACGGCTGAACCGACTTTAACGAAAATTTACTGCCAGATAGATGAATTTTCAGAGCGTTAACTAGGCTACATATCATTACAATATTGACGAGCTAAGCGTTAATAAATTAAATTGAAACAGAAATAACTTTGAATCGGTAAAATGACGAAACGAAATAAATTTTAATGACAAATGCAATTAATAAAAATAAAAGACAGCTCATAATTAATCCATATAAATTACGTAGTTGCCTTGAAACAGTATAATCTATACTAATATATAAAACTGAAGAATTTGTTTGTATGGTTGAACGCGCTAATCTCAGGAACTACAGATCCGATTTGAAAAATTCTTTCGGTGTTAGATAGCTCATTTATCAAGAAAGGTTATAGGATATATCATCACGCTAAGACTAATAAGAACGGAGCGCTAATGAAGAATGTTTCAAAATCGGGCTGTTTTTTTCCTTTTAGCTGCGCGTTAGCATAAGTACGAGTATTATATACGTTGCCATGGTAACGCGGTAACTTTCTATCGTAATCATTTCTAAAATTTATTTTGCTCTTCTATTCAAAATGTTTATTCTACGTTTGTTTTGTTTCCAATTTTTTATTTGTTATCTATTACTTATTATAAAAATAAAGTGTGTGTATGTAAAATTAAAATAACAACTTTTATTCGTGAATTAAATTTAATACAAATAACAAATTTTTTTTTTTTAATCTTGTCGGAATTTTATATTATTACTAGCTGACCCGTACAACTTCTTCTGCACTAAATCGGTTATTACCGGTTTCAATTGTATTTTTAAACGCAATTAATCCTAAAAAACCTAAAACCCGATTGCAGCGACATATAACACTTCCAATTGTGAATCCAAACTATCCAGGGACTTACTCAAACATATACCCAGTTGGTATGTGGGAAATCTTTTAAAATAAGCCTAGAACCTGTTCGCAGCATTACCTAAAGTGTCTAATGAAAATAAAGATTAACCTACATATATTGCCGATAAATATCTTCCCAGTACCCCTTGTAACTTCATCGCTTAACATACTGTAAAAATTAAACTTTATCTACATTAAATTTCCATTTTGTTTTAGTTGTTTGTTTTATAAGATTTTGTAAAGTATACGTGAGATCTGCATTCAATCTTAATTTCGTCAAATTTATTTTACTTTTGACATATAAACCTCCTTTTTCACTAATACTGAACTTGGGATAATAAACCTTTCTAACAGTGAAAGATTTTTTTAAATCACATTAGTGGTACCAAGGATTCCTCGAAAACAAAACTTTACCTCTCTTTATAATATTAGTATAACTATAACATAGTATGGTAACTGCAAACACCTCAACTAATTATTTTAATCGTAGATTCACAAACCTGAACCCAACTACTTCAAGACAACAATATTTAGAAAATTAATTTTATCAAATACCGAAACAACACATGTACTGACAGAATTCTAATTGAGATTCATCTTCTACAATGGAATGTAACTTATTATGTATTATGTAATGCACTAATAAACCTAAAACCCGATTGCAGCCACGCCTACCGTTTCCAATTGTAAATCCAAACTATCGAGGGACTCACTCAAACATATACCCAGATGGTATGTGATAAATCTTTTAAAATAAGTCTACAACGCGATCGTAGCATCATCTACAGGGTTCAATTAAAATAAAAACTAACCTACATATATTGGCGGTAATGTAAAAAAAGCTTGAGAGGTCTATGGATCCCCAGTTGGAACGAAGTCCCTTTCCCTTTTTTGTAGACGTTTACTATACAGTCGGTATAGTTTACATTATAAAATATCAAGTTGATAGAGTTAAATTGTAAATTAAATGATAAAATATGTTCATAAAATAAATAATGTTAAATTAAACACTAAACGATATCATAACTATTTTCAACTTGTATTAAAACTTTTTCACGCTCCATTGTATTGAAGAAAAATATAAATATTAAAACGATATGAGCACGACGTGTTAATTGTCACTTGCTGTAACTATTCGTCTAAGAGCTAGCAACAGTTTCGACAACGAATCCGAATAAGCCAGTTTTGTATATATCTTTATGTTCTTCCAAACAGCGTGCGGGCTACCTGGCTGCCGTTAAACGTTGCGTTTATTAGTGCATATCGCACCTTTACAGGCAAAAATATTGATTTTTATATAATTTAGAATGTTTTGTTTTTCACTAATTTTGAAAATAAAATAATAATTATAAACGTTACTACTACGCTTGATGCATACACAATAATAATGGCCGAAAACTGTGAAGGAAGTGAGAGAAGGCTTATTGTGTGAGAGAAACAGGAGACCCGCGTCGGTATCATACCTACTCCGTGCTGTTTACTGGGATGTGACACCGGTATATTCTGGCAAATGAGTGTTGATCCAGAAAAAGCGCGTATTTTTTTTACAAAAATTTTAGCTTTGCCATAAGCTCAGGGAAATTTTAATCGAAATAGAGTGAAAAACAGTCACAAAAAAGACGACGACTTGGTTTTAATTAGCTCTTTCTCTGGGATAACCTACCAAGTGATAATTGATCAGTTATCGAGTGGGATGAAAAATGATTAATTACTAAAATGACTATTAAAAAATAGAGGTTGGTGTTAGAAGGGTGAAAATTTAGGGTTGTATGTATTTTTTAATGCCTCACTATAACAAAATAAAATAATAAAAAAATGTCCAAAAAATAAATGTTAGGGGTGGACAACCCTTATCACTTAGGGGTATGAAAAATAGATAGAGGCCGATTCTCAGACCTACTGAATATGCATATAAAATTTCATAAAAATCGGTCAAACCGTTTCAGAGGAGTACGGTAACTAACATTGTGACACGAGAATTTTATATATAAGAAGATAAGAAGAAGATATTTTGTCTTGTTTGTTGTTTTTGTATTGTTTTGTTTGTTTCTTTGTTCCGTGTTATGTCTGAAACGGCTGGACCTATTTTAACGAGAATTATACTGGCAGATATCCGAAATTAAAGCGGGTGACATATTCTATTTTATTTGTTGAACTGTCACCCGTGCATTCGTCCGTATGAAATTTATCACAAAAATGTTGTTTGTTGTAAACAAGCGCGTGAGACGTGCGCTTTACTGGACTTCAAGAATAAATATACAGAATTGAAAGTCATATGTTTGTATCTAATTTAAATTATAATATCTTTTTGGTCAATTTGGCGGCTATTTTCTTTTATTTACCGCGCTTGCGTCTACATAACTCAGTGATTATAGCAACGTATAAGAATAACTTAATTATATCGACATTAGGGGCATATTATATCTATATAATAAAAGATTTAAAACATATTGTTCGATAATGTATCTATAACTTAAAATTTTAATTATTTTCTTACATAGTCTAAGTGAGCACTGTGGCTGATATATTGTAGGTTAAAGTTCCAGGTATGTTGCTGATAATAAATCCTATTCCATTCGATACAATGTTATTATTCACATATCTAAAGTACACGTTACGTGTTACAGTAGATGGCGTGCTTGTCATACTTACAAACGTTTTTGAAAAGTCATTTCTGTAATGTACACACCTACTCATAAGTTTACATTTCTGTAATACATTTTAAAAAAGCGCGTGCGGAGCTGCGGGTAACAGCTAGTCATTTATATGAGAACGAAGATACAGGTATAGTTAGTAAATTTTTAATTGACCATTTTTTATGGCCATTTTTTGTCGTGAATTTATGGTTCAAGCTATCAGTCCATTGTCTTATAATCTCTGTTGATCCAAAATTAATAAAATATTGTATGTTTGGAATTTTATCCTTACGTCTCAAGAGGAAAGTCGAGATCCTACCAATCCAACAATGAATTGATTCAACCCTTCATTTAACACTTTTAAAGTTCATTTACATAAATTCCTTAATGCCACCTGCGTCACTAAATAGTCCTTCCATATTACAAGAGACGTTTGTCTGTCTTTCTGTCCATCGCGTTGCTGTGATTATAATATGGGAAACACATAATCGATTTAAATTAATATTTTTTAAATCACATAATAATATGTATGTATTCTCTGGTCATTTTTAGTATATATATATTGGTAAATCGTACCTAATATTAGATATAAAAATGAGTCTTTTTGTTACGCTTTCACGTCTTAACTAAGAAAGAATATATCGCTTTTTATTTATTTTATCACGAACGTGAAGTCGTGGTACTATTTAGGAATATTCTCTTTTAACAAAATTATAAAACTTAAAACTAGTAAGCGAAATACTTCCCATCTGATCGAGTTTAACCAATCAAAATCGACAACACAAAAAAAAAAATTAAAAAACAATTTACCAGTTACATTATGTACTTTTTCTTCTTTAAATGTAGTCGTAGTAACATTTGCCAATGTCAATACTTTATTTTCATTAAAGTAGTTTGGTATTATATTGATATTGTAGATTCTAATTTTAGATATTAAATTAAGTTACGAAAAAAGAAACTATTGCGTTTGACTGCTATGCATGATATGCATTACATATACATGTGAACACGTGTTTCACAGATTATTTATTATAAGGTTAAGTGAACGAGCTGCCTTTACTTATCTATGTTTATAAAATAGACGGAGACATCAATCATCTCCCCCGAGCAGCGCGGAACCACAGATGTAACGGCCAAATTAATTTTATTTGAGCACTTGCGAACAAGCGGCCGGATGGTGTTTATTCTAGCTCTATGCGATGACTAGCTGGTACTTCAAACTATATATACATTTTTAAGATGTCCATGAGAATTTATTTATTTTTGTATGGTATATTAGATGGCAAAATTAATATGTACAATTTTGGAAAAAAAACTACTACTAATAATAGAAGGAACAATGAATAAGAAACACGTGCGAAGCCGCGGTCACAGCTAGTTGTATTATAACGTTTTTTTTTTAGTTTGTAAATAAATAAATAATATAATTAATAATTTAACCAAAGTTCCATCTGATATCTAATGAGATACAGCCAAAGATGGTCAGAAATTAAGGCTAGAAAAAACCAAAAAAACTTTATTCAATTTAGGCCCCGAGGAAGCGCTTATGAACGTCAAAGCGACCACTGGTTCGGAAAACAAGGCAAGAAAGAAACTAGGAGAACATATACATTATTGATATATATTATCAGATGGCTGTCTCGTTTTCCGCCAGAATCTAAGACGCCTTCTGAAAATCGAGTTATAAAAAATTACACTCTAACGTTTAGTAACATAACCAGTGGTTTTATAGTCTTTAAGAGTAGAAAAATAAAAGAGAATATAAAAAAATCCCGTACGTGTGGGGTGTACTTCCATGCTCAGCATTAATATGTTTTCTTTTAAGATAGTTTTAGCGTTTATACAAAACATAACCAATTTTATATTAATAACCACTTATCGGTTTATACAATAGCTTCCTGAACCGCTGTTTCATTTTTTTATTTTCCTTCAACATTTTGTACTCCTAAATTTCCGTAGATGTCTTAAAAACCGGCCCAAATGAGGAAAGCCGCCGATGTAGCAACGGTGACATCGATAGTTGCTTGGTGACTGCCTCGCACCGTGAGGTACTTTTATATTAGTCAATCCTCTATTACAAAATGGCTTATATGGCATTAATATATATATATTAATATGGGCATATATTAATATGGCAGATAGCTGAGTCGGCAAGGAGCAGCTCTTTAATTCCTTGGTTGTAACTTTTCCACAAAATGTTTAGTGCAGACAGGAAATACTATTTATTGACAGAAACTAACAGAAAAGCTGTTTTTGAAGCTCAAGCCTACAAAACAGAGGCACATTTTTTGAAGCAACAATAACAAGGCTGGTCTCTCGCAAAAAAGATATATGTAGCAAAGACAAGTTCGAGAGTGTATTTTTAATTCTAATTACTTCCATAAAAATGTATCTATTAAAGCTTGGGTTTTAAAGCAACGCTCTTAAACTTAAATTTTGTATTGTTTATGCGTGGCACGTTATAATGGTGAGTTTGCCAAACACTGGCTTAGGATGTTTGCAATTTTAATAAACTTTCATTATGTCTGTTTGAATCTACATCGATAGATACAGTTTTCCTATCCTCTACTATAGAATCCTCATCGCTCCCGAATACATAATTGAACACTTAAGGGTGTAGTTTCGCATGTCAGTCAGTGCTTTCAGTGAAGCGAAGTTCTAAACTGGGATTAGAGTTTTGACGTCCTCAAGTACTTCGCATCTTATTCGAGCCTAACTGGAATAGAGTTTATTTGGTTTGTTCTCGTAACTCGCGGTTGATGATTCAAAGTTATAATGATTTAAATATGCCTCGTGGTGCAATGGTAACATATTTTAAGGATTGAGCTCTGATATTTTGTTTTAGATCTATCCATGACGAACGCTTGTATGCCGATTTGATGAAAAAGAATGTCAGTTTTGTATCTGGGTGTTATTTCTTATTATATTTTTTGTAAGTTGGCATTTGATCACAATCTTATCTGATGCTATGTGAAGCCATGGTCGATGATGGATCAGGTCAGAGGACGGAGGTATTTCCTTATGAATGCGATTACGGTGTGGTTTGGTAACTACGTACGGTGAATATTCGCTTGATGATAGTTCGTCAACGTGAAGGTGGTAAGTGATAACCAGCTAAGCGAGGAACAACATTGGCGAACCCCCGTGCAGAATAAATATCTATATGTATATGTATAATATATATATATATATATATATATATATATATGGTGGCGCCGTTGCGTTCTCGACGCCACCGAAGGGGATGTTCTATGTTATCTAAGTGGACTGTATTTGCGGGGGGTGCTATATTTGATACTCAACTATATTGCGATCAGATACGACGAGGGAGGCAAGGCTAGGAAGGAAACTTGGCACATACCTCGTGGCGTCGCAGTTTCCACGTGGTTAGCCGGCTAGGTGATTGTTCTCGTTGCACTTCACTGTTTTTTCTCCATCACAACACTGACGGACACTAAAGTCTAGTTTCAAAAGGTCTCACACAACAATTATTGTTTATAAAGTGTGTCGGCACGCACTATATGCGGAGCGATGCGTTTTATTCTTACTCACACGACCAGGCAAAAATTCAAACTGTTCTTGCACGCGGCGCGGTAACGACTCGGGCGCGTTCGACGCGCTAATGCCGTAAGCATGTGCCAGGAAGGGGTAATGAAGCGGTGAGGGAAAGTGTCGCGATCTGATCACAATAATGCGGGAATTTTTAAAATATATTAAAAGCGGCGCAACCAATATATATATAAAGGCGCGTAATATAGTCAAGAGTTTAATACAAAACCAAGTATGAATATTATTATATGAACCGAACATTGGCATTTATTTGTACTTAAGTTGTCTCGAGGTTATACATATAATATAACAGATACGCATTTATACTTAAATTTTACAACTGTATTCAGAGCGGTCAAAAAATTTGGGGAGTACTGTGTACACTGGAAAATATGAAACGTGATGATCGGTAAATAGTTGTGAGGAAACAACCAGACATAGAAGTATGAGACGTGTTTATCACACAAAAGTCCATTCCTACGTGGAAATGTAGCTTAGAAACTATCGGTTGAACGATGTGGCTAGGAGCGACTGTTAATTCTAATGCGAATATGAAAATATAGATAAGAGAAAAATCCACATTGTGCTTTCGACTATACAAAGAAAACCTAACAGCTTAACGTAAGTCGACAATACGTGAGGGGTCACGTACATCGAGTTATACTACTACTGGAAACGAGACTGTGCCATCGAAACATAGATCAGAATTAAGAATTAGGAAGAGCTTATGTGACTCGGAATAGGAGTTCAATATTGTGTTTGTATACTTTGCTAGTCTTTTTTTTGTTTTCCCGTATGAGTACTGTTTTCCATTAGTTTCCAGTATTACTATAGGTATACCTTTTTGTCTCATTAAGTACTTCCGTCCATATTCCTTCGGATTAGCAGCGTTACGAAACGTTGTACTGAAATTGACCTTGAAATTTAATTCTTCACACATCCATATAATATCCTATCCCTCTATCCACCCGAGTAAGAGACACTGATAGATATAGGCTTCCTTCAAATGCGGTGCTTGTATTCGTCGGAATGTTTACTAGGGTGTCTGTCCAGCTTGTAGCAATTCTGAGCACATGTCAGTTGCGCGGTCGCTACGTTAGAACATTTTAGCTCCATTGGCTATAAGTTCTATGAAAAATGTGCCTCGTTCTATTATGTTTAGCATTCTACATATATCTAATTAGTAAAAAATACATCAGTTCACATCTACTTGGTTAGTATGTGATGGCTGGAATATTATCCAGTTGACTCGTCCCATAACACTATCTATATATTTGAAATGGCACTTCTAGTATGTTAGTACAATATAATTCAATTGTCACGTGCGAGATAATCTACAGTATTTTCGATGCTGTTGTCGTCTCAAGATATATTTTATATCTCGCACTAAATAATAGTTCACACATATTTTTTATATATATAGTAGCAACCGCACACGACTCTGTATGAAATTAATTTATATATCATTACATAGTATAAAACAAAGTCCCCTACCGCGTCTGTCTGTCTGTCTGTTCGCGATAAACTCAAAAACTACTGAACGGATCTTTATGCGGTTTTCACCAGTGGATAAAGTGATTCACGAGGAACGTTTTGGTATATAATTTGTCCAAGATTTTTTTTATAATCAAGGCGGGAGGACGTCTGCCGGGCCCGCTAGTTAAATTATAAAACCCAATAACAATAAACCCTACACCCAGCGCCGACATATAGTAAAATGGATAGCTTAAAAATCTTATCCATGAAAATACAGTTAGCTATGTTAGCTAGCTAGATATACCAGCATGCATTTTATATTATTTTATTTATCCGTAGGTTTGTTCGTTGTAGTGATGAAGTAAAAATGTATTTATTTAAAACATTTTGCCAATGTTTCTACACGAGCAGCCTATGGGTTAGCTACATTCAAAGGACTGTCAGGCTTTAGGTGTGCAATATAATACTATATTTAGATTATTCTTGACACAGCCGTGATTCTAAAGCGTTACTGGAATGTTTGCATATGCTCCGGTTGATGATTTTTATGGTATCGGGCGTAAGAGACCGGCATCCATCCTGGCCAGACTTCGCAACAGTCCCAACAGAATAATGAAAGCGCTACGATAAATACGATAGTCTTTGTCTTTGTCTGAAGCACTAAATATCGGTGGTTGCATAATTTCCTGATACAATGTGGTATTACATCTCTGTTACAACCTTGATTAACTTAATCTTGTATTACATTTAATTTCAAATTTTAACTTTGTAGCTGGTTAATTTTAACTTGATTTAATTAACCTAATATATAAAAATCCAGTGTCATGAGGTTTCTCCACGATGAACTCGGAAACTACTCAACCGATGTTCATGAACTGCCAACTGCATTTATGTACAATTTATTCCAACTTGAGAGATAGGATCATAGGATAATTTATATTTCGATAAATGGCCTCAATGTATATCACTTACAAATTAAATGATTGTCAGTGTTGATTATTGTTATTAATTGTAAGTTTCATCGATCTCGAACAGATGGCACTTTAAATTACTCTGTTGACAGAAAACTGTAGGACCGACTTTTATAGATATGTCATAGATGACAACGTTTTAATTTTGAATTTATTTTTCAATACCTGAACCACAGCAACGCGTGGCGAGATAGCTAGTTTGTTTATATTTATGTAATGGACCCTCGTTTTGTGATTAAATGAAATAAATAAATATATACGTAAGATTGTCTCCAAATATCAAAACGTACGTAAATAATTAATCATGTTGTTGTCAACAGATAGAAATGAAGACAAAAGTCTGTTGTACACAAATAATTCCGCAGTTAACCATTTAACCTACGCTTAACTGAAATGTGTTGAAAAGGAGGAATTCTCTTTGACTGGGCCGTACTTACAATTTTTAATGGGGGTCATTTTTGTTTTCCCTAATTATTCGTGTAATATAAAAGAGAACAATTATGTTGTTCTTTGTTATTACGTAATTGTCTAATAATTAGTTTAGTTACAAATTTTTGCCATTCATTATGTTGTATTATATTGCAATGAAGAGTTTGGGTGAAGAGAAATATTTTGATGAAATCATAGTTCGATGATGGGGTTTTTCTGTCTGTCTACCGTTCTCATATAGAAGAACTATCACCAAGTTTTTATATATTTATTCCATCAGCGGCACTTGACAGCTTGTCCCCCTATAGGCTTAGCATGTTAACATAACGTGAAGATAACACGTCATTGTTTAACTTTATGTAAAATTGTAATTACATGCTACAATCTATAAAGCTTATAAAAAATAATAGACTAATTATAACACACTTGGTTGATTTATATGTGTTCTATTAAGTTTCTTACAATTAAACATATTAGGCGTTGTTGGTAATAGGCTGTCAAATGTGGTCAAATCACTTGATTCCTTTCACCTCCATTGTTTGCGGTGTTTCTTATAACTGTTACTTGTAACTTGTAAATGTGGACTGTATTGTTAGTGATCTGCGAGGGCAAGGGTATTACGAGATACACGCTCAATCGTAGGATTCAAAGGTATATAATCAATTGAGTTGGGAAATAGAAACATACATACTTACTTGGCAGAGGTGCGTTCGATGCCTGGTTTCAGCGCTGCTGCGGTGCTTTTAAAAATTATTCTGTGTTGGGCACTATTAAAATTGTTAATATACAGTCGAAACCAAATATAACGACATCGTTTATAACGACTGATTGGTTATTACGACCGAATGGCAATGTCCCGGCCGAATCCCTATTTAAACTGTTAAGTAAACGTATCGCCTATAACAACATCGGGTACAGCGATATACAACAATATGAACAATTATCAAACTTATTCTAATCTGTGAAGGAATGTTTTGACTTATTATTATATATTTATCACACCCCATCCGGATCTCTTCAGCGTTCTATGCCATTTGACCTTGCATGTTTCACGACTTATTTAATGCGATAGTTAATAGCGTGCATGAAAGCTTCAATTGAGAAGTGTTTTGGTTTTGATTGTGCGTTGATGATAATCAAGCAATCCTGACGAGAATGAAACGTAAAATGCAAAACACATTTGACACTCATCTTAAGAAAAAACAGACCAAAATGACCGATTACTTTAAAAACTGATTGTAGTCTATAGGTTGTACTGCAATTTTTTCAGAATAAACTTTTTTATTCAAAATTCTAAACATACTACATACATACATCTACATATGACTATTAATATGAGTACTTGTGTATATTGCTTAAAACAACTATCGGGTATAACGTTCGAAGTTATATAGTCCCCTCAATGTCGTTATATCCAGTTTTGACTGTATACATATTAAAATATTACAAAATAATACCCAAATATTATTGTTTACCACCTCCGTAGTGTATACACCTCATTTTCTTAAAAATTAAACAAATAACTAAGTTTAACTTCTACCGCGTGTGAACTCACACTCGACTTTTATATTGAAATCCATAATAAATCCAGTTACCGTACTTATTTTTTATAAAACAGCCGGGGCCCTGTAAATATAATGTTTTGTGCCTTCGATCCGTATCTGTTGATTCCGTAATCAGAGCGCGGAGCGTCCTCACCTGCCCTCAATAAATATTTAAACTGTACCAAACGTGGTACCACCGTAATTAAGGACCGGTACTGTTTGTATGAAACGCGTGTAATTTGTTAGCGAAAATCGCTTACCACTTTGACCACGTTTTTAAGAAGCCCTTTAAGGGTTTTCATTTATTTACAACCGGCACGCCCCATTTCAAACGAGTATAGTCTACCTTATGATGTGTAGGTATAAACTGTTCGAACGATTTAGTCGTGTATACATGTACTATTCGATGTATTTTTAAAACTTTTGTGTTTATAATTTGTTTATAAAAATGCGTAAAACTTTTGGTGCATGAAAAAAATATGCTAAAACTATAGCATAGTCTTTTCTAAGGCCACCCCGTCGGGTACTACTACCCTCAAGTTGTAAATCTATCGCCAAGCAACTGTGAGTGTGATCCCGCAGTTGCACTTGAGAGCCTCTTTAGGTTTAGCGTCACTTTAGATCACATCGTTATATATCATTCATTCAAAACTTCGTCCGCGTGGAACCTTGTGTAAAAAACAGTGATTAATAAAGTTATCTGAATGTATTAAGTTCATTTACTTCTCTACTTTTTTACTTTACTGCCTCATGGCATTAAGCTCGCCAGTGTACAAATCAAAATTGCAATAAAGAATTCATTCATACTTTTCTCTCGTACTTAAGTCGCGTCGTCATTCAATTTAAAATTACTTTTGATAGACAGACCCGATTTTATTGAAAATAACTAAATGTTACTCCATAGATATGCTTTATGATTTTCTTGACGAGGTTTTATTACTTATTCCTAGGCACTTGCAACAACTTTTTTTACAGAAATCTAATAAATACATATATGTTAGATTTACATTCTTATTATAATTTATATGTATAGATAGTAGGGGTGTGCGAATATCGTTCGAATCGAATCGAATCGAATATCAATATTCGATTCGAAATTCGAATCGAATAATTCGAATTTTCGAATTATTCGAAATTCTTCGAATAATTCGAAAAATTTCGAAAATTCGAAATATTTCGAATAATTCGTAAAAATTTCGAATAATTCGAAAGTTTTCGAATAATTCGCGAATTAAGGGGGTATTCTAGTCTAGAAGCATGAATTTCAGGTAATTTATTGAAGTGCCGTAAAAAAAGGCAATCATATTGACTGTTAAATTTTTATTCGAAAATTGAAAATAAGAAACCCTGAAAAAAATTCGAATTATTCGAAAGTTCCCGAATAATTCGAAAATTTTCGAATTATTCGAAATTTTTCGAATTATTCGAATTTTCGAATTATTCGATTCGAGTTTCGAATCGAATATTAATATTCGATTGGGAACGAATAATTCGTAAGTTCGAATTATTCGCACACCCCTAATAGATAGACAAATCGTAAATACAGACGTGTATAAACAAACGTAACTTTTAAAGTTATACATTAAAGTTAATATCTCCTAAATATAATTTGGTTCACGAACGCGGTACTTTAGCAGTGATGCGTGTTCACACAAACAGACAGACAGAGATTTCTAAAAATGATTGAAATGTTTTTTTATTGAAAGTCTCTACCTGTACTGAGAATTTAGTCATGATGATAGATTAACATAATTTTACCCCGGGAAAGTGGGTTACGTAGGAGGGACGTTAGCCCTAGAGGTCTTTAAATAAATCCTTTTGTTTGCAAGGGAGTTGAGGGGTCCATTAAAGGTCGCTGGACCTTTGACATGGGCAGCGCTGATAAACCCTCCTCTGAGTTGTTACAGTATTTTCAATACGTATAATATGAAGATTACTTTAAGAATATTCTCTCATCTATACTAATATTATAAAGAGGTAATGTTTGTGAGTTTGGAAATTCGGGATAATCTCTAGTACTACTGATCTGATTATGAAGTCTTTCACTCTTATAAAGTATATTATTCTTGAGTGCTATAATAAATGTATATTTTTTCAATAATTAGTCACAATATATGTACAATGGCAAAAAAAAATAGATATTGCTGAACGTGTAGCGTTTATAAAAATGGTAATTTCTTAAAAATTTAATAAACATGTAGACCAATATTAGTATATCGTGCCGTTTAAAAAAAAATTAAAACCAAAAATCAATAAGTTAAACTAAAAAAACTTATCAGTGTCTATCCATTAGTTTTTGGGTGATGTGCGTATAATAACAGTAGATCTTTATTAATTTATTTAAGTAGTTATAAGTTCTATATAATACCCTGGTTTTTGGATGACACTGAGATGTATTTACCTACTCTCCTCTCGTACTTAACTCGAGCAGTTATTCAAGTTGATATAATTTTCGATTAAGCGAAACGCTATTAATGAAATAAAGATTGAATGCTACTCTAAGATATGATTTATGATATAAACACATAATTTTCTAAAAAAATAAATGATTTAAAGTTTTTAAATTTAAAGATTTAACTATAATTAATTACGTATTCTTAATCACTTACAAGGTTTTTTTTTCACAAAAATTTGAAAGTATAGACACGTTGTATTTATCTTACTATTATATATGTGTAGATATATAATTAGAAGACAAGCCTAACTATCTACTTTAGGACTTTATTACGAAACTGTCTACAACACTTCCTGTATACTAATTTTTCCCATTCGAAACAAGCGTCTATAATTAGCTGGCAACACTCCAGAATCTAGACATTAAAAGCTAATTTTCCAACGGAGATGTGAAGTATCTTACGAACATTTTAAACATAAACGAAACAAAATGAAATATCGCCATCGAATTAATGATATGAAATATAGCAATAGAAACATTTTCAAAAATTACAAAATGACTTTTAAGATTAATATAGATATTAGAAAAACATACGAGAAAAAAATAATTTATTACATATCTTAAGAATATACAAAATTAAGCACTCGTTTCCCAATATATGTGTACAATTAGGTGGCATTATAACTCTCTTGCAGGCATATCTTACAATAGGTTTTAAAATAAATTACTCGGTGGCAATATAAAACTACACACACAAACATAAAGACTACAGAAAAAAATTAGTAACAATAATAATACTTACATATAAACTCATATATATAAAATATTCATAGAGAATAAACATTGCATTCTAAAAGTGATCGTGAAAGGCAAAAAAAAGTATACTACTTGCATTACTTTGAAAACAATATCCTTGTTTCGGTATTGCAGTAAAACAGCTTAGGTTAGGTTAGCTACCGCGCAGAACACTCTGGCTGGCGTGGTTTCGGTCATGCTCGGCAGCGAACAGGCTTGGCGAGCAATGGCCTTCTTCTGCGAGGAGGTGATCTCGCAGAAGGAGGCGGCGGAGAGGGCCCGCGAGGTAGACCCCCTAAGTGGCCGTCTCCGCCAACGGGGGACCGGCAGGAGGAGGCGGTGCTTTGCCCAACTCCTCCCGCCACCGTAGCCGGACCTGAGGAGATGAGCCGGGGGCCCATCTCCTCATTGCACAGGTCCGGTGGACGAGGGGATGCAGCTGGTGTGTACCCGGTCTGTCTCTCTATAGGTAGGAGCTCGGCGGTCACTTTCCGCCGGGCGGACCGTTGGGGCGGCTCTACAAGGTAGACTAGCGAGTTCGATCCTTTGCCGCCCCAACAATTACGGTCGGTCGGTACACCGTGGGGTTTTAGTCCGTGCAAATCGGACATAACTCACCCTCTGCCCCGGGAGGGTGGCGTATCCATAAGGGATTTCCCCACGTTAAAAAAAAAAAGGTAAATATGAAAAAAGTGCAGCACGTTCTAATAACATCTCATTCTGTTATTCTTTAACACGAGCCATTTAGCTAAATGAGAGAATGATACAGGTAGTGGTTTGTGTATTGTGTTTATAGAGAAATTACAGAAAAGTTGACAATATCATATTTTTGCTTTACCCTGTAGTTCTGGAACAGTCTTTCGCGAATTGTTTCTTCCTTTCTAGAGCAATTGATTCTTGAAACATAACAAGAACAGACATTTTGGCAATTTATTATGTAAATGACAATTGCTGATGATAAACCGTCGACCTTGTTATAATAAGGCAAGAGTATTCTATTTACCTTTGTACAGTTTTATTGACAAAATTTAAAAGTGCAGTCTCATATCGTTAAATTACTATAGTATAGAGGGATTGGTTCTTAAGGGCATCAATCGGAAAGCGTTTACAGATACTTGGCAACAGCTCTTTAACTTGGAGGTGGCAGCAAGCCAAACAGGTATTACGAAATACCCTACCATCTTCATATGGTTATTCACAAACTTTTCCTTCGCTGAATGTTCATTGTTACATTCGAAGACTACGATTTAACAGATCTCTTAATATTAAAACTGAGACTGGGATTATTGTTAACTGGCTTTCGCTTCGCTCGCGCTAATATAGGATATAGCCCGGGAATAGTATATTATTTTTGGACAAAAGGTAGCCTATGTGCTTTTCTATGCTTGAGGAGCATGTTGTGAGCAACATGTATGAAAAATTTCATGAAGATCGATTGAGCAGTTAAGACGTGAAAGCATAACGCATAAACAAACAACCTCACAAGTCTCATCTATAATATTATTTAGAATTATAAGAAAGCAGTAAATAAAATCTCTTACAATCCACCGTCAGAATTTCTCTAACCATATTTCAGAACAGCATCGCAAAATATTTGTTTTGTGCATCTCAGGTATTATCTGACAACCCTAAACTTGAAGCTTGGTATCAACGTCCGTCGAAAAATAAGCCGGCCGAGTCTAAAATCCCGCCTAATAGGCTCCGGTAGTGTCTGTGGCTTGGAATGCGGCCAAACTCATGCCGGGCGACGGCGGCCGACACGACCCCTAACTACTTTATAGTGGAGTGGTTTCATTGTACAACAAGGTACCCGTGATATTGGCTGAGATATTTGTTAATTAGTTTATTAACAAAACACGCTGTAAAATGAAGGAAAGTTTGAAAATAATCGTTGTGTAAAAAACTTCGAACTGAAATGGTAAATTCAAACTATAGAGCAGGTTGGATCAGCGCATCTTGATACGAATATAGTAATAATTGTAATCATAATATTACCATTGTTATAATTATCATGTCAAGGAAATGGGGATACCAGAGCTTACTTAATTAATACTTTCTGTAACTTTTTTATTGTCGTCCCTGTGCACTAGGAAACAGATATTAAAAAAAAATGTGTGCGTGTAACCGTCACACGCGATTGAAGTAAAACTTGTTATTTAAGTTCCGAATTAGCTGATAGATGACACTACAACTATATTATATGTTTTTTACTATTATTCAATTTAATATCTTTTAATTATTTTTCTTCTTTTAAAAACTACGAATTATAAACGACTGTTCTTATACTGCGTTTTGTTTTTAATCGGATTGTTTGTTATTTTAATTTTAAAACTTCCGTCTCTTTATCTATCTTATGTAATACTAGCTGGCCTGGCAGACGTTGTCCCGCCCTGATTATAAACAAATCCCTGGCAAATTATATACCAAAACGTTCCTCATAAATTACTTTATCCACTGGTGAAAACCGAATGAAGATCTGTTCAGTAGTTTTTGAGTTTATCGCGAACAGACAGACAGACGCGGTAGGGGACTTTGTTTTATACTATGTAATGATTAGTGAAGTTTTATGTGACATGGTTTGATTTTTG
The DNA here is from genome assembly GCA_036509395.1 of Antheraea yamamai. Lineage (NCBI taxonomy): Eukaryota > Metazoa > Arthropoda > Insecta > Lepidoptera > Saturniidae > Antheraea > Antheraea yamamai. The sequence continues at coordinate 19,699,240 of AP028446.1, forward strand.
GGTAAACCATGTATTTTTAATTCTCGTGCAGTTGTAACAATGGAGCTATCATTGTATTGGAATTGCTGTTTGACGATTAAAAAAATAGTACAAAGTTAGGCCTTCACAACTTGAATTCAGTGGTCGCAAGAAATTTAAAATAAAAACATAACTGCATTAGTATTAGCTTTAGAGACATTAATGCTGACATATTATTTGCTATTTATTATAAATTTTAATTTGCTTAAAAGAAAATGATATTAGTTGAACAATAAACTTTAATACTATTTCTTGTTGTTACGAATAGGTTAGAAAGGATTGTTAAAAGTAGTATTGCTTAAATATGACTATGAAACAATATACTATCATTTAATATTTTGTTATTTCGAAACTCGATATTGTTTGTTTTTCGTATCACCAGCTTTTGTTCGCGGCTTCGCAATGTAAATAGACTCGACATATGCCTGGGGAACATTACTTTTTTCAAAATCTATGCAAACATGATGATCGGTTGAGTAGTTAAGATGTGAAAGCGTAACAATCAGGTGTTCAAGGGTGCCAGAGTGGCCGAACCTCGGCTTGAGCTGTTGCCTTGGATGCAACAACGTGAATCTGTCTAAGCTAAACAAAGCTAGCTATTCATACATATAAGATTTCCTGCGACGCACATGTGTACCGGCATGTGAGCCTCACATAATCGAAATAACGCGTAATATAGCGGTCTGTGTACTTGTAATATTGATATTTTGTATTGAGCCTGTGCAGCTCATATGTCTGATTCATTAATAAAATGAATAAACATGTATATGTATAATTATTGCTCCGTGTGCCAATAGATGTGAAAACTAGACTAATGTTAATAATTTCAATATAGAGATTATGAAATTTGAATAATTCAGACTGGAATTATTCCATCGTTTTAAGTTTTCACCTCTGTCGGTAGTCCCTATGACTGCCTCGCCTTCTTTTTTTGATTATTTTCTTTTTTATTAATGCTATAAAAGGTTACAATAGAAAATGAAAGTTTTTTCACTAATAAAAAATTATCAATAAAAATAAATATAAATCAAAGTTGTTTTTTGATCTCTTTCTATCGGTTCCTTTAGTTCTCAATGCAACGTATTTTGATACAATTTTCACTTTGACAATCAGAATTTTTTCTTAAAGGTTTTGTATGTGTAAGCAATTAAGTTGTAAAAATATTTCTCAGACGATTACATTCCTAACGCTGTGTAAACCTTATGTGGTATACTAGAATAATGTACAACGGTATTGTATGTCTTAAAGGACTCACAGAAAAGATGATATATGTCTTATTCCCTAAGAGATTTCTTCTCTTAGAGAAATCCAACAGTGGCCATTTTTATTAATTACATATTAAAAAAATGCTTAACTCCGAATTTGTTTTGATCAATGGCTATATTATAAACATTATGTTTTTTGTGTTGCTAATTTTAGTTCGTCAGAGTTTCCGCTAATCGACGATGCTAGTTCATTTATGAAAGGAAAATTAAACGTCCAAATATGTGTAATAACAGTTATAAAATAACAATTAATCCATTCCTTTTACTTTTGAAATACGGTAAAGTGTTTTCGAAATTATTAACCGGATGCAAAAATGTTTATTTTTATCTATCTACATCTGGGGCATGAGTTGAAATTGTTTTGTAATTTCGTTTTATAATTAATTAATATATATATTTTTTACTTTTTATATATAATTATTCACATAGTTTTAATTTGATATTTCTGTGTTAGATGAATTACTTTGTTACTATTAATAAATAATGTGATTATAAATGTGATAGTGACTAAGCCTGTCTGTTAATTCATTTCGATTAAACTTCGGAATCGATTGCATTGAATTTTGGCTTAGTTATAGCTCGCGATTTGGAGACGGGTGTAGTCTGCCAACGCCCATACCACGTTGAAAACACCGGTTCTCGTCCGATCACCGAAGTTAAGCAACGTCGGGCGCGGTCAGTACTTGGATGGGTGACCGCCTGGGAACACCGCGTGACGTTGGCTTTTTTTAGTCCGGTGAAACTGTAAAGACATTACCAGGTCAATAGCGTAGTCAGTTCGAGAAAAATAAAAAAAGGGTCTAGACTTTTCGTTCTAAATCACCCAATATAGTATACATATATATACATATACAAACAAAGTCTCGGGAAAAGCTTATATACGTAATTTAAATTTAATTTCTATTCATTTGTTAAGACTGGCTGGTCTCACCCCCTGAGTAATCACGTATCCAGACTGAAACGTTGCGAATATTTTTCGTATTAACTAATTTTGAAAATGTTGGAATACCAGTGACTATATTATAATGTTATTGATATTGCTTAAGTAAAAAAAATATCTCGACAGTCATATATAATCGGCCGGGTCTGCCGACACAAGTAAAAACCTAAAACAATGGAATAAATGAGTTCTCTTTTAAAACAATTATAGTATTAATTATTTAAATTTCCTAATTAGTAAAATGAAATTATTAACATTAGTCCGGTTTTCACATCTATTAGCATTACGGAAAATATTTATGTATCTTAATATATATATTTCTTGTGTGCGTGTGTATGTGACTGAACTCCTCCTAAACGACTGGACCGATTTTGATGAAATTTTGTGTGCGTGTTCGAGTGGATCCGAGAATGGTTTAGATTCACAATTGGACCCGGTAGGTGGCGCTGCGGTCGACTTTTAGGATTTTTTGTTTTCAAGGCAGGACAACGTCCGCCCGGTCCGCTAGTATATTTATAAATTTTATTAATCAATCAAACATGTGATGAACTGTACAATCGGAATACAAAATATCAATATTAGAAGTACACAGGCCGCTATACTACGCGTCGCTGGTCTGACGCAAGCCACGCAAGCGCAATACGCTCGGTCACGGTTACTAGCATGTCATGACGTGAAATCAAAAGTTTATCTCCTGCCAAAAAAATACCGCTCAACACGCCTGAAGAAGTTTTCACTTCAAAAATGGTGGCGGTTAATAATATTAGTGGAGTGTTGCTTGATGGCGACTACCATACGTCAGCTGTATGACAGCCGTTTAGTGGTTCGCTTAGGTGTATATTTCTCTTCGCATTCGCTTCGATATTCATAATAGAACTGTCCTCGAGTTTTTCGAACTGAAAATCGTAAGTTACTTTTACTTTCGAAAAACACATAGATTTCCGTACAAATGTACTTATTTATAAAGGTACACATACAGACGAAGCCGCAGGTGGCTGCTAGTTATAAATATTATAAAATTAAGTTGCTTTTCGTGTCTCCCTGTGTTTCCTTAGTTCGCCTATACAACGCTACGGATTGTGATACGATTTTGACTATCATATAAAGAAATTTTTCCGGATGTGTACATGCATATTATGTTTATATAAAGTAGGGAAACGTCGTTGTATTGTATTGAAGTTTTAAGAAGGTGTTTTCGGGCGCTTACATTTATAATGCCTGGTTATTATTGATAAACATAAAAATAGTGTACTACGGAATTGTGCATCTAAGGACTTACAATAAAGAACGCTATAGTAAATGTCTATCTATTAAGAATAATCCTTTGTAATTACTTTATTTTTACATTTGCGAAGCCGACGCGCGATAGCGTTTCGCTAGGAAAAATATTACATTTTTCCACCGATTATTGGTGATCTACTTTTTAATAAAATTAATCCTAATTAGTTATCAATCACTTCCCTCGCTTACGTTTCCTTACATTATAATTATTTCAACTACGTTAGTAACTATTGTTATGTGTTAGAACAATTTGAAATTAATTTAAGTTCGGGAGAATTTCGAGTTTAAACGGTGTGAGAGGTGTCAGATAGTGAAGTCACCCATCGCTTTTACGACACGGGGCGGTTAATTTGATAACGTTTTAGTTTTGAAGTAGCATTACAAGGTTATAAGCTATCTCGATTAACGCGACGAATTGATGTTCGTCGAGAGAGTGAGAGAAAGACATTTTCGCGATGTTGCGTAAAACGATTACAACGATTACATTTCGATATTAGAAATATTAGTGTTTTTTTTGTAATTATACTTCTTTTGGCTTATAACTATACTAACTGATTCCTGCGACTTCATCTGCGTCGTTTATTATCTCAATTGTTTTGTTATATCTCAAAGGCAGCGTTTTCGATGTAAGCTCCCTAGCGGCTTGACTTTTTCCAAAACTTACAACATTTACCGTTATATTTCAACCAATTTAAAAAAATCTTGACAAATTATACACCTAAACCATCCTCGTAAATCACTCTATCTAATACTGAACATCCGCTGAGTAGTTTTGAAGTTTATCGCGAACAAACAGACTGACAGAGGCGGTGGAGGACTTTTTATAATATGTAATGATAAAAAAACTACTAGCTGTTTTGAGTCAAATCAAATATATTCGTACACCCAAACAAAAAGTTGAATAATCTTGCTATTACACAGAGAACGATTTATATTAGTACTCTATGGTCGTAATTACTCTCTACACTACTCTGTGGTTATAGTCCTCTTATAAATACCAACCTTTTGTTTCTCTTTTTATTTGATGTCCAATATAGAAATGTCCTTACTCGCTTTGAGACCTGTTTATATATCTAATAAAACAAGGCGTGAGATTGTCTAAAAGCCGTTACAATTTGATTAGTGCCAACGATAACGCTTTAAAGGAAGGATGAATTTTCCAGGTGCGTTGTTTTTATGTCTAAGTTTTTTTTTGGACAATATAATCTGTTTCTGTTTCCTATAATTCTATTCGTGATGTTCGTAGAAAATTCTAGTTTGTGTGTTTTTCTTCAAGAAATAGATCATATCTACTTAATAATTTGTTTAATCGAAATTATAATAATTTTAAAGTCAAATAGATAATTTATATACTAATACTAGCTGTACCCGCAGCTCGGCACGCGTTTTTTTACATTGTATTAAAGAAATATAAAATTGTGAGACCATGTACAATTATAGAAATGCTCTTTAAAAACAATTGTAAGTACGACACGCACGCCAAATACATGTAACGTATACATTAGATATATAAATACTAACAGTGTATCAAATGAGGTTTATCATCAGCAACATATTTGGAACCTTAACCCATCGTGTAACTACCTCAGTGATCACTTACACTGTATAAGGAACTAATGAAACAATGACTTAAAGATGTTATTATGATGATATAATATACCTATATTGTCAATAAGTAATACGTTAATGGTCTTTTTATCTTATCTTCTTAGAAAGACCCTTTCTATCTTCAAATTTCCGATTAATAATTATAATGTTTAATTGTATACAGTGAATGAGCTGACGTCTTAAAATCTTGCATAAATATAAATCAAGATATAAAACTTTGTCTAAGTAGTTTTTAATATTCGACAATTTAAATAGTGCTCATTGACTTGGATACAATATTCTTATATGTTAGTGCAGTTAGTAGGTTCATCCGTCGGGCCATGGACGCTCCGGCGCGGCATATTGTGGATTATAATCTAAAGATGGCGATAGAGGACCGGAATGAAACCGCCATAAAGGCAATAACGTCTTTAAAAAAAATCCGTCATAAAATAGTTAAATTAAATCATAAAAACAAAGAAATAAATATATATAAAAAAAAACAATAATAATAAATATAAAAAAAAACACCCAATAGATGCTCACAGATACGATTTTTAACTTTCACTTAAAAAGCGATAGCAAAAAAATGGTGCGGACCGAGAGTCTGCAGAAAAACGAAAAAAAAAACGTGTATACTTTCGTACCCTATCAGTAAAAAAAAAATATTTTGATATTATATGTATAGATAGAATACATTATAAAGAGGTAAAGTTTGTGAGTTTGTGAGGTTGTAGGGATAATATCTGGATCTACTAAACCGATTTTGAAAATTATTTTACTAATAGAAAACCACGTTATTTGTGAGTATCATAGGTTATATATGAACACGAAAAATGAAAAGACTTTTTTTAGTAGTCGGATTTGCAAACTAAGTCGGAGAAAAAAGGCTTGAACGAAAAAATGTCTTACGAACGCTGCCTTGACGATGAATGAGTTCTGGAGAAAAGTTGTAGAGCTTGATACCTAATGCCTACAAAAAAATCAGCGACATATTCGGTGTTATTACAAAAAAGTTAAATACGTATTGAACCCTGGCTTTAAAAAGGTCTCATATTAAATGCACCGCGGTCGCCATCTTGTTCTTTTGTCTCGCTTTGGTTACGTTAGTTTAGACTTGTGAAAAAGGATAACACGAACTTGCCTCGGGCGAGCGCGGTGCATTCATTAGGAAAAATTTTTAAACCGAGTATTTAATACGTATTTAACTTTTTTGTAATAACACGACATATGTCTAACTTTTATATTTAACTCACAAAACGTAGTTTATTATATTACAAAAATAATTGAGTTAGAATTAGTTATCAACAACCATTATGAATTTTTATCAAAATACATAGCACTCAACATAATTAACCGAATCACACTCATAATTTCATCACAAGTAAAAATGTTTACCGTCCAATGAACGTCCGTCCAGTGGGCATGGGTCAGCTGGGTTTAAGATAAAATGGTCTTTAAGACGAATAATATGTACTTACTCCGAAAGGGATCTATCAGAGTATTAAATATCAGATACTTGTTATCTCAGGAGCGTTATCCTTTGGGCCCTTTATTTGAAAGCCTACACCTACACGTGTATCTTCGTTTAGCGCTCTATATATTGTGAATTTATCTTATAAATATTCTGAATATGGGATTATGTGATTGTAAGCTTAATGGGAATATAGTAGGGTTAGTTGACAATACTGTACTCCTGGGTGTCACACTTGATTCTAAATTACAATGGGATCCTCACGTTACAAAATGGACGAGCAGTTTAAGTTCTGCTGCATTCGCAGTACGTAAGATTCGCCAGCTAACAGATATCGCTACTGCTAGGTTAGTCTACTTCGCTGGTTCCATAGCTTTAATATTCTATGGTATTTTGCTGTGGGAGTCAGCAGCTTAGGTAGACACCGTATTTTTATTACAAAAACAGGCAGTTCGAACAATATACAATATGGGACCTTGTAAATCATTAATTACTAAGTTTCACTTTGATTTCGATATTGTTTTGTTAACGATTTAATCCATTCACCTCTTCTCTATTGCGCGTGCGCCCCACATTGCTTGCCCCATCTTTTACATCGCCGAACGCGTAGTGTTTATAAATTAGTAGTTTCTTGAAAGTTTACATTAAATGATTAAATTAAATGATGATGATGAAGAAGAAAGCGAAATCTATCGTGTAGTTTTTGTGTGATGGGCGCACAACAAGCGTAGCGTATACTTCTATAAAAGGCCGGCAACGCACTTGTGACACCCCTGGTGTTGCTAGTGTCTATGGACGGCGGTGATCACTTACCATCGGGTGACCTGTCTGTTCGTTTGCCTCCTATAATATAAAAAAAAAAAAAAAAACACACAACAGTAGACTTCTATCATTTTATTTATACACTAGCTGATACTCGAGACTTCGTTAGTATTGGTTATTACTTTGACAATATATTTGATTCTTTTCTGTAAAAGAAGATTTGAAAAAAAATTAAACAAAAAATTGTAATGAGGCTGAAAGGTTTTTGTTGTTACCTACTTTTCTCTCGTACATAACTCGCGTCGTCGTCATTAAGATTAAAATAACTTTTAAGAAAATGAACCGATTTTATTGGAACAAAGACTAAATGTTACATAGGGATATGCTTTATGACTTTCTTGGTGATGATGATTTATCATAAACGTTGCACTTTAGCAGTGATGCGTGCACAAACAAACAGACAGACAATTTTAAAAGTTATTCAAATGTATTCCAATTCCAGTACGATACGATACGTTATCTCACCCTAACAATAAAAAGAATGTTGAAAACTTAAATACTTAAACCTTCCTCATGAATGACTTTATCTACTTCTGAAAACAGCACGAAAATCCGTTCAGTTGTTTTTGAATTTGTCGCAAACAGACATACAGAAGACGTGACAGAGGACTTTGTTTTATAATATGTAGTGATAAGATAGGACAAAAATAGATTTTCTAAAAAATAGTTTTTTTACCGACTTTTTACTAGTTTTTTTTAATAACATATTTTCGAATCGAATCGTTCATGGAATTTAATATTCGAAGATATCCTGTTACAGCCTATAAATCAAGAAATGAAATAAAAATGATATTACAAATTCCAATCTTCGTTGAATTGATAACAGTGTGTCATGTATCACTCCAAGGGCATTTCGAGGGCCCAGAGGGTCCGTCCGTGCGCTGAATTCTTGTTTTATGGACACATTGGAATTCAACGCAACACCTACTCCCCTTAGATACCATATACTCCCCTTGAGATGATTCGTTTCCCTCTATATTTGATATTATACCATATTACAATATAACGCTATATAAGCGGAAAATTTTTACAGGAAAAAAAGGCAATCAACTGTTATTTAAGTTTTAAGAAAAGTTTTATTTTTTTACCTCATTTTCGAACTGTAACCCAGTATTTAGATTAGCCTATTTGCCTATTTAGATTAGCTATTAGCCTATTTGTCAAATATAAAATACACGTTTGAATTCGCGAGGCACACATACCGGTGCACATTTGTGTCTCACGAATTCTGATATGTATGAATAAGCTAGCTTAGTTTAGCTTTGACAGATTCGTGGTGTTGCATCCAAGGCAACAACTCGAGCCGAGGTTCGCCCACTTTGGCACGAAGTGCGCTTATGTGCTCGCCTTAGTAGTCCGGTGAAGCTGTGAAAGCCCGTCAGACGAATAGCGTAGTCAGTTCCATAAAAAAATCTATCGCCAAACACCTGTAGGTAGGTGTGTTTCGTAAGATGCACTTGAGAGCCAGTTTTATTGCGCTAATTCACAGAAAACCGACGTGAAGTAACAGTGCTTGCATTTTTGCGTTTCGTTCGGTCAGTGAGAGCGCCGGAGGCCCACCTTCCCTCCCTTTCCCCGTTCCCCTTCCCTTACACCCCTCTCCCCCAAGACAGGTTGGCGACGCACTTGCGACTCCTCTGGTGTTGCAAGTGTCTATGGACGGTGGTGATCACTTAACACCAGGTGACCCACCTGTCCGTTTGCCGCCTATGACATAAAAAAAAAACATAAACTGTTAGTATGTGTTACTGTTAATGTTATTTCTAACAAACTGAACAGAGGTAATACAATATACTAGTTGAGAATGAGTAATGAATGAAAAACTGAATGATACAGGCAGTGTGACCATACTTAAAAATAATGTTTAAGTTAAATCAAAATGGTCACAGATTAGCAATTTTTACACTAATCAATGTTTCAGAAACTCGAATCAATTTTACAACGGTGTTAAGTTAACAACACTTTTAGTTAATCAACGTTTTGATCAATCTTTCGTATCGCTCGGATCAGTGGATGTCTAGACGATATTTCACCGAACGTAACCAAACAGCTACCATGACTTTCATTTAATCTCCTAGTTTGGTAAAAATCTCGAACAGCGATTGAAAAGTGCGTTGTTATAAGCAGCTAAAACTAGGGTGCCTCTGCTTTACAACATCCTACATATACTTTCGTAAAAACGTCTCTGGGAATCTTATGTTAACTAAATAAATGTTATGCAAACAGAAGTTATCGTATATCGTAGTAAGAAAAATAAAAACAGCAGACAAACGCAAAAATAAATGGAAGGAATAAGAAAAGAGATATTTCTTCTGGCACTTTGACATTACAAATAGATTAATGTTATCCGCGAAAATATACATCCATACAATTTGATTCACTGTCAGAAACTGGATACACGCTCAATGATCTTGGAACGTGACAATTGTTTATTTTAACCGCATTTTATATTTTATATCCTTCTTTCTCTATATATTTAATTGGTTTCTAAAACTATGGTCATTCGTTTTATTCTTTCCTTCATAACATGAGGATACTATTATTAAATTAATATTATAAAAGGGAAAACTCTGTGAGGATGAAGTGATGAGTAGATGTTTGTCATTTTTTCATGCAAAAACTGCTGAACGGATCTGTATGAAACTCTATAGTAATATAGCTTATGAATGCCGCATAAATTAAAAAGGCATAGATAAAAAATAAAGTCGAGGCAGACATAAGGACTGGCAACAGAAGTTAAAACTTAAAATAATGAAATAAATGTGTTCTCTTTTGAATTTTTAAATTAATTATGGTGTGAAAGACATTTTTTTAATTTCAGAATTTGTTTATTGAGATTATTAACATTATTGTGGTTTTCATATCTATTGACACTCGGAGCAATAAATATACATTTTTATAGAATCATAAAAGATAGATAAGATATCTATAAATCAGTCAAACGTAGGATGAGCTTCAAGAAGAAGATCAATATTACATGTAGTCTGACGCAAGTCGCACAAGGGCAATACGGCGGGTCACACTAACGTAGCATGTCATGACGCGAAATTATAAATTGACCTCCTGCCAATAATATCGCTCAACGGGCCTAAAGAAGTTTTTACTTCAAAAATATATAATTTATAAAGACTTGTTTAGATTAGCCAAAATGTAAGTGTCAAGTACCGTCAAAAATTTTTTGTTGTTGTTAGCTAATAATAGCTAATATATAGTATCTTTTATAGGGGTACAAACGCAGACGAAGTCGAGGGTGACTGCTAGTGTGATGTGAAATAGAGTGAGAAAAATAAAAGACAAATCGGTCCGGCAACTGAAACGGATAACATGTGTAAACGTCAAAAATGTTATTTGTGACATGGAAATCGCTGACATTTATATGTTAATCTGTTCAGATAGGGCACTGCGTCCGCCATGTTGTGTCCCGGAAAATTCTTTGTAAATCCCGATGCTATTGCAAATATGTAGATGAATGTTGGTGGCCAGTCGCTAAGCAATCGTAGTATCTTTCCGCATTTCTTTGACTAGACAACTAGAACACACCTTTTAGCAATTCGTTAAAAGTTTTATTACGTTATTTTTCTAATTCATAACTAGTAGCTGCCCGTGATTTCGTCTGCGTTTGTACCCTTATAAAAATACTAGCTTCTGCCCGTGACTTCGGCCGCGTGGAATAGTTACTTTGAGCTAACGCTAACACGAAGCGGACGCTCTCATAAGTAAAAACAATTCTGTTTGAAAACATTTTTTTTTTCGAACTGACTATGCTATTGACCTAGCAAGGTCTTAACAGCTTCACCGGACTACTAAGGCGAGCGCTTAAGGCACTCAGCCGATTTTATTTGACAACTAGCTCAAGGGTGCACGGCACACCTCGGCTTGGGCTTTTGCCTGATACATGCCATTCGCGACCTATCTGAGCTAACCTAATCTAAGCTAACTATTCATACATATATGAGTTGTTGAAACATATATGTGTACATTCATTGGTGTTCCGCTCCTGTTTGTTTAGCTTAATAACATATATCTTCCTCGATAAATGAGCTATCTAACACTGAAAAAAGTTTCAAATCTGGCCAATAGTTCCTGAGATTAGGTCGTTCAACGAAAAAAAATAAACAAACCCTTTAGCTTTATAATATTAGTATAGATTACATACTAATCTTCTCGCGTACTTACCTCGAGCCAACATTCAAATTACAATAACTTTTGATAGAGTGAATCGATTTTAAAGAAACAAAGACTAAGTTACTCTCGAGGATATGCTTTGTGATTTTCTTTGTGAGGTTTTATTGTGATCACAATACTTTAGCAGTCATGCGACTTCATACAAACAGACAGACAGACATTTCTAAAAATGACTTAAAGGTATTCTATTACTTATTCCTAGATAATTGTTGCACGTGAACAATTTTGTTCACGAAAGTCGAAAAAGCACAAACACGTTGGATTTACATTCTTATTATATGTATAGAAGAATATTAGCTAAGACGGCCATGCGTTGCTGTGGCTCAGTTATTGCATATTGAATTATGCAAAATTAAAACGTAGCACAGTCTATGGAGATATCTATAACAGTCGGACCTACAGTTTTCTGTCAACAAACTAATTTAAAGCGCCATCTGTTCGAGACTGATGAAACTTCTAATAATCAACATTGACAATGGTTTAATTTATAATTAAAAAATATTGAGGCCATTAATCTTAATATAAGTCTCAAGTTGGATCAAATTATACATAAATGCCAACTTTCATGAAGATCGGTTCAGTAGTTTCAGAGTTCATCGTGGACAAACATCATGACACTGGATTTTTATGTATTTAGATATAAATATTTATGCTGAATCCTTTTTTTTCTGAATAAACGTTACGTTTCATAACATCAACTATCTGCCAGTGAAAGTTCCATCAAAATCGGTCAATTCGTTTCGGAGATTATCCGTAACAAACAAACAATAATATAAAAAAGTTTTTTGATATAAGTGCAGTATATACTTTCATATCCATTTAGTAAAATGCTGTTATTTTGAGATTACAAACAACCAGTACAGTTTCATTTATTTATGTAGATTGGTTGGAGATTGAACAGTACAACTTTATTGTTTGGCTTTATAGTTATGCTCGGTTTTAAGTATAATATATAAGGTAAGACATTTAATACGAAAGATATAGACGATCTGTTATCGGTTTCAGGTGCAATTTTGTCTTTTTAAGAGCTTTATAATAAATTTGCGGGCCCGCCGGACGTTGTTCTGCCTTGATTTAAAAAAATCTTAAAATTCAACCGCAGCGTATCTACTTTCTCCAATTATAAATCTAAACCATTCGCTAATCCACCTGAACACACAAAAAAATTCATCAAAACCTGTCCAACCGTTTAGGAGGTTCAGGCACATACACACGGACAATAAAATTATATTTATAAGTATCTATTTCTTATTTATATTATCGTCTCAGTTATACTGCTCGTTTCTTATAAAATACCAATATTTTTAACATACCAAGTAGTACAGTACCTGGCTTTTGATTTGGCGTGTCGGGGATTAGACCGGGATAGTCGACTATGTCCGGTATCGTATAGCGTTACCTTTGTCTATCGCAGTCATTGCGCTGTGTGACAAAGAGAACGCTTTACAAAACCGAAGCAAAACGATCTTAGCCGGACGTTTTACTCTTCTTTCCGAAATGCCAAATAATATGCCGGGTACCGTATACTTTGTTGTAACCTCGCTTCAAAGTGAAAGTGATAGAACGAATAAAACTGTAACATTCAGCGAGCTCATTGTTAAAAGCATACGATAACAGATATCTTAGTGAACGTAATAATGAAGTTTGAGCAAATTTAATTGTAATTTGTTTCATGTACCACAAAAACATATTACATATTTGGTTAACATTACTACTCATAGTAATACTTAACAATCTATAGATGTAAACCCAATTGAAGTATCAATTGTAGATTAAGATCCTAGAGCTACCAGACACAACTTATTTTTAGATAATATATGTGCATATAATAAGAGCGCGCTCGTACTAACAGCTGACTAATTTTCACATCTGCCAGGATGTTTGATCATTGCAATTTTTCTAACTGATTAAATATAATTTTTAATAGTTTTTTTATGTCATATCAGGCAAACGAACAGGTGGGTCACCTGATGTTAAGGGATCACCACCGTCCATAGACACTAACAACACCAGGGGAGTCGAAAGTGCGTTGCCAGCCTGTGTTTGGGGGAAAGGGAAGGAGGGGGGAGAGGGCATAGGGGAGGGGAGGTGGGCCTCCGGCGCTCTCACTGACCTATCGAAACGCAACAATGCTAGCACTGTTACTTCACATCGGTTTTCTATGAGAAGGTGGTACTGCCCCGGGCGAGCCGACTCATTCGTGCTGAAACCAGTAATAGCTTCAGCGTGGCTCTACCACTTACAAGTTATTTTAATAACATATTTAAAAATCAAGCATTTCAATATAAGTGGTCGAAATACGGCCATTGGACTAGCACTCGCCATAATTAAACAATAAACCGATTCGTCCTATAAAAATTACTGAAACAACCCAAAAATAATATCCGAGTTCGTTGCTGGCCTTAAAATTTTTTAAGAAGTCGTAAAAATAAATGTCAATGAAAAGTTCCGAAGTAAATATTGTTCTTCGTTTCAAATTGAGCAATAAAACCGTGTCCGGAGTTTTGCGAGGTCGCGGTAGAGGTCGATTTTAGACTTGTTGCTACTTTATTGTTTACAGCGGAGTTACGATTTCATGGCAATTTTGTTTAAATGTGAATGTAAAAGTTTATCATATTGTAATGTTCTGCGTTTTACAGCCAGAGAGATCCATTTTCTGTAGCAATAATACTTTCTTTGATCGTGGAATTATTATCCAATTTCATATCTTATAATTAGACTAGCTTCTGCCCGCTACTTCGTCGACGTGGAATAGTTACTTTGGGCTAACGCTAACACGCAGCGGAAGCTCGTATAAGGAAAAAAAAGCGGTTTTGAAACATTCTTCATTTGTGCTCTGCTCCTATTGGTCTTAGATTGATGATATATAGCCTTCCTCGATAAATGAGCTATCTAACACTGAAAGATTTTTTCAAATATAACAAGTACTTAATCATGAGATTAGCGCGTTCAAGCAAACAAACTCCTCAGCTTTATAATACTATAGTATAGAAGTATAGATACAATTCTTTTTGATTACATGATAGACTATATGAATAATAGAATAGAAAATAAAAATACATCATAAATTAAACTAGCCCAAATTGTAAAGATTACGTTACTAATAACGATTCTAACAACTAAGGAACATTCTACAATAAGGAAGATGTCGAAATAATTTTGTCAGTAATACAACCTACGCCATATCTGTCAGAAATGGAGCATTAAAGAAATCCCCGGATATTTTCGGGTGACTTGTGAAAGTTTAGACCTGTTGCGGTTCACATTTTGGCTCATTAGGTTAAGTGAAGCTTTCTAGGTTATAATTGACACTAAAAACTTCTTCTTTTAAGGTTAGAAATTGTTTTTTATTACTATTTGGTACATAATAAGTACTAGCTGTGCCTGCGACTTCGTCCACGTGGAACCTTATGTACAAAACAGTGACTAATAAAGTCTTCTGAATGTATTAAGTTTAATTACTTATCTACTTTTCCCTCCATTTCCGTACTTATGTCGCGTCGTCATTAAAATTTCAATAAATTTTGATAAACCACACCGATTTTAATGAAACAAAGACTAAATGTCACCCGAAGATATGATTGTCTTGAAAAGGTTTTATCATGAACGCAGTACTTTAGCAGAGATGTGTGTTTATGCAAACAGACAGACAGATAAACGTTTCTAAAAATGATTGAAATGTATTTTATGACTTATTCCTAGCCACCTGCAACAACTTTTTTACAAATATCTAAAAAGTACAGACACATTAGATTTACATAATACTTAGTATACGTATAGATATATCTTATCCAATCACTTATAGTTAGGCTTACAATCACTAGAACAACGGTACAAAGAATTCTTACTCGCAGAAGTCTTCAGTATAATTTTTATACCCCTTCTATGGTTTATCTATATCGGTTCGTATTCAACCTTCAGGCAATTTTGATGGCATTTGAACGCTCTTGCGTTATACGTTATGAAAGAAGCGTAGAACGTTCTAGACGAATGCTATATTATTCGAATCACTTGCGATTCAGATGACTAAATATAAGAACTTGGGCATTGATCGGTTCGAAATCGATAATATCAATTATAGATCTTTTTAATAAATTATTTACTTACTATTTTTTGCGGTAACAATATCTACATATTAAAAGGATTGACACCTATTTAAAGGCTGGGGTCACCGTTTTTAAGGCCGTTTTCTTTTTTATCCTAACATTGTTCAAGTTGCTTTCTTATAGCCTAAAAAGTATTAATTAGCACTAAAAGGTTTTAATACTTAAGCATTAGAATGACATCCTATCAATAAAACCACTGAGATTGGCCATAATTAGTCCATTGCTTTGAATTCATAGCCATTTTTAACCGACTTCAAAAAAAGGAGGAGGTTATCAATTCGACTGTATTTTTTTTTTTTTTATATAATTACTAGCTGACCCGGACACGCGGTGCTGTGGCTCGGGTATTTTACATGTAGAATTTAAATTATTATAAAGTATTTGGTATTATGGGGTAATGAGCTTACCCCAACTTGATACAGAAAATCGAAGTTACGCAGTAATTAGATTAACAGAACACGTGCAGTATAAAATAAACTGGAGTTGAAAATTAAAACGTGGCGCCATCTATGAGATATCTATAACAGTCGGTCCTACAGTTTTTTGTGAAACAAACTAATTTAAAGCACCATCTGTTCGAGTATGATGAAACATACAATTAACGACAATAATCAACATTAATAATCATTTAAATTGTAATTAAAAAATATCGAGGACATTAATCGAAATAAAAATGATCCTATCTTTCAAGTTGAACCCAATTATACATAAGTGCCAACGTTTCATTAAGGTCGGGTGAGTAGTTTCGGAGTTCATCGTGGACAAACATCAAACTGGATTTTTATATGTTTATGGAGTCAATGGTACTGTGTTAACTACAAATGCCTTGCTAAGGCGTAAATTCAATGAAGAGTTTTTATTTTAAGCATAATCCCGATCGATTTTAAATAAATATAATGGAAGATTGTAACAGACAAATTTTGAAAGTGGATTTAAGATAGGCTATTAACTTGAGAGTAGTAGATAGAATCAGGCAATTACTACAAATTGGCATAACCCTATTGTTTCAACGCGATGTTTCTTTCACTGAGAACTCAAGAAAAGTGTAGGATTCGAAGCTACGGCTTTGGATGAATTTACAAGATCTGTACCACTGACCTATATTCACTTTAGCTGTCTTAAGTTAATTATAATTTGGAAGACCGGATTAAAGACTCAACGACTTTCCGAGACGAACTTTTTGATGAACTTTTTAAAGAAATTAAGTGTTAATTGTGTGATCACAAAAGTCCATTCACGAGTTAATTTGTAACATTCTTTTCATTAAGAGAAAAAGTTAACCATCTTTAAAATTTTTAAATCTCGCGTTAACTATTATTATTCAGTAGTAGATAGTCAAAATGGTATCATGTAGCAGCAAAATGATTGCTCAACTGTGCATTAGAATGAGTGATTGAATATTTATCATAATCAATATCGGCCTGTAGGAGACCCACTGCAGGGCCATAGACCTCTTCCCGAAGGAAGGTGTGGGCATAATCGTCAGCCCATGACTTATTAACGATTCCAAAGTCTGAGACATCCACAGTTCTTTACTTTGCCACATACAGTACAAGAACATTTCTCAGGTTCAGGTTTCCTCACGATGTTTGCCTTCACCGTCAGCCGATAGTGTTGTAAAAATTCGTTGACACATGCCAGGGTTCGGGACATCGGAATGACGTTCCACCTGCTAAACCACTAGACCTCCAGTAATAGTCTTCATTAAAATTACTTTTCTTAGGTGTGGTGTCAACATTTTAATAGAACTATAATTGTTCAGAACATTTGAATATAATTGATGGAATATATAAATATAATTGGTTACATAATTTTTCCAATATCAAATTTGGTCAGCAAAGTAATGTCGTTGAGATTTCACCACAATAACTCAGGTGTGATGACGTGTATAAATCTCGTCAATTTTTCATCCACCCTCATATTTCAACGCGTTGCCATAAATCATCGGTTCCACCGAGATGATAGAGGATGAAAATTTTTCTTTTCTCTAACACCCTGCTTGTTACTGTCCACGTGTATTTTTGATGTGAAACTTCTTTTGTGACGGTGTGAATTGGATTTTATTAAATGAGGGTATGTAACGAAAAAGAGATAGCTATAAATGTACATATAGGTTTTAGGCTGTGAGAGACTGAAATAGTATATTCTTAATGTACTCGAAATATATAGAGAGAGAGAGGTAGAGAGAGAAACGTTGAAATTTATAGGACATTATTTTAAGCAACTATCGCGCACTTTTAATAATTATTCCGTGTTGTGTATTATTAATATCGTTGATATATATTAAATATTATAAAATAATACCGAAAACTAATGTTTACCACCTCCATGGTGAGTTCATCTCGTTCTCTTAAAATTAATCAGAATACTAAGTTTCACTTCTACCGGGTGTGAACTACACACAACTTTTTGTTTTCATTTTTCTGCAATAAAATCAAAAAATCAAAATCAAAAATACTTTATTCAGTTTAGGCCCTAATAAGGCACTTATGAACGTCAAATACTACCACCGGTTCGGAAAACAACCCAGTCATCGAGAAGAACCGGCAAGAAACTCGATCGGGTACATTTTTTTTAACATATATTTCCAATACATCATACAATGCTTTTAGTGGATGCACAGAGAGGAGTCAATTCCAGACATCACTATCATTCACATACTGATCCACTCTATAATATCCTTTTGAAACTAAAACCCGTTTGACGTGGCGCTTAAATTTACAGTCCGGCAAATCGGTAACATGCTTTGGGACTTTATTATAGAACCTAACACTATTACCTAAAAAACTATTACTGGTTTTGCTAAGTCTGAAACATGGGATCACCAGTTTATCACAGTTTCTAGTATTTAGATTATGCCGGTCTTTTACTAAATTCAGATTTTCAAAGTTTTTACGGACATACATTAAATTATCAAGAATGTATTGGGAGGGCAGTGTTAAGATACCGAATTCCTGGAATTTCGTTTTTAATGATTCGCGAGGTCCCATATTATATATTGCCTGAACTGCCCGTTTTTATAAAAAATATCGTGTCTACCTCAGCAACCGTACCCCATAGCAGATAGCTATATATATATATATATATATATATATATATAGCATATATGCTATATATATATATATATATATGAATATGCTATATATATAGCATAAATAGCTTACAGCAGTGTACATCACTATTATTGAAGACTAGCTGACCCGTGCAACTTCGTCTGCACCAAATCGGTTATCACTGGTGCCAATAGTATTTTTAAACGCGAAAAATTTTAATATAACTAAAACCTTATTGCAGCCACACCATCGGTTTCCAATTGTGAATCCAAACTATCAAGGGACTCAATCAAACATATACCCAGATGGTATGTGAGAAATCTTTAAAATAAGCCTACAACCCGTTCGTAGCAACCAACATATATTGGTGGTAATGTCAAGAAAAGCTTTAAAGGTCTATGGACCCCCCAGTTTCTAACGAAGTTCCTTTCCCTTTTTTGTAGACGTTTATTTACTATACAGTCAGTAGAGTTTACATTATAAAATATCAAGTTGATAGAGTTAAATTGTAAATTAAACGATAAAATGTATTCATAAAATTATATAATGATAAATGAAACACTGAATAATATCATAACTATTTTCAACTTGTATTAAAACTTTTTCACACTCCATTGTATTGAAGGAAAATATAAATATTAAAAAGATATGAGCACGACGCGTCAAATGTCACTTGCCTGTAACTATTTGTCTAAGAGCTAGCAACGGTTTCGAAAAAGAAAATAAGCCAGTTTTTATATATCTTTATGTTCTTCCGAACAGAGTGCGGGCTACCTGGCTGCCGGTAAACGTTGCGTTTATTAGTGCATATCGCACCTTCCAGGCAAAAATATTGATTTTTATAATTTTTGAATGTTTTGTTTTTTACTAACTTTGAAACGCTACTAAAACATGAAATTATCATTGCCAGACATTTTTGTTATTAACAATAATGTACCCGATGCTATTTTTTTTGTAATAATAATAAAGTATGTCCAAACCATGTTAAGATAGCTGTAATTTTAATATTATTATTATTTATTTTTTAATGAAGGCTTAGTCGCCTTCTCGGCTATATCGCCTAAGTGACATACAACTATATAACAATAAGAATGACAATAAACTTAACAATAGCTTATATTAATTTTGTACAATTCTTTAGCATCTTTCGAAGTGGGGTCAGACAATAACGAATTGTATAAACCAGTGTGGAACGAACCAGAAGCATTAAGCCGAGATCTAATATCTTCGTTTCGAACACATTCTGCCAGGATGTGGTGCACATCATCGATGAGCTCACAACTCTGGCAGAGTGGTGATAGTACTTTACGCATCAGGTAGGCGAACTTTTTACATGGGATGTGTTCTGAGCGTAATCTTATTCCTGCGATTGCTTCCCGACGGCAAATCGTACTGTCATCAATCTATGGTGACCTTAAGGGGCGTGGCTGAATCGTTCTGTACCATATTCGTTTTGTTTTAGAACGCTCATCAAATTATTCCTTCCAATGAGAGTAACAGCTATTTTTAAATACTGAGCATACATCCAAGTAAGTTGGTATAATATTAATAGGAGCACCTTCGGAGGATCCTTCTCTAGCTAAAAGATCAGCTCTTTCATTCCCAGTTATACCTATATGAGAAGGGATCCATTGTAAAACGATTACTTTGTTCTTTGCTTTTAAATCTAGTAATTGCTTTAAAATAGTGTAGGCTATCGGTATTCCTCGAAAAGTCGAGGTACATCGAGCTACGTGTTGAAGAGCACTGTTTTGGAATTTGACTCAAAAAATGCGGCTCCTAAATAATTACCAGCTTTAGATCCGTCAGTGTATATTTTAACAAAATTTTGATAATGTTTATTTATATATTGAAGACAAATTTTAACAACATCATATTGATGCTTTGGCTTCCAAATACCATCTAAATTTATTTTAATTATATTGTGCAAATCAATGTTATCGACCCAGGTGTGTAAAGTGAACATTTCATGTTTTATACTTGTTTGACTTGGAGTATTTTTATATTGAGAAAAAATAGTGGTCTTTTTCTTTTACGCCAATAGAGTGATTGGAAAGAGGTGAACAGTTCTTCTGATACATTAGTTAGTTCGTTCTTTTCGAATGACTTAAATTTAAATAGAATTTTGCCAGCTTAATATTGTCTCCTAAGATGTAGCGGACATATGCTCAATTCACTTTCCATAACATGGATTGCAGTATTTTTAATGAAATCCCTGATAATTCTCATGGCTTGGTTTTGGACTTTTTCAAGTTTATAGAGGTTAACCTGAGCACTACTATCATAAAGAAAGCTGGCATAGTCAATTCGACTGCGTGTAATATTGAAGTATAAACGAACTAAATGTTATGGATGAACACCCCAATTAGAACCGGTTAATGCTTTGAAAACGTTTAGAAACTTAGAGCTAGATTCTGCAACTGCATTGATATGTTTACCCCATTTTATGTATGATAAAGATAGCGATAATTGTGGAAGCGCCTGTTATAGACGCATGTATTCAAGATGACATCAGTCTCAAGTCATATGTCTACGTTTATCGTTGTTTTTCGTTTACGGTGTTTACGGTGAAATCTCAATATCATAATGGTTAATAAAATGAAATATGTTCTTTGCAATGGAAAAAATAAAATGGTTTGAAATGAATTACTTTATTTATAAAGAATATCATCGGGCACATTATTGTCAATAACAAAATTGTCTGGCAGTGATAAATTCATGTTTTTAATAACGTTTAAAAGTTACTGAAAAAAATGGTCCTTAAATTATTTATAACCCAAAATTTTAACCTGTAAAGGTGTGATGCGCATTATAAAACACAACGTTAACCGGCTACCAGGTATTCTGAATTCTGTTTGGAATGGCATAATATATCTTCATTTTAAAGAACCAGCTTTTCTAAAATTCTCGTTCTTCCAACATTGCTGGCTCTTGTACTAAGGTGTCGCAAAAAAGTCTAGTTACATTAACTACAATTTTTTGTCTTTCGTTATCCTGGAGAACCCCTTGCGTTTTATGAGGCAAAAAGTATCCTAAATGTAACCTTGGAATATTAGTTAATATTGTGTCAAGTTTCGTTAAAATCGGTTCAGTACTTTCAGCGTGATGCGTGTTCACAGGGACAGAAAGACAGACAGACAGACAGACAGACAGACAGACAGACAAAAATTGTAAAAAGATTATTTTTGGCTTCTATATCGATAACAAAGTCTACCCCGATCAAAATTTTCAAAAAATATTTAATGTACAGATTTGACCTCGCTACAGTTTTATTATAGTATAGATAAAGTTACGGGTTATAAGCGTCATATAAAGATGGATAAAGTCACTTATTCGTGAGTAATAAACGTTGCGTATAAAAAGGTTGGATCATGAAATTGGACCTTTAAGCTTGACTCTCATTAAGATCACTTGAAAAATAAAAAATAAATTTCTAATTTATTTTATTAAACTTTATTCTTTTAATTACAAAACGGTTGATTCAACACGTAAAACTTCCATTGTAAATAAAGTTTAAATTAGAGTATTCTTCTTCAGGGTACAAGAGCAGGAATCTGTAATAAGAAATTAATGAAGTCTTAATTAATTAATTTTATTATGCAGCGCATCTCGATATAGGATTTTTCGAAACTTTTCCTTTGTAAACTCAAAATCAAAAATACTGTATACAATTTAGCCCCTAAGAAATAAGAAAGCGCTTATGAACTTCAAAACTACCACCAGCTCGGAAAACGACCCAATCATCGGGAAGAACCAGCAAGAAACTCAACCTGGTTTATGTTTTTAACATACATTACACGTTACAATTGTTTTTAGTGGCGGTGTAGAGAGGAGTCAATTCGCGTCATCATCTCTCACATATTAATCCACTCTTTAATAGCTTTTTGACACCAAAACCCGCTTGAAATGGCGCTTAAACTTACAGTCCTGGAAATCGGTAATATACTTTGAGACTTTGTAAATCCTAACAATATTACCTAAAAAATTGATACTGGTTTTACACAGTCTGAAACATGGGACGACCAGTTTGTCACAGTTTCTAGTATTTAAATCATGCCGGTCTTTTACGAAATACAGCTTTTCAAAGTGCGTATAAAAGTCGTTTTCTTATAAGTTGCACAGATAATAGGTAGGTAAAGAGACTACATAAAGGGATTAGGTAACACGGTGCTGTATTTTGGTTTTAGGAATGAAGTTATTGGGTAAATACAGCATACGAACGTTTTCAAATCATTCAATGGTTTAGTAACAGGTCTCAGGATTTCGGCTCGGCTGGATGTTGTGTTTAAGTAGCTATAGGTGGCCTTGTTATCTTAATGGGACAAACGCTAAGCAGTCTGTAAAATAAAAGAGGTGACTGCAATATTGGTTAAGTTAATCATTTAGCTGGTCATGTATCTGATAATAACTACAAGTAGATTTTGGCGGGGTCTTAATCTGTCAGTATACCTTTATATTTTATTCATAATCTTGTGTTATATGACTTTATATATTGTATTATTTTTGTAATATTGGTGGCATTTTACGTAATATAGTTCGGATATTTTGCACAAGTAAACTGGATGGGAAATAATAGCACAGACCATGAATTCTGCGATGCCACTAAAATTCCCTGGAAAGCTCCAATCTCCCTTCTCGTTAGAACACACACAAAACACTTGTAATATTACTACCAACTCGACAATGGCAGTAATAAACTAGAAGATTGGTTGGCAAAAAAAAATAACTACAATGGTCAGCCATTATAATTTTTTTTCTTCACCGTTAAATGACAAGAGTGGTTTGTATTACAAAGGCTTTATTGAATGTTATTTTATGAAGTTAATATTACACTAACAGTTACTACATTTTTGTTCATTCAATTAATGTCTAATTGAAATTGATAAAAAATCCTTTTGTACAATCAACAAATGCTTCGTTTACCCTAAATTATTTTTTGACTTTTTTAACGTTACAAACGCAAGAACAAAAGTATATTAAACTTTTTAAAATTACTTTAAAGAACGTAACAAACAACTTCGAACGTTCCGTTCATCGCTAACAACTCCATGGGGAGACCTTAATCTATATAATTCACTGTAATTTGAATGAATTAAGTTGCTTCGTTCACTCGGTAAACATTTATAAATAAACTTGATTCGAGTCTTTATCGTTCAGAACTTTTGGAAAAGTTGCGAATATTGTTTTTTTTTATTTCCCCGAAAAAAGGTCAAGCTGTTTTATTGTGACCTCTTTATATTTTTAAAAATGAGAAAACAAAGGAGATCGGTTCTTTTTGTATTATGTATTTTATACTTTTTATTTAAGTACGTGTCTTCTATTGTTTCTTCTGTTACCATTTGCCTTATGTTTTTAAAATTTGCATTTTAGATGTATTTAATATACAATTAAATATACGCCATTATTGCCTGGAAAGTAATCATAGTGTGCCTTACCTCAGCGAAAAATATTTTATGTTATTACGATCAACGCTTATTGAGTATTTGCAGGCAAGTTAAGTTCTAGGCAGTGGTTTTTTTATCTAAGTTACATTTTATTCTAGTTCTTTATGGTATCTTACTTGATTCTGTGTACAGATATATAGAAAATTAATTTTAAAGCCTTTTTGAAGTTAATTATATTTTTTTAATTAAGACATTTAACGTTTTTTTAAGCCAGAGAAGTATAATTTCTTACGTGCGTATATAAGTACTCGCAGTTTTTTTTTTCGTAATTTTTGTTACTAACTTTAATATTTGTTTTTGTGTTTAATTGAAGACGTCTCTTGTGTTGCCGATCTGACTTATGTTTTCTAACTGTTTAAACATAATTAACACATACAAGTTTAGGATAAAGGTAAGTCTGGGTAGACTTAGAACAATCATTACTGATCACATAAACAATTGTTCTATGTGGGACTAGAACCTATAAATATCAGATGACAGTTTAAATTACTAAACACTCCGTAGAACACCAATAAAGTTTCCAGCTTTTTCATAAAACGTATACATATAAATCATACAGATAAATAAAGATTTCTCACCTTTGTAAAGGTAGCCTGTCCATAAGAGTTTTCATGTGTTTTGTGAAGGGTATTACAACATTCTGCATCACGTCCGCATGCTGTACCACGTGATAAGCCCATTCGGAATACTCGTATAGTTTTGCTGTCAAAAAAAAAAAAATTATGAAACCATTACCACATTCAAAATTTTCTATAAAACTGCGACCCTCTCATTTACTTTTCGAATATTTTGACTGTATGAAATGAATACACCTGATGTCAAGTGACGGAGTATTTGAACGTGGTTTTAGATAGAGAACTGGTGTTTTGGTTGTTAATACATCGATTACTTGACGGTAACTTTTAAACTGGAGTAGGAGGCGGACGATTACTAAATATGGCCCCCAGCGTGAATAGGTATCTTAAATAAAAACTTCAGATGTCGTGTTCAAATAGTTGATCATCTGTCTACGCGGCATGTGAACCTGCTGTAAAATCGATCGCTTTATTTCAGTGACCTTCGATTTACCTTTACTCTTTTATTTCTCGATACTAAGACCTTAAATGAAAAAGAGGCGTCGGTACTAAAGTTCGATATTAAAATGAATCGCTATCAAACACGTAACGACTATAATAATAATTTTAAGTTCATGATTTCGAAGAAGACGTCCTTTTTAACCGGTGACGTCTTGTCTTTGCCAACTTATAATGAAGTAAGAAATTCAGACTTTGCAATATCTAAAGTCACCTCTTTTTCCTTTCACTATTTTCTGACAGCAATTTAATGGACAAATTCAATGCGTCACGATTAGGACCAGAGTAATGTTTTTTTTTAATTGGCGCTGTATAATCATTTGCCAGTGGCAGTGAGATCTGTATATCAGTAGTTTCTTTCTTAATATATATATGGGTCATTCCATGTCAAATCGACAAATTTTTTACCTGACCCCATTTGATTTCGCTGAAAATTTTCTATCTTTTTCTACCCCCCGAAAGTTATTTTTCAGAATTTTTTCAAATTTTTTTCTCGACTCAAAAAAAGTTATGAATTTTTGAAAAAAACCGCTCTTTTATTTTTAAATTGCCAGAACTTTTTCAAAAATTGACCGTTTGGGAACTTTTTTTTTTCAAAATTTTTGTTTTTAAATGTAGTTTTCGAAAAAAAATATGAAATAATTTTCAGAGTCCCAGATATATGAAATATTTTAGTTTTTTTGAAAAAACCGTAATTTTCTCAAAGTCCGACCGTTTTTTTTTTTTTTTTTTTTCCTCTAAAAATACTTCAACTAATTCTGCAATGATCCCCGTTAATCAAAAGATGTGATGACAGTCGCTTCTAATTTTTTTTCTTGATTATAAAAAATCTTTTGTTGAATTTTTGCTGATTTTATATAACTTTGTTATGAAATTTTTTTTATTTCCTCGTGAAACCTCAAAAGTTGAAAAATAAAATTTTATTGGAGAATTTCAAGTGATTATCGTCCAAGAAATTGTTATTTTTAAAAAAATAATAATTTTTTTCTCTCATTGACGTTATTTTTTTACTCTTATGGACGTTTTTTTTTGGTACTGAAATATGACAACTTCAAAAATACAATGGGTTTAAAAGTTACCTCCAGTTGATACAATGTGATAATTTAAGAGCTATCAATTGTCGGTAAAAAAGATATCATCTACATTTCATTTAAATAATATGGAATTGGAATTTAATTATAAAATCAGCAAAAATTCAACAAAAGATTTTTTATAATCAAGAAAAAAAATTAGAAGCGACTGTCATCACATCTTTTGATTAACGGGGATCATTGCAGAATTAGTTGAAGTATTTTTAGAGCAAAAAAAAAAAAAAAAACGGTCGGACTTTGAGAAAATTACGGTTTTTTCAAAAAAACTAAAATATTTCATATATCTGGGACTCTGAAAATTTTTTCATATTTTTTTTCGAAAACTACATTTAAAAACAATAATTTTGAAAAAAAAAGTTCCCAAACGGTCAATTTTTGAAAAAGTTCTGGCAATTTAAAAATAAAAGAACGGTTTTTTTCAAAAATTCATAACTTTTTTTGAGTCGGGAAAAAAAATTTAAAAAATTCTGAAAAATAACTTTCGGGGGGTAGAAAAAGATAGAAAATTTTCAGCGAAATCAAAGGGGGTTAGGTAAAAAATTTGTCGATTTGACATGGAATGACCCATATGCAAGTGTCTATATATTTATGTAAATTATGTTTAGCGTTTAATTAATCATGTAATTATATTAAGTTTCACTACATCACGTGATAAATTATTTAATTATAACTTACTTTTCAATATACACCGTTTTTTAATTAAATAAAATTACTTTTAGGAAATGCAACAGATAATATAATACTTATACAGGTAATAGAATTTTCAATATTATAACAAAACCATGGCCTGCTTGTCAGAACTTTCCCGTGAGTTTTCGTGACATTTCAGAATATACTAGTGGGCGTCCAATGGTCGACATTCGACCATAGTTCATTGAATTTTTAAAGTTTGAACTTTATTAGGGTTCTTTTATCAATGGCATCGACTTCAAATATATAATTAGGTAGTTCAAATATCAATATTTTTTATTTAATTCGGTTAATTTAATAATTAAGTTATTTTTCGCTTTTTAGTGCCTTATAAGTTTTTCACATCGAAGTCGGTTTATTTTTTTTTTGTAAAAAAAATTATTTCCCCATTTTTAGTGTTCATAAATATATCTGGTTTGTAATGGGTATAATAAATCGGTTCCAATTTCACGAAAATACATAGAGACGTAGTGGGTGAAAATCAAATAAACGATATTTCACCCCCTTAGGGGTTGAATATTTTCTTCAAATTTATTTATAATATGGAACCACCGCTGAATATAACTAATTCAAATAAAAAAAGAATCATTAAAATCGGTTCATAATTTGCGGAGATATCGATTAACATACATAAAAAAAAATACATACAACCGAACGTAGTAACCTCCTCCTTTTTCGAAGTCGGTTAAAAAATTCATACAGTCGAGCATAGCAACCTCCTTCGCAATCTTTTTTGAAGTCCGTTATTGACGGATGTCAAAATGTCTTTTTTATTTACATGTGTGTATATGTTGTGTAAAATTGAAGCAGTAGTGTGAGTAATGCATATTTTAATTAATTTAATGTACTTCTAATGCATTTTATATAAAATAAATAGCTTTCTGCACTTCTCCTCCATATAAACTTTAACTATGCCAAATTTCACGTTCATCCATTCACGCAATTCTTTTAAAAAGGGATACAAAGCTTTGGCTTCACGTATTAATATATATATGATGTTGCATATTATTATTTCTGATACAAGTCACTTGCAATAAACAAACCATATTAGGTAACTTACCGGTTAACTCATATTACTGTGCATTGCGTTACGGGAAATCTTAAATATATAAAAATCCAGTGTCACGTAGTTTATCCACGAATAACTCCGAAACTACTCAACCGATCTTCATGAAAGTTGGCATTTATAATATATAGTATAATATATATATATTATATATATATATATATATATATATATATATATATAATAATATAGTATAATTTGGTCCAACTTAAGAGATAATTTATATTTCGATTAATGATCTCAATATTTTTAATTACAAATACACATTATACCATAATACCAAATACTTTATCATAATTTACATTTAACATGTATGTAGTAACTGAGCCACAACAGCTTGTGGCCGCGTCGGCTATTATAAGAATAAAAATGAAAACTGGTACATGACAAGAACCCCTGTTGAGGTTGATCGTGCATAACTGAGTTCGGGTGATCACTTCATACCAACTTGATTCCATGCCCGCTTGCTGACTTATTAATAACTTTATATCTAATTTCGTGTACTATGTTTAAATCACCTTCAAGTTTGTTCTTTTTATTAAAGTGACTTAGGTCTGGAATATCAAGGATCATGTCCAAGTCCTCATCTTCTAAACTCAAGTAAGTATTCTCTTCTACTTTTCTTAGGGTATATGGGTACGTGATTTGAACTGTGGCTGAAATAAATTTATACTATTAACATTTATGGACCTTGTATTTTTTTTGCTGATTGAGTGAACGAATGAGTGATTGAGTAATTTTAGTAGGTTGTAGAGCCACACTGAAGCTATTATTGGTTTCAGCATGAATGGGTCGGCTCGTCCGGGGTATTACCACCCTCTCATAGAAAACCAACGTGAAGTAACAGTGCTTGCATTGTTGTGTTTCGTTCGGTCAGTGAGAGCGCCGGAGGCCCACCTTCCCCCTCCCCTCTTCTCTCCTCTTCTCTCCCCCCTCTCTCCCTTTCCCCCAAACACAGGCTGGCAACGCGCTTTCGACTCCCCTGGTGTTGTGTCTATCGACGGTGGTGATCACTTATAATCAAGTGACCCACCTGTTCGTATGCCTGTTATGACATAAAAAAAAAAACAAAAAAATTATTTATTAAAAAATTAAAAATTTTAGAAATCTTTTACAATATTGGTAGCCAGAAAACGATGACACAGCGTGTTTTACAAGAATCACCTTAGCGGACCGTATATGTACATATTTAGACTTACAAGCTAAAATTGTTATTAATATGAATTGACAAATAAGTCTACACACAATCACTATTAAGCATATACACATATATTAAACGTTTACATACACATTCCTATACACACTCTATACACATTATCATAGTTATATTAGTCATAGTTTCACTTTTTTATGTTAAATGTTTTTTGTACACCTGTACTTATCTATGAAAATAAATATCTTTCTTGCTTTCGTCTTCTTTATTTTATACATATATATTATATCTCAATATATTCCTATATTTATGCAGTTACGGTTTAACTTTTAACAATTGCTCAGTTCCGTCATCGGTAAGAGTGCTCAACCATTTGGAAATTAGACCCTTAGCCATATGGACCGAAACTTCCTGAATTGTGCAGTGTTTAAGGATTGTATTATAGATATGGGAAGCCATGAATGTTCCTAATCTCTGTGCAAAAGCAGAATTAACTTTGGGTGTCGGAGCACTGAATAAACGACGGTGTAACATCTGGGAATATTCTGGACTATGTAATATTTCTTTATTTTTAGTCAGACATACGTTGAGCATGAAAATTTGTCGGACGGTGAGGACTTTGCTTTCTCTATAGAGATTGACAGTGGGATATCTGTGCGGCTTTCTGAGCATGACTTTTAGCACAGAACGTTGTACTCTTTCGACTCTAATTATGACACTCTTGGCAGAACTCCTCCATGCAGTAATACAATAATAATTAATTAAGTATTAATTAGTGAGTGATGATGAATGAATGAATGATGATGAAAGAAATATGAATATGAAACGTAAGTGGCACCATATGGGATGTTACCCTCTGGTATATACGATAATGAAATCCGGTGAAGCTGTAAAGACCTTGCCAGCTAAATAGCGTAGTCAGTTCGAGAAAAAAAAATGAAATATTGTACCACCGGTACAAAACAAGTACGATATTTAATAGTATGTCGGTAAGTTTAAAAAGTTTTCGACTCAGTTTTGTGTTTTACATTCAGTAAATTATATTTCAATATTCTTAATTATATTGCTCATGTTGTTTTCTTCTCTATAGATTAATTTTAGTTTTTATACATGAATTCATTTTCACTTTGTCATTTATTCTTGTTCTATTTTTTCTTTGTCAAATGTGTAACATTATGTAATTTTACATAGTTTAACTTTTCAATATTATCAATAATCTAAGTTGTATTGATGTGATAAAGTGTTGCAAGTTTTCAGTCCAGTACGCTCCTTCTTATTGTTGTTGTTATATAATTCGTGGGACTGTTCACTGTTCCATTATCCACAATTGTAAATATATAAATAAATCCATAGGTTTAGGATTTGAGTGTAATCTCATATGATTGTAAATTACGTTATCTAAAATAGTAACACTCTAAAGTCTTAAGAGGTTTTGGATGAATGTATCGTATATTCGAGTGTGTGTTATTAATTCAATACACATTCTTATAATTTTTATGAACTTTTAAATTTAATACTAACCATTTCCAGAAAATCGCTTCAATGGACCTTGAAAATAATTTAAAAAAGGTTACATAACTACAAATGAATCTTAATATTTATAATGCATTAGACCAAGTAATTTATTTAAAATGAATTCGCACAAAACAAGGGAACAAGTCGTGGTAAAAACTTGAGTGGGGCGCTTTTTTTTGGCAACCAATCTTCTAAATTATTACTACCATTGCATTGTCGAGTAGGTATCAATATTACAAGTGGCTCGCGATAATCTAATGTTCTATAAATATGGTGGCGCTCTTGTTAGAACTTTACAGTGAGTTTTTGTTATATAATAAATGCATTTATAATCCCTTAATATTATTTTTTAGAGAATATACTAGATGACAGCCATATTCCTATATAGTAGCGTGTGGTGACTAAAATTAAAATCGACCGGAGCCTTCTATTTTGTGGTATTGACCAAAAATATAACTAAAAAGTTACGTTATTTACTTTTTATAAATAAAGGCTAACGTACAATTTGTGCGTCACGTGAGACCGATCACGTTAAAAGAAAATTGACTATCCATTGTACTCACAGAGTACACTGTATATCGATGTTTGCCTCCAGGGAGTTTCAGTCAAGTCGAGCCAGACAGCGATTGAGTGTTGCGATCTTACCTTTATGCGGGCCAACTCCTTCGAATTCTGCAACGAGATTAAACTCGATCAACATTTATAGTAGACCACAAATGCGTGTGGCTTCGTACGCCATTTTTATCATTTACTAGCGGCCCCGGCGAACGTTGTCCCGCCCTGATAATAAAAAGAACCTTGAAGAATTGTATATCTAAACCTTCCTCATGAATCACTTTACCTACTTGTGAAAACCGCATGAAAATCCGTTCACCACTTTTGTGAGTTTATCGCAAACATACATACAGACGTGGCACAGGACTTTGTTTTATAATATGTAGTGATTATAATAACTGGATATCTGGTAAATCCACCGTCTTCTCATATAGGAGTTTATTTTAGTTTTATTTTTAGCAACCAATCCTCTAGGTTATTACTGCCATTGTGGAGTAGGTAATAATATTACAAGTTTCGTGTGATACTTTTCATGTTCTAACCAGATGGTGGTCGTCTTGTTAGAACTTACCACGGAGTTTTTGTGGCATCTCAGAACTCATGCTCTGGGGTATTATTTCCCATCCACTTCATTTGTGCCCAATAACTGAACTATATTACGTAAAATACCACTAATATTGTAAAATATAAAGTCAAATAACACAAGATTATGAATTCAAATATAAAAGCTACTGCATGACTGACTACAGATCCCGTAAAAACTCCGATATGGGAGCCGATACGTTCTAGCGTCATCTAGTGGGAGTTAAAGCAAAATTGACAACATAAACACCTTCTACATGAAGGTTCTAAATATTCATCTCAGATATGCCAGCATATCTTTATGTATGTAGAAAACTATATGATTCCCGTTAGCGTGGTTGGGCATTAGAAAAATGACAAAACTACAATCGCATTAAAAAAAAAATTGTTTGTCTGTAAAGTTAGTTTACGGACGATAATTTAACGTGATAAGGTCATAAGAAAACATCGATGAAAATTGCAAATATGTACTTTTATGAATTCAATTGAATTAGGCTATGTTCACATGACAAGCGCTTAACGCGTGTTTACAACTACATAAATTTTATTAAGGCCGTTCACATGCTAACGCGCGTTTTAATAAAGCGCGCGTTGAACGCTGCGTTAACGTTTGATAACTTTGTCAGCGTTCGTCAACGCGTGGTTTGAGATCATTGGTTTTCTATGTTACCGTTCAGATGAGCGCGCGCTTTTGACGCATGTAACGGACAAATGTAGAAGAAACTGAACTAGGGCGGCCGCGGCAATGCACGTTCAACGCCTCACAAGCGAGCACCATGTTCAACGCACGTCAAGCGCTTGTCATGTGAACATAGCCTTAGGTCACTCGCGCCTCTTTATCGCTTGTTCCGAGCTCTCGCTTGCACGGTCGGCTCCGGCGGAACGTGACAATGAGTCACGCTTATTCGTGTGTGCAGCCGGCGTTCATTGATTTATAAGACGTTATCGCGTCAATAGGTAGCCACAATCATCTACATATAATTTTGCATCGAAATGTCGTAACGTTCAGTAGTTTTGTCGTGACTCAGCCTCAGAGAACTGTATTTTCATATAGGTATATGTAGATAAAAAATTACTTTGAACTAACTACCACAATTGAAATTGGTTGTACAGTATTTTGTGTTAATAATAAATTTTCATTATTTAATTATATTTGTATTCTGTAACTTTGGTGGTATGTGAGATATATTGTACAAATGCATTAAAAAAAATAACAATGGGAATTTAGAAGTCTTTTTAGAAAATACGAGTAAGTTTCATGTATATATATGTGCTCTGTGCAAAATAAAAAATCCTTAGAATACATGACAATACCACAAAATGGTTATACCGCATAAACCAATGTTTATACACTGGAAAAAATAAAAGCGACATCTTATTGAACTCGCACTGCTCATTTTTTAAATATAATATTGCCACTGAGCAATGTTGAACTAAAGCGGCACCAAATGAACAAAAAAATAACTAAAAACAAGCTGATGGTAATTTTAACGCGTTGTATATGATTTCCCTAGACTTATATTGAACAAAAACTGTTGGACTTTTATTTGGAAAATATGTCAGATATGCAGACACACAACAAAGAAGGCAAAGTTGACCACTATGTACTCAGTGAGATCCTTTAATGCTGGCTTCTTTAAAAAAAACGACGTGTATCAGTATCTATCAGCGGAATTGCAGCAACAATGATTCAGTACAACTGTTTTCGGACACAGCGTTGATTGAAGTAGGTTCAAATCTTACAATGATATAGATGGAAATGTAGTTCCAAGCACTTTTAGGTATCTTCTGGGAAGTGTACTTGAGAGCTGTTCGTAATTTAGGCTTATTAATTTAGCTCGTTACCACCTCAGGTCATATTGTTGATTCAAGTGAGGATGTGGTCATACGATAAGTTAGTAAAGTATTTGACAAATAAAACGTATGTAAGTAATTTCAAATTGTATCTGTTTGTTAATTTAGACTACAAACTTTGAAAACAACGTACGTATATTGTGATCAATGACACTAGAGGCAGCTTTCTACTTTTTTTTATATACCACTACGGTAGCAAACATGCATGCGTGCCGCCTGATGTAAAGCGGTCACCGCAGCCTATGGACGCTTGTAACATCAGAAGTGTCACATGTGAGCTGCCGTTCCTTAAATAACTTAAGTATTTTCCCCTATTATTTGCTTATACTAATATCATTGATTGTGATAGTAAATTTTAACTTACCACGATCAGACGTCGCGCAGTTTCTGCTGACATTTCTGACTTGTTGTATCCTAAACGGCATCTCTATAGTCATCGAAAATGCTTTAGTTTTACTGCTATAACTGAAAACAGACAAGGAGAAATAAAATTAATCTATTTGTGGCTTATTCAGACAATTATCCATTAGCAGCTATCATGTTAGCAATTGATTTTAAAATATTCTAAAGAACTATATATATATTTATAACTAGCTGTACCCGCAGCTCCGCACGCGTTTTTGTAATTGTATTAAAGAGATATGAAATTGTGAGACCATGTACAATTATAGAAATGCTCTTTAAAAACAATTGTGAGTACGACACGCACGCCACTTAAAGTACCATGTAACGTATACTTTAGATATATAAATACTAACAGTGTGTCGAATGAGGTTTATCATCAGCAACATATTTGGAACCCTAACCCGCCATATAACTACCTCAGTGCTCACTTACACTGCGTAAGGAACCAATGAAACAATGTCCTAAAGATGTTATTATATATAGTATTCCCATATTGTCAATAAGTAATACGTTTATTAGAAAGACCACTTCTATCTTTAAAATTAATGTTAATAATAATAATGTTGAATTGTAAACAATGAATGAGTTGACTCTTGAAATCTTGCATAAATATAAATCAAGATATAAAACTTTATAGCTGTCTAAGTAGTTTTTAATATTTGACAATTTAAATAGTGCTCATTGAACCCGATACAATATTCTTATATGTTACTATGGTTACTGAATTATGT
Organism: Antheraea yamamai; assembly: GCA_036509395.1. Lineage (NCBI taxonomy): Eukaryota > Metazoa > Arthropoda > Insecta > Lepidoptera > Saturniidae > Antheraea > Antheraea yamamai. The sequence continues at coordinate 19,734,130 of AP028446.1, forward strand.
AGACGAAAGCGCGGTAAATAAAACAAAATGGTCTTCAATATAACCAAAAAGACAATCTAATCCAAATTACATACATAGACACAGATATATGAATTTCAATTATATTTATTCTTTAAGTCCAGTACAACGCACGTCTTACGCACTGGAGATAGCACTGGGAGCGAAGGTACGGGCAACAGCTAGTCTAAATTAAAATAGACTAAATAACTTTTTCTAATGTCCGCTTTCTGCCAGTGAACGTCCCGTCAAAATCGGTCCAACCGTTTTGGAGATAGCACTGCAAGCGAAGCCACGGTTAACAGCTAGTCTAAATTAAAATAGACTAAATTAATTTTTTATAATGTCTGCTATCTACCGGTGAAAGTCCCGTAAAAATCGGTCGGAGCGTTTTGGAGATAGCACTGCAGGCTAAGCCACTGTTAATAGCTAGTATAAATTGAAATTGCCTAAATTACTTTTTATAAGGTCAGCTATCTGCCAGTAAAAGTCTCGTGAAGATCGGTCAAAACATTTTGGAGATAGCACTGCGGGCAAAGACATGGCTAACATCTAGTATAAACTAAAATTACGTGAATTACTTTTTATAAGGTCAGCTATCTGCCAGTGAAAGTTTCGTGAAGATCACTCTAACCGTTTTGGAGATAGTACTGCGGGCGAAGCCACGGTTAAGAGCTAGTCTAAATTAAAATAGACTAAATTACTTGTTATGATGCCCGCTATCTGTTGGTGAAAGTCCCGTGAAAATCAGTCCATCCGTTTTGGATATAGCATTATGGACAAAGCTGCGGTTAACAGCTAGTCTAATTTAGAATAGCCTAAGTAACCCGCTGTAATTTCAGCTATCTGACAGTGAAATTTCCGTCAAAATCGGTCCAGCCATTTCGGAGATTACCCGGAACAAACAGACAGACAGACCGACAAAATTTTTAAAAATTGCATTTTTGTTATCAGAAGCGCATATACTTTCATACCCAATCATTAAAAAAATGATATTTTGATATTACATACAGACATTTCATTTTTATTATATGTATAGAAGAAGATAGTGTTGCACTCTGTATTTTCCAAGCTTTTTCTATGTCCGCCTGGCAAGCTACTATCCTCAAGTTAAAAATTTGTCACCAAACAGCTGTGGGTGTGTTGCGGCAGCTACACTCGAGAGCCAGAGCCTCTCTAGGTTTAGATTAAATCATTATCTATCTAAATATATAAAAAATCCAGTGTCATTATGTTTATCCACGATGAACTTCGAAACTGCTCAATCAATCCTTATGAAAGTTTGCATTTACGTATAATTTGACGTCCAACTTGAGAGATATGATAATTTATATTTCGATTAATGGGCTCAATATTTTTTATTACAAATTAAATTATTGTCAATGTTGATTATTGTTATTAATTATAACTTTTATCAGTCTCGGACAGATGGCGCTTTAAATGTGTTTGTTACCAGAAAACTATAAAACCAATTGTTATAGATATATCATAGATGGCGCTACGTTTTAATTTTGAATTTCGTTTTCAACTCCAGTTTATTTTATGGTGCACGTGTTCCGTTGATCTATTTACTACGTAACCTCGCTTTTTATGTATCAAGTTTTTGGGTAAATTCATTACCCCAGAATTCTAAATACTTTATCGTAATTTTAATTCAATATGTAATAACTGAGTCAGAGCAACGCGTGGCCGGATCAGCTAGCATTTCTATAAAATATAGGATTTATTTAAACAGCATTTCGAAAAATCTGTAAGTTAACAGAACTAACCTGATAGAAACTAACTCGCTCTCTTCGATACCGGAAAGTTTGATACAAGTACCGCTGTCACCATATTTGTATAGGTAAGGTTTGTAGACATCTATTTCCAACTGTTCATTTCCTAGGAGGACGTGGTCTCTCAACGCTTTGAACTGTCTCTTGAAGCAAATGAAATCGCTCGTGTGACAAGGAAATATGTAGCGCTCTGGAATAGAATAAACGGTTTTATATATCAACTAGCTGTGCCCGCGACCTCGTCCCCGTGGAACTTTATGTAAAAGAACAGTGATTAATATGTCATCTGAATGTATTCACTCCCTTTACTCATCTACTTTTCTTACTTAAACCGTCGTCATTACAATTACAATAACTTTTAATAGCGTGAACTGATTATAATGAAAAGAGACTGAATGTTACTCGAAGATATTATACTTTATGATCTTCTTGAAAAGGTTTTATTATAAACACAGTACCTTAGCATAGCAGTGATGCGTGTTCAAACAAACAGATAGACAGACAGACATTTCTAAAAATGGTTGAAATTTCTAAAAATTACTTATTCCTAGACACCTGCACCAATATTTTTTTATAAAAATCTAAAAAGTACACACACGGTAGATTTATATTTTTATTATATGTGTAGAAGAAGATAGAATGTCATTCAAACCATTGAAAGATCTCTTATATAACTATAAATACCAATGTAGAGTTAAAATTAAACAGTCCATTTTACGTACTCCGAGTTTTACTTCGTTCTGTCCAAGTCAGTTTAGCACCCTAAGATGGTGACTTTAACGTGATGCCTCCTTCTCAACTAATAAAATAAACGAAAACACAAAAAAGGTGCGGACCAAGAGTCAGCAGAAATAAAAAGAAATTGTAATCTTCATCGATATTAATTGCCTAATGTAACTGAATAAAGATTAATGTTATATATGTTAAAATACCTCGAGCACATACCGAACTTGTCGTTTATATCCTTGCCGTGATGTTCCTTGGTTAGATTCAATACAATTAGCAATATTATAAACATAGCTATTATAATTTATGTATATATATATCAAATTATAAGATGTTGCAACTGACTTTGTTCTTCCCGGTCGTGCTGCATACTTCTGATTGTTAGCAAGGTGCTATGTAAATACGTTATTATGACTACATAAACTTTGAATTTGAGATATTTTGTTATAATAGACTTATAAACACAGGTGACATTACGAGTTAATTTCCTTTATGTATAAAATTTCGATGTTTGATTGAAGAAGAGGCTACTTATGAGGCTATTATATACTTTAATATACTTTGCACTTCTGCCTGCAATTGATTTACCGCTGGGGCATTTCACGTGAAGCAGACAACGAAAAAAAGATGAGGTTCTGAAATTCGGTCATATTCACATATTCACTCACTAATTGGACTTCTAGTATGTGTGAATATGTATACACAAAATATTTTTTCTATCCTGTATATTTGTCATGTTATGAGTATCCAAAGAACAGTCATATTTGTAATTCGGAGTTTTTGGAAATAGTTTTTACAAGAGAATGTTAAATGCAGTGTCTTGTATAGATAATTAATTGCTCCTTTTAAAAATAAAATGAAAGTAAAAAAGATAGTTTTTTTACTCTACAAAACTGGAAGTAAAATTTTCAATACAAAATTTTGGTAACTTGGGCATTTTTTTTAAATCTCTTTTATTTATTGAGGTTCTTTTGCTATAGAATGTACCTATATCATAATTGCACATATCTTTTTAAATTTTGTTCCATATGTCAACTACAAACGTGTACATACATCGTTACGCATTAATTTTAGATTTTCATTCAAATTTAATCAATTAAAAGTACTCTTCGCATTAAAAAAAAGAAAACGATTATGATTTTCAATATACGCTTTTACACATTTCTGAATAATTCCTAACAGTTTAATATTATATAATTTCTTCATTCGTTTGTAATATTTTATTTATGTTACATTATACAGTAATAGTATTTGATATTCATGCTGTTGTTGCCTGTAAATAGGTTCATATCTAGAAAAACGTTGAACTGTACATTTTATTCTAATAACAATATTGATTCTGTTGGTAACCTAAATCGCCACATAATATAGAACCAAATCCTCTGCCACGTCTGTCTATCTATAGTATTTGATATTCATGCTGTTGTTGCCTGTAAATAGGGTCATATCTAGAAAAACGTTGAACTGTACATTTTATTCTAATAACAATATTGATTCTGTTGGTAACCTAAATCGCCACATAATATAGAACCAAATCCTCTGCCACGTCTGTCTATCTATAGTATTTGATATTCATGCTGTTGTTGCCTGTAAATAGGGTCATATCTAGAAAAACGTTGAACTGTACATTTTATTCTAATAACAATATTGATTCTGTTGGTAACCTAAATCGCCACATAATATAGAACCAAATCCTCTGCCACGTCTGTCTATCTATAGTATTTGATATTCATGCTGTTGTTGCCTGTAAATAGGGTCATATCTAGAAAAACGTTGAACTGTACATTTTATTCTAATAACAATATTGATTCTGTTGGTAACCTAAATCGCCACATAATATAGAACCAAATCCTCTGCCACGTCTGTCTATCTATAGTATTTGATATTCATGCTGTTGTTGCCTGTAAATAGGGTCATATCTAGAAAAACGTTGAACTGTACATTTTATTCTAATAACAATATTGATTCTGTTGGTAACCTAAATCGCCACATAATATAGAACCAAATCCTCTGCCACGTCTGTCTATCTGTCTGTCTGATCGCAATAATCTCAAAAACTACTGAACGGATTTTCATGCGGTGTTCACCAGTGGATAAAGTGATTCATGAAGAAGGTTTACGCTTACGGCCAACGTACGCCGAGCCCGTTAGTAAATAAATATAATAAAAATGTAAATATATCGTTCCTATACTTTTTAGAGTTTTGTAACGAAAAATTAGCAAATATAATAGAATAAGTAACAAAATACATAAGTATGCCAAATTTCAGATTTCTTCGTGCGCGCAATGTGGCTTATAGAGGGGTATAAAGTTTTTTCTCTCCGCGTATTTAATATTTAAATATATCTTCCAGATTGTAAATTTATCTACACTGAACTTACGTTATACTATATTATATGCAATAACGTAAGTTCAGTGTAGATAGATTTAAGTTAGGTAGTATAAGTTATTACGAAAACAAATGTTTGATATTTTAATGGAAAATAATTGCATAAGTTCAAACATATCGTAGTTTTATCTTTGTTTGATATGTTTAAATAAAACAATAACAATAACAGTGTTAATTGCTGTATTTATCATACATTTGCCAATGTATTGGAAGTTGGAAGAACATGTTGGGTGTTGATCAGTCATTCAAATATCGGCTTTTCATTTAGACTTCAACGGATCTTGATATTAAATGTTTTTTTTTTTACTGCAGACTCTTTTTTGACTGCATTTGTTTTATTACTGAAAAATCGTTTTAAGTGTAGTGCAAGCTTATACAGTGAGCAAGACTTTTAACTACAGCCGGGCGACAGCAGTACGATCTAAAACGTCTAATTCGGAGTTCGATGCGGTTGCAGTCCGACTGTATTTTAGTGATGTCCACCAATACTTGCATTCGGTTGAGCCATAGATTCAGACGAGGAAGGGTTATTGTTGGTTCTGCTCTTTTAAAAAAAAATTTGATTACAGAAATAAATGATTACCTGGATAATTCTTTTCATTCGTATTTTTATTTTTAAAATGTGTATTATTCTTTTAACATATATCTTCCCGAGTCTTTTATTCTGTATAAGATTAAAATAATCATCATATTTTGAGTTTCATACAGCGGGCTGGACCTGCATTTTGTTATTTATCTTACAACATGCAAGATGTGCCCTCCGGCCTCCTCGATATAAATTTAAAATCGGTCCACTCTATCAAAAGTTATTGTAATTTTAATGAGGACGCGGCGTAAGTACGAGAGAAATGTAGATAAGTAAATGGACTTAATACATTCAGATGATTTTATATTAGTCACTTTTTTACATTAAATTCCACGCGGATGTTGTCCCGGGCACAGCTAGTTATGAATAAAATATAATTTCCACTACATGACATTCCAAGATTCAAACTCCTATAATAATAGTTATGATTAGCATTAAATCAACCCTTTATTTACAACCGACAACTTTTTAAATACGCCTTTTTATAATTCAGAACAAATACGTAGAAAAATATACATATAAAAACAAACTAGATTTTTTTAATAACTGAAAGGGAATAAAGTTTGTATGAAACCAGCCATGCGGTTCTAATTTAATGCAAGTTGGAAAAGTTGTATCGAAGTTGAGCTGCGAACTTGTTTGTTAGTTAGAAGTAAGTCGGTAACTACAGTACTGCGCTCGACTTGTGTGTCCAGTCAAGTAAAGTTGGTTACACAATCAGTATACATCTAGGAGTAACGTTGAGAGGGTACTTATAAAATATGACATTATACTATGTAGTCGACAACTGAATGATTAATTTAATCGGTCAATCAACACAAATCAGAACTATATATCTATCTATTCTATATTCTGTCTATCTAAATATATAAAAATTCAGTACTATGATGTTTGTCCACGATGAAGTCTGACACTACTCAACCAATAGTCATGAAGGTGGCATTTATGTATAATTTGGTCCAACTTGAGAGATAAGATAATCTATATTTTTTTATTCCAAATTAAATGATTGTGAATGTTGCTTATTGTAATTAATTGCAAGTTTCATCAGTCTCGAACAGATGGCGCCACGTTTTATTTTGAATTTCATTTTCGGTGGCCGAGACAGCTAGTATATGTATATAAAATCGACAAAAGTCGATGTGTTGTAATCAAGTCCTATAAATATTTTTCAATTTCGTCGCTTATATTGGTAAGGCTGGCTAAACCTTTTAAGATACATCAAAAAATGTACATTGAAAAGTCTGCGATAGTGTATGTTTCAGATATGATAATAAAATTTACTTACAACTTATATTTCATTAACTTATCGAAGTTATTATATTATATGTATCAGGTTTTTGAAGTATTTAATTTGTTTTTGTTATTTATTCCATCGGATTTGAAAAATACAAGGTACTGAATATCTTGATTTTAATTATTCGTTTCTTGTTTTCAGGTAAGTACTGGACAAGTGCAAGGCAAAATCAAAATATTAGAATTGGTATGTATAATGAATAACGTACTTTATCTCGTCGCTGCAATATATTACATATTTTAATAAAAATAATGGACTATATTATTATAATTATGTCGTGTAAATAGTGTTTTCGAAGGCCTCTTTCCGGAGGGCCGAACATAGGCTTGAGGCGCAGCGGATGAGTGAATGAATCTATCTCGCTCTGCTATGTAGCTAAAATAACGCGATAAAAATAAAAAAAGTGAGATGCTCAACATCGTCATATATAGAACGTATCTACTAGTTTATTTTACGAAAATTAACTTCTTCATTTTATGCACTACGTTATAATCGATACGTATTGTTCTGTCATGTCTTACTCAGCATTTATGTCGACGATCTGTTGTAACTCGTAATTTCGTTTACATAGAAGGTGAAAATAGATAGCTTTCGTCGACCAATGAGGTATCTAACACTGAAATAATTTTTCAAATCGGACCAGTACTTTCTGAGATTAACGCGTTGAAGCAAACGTACTCTTCAAATTTATAATAATATTAGTATAGATGAAGGATTATTCATATTTGTATCCGTAAAGATGGTAAATACAATTCTGTATCGTCTTTTGTATCGGTATTTGAAATATATTGATACTTATTTTTCTAATAGAACTTTTCATCGAAACGTTCGCTCATGATTTCAATAGTCAAACCGCTGGAGCAAGTTTCCATCCCGTGATTACATTTCTGTCGAATACCGTGCATTCTGTGATTGCTTGGCTATCGTTTCAAAGTATAATAGTATATCTACCCGATATGTATGTAGGTCTATAATGAATTGGTTGTTTTACTTCTTCTTTTTTCTACATTGTCAACCGATTTTCATTATTCAAGATTATTACTGCAATCATTATATATTATTACTGCAATCATTGTAAATTATTACTGCAATCATTGCATCAATCCATCGTTTGTTATTTCAACAATATATTTTATGTACAGACGAAAAAATATAAACACTGCACGACGTCACCAAGGCAGGAAAATATATTACAGACAGAGAATTATACGCGCAATTCTTATAATAGTAGTTTTTTTAACTTTAATAATATTCTATTAAAAAAAAGTATCGTGATAATCTTTTTATATGAGAAGCAAGTATCTAGGAAATAAAATAGAAAAGTATTTTTTGAATGACGCGCCCACAACGGCAGACCTCTTTTGTTTTATTTATATACTGACTGATGGGGGGTCATTCAAGTATTACGTAAGCACTAATGGGGGAAGGGGGAGTCCTTGGTTTGCTTATTTTTGATGACATAGGGGTTGGGGGGGTCTGGATGGTGATTACGTCAGCAATATTTATTTACTGAATTAGAACAGATTTGAATATACTTATATAAACGTTTACGTAATTATGGGAGGGAAGGTTAAGAGCATTGCTTACTTTTGCTGACCAGGGGGAAAGGGACGGCCAGAAATTACAAAAATTCTGCTTACGTAATACTTGAATGGCCCCATACCCGCTTTACTTCGTCTGTGTTGGTTATTATCTTAATAAAATATTTTATGTACAGAGGAAAAAACAAGAAAAAATCGAAAGCAAGATATTTCTATATATTATACTTTACTTGCAAAATTTCTTTGTAAACAATGTTATCAGTTTACAACCTCTCTGCAGCGTGTGCGCACCATACCGCTTACTCCACTTCACACCTTGCTCGAAGCGTAGTCCTTATACGATTCATAGTTTCTTAAAACTTTATATTATTATATAGACAAACAGACAGACATTCCTAAAAATGATTCAAGTGTATTAATTACTTATTCTTAAACACTTGCATTATTTTTATTTCACAAAAATCTGAAAGTATGGACAGGTTAAATTTACATTTTTATTGTATGTATACATTCATATAAATTAACTAAATTAGTGCATAATAAATCATATGACGCAAAAAGTTACTAATATAAAATTAATGTAAAATAAAAGTTTGTGACGAAAAATAAGAGTCAGTATATACATATAGTACAAGATCCTTATGGAAATTTATTTCTGCGTTTCTATTAGTATGTGTTAGTTTTTCGTTTGTTTAAATTGATAAACTTTGTTAATATGTCTAATTTAAGGTAACACCCCTTGATCTCTCATGATTATTTACTGTGTCGCACCGTTTCAAACGGACCAATCATGATGCGGCAATTATTCTCAAGGGTCACAGTTTTTTTAACATAAGTAAAATTGTACGCATACATATGTATATACCTCTGTGAGTATATGACTCCCAACTTGCCTTCCGCGTCTGAGAAAGTTTTAACCTCCCAAAAACAATTTACCGTTTATCTAAACTGTGCTGGTGTAAGAGGAATGGGAGAGGGTTAGTAATAAACCCTCTAATTAAGAGTTCCGTCGCTTCCAACCCTTTCATATTTAACATTAAAAACATAACGGACGGTTCTTGCATGTTTTAGGCGCCATTTTCACGCACGGCCGCGTCTCGTGTAGGTTAAATGTTTTGCTGAAACGTTGGCGTATGTTGAGTACTTATTTTATTATTATGAAACTGAGACGTCAAGCTGTGGTGAAGAATTTACTACCCCTTTCTGGGAGTAGTCAAAACTATGCAGAACTCGTATAGAATACACCACATGTATTTCTGCCAGAAAACAGCAACGGTTCTGCTCCTGTGTGGCTGGTATTATACACAGGCATACGTGACGTTCTAATAAAAATAAAGAGAGCTTTAAACATATATTGGAGCAATATTTATTGCAAGTTCAAAACCAATAATATGTTAATTTTAGTTAGTCAATTCAGTAGGTAGATTTAACTTAGCTTCATCTATGTTTGAATTGGACTGCATTCGCGTTGTCTAATATTGCTCACCAGTATGTATTCTCGGGCTTATAGTAACCGCTGTGCAGCCTGGATAGTGAGAGGCTATTACGACAGGCACATTTGTAAACTCTTTTCAATTTTTCCATTACTCTGCCTTGTAGTATTTTTGTTTCGTTTGTTGCCCATCTGTATTATGTTATTGCACTGTCGTATATTTCATTTAATGTTTTATATTTTACGAGTTCTGTAATATTTTTGCTAAGACATCTATAAAAATCAAGTGTCATGAATGATGTTTATCCACTATGAACTTCGAAACTACTCAACCGATCTTTATGAAAGTTGGCATTTATGTATAATTTGGTCCTACTTGAGAGACAGAATCTATATTTCAATTAATGGCCTCAATATTTTTTTGATTATAAATAAAATGATTGTCAATATTGATTATTGTTATTAATTGTAAGTCCTATCAATCTCGAACACATGGCAGTTTGTCGACAGAAACCTGTAGGACCGACTCTTATAGATATCTCATAAATGGCGTCAAGTTTTAATTTTGAACTTCTTCCATGTAAACTCAATATTAACTCACTGAGCCACAGCAACGCGTCAGCTATTTTATACATAATTTGAAACATTGCAAGTTCAATGCAAACGTATATTTGCGCTATATGTTATGGTCTTTCGGTCTACTGAAACCCTAGTATCACTTTTCTGCCGGTTCTGGTCGTTGACGTTGACGAGGGTCTTACGATCTGCTTACTCACTGTCTGATTGATAGTTCCTACAAATCACACACCGCGGCTCTTGGAAAATGTTTCCGAGATTGTTATCATCACGGCGTTATATAGTTTACGGTCTTAGCAGAATAGTAATTCAAGTGAAACTTTTTAAGTAAACTTTCAGAATTAATTTGCGTCTTTGGCGTAAAAAAGACGGATGTAGCTCCTGGTTAGAGGGAGAAAAAGAATTATGTTTTTTTTTTATTTTTAATTTTATTTTTGGCAACCAATCTTCCAGATTTGGATGGATCTACTGTCATTGTCGAGTAAATAAATAATATTAAAAGCGTCTTACGGTAAATGCAATGTTCTAACAAGATGGTGGCCCCCTTGTTAGATGTTTCTAGGGAGTTTTTGTGGCGAGGTAGAATTCATGCTCCGTGGTATTACTTCTCATCCACTTAACTGGTGCAGAATAACTGAACTATATTACGTAAAATGACACTGGCTCAGTATTACAAAAATATAGTTAAATAACAGAAGAATATGAATAAAATATAAAAAAATGAGTAATTCATTGCGATCGCTAATTATGAAATTTATATACTACTAGCCTCTGCCCGCGACTTCGTTCGCGTGGAATAGTTACTTTGGGTTAACACTAACACGCAGCGGAAGCTCTCAAGAGGAAAAAAACCCCGATTTTGAAACATTCTTCATTGGTGCTCCGCTCCTATTGGTCCTGGCGTGATGATATATAGCCTATAACCTTCGATAAATAAGCTATATAAAACTCAAAGAATTTTTCAAATCGGATCAGTAGTTCCTGAGATTACCCCCTACAACGTCACAAACTCACATACTTTACCTCTTTATAATATTAGTTTAGACTAGCTGACCCGCGCAACTTCCGCGCCAAATTGGTTATTACCGGTTCCAATTTTATTTCCAGACGCGAAAAATCTTTAAAAATACCTAGAACCCGATTATAGCGACACCTACCGGGTTCAATTGTGATATCAAACTATCCTATATAATTATATTGGCAAGAAATATCTTCCAGGTATCCTCTGGGTTGCTCCTCTGGCTCTCACTCCGTTCCGCGCTCCATTTACTTTCCTCGCAATAACGCAAGAATTTTACCGGCTTATGGTTTTTATTTCCCATTATCTTCTCAACTCCATCAATTAAAATGCTGTAAAAAGTAAGCTTTATCTCCATGAAATTTTCATTTTGATTTAGCTATATTTTTTAATAAGAATTTGTAAAGTATACATGAAACCTGTATCTAATAACGTTAGTAATTATAACATTTATTTTCTTTTTCACATAAAAACATTTTTTTTTGACTGAGATATTAACCCAGATATATATAGTGTCCCGTATTTTTTTTGTACAGGTAACAATAATTAATTTCGCTATAGATATTGTACATTTATTAAAAAAAACACACCTTTGTGCGTTTATTAAAATCAGACGGACGTAGTATATTGTGAAGTAAAATATTATACAATACAATACTAAATTGGGGCAATTGAAAAAAATGTGTTCTAGAGTGCCTACATTCACATATTGAGTTGTCCCTGATTTTGAGCTCTGCAAGATGGACTGGAGAGCACACCTCGATAGATAGATTGTCAGTTTACAGACAGACGCAGCAAGCTTGCAACAGTCACGAAACTTATAAAGCCATTGCTTACACAGAATGTTATCCTGAATATATTCGGAAGCATATGATTTGGCCTTTAAGTCGGTTGGATACATCCCAGTTTGAGTTCCATGGTGCAAGCAAACCACACTTTTTTGGAGAGGATTATTTCTGAACATAGGTTTTATAGTGATCAAAATACCCATTCTGGATAGCTTCTTTAGCAAGAAGACCTGTTGGTTGAACCTAGATTGAGCTACATTACCCTGGATTCCACTGTGTCCTGGTATCCATGCCAAATGGAATTTAATAATTATGATAACTGGGGACTTAAGAAAATATCTGACTATGCTGAATAGCTTGTAAGCAACTTAGAGAGTCTGTCAATATGATAGTTTGATCTAATTTATGTGAATAGTACATATTTGATAGCTTCTAATATAGAAACTACTTAAATAGCTAATTATATTTAATTGAAATACGTCAATAATGTCAAAATAATATTAAAATGTAGTGTCAAAAGTTCAAATAAGAGCAAGAAACCATTTCTTTCTTTAAGGCAAACATTTTATTCATATATTAAAAAAAAAACATTTATATGGACTCTCGGACGTCCCCAAAACACTCTCCTAAATGATTATCACTGATCAGTAGTTTCGGCGTGCATAGCGGACAAACATGCAAACATTGATTGTTATATATAAAGAATAGCGCCCTTCCACAACTTCGTCTGCATTTGGTTCGTTGCATTTATCATTATTATAGTTTGTCAAATTGAAATCTTTACAAAGTATAGCTTATATGTTATTTTCATGTATAAACTATATTATTGTAAAGTTTTAACAAAATAATAAATTTTTTGTTATTACAAACTATTTCGACCTATGTATATAATATTAGTATTTATCCAATTAAATATATCAATTAGATACGGCATTTAATGTCATGTAATCATGTAAGTCAAAATTGCAATTTTTAGAGTCATATTTTCACTGGATGCTTTAAAAGATATCGCAGATTAAAAATTATACGCAATCAATATAGTTATTTATGTGATGATACATACAATTTTTATTTTTTTATTTTATTGACGTGTTCATGCCAAAAAATAGATTGGAAAGCCGGGACGAGTCGCAAGAGTATACATACAAGTACTCGGTTTTATTTAGTCCGATGTCATTAGTAGAACTATCAGTAAGATTTCGAAGTCCTGGTACCGAAATCCCGTCGTATCAGCAACTTAGTACGTAGTGTCATTCGAATGAGACATGGATAAAATATGTACCACAATTCGCTTAATGCGATTCACTGGCCGTATAGTGATGTACCTGTTTCTAAGTCAAATAAACCTCGTTATTATATAAATCGAGAGTAATATTATTGGAAGAATGCAATTGCCATTCTTAATTGAATTAAAGATTTTTATATTATCTCTACAGAACCCTTAGCTTATATTACAAACTAGCTGTGCCCGCGACTTCGTCCGTGTGGAACCTGGTGTACAAAACAGTGACTAATAAAGTCACCTGAAAGTATTAAGTCTAATTACTATCCACTTTTCTCTCGTACTTAAGTCGCGTCGTCATTAAAAATACAAAAACTTATGATAAATATTACCCATTTTAATGAAACAAAGCCTAAATGTTACTCGAATATATATGCATTATAATTTTCTTGAAAAGGCTTTTTTGGGGCGTGTTCAATATGATATAAAATGTAATAAATTAAACACTGATTTTGCAATCGAGACTTTTAATAATGGACTTGTATATTGAGGAAAAATATATATCCGTCTGTCATCGAATATGTCGTTCATATTCAAAAAGGCCAGAGACAATATAAATGGCCAGCACGCTACAGTTTTATCATGAGCGCAGTACTTTAGTAGTGATGCATGTTCATACAAACAGACAGACAGACATTTCCAAAATTGATTGAAATGTATTTTATTACTTATTCCTAGATACCTGCGCTAGTTTTTTTGCACAAAAATCTAAAAGTACAGATACGTTAGATTTACAGTGTTTCTTACTGTGCATGAAGCACCGATGAAGAATGTTTCAAAATCGTTTTTTTTTACCATTAGTCCAAAGTAACTGTTCCACATGGACGAAGTCTCAGGCAAAAGCTAGTTTTGAATACAGTAAGTAAATAAATGTCTATATTCAGATATTCTGATGTTATATCAACTTTGAAACTAATTCGCATCACTAAACAAGAATACTCCGGTGTATCGGTCAAGTTTCCCGACCGCACGAGACCCTTAAGCTTATTTACGAATTCCATTTGGGTCCATTAAATGGCACAAAAGGTAAAGAATTAAAGTAAGGGCAGGATTTATAGCTCTTTAGTACATGTGTTATCTATATATGCTGTGATTTAGTTAAGAGATTACGCTATTAAAGGTTGAGTTTGCATAAACATCTCCTGCGATGGACGGCGGCTTTTTTATGGTAGCAAAATGGGCCTATTTACTTTAATAGGTTTACGTTGAAAAGGTTGTGCAGTCCAATGTGCTGTTTATTATATTAAAACCCCTGTTTCGAATTGTATATATGATTCCTTTTTATGATGTTTTAACAGACTGAGTCTTCATAAACGCGTGTTCGAGACGAACAGCGGTTTTTTTTATGGTAGCGAAAAGAGCCTATTTACTTTAATAGGTTCACTTTGAAAAGATTCGTGCAATCCAATGTGCTGTTTATTATATTAGAACTGTTGTTTCGAAGTGTATATATGATTTCTTTTATTATGTTTTGACAGACTACGTTTTCATAAACGTGTGTTGCGACGGACAGCGGTTTATTATCGTAGCAAAAAGGGTCTATTTACTTTAATGGGTTCGTGTTGAAAAAATGAATCTACTCTAACGTGTTGTTTATTATAGTAGCAACCCTGTTTCGAAGTGTATATATTATCTGTTTTTATAATGTTTTACAAGCTGAGTTTTCAAGAACATATGATCACGACGGACGACGGTTTCTGTATGGTAGCAAAAAGAGCCTATTAACTTAAATGGATTTATGTTTCAAAGATTGGCCCATTCTGGTGTGTTGTTTATTACATTATTAGAATCTCTGTTTGTATAGATTAGACTACTAGCTCTTCGTACATTTTAGTACATATATTTTTGGTATTATTTGTCTCTACTATTATTTATTGCAATAGATAGCTGAGTTATGTCAGATATGGTTGAAATGTAAATATTCGTGTTCAATCTACACATACCAATTTTCAAAGAGCACGGTTTACTAATCATGAAATTAATCTACTGCACCGCCACCTAGCGGCAAATAACAGTAAAATGAAGAAACACTTACGTTTGTTAACTTATGTGGTGATCAGCCAAACAGTGTTGAAGTAACTTGTACAAAAAATAGTTGTTGTAAATAAACAATAGATGAATCATCAAGGCGTGGGAAAAAAGAAAACGCTTTATCCCTTCAATTATTATAAGCAAACAATAAGGTTCTAAAAATAGCATGAAAATGTGTTTTTATGGAATATAATGTAGTATTGCATAACAATATTTTATCATGAAATAATTTGTTATTTTTCAAACTTATCAATATTTGTCAGTTCTCGCGTTTCTTAGGACACAACAACCATCTCATCTATGAAACTCGAGTGTTGTCAGCTCTAAAAAAACTACAAAAGACCCGGCATTGGTCACGGTTTCTATGTGTCATTAATATCTATTGAAGACAAAAGCTTTTATTATGGTCGTTTGTCATAGTTGAGGTCGGATTAAATTAGTTGTACACTGTCATTTGTCGATTGTGGCGGTTTAATTAGTATATTGTTGTATTTATAGTACATACGTCTTCTCGAAAATGTTAGAACCTCCCAAGATAATTTTGAGGTTATTATTTAATATAATAAAAATTAAATTAAATAGTTCTTGAAATTTAAAAATTGTTAAGTGGTTCATTGTTTCGGTGATTGACTCTATATTTATTTTTGAACGTTAAAACATCTTGATGAAATCATAGAATATAGTGGTATAGATTCTTCTAATGCCCTCCTGAATAACTACCCCCATCATATTGAAGATCTGTCGACACTGTTCTTGTAAAATAATCTTCCTCCTAAATTTAGCGTGTTTACCATTTGTGCCACATCGTCATTCAATACCGTTCAAATTGTAAGTAGTCAAACGCTAAAATCTATAAAGTGTATAAAAATAAAGTAAATTTATCGCATTGTAAGATCTTATGGTATCTTCGGTGTTGTTAAAACTCAGCTGGAGATGAAATGAATAGGATGTTCTATTGACAATGAATATTATCCATACTGTGTACTTGTAATTTACATATAGGAGCTACTCGAAATCTCGATTTATTCTTCTAGAATTTATAATGAGTATTTATATTTATAAAAATCTTGATCTCTTTTTCTATGTTAGTACACCTTTGCGAAGTCGAGGAAAGCAATCAGTTGCTAATATTCATTAGTAGAAACTTTTCTGTCACATAGTGGTTAGAATCAAAAGAACGTAACCGCCTTCTGCAAAGCTGCGTCGGAGCACTTCTTGATCTGAACTTACTTCTATTCAAATTATATAAAAAATGTTCTTCAAAACTATAAGAAATAAGTTCAACTTAAAAATTATTTCGAAATATAGCTTCCATAGGATTTATTCTGATCTGATGTATTTCAATAATTCAGGTACAATGATTCTAGAAATTACATTTAGTCGTATTAGGTAGTTACTTAATCGATGGTAAATATTTATAAAGATTGTATATTACCTGGAGTCTCATTAATTATGTGAAAAAAGTTGACACCATATTTCATTTTAATATATGTATGATAGAAATCGTAGTGGTCTAGTGTTTTCAAGCGTGGAATATCATTTCGATTTCCGCAGGTTCGAATCCCAGCTTGTACCAACGAATTTTTCGGAATTCACGTACATTTACTAAATTGGTAAGTGACACTATCGGATGACGGTGAAGGGCAACATAGTGAGGAAACCTAAACCTGAGAAATATTCTTGTAGTACTGTACTATATGTGGGAAAATATAGGATTGTAGATTCCTCACAGTTTGAAATTGGCAATAAGTCGTGGACTGGCTTTGTGATTATGCCCGTACCTTCTTTCGGAAAGAGGCCTATGGCCCTGCAGTAGGTCTCTTGCAGACTCGTAATGATAAATATGATAAAGTTTTGTTTATTCAACAACTTAACTGAAATAATGGTATTTAAAGGTAAGGCATAAAAACAACCAACGTATCAACTTTGTTGACAGTAAAATATTTTTATTAGCAGTATTTGAAATCTAATGATAGCTTGAATTCTTATTAGTTAGGGAAATTGTTTATGCTGGCAACAATGTAGCCCAATGGCAGCGCATTCTAAATGGTGAAGGATCAAGCGCTGAAGCGATGAGAAGTATTCGATAAATATTCTATGCAGCATTATCGTGGCGCTTGCAGAGTTGAAGCTATGCTTTGTGGTAAACAATGGTATTTTGATTAAGGAAATTCCCATTTGGATGATTTCAGTTACACAAATAATTTAGAATTATGTAAATACTTTGGCTTAATCTTGCAGGAACAGAATTATTGGCCATTTTGGCAGACACTTCATTTGCCATGTTTTTATTTTTAACTAATAGGGGATGTCGGCTATTTTGTTCTTCTGAAAAATATTGTGTGCCTTAGTTAAGACAATTTTTTAATCTTCATTAACTATGGTCTGTCTTTTACATTTCAATTATGTTTTGTTATTAACCAGTTTTAAGTTAAATATTTGTCTCATTTTATCACTGCTGCTTACTGCCTACTTACTTACACTGCCCTCTAATAAAACGAAATGATAGGTAAATTATATAAATACACTGAAAAGATTTTTATCTACTTGCAAAAGTCTTGTCAAAATTAAATATACGCAAATGTAGATTGTAAACAAGCGCTTTTGTGAAAAGTAATAGAACGCACCATTAATTGTTAATTGTATCAAAATCTTACGTACGTACCTATAACGTTAATATAACTCGAACGTGTTGAATACACTTATCATATACTTGTTTAGATATTAAAAGATGTAAACATCAATGGATAATATCAAACAGGAATTTAATTTAGAGTTTTCACTTCTGTCGACAGTCCTTATGACTGACTTGACATTTTTCTAAAACTTTTTTTCTGTATGCTTGAATATAAATTATATTACCTTAATTAAGAGGCCGCTCCCTCTCTGTAATCACGAGCGATTACGAGAAAATCCATCTTTTAAGAAGCTTTAATTATTCCTATATAATTAATGTCATTAATTTATCTATTCAGAAATGTTCGAGAAACTTTTCAGGTTTTTAAAATATCAGCGTAATGAAGTCGCGACTCCAATTTGCTTTGTGAAATAAGAAGAGATCCGCACAAAGCGCTACAGCCACGGCAACAGTCTTGTTACTAGGGTTGTCGCACTACGTAATTTTACATCTAAACTTTCATTCGTTGTAGTTAGATTACATTACTTTTATTTGGTAATCAACCTTCTCGTACATTATTACTGCCATTATCGAGTAACTAATGATATTACAAGTTTCTTGCGATCATTTCAACGACCTAACAAATTGGTGGCCGTTTATTATTTCCCATCCACGATGAACGAACTATATTACGTAAAACACCACCAACATTACAAAATATAGATCACCAAATAACACAAGATTATGAATACAATATAAAATCCACTAAATAAATAAAAGCTGTCGTAGTTGATATTGATTTTCATAATTATAAAATCAGTCTTTTAACGACCGATAAAGACGACAGTTATTCATTGTACAGTGGTTCTTCCGCATTCAGCTAAACAGTGGGCCACTTTTAAACACTATCCAGAATGTTACAATTCTTGAATTGTTGATCTATGACGGAGTATTTTTCGATATTTTTATAAACAGCGTTATGACAGCCCTATGCTCATCAATTATTCGTTGAATTTCTATAGATTTTCTTCACGATCGTTATATTTGACATTCCCACCCGAGCGCGTTGTTTGAATCATTATTGACTTTTCATACTCAAGTTATCGTCGCATTTTTGCTTTCAGACTCCATAGTACGACTTCATGGGGAGTTTTTAACGATCTTTTTGTATTATCGTAATTGTAAGGACAGGATCAAACATGACATTTAAAAACCTAAGACGCACAGTCTCGAATAAATATAGCGCTCAAAACCGGCCGCAAAAACCACCCAATATACATACGTGGGTATGCGTTGTGCGATAAACTTATGATTTTGCAAATTCAACCTTACCTGAATGATTTAAAGTTAGTTTTACAAGGACGCAAGCGACGCGAGACTATTCGAAATGAGTGCATAATCCAAATTATGCACTCATTTTTGTGTGCCGGCTGTGAGACGTTAAATGTGCATCTTGAGTTTTTGTATATCAATGGACAGGATAATGAAATGGATATTTGTTATTTCTTGTGACTTTAGTGTATGTAACGTGAAGTGTTCTCTCTTTCACACCTATTGGTTGTTGCATATGTCTTGCCTTTTCATACACTGTAATAACAGGCACTGATTATTTTCAATAATAATAATAATGGACAACTGATAATTAACAGCAGAATAATAATTTCTTCAATAACTTGTTATTTATTACCTAGGAATAACAATGAATTATATTATCAGTCCTTACCAAATAAACCACTTTTAGTTTTAAGTGAGATCAAAAATAATAATTGGTCGTTTTCTGAGCACCAAATTGGAATTTCGTTTTTTAGATAGAACTAGCGCGAATTAGAACCTAATGTAAAAAAACAGTGACTAACAAAATCATCTGAATGTATTAAGTCCATTTATCTACTTTTCTTACTTACTTAAGTCGCGTCGTCATTAAATTTAAAATAAACTTTGGTAGAGTAAACCGATTTTAACCAAGACTAAATGATACTCGAGGATATGCTTGGTGAGGTTTTATCGTGAACACAGTACTTAACAGAGATGCGTGTTCATACAAACACACAGACAGATATTTCTAAAAATGATTGAATGGTACTTATTCCTACTTATTCCTAGACACCTGCAACAAGTTTTTTCACAAGAATCTAAAAAGTACAGACACGTTAGATTTACATTCTTATTATATGTATAGATAAAGCTGCGAGAGTATTGCTGTTCGCGGTAGAAATTGGTGGCTATGCTGTCAAACCTCATATACTTCTCTCGCTCATCGTTCAGATTACATTATACGAGATATTATGCATGAGCAGTTGAGATACGAGACTGCGGATAAATCAATTACAGCCTCCAACGGCGGCGGACTTATGCAAATATATTGAATTTACTGCTGACAGTCCGCCTATATCGCGTCCGTTACCGTCGCGGCCTATATTAAATATGCTAAAGAGACAACGATGTTCGCAAATAGTCTGATTTCACCTATGAACGTATTTAATTCCTCTTTCTTATTTTAACAATCAGTCTAAGTTATTAAGAATGATTACTGGCATTATTGAATTGTTAATAATTTGATTACAAAAATGTTTTAAGTTTCCAATACGTTTTTGTGAAATCTCTGGTTAAAAGGAAATGGAAAGTTAATTACAAATTGTCACCTACATCATAGAGCCTAAATAACATAAGTCTATGAATAAAAAATTAAAAGTACCACATGAAAGACTAAGCTTCCTCCAAAAAGCCAATGTTCAACTTTATGGTCGTGATCGGCTTCTAATTACCAATGTGCGTAGCGGAAACGTTTGCCAGTGTCATGTATTAATCTAATTACGTGTTCAATTCGTATTCATTCTTATGATCTTTTTTTTATTCTGCAGACTCTTGGTCCGCACCTTTTTTCTGCTTTCCTTTATTTTATTAGTCATGTCAAAATCGTTTTAAATGTCAGCAATTATTATTATTATTTTACTAAGCTATTATATTTCGGATTTTTAATTGAGATTATTGCCTTTATGGCGGCTTCATTATCATCTTTTACTGCCATTTTGAAATTGTAATCCACAATGTACCGCGCCGGAGCGTCCACGGCTCGAAGGATGTACCTACTAATTAACTCGATAATCACGTCGGTATAGTGTTCTTCTATCTTATGGTCTTCAATGTCTGAAATTAATGTCTATTTGGAATGATCAAGTCATGTTTTACTAAAATATGTATTGTATTTTCAGAGTGTTTTGTTTTTCTCATGAAAATTGTTTATTGGTTTTGAATTTCTGTATTACAAAAAATTTCTGGATCATTAATGACATTTACTGCTTTAAATTACTAATATTTATTATTTGTCGATATGTCGGAAAAATTTAGTACTGTGGATTTCCCGGCATTTAAAATAAACAATATGTCGTGGGTTGGAGTTGTTATTAGATCTCCGGACGATATTTGAATGAGAATTCCGCGAGTGAACTGAAATGATTGTTTATATAGAGTGTATAGAGAGTGTTTCATTAGTGTCTTCCACTCTACCAATTAGTGAGTAACTTAATTACATCTACATCGCAGGCTTGCTCGTTGCAAGGGCGACGCGGTGTTTTGAACTTTATTCCGGTAACAGCTTGTAAAGGCCCATCAGAATATTAGTGTTAGCCCGAAAAAAAAAGCATTTTGAACTGTAAACTAGTTCAGGGTGGTTTTGTTTTGGAATTGTGTAGATTGTATATATTGTAACAATTCATCATAGTTTATGCTCCTTCTGTAAATAATCTATTATCATATTGCCATATCCCACTCTTGCACTTGCATTCCCTTTTTGATTTGCCGCTCAGAATGAAAATGTGAAATTGTATGGCATATACTGCATGACATCTTCAGTAACTGGATTATCGACAGCATAAATATTTTTCAGCAAGTTTAAACATATAAAGATGATCTAATATAAAAAAAATAGGAAAATAGAGAATAAACCTAAAAAGAGATAATATATGTAGTTCACTCGATGTTAAGAGGTCACTGCACCTTATAATTATGTATAATTAAATTCAAAAGAACTGCAATCCTAAAGCCTGTCATACTACCACGCATTAGTACTTAGATGGAATGTCTTCGAACCGGAAAACAAATGTACGAACACTGCTATTTAGCTGTAGAAATAGGTCTCAGATTGTGTTTCCTCATTTAAACCAGTTCTACCATTCTTATTAAACAAACCATAATTACTATCAGATATATATTGTTGATCTATTTAAGCAATCTAATAGATTCTTAATTTAAAACGTTGTAACAAAAAAGTTGTAAAAAATTAAATAAAAAAAAAACATTAATAAGCGTATTTGAAACAAAAAAATAAGTTTATGTATATAATGTAGTCATCGTGGTCCAGTGTTTTAACCGGTGGTATATCAACCCGATGTCCGCAGGTTCGAACTCTGGCATGTACAAACGAATTTTTCGGAATTTACGTATATTTACTAATTTAAAATGGTGATACTATCTGCTGACAGTGTAGGAAAATATCGTGAGGAAACCGGAACCTGAGACATGTTCTTGTAGTACCATCGTATGTCGGAAAAATATAGAAATGTGGATTTTTCAGAGTTTGAAATCGCCAATACGTCGTGGGCTGGCGTGGTGATTATGCCCATACCTTCCTTCGGAAAGAGGCCTATAGCCTTGCATTGAATCTCTTACAGGCTGGTGAAATATGAAAACTGAGAGTTAATTATTCGACAAAACCGGATACATTTTGAAACTTTAGTCGTATAAAGTTTCGAACGTTCAATATCGATCACTAGGAACCTGTGTGCCAGCAGTTTCAACCGGTTGCAAATATCCGGTCAGAACCGCATCTATCCGGCTGTAACCGGTCGCAGTCACTTCCGTTTGGCCATCAGCGGTATTCGGAATTGTACGGTTTTCGGTTTTGTTTTTGGCAACCAATCTTCTAGTAGATACTGCCATTGTCGAATAGGTAATATTACAAGTTCCTTACGATCATTTCAACTTACCAACAAGATGGTGGCCGTCTTGTTACAACTTTTTGGGGATCTTTGCTGGCAAGTCAGACTCTATGCTTCGAGGTATTATTTCACATCCACTTCACTTGTGCACAGTAACCGAACTATATTAGAAAGAAAGAAAGAAAATATGTTTATAAACAAATACGCGGACAATATGGTATTAGAAAAATAGAGTAACAAAGGTGTAAACATAGAAAAAATAAAGAAATTAAATGTTAAAATCTATTAAAATTATGCCACGGTTTTGCTGCAAAAGCGCACAATTCAGCACGTGCTGGCTGCCACCTTTACAAGTGACCACAGCGCTGATTTTCTATTGTGGCCAAGTGGGTTTAAATATATAATAATAACACTATAAATGTGAAGTATATTATGTATAAATGTATGTATGTATATAAATAGATATTTATATAATAAACAAAGTATTAAATAGGTGAGTTATCTAAATTAATGAATAAGTAAAAGAATAAAAACAAGGTAATGTGATTATATCGTCGAGACGTCCAAATTATAATTTTCGAAACACATCTGGGAGTCGAGTAAAAAAGATTCTTAATTTATTTTTAAATAGAATTAAACTAGTCGCAGATCCTATAGGCGGTGGTATATTGTTCGAGCACTTACTAGCATTGTATCGAAAACTGCCTCTAAAGGCTGCTGTAAAGTGACGTGGAGTTAATATCTGTGTAGACGTTATTCTACGCTCAGAAGCTCTATGACTTACCTACCTAACTGATTTTATTATAGAGGTATTGCGGTTTTTCACACCGAATTACCCCAAACAAAAGACATGCGACATGTAATTTGCTCCTTGCTTTCATTTTTAGAAGTAGGTGCTTATTAATGGTAGGGGTAACATGTGCTTTTGGTGGTATTGTGAAGCGGAAACATGAACAAGCGTATATAAAACACCACCAATATTACAAAATATAGAGTCAAATAACACAAGATTATGAGTAAAATATAAAATACAATACATGGCATTCCAAGATACTCTAATTAATACACTTCCGTGGCCTTTTACGACGGTCTTGCTGGATTCTCCATAAGATAAGTACGTTGTATTCTCTTTTTTTTATATCATAAGAGGCAAACAGGCAGGTAGGTCACCTAACGTTAAGTGATCACCACCGCACATAGACACAAACAACACCAGGGGAGTCGTAAATGCGTTGCCAGCCTGTGTTTGGGCGGAAGGGGCGGGAGGGGGAGAGGAGAGGGTAGAGGAGGGGAGGTGGGCCCCCGGTGCTCTCACTGACCGAACGAAACGCAACAATGCAAGCACTGTTACTTCACGTCGGTTTTCTGTGAGAGGGTGGTACTGCCCCGGGCGAGCCGACCCATTCATGCTGAAACCAGTAATAGCTTCAGCGTGGCTCACCACCTACCAAAGTAACTTAAATTACAGTAAAAAAGTAAGTAACCTCTATCCACAATGCTTTTGATCACATTCCAAAGTCCTACAACATCATATAACTATCTCCCTGTGGAGTTCTTTAATTAGTTTGAACGAGTCCCAATTGTAGTTTGGTAGTCTCAAACGAACAGTTACAAGTCCGGACGTTTATTAAAAAGAGCGTGTTAACTTTTTTTTTTTAATTACCACTCACGATTTTATTCAAGCCGAGGAGTCTTTAACCCAAATGTTTCCTTATGGCGTTAATTATCTGTCCGAATATCAAACTAATTCCCTCATATTTATATGAATGGTAACATTAGTTTCTTTTAGGACGTCACATGAATTTTTACAGCTGTAAAAAGATCTACTAGTGCTTCGGTCACAAATGACCACTGCACCGTGGCGTCAAAAGGGAAACCGTGGCCGGTAATATATGACCAACGTGGCAGTCAAAGTGATAATTAGATTCTTCAATAATATATAGTTAATATTATAAAACTGAAGGAGTTGTTTGCTTGAACGCGCTAATCCCAGGAACTACTGGTCCGATTTGAAATATTCTTTCAGTGTTAGATAGCTCATTTATCGAGGAAGGCTATATATCATCACGATATTCCACGCGGATGAAGTCGCGGGCAAAAGCTAGTACAATATAAACGCGGGAGTTTTTGGAGTGATCTTGGATGGTGATGTAGTGAATTTTTTTTTCATAACCTTGTGTTATTTGCCTCTGTATTTGGTAATATTGGTGGTGTTTTACGTAGTATGGTTCGATTATTGCGCACAAGTGATGTGAATGGGAAATAATACCACGGCGCATGGATTCTAACTTGCCATAAAAACTCCCTGGAAAGTTCTAACAAAACGGCCACCATCTTGTTAGTTCATTGTAATTCATCGCAAGAAACTTATAATATCATTACCTACTCTACAATGGCAGTAATAATCTACCAGGAGATTGATTGTCAAAAATAAAATAAAATAATATAAAAGCCTCTATTTATCAATAGACTGCTTATTGTTATGGAATTATTATTGTTACCCGAATGATTTGTTACATTCCGACCTTTATTATCATAATTTGGGGAAATAGATTAATTATAGTCTTCGTGAGAGGAGGAAAATCATATTATTTCGTTATATTGACGAGCACGTTTATTAATGCCTCGCGTTGAATAATGGTCCCTGTCTGTAACATTGTTTACTCTATGTCTATATGAAGAATTATATATAATAGCGGTTGAAGTTGCTGGAGTAGTGATAGCTCTTTGATTGCGTGTCCGGACACCGCATTAATCGTCACAGGTTCGAATTGGAGCTTTCAGTAAAGGAGAATATAATGATAAAACCACTCCATGCTGGTAATGCCTTGTTTACATTCACGTGGGTATATACCACCCCCAAGTAGGGAATCTGTCGCCAAGCACCAGTTGGTGTGTTCCGGCACAAGCTCTTGAGAGCCAGCTCCCTCTAAATTTAGCGCTTTAACTATCTTAGAACACGTCGTGTTTGCTTTAAAAAGGTTTCGTATTAAATGCACCGCGCTCATCCGAGGCAAGTTCGCGTTATCCTTTTTTCGCAAGTCTAACCTAACCTAACCAAAGCGAGACAAAACAGCAAGATGGCGAACAATTAGTGACCGCGGTGCATTTAATACGAAACCTTTTTAAAGCAAGTATTCAATACGTATTTAACTTTTTTGTAATAACACCGGTAAAGTAAAAAATATGGTAAATAGCTAAACCAAGGTTACTTAAGCGCTCTGTTATATACAGGGAACAACTCTTTGGAATAATTTACCTAAACCATTATAATTCAATAGATAATCGCTTAAAACGTCACTACATAGTATAAAACAAAGTCGCTTTCTCTGTCCCTATATCCCTATGTATGCTTAAATCTTTAAAACTACGCAACGGATTTTGATGCGGTTTTTTTTAATAGATAAAGTGATTGAAGAGGAAGGTTTATATCTATAATAACATCCATTAAGTAGTGGAGAAATACTGTTATTTTTGAGGTTTCTAATGTGATGTTGTAAATAATTAAATTTTTTCCGCTTACATTGCAAGAAACGCAGGCGGGCCACGGGCAGTAATGAATAAATCAAAACTACTGGATTGATTTTAATCATTTTTTCAGTGAATGACATAGGCTATATATTTTATACCCGTGCGAAGCCGGAGCGGGCCACTAGTCAATAAATATTTAACTAAAAATATTATACCCTGTAATATTTGAAAAGCTTTATTTAAAAAAAACTTAAACAATAATATTGTGGTTTACGCCAGTGAAGTCATGGCCATAAAATCCTTTCAGTAGTTTTTGAGTTTATCGCGAACAGACAGACAAACGTGGCAGAGCACTTTGTTTTATACTATACTAGCGGGCCCGGTGGACAGTGTCCCGCCCTGATAATAAAAATAACCTAGACAAATTATATACCTAAACGTTCCTCGTGAATCACCCTACTACTGGTGAAAGCCGCATGAAAATTCGTTCAGTAGTTTTTGAGTTTATCACGAACAGATAGACAGACAGACGCGGTGGGGACTTTGTTTTATACTATGTAACGATATTATATAATTTCTTTCATTTGTATGAGATTGAAATGTATTTTTTTTATTACTACTCTTCTCTAATACTTAACTCGAGCCGTTATTCAAATTACAATAACTTTTGATAGAATAAATCGATTTTAATGAAACATAGACTAAGTTACACTCGAGAATATGCTTTATAAGGCGAGGTTTTATTGTGAACCCAGTTTGTGTATTTGAGTAATGTAAATGTAACTTGTAAATGAGTTATATAACACTGTAAGAGTTTATCGAATCGGACCAGTAGTTCCTGAGATTACCTCCTACAACGTCACAAACTCAGAAACTTTACCTCTTTATAATATTAGTATAGATTCCTAGATACTTGCAAAAGTTTTCTTCACGAAAATGAAAAAGTACAAATACGTTAGATTTACATTCTTATTATATGTATAGAAGATAAGATATATGATATGCATACACATATATGCTTAATAAAATACAATCCTACAAATATGTTAACCTGTGTTTATAGACAACACGTCGAATTTTATTGCCAACAATCTATTTAAAAAAACTAGTAAGTAATTTTTGTAATAGTCCGTAACTTCAATAAATACGAAGTCCGTTAACAAATAATACAGCGTACCCTATTCCTCTCGTATGGAGGTCGCTCTTAGGGAATTTTATTAAAATTCTTTGCACGAGTTCCATCTCTACATACATTCTTTGTTATACTGAATAAAATGTATAATAAAACGTGATTTGTAAGTAATTTCGCATATCTAGAGCGGCGGCCATGTTTTTGATGGAACCCTTTTTGAAAGAAAATAGATTTCTTGAATTCTATACTAATACTAACTGACCCGGCCACGCGTTTCAGTGGCTCAGTTATTACATGTTGAAATAAAATTTTGATAAAGTCTTTGGTATTATGGGGATAATGAGTCTGTCTAAAAACTTGATACAGAAAAAGCGAGGCGACGTAGTAAATAGATCAACAGAACACGTGTACCATAAAATAAACTGGAGTTAAAAATGAAATTCAAAATTAAAACTTGACGCCATCTATGAGATATCTATAACAACCGGTCCTACGGTGTCTTGTCAATAAACTAATTTAAAGTGTCATCTGTTCGAGACTAATGCACCTTAAACTAATAACAATACACAATGTTCACGATAATTTAATTCGTAATTAAAACATATTCACGCCATTATTCAAAATATAAGTTATCCTATCTATCAAGTTGGACTAAATTATATATAAATGTCAACATTCATGAAGATCGGTTGAGTAGTTTCGGAGTTCATCGTGGACAAACATCATGACAGGAGATTTTTATATATTTAGGATTATAAGGCTAAAGATATTGTCTAGTAGAATAGGGCAATTTCTGAAACTATAAGATTAAAAAAAATTACTATTACACTAACACCCGGCCGCAATCTCGTCTACGTTTTTATTATCTTCATTTAACTAGTAACACATTGTGCAGCGCACCTCGTGCAGGATTTTTTCTCACTTGACTTTTTATATTTTGGTCAATTATAGTATATTTTTATGAATTAACATCCATCCATATTATATATATATATATATATATATATATATATATATATCGTATATATTAATACGAGCTATTCAAGGAGGTTAGTAACCTTAATAACAGAGGAGTTACCACACCAATAACAGGTTAAAAGTTAGAAAGAACGCTAAACGGGAACGTAGTAATAATGCTGGCAGCCCGTCTGTCACGGCGGATAGTATCACGGGTAAAAGGTAGGTCAGTCGCTTGACGCGTACCGAGCATAACCGAAAAGGTCCGAATTATGAATGCATATATCAATGACGCACCACTAGGGATGGCTATTCTTATAAAAAAAATCAATACGAATTGTGGATTGGTGGAATCGTGTCATGAAAATATCAAGGTTCAGAGGATCGATTAATCAAAAATCGATTTCTTAATTATTATCTTTTGTATGAGCTTGTTTTTAAATTATTAATTTTTGTATGGTTTTATTTTTAACTAAATAAATAGATGACGATTTTATAGTTACAGATATTGATTGACTGGATCGTTCCATGTTTAATATCGATTAAAATAATCGATTTTTCTAAGTCTAAAAATTGATTAATCGATCTTAGATCGCCATCGCTAGGCACCACACCGTACGGATCGGTCGCTTGGTCGGCTTTCAGCAACAGTCACGCTTTCGGAGGAGTTTGTTTAACTATGTCTAACTAAATTTATCAATAAGTTAAAAATTAAATTCAAGTGAAATTACGGACAACTTCTAGTTAACTATACTAGACTAACTGTGCCAGCGACTCTGTCCGCGTGTAACATAATGTAAAAAAAAAGTGACTAATAAAATCATGTATTAAGTCCATTTGCTCATCTACTTCTCTCTCATACTTAAGTCGCGTTGTCATTAAAATTACAGTAACTTTTGATAGAGTAAACCGATTTTAATGAAACCAAGATTGAATGTTACTCAAGGATATGCTTTATGATTTTCTTGGGTTTTATCGTGAACGCAGTACTTTAGCAGTGATGCGTGTTCAGACAAATAGACATATCTAAAAATAATTAAAATGTATTTTATTACTTATTCAAGACACCTGCAAGAATTTTGTGCACAAAAATCTAAGAAGTACAGACAGTTTAAATTTACATTCTTATTATATGTATAGATATATAACAATTATTTATCTTGCTTTTTATCCTACTCCTGTAAATACATTAACCACAATGTGCGCCTAATTTTACCTACATTAAAGACCAATTTATTTTTACGATACTACTTCTTTTCCTTACACTTTAGGATCTAATCTTCTTTATTCAAGACTATTATTGCTATTATCAAGTCAAAATCAAAATCAAAATCAAAAATACTTTATTCAGTTTAGGCCCTAATAAGGCACTTATGAACGTCAAATACTACCACCGGTTCGGAAAACAACCCAGTCATCGAGAAGAACCGGCAAGAAACTCGATCGGGTACATTTTTTTTAACATATATTTCCAATACATCATACAATGCTTTTAGTGGATGCACAGAGAGGAGTCAATTCCAGACATCACTATCATTCACATACTGATCCACTCTATAATATCCTTTTGAAACTAAAACCCGTTTGACGTGGCGCTTAAATTTACAGTCCGGCAAATCGGTAACATGCTTTGGGACTTTATTATAGAACCTAACACTATTACCTAAAAAACTATTACTGGTTTTGCTAAGTCTGAAACATGGGATCACCAGTTTATCACAGTTTCTAGTATTTAGATTATGCCGGTCTTTTACTAAATTCAGATTTTCAAGTAATTATTTATTACAGAGTACCTTAAATTAATTAGGTTAAGTTTCAACAAGGTGGTGGCCCTCTTGTTTGAACTTTGTAGAGAATTCAAACTCTATGTTATTATTTCCAATCCACTTGTGTACAATAAACAAATCACCAATATTACATAATTCATATTCAGATAACCCAAGTTTATGAATAAAAACCAAAAGCTACATTACACACTAAGTTCCGGTCAAAAACTCGTTTATATGAAAATAGATTTCTTTAAAAATATAATTATACTAGCTTCTGCCCTCGACTTCGTCCGCGTGGTATAGTTACTTCGGGTTAATACGCAGCGGAAGCTCTCAAAAGGAATAAAAACGATTTTGAAACATTTTTCACTGGTGCTCGCTCCGCTTTTATTGGTATCCTATAGCCTTCCTCGATAAATGAGCGATGATCGATTAGATTGTTCATTTATCGAGGCGAAAAATGACCAGTAGTTGCTGTGATTATCGCCTTTAAGCAAACAAACTCTTCAGCTTTATAATAAATATTAACTAGCGAGCCCGGCGGACGCTATCGCGCCTTGATAATTAACAAAAAACCTGATAAATTATATATCTACCTAAACCTTCGTTGTGAATCACTTTATCTACTTGTGAAAACCGCATGAGAATCCGTTCAGTAAGTTTTGATTTTATCGCGAACAGACAGACAGACGTGGCAGAGGACTTTGTTTTGTAATATTTAGTGATATATAAAGTATTACTACACTGAGTGTAGATAAGAAGAGTATATATATGTCTAATAAAACCTTTGTTCGCAACACGTCAAAGAGACACGAACATAAAATAATTTCGCGTGACACACCGACAACGTGACGACCGCTATTTCGGCATAATGAAATGTTTAGTAGAACGGTACGCGTGTCTCATAGCTTCGGCAGTCAAAGCACGTTGCGTGCGTCACAGGGTAAATGAGAGCTGGTTTTACCCTGTAACGTGTCAGGTAATAATGTGAATGTCGTCGTATTTGCTTACATATTAAGGGCACATGTAAATTACAGTCTGCTGTCGTAATAAGTTATCTAAAATATTAACAATTTCACGGGACTTCGTCCCGTGCTAAATCTATAATTATTATAAAATCAAATCGCTTCTCGCGTCAGCCTGCGTGGTCTCTTAGTTCTTCTAAACTATGTAACGAATTTTGTAACAATTGTCAGTAGCGTTTATAAAATGTCTCACGAAAAGTTACACATATAATACATGTATATATATATATGTATATATATATACATATTGCAGAATAAAAACAATAATAAAAATTATTCATATATTCCAACAGTAAATTACACGTAATAATTTTGTATGGATCATAAGTTTTTTAGTTCTTGACCTACACAGGAACATAAGAAATAAGTGAAAATATGTTCGTTGTATTTCAAAAATTATAATAACCTTGTATTTGATACAATATAATTATAAGTACTTACGTTATAATTACGAATAAACATATTGTAAAATAAAAATAAGTCAATTGCTAGGACTTGTCTGTTCCCAGTTGCCATGTGTCTGACTGCATGGTGATTACGATGTATACGCCGATAATCCAGTCACAGTGACCATTTTAGTCTGTAGTAGATCGCATCAGCCAGTATGTCCAGCGCCTGAGAGGCTTGCAGGCTGAAATGATAGATTTTATTGAGTCTACCATGAGGCATAGTGCAGTCACTACGTCGTAGTACAACAAAAAAAGTCGAGACAGTCACAAGGACTGCCGACAGCAGTGAGAACTTAAAACAATGTAATAATTCCCTTTTGGATTTTTAAAATAATCATAGCCTGAATTATTTCGATTTTGTAATTTGTATATTGAAATTATTATCATTAGTCCGGTTTTCACATCTATTGGCATTCCGAGCAATCACGATATTAATTTTTATACAGTTTATGAATTAATCAAAATTATGATAGGCTGCACAATTTAAATACAGAATATCATTAACAGATGTACACGTGCCCCTATACTACGCGTCGGTAGTCTGACGCAACGGTCACGCTTACTAGCATGTCATGACGCGAAATTATTAATTCATCTCCTGCCAAAAATACCGCTCAACGCGACTAAAGAAGTTTTCACTTCAAAAATTATCTAAAAGTTGAGTGTAAAAAAGGACGATATAAATAACTAAAAAGTAAATTAAAGCGAGCCCTCTACGTTCCGCGAGTGGGAGAAAAATTTCATTCACATATACGCTTTCATGGATAACCCAGTTCGCTAGATGAGTGCACACAGACTGCCGGCTGCGACGCGCTTCCAACAACACCGTGTCGCGCCCGGTGTCTTATAAAGCTGGCAACACATTAAAATCATTAATATTTTTAATGTGTTTTAATTTCTGTCAAATACTAGCTTCGTCCGCGTTAATATAGTTATACTAATATAGTTACGCGGAATAGTTACTTTGGGCTAACGCCAACACGCAGCGGAAGCTCCCAAAACCTCCGATTTTTAAATATTCATCATCATCATAAATGAGCCTTCTAACATTGGAATCATTTTTCCTCGGAACACTAGTTCCTGAGATTAGCGCGTTAAAATAAAGAAAAAATTATCAAATAAATTATATGAAAAAAAACTTAAAAAACCGACTTGTATTAAAGTGTTCTAAAAAGTCTCATATCTGAAGACGCATGCGCAATATCAGTTTGGTCGGATTTTTGTTTTCCAATGTGTATGGTGGTGTATACCATTTTTAAATTCGCCATCTTGTTTTTTTTCCTAAATTGTCACCATTGTCACCAGGACTGAACTGATATGTTTCAGATTGTAGAGGTTATTATGGATCGCTTTATATAATACCCTACAAGATATATACGTCTATCTAGTAAAATTTGTTTTATTACTGAGTAAGCTAGTTACAAAGTGGCTATAATAGTAGTATAGGCCAGCCCTCCTTTCTCGACGGTAAATTATATTATGTACTTAATCTATCGTAATTAAAGTGTAAAACATGGTGCTAAGATATCCGATAATGCTAATAGTAATGCTCTTCTGTTTAGTTATCACCTTTAAATTCAAAAAAACCCTTTCCATATTCCCTTATATAATAACTTAGCGTCAGGCGTGATAGTAGACAAATGCTAGTCTATAAATTAAGTTGTTAAGAAACAAAAGCAGTAATTTCTGTCACTGAAAGCGGTATAGACGTTATTTTTATTAGCAATGCAATCAAAAATTATTAATTAACATAATGTGTCAATCAATTTAATATTTACAAAAATAGAAGTAATTTCAACAATGAACGAATAAGATATTGATACTTTTGCCTTTATATGATTGAAATGATAAAAAGATATATTTCACGAAGTTTAATTAAAAAGTATATCTTTTAGTGTTAGAGAAGCTTTCTCACGGGGCTAATGTCAGACGAGTCACAGCGGCGGCGGCAGAACACGCTCGCTGTGTCACAGAGTCGAGAACGTTCTCGACCGTCTCACAGACGTGAAATAAAATAAAAAGCGACTTGGACTAATGTGGTTGAGCCGCGAGCGCGGTTGTTAGTCTGCCTAGTGGAAACTAACCTTATACGAGGGCTATAAATGTGTAGTCGTACGTTATTTGAAACGTATTTCTGCTACCTTTTTAATTCGTTCCTGTGGTTGAAAGGGGTAAAATTCTTCCTGTTATACATATGAGATTGAAATGCATATACTTACCTACTCATGTCTCGTACTTAACTTGGGCCGTCATTAAAATGAAAATAACTTTTGATACAGAGAACCGATTTTAATGAAAGAAAGAGTAAATGTTACTCGAGGATATGATTTTCTTGGTGAGGTTTTATTGTGAATGCAGTACTTTAGCAGTGATGCGTGTCCGAACAAACAGACAGACATTTCTAAAAATGATTGAAATGTATTTTATTACATATTCCTGGACACATCCAACAATTTTTTTTTACAAAAATCAAAAAGTACACATATGTTAGATTTGCATTCTTATTATATATCGACGGGAGAAAGCGAAAATGTCGTAACTTGCATTTTTGACTAAATCACTTTTTACCATATTTTTGTATAAAAAAAGACCACATCGAACGATGTGGGTCTCGCTTTCCTACGATTAAATTTTTCATCGATACGACCTTCGTTTTTTGCCTAGTTTTAGCACTATACATAAAAAAATGGAATTTTTGAAATAGTTTTTTAGCTCTGGTGTAAAATTTGATTTTTCAAGTTACGACGATTCCGCTTTCTTCCGTCGATATATAGATAGATAATGAACATTTTTCATAGCTTTTTAGGAAGTTAATCAACCGCGTATTGAATGTCTATGCACTATACACCTATCACAGTAATTCTTATTTGGTTCGTCCTGTTTCGGCATTTCTGCAAGCAGCTACAAGTACAGGATTTATCGAGAAGAACCGACAAGAAACTCGATCTAGTTTTTTTAGTTCTAGTTTACAATCGTTTTAGTGGACGCAGAGGGATGCTATTTCCAGACATCACCATCGTTCACATATTGATCCACTCTATAATAGCCTTTTGACGTTAAACCCGCTTGACATGGCGCTTAAACTTATCTCGATTTAAACGATACGATACTGTAGTATCTAACAATGCAATAAGTTACAAGATAATGAATATCATACTCGTGGTTCGTGTGTGATTTCCAATGAATGTCAAAGTCGAAAGTTATCTCGTTATCACATCTATTTATTGGTTACAATAATGTTTACTCTTTCGTACACCCACTGATCGCTGCCTTCCTTTTTTTTTTGTAATCCAATCTTCTTGTACATTATGCTATCATTGTTGATGAGTAGGTGATGGATATTACAAATTTGCGATTTGCGATCATTTCATTGAACTGACAAGATAGTGGCCGTCTTGTTAGAATTTTCCAAGGAGTTTTTGTGGCGAGTCAGAATCCATGCGTGATATTATTTCTCATCCACTTCACTTGTGCTCAATAACCAAAGTATAATACGTAAAACACCACGAATATTACAAAATATAGGGCCAAATAACACAAGATTATAAATATAAAATATAAAACCCACTACAACATATTTCAAGTTCCCGCCAGAAACTCCAAAATCTCTTTGCTAAGTCATTTACGCAGCAGTTTATGTAGAAAGTGTAATTTACATCGACTAAAAATAAAAGCAGCTTCTGAACAAAGTTGTAGCACAGAAGTGGATCTCTCTCCGTGAAGTTTGTCGAGTTAAGTCGACAATAAAGCGACGTCTCTGATACCGTTCGGTGGGACGCAGTGTTGTTCACGCGATCGCCAACTTCTAGGAGTTAGTTTAGTTGCATCAGATACTGGCGGTAAGGGAGTTACCAACTTCGTATTAACTACCAATGGCGTTCTATCTGACGATCAACAAACAACGGTAAATTAATTCTCTGGATTATCGGTGACTGTCGGTAACGCGAAAACACAAGATTTTACCCATCCAATAATTCAAAACACGCATATACAATGTATGACACAAGTGTAATACGTCAAGAGTATGTCGAGATCCTCAAAATCAAATACACTTTATTCAATTTGGGCCCTGAGAAGGCGCTTATGAACTTCAAAACTACCATCGGTTCGGAAAACAACTCGGTCATCGAGAAGAACCGTTTAGTGTGCTTTATCTTTTCATCATAATAAGATGAACGGTGTGACACGAATCTATAATCTTTTCTCCTAGCAATTATGCTTTAATGGTTCAATACGGCTAAACAAGTTTTCAATTCAATGAATCAATAAAATCATAGAAATTATGAAATTGTTTGTCATATTCAATTTACTAGCATATAAATATGTAGATATTCATTCGAATATTAAAGTCAGATTTTTCGATTTTATTTACCGGAGTCGTATTGGAACGAAATAAAATATAGTCCGTTCTGCTGTCGATAATATTTGAGTGTCTGGCATCATGAAGCTATAATAAACCCGAGAAACTGCTCCCGAGCGGAAAATTTAGTATAAGAAAACGATTTGCTTGATCCGATATGTTTATTATAATAATTTATTCGATTTAGTCTTTTTGACGTTAATTTTTTTGTAGAACTGTAGGGAAAACTTTTCGTTACACGTTACGTGTTAAATGCAAGGTATGTATATATTTTTGTGTGTATGTGTAAATATTAATAAGTGTCTAACTGGGTCTAGTAGTATAAAAAATGAGTAAAAGTATAGTTATGTGTACTACGGGACTTTATATGGTACGAGGTCAAATATCTCTGTGTTACATTAGATAAACATTTAAGGTTCGAGTCACACATAGATAAAGTGTGAAACAAAGCCGCTACGTCTCCTCAACCCTTTGCTTTGCCATAAGAGCAAGATGTCCTTCAGACACAAGCTCACCTTGTATAAGACATATATCCGTCCGGTTATGACATATAGCTGTCCTGTTTTTGCACATACGTCGAAATATTCTCT
Organism: Antheraea yamamai; assembly: GCA_036509395.1. Classification (NCBI taxonomy): domain Eukaryota; kingdom Metazoa; phylum Arthropoda; class Insecta; order Lepidoptera; family Saturniidae; genus Antheraea; species Antheraea yamamai. The sequence continues at coordinate 19,770,875 of AP028446.1, forward strand.
TTTTATAAGTTACAAGTCCTTCAGAACCGAGTTTTGTGTAAAGTGACCAGCGACCCATGGTATGTTCGGAATAAGGATTTCCACAGGCACCTGGAGATGCCTTCTATCTGGGCGTACATAAAATCACCTACTAGTAGTTACTCTGAAAAAGCTGTGAATCATCCCAGTCCGTTAGTGGTATCCGCAGCAAAATACGAAACCGTACCCAACGTTGCGCGCTACATAAGACATCCGCGACATATTTTTACCGATCCTCCTGATAAAATAACGGCAGCGAACGATCAGTACCAGCCTGTCTCTCCAAACAGAGCGTGTTCACACCCACGCCCTCTTAACCACAGATCACACCGCCGTGGTCTGGGGGTAAATTTCGCTCCCGCACACCAGACTAGGCCCCCCTCAGCAGCGGCTCAAGCCTAGGTCCATTCCCTCGGCGTAGAGCCCTTGAGTACGCAGCTCGCGCGATACAGTGACACACACACATCACTGCAACAACATTACACATATCACCTCCACACACGTGCACGTACACATGCTTATACATGAAAGTGGAAGAATTTTGTTTTTTTCTGATATCGAACTGAAATAGTTAAGAAATTTTCCGACGCAAAATACATATAAGAGTTATTGAGGTATATATGCTTCGCACACATATACGTTTCAATAACTCATATAAGTATGAATATGTAGCTTAGCTTAGCTCAGATAGGTCACGAATTGCATGAGTCAGGCAACAGCCCAAGGCGAGGTGTGCCGTGCACCCTTAAGCTAGGTGTCAAATAAAATCGGCTGAGTGCCTTAAGCGCTCGCCTTAGTAATCCGGTGAAACTGTTAAAACCTTACCATTGACAAAAGTCAATAGCGTAGTCACTTCGAGAAAAAGAAACCATTCTCATACATATATACTTTAATACATATAAATCAAATTAATGTCACTTCTTCCGTGTGTAGACACTGATACACGCATTGATTTTTTTAAATCGTTATATCTCAGTCCAACGTCAAGTGCGAAGGGTGATGTTATGTGATCGAAGAAGGATTCTAAACATAGAGGTTTAAGTTCCATATAAACTAGTATAGATCTTATGATGTGCTTGTCAATGGATTATGGGTAGCATAAGTTTAAAAGAATACGATATTTATTATATAACTAGCGGGCCCGGCAGACGTTGTCCCGCCCTGATTATAAAAAAATCCTGAACAATTTATATACCAAAACGTTCCTCGCGAATCACTTTATCGACTGGTGAAAACCGCATAAAGATCCGTTTAGTAGTTTTTGAGTTTATCGCGAACAGACAGACAGACAGACGCGGCAGGGGACTTTGTTTTATACTATGTAATGATTTGAAAATTTTTAACAATAAATTGTATAGTGTAAAATTATAATTAAAAGAAATGGTTACTAGCTAAAGATGATCTACCATTTTGCGATCTGGGCATTAAATAAGTTGGATTAAATTTAATCATCTGTGCGCTATTTCGATGTATGTTGTATACAACGTTAGAGTGATACTATAAGTATAGATACTTTGCGATAGACTTTTAGCTCTCGGTGGCTAATTGGGCGAATTAAAAAAACCCTACAATTATCATCATCATGATCATCAGCCTGTGAGAGACCCACTATAAGGCCATGGGCCCCTTCCCGAAGGAAGGTATGGGCATGATCACTCTGCCAGCATACGACGTATTGGCGATTTCAAACTCTGAGAAATTCACAGTTCTATATTTTCTCACATACGGGATAGTACTCTAAAAACATTTCTCAGGTTCAGGTTTCATCAAAATGTTTTCCTTCGCCGTCATCCAATAGTTGTACCAATTTAAATTAGTAAATGTATGCTAATTCCGGAGAATTCGGTGATACATGTCAGGGTTCGAACCTGCGGACATCGGATTGATATTCCACCGGTCAAACCAATAGACTACCACGATTTTCAATTATGCTTTAGTTTTATTATAATCTTTTTACTCCACTGAAGTCTCCGGCTCATTGCCTACGAACCTAAGTTGATGGATAGGGTGTTTGAACACGATCCAATGCTAATGAAAACGTGGACTGGGCCTTGTTGAAAATAAATATAGTAAGTTGAATTTAATGTTGTGTACAATATTAATGGAACTGTCGTCGTTTGGGAATATTATTTTTGACGCTAATGGATTTCCAATGTCCGTTAAAACGGTTCATATTTTTCGTTCCAAAGTATTCAATAATAGCAACTTCAAAGTGATTTCTTTATGATTGTTATGGTATTGACTACTAGTCGATAGCCGCGAGCTTGTCTGCGCTGTCTTCTATACATATAATATGAATGTATTGATTTTTGATTGAGATTTTTGTGAAAAAAAATGGTGAAGGTGTCTTGAAATAAGTAATAGAATGCATTTCAATTATTTTTAGAAATGTTTGTCTGTTTGCTTGAACACGCATCACTGCTTAAGTACTGCGTTCACGATAAAATCTCACTAAAAAAAACACCTTGAGTAACATTTAGTCTTGGTTTCATTAAAATTGGTTCACTCTATCATAAATTATTATATTTTAATGACGACACGACTTAAGTACGAGAGAAAAGTAGATAAGTAAATGAACTTAATACATTCAAATGATTTTATTAGTCATTGTTTTTTTACATTAAGTTCCACGCGGACGGAGTCGTGGACACAGCTAGTTTTAATAATATATTTACAGTACGGAGCTAAAATTATAAGTGTTACATACACCCCTTGCCCGGCATAAAAACACCTCAAATCAAATCAAAAAGACTTTATTCATTTGAGATCCTAATAAGGCACTTATGAACGTCAAAACTACCACCGGTTTGGACAAACAACCCATCGCTGAACGCAGTGTTTTTGAAAATCGTAGTATCCTAATATTTTTATGACTTTACTAGCGGTCCCTGCGGACGTTGTCCTGCCTTGATAATAAAAAAAATCTTAAAAGTCAACCGCAGCGCCACCTACCGGGTCCAATTGTGAATCTAAACCATTCTCGGATCCACTGGAACACGTACACAAAATTTCATCAAAATCGGTCCAGTCGTTTAGGAGGAGTTCAGTCACATACACACGCACACAAGAAATATATATATTAAGATTTACGTGATAATATTTTGAAGTGAAATTTCATATGGCTTTGAAATTCTGTCCGGCAACATTTTTGTGTGACTAAAAGTGGCGGGGGTAAACACTGTGTCTGATGAAGTATTGAGAACACCGGTTCTCGTCCAATCATCGAAGTCAAGTAACGTGGGGAGCGGTTAGTATTTGGACGGGCGACCGCCTGAAATCACAGCGTGACATTGGCTACTTGTTGTATTTCTCTGATTAAAATGTTTCCCTGTAATACATAAATTTCATTTCTATCGTGTCTTTGCGACACATCCTTTTTTTAATAAGGACCAAGTGTCATATGAGCGAATAAAATAAAAAAAAAACTTTGAAATCTATCGAGTAATTTTTTAATAATGTACACACGGCTGCAGATCACTTATATGGCATTAATGTGTATGAAAGACATGATCGCATCATGTAATTATAACATACCTACTCTAGAACTGTAAGGAACATGTTATAAGTATTGTTACCAATTAGAACAATTAATCTTATGACATAAGCACTCACCGCGAATCATAACATCGGTCAAGCAATTTAAACTGAATGTGTTTAGGTTTCGTTATATTATATTTGTCGTTTTGAGGCTATATTGGTATTGGTTTAATGATCGCGTGTTGGGACACTTCGTCAGTTGCCGATAGTTCGAATTTTACTAGGAGCTTAAGTTTTCCGTGAAAGAATGGCATATTTTTCACTCGGTTTGGAATTTTGTCATAAATCACTTATAAGTGTTTTAGCAGCTGTATTTGAGAACTCATAAAATATAAAAAACAACGAGTATAAATCATTGATAGTCTATGTATGTATATTGTATCCAAATCCAAAATTCACCGTTTGATCGATTCTATGGTTAGTAAGTTATATGTTATAACTTAAAGCGGACGAAGTCGCGGGCCTTTACTAGTTATTTATATGTAATAAAAGCAAATGATTTTAATGAATATGCACCAATGCTCTCGGTAGCGAGGCGAGAACACACGTGCATTAATTATATTAAAAAAATATAAAACACATTTTTAATTACTCTATCTGGTATTAATTATTTTCTGTTCAGTGGTTTATATATATATATCTCTAGGGCCTTACCAGAAAGATTTTGGAATATTCCAAAACATTTCCTAGTACCTAAACCTGATTTATATGTAATACATCTATTAAACCAACAAGTGAGGACATACCGAACGTTAAGACGTAAGGCACGAGTGTCTGACTACCATATATATAGTGAAAAACTCGACGTAATGATCATATCTAACTACGTACTAGTTTTTAATGTGGTATAAATCAGTATATTAAGGACATCTGTCGATAAAGTCTCGTTTCCTGTCATCGTTGTTCGAGTTCTCGAGTTCAACACATCAGGTCAACCTTTTTGTAAGTTTGACTTAAGTTTAAAATAAAAAAAAACTACAGCATAGTTAAAGAACCATACTATAAATATACGGCCTATAAAACTATAACGTGATCCATAAAGCTATGACACGGTCTATAAAAACTATAATGTGGTGCATAAAACTATGATATATTCTATAAAATTATGGCTTGATCTGTAAAATTGTAACATGGTGTATAAAACTATAACATGGTGTATAAAACTGTAACGTGATCCATAAGATTATAATATGGTATATAAAACTATAACGTGATCCATAAAGCTATGATACGGTCTACAAAAACTATAACGTGGTGCATAAAACTATGATATATTCTATAAAATAATGGCTTGATCTATAAAATTGTAACATGGTGTATAAAACTATAACATGGTGTATAAAACTGTAACGTGATCCATAAGATTATAATATGGTATATAAAACTATAACGTGATCCATAAAGCTATGATACGGTCTAAAAAAACTATAACGTGGTGCATAAAACTATGATATATTCTATAAAATAATGGCTTGATCTGTAAAATTGTAACATGGTGTATAAAACTATAACATGATGTATAAAACTGTAACGTGATCCATAAGATTATAATATGGTATATAAAACTATAACGTGATCCATAAAGCTATGATACGGTCTACAAAAACTATAACGTGGTGCATAAAACTATGATATATTCTATAAAATAATGGCTTGATCTGTAAAATTGTAACATGGTGTATAAAACTATAACATGGTGTATAAAACTGTAACGTGATCCATAAGATTATAATATGGTATATAAAACTATAACGTGTTGCATAAAAGTATTGCGCTATCTATATACTTATAGCATGGACTATAAAACTGTAACGTGGTCTATAAAACTATAACGCGGTATATAAAACTACAACGTGCTCTTACACCTTTTAGATAAAAATTGTGCGGATAATTAAATACACTTGTCAGAATATCAAAAAGCTATTTAAACGATATTACTTACTGTAACTCAAGTTAATCCAGTTTTATCACGTCGCGTCGTGTTGTAGCAACTGAGAGGATTATGTATGTTTGTAACTTAATTAACAATTTTCACTTAACAATATTAATCTTTGAAGATTTCGCTACATTGACTTTAAGTTGTTTAATTAAATCTTAGGATTAACTATATCACTTTTAATTTTTAATAAGTTTGAGTTATTTTATGCTTCCAAACACCTGCCAGTCCGTATGCGTTAATTATAATAAAAAACATTACGTACAAACAGTGTGTACACGTGAAGGAAGTGAAACTTTATTGGCTAATATACATTAAACTAGCGGGCCCGGCGGACGATATCCCGCCCTGATAATAAATAAAAACTTCAACAAATTGTATACCTAAACCTTCCTCATAAATCACTTTAGCTACTGGTGAAAACCACATGAAAATCCGTTTAGTTGTTTTTGAGTTTATCGCGAACAGACAGACACGTGGAAGAGGACTTTGTTTTATACTATGTAATGATGATGATATGCAAATTCAGTAACATAATATATCGTACATGTCGAGATACTGATATAGAAAATTAGTTTTCATGATGTTATCCTGATAATATCAGTCGTGTTATATGGATCTGAACGTTGGGCCACGAAAGTGACGGATGAGAAAAGATTATATGCGGCAAAGATGCGAATGGTAAGATATGTGGTGTAACTAGAAAGGATAAGATTAGTAATGTGTATATCGACAGGAAGATATGTCTCTGGTTCACACTAAATGCAGGTATGGGAAGGTATTATCTTTATGTATTACCAACTAGCGGGCTGCGTGATGATACACGCAGTACGATAACTGGACTGGCGGTTTTAACACATATCAAAGGAGTTCAGCGGACGCTAATGTCGAGTCATTGGAAAGACATAGGTGTGGCAACATATAATCTGCGCCTTTTTCGGAATGATTTTTGACGTTAATTTTAGCGTGACATATAGTCGAAATTTCGTTTCGCAGATATGGGAGTAGCATTAGAGTGAGTTCGAAAATAGCACAAGTGACAAAGAAGTTGTGGAGTAATAGGTTAGCATGGTATAGGCATGAGTATGAAGGTGGACGGACATAGGAGTAGAGGAAGGCCCTAAAGAGATGTGGATGAATTTCTGTGAAAAATGATATGTGTATAAAAAAGTGAGAGTGAAGAAAGAGAGTGGAAGAGGAAAACATGTTGTGCCAACCCTACTTAGGTGGAATAAGGGTAAGAAGAATGTTACCCTGATAATATTTAAACGAAAACATTCGGTAATATCAACCCGAAAAATGTTGATCGAGTTCCTACGAACTGAGTTAACCACATGTCACGGTATCGGGACTTTTGCGAGCCATTTAACCCGTATCCGTGTCCCGCCCCAGCCCCGGAAGAGAATTTACGAGACATACCTTATTAACACTGGGTACACTCGCAATAAGAAACTGGCGAGACATAAATTTCCGGTTCTGTTGGGCCGAGGCCAGAACTTTCCGAAAAACCGGATAACTTGATCAATACGCTTCTGTTACGGAGTTATTTAATTTTAAATTGTATTGGATCTAGCAAAATTTTGACTACAAATACATCACCGTTATATGACAATTAAATGCATATGTATTTACTAGAAATGTCTAACAAAGTTACTCGCATCCATATGCTGAATTACAACTAAGCAGTAGTAGTATTTTTAATGGGGCTCAATTAATGTACTGACGTTTAGTCAGTAAATTAACTATGTATAACAATGAAAGAACATTAATGTAGATATTTTAACAACAATAGAATATAATCTAAACTAATATTATAAAGAGGTAAAATTTGTTAGTTTGTGACGTTGTAGGAGGTAATCTCAGAAACTACTAGTCCGATTTGAAAAATTATTTCAGTGTTATATAGCTTATTTTTTTATATTGATGAAGAAGGATATAGGCTATATACGCTAAGCCTGATGACTATAGCTAACTTCAGGTGGTCGGTTTTTCGTGACGGTGTGCGCGCACAAAAAATAAATAAACAGAATTCAATATGAAAAACCCAAAAGGCACTGAAAAGTGAAAAATAAATAAATTAACCGAATTTCCTTCTTTTTCGAAGTCGGTTAAAAATATTACTACGCACGCTACTACATAGGAGATGTCAAATATATAATCTAAATACTTATAAATCCCTGTAAACCACTTCACAGTCGTATAAATCTCTCATTTAGCTAACTCCTGGTTAATATAGATATAGGAATGGTACTTAACGCTCACAATGCTTCAGAACAATATGGTAATCCGGCATTGTCTTCAGTGCGACTCCGCTGAGTACGCCCGCTCGCAGATATGAAATTCTGGTGAAATCCTGAATTTCATATTAAATTTCTATTGTATATTTTTATTTGTTTAACTGATTATCCAACGGCTCGACTCAAATACATTTTACAAAATTTATCTTCTTCTCTTTCACATCAAAAGCTAACCACCCTCATGATGAACATCTGCAGCCTAGCACCTGTCGGTGTGTTCCGGTTTCCGGTAGCTGCACTCGGGAGCCAGTTCCCCTGTAGGTTTAGAGTGTTTATCATCTTAGCCCAAATCGTCATGTAACATCAAATGACACTGTAGTCAAATTCCAAAACCTATATGGTGGTATTACAAAAAGTTAAATACGCATTAAGTACTTGCTTTAAAAAGGTTTCATACTAAATGTACCGCGCTCGTCCGAGGCAAGTTCGCGTTATCGTTTTTTCGCAATTCTAACCTAACCTAACCAAAGCAAGACAAAACAGCAAGATGGCGAACATTCAGCGATCGCGGTGCATTTAATTCGAAACCTTTTTAAAGCAAGTATTCAATACGTACTTAACTTTTTTATAATAACACCGATAAACTATAAAAAATGAAAGTGTATAAATAAGGATTATCTATACTCCTATACTAATGTTATAAAGCTGAAGAGTTTGTTTACTTGACAGCGCTAATTTCAGGAACTACTTCTGGTCTGATTTGAAAAATTATTTCAGTGTTAGCTCATTTATCGAGGAATGCTATATATCACGCTAAGACCAATAGGAGCGAAGCACCAGTGAAAAATGTTTACAAACCGTTTTTTTTTCGTATTGAGAGCCTACGCTGCTTTTTAGCGTTAGCCCAAAGTAACTATTCCACGCGGACGAAGTCTCAGGCAGAAGGTAGTAGAGATAATATTAACGTTGGATTTATTAAAAAAAAAAACAAACTACGTAGAGGGTGTGATCGTGTTCAAACGACGAAGCCTGCTACCGAAAAAGGGAAATTAAAAAGAACAAAAGAAAATCCAGCCGCATTCCGATTGAGCAATAACCACGGAACGTTGGCCGTTGCCATCCGGTCAACGTTTGTCGCAATGGTGTTGGCGACCCGTAGAATTTTCATGCGGATTTTCAGCGATCATGATATATTTTTTGTGAAGATGCTACGGTTGTTTTTATAACAAGTGAACGCTTTGAATCTTTGCGACTACTACGAGAATATATGAAACAATCTCTCGAAAGTTGTTTTAGATTTTGAACTACTCGTGCTAACCTTAAGGTGTTGTCGAGCTAGGATTATAGTAAACCTAAATACGTTCCTCAAAATTATTAATTATATAGTTTTCAGAATATGGATGTTATAATACTATAACGAACGAATAGAACTATAACGGTTAATCAAAATACTGTTAGAAAAGTGTTGCGTAACTAATTGGTGGTAACTCGCCCTCTAAATGAAATGTATTCTATATCCTTCTACAGGTCTCGTGATATCTATATCATATGTAAATAGGTAACAAATGTGGATTACTGTTATGTCTAAGATAATATCAACATTCAGCCAGGGCTGTAACTAGAGTCGAATTTGAGGTAGGGCAGCATTGGTTACAGATAAGGCGGAAGTAAAAAAATTATCATAATTGATCTGCCCTCGAATGTTACAAACTGTGGTAGTTCGGAAAAGTTTAGATACCTGTCGCTACAATTTTTTATGTCAAATTATGAACAAACAATTTAATTATAATAATTTATCTTAGTTTTTAGTATTTTAAGGTAGGGCATTGTGATTTCAAGGTAGGGCATTGCCCCACAATGCCTCTCCCTAGCTACGGCCTTGCATTCAGCGCATTACCAATATCTCTATTGTTATTTGGTTCACATATTTTCCCTACTGCCCTGTAGCCGATACATATCTGAACTCCAGAATATACTGCTATTATATAAAAAAAATTAAAGCATACCTTATTTGTACATTATTAATGACTCATAAATTCGAGTCCTTGTAAATACATTATATCTTTATGCGTGTTCTATCGTAAGTGCTCTGATGAATTTGCTAATTTACTGCCCACATTTTCCAGACATGTGACCTTTCGCCTTTGGCTGATAGAAACGATTTAAGGTTTTAATAAATTAAGACAAGACAATAGATTTCCAGAACTTATCATATTGACCAAAGTTGAAGGACAGGCAGATCGGTTAGTGTTGCCTCAAGAACTTTGTTCTGCAATAGCGAGTTAAAAACACTGCAAAACATTAAGCAATTGTACCGTCTGCTTTTTCGTTATTTTGGGGTAAAAATAAGTGTTGTTATTTTCCTTGTTGCTTTTTCCGTTATCGATTCCTCTTTTACAGTGCTTTCGAAATCATTTTTATTATTCGACATATAATATTAATTTCTGGGTGATATCACAAAAGGTATTTTTATTTGCCGTTTCCGCCTCCCCTTCTATTCGAGTCCCCCATCGTTTAACATTGCCTCGATGTTTTCTTGATGACGGGGCCATATAAAAGAATCACATTTTTCTTTTGGAATACCTTAAATTTTTATTTTTTGTTGTTTTTTTCAAACCTTCTATTTTCTTTGCGTACTAGCTTCTGCCCGCGACTTCGTCAGCGTGAAATAATTACTTTGCGCTAAAGGTAACTTTAACACGCGACTTTGTTTACGTAGAATGTAAAAACAATTTTTAAATAATACTTACGTCAACCCCGATTTGAAACATTCTTCATTGGTGCTCCGCTCCTATTGGATATTATCTTAGCGTGATGATATACTACCTATAGCCATTCTCGATAAATTAGCTCTCTATCACTAAAATCAGAATTTTCAAATCGGACCATTAGTTCCTGAGATTAGCGCATTCAAGCAAACAAACTCTTCAGCTTTGTAATATTAGTATAGATGTTATTGTAAATTTGTGAGAACGCCTAGAAGTGTAGCGTCACATTTTCTTAATACTTGTTCGTTAACAACTCTTTACTATGTTTTTATATTATTTTATTCTCCTAAACTCCTAACTATAATAATTGAAATGAGTTAAAATCCCACGGTGTTATTACAAAAAAGTTAAACACGTATTAAATACACCGCGCTCGCCGAACGTTAGCCATCTTGCTCGTTTATCTCTGTTTGGTTAGTTTAGGTTAGCCTTGCGAAAAAGGATAACACGAGCTTGCCGCGCAGCGGTCGGCGAACGCGGTGCATCTAATACGTAAGTAAACCAAACTTTTTTAAAGCAAGTATTCAATACGTATTTAACTTTTTTGTAATAACACGGCTAGTGTTTATGTTGTTCAATATGTTTTTAAATGATTTTACGATTAATCATAATATTAGGTGAGAGTACAGTTGGCGCAAAACTTTAAAAACAAAAACTATAAAACTTGAATGTATTCATATGGAGACTAACTAACTAGCGAAGTTAGTTAGAAAATAGTCTACAAAAAGGTATACAAAATGTATTTAAACCATGGAGTGATTATGATACGTAGTTCTCTTTTATTTATCAGTTTACTCTCTTAAATGAAGATTATTACTGGAAATATCAAGCAGGTAATATTGTTTCGTATAATAAAGAATTCTCAATCAAGTCTTAGTAAAATCGCTGTAATAAAAATATATATTGACGTGAAAGTCAACACAAATAGTAATTAATATCAGATACATTTCTGATTTTTTATTAATCTACTAGCTGTGCCCCGCGGCTCCGCACGCGTTTTTTTCTTAAATGTATTAAAGAAATGTAAAATTGTATGTAGGTGTGTACATTACAGAAATGCTTTTACAAAAACATTTGTAACTACGACACGCACGCCATCTACTGTAACATGTAACGTGTACATTAGATATATGAATACTAATAGCATATTGAATGGGATGGTATTTGTCATCAGCAACATACCTGGAACTTCAACCTACTATATATCACAGTCAGTGCTCACTAACACTATATAAGAAACTAATGAAAATATTAAGTTATACATTATCGAACAATATGTCTTAAATCTTTTATTATATAGATATAATATGCCCATATTGTCGATATACTTAAGTTATTTTTATACATTGCTATAATCACTGAGTTATGTAGACGTAAACGCGGTAACTAAAACAATATGGCCGGCAAATTGAGCAAAAATATGATATAATTAATATTACATACAAATATATGACTTTCAATTATGTATATTTATTCTTGGAGTAAAGCACACGTCTCACGCCGTTGTAACATATTTTTGATCAATTTCACACGGACAAATGCACAGGTAGCAGTTCATCACTACATAGTGTACCAATTCAAATAAAAAAAGAATCATTAAAATCGGTTCATAATTGGCGAAAATATCGATTAACATACATGAAAAAAACATACAACCGGACATAGAAACCTCTCCTTTTTCGAAGTCGGTTAAAAACAAAGTCCTCTGGTCTGTCTGTTTATCTGTTCGTGATAAAGTCAAAAACTACAGATAGGATTTTCATGCCGTTTTCACCAGTAGATAGAATGATTAATGGGGAAGGTTTAAGTATAATTTTTCAAAGTTTTCTTTTTATTATCTTTTATTATATATTTTCAATGTCTTCCGATCTCGCTAGTTATCTGCCCGTAAAAGTCTCGTGAAAGTCGGTCCAACCGATTAGGAGATAGTAGAATATTGCGGACGAAGTCTTGAGTAACAAAATAAAATAGTCTAAGTTACTTCTTATAAGGTGAGTTATCTGCCAATGAAAGCCCCGTGAAAATCAGTTCAAGCATTACGGATATTGCACTGCGGCCGAAGGCGAATAAAAAAAACCTAAATTACTTTTTATGAGGTCTGCTATCTACCAGTGAACACCCCGTGAAAATCGGTCCAACCATTTTGGAAATAGCAATGCGGACGAAGCCGCGGACAAATAAAGTACAATATGTCAACCGCTATAATTTCGGCTATCTGCTAGTAAAATTCCCGTTAAAATAGGTCTAGCCGTTCTGGAGATTACCCGGAACAAACAAACAAACAGACAAAATATAATAATATAAAAAATAGACAAAATATAAATAAACATTTTTTAGTCATTTGTAGCCATATACATTCATCAAAAAGTTGTTATTTTAATTGTACATACACAAACTTTATTTTTATAATACGTAATAGATAACAAATTTTGAATAGGAAAACAAAATAAATTTTGACAATTTTTGCGATAGAAACTTACCACGTTACCATGGCAACGTATATAATATTAACGCTAACGATATCTCTTTCTCAAAAGGAAAAAAATGCCCGATTTTGAAACATTCTTCATTGGTGCTCCGCTCCTATTGATCTTTGCGTGATGATATATAGCCTAAAGCCTTCCTCGATAAACGAGCTATCTAAAATCGAAGGGTTTTCTCAAATCGGACTGGTAGTTCCTGAGATCATAGCGTTCAACCAAACAAACAAACAAACAAACTCTTCAGCTTTATACATTAGTATAGATTTTGAGTAAAACTAATAAATAACAAGAAAGATAGCATTCTCTAAAATAAAACAAAATGTATATAATTATTGCTCCGCGTGCCAATGGACGTGAAAACCAGACTAATGTTAATAATTTCAGTATACACATTATTAATTTTAAATATTATAATTCACAATGTAATTAATTTAAAAGAGAACGCAGTTATTATATCAATGTTTTGAGTGTTCACTTCTGTCGAAAGTCCTTATAATGACATTTCGACTTTTTTTTTTACATGGATCTTTTCCTGAATTCATTTTTTTACCAAAAAAGACTTGATTTTTAATTTTAGGGTTGATTTTGCTTATGCTTCTAAAATCTCACTTAGTAAAATAGAATGTAGTAGACGAATAAAAGACAGTAAATTCTTTAACGTTCGACAAGGCTACTAAACGTCACAAGCTGACGTATAGATTAAATGAACGCGAAGAAGTCTTCCCTTGGGAAGAGAACTTTACCTTACAGACAGAATTTATGGCACTAATTATTCTGCGTATCAAACATACTTTGTTGAACATAAAATTATGAATTGAAGGTATAATTATAGCTTTAGATAGTTGTAGTATGTTCGGATATTACGTTCATCCACAAAAGTCCAAATTCCAGCTTGTTTAGAGCTAACGCTCTCTACTTGTATGTCGCCAAACACTTGTATGTGTATTTTAACAGCTATAATTAGGAATTGACCATAATCTAGGTTTAATGTGTTACGATTTTAAACCAAAATATATATTAAAAGTAGTAAGCCCGGCGGACGTTGTGCTGCCTTGAAAATAAAAAAAATCTTAAAAGTCAACCACAGCGCCACTTACTGTGTCCAATTTTTAATCTAAACCATTCTTGAACACACACAAAAAATTTTCATCGAAATCTGTCCTGCCGTTTAGGGAGAGTTGAGACAAAGACACACGGACAGAAGAATTATATATATAAACTAGCGGACCGGGCGGACGTTGTCCTGCCTTGAAAACAAAAAAAATCCTAAAAGTCGATCGCAGCGCCACCTGCCGGGTCCAATTGTGAATCTAAACCATTCTCGAATCTCCACGAACACACACAAAAAATTTCATCAAAATCGGTCCAGTCGTTTAGGAGGAGTTCAGTCACATACACACGCACACAAGAAATATATATATTAAGATATAATGAGTTTAGTGAAAGATGATATATGCAGTCTGAGACTTCTCTATAGATCTATAAAAGAGGATAGCATTAGTGATTAGGCAGCGTTTTCAATGAAAACTCCCGGGCGGCTTGACTTTTTCCGACATTTCCAACAATTATAATTGTTATATTTCAACCAATTTACACAAAACCTGGACAAATTATATACTAATACCTTCTTCATGACACTTCTACTGGTGAAAACATGTGCATACATCTTTTTTTTTGTCAAGGCATATTTATAGTTAGGCCACGGGCCTTATGTCTCAATTAAATTGTGTTAGCAAGCTATTATGTTAGCCGCACTGTAAATAAATATGCGTAAAGGTCTCAAGGTTAACATGCCCTTTTCCTCCTATAGATGTTGTGATCCATTTCTATAGGTCGGTGTGATAAAAAACAGTAGATGTGTGCTTAAGACCACACGATAAAAATAAAAACTTCTGACTCGTCAGACAGTGAGCGTGGTTGGTGACGACTGGAGCCGAGTGTAAACGATTCAGTGTCACCGAACCGAGCGTGACGGTTCACTTCAGTTCACTCATCAATGCGACAAAAAGTTGTCAAATGAAAAATAATACGATGTATTTATAGACAAAAATTTAAAAATCGCTCCGCTCACCGTTCTCAATGCAACCCTACACTTACAAAAATAACAATGCTTAAGCGAAAGTTTTTTTTTATTTATCATACTAGACATTCTGCGGCGGTAACAAATGTTTGTACACGACATTTGTGCGGGGAACGAGTGAACTATGGAAATGTGAGAAATGGTTCGCATTCAGGAACAGACACGAGGGACTTATTTATTTACAATTGTGAATAATGTAACAGCCAACAGTCCGATGAATAATATATTAACAATAATAAGAAGGAGCATACTAGACTGAAAACCTAAAACACTTTATCACATCGATACAACTTACACTATTAATAAATTTGAAAAATTAAATTATGTAACATTCAATATTGATAAAAATTTGAAATAGAAAAAGGTAGAACAAGAATAAATGAAAAAGTGAAAATGAATCCCTATATAAAAACTAAAATTTATCTGTCGAAAAGAAAACATGTTTTATGCCCGGTTTTTGAGTCACATTTATCTGTTCAATATATGTGCGTTTTCGGTTCGATAACTTGTCAAATTGGGTTTCTGAACACACAATCATACGATAAACCTCCGTTAAATTTAACTGGCCCATCTGGGCGTTTATCTTGTTCGATAAGTTTTGACATTTTAAATAGTTTCTAATATCTTGACAATGACATGTTATTGTCGAACAACAACATGCAGTCGATTTCGCACAGTTTGAGGACTTACATCAACACTACTTGAAATTTGTAGCCTCAAACTTATCTCTCGAGCGGTTAACATCGGCTGGCGTCTTGCAGTCAGTTGTATGTACCGGTCTTGCCGAGTGGTTGTACTCCTTTTACGGCCTGGATGCTGTTCAGCGGGTTCTCCTGTATTATTGTAGCGCTGCCAAAGACGACAAATAACACTTCTATTAATGCCAAAATGTCGAGATACCTGAGATTGATTACTTCCCGCTTGCAACATCCCTACAGCTCTTTGCATTTCATCTGCCATCAAATGACGTCGCTTCATGACGTAAAGAATATCTAACAATTCAATTTTGTCGCTAACTTTATTTAAATGGTTGGTAAAATTATAAAATCAAGACTAAACGTAGCAATTAAAATGCACTTAAATTCAAACAAATTCGCAGTCATTTGAATTTTATGAAAAAACAAAACATAATCAAATTTTTTTTTTACAACCAGCCAGTATGTCATCGATAACAAAAAAGTTTACTTACCTACGCACTTTGTTTGAGTAAATACTTAGAAATTAATTAATATAAATGGTAAAATTTGTAATATCACGCATGTTACTTAGACTTTTTTGATGTGTGTAGTTATGGGATTCATAGTACTGTAACAACTCGTTTTGTACTCAGAAACGCATTCACAGTTTATCTTATGGATAACTTTATTGAGTCAATAACTAATGATATTTTAAGCGAATACCTCAGAAATCGGGCATTAGAAGGTACGTCTCTATATTAATACTATAAATAAACCTGTCTACTTACATTAAAGGGGTGTATTAAATAAAAGTACTTGGCAGTCATCTGCCTAAGATATTTTGACTTCAATTTTTCTTTTCTCGAATTGCCTTTTTATGATACAAAATTATGTAATTTCTAAACAAACATTTTGAACGTTCCTATTTTATCAATTTATATTTTTACGATAGATACTATCATTATATATATATATAATTATGTATTTTGTTCGTGTGTATGTAACTGAACACCTCCTAAACGGCTGGTCAGATTTTGAAATTGAAATTAGTTCCTGACTTGATAATAAAAAAAAATGTAAGAGTCACTTATTTATGATACAAAAAAAATCATCAAAATCTGTCCAGCCCCTTAGAAGTTCAGTCACATACACACGGGCAGAATAATTATATAAAATATATATATATTTTGATGATGCAAAGGCAACTAATTTTAAATGCCAAGATATCCATTTATTTATATATATATAAATATAAAAACGCAATTTAAAATGATGTCTGTGCCTTCCTTCTTACATCAAAAATTCGAAGACATTATAAATTGACAAGTCTACAGTGTACACATATATATATTTCTTGTTATTTTAAGTCACAAATTTTTCAAACACTAAAGCATAACTATCTTACTTCACTTAAATACAAAATACGTATCTTGTAATCCAGTCTGCTAGTTAGTTCACTCATTTATTTATTTTTATTTTTATTTATTTATTGAACACCAACACAATGTACACTGATCATTATTAAAATAAGACACGCACAATTTGTAACGGTAAGTGTCATCGCAATTAGAGGTGTAGACTGCATGCTTAGTCTGACAATGAGCAAACAGTTAGGGTTACAAAATGAAATTATGAAATTCACTAAGTTTACTTAATATTTTACATTAAGAAAATTAATTCCCTTAACAAACTCAAACAAAATTTGAAATAAAAAAAAACAAAAACATTACATCTGAGAGTAATTTGAGATTTGAAGCAGAATTGTATATGATCAATTGGAATAATTAATATTAAAAGAAATAAAAAAAAAAAATAATCTAATATAATGAGAGTACGGGCAATAACGATTAGACAATTTCTCCCTTTAGTTCCTTTCTAAACATGGTAATGTTTGCTGCGAATAAGTCAACATTTGTATTTTGTTTCGACGTACTGTTAAACTCACGAGTTAATCTATTAAGTGGTGCGTTTTTACCTAGGTTAGAATTACTGTGAGTTTCTTTGACGATACTTATAAATCTTGCAGATCTAGGGAGTCTCGTGGGTATAGCAAAGTTGAGGTTTGACAGGAGATAGGGAACGTCGAGTAAGCCATTCGCTAATTTGTACAAGAAAAGAAGATCGAAAGTACGTCTACGTTCGGACAGCGACTTAATTTTGAAATGGCTGAGCCGATCAGAATACGAGCGGATAGCCTTTGCTAAATTACAAGAGAAGGTCAAATGCCACATGAAGCGCTTTTGAACACTCTCGATCCTTTTTTTATAAACCTCGTAAAAGGGATTCCATACGACACTGCAGTATTCCAAATGGCTTCGTACTAGAGAATTGTACAATACTATCTTCGTTCTAGGATGTCTGAAATCCCTGCAATTACGCAAAACAAAGCCCAGGCACTTAAAGGCTTTATTACATACATTATCAATGTGCCTATTCAGCCGTAACTTGTTATCCAATGTAACCCCCAAGTCTCTTATGAACGTTACTTCTTTGAGATAATTATTATGAAGTTTATAATTAGTATCAGGGTTACTTTTTTTTCTGGAGAAATGTATAAAGTAGCATTTGTCTACATTTAGGTCCATCTTATTATCTTGGCACCAAACTGCAAGACGGTCAAGATCTTGCTGCAAAAGCAGAGCATCATTAGATGTCTTGATTGATTTGAAGATTTTTAAATCGTCAGCGAACAGACAGTAGTTGGAATGATGGAAACATTTGCCAATATCGTTGACAAAAATGTTAAAAAATAAAGGACCCAAATGAGATCCCTGTGGAACTCCAGATAAGACTTTGTAAGGATCAGAACTATGACCACTTACGACAACCAATGATTTTCGTTCCGTCAAATAGGAACTACACCACTCATACTACTATATACTCATAATTAATCTACCAAATAGGTTTGGAAGCGAATGATGCTTACACTTTTTGGTACCCAAATATTATAACTGAATGCGTGTCTGACAATTAGAAAAATATGAGCCCACGGCTTTAAATGTATATATCGTCGCTGCCATTTGGGACCCTCCGTGGGACACTTCGTTACATCCACAGTCTCATTACGTTGAAATGCTTAGGATTTGAGCGTCAAATGTAAGGATTCATTTTTGTAAACGTTTGTATACGACCGTATAAATGTTTTTGAAGTGAAACTTCTTTATCGGCGTTGGAAAAAATTTACCGTCACATTTTTCCGTTACGCGCCATCTTTTTTGTATTCATGTCTATGATAATAAAATCCTTTTGTTTAAACTTTATGTAATTTAACTTTATTTTTTAATATATTAATGAAATTGTTTGCCATATAGAAAGAAAGGGTTTTGTTTTTTTGTTTTTTAACCAATTTCTGGAAAGTTGCATATAGATCATTTTGCGAAAAATAAGGCCTTAAACAAGTTTCACTTCTTACGTGTGTACACTAGTACACGCACACATTTTTTTATCATCATCATCATCAGCCTGTAAGAAACCCACTGCAGGGCCATAGACCTCTTCCCGAAGGAAGGTGTGGGCATAATCATCACGCCAACCCACGACGTATTGACGATTTCAAACTCCGAGAAATCCAGTTCTATGTTTTCCCACATACAGTAGTACTACAAGACCATTTCTCCGGTTCAGGTTTCCTCATGATGTTTTCCTTCATCGTCAGTCGATAGTGTTACCAATTACAATTGGTAAATGTACGCTAATGTTAAAAAAATCGTTGCTACATGTCGGAGTTCTATCCTGCGGACATGATATTCCACTGGTCAAACCACTAGACTATCTGTTTATTTTATCATTTTTACTAAATAAAGTATGCAATTTATTTAAAATAATTATTTCCAATACTAAATTAAAATTTAATTAAGTGGAACTGACATGTACACAATTGGCAATCATGCATTTAAGGGTTAAGTAATTGACTTTGAAGTGTCCGTTGTTTGTTCGATTTAATTTCTGACGCGGCTGAACCGATTTTAATGAAACTCTCTCTGACAGATAGAGAATTTGTCAGGCTATTATCTAAGCCCATATATAAATTATGCTTTTCCGTAAGGGTTAAGCAGTAAAGTTCAAATTTTTACAGATGTAATAAAATCGGTAAACACATTATAAGGCGTAAGTTGTGATGAAAATAAAAGACAGCCCATCATTACTTGGTTCACACTCGAAACCCGTGGTTCACAGGAGATGGCAAATCAATTTTTAATTGATAAAGATATTGATTAAGTTGGTTACTGTAATATGAAGGGGAACAAGCAAGGTGAAAAAATTCTACCCTAGACAGCAATCTCAGCGTGTGCTGCATTACAGGAAGATATTGTATTGTGTCATCATCTATAAAGATACAAACACAGATGAAACCATGAGAAGTCTGATATAAATAGTAACGTTCTTCTTAAACTAAAATTAAATGATTTCTGTTAAAAAAGACATAGCGCGGCACGTATGTCGCCGTGGTATTTATTTATTCTGATTAGTTGTTCCAGTCGTTCAAATAATTAAATGGAAATTTGTCTGCTTACAGCCATATCACACGCACTGCAAGTTGGTTGCCGCCGGCTGAGAGCTGGCCGGTTTTGAGGGACAGCTGTCAGGATAATGATGAAGAAGACCTACCTTACGGCTGGGAACAGGCGCTGGACAGCCACGGGAAGCCTTATTATATCAAGTAAGTTTTTAACATTATTTATCCATATATATGGCTATATATGTTGCTCGTCTGCATCGCGACGGTCAAACATCAAATGTTATATATAACCAGCAAATCAAAATCAAAAATACTGTATATGTAAAAATATGTAACTTAGGCCCTTAGATGGCGCTTATGAACGTAGAAGCTACCACCGGTTCGGACAAACATCCCAATAATCGAGAAGAACCGGCAAGAAACGATATGGCTTATCTTTTAATGATAAATATTTTTACAAACATAGTTACATTCGTTTTTGGTGGATACATAGAGAGGCCTCTCTCATTTGCAGACGTTATTATCAGTCACGTATTGACTCACCCTATAATAGCCTTTACACGTTAAAACCCGCTTGACATGGTTCTTGAACTCACTATCCGGCAAATCGGTAATGTGCTTTAGGATTTTGTTACAAAACTTAACACTATTACCTAAAGACTGTTACTGGTCTTAAGTGAGCCTGAAACATGAAATGACCAGTTTGTCATTATTTCTAGTATTTAAATCATGCCGGTCTTTAACTGAATCCAGGTAATCTAAGTTTTTGAGGACATAGATTATCAAGTATGGATTGAAAGGGCAAAGTTAAGATACCAAATTTCTGAAACTTAATCTTTAATAATTCGCGAGGCCCCATATTATAAATGAAGTAAATCTAAAGGTGTCGCGTTAACTACTACCACGCATATAATTATAAACCAGTCACAGCGTCTGGGTTTTGGTTTATTACTTTTCAGAATCAACCAGTTTGTATAAAATATTGCGGGCCAGCATTATGTTGGTTTCCAACAATCTATTGTAGATCTTTTGATGGTTCGCGTTGTTTTAGGAATGCACTGTACTTACCCTCAGATAACGTGAAGTCACATTATCGTGCTCTGATAAAAAGTTGTGGTCTAACTGTTAGACATGTACGATTTTTAAGTAATCATCTGGTTCAATATTAAATAGTGATGAGCAAAATGAGGAATTTGGTGTTTGCGGTGGCGTGCGTGTGTGTACCCCAATGCATTCTTTGCTTCAGCTGGCTAGAAAAGCTCGAGGGCTTACAATCAAAAGTGTGGCGTGAACTCGAGCTTTATTTTTTCCAGTATCGACAACCTTCCGTGTGGGCCAGCGCGCAGTAACTAGCTCGCTGTTCATACGTCGCTCACTCGCTCTCACATATAATTTACTTACCGTGCACTCTGCCTTACATGCCTACGTTGTGCCCCTACAGGCCTATAGATTTTAATTTTAACTCCACAGTCACGTGAACAAAACGACTACGTACGTGGCTCCGGAAGACTGTTCTTGTGAATCACCACCAGCTCCGAGGGATGTCGTATTAGACAGAGACCCTGAACTGGGCTTCGGGTTTGTCGCCGGTTCCGAGAAGCCAGTTCTCGTGCGATTTGTCACCGACAACTCACCAAGTGTTGGCAAGGTGAAAAGAATTTTCATATTCTCTTAGTTCTCTTCTTTATACCTTGGTTAGCTAATAAAATACTCTGTTACAGTTTTGCTTAAAATATTTTATAGGTTTTTAGCGTTTGATCACACCTAATGTTAAATAGCGATGTGTTCTAAGATAGGTAAGCACGCTAAACTTAGAGGAGAACTGGCTTTCAAGTGCAGCTGTTGTAACTTGGAACACGTGTAGGGTAGGTGTGTCCGTTATTTACAAAGTTGGCTTTTTAGACTTGGGTATCATTCAAATCGCTAAAAGAATCGCCGATGCTATTTAACCATGCCTAAATGACGAATACTTTTCCCATTTATTTACATGGGTTTTTTTCACTTTTTGGAAATTAATTTTTATCTTGCTTGTTTTATAGAAAAACTTACCAAAAATTATAAATTCTCCATCTACTACTATCCTTCGGGATGGTGAAATTTTAAAATGGGCGTCAAAAATTTAATTTTGTATATTTCATAGTGACCTTATTAAAAAAAACGGCCTGTAGGTAAAATTAATTTCTTCTACATGTGATGTAAGGAAGTACTAAAACTACAATCATAAATAATAATATTACAGTTGGAACCCGGCGATCAAATCCTTTGCGTGAACGGTGAAGATGTAAGCCTTGCTGCTAGAGAGCATGTGATATCTGCGGTGAGAGCATGTACAGACCGAGTCACGCTGAGGGTCTGTCAGCCAGCTCGATCTGGGAACCCGGCCAGGAGGTCAGCACTACTATCAGCGGCTAAACGAGCCAGGCTCAGAGCGAGGCCACCACGGGTCAGGTTTGCTGACTCGGTACAACTGAATGGAGCCCCAATGTATCCTGTAAGTATTATTATACCGTTACAAGTGTCCGAAGGTTCCTAAATTTTTGATCCTTCAATCATCTATATAATTATTAATAGAACCCGGCCACGCATTGCTGTTCTCACATATTACATGTTGATTTAAAATTATGATAAAGTATTTTCGTTTCGCTATCTATGAGATTTCTTCAACAGTCGGTTCTACTGTGTTCTGTCAACAAACTAATTTTAAAGCGCCATCTGTTAGAGACTGACGAAACTAATAATAATAATGCACATTGACAATCATATAATTTAGAATGAAAAAATATTGAGGCCGTTAATCGAAATATAAATTATCGTGTCTCTCAAGTTAGACCAAATTATACATAATTTTTATCGTTCATCGTTTTTAGAAATGTCTGCCTGTCTGTCTATCTATCTGTTTGTTTCTTTGGACACACATCACTGCTAAAGTACTGCGTTCATGATAAAACTTCACCAATAACATCCTCGAGTAACATGTAGCTTTTGTTTTATTAAAATTCGTCGACTCTATCAAAAGTGATTATAATTTTAATGATGACGCGACTTAAGTAAGAGAGAAAAGTATATAAGTAAATAGACTTGATGCATTTAGATGATTTTATTAATCACTGTTTTTTACGTAAGGATCCATGCGGACGAAGTCGCGGGCACAGCTAGTAACAAATAAATTAGTGGTTTCGGCTTTGGTGTAACAGTATCAAAATTGAAGAAAATTATATTTTTATTTCCTTATATAATAACAGCAATTTCATAATTAATTTATGTTATTTTGAATTCCAGCCCTCAGCTTTCTCTCTCGGAGATCTCTGCCTACCACCGATGGCCAACGTTCTGAAGGTATTTCTCGAGAACGGTCAAACAAAATCCTTCAAATACGATACAACAACGACAGTGGCCGACGTGGTCACCAACTTGAAGGACAAGCTGTGTATCACCGCGGAGGAACATTTCAGCTTGGTCGTGGAACACGTTAAGAGCTTGAAAAGAAATAAACTCACTCTCCTGGACTCGAAAGAATCATTGGCAAGGGTATAAATTTTATTCTTAAAATTCTTCATTCGATTTTTATAACAATATATTTTATGAGTTTTTGGCGGGATCTTAGATTGTCATGTAGTAAGTAGCTTTTATGTTCTATTCATAATCTTGTCTTATTTGACTCTATATTTTGTGATATTCGTGGTATTTTACGTTATATAGTTGGATTTTCTTTTTATTTTAAATTTATTTTTGGCAACCAATCTTTTAGATTATTACTGCCATTGTCGAGTAGTTAATATTATTACAAGTTAGTGTCGTGCGATCATTTCAATGCCAATGTTAATGTTCCAACAAGATGGGGGCTCCCTTGTTACAACTTTCCAGGAAATTTTTGTGGCATCTCAGAATTCATGGTCCGTGGTATTATTTTCCATTCACTTCACTTATGTACAATAAACAAACTGATACAAATAAAAAATATACTAATAAAATACCACCAATTTTACACAATATA
This sequence comes from Antheraea yamamai, assembly GCA_036509395.1. NCBI lineage: Eukaryota > Metazoa > Arthropoda > Insecta > Lepidoptera > Saturniidae > Antheraea > Antheraea yamamai. Next base: position 19,795,064 of record AP028446.1, read on the forward strand.
TAGTCAAGTAACACAAGATTATGAATAAAATATAAAATCCACTACATGACAGACTAAAATCCTGCTAAAAATTCTGGGTTATTGTGCACAAGTGAAATGGATGGGAAGTAATACCACGGAGTATGAATCTGAGATTGCACAAAAACTCATTGATAAATAGTTTATCAAATTAACCAAATTAAATAAAACATATGAATATGTGTGCTACCTAGAGATGTATTGGAAGTCGGTGCCAACCGAAATTTCAAATTTGTTCCAGGTAGAAATGTATTACAGAGACGCGAGGGTGAACTTAAACTTTTTGTACCTATGTAGATGATATGATTTTCGGTTCGCACCGACTTCCGATACATCTCTAGGTAGCACACATATTCATGTTTTATTTAATTTGGTTAATTTGATAAACTATTTATTTTCCGCTTTTTAGTGCCTTATGGGTTTTTGATTGATATTGAAGTCGGTTAATACTTTTTTTTTTGAAAATTTACTTTATTTTTCCATTTTTAGTGTACATAAATATATTTTACTAGCAGTGCCCGCGAACTCCGTTCCGCCTTAAGTATATTAAAATATGCGCATTTTTGCGGTATGGTATCTATCGGTATGGTATGCGATATGGTTTCAATTGGTTGTACAATAAGTAACGTTTGGTACGAACGCAACCTTATCAATAATCCGCGATAGTTCCTACCACCAACTCGGCTACCATCGCTGCACACATAATACACCTTAAGTAATGTAATTACAATGCTTGCGTCATGTTGCAACACAGCAACGAACATAAGCACAATAGACTCCTAAGAATTGAACAGTTTTTTTTATAATATTGGTGGCAAACGAACATACGGGTCACCTGATGGTAAGTGATCACGGCCGCCCATGGACACCTGCGACACGAGAGGAAACACAAATGCGTTGCCGGCCCTTAAGAAAGGAGTAGGCTCGTTTCATGAAAGTTTTCTTACTTTGTCACGGATCCCATGATCAGAACCTAACCAAATTCTCATCAAACTACCCTTGAAGTACATCCTTTCCAATAAAAATGAATCATCGAAATCGGTTAGCGTGATATTGAGTTATTGGTCTATTTGTCGTTTACATAATTAATGCAAATATAAAACTTATACGGTTTTGCACTGGATGCCGTTGTCGGAACTGGACCAAATTGAAATGGGACCACACGGGAAGTACCAGCTTTCAAATAAAAAAAGAATAATCAAAATCGGTTCACCCAATCCAAAGTTATGAGGTAACAAACATAAAAAAAAAAAAAATACAGTCGAATTGATAACCTCCTCCTTTTTTTGAAGTCGGTTAAAAAGTTATCGTGATACTTAAAATCTGTTACGTATAAGTAGAACTGAGCCTGAAACATGAGATGGCTAATTTGTGAATGTTTCTAATCTTAAAATCATGGTGGTTTTTTACTTAAACTGCTTCTTGAAGCTTTTCCGGGTGTACATTAAACTACCGAAAATAAATTTGAAGGAGAGTTATGATTTTTTTAATGCTCTGTAGGTATTGGGGTGTGATGACAATCTCATCTGATGTTAAATCTAGATCTGGTCTAAGAAGGTAAATACGTTAAACCTAGAGGTGACTGGCTCTCAAGTGCAGCTGCCGGAGCACACCAACAGGAGCTTGACGAGAGATTTCAATTTTAGGGTGGTAGCTAGCCAAACAGACTTAGAAAATGTACTACCACCGTGCTATAATCTCATCATGATGTTTTTCTTCACTGCGCGCTCAGATTTAGTTGCTAGGATTCGAACTTATGTCCGTCGAGGCGGTGTCCGAACTGCATTAAGTAATCCATCATCGCTACAAATGATTGTTAATTTTGGAAATTTATTATTTAATTTTTAAATTCCATATTGTATCGGGTTACAGATTGCAGCCCGACCAGGTTCACATAAAATGCGGTGTCTGTACCGCGTCGTGTTCATGCCGATATCGGCTGCGGAGTTGGCCCAGCGGGACCTGGCCGCGCTGGACTACCTCTACCTGCAGTGCTGTAATGACGTGGCCCAGGAGAGGTTCGCCCCTGAACTCCAGCCTGAAGTAGCTCTAAGGCTCGCCGCGTTACACATGCATCAGCACGCGCTGGCAAACAACCTCTCACCGGCCAAACTGACAGTTAAGGCAGTCGAGTAAGTATTTAGGACAAAATTTTATCACATTAGGTTATTGAAAAAGTGGCCACTAAGGCAATGATTGTTTATAATAAATAAAAATTTGAACAAGGACTAAACCCAATGTAAAGAAATCTACCCTAAAAAAATGTACCAGAACGTCCTTGACCTTAGTTATGTACATACTTATGTCTACCAAGACGTGAGCCCCAGGAACTCTAAAATGTTTTTTGTATCTGTCAACTCGGCTAAATTAGACTAACAAAGTACGAAAAACTAGGGGTAAAAATATAACCCTGACCTACAATCGAATTTGAAACTGTCCTGCGAAACTTTGAAAAGTAATGATTTGAAAAAGTGAATGTTTTTTTATGAATTTGAAGGAGAGAATTCGGTTTGGAGAGGTTTGTGCCAAGCAGTTTACTGGAGAGTATGAAAAGGAAGGAAATGCGTAGGCTGATAGCGCATTTCCTGAAGATGAATTCACAGATGACCGGCAGCCAGCGGCAGCTGACCCAGTTGCAGGTGAGATACCTTCTATTTTCCTTTTTTTATGTAAAAGATCAGCATTTTAAGCATCTCTTTTAAATAATTAACAGGAATTATTTAAATTAAGTGGTTGTAGTCTTGTAATGGGACAATACATTAACACCGTGGAACCATTATTAACAGATTCAAATCTCGAAGTTTTTTTTTCAATTCTATATAATTGGCTGTTAAGTGATGTATGTATGTGAATGTAATTGAATAAGAAATTGATTAATTATTTGTTGATTTTTTATATGAAAGTAAGGTACAGGTGAAACTGTTTTGGATGTTTCAGGCGAAACTGCATTATCTGGATATAGTTGGTGCGCTGCCAAGTTATGGAGCCAAGTGCTTCAGCAGCACGAGGCCGGACCGCGTGCTGCTTGTGTCCCCGCGATTCGGCCTGAGTCAGATAGTCGGCAGGAATAATTCTGTGGTGAGTTCTAAACCATCACTTACGATAAAAAAAAATAGAAATTTCTCTTAGCTAAAAACAACGCGTACAACTCATTACAGGTTCACGTTCACGATACCTTTTTAGGATACTATAGTTGCAAAAATCACTTCCATTTAAATAGTTATAACTATAGACGTGTCGATTAACTTGTTCGTTGGTTTAAATAAATGCAAAGGGTACGCTGTATTTCTAGCGTTTCGCAAAATAATATTGCGTCCTTGTCGCGCTCATAAGTTTGTTCGTGTGTGAAAGAGACAGAAGGGTTATTGATGTTGCATTTGCGTTGCTGCGTCATGCCGTGCATTCATTTTTTAAGACAGTAACGTATAGTGTTTGTGTTATACACTTACTAATTATAGCTAATTAGTCTGTACACTAGTCAAAAGTCAATCTTCTTTGATCATGTGCATATCTATCTCAAATTATAAAACTGTTACTTGCATAAAATGACTGCTATGATATAGCAATTATTTATTAGTGTATCACGCTTCTTGTCTCTTTTTATACTATTACGTATTTGTTGCCTGTATTCATTTATTTACTAGCTTTATGTAAAAATACTGCGATTAATAAAGTCATTGGAATGTTTTTTTTTTTTTTTCGAATTGACTACGCTATTGGCCTAGCAAGGTCTTAAAAGCTTCACTGGACTACTAAGGCGAGCGCTTAAGGCACTCAGCCGATTTTATTTGACAACTAGCTCAAGGGTGCACGGCACACTTCGGCTTGGACTGTTGCCTGATATATGCAATTTGCGACCTATCTGAGCTAACCTAAACTAAGCTAACTATTCATACATATATGAGTTGTTGAAACATATATGTGTACCAGGCATATATACCTCAACAACTCTTATATATATTACGTATCGGACAATTTTCTAAACTATTTCAGTTTGATAAGGGAAAAATAAAACCCTTCCACTTGCATGTGTAAGCGTGTATGCGTGCACGTGTGTGGAGGTGATATGTGTAATGTTGTCGCAGTGATGTGAGATTTTGTGTCACTGTATCGCGCGAGAAGCGCACTCAAGGGCTCCACGCCGAGGGAACGGACCTAGGCTTGAGCCGCTGCCGAGGGGGGCCTAATCTGGTGTGCGGTAGCGAAATTTACCCCTAGACCACGGCGGCGTGATCTGTGGTTACGCGGGCGTGGGCGTGAACACGCTCTGTTTGGAGAGACAGGCTGGTACTGATCGTAATCATCTGAATGTATTAAAAACATTTACTTACCTACTTTTGTCTGGTACTTAAGTCGCGTCGACATTAAAATTTACAATAACTTTTGATAGACCGAATCGAATCGATTTTAACGAAACAAAGGCTAAATGTTACTCGAAGATATACTTTATGATTTTCTTGAAGAGGTTTTATCATGAACGCAGTATTTTAGCAGTGAAGTGTGTTTCTACAAACAGACAGACTTATTCCTTATTCCTAGATACCTGCAACAATTGTTTTATAAAAATCTAAAAAGTACAGACACGTTAGATTTGCATGAACTTATTATATGTGTAGCTACCGAGTATGTCACCCTCTTTGGCAGACTCACTGAAACGTTTGATGTTATTGTAAATAGAATATGTCATTCAAACAAATGAACGATCGCGTCTCTGTATAAATACCATATATGGAATTATGAATAAAAAATCTATTTTACACACTCTGAGTATTATTATTGAGCTGTCCGTGTCAGTCTCTACTCTTATAGTAGTGAGCCCGAAGCTCCTACATATGTATAGATACTCACCTGTCTGTCTTGACCCACAGCAGAGATTTATTTATTGTTTTTTTTTTCTGGAAAATACCTATGTTCCATCTTTTATTGTGGTACCCTGACTAGTTACCACCAGCTCAACGTAGCTATATGTAGGTTCTACGGTTGGCTTAATGATCATTTTGGATGTTGGTAGTTCTTTTTCTAAGTCCATCCGCTAGTTACCACACTCAAGTTGAAAATTAGTCACCAATCACGTGTCGATGTGTTCCGGCAGCTGCACTTGAGAGCCAGTCCCCTCTAGGTTTAGCGTGTTTACCATCAGATAAAATTGTGGTCAAATGCTTTAACCTCGTCATCTTCTTATACCTTATTCCACCAAAGTAGGGTCGATACAACATGTTTGCCATGTTATGATGTATAATTTGGCTCAATTTTTACAATTGGCCGCCTGCCTTACATCAACCCTGTTTGGGATTATTTTGTTGTACCACTATATGCTTATGGTTGCTGTGTATACGAGGTCTGATAGGTACATCTTTTAGAATTACAGTTTATCTATAGGATTTAGCTTTGGTAGGATATATAAACACGCGGTACTAATATTTCACGAACCATTTGGAGGCATTCGGATTTGGTTTGCTGGTAGAAACTAGCCATCGAACATAGGGCTCTTCCATGACTGCTTTAGTTGGTACTTAATAATAATTCATGTGCTCGAACTAGCCAAGTCAGACCTTGGGCTTCAATATATTATCGTAAGTTATAAGAACAATTGAAATTTTGAGTTGTTATAAATAAATTTCAGGACTGACCATTGAACTTGGCACCAATTAAGATCTCACTTCTTTTGTCATTGATGTTAACAATCAGGACATATATCATGATATTGAACCTGGTTCTCATTTCATATTAATGTTTTTGATGGGATTTATAGTTTCTGTTTGAGCAGTACTACCGTTGTGCTTAAAAAAGAATTTATTCAATGTATATGGGTTGCTTGGTATATTGTAATTTAATGTTTTTGTCAAACGCTGGAACCTGAAAAGAAAATGTTATTTTTCAGCCTCAACAAATCGCCTCCTTGGAGGAGGTGGAGGGCATCAGAGTGAAGCGTGAGTGCTCGACGAGTGCTGACGTCGCTATATTCCTGCAGCGGGACCGCGTGCTCGCTCTGCTGATGGAGGAGCGAGACGCTGCTGAAATGCCTCTCGTTATTGCCGGGTATTATATATAACTAACTAATATAACATTTCTAGCTTTTATCCGCAGGTTTGATCACGATCATAATAATAAAACACGAGCGAAGTATGAATATTTTATACGTCACTCCTATTGTTAATTAGAAAAAAAAAATAATTTATGATCTGATAATTATTATCGCTGCTACATATCACATAACTTAAGGGCAAAAACTTATCACGTAAATTATAATAATCGAATATTGCCACTGCTATTTTTCACATCGTATGAAAAATAATTTTTCACAAGATAATTATGAATTTATACGGCTGCTAGTTTTTTTTATATGATATTATGGATGCAAAATATTTGTGTGTTGATATTTATGGTAGTCGACAATTAATAAAGCTTGTATAATGTAATCATAAAATATAGCAGATTATATTTGAATGGCTTTGAAGTAATATTAATAGAAAAGTTTTATTTCACTCCTGTACAGCTATGTTATTATAATAAAAAATATATAATACCTTTAACAAGTATATAAAGTTACTCACTTATATTACATGACTTTCATCAGATAATCAAAGAGTGGGAAGAATTAATTCGGTACTATTTTTGGGGGAAAAACACATAACTAAGTCAATTTTTGCGTCAAAACGTTTTTGGGAAACTTCCTTGAGTACATAAAATATCAATAAAGTACATTTTTTTATGTAATAGATACACGTCTTTTATGTTCTCAGAAAGAAGAACACAAAACGGTTTTAAAAGAAATATGATTCTGAGCACATAATGGATTTTTCTTTCCTAAACTATGTATTTAATCTTAAAGTAGTATTTCGTGTTTAGGTATTACCGCCTCGCCACCGGTCGAGAGTTAAACGTCGAATTGGAACGGGAGCCGATTACGGAAGATATAGGTAAGAATTTGTTATAATATACCTCATTGTTACACCGATAAGTCGTACTTTGGATATTTGTTTAGATTAGACATCGCTTTTGTTTTATTCTTTTACATTTTGTTGTGTATGTTAAAACAAAAAAATTGCAATTAATTTAAACTATTAAGTAAATAGTTGTCTAATAAACGCTATGATTTCTTTAAAATAACCTAAAAACGTTTACTTAAATTTTAGGTCGTTTAGTTTATATTATAAGTATACTAGCGGGCCCGGCAGACGTTATCCCGCCCTGATAATAAAAAAAAACCTTGACAAATCATATACCTAAACCGTCCCCATAAATCACATTATCTACTGGTGAAAGCCGCATGAAAATCCGTTCAGTAGTTTTCGAGTTTATCGCGAATAGACAGACAGTCGCGATAGGGGACTTTGTTTTATACTATGTAATGATAATAACGTGCATATATGTGTCTGTTTTTCATCTACATAAATATTTTAATTTTACGCCATTGTCCAGAATCTCACTTTTTATTTTACTTTGTATAGGATTTTTGCTATATTTATACTAAGTTATATTTTGTGATACGTTAATCCCCTTTGTAATAAAATCATAAATATAAACATACTCCTATGAAACTTGAAACTTGCTACTACTGTCAGTAGCGGCGACATTTGAAAGGAATATTTTTCGATTTATTTCAGCACCACCGTACCTCTCACAACATAACGTGGTGCCGTCAAAATGGAACTACTTGCATTACGACGATCCAAACGTTTTATCTAAAAAGCATTACGCGATCTTCAGTATGCCACCTCCGTATCATTCGACACCCGAACAATCCAAATCCAATCTTGATACAAATGTAAACACAACTATATCGAACAAAAACAACTCTAGTCCTTTATTGGGCTATGATTCTAAAGATATTTTAGGCTATGATGTTCACTTCGATAAATGTAAAAGAAATGATGATTTTAAATTGTTTGATCCAAACGATACCTGTTATCTAGATGATGGTCTAGGTTTCGATCTTCAAAGTGTACTATCTATGGAACTTTTAGAGAACGCCACTAATAACCCTAAATTAGTTGAGGCCAAAAACGAAGAAGTATTAAGAAGAGTAGCTGAAATGCAAAAATTAGTCGAAAACTCGGAACAATATTTGACTGAAAATAGTGATGTTTACACTGAAGATATATATCGTGATGGAGTGATTAGAGATGAATTAGTAGGTAAAGAGACCAGTGTTGATCACGCAGAGAGTGATACAGAATCTAATACAAGTAGAATATCTGCCGCTGACGATGCGCCTGGTATTCTTAAACACAGCGATTCATTATTATTGCTAACTGAGACTATAAATCAAGGGTTAAGTGGACTTAGCATACCTGAAAATGGCAAAGACAATAATATTAGTAGCTTAACCACGAGACAATCTCAAGGTCTTAGCGCGATACTAAATAATTGCGGATTAACTGACGCTTTACTAGCTTTAAATAACGATCTATGTCATTCCGAAAGTGATAACGATTCATTGTACACTCCAACAAATAGTCCGATACGTCGACATCAAAACAAAGATACAACTAAAGCTGTTAGAGTTAGTTTTGGTTTACATAGTCCTGACGCAGTTCAAGATAATAAAGAACCAAACCTTAAAGAGTATTTGAAACAATTACGAGAAAAAAGTTGCAAAGAAGAAACTGCAACTGTTGAATATCCTTTCTATTACCAAGAGAGTCTAGTTGATAATGATGCTGAGCTTATAGATTTAACTTTGATACCACCCCCACAAACTCCCGATGAATTGGATAGTGCAACGCAAGTGCCTCAAATACTACCTTTCGTACCACCGTCCTTTGCCGACGACAAGGAGAATTCACAAGAAAACATTCCAGAAGCTCCTAAATCTTCTGAATTAGAAGAATTTTTAGCTAACGTTGCTATACCACCACCTACGGTTAAGGTTACACCGGCTATAGAATTAACCCCAGAAGAAATCATGTCCTACATCATTCCACCGCCACCTAGCTCTAACTCATCTACATTAGATAGAGATCAAGTTAGTTATGTTAATCAAACGGAATTATTAGAAGCTAAGAATGGCGAAAATATAAGCGACAACACCAGAATATCAAACGGTGATATATTAAAAGGACAACTGAGTGTGAGCGAAATAAGGAATATGTTCGCCGCGAAAAGTTTAAGCGAAGCGAGGAATAGCCTTTTACTAAAAGATAAGAATAAATCTTCAGGACCGCAAAAATCTGATTCACCTAAAGGTAAAAGGAAAAGTATTTCTGGTGAGAAACACCTGAATGGTAGCGCGCATGTCATAGAATATCCTACCGTCGAAAGGAAAGGTATGTTTTCTTGTTGTACTAAAGATAAAAACAAGTCGGATGATAGTAATGAAGAGACTGAAAAAGTTGATACTGTAGTACATAATTCAGATTCAATGCCTGACGTGTGTGAAGTGAGACCGCCGCCTCGAAGAAAAAACTCTGAATGTAGGAAACCACCAGAGAGACCTCCGAAAATCCCACCAGCGCCCGCCCCGAGACCTAGATCCAACTCATTGACGTGCTTCAATAATGAATTGTCAGCTGTCGAAATCACCAATACCCACTTTAGCACGTTGAATAATAGAAAATTAAACTACAAAGTGGTCTGTGATGTAAACGAGCAACCTGCGCTTAATCCACCACAATTACCACCTAGAATAGAAAATAAACCTCTTGCACCTCCACCGCCTTTATTGTTACCCCCTAAAAAACCTCCTTTACCACCCGTGCCAAGTATCGAAGTGCTGCGAATGAAGAATGCACAGAAACAATCGCCAATTCGGCTACAAGAGCAACGCTTGGCTAGCATCGGCTCCCCGCATTTCCAGCGAAATTTAAACAATTACAGAAACCTTGAGAATGAAAGTCGCATCGACGAAGAATCACCCATCAGATCAACTCCCAACTACAGTTCGATGACGCTTCAGACCAGACACGTTAGATCGAATTCCGAAACGAAAACCACGATTTTGAAGAACAAGGATATGTCCACAGCTCTGTCGTTATGCTCACCGCAAATGAATCGTCGGTTCAGCAATCGGCCTGATCTTCTTAACGGCGCTTGCGATCAGAAAGTGTTCAGTCCCCCATTAGATCGTAAATCATTCAGTGGAAACTCTTCTCCGAAAGTAAACCACGTGAGATTCAAAGATGACGTAGTGGATGATATACCGACCCCACCTTCACCGCCAACGGTGAGATTCCCGGAATTGCAGAGTGGGAATAACGGGCACGTGTCGATAGAGAATTTACTCTGCAAGACTGAGGTAGCGGTGGATGGGTTACTGCAGCGACTGCATCAGGTCGCGCAGAAGTGTTCCCATCAACACGCCCACGGAGGAGGGGAAGATATCGATGAAGTTAAATTCCAGGTAAGATCATCTTTATTTTATTCTTCCTTTGTGTCTACATAACGGAGTTCTATGTAGCAATATAGCAGGGTAATTATAACATGAGCAGGGTCTGATTTTATGCTGTATTTTTTTATATTCGAGTGTTATCCTGAGTCAACTATACTAAATAGAAATCGAGAAAATTGTTATGGTTGGTTGGTACATTATTATCTACAGTCCGAGCCAAACTTCTCGATCGCTTTGAATATAGCTAATAAAAAGTATTTTTAAGTATAAATACGTATAATATATGTACCTTTATGCCAATTTTAGATTCCTATAATAATATATTAATTTATATTGTATTATACGCCAGCCACGTCTATATTTAGAGCGGCAGAAAAGATTGACGAGGAATGTACATTTTGTTTGTAAACGTTGGATGGGAGACGTTATTGTCTTTGCTTTGCTTCACTTTATTTACCATGAAGTGAAACACAGAATTTTGCTTAAAAGAAATCCAGTCTATCAGTATCCTGCGTAGTACTTACAACGTATAATGTACGGCGTTAGCGCGCGCGCAGCGAACTGACTTCGAGCGCGGTTTCCCTGGTGGGTGCGTCGCGCACGCTCGTGGGAGCGCTGGGGGCCGCGCGCGGGGCGCCCGCCGCCGCCGCACTCGCCGACTGCCTCACTCCGCTACGGCGACTCTCTGACCTCGCTCAGGTAACTTCTACACTAACCATTCAATGCCGCGGTTGACAAGTTTTTTTATACTTTATAGGTTTTAACGTATGGCCACAATCGCATCTGGTGTTAAAAGACGATATAATCTAAGATAGTAAATACGTTAAACCAAGTGAGGTGCCGGTTCTCAAGTGCACCTGCTTGGGGACTATTTTTCTTGAAATTGAGGGTTTTCTTGCAGCACACAATCTTTTAGTAAGTTATTGCTGTCATTGTCCAGTAGCTAATGATATTGATATGACATTGATATGACAAGTTTCGTTCTATCATTTTAACGTTCTGGTAAGATGATGGCCCCCTTGTCATAACTCTCCATGGAGTTTTTGTGGCATCACAGAATTCATGCCCCATGGTATTATTCCCATAAACGTAATTGTGTCCAATAACCGAACTATATAACGTATATATTGTATAAAATAAAACGAATTACAGGCTCTCGGCCGACACACTTCGTCACCGCTTCAGACCAGAAACTTAGTCCTGCGAGTACACGATGTGACTGCGGCTTTTAAAGAACTCGCGGGAGCGGAAATGGCTCAGATCATTCACGAGCACAACAATAAGAAATCTCAAGGTCAAGGGAACGACGCCAACTCCACCCTCGAAGGTCAGCTGGCTCTCAGGGCGGAATGTCTCGCGAATGTTCTGGCAACACTTCTAAGAAGCTTAAGGGTGTTCTCTCCGTAAATTATAGTCCTACTTGTTATGAATAAACAGTTCTGTTTTAACCCCTCAGCTGATTTTTTAAAACCCACATCTCAAAATGGCGGATCATGTTTTTAATTTTTGTTTTTATTTCAAGACGTCGTAATTAAAAATACATTTTACATAAAAATATGATTTATAATTAATAATTTCTTATTTTTCAAAGTATTGTAATAAATTAGGTTTTTTTAAAAAATTATGCTACCAACAGTTTTATTGACCTGTGCCTCATGAGGTCTACATTCGTTTGTATGGAGTTTACACCTGTATGGTTTCGGACAGTCCAGGGGTTAAACACTATTATGTACTATAAATAATCTATGTCTATAAATCTTTTTAAGTTATGCGTTAGATCTATTATTATTATTATTTGTTGAAGATGTAACCGTTACTAAAATGAGACCAAATAAAATTAGGTACGTTTTTTTTATAAATTATAGTTGGCAACACTTGCGTTAACTTTAGTTTTAATGTTGTAAATTTTAAAGCGCGTTAATGTTTTTTCTTTACATTTGTTGTTAATATAACTTGTGTCGTCGTATTTTGATTGTACATTATCTTTCATAAAGATTCGAATTTGTTCCACAAAGAAAATTTGGTGCTGTGAGACGCACTTCTCGATAAATGCTATAGTTTATTGACTACTAGAAAACGAGAACTTAAAAAATATTCAAGGATAATTTATCTACAGTTTTGATGTTTCCAATTTAGAATAACAATAGATATTTTCTTGATAATTGATTATGGATTCAGTAGTCTTATTATCTCGATATGTAATACTTATATTTTAGTATTAAATGTATTTGTTGAATAGAGGTCTAAACGTTCATGTTAAAAATGAAACCCCCATTTGGAAATTTCTGTATAAAACAATTATTTCTCAAAGTACGGATACATTTTTCTTTGCACGACAGGAGACAAATAATACCAGCTCTTATAGAAATAAGTACAACTTGTTTCTGCTTAGAATTCCACCTCATAATCACAATTATCCCTACAAGAATCCCCGCAATCATCCTTATAACTGCCTCCACTATTACCTCACAAATAGAAGTTGATATATAATGCAATGAAGAATTGTTTTAGTAAAGTCTAAAATACTTTCAATGTGGAATAAATTGAAAATTGTAAAAAAAAACTCAATTTTTAAATTATATAATCTATTAATGAACTTTAAATTCCGTAGTAAGAATGTTACCATAGTGAATAATTAATTTCTAACCTATACATATCTATTTACACAAGAATAAAATTTATATTTTCTATAATTAAGATGGATGTGTGGTCGGATGTGGGTGCAAACATTTACTAATCATATCTCTTATTGTCTAACTAATCATATCTTTAAAACACATATTAATTGAAAAAAAAAATGTGTACAATTCTCTGTGTACAACTTCCAACGCGTCGCGCGGTTTTAAATTATTTCGTGTTGCTAGCTAAAAATATTGTTGCATGAATGTTGCTAGTTGAATTATACATTTTGTGTTGCCAGCGATCGTTTTTTTGTACACATGATAATGATAACTGATTATAATATATTGGTGCTATTTTAAATGGGGTTGAAAATATAAAAGAAATTGTGTACGGTTTTATCTGTTATTGTGATAAGTTGGTATCCATGTTGAGTTATGTATAATGATATAAAATAAGCACCAGTGATTTGAATTTATTATACAATAATATAATTGTAATTGTTTTTCTCTAAGCAATAAACTGAATAATGATCAATGCACTCTAATCGCCTGTTAGTACAATTTTATATATTTTGTTCCAAAGCTTTTATATGAGCCAAAGAAGAGAGGAATTTCATGTTTTTTTTTATATATGAAAATAGTTGTTTATTATTGTCGATATACTTCGTTATTCTGGTTATTGGCTTGAATATATCTTCGCGAATCAGTTTTGTTAATGGAAATATTTGAAATGGTTAGATTATCCACCTTTCGGCTTGGTACACGTAAACTATTTCCTTTGGGCTCTGATTAACATTTTATGGAGTCAAAATGATGTCGAAGCAACACTACTCTATATTTTACTCTTAAATCGCGGCGGCGTTAAACGGGTGGATTAAAATAAATGAAAAATAGTCAGTTAGCCATAGGTGCTACAGGGAATGCAATGCCGGACAAATAATTGATTTAGCATTGAAAATATAAACTATGTTTTAAAAAGTGAAATAGTATATATGGTAGCCAAAAAAAAATCATGATAGAAAATTTATCTTAAATTTTATTCAATTTATCTGCAATGATCTGATTCAAACTTTCTTTCTGATTCTGGACTGGACAAAATGGCGTCACGATAAGACTATTTAAAATAGCGCGAAATAATTAATTAAAATTAGGAATGTTACCGCAAATTAATCGTAAATTATTTAACTTGCGACATACAGTTAAGAGTTAATTTTTTTTTGCCCATGGTTCATATCACAGATTATATAGAAGGTTTTCTAGAATCCATGGTTAATGCTGTCAAAACTGTCAGTGACGACGCTTGAATTTCGTCTTATTGCGTTTTTATTTTCTGCACATTTCTACTACTGGAACTGTCAGTATAGTCAACACTCTGTCACTAAAATTATAATAGATATTATTGATGGGAATTATTATGGGGCGTCTTTTTACAACCATTTTGTGTGAAGAAAATTGGTGGGGATAAACACAGTGTCGCGTAGAGTGTTGAAAATATCGGTTCTCGTCCGATTACCGAAGTTAAGCAAAGTCGGGCATAGTCAGTACTTCGATGGGTGACCGCCTGGGAACACCATGTGACGTTGGCTTTTGTAGTTTTTTCTACGTTTACATGTAATACAAAAGTTTCACTACTTTCGTGTGTCCTAACGACACACCCTGTTTTTTTACATTATGACGAATTTTGTCAACGGCGGCGATTAACAAATTTTTATTTTTACAATATATATACCTATTAAATATTATCTCAGTGTTAATTTTAAAATGTTTTATACGTTAAATCCGAGTGATGTCTACTCCACAGTTCATGCATGGATATACTAGAGGCCTCGGGATTGGTATTGCGTGCATCAAGCCTAGTAAAAAGATTGTAAATACTAATAGTTGAGATGTTATATATATATATATAAATATTGCATACAAGGTAACAATGTAACACTTCCAGTTTATTTATTGTTCGATATAACATAATGCAATGCATTTGATGTAATAAACGATATAAACATATTATTATGAGTGTTTCAGTTTAACCATAAAATACAGTTATGAGTATTAAATTTAAAGCGATGTGTCTAGAATGTCGCAGGGATGCTAATACAGACCGCAAAGCTTTTGAAAATCGTGCGCATGAATAAAGTTATTTTTTCTTCAATTTTGTTGGTTTCGCAGTGAGATCATTGGAATTGGCAATATAAAGTGGTGATCGCAATTTGATACAATTCATTACTCACTCAACATAAAAGTCACCAAGATTTGTTAGCCATGATTTAGATACAGTCAGACAGTCGTGATAATTTCAAAGTAGACATGTAATAGTGTATCTACCCCGAGCAGAGTTTTCATACCTAGCCTGCCAAACCCTGTGATGCTCAGCGTGGGCTTCGCGCTTGGCGAAGCTCATCGGGAAGAATGCATATTTTGGCTCGGAATGTAGAGCCGCAAGATAAAAAAAAAAGATTTGAAAATATGTACAATTGTTTTATTTCTTCTATACATCTATATTTTCTATCTTCTATACATATAATAAGAATGTAAATCTAACGTGTCTGTTCTTTTTACATTTTTACTTGAAAAGTTCTGAGTATAATGGAGGCTGGTATTGGAATAGAGAAAAAGTAAAAAAAGTATTGGAGGATTGTGTGAAAAATGTTGTGTATAAACTAAACACGAAAGGTGTGAATGGAAAAGAAAAATATGTTGTGCTGACCCTACTTACGTGGGATAAGGCTAAGAAGATAATGATTTTTACGTCCACAAACATGTGCCCGCTCACTAGCTGTACTGCTTGTTCCCGCCGTGCGTACTTCCTTTGATTTAATGACATATGTACGATCAGTTTAAAACGTTGTGTCAAGTAGGTAACTTTAAAATATCCTTCTGATTGCTATCTCAGCTTGCACTGCAGAAACAGGGTTACACTAGGGTTATTTTAATGTTGAAAACACTGAGTTGAAAGTTAAGCAACTTCCGGCACGGCCACTACTTGGATAGGTGACCGCTTGGGGACTCCGCGTCATGTTAGCTTTTTGTTGTAGTTTTTTAATTAATCCCTGGACTGTTCAAAACCATAACCGTATTATTACAGATAAGTTAAATGTTAAATACTTGGTTTAAAAAGGTTTCGTAATAAATGCACCGCGCTCGCCCGAGGCAAGTACGCGTTATCCTTTTTCGCAAGTCTAACGTAACGTAACCAAAGCGAGATAAAAGAGCAAGATGGCGAACATTCAGCGACCGCGGTGCATTTATTACGAGATATTTTTAAAGCCAGGATTCAATACGTATTTAACTTTTTTGTGATAGCACCGTAAAGGTTCAAAGCCACATACAAATAAAAGTAGAGCCTCACGAGCCACAGGTCATTGAAGAAAAACATGATCCTCAATTTTAGATCTGGGTCTTAAAAAGTCAGCCGAGGGCTTTAAATATTTCGGTGTAATACAAAAGTTTACACTTCATTCGTGTACATTTACGATACACTCTGTTTCTTTTTTCGATTATATCCGCGTACTAAAGTAATAAAATCTAAAACATAAAACGTACGAGTCCCTAAGGACGTTTGTCACAGAGCCGGTACGACAGAACGTGTATAATTTTCACACGATACCTTACGACCGGTTGGACGAATAGAAAAACGTAATAGAATCTACTAAATATGTTATAGGTTCCGTATGCTCTGCTAATAACCCCTTATAATACTATCTGACCCGGCCACGTGTTGCTGTGGCTCAGTTATGCTTTTATATTTACACGTAACGAATACATTAGCGAGACAATAAAACGATACTAGGCTGTGAGAGTCGGGTGAACGAGTAGCTATTTATATGTATTTTGCTAGTGGCGAGTCAGTTTAGATTATAAACAGTAACCGACGGACGGACATCTTCAAAGTTGTTAATGTTCATTTTATTTACGATTGTAATATATGCTGCATCACGCTTTTGCTTGTTTTCGTCATTGGAAGATGAAAAATTACACAGGCATACATATGTGCTGAGGCATTGAATCAATTGTATAGTTGCGTCTAAATTCCATTTACCCGTACTAGCCATTTTCAAGACAAAACTTAATTTTGAGTTAGTAAAAAACAAAATCAAAATAAATTACGCACAGAATTGGCGAAAGAGTTGGAAAGTAACAGCCGAGTGCATGTTCATACATGTCAAGCAGGATAGCGAATTACTGTTGGGGCGGAGAAATGAAGCGGGGAGGTGGGTACTCGGCCTGGCAAACAAATCATGTTTCTATTGACACTCTCGCCACTCTGTTCGGCCTAGCACTCGGCCGAACACGCGTAATAATGTTTATATGTACTGAGAACTCGGGCGAGAGCAGTGTCTCGCCAGTGTACTTGTTACGTGTAATTAAGGCATTATTATTACCTTACGTTTAACGCGTAACACAAATTTTCCCTACCGTGCCATAAGAAGTTTAACCTCAAAAGGAGTAATGCAACGGCTATTCCGTTTTGCCTTGAATGGCCAAATGTTTCTAGAAAGCTCTTTAGGCGTGGTGTATGATTTTTTGACAATAAAAGCGTCTTAAGCTATTTCTGGAGCTTGTTATTGTTATCGTTATGCTTCGTAGTCTTAGAAATTAATTATAAATATATTAATATTCTATCGTTTGTTTCTTTAGGATATGTCAAGGAACTCTAAATGACTAGTTCCATTGCGATAGATACCGGACTTCAAAGCAAAAAGATGCACAGAAATAGTGCATCTTTAATGATAATTCTCCATCAAATGCGTTAAGCGAAACTTATGAGCGAAGCTATTAAAGTGTTTTTGTGATTAAAATTGTGCATTTCTGTTGTCGCTCAGGTTAAGTCTTATAGTTTTAAACTTGTCATGGAGTATCTAAGAAAAAAATACTATTAATAAGTCAAATAAAAATATCTAATAAAGTAAAAGTGAAGTATAATTACGTATAAGTACGTATAAATATGATTGCTAAATAATATTATAATAATTATCCATAAATGAATGCCATCTGAAACGCAATCTCGATGAAACATTATCTAAACGCTGGTCATGTCATATGACAATGCTTACACGCTGACGAAAATATTTTCGAGGCCGATTCGCTAATTCTTTGAAAAGTTCTCTCGGAATAAAACATATAGAGATACAAAAGACGACATACTTATGCCGCTTGAGGTCGTCTTCTGAGACCTTAATTACAACAACACCCAATGACGTACCTAGCAGGTATTACGTATATTTTATTTTACGAATATACCTTTGCTAGTTCTTGATTATCATTGGCACATCATCTGATTTCCTCTCACGAACTATGTAATTGGAGTCGGTTTAAGTTGATATTTCCAGCTCAATATTATACGAGTTAATCATGTTCAGTGTGAGTGCAAAGACACCTACTATTGGGATGCAAAATAAAGCAAGTGCAAGTTAACGCGTAAACTTAACGCATTAAAAAATCTCATTAAAATAAGTTCAGAAATGAAGTGAATAATATGGTGCTACAATTATTCTGTTTGTCCCTCTGCAGATCTGTCGTGTAGATATAATTATATCGCAGAAACTTCAGTGTGCGCGAGGTTTACATATCGGTTAATGCCGCCAATGTTTACAAATAAGGTCTGTACGTGGAAGGTTTATTCAACCCTACAAGTTTTATAACTTATTCATCCTTTTTGATCTGTCGATGACAATGTAAACGTCTTGAAGCTTGTAATCCAGATAATTTGACGTACGCAGTCGATTATGCGCATTATTAATTAATACTCACCGTCATTCCGCCGATGAAAAATTATTTAAAATGGATAAAACAACGATTAGCTTGACGCCATTTTGTTTTAACATTTGAAGGTTATAGTTAGTATAGTTTTTGTAGGTGTAATTATGTATTTGCTGATATTTTTGCCAGTGTCAAGTCTGACTTATTAACTCACATATTTTATAACTAAAACGTAGACATTTCATAGTTTTTAAACTGTTATAATGAACGTCACTTTGCACTTCCGTATGGAATTGATTGGCCGCTATCGTCTTACTGCAACAAAAAAAAATAGGTTGATTTTAATTATGCGAGCTGAATCTGAAATTAATAATAGAGAGAGAGCGAAATAATAGGTCTTTACCTATGAAATTGCCGTTCTGCAGTACTGGCCATTTCAAATAAAAATAATTTTTGTTTGGCTAAGAATTCTAATTTCAAATTAATTTTATTTTAAAAACATGGAATTCTTTTTCCAAAAGTAGTCATTTGTTTATTAATTAGTGTTACATTTTCATCGCATTTCAATCTTTTTTATCTTCATGGATACGTTAAAAAATTCGAGTAATTATGGAATATGAGTACCGTCGTGGCAGCAACGCGGCACAAGCGGCACGCAACATCAACGACGTTTACGGAGCTAACACTACAAACCAACGCACCACCTGTTATTGGTTTGCTCGCTTCCGTTCTGGGAATTTCGACCTGAAAAATGAACCTCGCGGTCGTCCGAAGACTTTGGTCGACAATGACGAATTAAAGGCGATTGTGGAAGCTGATGATACACAATCTACGGCTGAATTAGCAGCAGCTTTCGACGTTAGCGTCAAAACAATATTGGTCCATTTGCGTCAAATTGGCAAGGTAAAAAAGCTTGACAAATGGGTGCCTCACGAACTCAATGATCGCCAGCGCGAAGTACGCGTCGAGACGTGCCTTGCACTGCTCAACAGACACACAAATGAACCGCATTGTTACCTGCGATGAAAAATGGATTCTGCTTGATAACCGCAAGCACTCAGCAAGTTGGTTGGATCCTGGTTCAGCATCCGGGGTGGTAGGGTGTCTGTACCCGACTGGATCGCGACCACCGTACACCAGGTGGAACACCCGCTATAGTGGCACGTTTGGGCGTGTCGCGTTCCGGGATCAGCCGGTGTATATCCAGCAACTATGGGGGGGGGGGGCTGTCCCTGACTGGGTCGCTTTCAGGCCGGCATGACAGTGGCGACCGGCGATGGATAGTATGTCTTTCGGTGGTCGCCATTGTTTTTGGATTGTACTGTGCTTACCATCACGCACAGTACAGTCACTTTGCCGTGCTACAATAAAAAAAAAAAAAAAAAAACAACCTAAACAATGCCCTAAACGAAAACTTACCCCTAAAAAAGTGATGGTCACTGTTTGGTGGTCTAGCGCCGGTGTGATTCATCACAGCTTCTTACCAAACGGGGTGAGCATTACTGCAGATGTGTACTGTGAAGAACTGAACACAATGATGGAGAAGCTGGCACATCTCCAACCAGCATTTGGTCAATCGCTCGTCTCCGCTGCTCCTGCACGACAACGCGCGACCTCATACTGCACAGCAGACGGTCTCCAAGTTGCAAGAACTGGGGTTGGAAGTTCTCCGTCATCCGCCCTACTCACCAGACCTTGCGCCTACAGACTACTACTTTTTCCAGAATTTGGATAACTCCTTGGCGGGAAAAAAATTCAATACCCGAGAGGCAGTACAAAATGCCTTTGAAGAATTTGTTGCCTCCCGTCCAGCTGATTTATTTAAGAAGGGCATCAATAAACTGCCACTGCGTTGGCAAAGATGCATTGATTGCATGGGTGATTACTTCGATTAATACAAATAAAAAATACATGAAAAAAATTCGTTTAAATTTTTTCATACAAAACGGCAATTTCATAGGTAAAGACCTAATATTAGTAACTAAAACAACAAAAACAATTTAAAACGCGTCCCTTGATTGACGGTTGTACCTGACGCGCCGAAACTGAAACTGTTGGTATGTAACTGTAAAAATAAAAAAAATAACTATAACTAATTCAAATATGTTGAAGATTAACGTGTAATAACCACAAAAGATTACACGAATACATTTACAATTAACATTAGCACTCAAGTACATTGGAATTGAAAATATTATAATAATTAGACGAAGATCACGATAAGTGTTTCTAAGTAAACCCAGGCCACCGTACATACGTTGTAATATCCGCAATAGAGATAGGTTTTAAAGTTTGATCATAGTGTCGCCTGATGTTAAATGACGATGTTCTCCAAGATGGTACACACGTGATACATTGAGGGAAACTGGCTCTCAAGCTTACATCGATCGATCTGTCAGTCTAAATATGTTAGCTGTTATCACGTTCCAAAGGAAGCAAGGTATATTCAGCAGTTAACCGGCGTTAGGGTATTTGTATCTGACTCGATCGCTATCACAATAGACCAGGGACTCCCAAACTGGGTTCCGCAGAACCTAGGGATTCCGTAGGATAGTTATCAGGGTTGCTCCAAAATTAATTAAAACAATAATATTACACATTTCTTTAAAAAATGTTCTTATCTAAGTAGTCCAGTGAAGCTGTTAAGACCTTGCTAGGTTAATAGCGTAGTCAGTAAATAAAAAGTTCGTATATAAATTTCATTGTTGATTTATAATCATTTGATATGGGGTCCCATAAAATAAAAAGGAATTTCGTTGGTTTTCCTTTATCTTAAAAGTTTAGGAACCCCTGCAATAGACTATGTTTCTCTTTGCGTATGTGATATTTAAGGTTCTACTAGAAAAGGGTAGTTGCTGAGTACCATTATATTAGGATCGCACTGTGCTCTCCATTACTTACGCTTTATCGTACTCGTAAGTAGAATCTATGTAATAAGTTGTGGTGGTCCAGGTTTGACCTGTGGAATTTTTCGAAATTCACGCATATTTACTAATATAAATTAGTAACATTATCGGGTGACGGTGAAAGAAGACATCGTGAGGAAACCTGAACCTGAGAAATGTTTTTATAGTATTACAATATGTGAGACAACATGGACTTTGTGTATGTCTCAGAGTTTGAAATCGCCAATTCGTCGTTCGCTGGCGTGGCCCATACCTTCCCTCGGGAAGAGGTCTATGTCCCTGCAGTGGGTCTCTTACAGGCTGTGATGATGATAATGATGAATCTCTGATGCTAATATCGTAAACAAAACTGAGGTTTATTTCGGTTTATTAGGATTGCAACTAAACTATAGTTACCGTTATCTACTTACCCCGAAAGTGACTAAACGTGAAGATATTATTATCCTATTTCACTACCCCTAGTTTTACAAATACAAGTGAGTTAGTTTTTACATTAATCAGCCGTTGTCGCCGCGCGTGCCGTTTGGGTAAATGTCAAATAATGCCCTATAAGACATATTGTTTCAAATGTCAAAATATGAGCGGTTAAGTCAACCGTTTGCATCGTAAATAATAATTACAATCGATCTTAATATAACGGTCGATGGAACTATTAAGGTATTGGACAACTGCCTTCAATTACACTTGGAAGTTTTTGCGTTTAATTCTTCACGATTACTCTATATCATAAGGATAATTAAATGTTACCTTTTTAGACGATATTAATTATTTAGTGTATCATTAATGTTCACAAAGGTATCAAACCGCTTCCTCTATTGATGGATTAGTGAAATTGTACACAGATGCCGAAAATTCAGTTCGAATAAAATTAGTTTTCGAATCCACTAAAGAAATAACTGGATACATAGTATGGCGTCAGAGGATTTATTTACAACTGTTCGAATTTGCGTCAAGTAAAAATCAATCGGCAAATAACTGTCGACAAACTACGACAAATGCATTTGATAGTCGGGCATCATTTTATTATAGTAAGGTCTAAACACTAACTGGAGAAAAATAGAAAAGTTGTAGTCTCTAACTAGGTAGTACACTAAGCATAATTCAATAATAGAGCTAATACGCTAACAAAAGGCTAACTGATGTGCTTTCTTTACTGATTTCGAATATGTATAAAATCCAATATTGCGAATAATGGCAGATTCGCTGCTCTTTAGACAGCGGCATGGTTGTTAGATGTCTCTTGTGCGCTGTTTGTAACCAAGAACCGCCCTAAAATTCGAGTTGAGTTTTGGGAGTAATATCATCTAAACTTTAAATTGCAAGTGGGAACTTTTTTTTGTTCGGAATAGAAAATTAAAATTTACGGATGACTTCTTTATAGAAAAATTTGTTTAAAAGTTTAAAACATAACCAATTCTAAATTCAAAACAATTTATCGGCCTACATAGAAATCTCCTGAATCCCACTACTTCATACTTTCCATCCCACGAGCCTTAAATTCCCCGTTACAGCCTTAAAATTCCCCTGAATTTGTAGGGAAATTCTATTGATCTGGTAATTATATCAGGTATCAAAAAATAAAAATACAATATAGATATTCAAATTTAAACATTATAATAAATATTGTGACTATGTAATTAAAAACTTAACTATAAACAAATAGATTATAAAAATTAAAAACAATTTCACATAACATCAACAGGTTCATTAAAGGATTTGCATAACATCTTCAACATAGATTAAAGCCTATATCTTGTTATAAAAACTTGACTTCGCCTATTCCAGTCTAAACAAGATTTCTGTTCATGACCGATGCCAATAAATCCAGTTTATTTTATCGGTTAACTTCCAATCTATCAGACATGTTCAGAAAACTATACGTTACACCAAATACTATGTACTTGGATAGACAAGTTACACCAGTAGTTAGAACTGTTTATCTATTTGTTATTGTAGATAAGCTTCTGGAAATGTTATTATTGAAACGCCAGTCAAAGTTGGATTAGAAAAGACAGTCTATTTCCGATAGCTACTAACATTTAACTAGAGTTACATTATTGAGAGCGGCCCTAAAAGTCTGTCACAAAAGTCATAATTTCGAGTGGGTAGATTGAAGTAAGGATAGGGAAGTTTTGCGGAAATAATAATCATGACTAAGGTAAATAAGGTACATTTTTACGACTAGACGGTGCCCGCGACTTCCTTCGCTTGTATTTTTTTTTGTTATTTTGTTGTTTCACGAACTCTGGATTAATGGTTGCTCTCTTTTATTGAAGTGGAACTTCTTATGGCATTGTAGAGTAAAAATTTTGTCACACGTTACTACAGGACTTCGTATAGTATATACTTTACGATCAGTCTCATATATATATATATGTATACTCGCGTTTCCGGCGGACGTTGTCCTGCCTTGATAATAAAAAAATCCTAAAATTCAACCTTAGCGCCACCTACTGGGTCCAATAGTGAATATAGACCATTTCCGGATCCACTGGAACAGGCACACAAAATTTCATCAAAATCGGTCCAGCCGTTTAGGAGGAGTACAATGACATGCACACGTACAGAGGAAATTTATATATAAAGATATATGTATATAATTTAATACATATAACCCAAAGAAGTTTCACTTCCTCTACGTGTACACACTAAACACTAATACACGCACTGTTTTTTTTTTTAATTATTACTTTGTAATTACGACTTAACTCTTACAATGTTACCTTTGTTAAATGTTATCTTTGCTACTATATAAGACCCTTAGAAATGTGTAACAATTTTAGGTCATACTCTAAAGAGTGTCCTATATGACAGTAAATGTACCGTCAAAATCGGTTAAGTCGATTCGATGATTAAGTCTGGACAATCAACAGCCTCTACAATTCTATTTATATATAGCTATCATTGATACTAAACGTAAATCATAACATTTCTATGATTAAATGAAGTTTTCTTAGTTGTAACAATAATATAAAGAATAGGGTGTGCCAAAAAAAGCTCGCAAAAGATAAAAAATGCAAAATTATTAAAAAATCAAATTTAAAGGATCCGTAGAAATTTAAATATTAAAGATAGAAATTTGGCTCAATACATTTTTTGTTGATAATTTATCGCTAAATGAGACCTATCCATTCATTTTTACAAAATAAAATTTCTTCACAGTTTACAAGTGACAAAAATTTTCAAAAAACTTATCCCCATATTATTTATATGGGAAAATTTAAAGTTCGTTGGAGGACCTATTAAAATTGAAATTCAGAGCTGTCCTTTGGGCATAAATTTTGTTTGGATATATCCTATTATACTTTGGGATGAGAGCAAGAAAAAAAATTTCGATTTTTTGGGCACACCCTAATAAAGAATTACAAACTCGGGAAGTGAGTATTTTAGTTTCAAACACTCATTTGTAAACCGTACCAATTTTGTCAATGCGGCACGACGTATCTAATGTAATGTATAAGTCATTGTCACAACTTTAATAATCTCTTGGAAACAATTGGGAAGTTTTAAAACGCCGTTAATATAAGTATGTATTTGTGGAGCGTCGTAACTTGTCAAAGTTAAATGGCTGTGGCTTATATAAAGGGATTACGATGAGAAACCAGCCCGGGAATTGTGTTTAGGAGTTGGCGAGTGCAGTGCAAGTCATGCGGTGCCAACGCGGACCGGTTTCTAACAACATAGCCGAGAAAAAGTCAGATTGAGCGTATTCGATATCTTTTGTTAAATAGTATGACAAGCGTAGGTGACGAGTACATAAATAGTAGTAGTTTTAGTTTTACTCTTAAGTTCCCTTTAGTTATTACAAAACTAGCGGCCCGTCCTGGCTTCGCACGAGTAAGCATTTATTATTTAAGCGTTTTTGCCTCTCTCTCAACGCGTTGACCACTGCGCGCGGTTTAGTTTATTTTTCTATTAGAATTTTGTTTACATTGACATTTTTAAATTCGTTATATCTTTTGAATGGAATGGCCGATTTGAATAATTTAAAAAATAATCTGTAGGTATTGAAACAATCTTGAATACGAAATATTTTCATATTTTAGAATAGTCGGATATATTCCAAGCATAGTGTCTCTGTTTAAAAAACTTTTCAATAAGAATAGAAACCGCTAATTTCGTTTTATGGAAGCTTTTACCATAACAGGATTTTACGCTTACGTAATGGAAGTGACTATCTCCGAGCCTGTCTGACTGTAAGTGTTTTTATGGCATAGCTCTCACAAAGTGAATCGTGGTAGTAATCCAGTCAGGTAAAAAAATCCTACCACTTTGATTGCTGGATATACATCGGTAAATTATGGTCTCAATTGATATACATCGATATCTTAAAAAACTTTATGGTACATAATATTTGTTTAAGTTCTGCTGCATTCGCCGTACGTAAGATTCGCTAACAGCTAACAAATATTGCCACTGCTAGGTTAGGCTATTTCGCTTACTTCCATAGCTTAATGTCTTATGGTATTCTGCTATGGGGGACGGCAGATGAGGTAGACTCCATATTTTTACTACAAAAACGGGCAGTTAGAGCAATATATGATATGGTACCTAGCGAATGATTAAAGACAAAATTTCAGGAATTCGGTATCTTAACTCTACCATCCCAATACATTCTTGATAATTTAATGTATGTCCGCAAAAATTTTGAAAGCTGGATTTTGTAAAAGACCGGCATAATCGAAATACTAGAAACTGTAACAATCTGGTCATGCCATATTTCAGACTCAGTCAAACCAGTAATCGTTTTTTAGGTAATGGTAACACCATTTTAGAAACAAGTTCCCAAAGCATGTTACCGATTTACCAGACTAATTTTAATCGTCATGTCAAGCGGGTTTTGGTGTCAATAAAGTATTTTTGATTTTGAAACTACATCTGTATATGAATTCAATTTAATTAGAGTCAAAGACTATTTACGTTGTTAGAAAAAGTTATAGTAATTTATGTTTAAATATAGAGTGTTAGTCCAATATTAATGAATGAGGTAGAGCAGTACTGTGGGCGTTAGACCCGACGCCCACCGGTTATGTTCGTGAATCGATGCAAACTTTGATTCAAGCCCGTTAAGCTTTAATCGTAAAGCCTACTCGTAACTAGTAAGTTATAAGCGTAAGTGTTATTACAACCACAAATATACAGAGACGAAGTCGCGGATTGTTACTAATTCTTAATATGATTACAAACCACGGTTCTATGTTTAGAAATCTATACTAATATGATAAAGCTGAAGAGTTCTTTTGTTTGATCGCGCTATTGTCAGGAACTACTGGTCCGATTTGAAAAAAATATTCCAGTGTTAGATAGCTCATTTATCGAGGAGGGCTATATATAGCGCTAAGACCAATAGGATCGGAGCACCAATGAAGAATGTTTCAAAATCGTTCTTTTTCTCCTTTTGAGACATTCCGCTGCGTGTTAGCGTTAGCCCAAAGTAACCATTCTACGCGGACGAAGTCGCGGGCAGAAGATGGTATTTAAATAAGTGAAATAAAAAAAAATGATAGTTTGAAATAGTCATAAAACAATTCAAAATACCAAGTTCTTGGTAAGTAATTAGGAGAATTAGGTTATCTTTGTCTAGTCTTTATAAGGTTGTACCGCAAATAAAATTGGAGGCATTAAAAAATAAATATATAACTATCTGTAAATTCTATATAAACACGACCAATATTAAATAACGTTCTACTACTTTTTCGGACATTAGCAAACCTATTCCCACTATTGACAATTATTATAAGCTAGCCGGCCCGGCAGACGTTGTCCCGCCCTAATTATAAAAAAAACCTTCCTCATGAACTCCTCTATCTACTGGTGAAACCCGGATGAAAATCCGTTCAGTAGTTCTTGAGTTTATCGCGAACAGACAGACAGACAGACGCGGTAGAGGACTTTGTTTTATACTATGTAATGATGGTATAGATCATTTTTAGTGTTTTGTAATGATTCAATACTCTAACAAATTGGTGGCTCCCTCTTTACAACGTTCCAGCGAGAGTTTTTCTGACCTCCAAGAATTAATGTTCCGTGTTATTACTTCTAATTCACTTCACTCGTGCGCAATAAACAGACTATGTAGATACAATGTATGGTCAAATTATGCTAGTTTATGAATCTATATAAATAAAAATTCATTGCTGAATGCATGCGAATCACTTGAGAATAGGTGCACTTATTCAGCATTTTCTATGTTATATGCGTCGCTACATTTCAGAATGAGCTAAATCCAATTTGAATCGTTCATTTTTTTTTTATTGTAGTTCGGCAAAATGACTGTACTGTGCCTGATGGTAAGCACAGTACAATCCAAAAACAATGGCGACTACCGAGAGACATACTATCCATCGCCGGTCGCCGCTGTCATGTCGGCCTGCGTGAGTATTTCTTCACGTTGCGCTTGAAGGACCCCATGTCATAGGAAGGAGGAAACACACTGGCCAGGAGATTGTTCCACAGCTTCAAAGATAAGATAAGATGTTGCGAACTTTTTAGTTCGTGCCCAGATAGGATTTACCGTAAAACTATAACTAGTATCATTGTTTAAAGATTTCTTACACACCGACAACGAAGTTCAAACGTTACCGTCCAAGGGGTTTTAGTTTTTTCTTTTATGACCTTCATATTTTATCTGTACAAAATTTGCAGATCTAGAGAAATAACGTAAAATATTAGGACGGTTAAAATTGGATTTAGCTTATTTTGGAATGTAACGACTCATATGTGTCAGGACAAGGATTATATGAGAGAAAATGTTTGAAAAGCGTACGACGAAGTGAAGAAATTGTGTTAAAATATCTCCATATAAATGAGTGAATGATTGAAATAGAAACCAGTAGAGAGAACTTCTAAAATATTGACAGAATTAACTGATTGACGTCACCATTTTATTCTATTGCTAGCTGTGCCCGCGACTTCGTCCACCTGGAATCTGATGTATAAAACAATAACTAATAAAGTCATCTGAACATAGTCCATTCGCTTATCTACTTTTCTCTCATACTTAGGTCGCGGCGCCGTTATAATTACAATAACTTGATAGAGTGAACCGATTTTCATGAAAGGAAGACTAAGTTACTCCCGAGGATATGCTTTATGATTTTCTTATATGAGGTTTTATTGTGAACCCAGTACTTTAGCAGTGATGCGTGTTCATACGAACAGACGGACATTTCTGAAAATAATTGAAATGTATTCTATTACTTATTCCTACACACCTGCAACAATTTTTTTCACGAAAATCGAAAATGTACAGACACGTTAGATTTACATTCTTATTATATGTATAGATATAGATATGTATAGATATATATATGTATAGATATAGATATGTATAGATATAGATTTGTATAGATATAGATATGGTCGTACTATAAAGAGTATATTTGTATTTTTTTGCCAACCAATCTTCTAGTAGATTATTACTGGCATTGTCGTGTAGATAATGATTTTACAAGTTTCTTTCGATCTGTTCAATATTTTAACATTGTTATAATTTTATAATTTCTGTAATAAAACCCCATCAATATTCCAAAAACATAGAACCAAATAACATAAGATTATGAACAAAATCTAAAATCCACTACATGACATTCCAAGATTCCGCAAGAAAATATTTGGTGATATTTTCTTTATTAGCGTGTATTTAGAAATGATAGCTTGTAAAAAATAAAAATATAAAAGGACAGTCTAAGGTTAAAAAAACCTAATTAACGTCACAACCGAGTAAGGCAATGCATTAAGTCTAGGAAGATCCTAGTTCTTAAAAGTAGCTATCAGATAATTATATTCAGTGGAAGAATGTTTTCTTAATGATGCTTGAGCAAGACCAGGTTTAAATATGCTGACATTTTATCAAAAGATAAAAATAACTTGTTTCTCTATGAGCAATAACAAATATTCATTTCGAAATATAATAAAAGAGGACATTAAATTTTCATCAGTAAATTTAAAGCAATTTGCACGTAAAATACGTCGCATTCCGTTTTGGGACAGCTCTTATTTAGGGGTCATTTTTTCCGAAATATTTTAACAGCGTACACACAACACAAAATGTATAGACGGTAAGTGGGCAGGCCGCGTCAAATCGTCCGAGAGTTGTGTTGCCAGTTGAAAAAAAACCCTTGATATAATAATATTTTTATTCAATGCTTGGTTATATAGTTCTAAACCATTTTCTATTCCTCGTCTAACTATCATACTGAGGTTATATATATGTCGTCATGTACTTTTTAGTGTGTTTCCGCTTCCCTATTTAATAATAATTTCTTTTTTAGAAGCAGTTTTAACCATTTACTAGTTTGTGTGTGTGTGTGTGTACTAATCAACAGTTATTGTCGTTCTCAGATTGTAAAGAAAAAATAAAAGGACAGTATTTTAAAACATATATACACAATGTACAAGTTTGTTTATTTTCTCACATGAACAATATCTATCATCACGTTGTTACAAATAAAAAACGTATGCGTTCACGCACATATGAAGTTGTACTTCTCTATCTAAAAAAGGTATTAAATGCAATTGGTAACGTTATGATTAAAAAAATATAATAAACCTAAAAGGCTTTAAAATTTAGTTTCGGTATATTTATACATACAGTCAATCTATCTATCAAATTTCATGAATAATTATTTATAACTTTATTTATAGAATCGTATGGTAACGTAGTGTTTTCATCTTTTATTATGGTCGATTTATTGATTATTCTATTTGTCGCCGCGAGATTCTATTTTGTGTGAGACAGTGTACCGACCAAAGATTAGTAAGCCTTTGGCATTACCTGGGGAGCGCATGCAGGGGATAGAGAGGTACACTTCCCGCCGACGAGAGTAATACCATCCCCTCATAATCCCATAATATATAATGTAAACAAATAAAAAAATACATACCTTTAAATCTATAAACGCACGTAAAAAGAGTTTAAAATTTAAAGAAAGCACTTTTATCACGAATACTCACAATAAATTATAATTGATCTTACAATGTTTAAGTCTCATTCGATTGTAAAACCAGCATCGTATATTCATTTGTGGTAACAAAATGTATAAAATAGTAGTATACACGTACATACGTAGCAATACTATTGTTATTTTAAAAATGTATTATTATTTAATTGAAATAAAACTTCTTTAGGCGCGACTAGGAGGCAACTGGACGACAATGTAACGGAAGTCCCTTATAACAATATGGCGTCTCGTTTGTCTACCATCCAGTTTTTAAATATTTTTGATTTTGTCAACAAATAGTTTATAAAGAAATCATTCAAAACTTTTTGAAAAAAAGTTAATAACAATATTAAATTGAATAATAATAAAAATTATACAATAGAATGAATTATGTATATATGGACGCGGGTTCGTGCTGCCTTCTAGTTTCAATGTAAGTAAGTAACAAATTAAATCAAAGCTTCATTATCTGTAATACCATATATCAGCTAATTAGGAACTTAAATAACAGAGGAAATATTATTAGCAACTCTTTGTTATAAAGTAAATAAAATATAGAACAGTTATCATAAACCAATCATATCATATTTGAAGTATTATAGTAATTAAATTAGTGTTTTAAAATGTGTAGTGGTCGACGATAATCTTAATATATATATTTCTTGTGTGCGTGTGTATGTGACTGAACTCCTCCTAAACGACTGGACCGATTTTGATGAAATTTTTTGTGCGTGTTCGAGTGGATCCGAGAATGGTTTAGATTCACAATTGGAACCGGTAGGTGGCGCTGCGGTTGACATTTAGGATTTTTTTTATTATCAAGGCAGGACAACGTCCGCCGAGCCCGCTAGTAAATGTATATATTACTAGTGTTACATCATCAACAAATGCCTTTTTAAATTCTCATATGATGTATTTATTTTTAACTTAATCGCCATCTCTTATAACGGCAAAGAAGTTTTACTTCAATTGCGAGTGACGGTTACAT
The DNA here is from genome assembly GCA_036509395.1 of Antheraea yamamai. NCBI lineage: Eukaryota > Metazoa > Arthropoda > Insecta > Lepidoptera > Saturniidae > Antheraea > Antheraea yamamai. The sequence goes on from AP028446.1 coordinate 19,826,566, forward strand.
GCATTCATTATTTTTCAGTTATGTGCCATTCAATACATTCAGTTTTAATATTATACGTCTGTTTTAGACAAACTAATTTGTCTATTTCACATTTTTTTTTTTTTTATTCGAACTGACTACGCTATTGACCTAGCAAGGTCTTAACAGCTTCACCGGACTACAGACTCTATTTCACATCCCTATTTCAAATCTTATAAACTAAAACATACGTCGTTGTCTTGATTTTTTAAATGAATTGCTGGCAACCCCATCGAGACAGGTTTAGAGGTTTGTCCTTGGGGAGAAATGCGGCCGCCATATTGGGCGAAAGTACGCGGCTTTGACCGAGCCACTGCGCAAGCGCAGCCGGCCGAAACGAACCGATTGACTTGTTCATGATCAATGATCATTCCCAGGTATTAAACCGCGACTGTTTTTACTTTGAACGGCGTATTGGAATGATTTTTATATAAAATCACTTCATTTTTAATCATCGTATTCGTACAGACGTACTGGGAATCCATTAAATGTGTATATAATACATGAGCCGCGAAAAGAAAAGCGTTCAAGGAATTATACTTAACATGGCAGTATAAATCTCGATAATTTCGTATAACTCTTTCTTCCAAAGTTTTTGGCGGGATCTTACTCTGTCGTGTAGTCGCTTTTATATTTTATTCCTAATCTTTTTATTTGGCTCTATATTTTGTAATATTGTTGACATTTTACATGATATAGTTCAGTTATTATGGATAATTGAAGTGGGTGGAAAATAAATACCACGGAGCATGAATTCTGAGATGCCACAAAAACTCCCTGGAAAGTTCTAAACAAGGGGCTACGATCTTGTTACAATATTTAATTTATCGCAAGACAATTGTAATATTATTACCTACTTGACAATGCCAGTGGAATCTGGAAAATTGGTTGCCAATAATAAAATTAAAAGAAACTCTTTCTGCCACGATGCGAATTAAATTTCCGAATATCCTTTATGGAATAGAAAAGAGATACTATATAAGTTTTGTGAATCATAAAGTCAATTACATCTTGCGCAAGAAGATGAAAAGTATGCGAAAAATATTCTTAAATAAACCTAGAACCCGATTGCAGCATTGCCTACCAGGTCCAATTGTAAAATTTACTTTACTTTTCATAAAAACGGCTTTTTGGATGAAACATTAAACTTATGGTGTCGACGAGATTTTTGTAAGTACATTTTATTGCTTCATTTCAAACCGTTCGGACAGGGCACGCAATATTATAGAATATCTGCCGACTACAATTACATTTAGGTATCGGTTCTTTGACTAGGCTGTTTTCCGAACCGGTGGTGCTTTTGACGTTCATAAGCGCCTTATTAGGGCCTAAACTGAATAAAGTATTTTTGATTTCATTTGATTAACTATTGAAAATATATATTTACCACAATAAAAAGTACTCAATAGCAGTCAGCGATAATATACCTTTCTAACAGTGAACTATTTTTAAAAATCGAATCAGTAGTACCGGAGATTGCCCTGAATATCCAAACCGACAAACATAACCTCTTTATAATACAGTAGAACCTCGATACGGTAAAAACCTCTATAACTTCAAAAAACAATCCGTCCCCGTCCCTTCAGAACCTAAAACCACTATTACTTATATAATACGCACCCTCGATAACTTAAACTAATAATTTCAGTATTAGCCCTCAGTTACTTAGAGAAATATTTAGATGAGCTCTGTAACATAACAGTCTGCCAATGAGACATTTCGAATGAATGTACCAAACTAAAAGTTTTTCGAAATTTATTGATTGGACGTGTTTACAAGTTTAATTTTTAACACAAACAATAAGTATACTATCCCCTATTGTTTCTTTGAAATCCCTAAAAGCTGTATTTGTGGTGGTTAGGACAGCGGCTTACTTGGATGATTAGTTGTTGATCACTGTCCAGGAAACTGTGCTGTGTGATTAAAGTTACCTAAGTAAAATGAGTGCAAAACGAAAATTACCAACACTAACATACGCTGATAAATTAAAAGCGACAAAAGCCGTGAAAAGTGGATTAAAAACAAAAGATGTTGGTTGCGGCTCAGTTTGGAATACATGAAAGTACATTATCACTAATAATTAAAAAGAAGCTGAACTCTTGAAGAATTTGATAATCTGGAGATAATTTTATGAAAAGACGAAAAATTGCTAAATTCCCTATCTCGGGGCAATGTTTATTTACGAGGCTCAAACAGTGTCCAAACCAAAACATCAATGTTACAGATTCATAGTAAAAGAAAAAACTGAAGAGATCGCCAATTCGCTGAAAATCCATAATTTTAAAGCTAACAATGGCTGGTTAGAGTACTTCGCAAAACGGTATGATTTGGCTTTCAAGAAAGTATGCGGCGAAAGTTCGAGTTTAACCCTTGATAAATTAAAAACTCTATGACTTAAAATAATTTCTGTTTCCCTTGGGTTTTAACTTATCGAAGTTCTGCCGTATTAGTATAGGTAGATAACTGTTCTGCGACTTCGTCCGCGTGGAACTTTACGCCAACAACAGTATTTCGTTTACTGTATCTACTACTTACTGTATCAAGTGTCTTAGATATTATTTATACATTACTCATTTATACATCATGTTTTATAAGAAATTGAATTGTATTTACTTACCTACTCTTTTCTCGTATTTAACTCGAGCCGTCATTCAAATTACAATAATATTTTATAGAGTGGACCAATTGTAATGAAACAAATATTAAATGTTACTCGAGGATATGCTTTACGAGGTTTGATGAACTCAGTACTTTAGCAGTGATGCAAGTTTAAAGAAACAGACAGACAGACTAACTAAGAATGATTGTTATGTATTTTATTTCTTATTTCTAGACACCTGCCACAATTTTTCTCACAAAAATCTAAAAACTCCAGACACTTTAGATTTACAGTCTAATTATTTGTATAGATGTATAGAATACTTACAATGTACGACTGTAATTCGGAATATAATTTGTTAGATAAAATAGAACATTGAGATTTGTTTGTTAGACGCGATCACTTTGTCCCATTCGTATTGTTCAAATCATGTGGTCAATAACTGACGTCGCTTTAGTTGCGTGAGCAAAAACCTCCGCAGACTCAGACTGCATTCTTTCGTTCCCTCCTCTGGTGAGGGAACGTTACGGCTACCATATGGGATTGTTAGAATAACCGCCAGAGTTTATCGGGAACGCGGTGCGAACTTATTGAGTTTTTATTTTACGACAAGGTTCTGCGTAGGACGAGATTTTTCTTTACGTTTCCGAGTTTTGCGTATAATGTATGCGTATTCTGCGTTTTAATTGCATTCACCAAAAACAAGTAATGTAATGTCTATATTGTTTGTCCTACCTTAAATGGATTTATCTTTGGTATTTATTTATTTATTAAAAGACAGCTAATGACCAATACACCATACATGAATCGACAATATATATAGACAATGTATAGGCCTTTAAAAGCTGCCGTAGCATGCGTTATGTGGTAGATAAACTCGATCAAAACACTAGAAAGATAGAATTAATCTTTATACATATAATAAGAATGTAAATCTAACGTGTCTGTACTTTTGGATTTTTGTGAAAAAATAGTTGCAGGTATATTGGTATAAGTAACAAAATACATTTCAATAATTTTTAGAAATGTCTGTCTGTCTGTTTGTTTGAACAGGCATCACTGCTAAAGTACTGCGTTCACGATAAAATATCAAAAAACATAAATCATATCCTCGAATAACATTTAGTCTTGGTTTTATTAACATCGGTTCAATCTATCAAAAGTTATTGTAATTTTAATAACGAAGCGACTTAATTACGAGAGAAAAGTAGATAAGAAAATGGGCATAATATATTCAGCTGATTTTTCCGGCAAATATAATATAGAAATGTGAGAATATCAGATTAATTAAAAGTAAAACATGTTTCTAGACTAATATATGTAAAAATCTGACAATTCTTCTATATGTTACAGTCCATGAAAAGATGTACACTTATTTAGTATATTATATTAAATATATTAAAGCATAGTGTAATAATAATTGGATGTATGTGTAATAATAGTAAAAATTATAAAACAAATTGTGTTTTCTGAATAAAACCAACGCATTTGTACTCCAAATACATATTTTGAAAGAACCCACGTGAGATTACGGGAGATGCGTCAAAAATCTTCAAAAACGCTTGACGTAATTAATGGACAGCCCCTAAGAGTTTCAGTAAAATCCGCTGAGTACTTTTATATGACACAGTAGGAAAGCAATTCATACTTATAAATTTTCTCATATATAATTACAAGTTACTATTCTCTTTAATAATAGTTATGACTGCCATTAACAAGTCGGATAATATTATTAAAAGTATTCCGCGATAACTTCAATATTCCAACCAGATAGTGGCCCCATAGCACTTTCCAGGGAGTTTATATGACATTTCGGAATTCATCGCTCCGTGATATTATTTCCTATATACGTCACTTGTACACAATAACAGAATTATATTACGAGAGATAACAGTATTACAAAATATAGGGTCAAATAACTCATGATTATGACATACTTAGATCCCGTTATAAATGAAAGTTAAATCTTAAAGGAGTGAAAAAGGGATGGAGGATACTAGAAAAAAGCCAATTTTGCAATTCTCAAAAAAGTTTCAAAAGAAGTGGTGTCGTCATTAAAATTACGATAACTTTTGATAGACCGAACCGGTTTTAATGCAATAAAGACTAAATGTTACTCGAAGATAGGCTTTATGATTTTCATGAAAAAGTTTTATCATGAACCCAGTACTTTAGCAGTGATGCGTGTTCACACAAATAGACAGACAAACATTTCTAAAAATGATTGAAATGTATATTATTACTTATTCCTACACACCAGCAACAATTTATTTACAAAAATCTAACAAGTACAGACACTTTAGGTTTAGGTTTTATATGTATAGATATAGATACTATTGACAAAAGTAACGCAACGATCTACTATTATGTTGCACTTTTTAAGTTTTTTCCTATCTAACCAAGCTCGGGTCCAATTTAACACGGCATCTAACGTAGGTCTTAGACCCTACAATAAGACGAATGGTACTCCGGAGGCGACTATATAAGGGGTATGTCAATTTATTGAACGCACTCGATAGCTCGCGTTCCCGCGCATTCTATCCAACATGGCGGCCGCGACCGGCCATCCTTTTTTTATCCTATTTCTCATGTTTTATAAAATATTTCTGTTTATTATTAGACGTATACTTCGCTTAGTTCAGTATACACTAAGATGTTAGATGTTAAAATGAAATTCAAAAGTATTTGACACATAATATGATACTGGAATTTTTCTTTAACGACATTATGTTAATGTTGTGGAATTAGTACTCATCACCAAAGAGACATTAGCGATCGAAGTTATAAAGTGCAAGTTATATGTAGGTAATGTTTTTTAAATTAATTACTCACAACATTGAGCCTCACTGTTTACCTTCTAATAAGAAAAGTCATATAAAATAATATAGCATAATTAAATACTGGTCCCATATTATTTATAACACTTAACTCAGGTGTTTGTTGGATTATTTTTGCAAGATACGTTTAAAAACATCCTGATACTATTTTAATAACTATTTTCTATAATTATATTACCTACATTTTTATATTCCCTCAAAATGTTTTAATAGTTTTTTGTTTGTTTTATATTTGATAACCAATCTTCTGGTAAATTATTACTGCCATTGTCGAGTAGGTAATGATATTACATTTTACATTATATTTTGTGATATTGGTGGTGTTTTACGTAATATAGTTTGGTTATTGTGCATAAGTGAAGTGGATGGGAAATAATTTTTTTTTTATATCATAGGAGGCAAACGACCGGTGGGTCACCTGATGTTAAGTGATCACCACCGTCCATAGACACTTGCAACATCAGGGGAGTCACAAATGCGTTGCCAACCTGTCTTGGGAGAGAGGGGGTGTAAGGGAAGGGGAAGGGGAGGGGACGTGGGCCTCCGACGCTCTCACTGACCGAACGAAACGCAACAACGCAAGCACTGTTACTTCACGTCGGTTTTCTGTGAGAGGGTGGTAGTACCCTGGGCGAGCCGGCCCATTCAAGCTGAAACCATTAATAGCCTCAGCGTAGCTCTACCACCTACCAGAATACCATGAATTCTGGGATACCACAAAAACTCCATGCAATGTCTAATAAAGGAGCCATCATCTTGTTAGAACATTGAAATTATAGCAAAAAACTTATTATAATATTATTACCTCCTAGATAATAGCAGTAATAGTTTGGTTGCTAAAAATGAAACAGAAACAAATGTTATCCACGTTTCTTAGCTTACTTTGTTGATGGGGAAGGAAGCTTATTACCCTTATCTGTAGATATATGTTGATATAGATTACAGTCATAATAAAAAATGACGGAGAACCTGTTTTAAGTGATGTGTGAAACAATGGATTCTGAGTTGAACGGCCAGAACAATGCCACGACATATTTTTAAAATCTATATTTCTATACTAATGTTATAAAGTTGAAGAGTTTGTTTGCTTGATCGCGCTAACCTTAGAAACTGCTGGTCTGACTTGAAGCATTCTTGAGTGTTAGATAGCTCATTTATCTCTAAAATCTGTTTTTTTTTCTAGTTTATCATGCATTTGTAACGATATAAATACCACAAAAGTTTACGAGATGGCGCTTTAATTAGTTATAAAAAATGTTTTTGAAAATGAAAACTTAATCTCGTTGTAATCTGAAACTCGGTGAAACGTAAAAGCGACATTAAAAAGAGACAAACATATACATCTATAGGATTTAATGTGTGAGAGAGTGAGATAGAATACATTATACTGTTTCTTTTATTCACGATCTCCTCATTGTCTATTGCACTATTTAATACATGCACTGGTCTGAGCGTTGTACGTGAGTGTATACGTCTGCGCATTACGAAGTCCTGAAAGGCGTCATATTCGTCTATATTGTTTATGTGTATCGTTTATATGAATATTTTATCGATTTTTAAGTTAAAAGTGAAAACTGTGTATGAGCTGCACTTTTTTAAACGTATTTTCAGACAACACACTTATACAAGTAAACTTGGAAAGCAAAACTTTATTTATATACAATATTAGATCGATATCGTTAGAGCAGTTTACAAGATACACGAAATAAATTTATGTATACAATAATTATAATTGCTCGATAAAGTTATAGGATAGGATACTAGGGGCAAAATCTCGTTGCAGATTGGGTTATAAATCATATTTTGTGGTCATGAGGATGTGCAGGCGGTATGCTATCGATAACAAGCTGGTGAAGTCGATGACCACTACGCAACTTAAAGCGCGGTCATTCATTTTCAGGTCTGGCTATGCGTAATTTCTATTTATTGCGTAGACTTAACGAGACGAAAACTTATCGATAAAAGTGATGTACGTCACTATACGTTATCATAACACCTATGAATACAAGGGAGCGCCTCACCTACACCGTTCTGCGCACACGTTTTATTACCGCATCTAGTATAGATATAGTGCAGTTACTTTGTCATAACTTTTTTTTTACATGGGGAAATCCCTACGAATTCCCACCCTAGCCGGGCAGCTGAGGGTATGTCCGACTTGCACGGACTAAAACCCCATGGTGCCTTCAATCACGTATAGGCCAGGGAGCAGGAACTGGCGAACTGGCACTGCGTCTACTCCCCGGCACTTTGTCATAACCTAACCTAACATTATCAATAATGAGTTATGCCCGCGACTTCGCATCATTTTATTACGCAGCTACTTTCATTTTTTATTCCTATTTCATCAATTTAATACAAAACGATCACTATAGTCTATGAATATTGAATACAAATCTAGTATACAACATTTCTTTAGTAAATACAAAATTAAATTACTACAATTTTTGACGTTTGGAAATGACGGTACTCTTTATACATCCGAAAAAATAAACTGCCTATGTCTATAGCTATTATATATAAGTTCGTAAAAATATGTTGTGTTATATATGTTATGTATAATGAGAAGATATACCTACAATGATTTTCCCAACACGTGAACTGGGTAGGTACGCGTGACTCGTACAGAACCTTATGGTGTAACATAGGACGATAAAGGCATTGCTACCTTAACAAGTTTTCGATTGTTAGCACAAGTGTAATACAACATTGTTGGGACCGGGAGTGATTCTCAAACTGATCACGTATTAAATCACTTCAAATAATTTTATAAAGAATTTATAATATGACCATGATTTATAATATTGAGCATGGTCACAAATTAGTAATTTCATAATTCAGGCTCAGTACGATCTGGAAACAGATTTTAAGATAATAAGGTTAGGTTCTATAACAAAGGCCCAAAGCACATTACTAATTTGCCATATAGTAAGCGGGTTTTAATGTTTAAAGGCTATTTATTATTATAGGGTGGATCAATATCTGAACTGGTCATGGTCTGAAAATAACGCCACTGTTTGTGCATCCACTAAAACAAATGTACTTACCTATTTTTTGTAAAAATATGTATCATAAAAAGATAAACCAGATCGAGTTTCTTGCCGGTTCTTCTTAATAATAATAATAATAATTTATTCGATTCAGATATTACATCCATTTTTGTTAGTAAAACTTAGCCTATGTTAAAATACAGCATGTTTTAATACTATTTACAAATTTCTTCACACATACACACCCACAATCAAAATATATTAATGTGTATAGGTGCACACACTTTTTAACAACTTTGTCCATTTGTGAACAAACAAACTGTCAGATCTACTTGATAACATCTTCAAGACACTATTTGAGCTGCCACACATTCGATCCATCAGGGAGTTTGCTTTTTTTCGAATGATTGCGTAAAAATCATCCACACGAGCTTCAGCAAACATGCCCGATGCACTACAATATCGAGGCAACCCCAACAATGCCCTGAAGACATTGTTGTACTGTATACGCAATGCATTGTATGCAAGCAGTGTATATGAGGTCCAGAGATTGCTGGTATAGAAGCTCTGGCAGTAGGCTTTAAATAATGTTATTTTTACACTTGGTGTGCAACGTGTAAACCTCCGTACCAGCATATTTCCTCTCACCGTCAATGCCCTGCGCTCTCTTTCTATGTCCTTGTCATATTTCATATTATCCGTGATGTAATGTCCAAGATATTTAACTTGTGAAACTCTTTCTAAAGCATTGCCACTAAGACTCACAGGTAGATTGCAAGTAATAGCTTTCTCGCGAGGATTAAATAACATATAATAGCTTTTATTACAATTGTATTTAAGACCATATAAATTAACATAAGTTTCACACACTCGTAACAATTTCCTGAGACCACCAATCGAAGGGCTCAACAGCACCATGTCGTCGGCATAATCTATATTATTAACATTTATACCATCAATATAGCACCCGACATGCATGCTGTTCAGTTTCAGAATCAGGTCATTTATGTACAAATTAAATAAATTTGGCGACGTCAGACCACCCTGTCTTACTCCACATTTAAGTTTATATGCTTCAGAAAGAGTTCCAACCCATCGAATATGATTAATTCGATTGCTGTACCAATATTCAAAAACTAAAGATATTTCATTTGGTATTCCAGTGTTTCGCAACTTTTGCCATAATGCTTGATAGTTTACCATATCAAAAGCCTTTGATAGGTCCAAGAAACATGCATACACTGGCGTACGTCTATCTGTGTAATATCTCACAACTTGCTTCAAAGTCAAAATAGCGGTTTCAGTAGATAGACCAGTTCGAAACCCAAACTGAGTATCATGAAGATTGATGTAATTATTTAATTGTGACTTAAGCAAACTATCTAGTATCTTAGCCATTATTGTTGCCAGCGATATAGGCCTATAATTACTCAGTAAAGATATGTCACCAGTCTTATTTTTGACGATTGGTACAACAATCGTCTTCATCAGATCTTCAGGAAGATAACAATGTCCTATACACAAGGATGACTGGGTTGTTTTCCAAACCAAGTATTTTTTTATTTTAATTACTGATTTAATAAGTATTTAGGCCAAGTACCGGCCACCACTTCGTTAGTTTATTAAAATGATCGCAAGAAACTTGTAATATCTTTTACCTTGTTATATCTTAAAAATTAGCTACTCGACAATGACAATAATCTACTAGAAGGTCTGTTGTCAAAAATAATATAAATAAATAACATTAATGTATGTTCCTTATATACTAATTCATTTACAAAATAAATAGGAAACCGGAGGGATGACCTGGGATTGTCTCTTAAATTTAGTAGCTTAAACCTGTCAAAAGGTGAATGCAGATAAAACTTTAAACTTAAAAATGGTATACAGCCAAACACAAAAGCCTAAATATGTACTGCGTCAGTTAGGTTAGGTTAGTTACGACATGGTCGCAGTTGAAAAAAAATGGAGAGCTGTTCTCTCCTTCTGCGAACTTGCCCTGTTGCAGAAGGAGGAGGCAGAGAGAGGTAGGGAGAAGAGCGCCGACGCATCAACGAAACGCCGCTGGAGAACCGGACGCGGAGGGAGGAGAGGTGGCGGTACATTCCACCAGAGGCCTCCCTGAGAAACCTCACAAGTAGGCTGTGTAGGGGGGTAGGGAAGGTTAGGTAGGTAAGATTAGAGTTAGCATTAGGATATGTAGAGATAGGGTACGGGTAGGAGTAGGTAGGGTAGCTTAGGGGGGGTTAGGAATAGAGTAGGACTGAGATGCCTTAAGGGAGGCTGAGGCGGATGAGGAGTAAACCTCGTTAACAAATTCATGGCGGGGTGGCGGCGGAAGGGCTCCCTCTCCGCTGTTGGCCGAATCCAGGCAGGAAGGGGCGGGCGCCCCGACCTTCCATTGCACAGCTTCGGCAGGCTGGGAGGCAGTCCCGCAACCGGGCTTCCTCAGCCGGGTGTGGCGTGAAAACGCCTGTCGCCGGAGGGTGTTGCGGAGCCTGTTCACGCACACCGTAAACCTATGCCTCATGAGCTCTACATTCGATTCTATGAAGCTTAAATCTTTATAGATTTGGACAGTCCAGAGATTAAAGCAGCTGTAATACCCGCCATAATAGCACGCTTAGACAATTCTAAGCGTGCTATTATAACCCCAATGGGTTTAGAGAGTCTTTTCTCAGTTGGGTTGCGATAAACTCGTTATGATAATTCTTAGTTTGGGGTGTCTCGGTATGAGTCGGTAATCAATTAACAGCAACAAGTATGGTATACATGGATTTGCGTCATCGATATGCTCGTGACGTATTGCGCTTGCGCCAGAATAGCGTCGCGTAGTATTGTGGCCTGCGTAAATGTAATATTGATATTTTATATTCAGCTTGTGCAGCCCACCATGTTTGATTAACTAATAAAATGTATATAGTTATTGCCCGTATAATGTTGATAATTTAAGTAATTAAGGCTCTAATTGATTTAAAAATTCTAAAAAGAAACAGTTATTCCATTGCTTTGAGTGTTCTGTGGGCAGTCCTTATGACAGTCTCGATTCTTTTTTTTACTTTGCTTACGTCAGGCATAATGCCTCCCTTCCATGCTACCATAAAAGTACCTTGGATGAACCTTTTAAGTTTATGTTGGAATCAAATCATTGATGTTTTCTATTAAATGTATAAGGTTTAGAACCACTGTTTAAACTTAACAAACAGTCACTTATGTTCAAATATTTTCTAATACGCGATGCCCTAACATTCATGATTTTTCGAAGAAGCATATATAAAAGAGAAAATACGTATTTATTTCATACTAACATTCTCTTGAGAGAATATAATAATGTTCTGAATATTTATATATATATACTAGCTGAGCCGGCCACGCGGCTTGCTGTGACTCAGTTATTACATGTTGAAATAAATTTATGATAAAGTATTTGCGTGGTGCAATCTATGAGATATCTATAATCGTCGGTCCTACAGTTTTCTGTCAACAAACTAATTTGAAGCGCCATCTGTTCGACATTGATGAAACTTACAATTAATAACAATAATCCACATTAACAACCATGTAATTCGTAATTAAAAAATATTTATGCAATTAATCGAAATATAAATTATCCTATCCCTCAAGTTGGACCAAATTATACATAAATGCCAACTTTCATGAAGGTCGGTTGAGTAGTTTCGGAGTTAATCGTGGACAAACGTCATGACACTGGATTTGTATATATTTAGATAAATGTACTTACATACACGGTATGAATGTACATGTATACAGCGGGTTCCACTGTCGTAACTGCAGGCGGTCTAGTAGTTAGTTAGACCAGTGGAATGTCGATTCGATGTCCGCTTGTTCGATGTTTATGTTATTTTTTCCAAATATCCATTCATTGACGTAATTCACACAATGACTGTCAGAGAGATATGAACGTTTGAGATAAAATACAGTTATAAATTCTTTAAGCCATGGTAACACAATAATAATACGCAACGACAATGTATTAAAATGCACCGCGGTCGCTAAATGTTCGCCATCTTGCTCTATTATCTCGCTTTGGTTACCCTTGGTTAGACTTGCGAAAAAGGATAACGCGAACTTGCCACGGGCGAGCGCGGTGCATTTAATTCGAAACCTTTTTAAAGTTAGTATTTAACTTTTTTGTAATAACGTGACACAACGTTTGTAATAAATAGTGACACGTTAAACTTAGAGGAACCTGTCTGTCAAGTGTAGCTGTTGGAACACACCAACAGGTGCTTGGCGTCAGATTTTCAATTTCAAGGGTGGTAGGTAATCAGGCGGCCTTAGAAAAAAGCCCTACCACCATGCCATGGATTCAGTACGATGTTTTCTTTTACCGAAAGCTACGACTGTTTTTATTTTTTTTATTTTTCTGCAGACTCTCGGTCCTCACCATTTTTTTGCTATTGCTTTTTAAGTGTAAGTTAAAAATCGTATCTGTGAGCATCTATTGGGTGTTTTTTTTTTGATATATTTATTTTTATTGTTTTTTTTTTATATATATTTATTTCTTTGTTTTTATGATTTCATTTAACTATTTTATGACGGATTTTTTTTTAAAGACGTTATTGCCTTTATGGCGGTTTCATTCCGGTCCTCTATCGCCATCTTTAGATTATAATCCACGATATGCCGCGCCGGAGCGTCCATGGCCCGACGGATAAACCTACTAACTGCGTCATCAGTCACGTCGGTATAGTAGACACAGGTGTGGGTGTGTCTGGATACTGCTTCTATAGCATGTGAAACACTATCGTGGATTTGCATCCTTCTGCTCTTTGTTTGCAGGATCACCACCGATTTGAAGGTCAATCCCTGGGATTCGTGGACTGTCAGAACGCGCGATTCTTCCCCTACCCCGTAGCCCTTGTTTATCAGGGCTTTTTTCTCTTCTTGTGTGTGTACCAGGAAGAGAGTGTCGGGGGTGTGGGAGGATATTTGTTCGCCCTGATAGCCCCTGATGCTCAGAGATCTCACTATCGGTTTCGGTGAGTATATACCGTCGTATACTTGACTCAGTGCATAGGCTACTTCCATCGGGTTCCTATATGTACAAGTGAGCTGTTGGTCAATACCAGCTACGGCCGTTGGTCTGCTGTAAACCATCCGAAATAAGTTTTCCCGATCAATGTAGGTTAGTTGGTTGAAATCTCCGATGAGGAGAATTTCGCTTGCTTCCGCCAGCCGGCCGGCAGTCAGGATGGTCCCGAAATGGTTCATGAGAGCTTCATCCACGATTAACCTTGGACGCTTATCGTGCTCTCTGAAACCATTTACTAGTATGGACGCCATGGTGCGCACCCGCTTTTCGGCTTTTTTGCCGTGTGCCTGCACCAGTTTCTCCTGTAAGTCTTTTGCCGCCTCGGTTGTGGTGGTCGCCACAGCGTCCCTCTCCACATCGAAGTTTTTTCGATCGTTTCGAAAAACGACGCAGTTGTTAGGATTCGAACCTACGTCCATCGATGCGATACTCGAACACGCTACCAACTAAGCCATCATTGCTTCGAACTTATGTATCATTGTGGGCTCAAATTCTGACTCACGTTCGAGTTAAAGAAAAGTTTGTGCAGTGAGTATAGGTAAAGCATTGGTACTTACGTTTTAACTCCACCGCAGTGCTTGTCTTTGGTTCGCAAGTCTAACCTAACCGAACCGAGTCGGAAAAAATTAAAAAGATAAATAGTCCGTCTATCAATATACACGGCAAGATATCAATCACATGACCCAGGTGTAGATTGTTTTTTGGCGTGTGTCTTGGTCACACGCAGCTCTCTTGTCCTCTGATATGGTGGTCAGAGATTTTGTTCATCATTTTAGTTCTATATTGTTACTTCCTATTTTGACTTGTTTATTTTCTTGCAGTAATCCACTATATTGTTACAGAATTGTTCGAATATGTCAATCTTGTCTTTGTCTTCCATTACTTGGTATATATTTTCTTTTCTAATTTCCATTCCTATTTCTTGTTTCATGTCATATCTTTTCCTTGCAAAGATTGGGCAGTCTAATATTAAGTGCATTGGTGATTGGCTTATTCCGTCTTCACATACGCAACTCGGGTCTTCCTTGCACTTAAAGCGGTGGAGATATTCTCCGAATGCACCGTGTCCTGTTATTATTTGGATAAACTTTTTGTCCAGGTGATTTTCTCTAATTGTTTTATATGCTTTTTCTACGTCCGAGAAAAATATTTTTGTATTTTCTGCCTTCAGTTCCGTTTTGTATCTCTCACTCCATTCTTGTATTGACTTTTGTCTTGTTTCTCGTTTCACATATGAAATTGGGCATCGGTCATAGTGTGCTTGGTGTAGATTGTCTGCACTTGACCAACTTCAGTTGTGGTGGCGGTAATGCGTAATTCGTTCGGTGCAATGTGGTTGATATTGTTCGACTCGGTTAGGTTAGGTTAGACTTGCGACACAAAGACAGCATTACGGTCGGCGAGCGCATTGCGGTGGCGTTAATACGTAAGCACCAAAGCATTTAATTAATGGTGACTTCGCTGGCTACAATCCTCAAATCTTAATCTTGCCGCAAAGCACATACCCGAATGCTATGAGAAGCAGTTCAATTTTTCATATATTATATTACTATCATAGGAACATAATAGTATGCGTACTAAGCGATTAAATTTATAGAGTATGCTAGTTAATCGTCACCGAGCATATTACGCTTGCGCAACTTGTGCTAGACTAGCGACCTGTAGTATACCGGCCCATGTATGTCAAATATCAAAGTTTCGTATTGAGGTTGTGCAGCCTATCATATGTTTGACTAATTAATAAACTCGCCCGCTCGCATCGGAAGAGTCAACATCGATCTGAAGATGCTCCGTGATGGAGCGAAACACGTTTAGACGTAGTATTTTTCAATCAATTCCAAGCGGAAGTACAAAGTAGCATCCACTATAATATTTAATAAACTGTATAAAAATGTGTATAATTATTGCTCCGTGTGCCGATAGGTGTGAACACCAGACTAACGTTAATAATTTCAATATAGAAATTACGTAATTTAAATAATTCATTTAAAAATTCAAAAGAGAAGACAGTTGTTTCTTTGTTTTGAGTTTTTACTTCTGTCGGCAGTCCTTATTAATGTCTCGATTTTTTTTCAACATAAAGCACGACCGGAATGTAACGAGCTAAACATGCGACTGAGTACCTATATGGTACCTCGTAAACATAGACATTCACAGTTCGGCCCTTCTCGATAATGCTCAGTTTTCGTCGAACGACATACCAGAATTATTACTTCGTTACCGCTTAGCATACCACCTATAAAGTATATGATAATTGCTCCGCTCCTAAGGATAATAGCGTGTTCTTAGCTTACAACCTAAATAGCGAAGCAAAAACAAGTGATCAAGTGAGATTCATATTTCTAGAGATTAACTCGTTCAAATATACAAGAAAAGCTTTTGAAAAGATAAACCTACGTTCCCAAAATCTATAGTAACAAACTATACTAATATATTATAAAGCTGTTTGTTTGTTTGTTTGTTTGGTTGAACGCGCTAATCCCAGGAACTACTGGTCCGATTTGAAAAATTATTTTAATGTTAGACAGCTCATTTATCGAAGAAGGCTATAAGCTATCATCACACTAAGACCAATAGGAGCGGAGCACCAATAAATAATGTTTGAAAATCGGTTTTTTCTTTTAAGAGCTTCCACTGCGTGTTAGCGTTAGCCCAAAGTAACTATTCCGCGCGGACAAAATCACGGGCAGAAGCTACTACATCATACTTTGGCTTCGTGGTTAAGACAATTCACCCTCAAAGATGTGTATCTATAATAAGTGTTTAAAACGAATTACGTGCCAATGATACACCAAATCCACCATACTCTTCAAGCTGAAATCAGTATATTGACTGCAAACAAGTCAAGATATACAGAGACCAAAAACCGGTAGTAAGCAATAAGATCCTTACAGTGGGGGCGATGCTGTTGAATATAATGCCACCTCATTTACAAGTTTGTCTGGAAACGAAGCCAGTTCGATACGAGACCACGTACATGCATTATTAATAATCTAAGATCTGTTATTAATACCCTATAAAGCTCTACTGTGGATTCTCTATACACACCATCTTTATATAAAGTAGCTTTTACATTGGATGACAAAACTCTGCATTTTTGAAGTGAAAACTTCGTTAGGCGCGTTGAGCGGTATTTTTTTGGCAGGAGATAAATTTATAATTTCACGTCATGACATGCTAGTAAGCTTAAGCGACCGTATTGTGCGGCTTGCGTCAGACTAACGACGCGGAGTTTAAAAGCCTGTGTACATTTAATATTGATATTTTGTACTAAGATTGTGCATCATATTTTTTTTTTTTTTTTTTTTATATCATAGGAGGCAAACGAACAGGTGGGTCACCTGATGTAAGTGATCACCACCGTCCATAGACACTTGCAACACCAGAGGAGTCGCAAGTGCGTTGCCAGCCTGTGTAGGGAGGGGGGGGGAGGAAGGGAAGGGGAAAGTGGAAGGGGAGGGGAGGTGGGTGTCCGGCGCTCTCACTGACCGAACGAAACGCAACAATGCAAGCACTGTTACTTCACGTCGGTTTTCTGTGAGCGGGTGGTACCACCCCGGGCGAGCCGACCCATTTATGCTGAAACCAGTAATAGTTTCAGCGTGACTCTACCACCTATGAGAAAATGTATGATGAATATGTTTGATCCTATGTTTGATGTTTTATGTTAGATGAATTAATAAATTGTATAAAAAAGTATAAAATTACCTAGTATTCGGAGTGCTAATAGATGTGAAAGAGAGACTAATGATAATAATTTATATTTACAAGTCATGAAATTTAAATAATTCACAAATTCAAAAGAGAACATAGTTTAAATTCCATTGTTTTGAGTTTTCAGTTCTGTAGACAGTCCTTATCACTGCCTCGACTTTTTTAAACAACAAACAACGTAATGTGCTATTTATTTCTGTACAGTAATTCTTTTAAATTTATACGATAAGTTGGATTAAGTGATGATGTTGTAAGCAGAATTTGTGTATATAACTCGGAATAATCTTTATATACAAAAATCAATCTTTGTATCTTTGTCTGCTATGCATGCCGAAACTACTGAACAGATTGTGATAATAATTTAGGGGGTATTCTGGGGACGCTCGAGAGTGTTCCTGTATCAAAAAATCTATATATATAAGTGTATTTTTAATATATTAATGAAATTGTTTTCCTTAAAGAATGAAAGGGTTTTGACACTACATTTCACTATTATTTTGACATATTTCAATTGAATATAATTAGCTATTTAACCCATCGGCTTCCGAATTAGCCACAATAGGTAAAAATGGCATACGCTAAATTTTAATTACTTTTTTAAATTTCGCGACATTCGGCAATGACATTTATGTACCCGTCTGCTTGCAATAATACATTTATTTTTATGACAATGTGATACATTACATACGTATATCATTTTTATCTATAGTAATATTATTGAACGTAATAAATACTTTTCTTTATCCTCCACCTACACAGGTGAAGTAGTTGCTATATTAGAAGCTATCAAATTTGTACTATCACATAAATTAGATCAAACTATCATATTTATTTATTTAGGTAACAAACAGCCATACCTAAACATGTTATAATGCTATATGTTATATGTGTTGTTTTATATGTGTTATATGTTGTAACATGTTATATGTTGACAGATTCTCTGTGTTGCTTAGAAACTATTCAGCATAGTCCGATTTTTTCTAAAGTAGAGTCCCCAGTTATCATAATTATTAAATTCCATTTGTATCAACGTCATTATTTAGGAATTTATGTAGTTCTGGCATGGATACCAGGACATAGTGGGAACCAGGGTAATGAAGCTGTTGGTCTTCTTGCCAAAGAACTTATCCAGTCTGGATATTTTGATCACTATAATACCCATGTTCAGGATTTATCCTCTCCAAACAAGACTGATATGTTTGCATGATGGAACTCAAACTGGTATGCATCCAACCAAATTAATGGTAAATCATATGCTTTCGGATATATTCAGGATAACATTCCGGGTAAGCCATAGCATTATAAGTTTCGTAACTGTTACAAGCTTGCTGCGTCTACTATCTGTAGACTGACGATCTATCTGTAGAGGTGTGCTGAGTCCATCTTGTAGAGTTCAGAATCAGGAACAACTCTATATGTAAGTGCGGGTTGGATGAAGGCACTCTATAACACATTTTTTTTAATTGCCCCAATTTTGTATTGTATTTTATGATATTTTACTTAACAATATACTACGTTCGTCAGATTTTAACAAAAGCACAAATGTGTGTATTTTGCCCTTTTGCCAAAATTCTGGCTAATTTTATAAGTTTTAACAAAATTAAACTTTAACTTTACTGTTAGTTATTGCGTATTAACAGTAATTATTATGTAAATATATATTTATTTAAGGCATGATATCTGTAAGTGTTGTGTTTGTCTTTGTGTATTTCAGTGGCCTCATTTGGAAGAATTAAATTATACAATAAAAATTTAATACTATCTATAAAGTGACTCTCCCATGAGTGACTTGACACTGGTAGAATTCGTATTAAGTTAAACTCTAATATTAAAAAGTTGATGATGAAGTTAGTGAGTTTGGATGTTTGGGGTAATCTCTGGTACTACTCATCCGATTTTGAAAATTCTTTCCCTGTTCGAAAGGTATATTAGACTCTTTTTTTGCTACATATATATTTTTAATAATTGATCACGATAAATGTAATTAAAATTAGCAAAATTCTATAATATGACGTGCACTGCTTGAACGGTTTGAAATAAAAGAATAAATTTTATGGCAAAAATATTCATTACTGTTACAAAGATGTCCGCGACACCATGTATATCTAAGTTTAATATCTCAGCCAACAAGATGATGGGCTATGTGTCAAAAGTAAAATAAATTTGGCAAGATTAAGTTTGGATGGAGATTTCACGTATACTTACAAATTCTTATAGAACAAACAACTAAATTGGACCCGATTGGTAATGCTACTAACGGATGCTAGGCTTATTTTAAAAGATTTCTCACATATCCCCACATTCTCACCGCGTATAGTGAGTTCATGAATAGTTTGGATTAACAATTGAGAATTGTAGGTGTCGCTGTAATCGGGTATTAGGTTTCATAAGATTGTTTGCGTTTAAAAATATAATTTAAACCGGTAGTAACCTACTTGGTGCAGACAAAGTTGCACGGGTCAGCTAGTTACAAATAAAATCTTACAAATTGTGTTTAATTGTAACCAAAAACTAAAAATAATTTTTAACATAAATGTGAAATGAAAACTTATATAATAAAAGAAATTATACTATTACATGGATATTAAAAATATTGAAAAAGTTATTTGACCACTGAAGCTTTCATAAAATCTAAGAGAAGATGAAAATCTGAAAAAGAAAATTCTTCCACTCGCACAAACTAAGTTATAATACGTTTGTTTCCCCCAGTTTTGTAGTTAAATAAACTATTTGTAAGAGTCAGTTTTGTATATTTCAAACTTATTTAAATTTTATCTGAAACCTCGTTGTTCAGTTAACGACCATTTTTGACATCCTTACGTAAATACGAATTTTCTGTGTCAGATTATCACTGTATTTGTATTATTATAATATTCATTGCACTTGGAAAAGTGCAACGCCTGATAAGAATCCTTCAACAATGGTCTCCGTTCGGTCTGCAACGAAAACCACTAACTAGATCTACACTCAGTGATCCCGAAACACGATAAAATGACTCCAGCTATTGTAAAAGCTAAAGACGAATGCACGGCCACCGCGTATGGTAACCGCACGCCGCGTTTCTTCAAACAGTGTGTCCACTCTCTAACATTCCAGCTAACCACAGCCGGTTTGCTTAGAACCCGTCCCCCCTACTCCTCATTAGAAGTTATTAAGGGACGTTTTTTTGCTTCAAGTCCCGGCAAGAGATTGCAACATCTAATTGCAAATGCCATGTGAACTTAAAGGACAATGTACTGAGAGGATAGCGCGATATAAAAGGTTATATAGGGACGTTCTCGTAACATTAGGCTGAGTTATCATTTTGCGAATATGCAAGTCTTCATTCAAATGAGGTTTGAATTCAAGTTATGAATGTTTCACAGCTGAAATTGTGTTATTAATCACATATATATATCACATCCCATTAGACAAACATTATATAAATTTACTAGCAGGCCCGGCGGATGTTGTCCTTTTTCGTAATAAACAAAATCCTAAAGGTCTACCCCAGCGCCACCTACCAGGACTAATTGTGAATCTAAGCCATTCTCGATCCACCTGAACACTCACGAAAAATTTCATGAAAATCTGTCCATACGTTTAGGAGTCACATACACACGGACAAAAGAATTACATGTACCTATAAAGATGTATATATATATATCTTCTAGATAGTATATATATCTTCCAATCATCAACACTTGTCCTCAATAGACATGGAAATTACAATAGCAGGAAAATTACACTTTGCCACCAAAGGAGACAAAACTTTTTTGAAGTAAAACTTCTTTTGTGCCAGTGTGAATTGGATTTTATGGAACAAAAATGTGTAACGAAAAAGAGATAGCTATAAATGTAGTGACTATCGTGCACTTTTAAAAATATTACTATTTATAATATTATTTTACTAATATAATATGATATAGTAAATATTACTATTATTGTTATTTATAATATATATGTTAAAATATTACCAAATAATGCCAAAAAATTATGTTTACCGCCTCTATAGTGTATTCATCTCATTCTATTAAAAATTAATCAGAATATTAAGTTTCACTTCTACCGCGTGAGAACTACACAGAACTTTTTTTTAAGCCTCGACCTGTGCAAATAAATTGCTTTAAAATGTTGAATTAAAGTTTGTAAGCAAAATCTCACGCCTAAATAGCGTCTCGATCTACAGTGAATTCTGCGAAACATAATTATTTATGCCAAATGATTTTTCATGTTACATGAAAATAGCAATGATTCATTTATTTTTCCATACTTAATTTAATCTTTAATTCGTGTTTCAATTAAGTGAAATCCGAAAGCGCTTAAAATATTGTATTATTCTAATAAAGATCACTGAACGACTAGGTACATACTTATACGTGTACGGGGTCGTCCATAAAGTAGTGAGGCGTTTTTGAAGATTTTTGAGACGCCCCCCCCCCCACTACTCGGTGAGATGTCGTAAGATTTATCTCGACCGCCTAACCTCCCTCTAATCTCACGTGCGATCTTTCGAAATACGTATTTTAAAAAAATAAGATAATTTGCTGCATTATTTTTACTACTGTTACATTTCGATATGTCAAAACTAACTTTACATCTTTTCACGGATCTTAATATATAGCGGTATTGTGCCAGATTTCAGCATATTTAAATCTCGAAACGTGTTTAACTTTAATGTCATCTGATTTACTCACATTTTTACAGTATTTCCTGCTTGCAAAAAATTACGTGATATTTGCCGAAACCCCCTCTCTCTCCCACGTAAGTTTGGGTTTGAACCCCTCCCCCTTGAAACCATGGGAAATAACAAAAGGAATCCAGTAGTACATTCTAGACTTGAGTGATAAAGAATGTCGCATTTTTAACCTCTTTGAATTAATTTACGGTATAATACTGTAGACTTCTTCATTAATAATTATAAATAGTTTGCTCAATTACATCCAAATTACTATGAAACATGGCGTCGTTACAACTCTCCTTACGTCCGACAGCATTATTAATGGGATAAGCTCCGAGCTATCTCATTTTCAAACTGCTTAGTGTTGGTTCTACACGCGAGACTATAGCAATGGCTCTCAAAGTTTTTAATCGCGAAAATATAACTTCACTTGTCTAGCGAGGCATCAACATATCTATGTCAATTTTGTCTTTGTTTGTTTTTTTATAAATAAGTAGCTGTTACCCGCGTATACGCACGCGCTTTTTTAAAAAGTATTAAAAAAATGTAAAATTGTGATTATGTGTGTAGGTGTTACAGAAATGCTTTTTCAAAAACATTTGTAACTCCGACACGCACGCCATCTACTGTAACATGTAACGTGTACGTTAGATGTATGAATGCTAATAATATATCGAATGGGATGGGATTTATCATCAGCAACATTCCTGGAACTTTAACCTACTATATACCACAATTAGTGCTCACTAACACAATATAAGAAAGTAATGAAAATTTTATGCTATACATTATCGAACAATACGTCTTAAATTTTTATTATATAGATATAATATGCCCATATTGTCGATAGAATTAAGCTATTCTTATACGTTGCTATAATCACTGAGTTATATAGACGCAAACGGCCGCCAAATTGGCCAAAAAGATCATATAATTCAAATTACACACAACATATAAATTCGATATGAATTTCAATTATGTATATTTATTCTTGGAGTCCAGTAAAATACACGTCTCACGCGGCTGTTTACAGTAAACAACATGTTTTTGATATATTTCACACGGACGAATGCAGAGATAACAATTCATCACTACATATTACTACATAGTGTAAAACAAAGTCCTCTGGTATGTCTGTTTATCTGTTCGCGATAAACTACAGAACGGATTTTCATGCCTTTTCACCAGTAGATAAAATGATTCATGGGGAAGGTTTAGGTATAATTTGTCAAGGTTTTCTTTTTATTATCGGGGCTGGACAACGGCTTCCGAGCCCGCTTAAAGCTTGAAATAAAACAGCTCATTAGTTAGTTATCTGCCCGTAAAAGTCCTATGAAAATCGGTCCAACCGATTAGGAGATAGTAGGATATTGCGGACGAAGTCTTGAGTAACAAAATACAATAGTCTAAGTTACTTCTTATAAGATGAGTTATCTGGCAGTGAAAGTCCCGTGAAAATTAGTTCAAGCATTTCGGGTGTTCCACTGCGGCCGAAGGCGAATAAAAAACCAAAATTACTTTTTATGAGGTCTGCTATCTACCAGTGAACATCCCGCTAAAATCGGTCCAACCATTTTGGAAATAGCAATGCGGACGAAGCCACGGACAAATAAAATAGAATATTTAACCGCTATAATTTCGGCTATCTGCCAGTAAAATTCCCGTTAAAATAGACCCAGCCGTTTTGGAGATTACTGGGAACAAACAAACGAACAGACAAAATATAATAATATAAAAATACAGACGAAATATAAAAAAAAAATTTTTTTTGGTCATTTGTAGTCATATCCTTTCATAAAAAAATTTTTATTTTAATTTTATAAACACACTTTATTTTTATAATATACTTTATGACTGCAGCTTCTTGCTGGAAGGACCATTCTTGGTTATTGAACATGGTGTTGTTAAGGGGCTTTACTACCTTCTCAAGAATGGTATCTTGATACACTTGTGCCGATGTTTTGATACCTATCATTCTAGGTACTATCTTCATCTCCCAAGATAAAATCTTTTGCTTTCGTACAGGATTTCTTCGAATTCTTTCCCTTACTGCTTTTACCACCTTTTTCGTACGAACACTACGTGGACGGCCAGATCTTCTTCTTTCAAACAGAGGAGGTCTAATTGTACCTATTAATAGCCCAGTACACAAACATTTTATTAATACCAAGCGTATGGAGAGTTTTAAATATTGCGTTTGGCTCCATACCTACTTTGTGTAATGCAATCACAGCGATTCGGTTCTCTTTATCACCCCGCTCCATTTTAATATCTCAACATATTGTACAATGTATTGGCGCTAAAATGAGAAAACACAATGAATAATCATACAAAAATGACAGATTCCAAATTCAAATGTAATATTTTGTTTATTTTTAATTGTAACAGTATTTATGGCCAGACTAAGTATTTATATCCTATATAGTATCGTTGTCCAGTACAATTATTACCTCCGACAACTCGCGTCAAATTTTAATGCAAAACAAAACACAATTTGATTATTTTTAAAAAAATAAATCAACATTTCACATCACTATTCTAACTATCTCTCTCTCTAACTAACGCAGGTAGCTGATCGAGTAAGAATCTTTTTCTACTTTTAGTATATATTTTTTTCCAATCTATTTATATATTACTTGATATTATTATCAACCGATATTCTACAATCATATAATCCATATACAAATAGGCAGATTTTACGAATAATTCGAACAGACGAATATTTCAGTACCTTTACTATTCATCAGCCGATTTTACTATTTTTGAAGTAAAACTTATAAGAGACCTCCTTCTTTTTGAAATTCTGATCGGCAACCTTTTTGTATGACGAAAAGTGGTGAGGTAAACACTGTGTCACGTAGTGTTGAAAGCACCGATTCCCGTCCGATCACCGCAGTTAAGCAACTTCAGGCGCACTCAGTACTTGGATGGATAACCGCCTGGGATCACCGCGAGACGTTGGTTTTTTGTCGTATTTTTTCAATTGAAATGTTCCCTGTACCTAGTACAAAAGTTTCACTTCTATCGTGTGTCTTTACGGCACACTCTGTTTTAATGTCTATTGACGACTCTTAGTATATGAAAAACAATCAGGAAATAGTTTTTCTCTTTACCTTCGACGAATCGAAGCCTTTACCTATAAGTCTACATACATCTACTAATTTCTATAAACTTAAAAATTAGTTAAGTA
The DNA here is from genome assembly GCA_036509395.1 of Antheraea yamamai. NCBI lineage: Eukaryota > Metazoa > Arthropoda > Insecta > Lepidoptera > Saturniidae > Antheraea > Antheraea yamamai. Next base: position 19,851,630 of record AP028446.1, read on the forward strand.
TGTATTAATTACTGTCATTGGACGTTTAGTAGTTTAATTAAAAAGGTAAATATATATTCCAATATTCGCATCGGTTTATACGAAGTTTCGCGAAATCAGAACAACAGTTGAATGCGCATTCACTGTTTCTCAGCTTTTACTGAATTATCTGAAATTAAACACAACATTCAGTGAATAGTGAAATTAAAAAAAATATTCATAGAATTTCTATTCTAATCATCATCAATTTGAATTAAGAAGGTATCTAATAAATAATCTGTTAATTTTACTATTTCAAGTTAATGCCGCAGCGAATATTACCTTTGAATAACTAAAAGGTAATCAACAGATGACTTTGATTCTCATAGTTTATCGAATTTCTATTTGTACAAGTTTTTAATTATATAAATGGTGTGGTAAAATATTAATGCTTGCTGAGAAACGATATCCGAAATCAGATTATTTTATAAAATTTTTTTTTCTAATATTTCAAGTAATCTTCGTATATTATAATACAACTTCAAAGTTTTATTTATATTACTTTTGGCAACCAATCTTCTAGTAGATTATTACTACCATTGTCGAGTAGGTAATGATGTTAAAACTTTCTTGCAATAATTTCAATGTTCTAACAAGATGGTGGCCGTCTTGTTAAAACTTTCCAGGGAGTTTTTGTGGCAAGTCAGGATCGATGATCCGTGGTATTATTTCCCATCCACTACACTTGTGCACAGTAACCAAACTATAATACGTAAAATACCACCAATATGAGAAAATATAGAGTCAAATAACACAAGATTATGAAGAAAATAACCCACTACATTACATTCCAAGATCCCGCCAAAAACTCCTTAATATCGCTACTATGTCTTACTACGTCAAATAAGTCTGTTTTCTTTGACGTCTTTTTTAAAATAATCCGTATATATTTTTTTACTTCGTAGTATGTTCATACTTCACGTAAAGTTTGACTTCGGAAGTACTACGTCATACCTATGTCTATAATAATGCAGCAGTACTAGCATCACTGTGTACAGTTCTGATAGGTTGTATCACATCGGCTCATGAACTGCTAGAACCTAGCTATTCTATAGCAATGTAAGATAACCCAAAGTGTTTCAATGCAGTGCATGAAAGTGCATTAGTCCCTTACAAAAAAATAATTAACTATTGGCATTTGAATTACAGCCAAATTTTAAACAGTGGCAGGTATATAACTCGTGGGTTCCATGCCACCACGGTGTCTCGGCCGCTTGTAAAATGTAATTATGGTTTGCCATTTACTTGGTGCGAGCGCACACGGTGGGACTGTACGTTGGTTCTCGACTGAACGCTGGATGCAGGGGACCGCATTTACAATGTTGTGTAATTATACACACATCATTTATCAATATCTAGAGTTTTTGGCGGAATCTTGGAACGTCAAGTAATTTATTTTATATTTTATTCATAAGCTTGTGTTATCTGGCTCTATATATTGTAGATCATTTGAATATACGTAACCTCCTTTCTTGATAGTGTTCTCTTCGTTCCCCTCCTTCCGTCCTGCTCCTCCCCTCTTTCGCTCCAACCCTTCCTCTCTGTCCCTCCTGACCTTCCCCTTTTAAATCCTAGTATTTATATCCTATAAACTTAACGGAAATTTTGTAGTAAAGAGTGAATTAAGAAGACTGCTTAAAGGAAAACTGAAAGAAACTATCGCCGCATGATGTGAATACAAAATACACAATGAGTTTTCGATAAGAGATATATTCGTCCCTGGATGAACCTGTATTTACTTCTTTATTTATAATTGTGGATGTGGATAATGAGTTTTCGGCGGGATCTTGAAACCTGTAGTTGTTTTTATATTTCATTCATAATTTTATGTTATTTGGCTCTACATTTTGATGGTGTTTTACGTAATATAGTTGAGTTATTGAACACAAGTAAAGTAGATGGGAAATAATACCACGTAAAAGCGTAACAAATAAACAAACAAATATTCACATTTGCAATAATAGTTTGGATTAGCGGTAGGAATTTGAACGGAACTTACCGGGTGGTTTATAAAATTCTGGGCTGGTTCTGCGATTCCAACACAGTCACCACACAACATATACACTGTCGTCCCGGTAATGTTCGTAAACAGATAATCCAATAAATAACTCAATATTTTGTTCAAGTTAGTCGTTCGCTTAAATCGTTAGCCGAAGAAGAGAGACGGCGCGGGCGGCGTTTTGTATTCCGTTCTTTTTTCGATAAGAAGGGGTTGTATAAACTACATAGATAATAAGTAGAGTGCGAAAGTATAGATAAAATATGCGGAATAAGGAAGATGAAATAATACATACAAAAATTAATAGATGGCGTTATGATGTTAAGTGATATTTTTAGAGCACGACACAGTGCTTGCACTGTACTTGATTATGAGAACAATGTAATCCAAGAACATCGGCTATCACTCATTAATGGTTACCACTATCATGCCGACTTACTAGTACGATCCTCTCGATATACTACATTGGTTGATATCAAAACGTGGTAATCCAAAACGAAACACGCCTGAGTATGTCATTGCTGCGAATTATACCATTGTATAGAGGTCACAATAGAGGCAAATATAATTTTCGTGTCTTTCCATAATTTTAATACGCTAAATATATACGCTTGAATATAGATAAATAGAGTAAAATCAACCAACAATGAATATACGACTGTGTCATGCACAGAATGCAAGAAATTTTTTTATATAACTGTTTCTGTAATATTCAATACCTGCCTCTCATTAAATAAGTTTTAATATTAAATTAATTGACGTTTAAATTTAATTAAGTATTGTATAGATTAACTTTTTAATATAATGAGTAACGTAAGCTTTATCAATGTGCAATGTACTTCAGTCTAGTATTTTTTATTATAATTATATTTTGTCTTTATTTAACTGTTGAGTATTGTGTTTTTTTATAGCTATAAAATAATTAATAAATCGTAGTAAGATTTACTGGCCTCACACCAATCATATATATAATGGTTAATATCTACTGCCTTGTTATCTCTTCGTTAGCTACCAATTTCATGTTCAACATTTGACCACAATCTCACGTGATACATGGCGGCAATGTAGTCTAAGATGATCAAGTAACCTAAGTCAAGTGTAGCTGTTGGAAAGGGTAAACTTACTTTAAGATTCGTGTTTACAGTAATCAACGCGATATCTGAACTGCTACCACTGAATGTGATCTAAAATCTAACCAATTTAAAAACCCAGTTAAAAATCGTAGATAAGTCAGAACCAATTCCTCTACCAATCTGACCAGTGTATTCAAGAAGGTAAATTTAAAATATATATTTCTAGAAACGTACGTTACACTGCGGTGTGTAACGCGCCTTCCATGTGCAGTGTGTAGTTAGGCACCGAGCACACAAAGCTAACGTTACGTGGGCGCACACAATACACACACCAGCGTATACCGGCGCGGGCAACGTCCGTAACTATACATACCCACTACCCGCCGGCCTGTAGGTACTTATGTTTTATTTATATTTTCTTAGCTTAGGCATTAGACGCATAACGACTTAACAAGAAATGCTTACGTTAATATTAATTATTTTGTATTTTTAATTTTATGCTGTAGAAGATAAAGCGGTTTTTGCAGATACTTGACCGAAATTACAAATGATTTTGAGTGAATAATATTTTGAAAATGTAAATTGACACGATAAGATGTGAATGTAAATGAAAAAAAAAGTAGTATAATTCTATAGAATTCATATGGAGGGATTATATGTATACATTACATAAATAAAATTAAAGTGTTCGTTGTTTGTCCGTAACAGGTGAATAGATTTTGACGAGGATTTTAAAGGCCCATAGAGAATTTTTCAGAGTATTGTCTACACATTATTACGCTTTACTACTGTCAATAAGTAGTAATGATCAAATTTGAGAGATAACTTATAAACGGAAAAAGGTTATAGCGGTTAAGTAGTTACAATAAAAAAAATGAAACAAAACAAAATTTATCCAGATAAAACATGCCGTTACCATGAAACAATAAACCATTTTCACGAAAACAAAAACTAAGTCGGCACCAAAACCCGAACGATATTTCAGTGTTATATAGCTCATTTATCGAAGAAGGTTATAGGTTATATATCATCACGCTAAGACCAATAGGAACGGAGCACCAATGAAGAATTTTTCACAATCGTTGTTTTTTCCTCTTGAGAGCTTCCGCTGCGTGTTAGCGCTACCCGAAGTAACTATTCCACGCGGACGAAGTCGCGGGCAGAGGCTAGTATTTTATAAACATGTAGAAATGTGAGAGAGATCCATTTGTAATTGTCGAAATAACTAAAAAGAAAAATTATAGAGTTATCGTTTACTCTTATAAATGTTATAATATGAACTTGCTTGATTATGTATATTAAATTACTATTCAAGGTATACATTGGTCGTGTTTGTAGTGGAAATTGAACTTATTTTAACCGTTGGAAACCATGTCTTCTATACCATTTCCGAGTTTAATACCAGCTTACCATTAAACTGTATATTATAAATTGAAATATATACTTAAAAATACAAAACAAATATCGGCATAGCAAAACACGTCAGGCAATGTTAACAGAATATGTGTTTAGAATAATTTACCTATTGATAGTAATAAAATTAGAAATCTTTTGTAATTAGTATTCAATTTGGTTTATTTTTTCTTTTGCCTCCGTCTAACGAAATCTCTTTATAACGAAAATAAATGCTCGGTCCCTTTAAATTCGTTATAAAAAGTTTATAGTATACGTATATTTTCTGTACAGTTCAGCTCACAATATTAAAGTTATGTATAATAATCTTGGTCAAGTCGTTCACCTATTCTGCGACACTGATATTATAAAGCTTTAGTCGTTTGAACAGCATTCTTATCATCAAACCGAGTCATAGTGCTCAAGTTCAATCAAGATCTTCACAGCTTCAAACCACGATATAATATACCAAAGAATTTTTTTGCTCCTTTCTCGGGAAGAGGCCTTTGACCCTATAGTGGAACTCTTACAGGCTGACTTTATTATTGTTATTTTTTATAACAAAAAAAGTTAGGAAGTTGCGAATGGTTTATTATGTTATTTTTGTCATCCAAATGTTCGACATTACACAGGAATATGACAACTACATTATCGTTTATTTTACTTTAAAGAAGGTTCATAAATATATTAGAAATTATTTATTGGATCTTATTAGAAACATAAAACCAAAAGGTTTTTTGCAAAAAATCTAACAAGGCTTTCCCTTTTCGAATTCCAATTGATAAAAAATATATTGTATAAAAACTAAAGGAGTGTTTTTATGTAATACTTGCCGCTTTGTGCATCCGTGGCTCGACAGCATTAGAGCGCGTCTGTGTCACGTCTAGTTGTTGATGTGTGCGTGCGGGTCGTTGTGTGCGAGAGGTGCGCGAGCGCAGGTAACCGGGAACGTCTGCGGTGCGACGGGATAGGCCGCGTTCACCATGCTCCATAGAAATACATTAGAATTTAAACTCTTAGAAGATTCTTAGTAGGTTCTTTTTCATTTCCTTAACAGTGTATTATTTTATTATACTAATATATTTTTTTAGTCAGCCATATATTATTGGCCAATAAAATTTTAGTAACACGATAAAATACATACTATTTTTAATAATATTTTACATTTATCTAATTTAAGATTTATACCAAACATATATTATATTAAAAATAAATTATTATACTTGTTGTATTTACAAGCCTTTTAAATTATAACAAAATTTAACATAACATTGGAAAATACAGTAGAAATATAATGTGAACATTTTTATACAAATCTGCAAGTATGTTACTATGAAAGAAACTATCGATCGTCAAAAATCTTACAAGAAAATTAATTATAACAAAAAAAGAAAGGGGTGTGTTCTGCCAGTGTGCTCGCTGACGTAATTTCTCTCATGACGGAGCGGCCGCGCCAGCGCAGTGGTCGTCGAGCCCTCGCGCGTCCCGCACGACGCGGCGCAAGCGCACCCTCCATTCACACCACACTACACATAACCTAACACTTCTAATATTCCATTTAGAAATATAAATCCTTACCGATTTCATTTTTCAAATAAACCAATCAAACATTCCTATTGGCTTTATAACAACCAATCACAAACGTTAATTTCAGTGTTGTCAGAATTTTACTGATTTTGCTTTTCCAATATTTTTATAATAATTTTGATTTTATTTATTAACAAAGCTTTTTACACCCGATCATAAATGACACACAACTTGTGTTTCACACACTTTAACACAGCCGACGCTGCGATGCACGTGCCATGACGTCATCATAGCGACCTACCCGGAGGGAACATGTAAGTTTTTTTAATTATTTTTCTACTATCCTAACTATTCTAATAAGTTCCACTTGGAAACAAACGAAAATTTTCAGTATATGCTCACAATTTTTGCATCAAATGTTACTATTTTCACCTGTCAATGAAGAATTATGTTACAGATAATGTAATATGAATTTAAAACGTGTTTACTGTCTGTACTTTATTAAAATGTTATAATTATAATCGTTTCGTAAAATTGATACTTTTAAATTATTATTTATGTATTTCGTATAGATTACGAAAAAGTAATCTTAAAAAAAGAACGTCATTTCATTTATATATTTATCGTAAATAGATAGATGAAATAAACGTCGTAATAACAATTTTCCCGGCATTTTGGCGTTGTTAAAATGGCGGCAAAACGCTCCACGTCAGCCATGACGCCGCCGAAGCGTCGCGCCGACCGCCAACACCGCCGCCGCCGCCGGCCATAACCTAGGCCAACATAGAACCAATCGGAAGCACAGGTCAATACACTCGGTCACGGTCATACACTTTCACGGGAACAGAAACGTTACACGTTTAATCTCGCCCCGATGTCGGAATTCTAATCGAGAACATCGTTCCACGTTTTTTCTTGTGTCTTATTACATAACATCTATAAAAAAAAAACTAAAATGTTTTTATTATATTTTAATAACCAATCTTCTAGTAGATTATTACTGCTATTGTCAAGTAGGTAATGATATTACGAGTTTCAATGACAAGATGGTGACCGTCTTGTTAGAACTTTTCAGTGAGTTTTTGCAAGTCAGAATCCAGGCTCCGTTGAATTATTTCTTATCCACTTCACTTCTACAGAATAACGAAACTATATTAAAACCACCACACTTACAAAACACCACTCATATATAGGGTCAAATAACACAAGATTATGAAAAAACATGACATTCCAAGATCCCGCCAAAAACTTAACTAAAATGCATATAAAACGTGTTTGATATCTCCGAACTTTTTTGTAGTTTTCAATGCAAAGGTTGTAAGATTATAACGCAAGTTTCAGCAGAGTATGAAAAATGCTTGTCCACAGCCTATAGCGTAATACCATTACTTTAATATCTATAATAAACTAGCGGGCCCGGCGAACGTTGTCCCGCCCTGATAATAAAAAAACCTTGACCAATTATATACCTAAACCTTACTCATGAATTACTTAATCTACTGGTGAAATCCTCATGCAAATCCGTTCAGTAGTTTTATAGTTTATCGCGAACAGATAGACGTGGCAGAGGACTTCGTTTTATAATATGTAGTTGAAGTCTTTATCCGACCGACTAAGTTCATCGTCAAATTACCCGCTTAATGCTAAAGAATATCACATCCAATATGCTTTGTTTTTATAAATACAGTAAAGTTTGCAAAAAAAAAACCTTTATTCCGTTACATATTTAATTGGTGACAAGTAAGATAAATATACAATTAACATATGCACGTCTGTCTTTACAACATAATTCTGATCTCCCTCACCACACGAAGAATATATTATTTTGTTAAAAATGAACAATCAAATAATTTAGAACCATTCAGTGTATGTATTTCCTATAAAGCATATCTATCACGTAAGATTTATAACAACACCAATAGATAATCGAAACATCTCGAAAAACTCGACAGCTTGAGTTATTGATTCAATAAACAAGTAATAATTCGTGAACTAAGGAAAATATGTACATTGTACATCCCAAACTGTATGATATACATTAGGGTTATCGTTAACTGCCTTTTGAATTGATAATGGCTCTTTGATACCGTGATATAAGCTCGTAGTATTAAAAAAAGTAGAGGCAGTCGTACGGACTGCCGACAGAAGTGAAAATTAAAAATAAATGTCTTCTCTTTTGAATTTTCATATTAATTATAGTGTGAATGATAATATTCAAATTTTAGAATTTGTTTATTGAAATTATTAACATTAGTGTGGTTTTCATATCTGTTTGCATTCGGAGCAATAATTATATATATTTTTATAAAGTCTATTCATCAGTCAAACGTATGATGACCTGCAAAATATCAATATTGCAAATACTCGGGCCCGTACACTACGAGTCGCTAGTCTGAGGTAAGTCGCGCAAGCGCAATACGGCCGGTCATACTTACGTAGCATGTTATGACGCGAAATCATTAAATTTATCTCCTGACAAAAATACAGCTCAACGCGCCTGAAGAAGTTGTCACTTCAAAAATTCCAGAGCTTTCTGTAGCATTGTGATACAGCAATCACTAATGATCGCCTTCTTAGCTATGACATTTAACAATAAAATATGTTGGCCAAGTGTTTACCATGCCTTTCTAGACTTTATCTTCGATTACTTCTTCATTCAACGCTACATATAAATCGCTTAAAGTTGATTATATCCTTAATGCCAACCAACCACTCTTGAGAATAGAACACGGAGTTCGCATCGTACGGGCGAAATATGTAGGTTAGTTTTCCAAAATCGAATTTCTTGTAGTTTTTATCACCCTTATGGTATAAGGCGATACCATTTATCTTATTAGAAAACCTTGAAACTTTAACAACATTATTACACAATAATATAATTTACACGTAGAGTAAGGTAATGATATAATATATATATATATATATATATATCTAATGTATACGTTACACGTTACTGTAAGTGGCGTGCGTGTCGTACTTACAATTGTTTTAAAGAGCATTTCTATAATTGTATATGGTCTCACAATTTTATATTTCTTTAATACAATTTTAAAAAACGTGTGCGGAGCTGCGGGTACAGCTAGTGATATAATATACGCGATAGTATAGAACAACTATTATAAGAAACATCGACAATTAATTCACTTGTATAAGAAAGATTATTACTGCCAAAGTCGAGTCTTGTCTTGTCTTGTCGAGTCCGAGACCGTCTTGTAAGAACTTTCCAGGGAGTTTTGTGTCTAGTCGGAAACCATGCTTCGTGGTATTATTTTTCATTCACTTCACTTTTGCAGAAAAACCAAGTTATATTTGTTAAAACACCACCAATATTACAAAATATAAAGCCAAATAACACAAGGCTATGAATAAAATATAACATCCACTACATGACATTTCAAGATCCCGCCAAAAACTCAAGAAAAAAGTTAAAAGGTGCTGATCTCGGTCTAATTATGAGCCAATGACATAAAACCTTAGAAACGTTGATCGAATTCTGATTGGCGGACGCTCACGTTCAACCAATAGAAATGCAACCATGCTGCCTTATGACTGGCTACAATATTTTCGCGCTTGTAAAAATAAATGTAGTAGCTATGTGAAAACTTTTTAACTTTATTTTTGGCAACCAATCTTTTAGATTATTACTGCCATTGTCGAGTAGTTAATAGTATTACAAGTTCTTGTTCCATTCGATTTTTGGCAACCAGTCTTCTAGTAGACTATTACTACCATTGTCAAGTGAGTATCGATATTACAAGTTTCTTAATATAATTTCAATGAACTAACAAGATGGTGGCCGTCTTGTTAGAACTTTCCATGGAGTTTTTGTGGCATCTCAGAATTCATGGTCCGTGGTATTATTTACCATTCACTTTACTTATGCACAATAAACAAACTATATTACGTAAAATACCACCAATTTTACACAATATAGAGTCAAATAACACAAGATTATGAATAAAATCTACTACACGACAGACCAAAATCCCGCCAAAAACTTCGAAAGCATACTTGTGGCTAAAGTTTACATGTTTTTTTTTACTTTATTTTTGGCAACCAATCTTTTAGATTATGACTGCCATTGTCGAGTAGTTAATATTATTACAAGTTGATGTCGTGCGATCATTTCAATGTCCATGTTAATGTTCTAACAAGATGGTGGCTCCTTTGTTACAACTTTCCAGGGAATTTTTGTGGCATCTCAGAATTCATGCTCCGTGGTATTATTATTTTCCATTCACTTATGCACAATAAACAAACTATATTACATAAAACACCAACTTTACACAATATACAGTCAAGTAACACAAGATTACGAATAAAATATAAAATCCACTACATGACAGACTAAAATCCCGCCAAAAACTCCTTATTATTATATACTAGCCGACCCGTGCCCACTTTGTTGGGCGGTAATAGGCATTATCAAGCTACAACTTTTCTATAGAACTCAATCATATATATCTCATAATTAAGGCAGCGTTCGTAAGAAACGTTTTCGTTCGACCATTTTTCTCCGACTCCCCAGATAATACCCCCTACAACCTTACAAACTTTACCTCTTTATAATATTAGTATAGATAATATAATTAGTTAATAGCTTCTGCCAGCGACTTCGCACGCGTGGAATAGTTATTTTGGACTAAGACGCAGCGGAAGCTCTCAAAAGGAAAAAAAAGCCCCGATTTTGAAACATTTTTCATCTGTGCTCCGCTCCTATTGGCCTTAGCGTGATGATATAGCCTATAACTATTCTCGATGAGTGAGCTATAACACTGAAAGAATTATTCAAATCGGACCAGTAGTTCCTGAGATTACCCCTTACAACGCCACAACGTGACAAACTCACAAACTTTACCTCTTTATAATATTATTATTATCTAATATAATCTATATATCAAATCTTTTCAAGTTAATTTATCACATTAAAAATTATAACTAAATCGTGTATTTATCGCATTATTATTTAATATACATTGTTGTATTTTTCTAGCATTACTATACTACTATACTACAAATATATTGATTTCAAAGTAACAAATACAGATTACGTATAGCAAAATATGTTTTTTTCTTTATAGTTACTCTAACAAAACTCGTGTAAAATGTTAACTGACGGTACAAAATTCGGACAGAGGGATGGATATCTGTTAAACGTTTGTAGATTTTATGTCCGCAACAGTGCACGTGGCGCTGTTCTACTGCAAAGAGAGTGAATGTTAAGATATATACTCGAGAAACTCCTAAGTCAGTCCTATGGAGTAGAAGTTAGTTTAAAAAAACATCGATATCTATATCGAATATATGAAAATATCGATACACGTTCTATCAACCATATTGATTTGATATTTTTGACATTTTAGTAAAGCAAATATGATTTTGAAAGAAGTAAATGCGTATTATAAAACAAAGTCCTCTACCACGTCTGTCTGTTCGCGATAAACTCAAAAACTACTGAATGGATTTTCATGGGGTTTTCACCAGTAGATAAAGTGATTCATGAGGAAGGTTTTGGTATATAATTTGTCAAAGATTTTTTTATAGTCAAGGCGGGACAACGTCGGCCGGGCCTGCCAGTTGAAACGAATTAGACTTATTTATACGAAACCTGTGGCTTGGTATGCGTTTTTCTTTTGCATTAACTATTTTATTTTCCTCAAATATGAGTGTATACTGTATTCTATAATTTCTAAAAGGATTACCGATAGTTTTATTTTATTAAAATTTGTTAGTATAAAATATATCTACAGATGGGAGTTATTATTATCTTATTGATATAATAAACTAGAAAAGTTATGAGGATTAATGGATTCTTGTTACTTTTTTACGCAAAAACTATTAAACGTTCTTTTATTTAATTTTACAATTAAAATGAAAAACAAAAATACTTTATCCAATATAGACCCTGAAAAAGCGTTTATGAACGTCAAACTACCACCGGTTCGGACAAACAACCCATTCATCGAGAATAACCGGCTAGAAACTCGATATGGTTATTCTATTTAACGTATGTATTTTTATAAACATAGTTACATTCATTTTCGGCAGAAGTACAGAGAGGGGCGTAATTTCCAAACATCACCATCGTTCAAATATATCACCCTATAATAATAGCCTTTGAACAACACTAAATGTTACTCGAAGATATGCTTTATTATTTTTTGGTGAAGTTTTATCTTGAACGCAGTATTTTAGCAGTGATGCGTGTTTACTCAAACAGACAAATAAATAGACAGACGGACATTATTTTCAGTTCTGTTGGAAGTCCTTATAACTGACTTGACTTTTTTTCTTTTACTGGGAGATACGGTCGCGCCGCGCCGCCTGAATACGCTAGTGATGCGGGAATAGTACATAATCTTTATAAGAATTATAAGGTTTAAATAGTTTTAATAAAATGTGTCTATTTTCAAACACGTGGCAATTTAATTATACAACTTTTAAAATGCAAAATAATTTACACTCAATTTTGACTGACGTACATCATTAAGTACTATTAATTATAAAAATATAACATTTTTAATTATTACCTGAGTAAATACTCCGTGTAATTGCAACATAATTTAGCTTTATATTGCTGACGTTAGAAGGTGAAAATCTAACAAAAAATATAAACCAGAGAAGCTTGCACAACAGACAAACAGATTGACATTCGCATTTATAATACTAGTAAGGCTGACGGCATATGTTATCATAATGTACGTACGTATATCAGTTTACGCAACGCACGCTGAGATAACTCTAATGGCAGGATATTTTTTAACATGATACTTATGGTTTTGTCAATTTTCTTTTATACATATAATAAGAATGTAAACCTAACGTGTCTGTACTTCTTAGATTTTTGTAATAAAAATTGTTGCCGGTGAGCAATAAGTAATGAAATACACTTCAATCATTTTTAATTTTACCAATCCTCCCGATGATCTAACGGCAGCGAATGATCAGTACCAGCCTGTATCTTCAAACAGAGCGTGTTCACGCCTACGCCCGCGTAATCCCAGACCATGCTGCCGTGGTCTGCGAGTAAATTTCGCTCCCGCACACCAGACTAGGCCCCCCTCGGCAGCGACTCAAGCCAAGATCCGTGCAAAAGTTCGTCACAAAATTCATTCATCACTGCAACAACATTTTTTTTATATCATTGGAGGCAGACAAACAGGTGAGTCACCTGATGTTAAGTGATCACCACCGTCCATAGACACTTGCAACACCAGGGGAGTCGCAAGTGCGTTGCCAGCCTGTGTTGGAGAGGGGGAGGAAGGGAAGGGGGAAGGAGAGGGAAGGTGGACCTCCAGCGCTCTCACTGACCGAACGAAACGCAACAATGCAAGCACTGTTAGTTCACGTGGGTGTTTTTGTGGGTTTAGTGGTAGTACCCCGGACGAGCTGACCCATTCATGCTGAAACCAGTAATAGCATCAGCGTAGCTCTACCACCTACAATCACACACACATACATGTATCACCTCCACACACGTGCACGCACACATGCTTACACATGACACTGGAAGGGGTTTTTCCCTTATCGAACTGAATTAGTTCAGAAAAAAATATCCGACACGAAATACATATAAGAGTTATTGAGGTATATATGCATGGTACACATATATATCTCACTAACTTATATATGTATGAATGTAGCTTAGCTTAGGTTAGCTCAGTTAGGTCGCGAATTTTTCGGGGACTGCTCGACCGTTGCCTGGAGGTTGGGCGGTTTCCGAAACCCTGGAAGCAGGGGCGCCTATGCCTGCTGGCAAAGGTGGGCCGCCCCCGGAACTGCGCGTCCGCGTATCGACCTCAGGTGCTGTTGGACGACTCCGGGGACGTCCTGGAGAGAGTTGTTGTTTTCCGGGTCGTCCAGCACCTGGAGGAAGTTGGGCCGAACGTAGTGGACGCGCAGTTTGGCTTCCGGGCAGGGTGTTCCACAGTGGACGCCCTGACCCTCCTTAAGTCGCTGCGACCTCCCAAGGGGAGAGACTTCTTGCGGTGTCCTTGTTGTCCTTGTTGTCCACAACACTTGTAGTCGAGCGCATTCGGCGTTTGAGCCTCGAGTGGCCCTCGAGAAGACTGAGGCCCTACTATTTCACGGGCCTTGGCGAGGGCCACCACCTGGGGCCCACATAATGGTGGAGGGCGTCCGAATCAGGGTGAGGACCCAGATCTGGGAATTGTAGGGGCAGCGACGACGCTCGGCCGGCTGCTCCCCAACATAGGTGGGCCGAGTGCTGGGTGTCGCCGACTATATATGGGAGTCGTGCGGGCGATGGCCGTCTACGGTGCCTGGTGTGGGCCGACGCTCTTGGTGCCGCTAATGTGCGGGCGCTGTGCGCTCCGCAGCACATAGTGGCACTGAGGGCGATCAGGGGCTACCGCGCCGTGGCTTCCGCGGCGGCCTTTGCGCTCGCCGGCTCCATGCCCTGGGAGCTGGAGGCGGGAGTTCTTGCCGCCGTGTACGAGTTTACGGAGCAAGGAAGAGTATCGGGGAGCCTCCGGCTCCCATGTCGATTGAGGCCAAGAGAAGGGAGGGCCAGGAGGAGGCGAACGGACGATGGAGGCAGGACCTGGCAGACGAGCGGTATGGGCGTTACACTATTGGCGCCGTCCGCCCGGTCCTTCCGGATTGGATAGGGAGACGTTGGGGCTCCCTGTCGTTCAGACTGCTGCAGGTACTCACCGGGCATGGTTTCTTCGGGTGGTACCATCACCAGATTGCTCGTAGGGAGCCAACCGCCGCATGCCATGAATGCGGCGCTGCGGAGGATACCGCGCAGCACACTCTGTCTGAGTGTGCTGCGTGGGAGGGAGAGCGCCGCATTCTGACTGCGACGGTAGGGTTGGATTTGTCGCTGCCCAGTGTGGTTTCGGCAGCGAAGAGGCGTGGATTGCGGAGTTATATATAAAGTTATATGTCTAAAAGAATAGATAACGACAGAAATCATCTATGACATAATGAAAAAATAAAGAATTACAAATTTGTTCCATAAAATATTGACTATTTATTTATTTTATTACATAAATATTCATTTTTATTAAATACTAAATTTCACCTAAGCGTAGGCGCGGTTTGTTTGGCGGCATTTATCAAAGAGCGTTAGGTCATCGGCGCGTGCCGCGTAACACTATGATAACGAGTGGCCGACAAAAGAATTTGAATCTTATGTTTGTACAGTTAGAGTTGCAAATGTTTTTGTGTATTTCATTAGTAGTGCAAAGTTCGTGTATTGCGTCGCCACGACGTGCCGAGCCAAAATCAGGTTTACCCGCGCCTAAATATGTTACACATCAAAAAAGTTTCACGCGGATGAAGTCGCAGGCCCAGCTAGTTAGAAATAATTTACCAGCGTTTCAGTAGATGATTGCATTTAAATTTATCGCCATAATAATAAAAGTAATAGCCTTGTTATACTTTAACCAGAATCGAACTAAAAAGGCATTAAACTGTTATTTACAGTTGCAGGAATATACAGAACATAAAATTTACGTAAAGTTATCGTAAGTACACTTTATTATTGCGACTATTTTCTAACATCATGATAAACAGTACATTAAAGCCTTGCAGAATATACCAGCTTGAATTTAGGATTTAATGGAGATCTATTAATTAAAATATTCAAAGGCCATATACAGTCGGACTTTCTAGATTCGAACTCCAATCATCCGATTAGAATATATACATGTAAAATTTGTTGTATATGCGATTGCGACAAGGGGTTTACACTATTGATTTCATTATATGTAGGTATTTACCGCTAGCTGGAACGGGGGACGTTGGACTGCCTTGATAATAAAAAAAAACGAGGCAGCCATAAGGACTGCGGACAAAAGTGAAAACTCAAAACAATTAAATAACTTTGAATTATATTATTAATTATTTAAATTTCATAATTTGTAAATTGAAATTATTATCACATATATTGGCACTTCGAGTAATAATTATACTTATATTTTTTTATATAGTTTAATAATTTACCGGATCCATTGTGAATCTAAACCATTCTTGAATCCACCTGAACACAAAAAATTCATCAAATCTGCCCAGCCTTTTACGAGGAGTTCAGTGACATACACACGAATAGAAGAATTATATAAATATACTAGCCGTGACCGCGACTTCGTCCGCGTGGAACCTATTGTAAAAAAATAGTGATTAATAAAATAATCTGAATATGTTAAGTCCATTTACTAATCTACTTTTCTCTCGGACTTAAATCGCGTCGTCATTATAATTACAATAACATTTGATAGAGTGAACCGATTTTAATGAAGCAAAGACTAAATGTTACTCGAGAATATGCTTTATGATTTTCTTCGTGAGGTTATATCGTGAACTCAGTACTTTAGCAGTGATGTGTGTTCATACAAACAGTGAGACAGACAGACATTTCTAAAAATGATTGAAATGTGTATTACTACTTATTCCTAGACACCTGCAACAAGTTTTTTTCACAAAAATCTAAAAAGTACAGACACGTTAGATTTACATTTTTATTATATGTACAGAAATAGAAAATATACACTCATCAAAAAAGTCTAAGCAACATGTACTAATTTAAATTTTAGGATGGTTCTTCACATTATAACGTTGTATTTTATTTTTAAAATAATATCTTTAAGGTTCTATGATGTAAAAATAACAGCTGTTGTCTTTATAAGTTCTTTTAATAACAGAAATGAACAATATTAGAATATACTGTAGAATCTAAGATACATAAGAAATTCAACTTTTTTCTTACAAAATGAAATTTCTAAAGAAAATGTATTTATTGTGAAAGAATAGAACAATTTAATACAAAGTATGGTCTCCTCTGCTATTCAGAACTTGTCGGCAACGATTATTCATTGAATTAATGAGACTGTTTATGTCATCTTGCGGTATTCGCTCCCAATGGAATTGTAGCAAATCCTTCAGCTGTTGGGTTGTTGTCGCTCCGTCCAAGTCCTTCAAAACACGTCTCTGGAGCATGTCCCATGCGTGCTCGATGGGGTTGAGATCTGGCGATTGTACAGGCCAGGGCAATACCCGGATGTTCTCCGTTGCAAAGTATTCACTGGTTCGCCGAGCTGTATGTGAACGCGCATTGTCATGCATTAACCTAAAATCGGAGCCAAAGGTTTGTGCAAATGGGTAGACATAAGGTCTGAGAATATCCTCAATGTAATTTTCAGCATTCATGTTTCCATTTACAAAAACGAGCTCAGTTCGCCTGTTCTTCATAATACCCGCCCATAACATAACTGTTGAGCCGCTGTATGGATGAACTTCCTGAACGCACCTGAGCCTTTTAGTATTTCCGGGCCGACGATACACTCGCACCCTTCTTGTATCAGGCTTAAACCCGAATCGCGACTCATCGGAAAACATAATTTTATCCCATTGTTCCTGGGTCCATGTTATGCGTTCTCTACACCATTCATATCGACGAGCGCGATTCCCGTGACGTATCGGTGGGCACCTGATTGGGCGTCGAGCTCATAGGCCGTACTCATGCAGTCGATTTCACACAGTTTGAGGACTTACATCAACACCACTTGAAATTTGTAGCCTCAAACTTATCTCTCGAGCGGTTAACGTCGGCTGGCGTCTTGCAGTCAGTTGTATGTACCGGTCTTGCCGAGTGGTTGTACTCCTTTTACGGCCTGGATGCTATTCAGCGGGTTCTCCTGTATTATTGTAGTGCTGCCAAAGACGACAAATAACACTTCTATGAATGCCAAAATATCGAGATACCTGAGATTGATTACTTCCCGCTTGCAACATCCCTACAGCTCTTTTCATTTCATCTGCCTTCAAATGACGTCGCTTCATGACGTAAAGAATATCTAACAATTCAATTTTGTCGCTAACTTTATTTAAATGGTTGATAAAATTATAAAATCAAGACTAAACGTAGCAATTAAAACGCACTTAAATTCAAACAAATTCGCAGTCATTTGAATTTTATGAAAAAACAAAACATAATCAAATTTTTTTTTACAACCAGCCAGTATATCATCAATAACAAAAAAGTTTACTTACCTACGCACTTTGTTTGAGTAAATACTTAGAGATTAATTAATATAAATGGTAAAATTTGTAATATCACGCATGTTGCTTAGACTTTTTTGATGTGTGTATTTTACTATTGTTAAGTTTTTTTTAAATCGTGGGCGATTGCTAGTTACTAGTTGCCAGTTATTCATCCCAATCGATGTTCGCTAAACATTCCGAATGTTGCGTCTACGCACCTTGCGTTAGGTCACTGAGCTTACGTGACGTAGCGGCGCGACGTCCGACCATCTCCGACTATTCACGAACTCGCCCGATCGTTCAACAGTCAGTCATTCGTACTTTCGTTCCGGTTCCATTGATTTCTAAAACCCAAGATGCACAGTAAACGTCTCAAACTCGTCCGCATAAAATGAGTGCACAGTTGAGAATATGAGCTCCTTTCAAATAGTCTGTTGTCAGTCGCGTCTTTGGTCTTTTTCTACACTACTTTGTAAAAACAACTTTAAGTAAGTCGCGTAAGGTTGAATTTGCAAATGCATAAGTTTATGGTATATATATATAAATACTTAGATATAGCGGTGACTTTTTGGGGACGGTTTTACTTTTATTCGAGACTGTGTATCTTGGGGTTTTATACATTAATGTCCGGTTCACTATAATCTATTATATTCCAGCGATTGCCAAAGTTTTGAAACTTGGTAATACTCAATAAATTTGTTTTAAACAATTTTTGTAACCATTCTTCAACTTTTTTTTAATTACATTTGAAAGTAATATTTGTAGAAGCATTTGTAATTATTAACATTCAAAATAATCGATTTATTACTTTCAAATGGTTTTTTTTTCTGCAGACTCTGAGTCCTCACTTTTTTTCTGCTTTCGTTTATTTTATTAGTTACTGGCTGATTCCTGGGACTTCGTCTGCATCGTTTATAATGTCAATTCTTTTTTTATTTCTCAAGGCAAGGCAGCGTTTTCGACGAAAGCTCCCAGGCGGCTTGACTTTTTCCGATATTTCCATCAATTATCGATATATTTCAACCGATTTACAAAAAATCTTGACAAATTGTATACCTAAATCTTTCCCTATCTATTAATGAAAACTGTATGAAAATCCGTTTCATAATTTTTGGGTTTATCACCGACACACAAACAGACAGATGCGGTAGAGGACTTTGTTTTATAACACGTAATGACGAAAACATATTTTGTTATTATTTTACTTAACTATTTAAAATCTGTGTTTAAACTGAGATTATTCCGTTTATGGCGGCCTTTTCAAATAGTTATCCACTTTAGGAATCGTTGATCTATTATAAAACTAGGGTTACTAGCTTTACTTAATCATTGTATGTATTTTATATTGTAAAACAAAGCCCCCTACCGCGTCTGTCTGTCTGTTCGCGATAAACTCAAAAACTAGTGAACGGATTTTCATGCGGTTTTCACCAGTAGATAAAGTGATTCATGAGGAAAGTTTAGGTATATAATTTGTCAACGTTTTTTTTATTATCAGGGCGGGACAACGTCCGCCGGGCTCGCTAGTGTTATAATAGAACATTGTAATATATATAATATTTTAATAAATTATAAGTTTTGCCGCGGGATTCACCTATTTTAATGAAGTAAAGGATATATTTGTGTGTCTTGGAAAGAGCAGTTTTTTCTGGATTTAAGATAATTATTAATGATAATTATATTCTCTGCACCTGAAAACGTTTATGCAAATTTTTATGATGACAGGTATATAAGACGTGAAAGCGTAGCAGACAAACATTCGCATTTATAATATAAGTTAGTACACTTTACGAAGTAATTAAGTACGTGAAAATTATCCAATAGAATTTTATTTGTAACTGTAAAAATGAATAAGTATACTTTAAATAGAAGGCGGCAACCCTGGTTGCAACGGCTTCGGCCAACTTGAAATTCGTACAAATGTAAATGTATTTTTATTTATTTTAAAGAGCGTATATATTATAACCTGACTTATATTCGGTAGTATTTCATTCAATGAATTAATTGCCGTCGTGACCCGCGTTTAGGGTTGCCAAAACTTATTTAAGCAAAGAAAAGGATTTCAGTTAGTTCATTTTACTCATAAGATAATACTCTATTTTGATTTACGAGTGTCAACTTGTAAATTGTATGGCGTCCGCTATTTTATTAAACCTCTATTAAAATGACTAATCACAGGAAGATTTTTTGGCGAGATCTTAGAATGTCATGCAGTAACTTTTATATTTTATTCATAATCTTGTGTTATTTGACTCCGTTTTGTAATATTAGTGACGTTTTACGTAATATAGTTCGGTTATTGTGAACAAGTGAAGTGGATCGGAAATAATACCACGGGGCATGGATTCTGACTTGCCACAAAAACTCGCTGGAAAGTTCTAACAAGATGGCCACCATCTTCTTAGTTTATTGAAATGATCGCAAGAAACTTGTAATATCCTTACTTACTCAACAATGGCAGTAATATTCTACTAGAAGATTGATTGTCAAAAATAAAACTAAATAATATAACAGAAACATTCTTCATTGGTGCTCCGCTCCTAGTGGTCTTAGTATGATATATATAACCTTTCTCAATAAATGAGCTTTATACACTGAAACAATCTTTGAAATTGGACCAGAAGTCCGGGAGATAGCGCGTTCAAGCAATCAAACTCTTCAGCTTTATAAAATTAGTATTGATTTTCGTTTCTAAGATTCTAATTCCTTCATATTTTAAAATTGTCCAGCTACATCGTCTTTGTCAGTCTATGGAATGAAATAATATTTCTAACAAAGGCTCCTTGACATCAAGCTATGTTAGAAGGGGTGCCGGCATATAAATATAACAATTTGTCCCTCTTGGGGCGGCGCGGGGAGGGACCCTACCTGAGAGGTCAATAGTGACCACGAGACAGGTTTTCGTTTCAGCCTTTAGTGATGTAAGTACACATCAGCTGTTAGGTTTATCGACTGTCGATAAATATAGATACAGTGACCTTGTTTATTAATGTTTGTAGAGCATATTAAAAGTTAAAGCAATCTTTATTTAACTCGACGTGACGTATTTCTCTTTAGAGAATGGGAATAATACTATCTTCGTTATTATTTATTATATTATTCTTATTCTCAAAAGTAAGTGTTCTTATGCTATCTCTCCATTCATCTAAGATAACCTTCTCTTGCAACAACTTACTAAAAACAAAATCAGTAATTTAGCCCGCTGAAGCTGTGAAGGGCCACCAGTTAAATAGCGTATATATATATAAATTATTTTGTACCAGTAATATGCATAAGAGGATAGTTTACGACAGGAAATAAATATGATATAATCGAAAATAAAATATAAAGATTTTTTTGAAGATAAAGATGCCTGTTTATTCAATAAACAATTTTGAAATAAACATTCAATAAAAACAAAAATTAAAAATTCAAATCACGTCGTCACGCCACAGTCAGTCCGATCCGATGCTATAGATGTTTCACATCAAAAGTCTAACACAATCCATCTATCTACTTTTAAAAACTGTGTCGAGATAGTGGACAATTTTATTATTGTATTAGCTGCGTGGAAGCTAATGTAAAAAACAGTGATTAATAAATTCATCTGAATGTATTAAGACCATTTATTTGTCTAATTTTCCCTCGTACTTACGCCACGTCGTCATTAAAACTACAGTAACTTTTGATAGAATGGACCGATTTTAATGTAACAAAGTTTAAGTTACTCCCGAGGATATGCTTTACGGTTTATTGTGAACCCATTACTTTAGCAGTGATGCGTGTTCATACAAACAGACAGACATTTCTAAAAATGATTGAAATGTATTCTATTACTTATTCCTAGACACCTGCAACAATTTTTTTTTTTCAAAAATCGAAAAAGTACAGATACGTTAAATTTACATTCTTATTATATGTATAGATTCTTGTCGATTTTATAGCTAAAATATCGACAACGTTTCCCGTATTTGCCAGCACTACACCTTACTCCGGGCAGCCGGTTTGACATTTCACTGCCAAGGCCTCGATTCGGAGCCACCCCATCGACAATAAAATACAAACTTTATAGGTATAACGTACGTTTATAAATTCGGCCTTTATTGTATATTTATTGAAATGATGGTGGCACAGTTTTAAAATGGGACTCGTTTTATAAATATTATCGTGTCGATGAATGTCAATAGTTTTCGGAACGAGATTTCGTTTGGAATATCCAGAAAAGTTACTGGTCCGGAGTGATGTCAAATCTACAATGTAATGTAAGCGAAAAGTAAAAATACAATTTAGAATGTACAATTTAGAACTTCTTATTACTCAACTGATTATTAGAACGATGTAAACATTACAAAATTAACACGGATGAAGCCGCGAACAAAAAGTACTTTGATATGTTTTATTGTAATAAACAATTGAGTATAGCATATCAGATATTGTATAAAATATTCTCACCGTTCAAATACTCATATGTTAAACTTCACGCAGATAAGTTGAACTGTATAGAAGTTTGTAATCTATGTATATTTTTAAAAATAAGTTGACTCTATAAGTGTACGTGTTTTTTTGTAAAGTTAACAATAGCCATGGCTCGAACTACGCAAGAGAAGCCAAAGTCACGAGTTATTTAATTATAATTAGGCTCCCCTTTCTAGAAGAAATATGACTGCGTTTCTCGCATCTGCATCCGCTGTGTGTTTGTGTTGAATAGCGATTTAAAAAAATACGTGGTCTTTACAGTGGCTATATGTAGAAAAAAATCTATGTTACATTAGTTTCTTTTTTAATTTTACCTTTGGCAACCAATCTTCTAGTATATTATTACTGCCATTGTCGAGTAGGGAATTATATTACAAGTTTCTTGCGTGTATTTCAATAAACCAACAAGATGCTGGTCGTCTTGTTATTACTTTCCAGGGTGTTTTTGTGGCATCTCAGAATCCATGCTCCGTGGTATTATTATATTACGTATATTACGTAAACCACCATCAAAATATAGAGCCAAATAACATAAGATTATGAATAAAATATAAAAACAACTAAACGTTCGAAGACCCCGCCAAAAACTCATTATCCACAATTGTAAATAAATAAGTAAATACAGGTTCATCCAGGGACGAATATTTCCTTTATCGAAAACTCATTGTGTACTTGAATTCACATCAGGCGGCGATAATTTCTTTGAGTTCTCCTTTGAATAGTCGTAATATTATTTCACTCTTCGTTACAAAATTTCCAAGGAGTTTAGAGGATATAGATACTGGGATATAAAAGGGGAAGGTCAGGAGGGAAGAGGGGAAGGGCAGGAGGGAAAGAAGGGAGGGGTAAGAGGAAAAGAGGGGAACGACGAGAATACCATGGGGAAGGGAGGTTACGTATATTGAAATGATCCTTTTATCCCGTACCTGGCTATTAGCGAGTGTGTGCTAACTTACACTATGTGGACAGTATTTCTTAACATCACGGGTTCGTTCCAAGTAATTGAACAATAGGGGAACTGGTCTCTGAGACTTCATAGATTGGTATTTCGAAAGTTTCAACGCCAACATTAAGTACAGTTATATAAAGTCTTACACATTTTTGAATTGAAAACTTATTTACGCGCGTTCGGCGGTACTTTTGGCTTGTGCGGCTTGCGTCAGACTAACGACGTATAGTATAAGGGCCTGTGTATATGTAATATTGATATTCTACAGTTCATCATACGTTTGATTGGTTAATAGACTTTATAAAAATGTATATAATTATTGCTCCGTGTGCCGATGGGTATGGTAACCACACTAATGTTAATCATTTTAATAAACAAATTCTGAAATTTGAACGGTCCCTTGTGACCGTTAGGCTGTGTTTTATTATTAAGTTCGAATTAAATTTAACACGTAGGAAGTCGCGATATATCACTAGTATAACAAGAAAAATCTGCCTTTATAAGTACTTACTATATTCAAAAAAGTTTTTCACGAATACATCTGAGTGTCATAGGTTATTGTGTAAAGATTTCACAGAAGCAACAGCGCAGGTGACACCGCGACGGGCAACTATTATATAATAAAGTCGAAACGGCATTTCGCAAAAACTCGGCTGAATGCCTTAAGGGCTCGCCCTAGTCGTCCGGTGAAGCTGTAAAGGCCTTGTTAGGAAAATAGCGTAGTCAGTTCGAGAAAAAAAAACATTTCGCAAAAATTACTGAACCAATTTAAATGTAGTATAAATGAAATATCTAAACTATACATTAATACGCACTTCTACCTCACTTAAGTAGGATTCATCTTTTATATATCTATCTATCTATCTTCTGTACATATAAGAATGTAAATGCAACGTGTCTGTACCTTTTAGTTGGTTTCATTAAAAAAAACTGTTGCGGGTGTCTGGGAATATGTAATAACATACATTTCAATAATTTTTAGAAATGTCTGTCTGTTTGTATGAATACGCATCATTGGTAAACTACTGCGTTCATGATAAAACATTTTCAAGGAAGTCATAAAGCATATCTTCGAGTAAAATGTAGTCTTTATTTCATTAAAATCGGTTCGATCTATCAAAAGTTATTGTAATTTTAATGACGACGCGATATAATTAGGCTAAATACATTCAGATGACTTTATTAGTCACTGTTTTGTACAACAGGTTCCACGCGGACGAAGTCGCGGGTACAGCTAGTAATACAATAAAATAGGCTATTATATTCCATAAACGAGGTCCCATATTTTCACGCGAAGCTAGTTGCGGGGTGAATATAAGCTATAAATCAAATCTAATCATCCTTTTATATCGACACGTCAATTTAATAGGGCGACATGGACGCGATAGCATCTAGAAATGCCCGTAATGGAAAATACAGACAATGGTGAGAGTGGAACGCTTCTCTCGGTGTCTAGTTATGTATGGAATGTGCTAGTGCAGTGTAATATATACTTTGCATGAATATCGACTTTTATTCTAGTGGCTATCGTTTTATAATTTCAACTGATGTGAGGGGAGTTTTTGGCGAGATCTTTGTCGTGTGTTGCCTTTTATATATTACCAGGAATGTTATTCTGAATGGAAGCATATGATTTGCCTGTAATTGTTGGATACATTCCAGTTTGAGTTCCATAATGGAAACAAATCAGTCTTGTTTGGGGAGGATAAATCCTGAACATAGGTTTTATTGTGATCAAAATTTCCAGTCTGGATAGCTTCTTTAGCGATAACATCAACAGCTTCATTACCCTGGATCCGACTATGTTCTCGTATCCATGCCAGACCTACATAAATTCCTAAGCAATGATATTTACACAAATGGAATTGATTAATTATGATAACTGATGTTTCATTGAAATATATCAAACATGTCAAAACAATATCAAATGTAGTGTAAAAAGTTTTAATAAGAAGAAAAAGCGCTTTCTTTCTTGTCACAAATAATTTTATTGATTAAAAAAATATATTTATATATACATACATAGATTTTTTGGGCTAGGAACCATCTCGGTCGTCCCCAGAACACCCTACAAAATTATTACCACAATCTGATCAGTAGTTTCGGCATTCATTGAGGACAACCATAAAAACATTGATCAAGACTAGCGACCCGCTCCAGCTTCGCACGGGTGCAATGTTGATATCCATTTTAATGAAACACTGTTAAAGGCAGTTTTGATCTGCATTACACGTACAACGTATGTATTGTATTTAATTGTATAAGAAATAATACTTTATTGTATAAAACAGCTTGGTAAATAACACATAATTATTTTTGTAAAAAGATAAAAATGGTTACTGTGATCTTTTTAACCGACTTCAAAAAAAGGAGGAGGTTATCAATTCGACTGTATTTTTAAGATATAAAATTCCGTAGTACATTAATTTAATCTATCTTGTAAAGTTTAGCCAGCTTTTGCGATTTAAGCGGATAAAAATATGTTTGTTACGACAACACATTACAAATCACATCACACACATGTTATACACATAAACCTTCCTCTTAAATCACTCTATCTATTGCTGAAAACTGTATTAAAATCCGTTGAATAGTTTAAAAGATCTAAGGGAACGAACAGCGGAAGCGACTTCATTTTATACTATGTAAAGATAAAGAAAGATTCATAATCGTGTGTTATTTGACTCTGTATTTTGTAATATTGGTAGTATTTTACGTAATATACTTTGGTTATTGTCCACAAGTGAACTTTATAAATCCTGTAAATATAAATATAAAATAAAAAATAAATCCCTGTAATACCAACTGTTATAGATATCTCATAAATTTTTGAATTTCTTTTTCAACTTTAGTTAATTTATTTTTATGATGTACCTGTTTTATCCGATTCAAAATGTAATGACCGAGTTGCAACAACGCGTGGCCGGGACAGCTATATAATATAGATTGGTATACATTTTACTATTGTATTAAATATTACGTATGCGAATAATAAGAATTACAGAAAGTCCGCACAATTAACAGTCTGAGAGTGTCACGCGGAAGGCGACGCGTCGGCCAGCCCGGTTTAAGCATAATCCCCGCTAATGTATTTCAGTGAATACCAATGACTTATGCTTAGATTATTAAGGTCTTGGAAACTTAAGTACATATAAAATAAATTTAAATAAACTCTAACATAGTTACATAACATAGCCAAAAGAAATTAATTGATTGCCATTTTATTTTTTCGTGTCTAGATATTATGTTTTATGTCACTGTCATTATTTAGAATAATCATTAGGGTGCCCGTTACTTATTAAATTTTTCACATAACATATTAACATTCAATATGTTTTCCTTTTAAACAACGTGGATTTTTTTCACTTTTCATACATATTTCTTTCTATTTAAATACAAGAATACATGTAATATGTATATGTTTTTTGTAAGAAATTAATAATTATATTTGTAAGCAAATAATAAATTAAGAGAGAAGAGAAAAATAAAAAATATAATACTACTTCTATAACTATGACTTCTGGAAATATACACAAGAACTTTTAATTAGATATTGCTCTTTAGAAAATTAAAAATAAAATTAGGAGATCGACTTGGCCAAAAGCTTTCATCGTATTGATGAGATTACATTTATTTAAATAAATAATTTTCTACTGGAAATAACAAAAAAATCATAAAATATACTGTTAACTTAAATTTAAACTTTAATAATTGTTGAATTAGTTATTCTATTGTAAATTGATTGATTCGGTCACAATAATTTGCTTATGTATGATATTAGCGATCACGTTGCTTACAGATTTTTTTTTTTCGAACTGAGTATACGTTGTTGGCTTGACAGACCTTTACAACTTCGTCAGACATTTTAAAGCGAGCGTTTAAGGCACTCGGCCCTATCGTAGCAAGCTCAAAGGTGCCAAAATGATCGAACCTTGGCTTGGGCTGTTGCCTTGAATGCTCTCTCTCTTTCTTCTTGGCTATTAGTCCCACATGGTGGTGGGCCAGCCTTCCTTATTTTCCTTCTCCACTTCGGTCTGTCCTTGACGTCACATTCAGAAACTTTGCACTCCTTCATATTGTTGCCTTGAATGCAACATCGCGGAACAGACTAAGCTAGGCTAGCTATACTATTCATACATGTATGGATTACTGAGACACACTCCTTTCATGAAAAAAAGCTTTAACTGTATGTTTTTTGAGTTTTCACCAGAAACTGACGTTGTGAGAAGAATATATCCAATTCAACAGCTACTTCAATACGATCAGAACTACGAGAATAAATAATGACTGTTGTTCTCTTTTTGATTTAAACATGTGAAAAACTTAGTCTCCGAAGAAATTTCATAAAGATAAATAAAATTGAATGATTTCTTAATTAATCATATATTAATAAATACGTAAAACAATAAAGTCATTATTTATTTACATTCATGCAGATTTGTCATTTTATTTATAAACTGTGTGTAGTTTTTTCGGTAACTTTTAATTTTAGCTTCTTTTTAAAATAAATTTAAGTCGGACGTGTAAACATGTTCAAACTTTAAACGTATTTTCCCTTAAAATTGAATTTTTGAGTTACTGCTTTTTTATTAAAGGAGTGACGTCCACTTTCGCGTACAGATACTCGGCCATACCCCTTTAATACTAGTAGATACACGCCGGTTGATTGTGGGACGGGTCATGCCTAACCGTGACGTTACATTAGGTTTATGGTACACATATGGTACATCTTTTGGTTTGTCTTTGGATATACTTGTGAATTAACGTATTGACACATAAAAAAATGAGGGACAGATCTTTAACTATCTTTGATGTAGACACATCCCACTTGACCACTCCCTCGACCCACCTTGTTAAGTTGATTAACAATCCAGTATAAGTACTTAGTATTCTTACATTATATAATAAAAAAGTCATCAGGTTTTGGCGAAAAAAATTATCTCGTTGATCAAATCAAGTGTATACAAGTTTGAAGGTGGAATATTTTTATTTCTAAGAACACAAAGCTACGGTTACAATGGAAGCGATTTCTGACGAATGGTCGGTCTTATGTAACTGTTAGAACTAATAAATATACGTTACTTCTTCTGTACATATAATAAGGATGTAAATCTAACGTGTTTGTACTTTTTAGATTTTTGTGAAAAAAATTGGTGCAGATATCTTGGAATAAGTAATAAAATACATTTCAATCATTTTTAGAAATGTCTGTCTGTCTGTCTGTTTGTTTTAATCACTGCTAAAGTACTGCGTTCACGACAAAACCTCCCAAGAAAATGATAAAACATATCCTCAAGTAAAGTTTAGTCTTGATTTCATTAAAATCGGGTCACTGTATTAAAAGTTATTGTAATTGTAATGACGACGAGAGAAAAGTAGTAAGTAAATGGACTTCATACATTCAGATGATGTTATTAATCACTGTTTTTTTACGTTAGGTTCCACGCGGACAGAGTCGCGGGCACAGCTAGTTCTAACTTATAAATGCGAATGTGAGTTTGTTTGTTACGCTATCACGGCTTAGCTATTCAACTAATTACTATACAATTTTAACACATTTTCGGGTATACAGAAAAGGACATAGGGAATTTTTATCTATGAAAATGTTAAATCTATATTCATGCGAGCGAATTCGCGGCCAAAATCTAGTAGGATATAAATACGCAAATTTATATTCAGGATACGATACCGCGTATCCATTATATTCTGGCAGACACGACAGAACAATCGCTCGTCAGAATCCGCGGTGACTCTAACCACAGACCTAAGACGATGATCATGTTCTTTTAGCAAAAACATTACCAGATTTCAAGATAATATTACTGGAACACAGCCATGACCCGAACCGAGCGTCTTTTCTGTATGATGGTTGTCAGATATCAAAATTTGAATTCTTATTTTGTCTATTTCAAAAACCTTAAATCGGCTTTGAAACATAATAATACTTTATTCAGTTTAGACCATGAGAAGGCGCTTATGAACGTCAAAGCTACCACAGGTTCGGAAAAACAACCCACTCATCGAAAAGGACTGGCAAGAAACTCGATCTGGTTTATCGCTTCATGTTATATATTGTTTTGCAAACATATAATATACATTCGTTTTTGGTGGATGCACGCCCGTCATTTCCATACGTCACCATCGTTAAAATATTTATTGATAATAGCCTTTAGATATTAAAACCGGCATGACGTGGTGCTTGAACTCACTATCCGGCAAATCGGTAATACGCTTTAGGACTTTGTTATAAAACCTAAAACTATTACCAAAAAAACTGTTATTGGTCTTAGTGAGCCTGAAACATGGAATGACCAATTTGTTTCTGTTTTTAGTATTTAAATTATGATGGTCTTTTACTAAATCCAGCTTATCTAAGTTTTTGCGAACATACATTAGATTATCAAGAATATATTGCGAGGGTAGAGTTAAGATGCAGGCAATGGTTGGGGAACGTATTAACAGTTAACTGTAACAAACATTAAATAATGCTACATCATATATTGCAAGATTCTCAAAAACGATGTGTTGTGAAAAATTACACACTTCGGGAAAACCTCTTAATTTGAAAGCAAGACATGAAGACAATTAAACGAAATTGTTTCCATTACAACTTATGTCATGTAGTTTAATATAAAGCTTAGCTATATATAAATACTAGCGGGCCCAGCTGACGTTGTCCCGCCCTGATTACCCCCCCGCAACCCCCCTTGTGGGTGGAATTTCGTAAAATCCGTTCTTAGCTGACCTCTACTCGGCGAAAGGAATATTCCTACCATATTTCAAGTCACTACGCCTTATGGTTCCAGAGATATCGTGATGAGTCAATATATAGGTGGGAATCTCTTATATATATAGATAATATAGAATATAGCATACATAATATAGAATAGATGATATGCGTAGGAAATTTTTGGCGGGATCCTTAGTCTGTCATGTAGTGGATTTTATATCTTTTCATAATCTTGTGTTATTTAACTCTATAGTTTGTAATATTGATGGTGTTTTACATAACATAGTTCGGTTATTGTGCACAAGTGAAGTAAATAAGAAATAATACTACGGAGCATGAATTCTGAGATGCAACAAAAACTCCCTGGAAAGTCCTTCCAAGAGGGCTACCATCTTGTTATAACATTGAAATTATTCCAACACAGATTGGTTACCAAAAAATTAAATAAGAGAAGAGAGTTTTGCGTAGAACTCGGGGAATAAGGGTAACAATTAAATATGGAATTTGACAGCCAATTGTTATAACGTACTTCGTATTTTCGACAGAGCCATGCGTAGACTTAATCGCAGGGAATTTTTACAACGCACAGCAACTAAAAATTTTCACGGAGTACTCGGTAAGCCATACATTTTACGTTTTAAAACCCAAGGTTTTATGTTCTTTATTAAGGTATGGTCAAAAGTGCTTATACGATTTGTTCCTAAATTTCTGTTAATAAAAATTAGGTAGTACCTACTGAAAATTCCGATTTTAATATTACAAACAAAAAACAATTAATTTATACATGCACCAACATACGTTTTTGCTATTAATTGTTATAATATAGTTAATTTCTATATGAATTATTTCAAATCCTTTATAACACAGGCGAAATAATTGTCTCACCGTATAACGCACACATACAGTTAAGTTATCAAATTTCAAATTCGATGGGTCAGTCTTCACTCAAATATCTCAGCTCACCTCCCAGTAGATATCGTTTACTAACACATCAAAATACAAGTTCCTTCATTTAAATATTTAAATAAGTAGCATTAGCACAATATCCTCACAAACTGAACGATATACGTCCCTCCGATAAAAAACTAAAGGCATACCAACAATATTTGTTCCAGAGGATTCCAATGCACTTGTCTAAAAGCAAATAGTCTACACAAAGACTTCGGAAAGTAAAAAAAATAGAGGAAGAAAAACAAAAGGAGCGGCGCGTGAGACGAATACGAATGTCTCGGTGCACTGGGCCACGTTGTCAGGTCTAGTAAACTATTTTGTATTCAACACACAATGCGAGGGTTCCATCGCGAGCCACATTTGTGGAAATATCAAGTAATTAAACATAGAATCCATGTATTTATTAAACCGAGGCGTTGCCACTCAATTAAATAATACAAGAGATGAAAAAAAAACCTGGAATGAAAGCTTACGTGAGAGCTTCAGAAAAAGCTGACACCCCTAGCGATCCAGTTGAGCAAACGACGCGCGCCGCTGCGCTCGCGCCGCCCTCCCATTGGCCGGTGCAACACGGCAAGCGTCCGAGAGTGACGCGCGTATAAATTTCAACGAGTGAGAATGAGACAGTAAACTGCAGTCGACGGATGCGAGGGCTCCCGAGCGTTGACTCTTTTCAAGGCCAAGCGCATGTAACTTTTTGTTTTGTGTTCATAACGACTGTAATACATGTGAAATGACCTTCGGAACTTTCTTTTGAGGACGTCTTTACACGGGCTTCAATGAACTGACTCATCTATCAATTATAGTACCTACCTGAAGTTGTCTTTAAATACTTAGTCACCTATCGCCAAACAAAAGCGCATTTGTTTCTATTATAATTTAGCTTTACCTAGACATTTATCGTTTGTCAAGTGAACACGTCAGAGTAAGGACTTGTCAAATGGAATATTATGATGGACGATAATTATTATTTAATAGAAAAAAAAACAAGTAACTTAAAACATTTTAGTAAGTAAGCATTATCGAATGATTTTTACATTTAAACAAACTTATATGAGTTTGCAACTGTCATTCTGAACATAACTATTTAACTGGCACTGTAGTTAATTAGAAAACGAATCACAATCAAACATCGTTTATTGCATATTTTAAATGCATATATAAGCATCTAACATCATAAAAAGAATATTACATTTAACTAACGTCATAATCTCCGATTCAGATACTATTTTCTTGAATGCCCGCCCACAAACGAAGTTACGTCCTCGTCAATCTTTTTGGCCGCTCTGAATACAGTCCTAAGTTTTGACTTGCGTATACTATAGTCAAAAATTTAATAGAAAAGAAAATTAAAGTACTATTAGAAGACTGAAAGATTGACATATAATTTTCCTTAAATCGTCACGATGTTATACATACTTATAATATTTATATTAATGTAATATTTTTAGTTTTATTTTTGGCTACCAATTTTCTAGTCTATTATTACTGCCTTCGTAAAGTAGGTAATGTTATTACAAGTTTCTTGCGATCATTTCAATGTTCTAACAAGATGATGGCCGTCTTGTTAGAACTTTCCAGGGAGTTTTTGTGGCAAGTCAGAATCCATGCTTCGTGATATTATTTCCCACCCACTTCACTTGTGCTTAATAACCAAACTATATTACGTAATACAACACCAATATTACAACATATAAAGTGAAACAGAAGATTGTGAATAAAATATAAAATCCATGACATTTCAAGATACCGCCAAAACTAAAATGTGTGATTGTTCCTTTTCTATAAAGTCTTGCCTCATGATTGCTTCAATCAGTTGTTAGAAACAAGATTGTGGCCCTTTAATAGAACTTTCTAGTATGTTTTTGTGACATCTTAGAATTTACATTTCATGCTATTAGTTCCAGTAATACTTGCCCAGAATAACAGAGTTATACTGAGCAAAGTACCACCAATATTACATAATGTAGGGTAAAGTAACACAAGATTATGAATAAAAATAATATTGTGTCTTATATCGAATAAAACAAACATATTCGTTTAAATCGATTAAACAATATCATTTACTTTCTAAAATAAATAAAGCACGGGAAGATAAATATAGGAATATTGAAACACAAAAACAAAATACAAGTAACAAACACGACGGCCCTAGTTTCCAAGTAATTCGATATTACAACAGTTAAAAACTTGTAGCCCGCATACAAGGGCCCCTGCGCTGCGTTGCACCGCGGCCTGCACCAACCTACCCCAATTCCGGTTTAAAAATAGATAAGTTACGTAAACAGACGATAGACGAACCAACACGATAGCGACACCTCAACGGGGACGGGTCAATGGATTTTTATCTAATAATCTTAATATTTACTTTAAAACTTACAAACGTACCCGAGTTAACATCGATGCAGCAGCTTTCTGTTAAAATATACTGGATTAAAAACTCATGAATAATAATATCTCTTTGTAACTATATGAGTCGTTACATTTAAAATGAAGTAAATCCAATTTCAATCGTTCATATAACATGTTTAATTGAGTTTATGGCGGGATCTTGGAAGGCCATGTAGTGGTCTTTATATCTTATCCATAATCTTGTGTTATTTGGGTCTATATTGTGTGATGTTGGTGGTGCTTTACGTAATATAGTTTGGTTATTGTGCACAAGTGAAGGGGATCGGAAATAATACTACGGAGCATGGATTCTGACTTGCCATAAAAACTCCCATGAAAGTTCTGACAAGATGGCCACCACCATCTTGTTAGTTCATTGAAATTATATCAAGAAACTTATAATATCGTTACTCACTTGACAATGGCAGTAATAGTCTACTAGAAGACAAATTGCCAAAAATAAAATAGAAGAAGAAGAACATGTTTGATCTTTCTTAGATTTCCAGTTTTTATACACCGAGAACGAAGTTGAAATTTTGCCGTTCATAAGGTTTTTAGTTTTTTTTAACGATCTTCATATTCTATATGTACAAAATTTGAAAACCTTGAAAAATAAAATAAAGTATAAGGAACAGCTAAAATTGAATTTAGCGTGTTTTGAAATATGAACACATATGTCCATATCACTTGATACAGGAATCTTCCTTAAAGAAGGTATAGGCGTAATCACGATGTGAACAGGATGATATCAACTATTACATTGCTATAACTGAGATCGGTAAATCAAAATTACTTAATTTAGGCCCTGAGAAGAGACTTGTGAATGTTAAAAGTATCGAAACCGACAAACACTGTGGAAGAAGGCACACCTCTGTTTATCGTTTGATCACATTCTCAGCTGATCTTAAATGAAGATGTGGGCTAAGTGATAAACGTTAAACCTAAAGAAATACTAGTTCTTAAGTGCAGCTACGGGAACACATCTGAAAGTGTTTGACAAAAAACTTTCAATTCGAGGGTGGTAGCTAACTAAGTTGGCTCAGAGAAAAAGCCCTAACACCATGCTATGATTTCATCGTGATGCTTCCCTTTACCAAAAATGCCGGCTCATTTTCACTTTTATAATATAACTCGCCACTAGGTGGTGATAGGCTGTATGTCATTGTTAACAAATTGAATATTGTAATTTAATTCTTATAAGGTGCTAGTAAAGAGTAAAAAAGCAGGCGCCACTCGAGAGGTTGGTATCAACTATAATGCCATAACTACATCCTTTAGGTTATAGAGCCCGAAAGGCAAGCCAAGCCCAAAGTTCCAAAGCACATTACCGATTTACCGGTCAATACGTTTAAGCGCCATATCAAGCGGGTTTTATTGTCAAAAGGCTAGAGTATAGAGTGGATCAATATGTGAACGATGGTGATGTCTGGAATTGATTCCTCTGTGTGTATCCACTAAAAACGATTCTAACGTGTAATGTATTGTATATATATGTGTGTATAATGTAATAAATAACAATAAAAATACATACATACATATACAATACATATATGTTAAAAAGATAAACCCGATCGAGTTTCTTGCTGGTTCTTTTCGATGACTGGGTTGTTTGTCCGAACCGGTGGTAGTTATGACGTTCATAATCGTCGTATTAGGGCCTAAAATGAATAATGTATTTTTGATTTTGATTTTGAAATGTCCTATCGTTAATCATTATGACATGATTTTCGTAATACAAGTAATTACGATCCATCCTCGTGTAACATTTGTGGGTCATATAAAATACCTATTCATATGAGCAATACAGGCTGTGTTATTATAGAATATCAGAAATCATCATCAAACTGATGTAACAAAAAACGGTATCATACGGTGCGTTTAAACTTAACAATAGAGTTAAACTATGACATACGTTTATAAATAAATGAATTGAATTAAATTCTTCCATGAATGAATCAAACCATATTGAATAAACACGGTTATGTAAACATATTGTAATTATTAGGTATTTCATTGTCTAGGAAAGTACTTATAAGTTTCACCCAGCTTTTAAATGTGACTTATTTCATTGATTTTAATTATATGCTTTGAATAAGTAAATAATAGTGCCTCGCTTTGATAACTCGCATTTAGGAATTAGCAGGTGCATATTCAATTAATGGTTTAGTTTAGTTAGGAGCGTATTAGTGGTCACTGTTGTACGTCAAGTGCTTATTTATACTATAAAAAGTAGTTCATTCACTCAATAATTTTTAGCTTCAGGTAGCACAAGCATGACCAGGAATTAACAAGTATTTTCTAAGTTTAAAAAAAACACTTTATATGGTTTAGCCATAACCACAATCTCAACTTATTTTAAATAATGATGTGACGTAATATGCTAACTTAAAGGAGTACTGGCTCTCAAGTGCAGCTATCGGAACACATCTATCAATGCTTCGCGACCGATTTTCATTAGAAAAAGCCGTTTTCAAACTCAGTAAGATCAGTAACAGTTTTTTAGGTAACAGTGTTAGGTTTTATAATAAAATCCCCAAGGCACATTACCTGACTGTAAGTTTAAGCACTATGTCAAACGGGTTTTGGTGTCCATAGACGATTTATTATAGAGTGGATCAATGTGAACAATGGTTATGTCTGGAATTGACTCCTCTCTGTGTGCATCCACTAAAAACGATTGTAACGTGTAATGTATTTTAAATATATATATACATATATGTTATAAAGATAAACCAGATCGAGTTTCTTGCCTGTTCTTCTCGATGAGTGGGTTGTTTTCTGAACCGGTGGTAGTTTTGACGTTCATAAGCGCCTTCTTAAGGCCTAAATAAAGTATTTTTATTTTCATTCTATGATTTCTTGGTGCTTTTCTTAATTTCGACTCATTGTAGGATTCTAACTTACGTCAATCGACACAGTGGCCCAAATCGCTAAAATAGAATAACCCAGAGTATAACTAAACACGAATATCGCGTCACGTCGCACCGGTCTAGTTGCCGTTTCCCACAAGAAGCGGACCGTAGATTGAGTGCGGCTGTAATTTTTGCAAGCATCAAAAGTGCAGACATGCACTCAGAGTCATTGTTACATGATAATATCAAAAAGTAAAGAAACTATCCCACAATATTATCAATGTACTGACATTTAATTCTAAATCTTATTTCAATGTTGTTAAAGAATGAAATTAAACGTATAAGAATCGACATGATCGCGCCCACGTATTCTTTCCAATGATGATGCATTGAGAAATACGTTTTGTCGCATCAGGATTTTAATGGACATTACTGATAATTATTATGATGTCACTGACTATTTTACTCATTGTAATTTGTAGTGTCACCTCAACTACTTACTAAATTAATATTTTAACACTTGTCATAATGGGCAGCCTAGTTGGCAGACACGAAATATCAGTTTGCATTCGTGAGGCTCACGTGCCGGTACACATCTCATGAATTCTTATATGTATGAATTGCTTTAGCTTAGACAGATTTACGGTATTGCATCCAAGACAACAGCCCAAGACAAGGTTAGGCCACTCTGGCACCCTTGAGTTTGTTGCCAAGCGGCGAAGTGCCTTAAGCGCTCGCCTTAGTCCGGTGAAGCTGTGAAGACCCGTTAGACCAATAGCGTAGTCAGTTCGAAAAAAAAACTATCATAGTGTCACCGCTTATGTCCAAAAAGCAAACCTACATTCTAGCGTCATTCGTCGTGGATTACCTGATCCCGGCACACGACAGGCCTTAGCATAGAATTATGGAACAAGCTCGCAGCTTTGTTACTCTGTGAGCTTAAGGGGACACCATTGAGAGGATTATACGAGTAGTTAATGTAAAGGGGTTGCATTCATTCAGACACGATTTTCGTGCTCTACACACATACCACCATGTAGACATATACGATCTATGTATTAATTGCCAATTATATAAAGCAGTGATCGAAATTAGATAATAATTCATTCATTCTCAAGTTTTAATACTATTGAAGTTTTTTTTGACAAGAAACGTACAGATATTATAGATTAGAAACTTTACTAAATACTTCGATTCATCGATGTTATATAAAGAAAAATAATTATTTAATTTTTTTTTTATGTATTTAAAATATGTGAATATAAATGGAGAAAAATGTATTGGGAGTTTTTAGCGGGATATTAGTCTGTCATGTATGCATATATGTACTGTTACTAATTAATTTCGCCAAATGTTTACACAATGCGTTACAGGATACGTTGAATTGTCAGTCTAAATGTTAATTTATTTAAATTGCATGGTGGCAGGGCTTTTTTTAAGTCCGTCTGGTTACCTACCACCCTCGAGTTGAAAATCTATCGCCAAGCACTTGTTTGTGTGTTCCGATCTATCGCCAAGCACTTGTTTGTGTGTTCCGACAGTTACGCTTGAGAGTCAGTCAGTTCTCCTCTAGATTAGCGTTTCACCATCTTAGAGCACATTGCATCGTCATTTAAGATCAGATGAGATTGTGTTTAAACCTATTAAGTATTTTAAAAAAATAGCGACGATTTTTAATATTTAATTCCGTTTATTCAGCGATATCATTTCCATGAGATCAACACGTGACTCCGACCAAACTGTACACGAGTTCTTTTTAATATTATAATGGTCATTGCACTTTGTTCAAATCCTGTTCATCGTCATGTCATTACATCATCTTACGTTATTGTATTAGCTACATTTTTTCCTCTATCCATAGAATCCTGTTTTAGTTAAAGGGGCCGTTCAAGTATTAGTTAATTTTTGTGATTTCTGACTTACCTCTGCCCCCGCTAAGCAAAAGTAAGCAATGCTCTTACCTCCTTCCTATGCTTACTATTTATATTTTTTTTCTTGTTCTGGTTTCCTTATAGATTCGTGGGCAGCAGTTAGCAAGCAAATATGGAATTTATAGTCTATAGAGCAATTATTAGGAATTAACTTATAGCGGTTCGCTACAGGGCGATAGTAGCCCAGCGGATAAGACCGCGCACCTCATACATCAGACCTAGACATTCAGATCCCCTATCCCTTATGTCATCGAAAATAAGCAAATTAATCCAAAACCCAAAAGTAAAACATCTTTGGCTTATATATATCATTACATATTATAAAACAAAGTCTACCGCGTCTGTCTGCTTGTTCAACATAAGCACAAAAATGACTGAACGGATTTTCATGTGATTTTCACCAGTAAATAAAGTGATACATGAGGAAAGTTTTGGTATATAATTTGCCAACGTTATTTTCATAATCAAAGCGGGATAACGTCCGCGGTCCCGCTAGTTCAATCATATATAAAGAGAATGCTCATGAACTATATACTATACGAAGTCCCGTAGTATAAATACTAACTATACATTTACTCATTTTGGTACACTACTATTCCCAGACAGACACTGATACATACATACACACAAATACATACTTAACTTACGTTTAACGCGTATCAAAAGTTTTTCACTACCGTGCCATAAAAAAATCCGCTTCAAAAACATTTAATTATTATGTTATTCGAACAGACATAAGTGTTCTAATAAGAAATCATAATATAGAGGTCGCGCGGGAAGCGAGTGTTTTGCATTACACAGATAACCAATCACAAGTTTCAACATATATATATTTCAGTTTTTAGTTCATATTAAAATAACAACACTTGATCGTAAGTAACAGCAACACAACAGTAGACTGTTACCGATTTCACAATTATTTTTCTTACTCTCTAGGTTACGTATTTTGTGTCTTAATCAGAAAAAAACATTTGTAAAGTCACAAAACGTATAGTACATCGAGATAATCATAAAGTCTGATATTGAAAAGGGCTCCGTATTCATCCTTAAAACTAAAAACCCCGACCGTCATTCTTCAACAATTATTTCTCCATGGACGTACTCTAATTAAAGAGGCACTTTTAAATTAAATTAGCGAAAGAGCTTCAAACACGTTGGATCGCATAGAAAGCCCTACAAGTGAACCGTGCTATTTTTCTAAATGTATACTCTATGTCAACAACGTAAAATTTAAATTTCAACGACTGACGCGTCTCCAAGATGGCGGCAGACTCGGGCGCAACTTTTTCGTTCCTTTTTTCATTTTCAAACAGTCGGTTGTCGGCCAGTCTTGTTCGAGGGTTGAAACACGTAGCACGTGTTAAGTTTGGAGGAAAAAAACGTTTATATTTTTTTCTAATAAGAATATCAATGTTCTTTGTTTTAGCATATTGTTTATAAGTTTTAGGGAACGATAGGGGTTGGTTTCCTTTATTATCTGTGACAGTGAGTGCGGGCGAACGTTTGGACCGTTACAGGGGGGGACTTTAATGAAGTAATGTATAAAAACCGTTTTATTATTTCTATTTTAAACATGACTTAGTTATTCGTCTGTCAAAGCGTCGTACGTTGACGTTTCGTTATATTTATTGGACATTTTCTCTGTAGCGATTTGGAATTACATATTTTAAAAAAGTCGTTACATTTGAAAATAATGTAAGGTATCGATTAAACTATTTTGAATTCAATTAGCACCGTTCTTCTTGTTTGTTCTATGTTGGATTTTAATGAATAGTATCTTTAACGATAGACACCAATGTTCTTTGTTGTCTGCTAGTGACATCTTTCTATGGAGAACTTGAACTATGTCATGTGGTCGTCATTTTTGGTATTTTTGTTTTAAAATTTACAAACTTATTCGATGTTAATTGACGATGTAGCCAGAGGCGTGTAGAGTGTTAGGCATTAAAAATAATCGAGATCTAGTTAAGGGAAGAGCTTTAGAAAAACTCCTTCTTTTTTTTTTAATTTTTATTGTTTTAATTTCTACATCACTTGAGACTCATTCCGATTGTACTTCTATTGAGCCCAGAATACTTCGAATAGTTGTAATCCAGTCATATAATAGGTCTTTACCTATGAAATTGCCGTTCTGCAGTACTGGCCATTTCAAATCAAAATAATTTTTGTTTGGTTAAGAATTCTAATTTCAAATTAATTTTATTTTAAAAACATGGAATTCTTTTTCCAAAAGTAGTCATTTGTTTATTGATTAGTGTTACATTTTCATCGCATTTCAATATTTTTGTCATAATGGATACGTTAAAAATTCGAGTAATTATGGAATATGAGTACCGTCGTGGCAGCAACGCGGCACAAGCGGCACGCAACATCAACGACGTTTACGGAGCTAACACTACAAACCAATGCACCACTTGTTATTGGTTTGCTCGCTTCTGTTCTGGGAATTTCGACCTGAAAAATGAACCTCGCGGTCGTCCGAAGATTTTGGTCGACAATGACGAATTAAAGGCGATTGTGGAAGCTGATGATACACAATCTACGGCTGAATTAGCAGCAGCTTTCAACG
Source organism: Antheraea yamamai (assembly GCA_036509395.1). Classification (NCBI taxonomy): domain Eukaryota; kingdom Metazoa; phylum Arthropoda; class Insecta; order Lepidoptera; family Saturniidae; genus Antheraea; species Antheraea yamamai. The sequence goes on from AP028446.1 coordinate 19,892,476, forward strand.
TTAGCGTTAAAACGATATTAGTCCATTTGCGTCAAATTGGCAAGGTAAAAAAGCTTGACAAATGGGTGCCCCACGAACTCAATGATCGCCAGCGCGAAGTACGCGTCGAGACGTGCCTTGCACTGCTTAACAGACACACAAATGAAGGAATTTTTAACCGCATTGTTACCTGCGATGAAAAATGGATTTTGTTTGATAACTGCAAGCGCTCAGCAAGTTGGTTGGATCCTGGTTCAGCACCTAAACAATGCCCTAAACGAAAACTTACCCCTAGAAAAGTGATGGTCACTGTTTGGTGGTCTAGCGCCGGTGTGATTCATCACAGCTTCTTACCAAACGGGGTGAGCATTACTGCAGATGTGTACTGTGAAGAACTGAACACAATGATGGAGAAGCTGGCACAACTCCAACCAGCATTGGTCAATTGCTCGTCTCCGCTGCTCCTGCACGACAACGCGCGACCTCATACTGCACAGCAGACGGTCTCCAAGTTGCAAGAACTGGGGTTGGAAGTTCTCCGTCATCCGCCCTACTCACCAGACCTTACGCCTACAGACTACTACTTTTTCCAGAATTTGGATAACTCCTTGGTGGGAAAAAAATTCAATACCCGAGAGGCAGTACAAAATGCCTTTGAAGAATTTGTTGCCTCCCGTCCAGCTGATTTCTTTAAGAAGGGCATCAATAAACTGCCACTGCGTTGGCAAAGATGCATTGATTGCATGGGTGATTACTTCGATTAATACAAATAAAAAATACATGAAAAAAATTCGTTTAAATTTTTTCATACAAAACGGCAATTTCATAGGTAAAGATCTAATATATTAAACTAAAAACTGCTCGCGGCTTCGTTTGCTTTAATTACAATACAACACTTACTAATAATAAACAATTAATATTATTCCAGGTTAATGTAGCTTCCTAAAAGTGGATGAATTTTCAGAATCAGATTAGTAGGTTCGACGATTCCCTTTTACATTCCAACAAACTTTATTACGTAACAATAAATATAGAATTATTGATGAACTAGCAAAAGCGTTGCATGCTTATTTTGTTGTATTTTTTTTTAAATAATTAGCGTATATTATACTTCCTTTGTAAGAAATTAGGTTACAAATTATTTCTTTTCAATTGGTAATGCCGAAGTATTTGCCAATGTCAATGCTAAATTATTATACCTATAATTAATATCTAATTCAATTTATTATCGTCTGTATTGTAATCTATTCTGTACATTGGCATTATTGAGTTCTCTAATATCTAAAACAATGTATAATAATATAGTCTAATCACGTTATAGTAAATTAGTGAACATATTACTGAAACTTTATAAGGAGATTTTAGGATGACTCGCAATCCATATTCCTTTTATTATATAGGTGCTTGAATGTATCATATAAAATAAATATGCGAAAATGTATGAATAGGTAATAAAAAGACTACATGAATAATCTGTCCCAATCTAAAGTTTTTTACATCTGTGCTTACATTTCTACACGTATTTGTTTAGTTTTCGGAATTTGTGAATACATCTATAGTTTTGAAATATGGTTCTTGTTTATACTTTATGTTACTTAGAAATAATCCAATATGGCTGTTTAGTATCTATTTTATTAGGCACATTTTAGTACTAATTTACATCTCATGTCTGTGTAAAAACCACATCTATATTCTAGAGATAAGACGGGAGTTTGATTTTTACGTCCTAAGAACCGGAATACTATATTTTGAATCTAGTAGTGTTAGGAGATTATAAATACATTAGAATTATCAGAAATTAATGACGTCTTTCTAATTAAATATTGATGGCGTCTAAATAGCTAAATTTTAAGAGATTGAAAATCACCTATTTTGCTAAAACGAAGTAATAACAGAAATGACTTAACATCTGCTACGAAGTTACAAATTTGAATTATGTAGTAGCCATCATGTAAACTAATATATGCACTTTTGTGTTTACCTGCTCTTTAAAAAATTCTGGTGCTTAGTTAAAATTTAAGTGGAAAATATATTACGTCACAAAAATAAGGAAAATAACCGGGCGTGTCATAAAAACGCACTATAAAAATGAAACTTTTATATTTCAGAGAAACATTTTAATTAAAAAAAAAATATACAACAAAAAGTCAACGTGATGCGGTGTTCCCAGGCGGTCACCCATCCAAGTACTTGACTGTGCCTGACGTTGCGTAACTTCGGTGAACGGACGAGAACCGGTGTTTTCAACATGTTACCCAACACAGTGTTTATCCCCACCATTGTTCGTCACACAAAAAGTTTGCCGACCAGAATTTAAAAATATGAAATGATTTACCTTTAGCTCGTAGTTTAAATTGGGAATGGACAGGACATGTGGCTCCTATTACCGACAAAAGATAGACAAAGACTATAACTCTCTGGAGCGTCCATAACTGATACACACAGAAGCAGGTCAAAGGCGCGGTGGAAAGACAAATTGAAATCTACATTAGGCTGGTACTAGATATAGTTAAAAATTAACACACTTAGCATAGCTTTATCCGGAGAAAGATCCAGAAAATTTACGTTAATATCATCATAATTTAGTCCTAACTGATTATAGATACGAACATGATTTTATTACGCTTTCACGGCTTAAGTTCTCATTCGATCATCATTCAACTTTGAATGAATGTCAAACGACATATAGTACCTTCCATCTAGAAAAGAGCACGCTTCCGAGAGATAAATTAAGTCTACACTAACTCGAGCAAAAATTAGTTACTAAAATTTTGTAAAAATAAATTTATTACATAAAAGTAAATGTAGCAAAATTTGTATATAACAATTAAGTTAGTATAATTAATAGATTTTTATTGAAGTGAAACTTCTTTATCGGCGTTGGAAAAAATTTACCGTCACATTTTTCCGTTACGCGCCATCTTGTTTGTATTCATGTCTATGATAATAAAATCCCTTTGTTTAAACTTTATCTAATTTAACTTTATTTTTTAATATATTAATGAAATTGTTTGCCATAAAGAAAGAAAGGGTTTTTTTTTTTTTTTTTGATTTTTTTTTTTTTTTTTTTTTTTTTTTTTTTTTTTTTTTTTTTTTTTTTTTTTTTTTTTTTTTTAACCAATTTCTGGAAAGTTGCATATAGATCATTTTGCGAAAAATAAGGCCTTAAACAAGTTTCACTTCTTACGTGTGTACACTAGTACACGCACACATTTTTTTTTATGAATTCATTTATAGTCCCTACTCTCATTCCTATTATAAATCTTGTTTTATTGAGTGCACAGGCCTACAATGATTTTGGTGCCGCTAAAAGTAAAACTGATTTCAAATACGTTCGGTACTCTAATAAAAAATTGATACTTACTTTTTTAATGCTACGTGTAGTTTTCGAGATTTCGCAAGGGTAAATAAATTATTAAAAAACAAAAGAACATTTAATTCAAAACATTTAAATACATTTAATTACTCGATATTTTACAGGTTAGAAGCTCCTCTTTTTACATTTTCTCCGATGCTTGTCTTCAAGACAATAGGATTATCCAGATAGTGTATTTTTATGCTCATATTACATCCAAGATTTTTAAAGCTAACTAAGAGCTTTTGAACTAAGTAATTCTTGTAATTTTATTTACGTAGCTTCGCGAATTTGACAGCTTCCCACGACGTCTTGCGGACTAATTAACCAAGTTATAACATAAAATTAGCGGCACCAAACAATTTTTTTTTTGTAGACCTGTGTTGTCATTGTGGTTGATAACTGTGACGACACTTCACTTATATTTAAGGACAATAGAATAGATTCAGAGTTTAGCTATATAAATAATATTTTACCTTAAATAAAATTTCGGATTGGTTTGCATTAAATAATCTATTGCTTAATGCAGACAAATCAAAATGTATACGATTTACCTTGCCTAATGTTCCGTTTACTTATAATAGAATTTAGTAGGCTTAGTTGACAATATTGTGTTCTTGGGTATTACACTTGATTCGAAATTACAATAGGGTCTTCACATTAATAAAATTGGCAGGAAGATTAAGTTCTGCTGCGTTCGCAGTTCGAAAGATTCGCCAGCTAACAGATATTGCTGAAGTTAAGATGGAAACCATATTCCTACTACAAAAATGGGCAGTTCCAACAATTTATAATATGGGGCTTCGCGAATCATTAAAGTCTAAGTTTGAGAAATTCGGTATCTTAACTCTGCCCTCGCAATATATTCTTGATAATTTAATGTATCTCCGCAAAAACTTAGATAAGGTGGATTTAGTAAATGACCAACATAACTTAAATACTACAAACAGCAACGAATTAGTTATTCCATGTTTCAGGCTCACTAAGACCAGAAACAGTTTTTTAAGTAATAGTGTTAGGTTTTATAACAAAGTCACGAAGCACATTACCGATTTGCCGGATAGTGAGTTCAAGTACCATGCTAAGCGAGTTTTAATGTCTAAAGGTTATTATTATAGAGGGGATCAAGATGTGAGTAATGGTGACGTCTGGAAATGACGCCCCTCTCTGTGCATCCACGAAAACCAAATTTATGTTTTGTAAAAATATATAACAATGAAGAGATAAACCAGTTCAAATTTGTTGCCGGTTCTTCTCGATGACTGGGTTGTTTTCCGAACCGGTGGTAGCTTTGACTTTCATAAGCGCCTTCTCAGGACCTAAATTGAATAAAGTATTTTTTGATTTTGTTTAAGATTATGTCATATAATCTATGTTTATGATTTTGAATCCATTAGGGTGCTTTCAGTTTAGACGATTTGTGTCGGACTGCTGCCGTACGGCGGGTACACCGATTTATGAGCGGGTGTCGTACGACAGCCGGACGACAGCAGTACGACCTAAAACGACTAATTTGGAGTGCGAAGCGGTTGCAGTCCGACTGTATTTTAGTGTTGTCCACCAATACTTGCATTCAGTCGAGCTATGGATTCAGACGAGGAAGGGTTCTTATTGGTTTTGATCTTATAAAAAAAAATGTTTACAGAAATAAATGATTACCTGGATAATTTTCTTCATTCGTATTTTTATTTTATTAATTTTTTTACATATATCTGCCTTTTATTCTTTATAAGATTAAAATAATCCTGCTAACGAACGTGCACCGGACTGCTCTCGCCCGCTCTCGGTTCGACTCATTTTGTATGAAAAACATAACCGGCCGTGTGCAGTACGCTAACCGCCCGGCTGTCGCGCGGTAGCAGTCCGATACCACCCGGTTAAATCGAAAACGCCCTTACATAGCAATTTCTCCTATCGCTTTGCTTTTGCGAAATGCATAATTCGGAATCCAGTCATGTTTATCGTCACGGTCGGGTACTCTGTTACCCCTCGTATTCAGCTAGGTGTGTAGTGTGCGACCGAATTGTATTGTGTTGACCATTATTTCTATAGTTTAAATATATTACTGTAGAACCTCGGTATATGAAACTCGGACAATTTGAAAACCTCTGCAACTCGAAATCAACCCTCTTTTCCATAAAATTCTCGATTATATCTCGATTACACGAAATCTGAGCAATAAAAAACAAGTCAAAATTTTCAATATTTCTCTTCAAGATAATTCACTACATATTTCATCTCTATCTATACATATAATAAGAATGTAAATCTAACGTGTGACATGTGACTTTTTAGATTTTTGTGAAAAACATTGTTGCTGGTGTCTTGGAATAAGTAATAAAATACATTTCAATCATTTTTAGAAATGTCTGCCTGTTTGTTTGAACACGCATCACTGCTAAAGTACTACGTTCGCGATAATAACTCACAAAGAAAATCATATGGCATGTCCTCGAGTAACATTTGGTCTTGGTTTCATTAAAATCGATTAACTCTATCAAAAGTTATTGTAATTTTAATGACGACGTGACTTAAAGTATCAGAGAAAAGTAGATAAGTAAATTCAGATGATTTTATTAGTCACTTTTTTTTTTACATTAGGTTCCTCGCGGACAAAGTCGCGGGCACAGCTAGTACCCAAAATATAATCGATCTCTAATATATAAATATTTTACTCTAAGTACCTATATGCCACTTGTTTGATATTTACGAATATGAGGGATATTATTTTCACTTTGTTATTGTTAATTTTCTTCGCAGTCCGTGGGCCAAAAATGAAAATTAAAAAAAATCATATCTAATTGGTCCAGATACGGGAGCTGAAACTAACTGCTCAAAATTAACTCTTGCACGCCATTTATTTAACGAATTTTATCTCTAACATAATCATAATATAACTAATACATACATATCATGAATAATACAATTTGCCATTTATACCTGAACTGTACAGAACCATAAGTATTTAAGCTCTATACAAAGGAATGTAGATCTCATGAGGCACAGGTCAACAGACTGTTGGCAGCATACGTCTGATAAAAATACTGTATTTATTACGAAACTTGAACAATACCAAATCATGTATTGTACAATTACAATTAAAAAAAAATGATATTTTGAGATCTGTGCCTTAAAAAATCAGTCTATGGGTTAATTTCGACATTGCGACAATCAATTCACGTTCGTATTCACTCGTGAGTCGGAGTTTTGGAATATGTGATGAAACATTAGTATGGTGGTAATGACTTTTCTAGTGTCCGCCTGATTAGCTACCACATCTTTAAGTTGGTAGTCGGTCACCAAACAATTATAGATGTCTTGCGGCAACTGTATTTGATTGCCCTTATCCATTTTGTTAAAAAGCTTACCATTTGGATACATTAGGCCAGTGGTCCGCAATCCACGGCTCATTTGCCTTCTAAGAGACGAGGAAACATTTTTGAAACTCAAGCTTACAGAAAAGAGGCACATTTTTAGAAAGCGGCTAGTCGCTCACAAAAAAATACATAGTTATTTTAAAAAGGCAAGCTCAAGAGTGATCTTCTAATCCTAATTATTACTATAAAAATGTCTGTACTAAAGCAAATTTAAAAGAAAGGCTCTTTGAATAAAGTTCAATTTTATATTGTTTATATTTTATTCTTTGGAGGACGTCATTTCCGACCACTGCACTAGCTTATATTTAATTCTTATTTGACATTGTATTGTACAAAGCCGTAATTAGTTGCTAGTACAGTTTAAAACTATAAGTCTAATTCACAATTATATGATACTAGTAGTTACTAATGGACTAGACTTCATTTTCCTTTGCATCTTGATGTCACTATATGTTATTTTCATGTAACGCATGATGAGATAACGCTTGGATGGCACTATTTTTTCTAATTATTTTACGCTTATATCTGTTGGTCAATTTAAGCAATATCTTTATAAACTGTAGTCTGTATGTTGTCCTAATGTATACGCTATATTATTGTAAAGTTTCGTGAAAATCCGTCAAGTCGTTTTTGCTTGAAAGTCTTGAATAAGACAAGCATCTATTCATCCTCACAAACTCTCTGTCTCTAATGGATATGTCCATGTAAAAAAAAACCTATCTGATTGGACATAAATATAGATGGATTACACGTCCAGTTTTGTATAGATTATAAAGTTGAGTGTGGTAGCTAGATGTGCATTATAAACAACCCTACCACTATATAATTGTTTCACTAAATAACTTGACTGTCGCCGTTTATTAAACTGTGTTGTCATTGGTAAGTCTTTCTGTATCACACCGCGTTTTTAAAATTCAAATTTCTTTCTATTTCCAGGCAGTTATAGCAGCAACGTGACAGATATTTCGTACGAATTGAGACACCTTATCGATATTTTTAACCACTACAGTGAGTCTGAGGATATGTTACGTCATAAATTAAGCATTAAATACGAAGGTATGTATTGTTTAAAATTTTGAATTCTTTGTATTTCCATAAAAAAAACAGCGATTGCCACGCCGCTATACTTTTTTTGAGAAGTGATACAGCTAAAGTAAGCGTATTTTCATTACTACTTATCACCTGTGGTAAAACTTATGATACGTATCCTAGAGGAAGTATTTATCGATTAGTAAAATTCTCATCAAAATCGGTTTAGCCGTTTCAGGCAATACCCGGACTATCAATAGACACTTTATATACTACACAGACTTAATTACGACATTGGGTATAAAATATGAAAATTCTATATAAAACTTTGTATTGGATATATCGTATAATGCATTCAATACAAAGATCTTCCAAATTTTAATACTTATACATAAATTATAAAAGGAATAATTTGGAAAACAAATTGGACTTATATTGTACCTTTTTTTATCATTCTGAAGACAACGCCAACAATTGCGCAGTCTTCTGTGGCGGAAAACAAAAAGAATGGTCCAGTAACGTTCATAATCGCGCCATCTATAGGAGATGAATAAGACTGTGGAATTTTCAACATTTCAAATCACTGTGACGTCATTTCATATGATCACAAAATAAGTTTCTGTTATGGAATATTTTACAAATATTAATTTAGTGTTCAATGATAAATTTATTATATCTAAACTAATTTACTTTCAGGGTATTCAGTAATTAAGCATGGCGGTGAAGAAGTTCCAACGGCTATCGTCGTAAATCAATTGGACAGCGTCAGAGGGATTTAGAAGTCTCTCATTGAAATATTTTACATAACTGTAAAAATTTGGACAAACGAGACAACCTGTTTGAAGGTTCAGTTGAACGACTACTAGAAATGTAACTACTAGAACATTCTATAATACACAGTGAGAAATCATAAATAAGAGTTTAGAGAAACAACAGAGCAGCGACCACCAGACCCATAGTAATAAACTAAAGTTTTTTGTAACAATTTAAAAGTTCGAACGTTGAAAGTAAATGTTACGTGGTTATAATGTTTACGACTAGATGGCGCTCCATTGTGCAAATATTTTCACTCTTTGCCACTAGAATGTACTACAAAATATTACAAAGTGAATATGATTTTATTTTTTGATATAAGTACACAATACGTTCAGATACTTGCCAAGGTATTGGCCCATCATAAAAATGCCTACATAAGTTTACGAGGATATATGTCTATCTCCTAACGATAAGTCATGTTTTTTTGTTATTTGACTATCGACGGCACTATTGACGATTTATACAATGCACATTAAATTTAGATTAAAATTCCTTACTGCATGTCGTTTGAATGAATGTCTTAGAAGCCATCAAAAAATGTAAAATTATACGGTACAAATAAGAGTTCTTTGTAGAAGATTTCTATGTAACTGCTATGACGGAACCGGTAATATTAAAGCGCCAAAAAATTCATGATGACAAATACATGTAGACGTACATTGCACTCAAGCGAAGTCGGAGCGAGTCGCTAGTATGTAATATAATATTATTATGATTAAGGAGTTTAATATCAGCGAAAATGCCTGGTTTACTGTTCCTCAAAAACTATAACAAGAATAAGAAAGCAATTCTCAACCCGGAAATAATTGAGATCCGACCAAGATAAATCAATAAACATAATATGTTATCTTTAGAAGGTAAATCTTGAAACCGTGATCAAGAAAATTACAAATTGAATTGTGCGACATCTAGTTGCAAACATATTAAACACTATGTAGTCATAGCGTATATAATTTGAATAAATAACTTATACAAATTATTATTATTATTATACATTATATTCAATTATAGTTATTAATTGTTTAATAAAGAAAATGTTTGTATAATATTTCAGATGAAACTGTTCATCAACAACTTTACATCAACGTGTGAAACTTCATTTTCAAGTTTACACTTAACAATTACTCCTAACTGGTCAAAATAAGGGTAACTAAAAAAAACTTTAATGAAAACGACAGTGTGGCTTACTAGAGACTAAAAACTTTATTTCTTAAATAGGCATTACAATATAAAAGGTACAATATGTGATCACTAGTATAAAATGGTGTTGATAGTCTACAATTATTTTGATACAATTTTAACAAACATTACAAATACTTCCCTTGAGTTTTACGTAGCATTTTAACGTGTAAATAAATTATAATGTCTGTGAGCAAAAATAGACTTTAATACGTATGAAATTGTTATTAATGTAACATAAAAAACTTGAAATGTGATATTATATATGGGACTTCGCGAATCATTAAAAACAAAGTTCCAGAAATGCGATATCCTAACTCTACCCTCCCAATACTTTCTTGATAATGTAATGTATGTCCGTAAAAACTTTGAACACCTTCATTTTGTAAAGGACTGGCATGATCTAAATACTAGAAACGGTAACAAACTGGTCGTCCCATGTTTCAGACTTAGCAAAACCAATAATAGTTTCTTAGGTAATAGTGTTAGGTTCTACAATAAAGTCACAAAACATATTACCGATTTGCCGGACTGTAAATTTAAGCAACATGTCAAACGGGTTTTAGTGTCGAAAGGCTATTATAGAGTGGATCAACGCGTGAACGATGGTGACGTCTGGAATTGATTCCTCTCTGTGCATCCACTAAAAACGGTATTGTAACGTTCGAAATATATATACATATGTTAAAAATAAGTACCCGATCGTGTTTCTTGTCGGTTCTTCTCGATGACTGGGTTGTTTTCTGAACCGGTGGTAGTTTCGACGTTCATAAGCGCCTTATTAGGGCCTAAACTGAACACCATAAATACATAGTTGCATGAAGTCATGTAATTAAATATTATTAAAATTCGTGGTAAAAAGCGGCTGTTTGCTTATGACCACACGATAAAAATAGAACACCGATACGAGCGCGTTTCGTGTCTAGTGGAACCTAGTAACTCTGATTCAACGTCACAGACCTGAGTGTGAAGGTCCACTTTCGTTCACTATTCGGAAAGAACGAAACTACGCTTAAAAAGTTTACACTTCCAATAATCCGTATATTTATTCTATAGTATAGAAGTATTCTAGGCAAGTATAGTAGGCAATAACGACTATAATGTCAACAAAGAACGCTGTTATTTTACAACTGTTTTATAAACTGCTGTGTTTTTGTTGGGTAATTTATTGTTTTGTATCGTAATTTTGAGTGTAAGCAACATGCTCTCTCTCTCGCACACATACACATTAGTTTTTATTGATTCGCGTTTTACGACAAAATCGACAAATCGTTGTCATTATCAATAATAACAAAATAATAATAACAGACAGAAATAATAATATCTTCAATAATCTGTTATCCGTTGTGTAAGAATACCGCATTACTTTATAAGTTATTGTAATAATGATATTGAAAAAGGAAACATGAAGATATGACATCTAAAGAAGATTATTCGACGAACGTATTTGGGCCTGGTAACTCCACCACCGTTGGCTTTGACCTTTCGCCAACGGAGGAAGAGTTCCCTTTCCTAGATGCGATGTCCTGCGTACCTGATGCAGAAGTAAGACGAAGAAATAATTGAACGTTATGGCTATTAGAGAGTGGATCGAAATGTGAACAATGGTGATGTCTGCAAAATGAGGGCCCTCTCTGTGCATCCGCCACAAACGTATATATAACTATGTCTATAACTGTGTATGTTCATGAAAATATGTTATGTTATGTATAATAAAAAGATAAATCAGATCGAGTTTCTTGCCGGTTTGATTATAACATTATTATTATTGTCTAGTAGTGTAGTAGGTGTTGTCGACAAACGTATATGTATAGATGTGTTCCAGCAGGTGCAATCGAAAGCCATTTCACCTGGCTTAGCATCTTACCATTTTAAATCATGTCCAAATTTAACATCAGACAAGATTGTAGTTAATTACTATAACCTATAAAGTACCCAAAGAAAAACATAATTTTTTTTCTTCTGATAAAACTGTACAGCCATCGTTTCTGTAAACTAAAGTATTTACCAAAGATGATTTATTTTTGTTAGGTCTACGAAATTGGGTTCAACCTGACAATCGATATCATATATCCCGTCAGTATATTTAAGATTAAATCCTTATACACGTAAACACAGCTTACTATTGTTGTACATGCAAAACGAAACAAAAACAAGGTATATAAAAACACGGCGCGTATGTGGGAATATATGAAAAAAAACAACTAAAACTAAAATGTTACTTACAAACTAGAATACCCAATTACAAAGATAAAGAGAGACTAAACCAAAAATAAAAAAGGAAATTACAAGAACGAAATGATTACTGATATCCAAGATTATTAGATAAATTTTCATTTAACCTAAATATAACTCGTGGCAACATACAATCTTTATTTGGTTAAAATTCTCTCACCGAAACGAAAGATTTATTAATGTAAAGTTTCCGAAGTCTGCTCTACTAAGTACAGTTCGTAGAAAAATTAAAAGATGGCGCTTTATTAGTTAATTTCTAGATGCTACAGCAAGGTCCTTAGACCCTTCGCACATGACGCTATGCAAGTATACTCAAAGACTCAAGTATCGTGGCGTCTCCAACATTGCATTCATAGAAGTCCAACAGACGCGGAATAATCAGCATTATGTTTGTGAGACTCGCACGGAGTGTTTTTAGTTAGTCGTGATGCGAAATGTACTTATTTCTAATTATGGCAGAGAAATTAACAAACATTAGATCCATTGAAGAGGTAGAGAAAGCGTGTTGTAACACAGCGTCGATGGACGTAGGTTCGAATCCTTGCAACCGAGCTGGAGCTTCCGGCTTATTTATCCGGCTTCCCGGTGAAGGGAAACATGATGAAACAATAGCAAGTAATATTGATGTGGTATAAATTTTCGAAGTCCGCTTGGCTAGCTACCATCATCTAGTTGAATATCTGTCGACAATCACATACTTGTGTTCCGGAAATTTCATTTGGGAGCCAGCGCCCTCAAGATTTGGCGTATTTACCATCATAGCCGCGTCGTCATTTAGAATCAGATAAGATTGTGGTCAAACGCTAAAAAGACTATAACTTATAAAACAAATTTACAAACTTAAAGAGTAAAAAAGACAAATAAAACTTTTTGTTTGTTTTATAAAAAGCTAAGAATTTAACAGCAATTTGTTGTAATTCCTTAATTATAGCAAACACTCTGCAGTTAATTTTTATGTTCTATGTAGGGTCTACCCAATATCCTTTCTTTCGGTTATTTTTCCATTTCGATAATAGATGAGAGTTTTTTCATCACGTACGTCATAAATGATAATATGTTTTAAGTAGATACACCACTGTTCTAGTGTCGACGCAAATATCGGAATCTGTGTAGCACCGTGTGTTGGATAACTGCTGACTCTAGTAGAAAAAGTGTCGAAGAGTTGTGTAGCGTCATGTGCTAGTTCTACATGGCTCTCTCGTATTAGTGAACCAAATTCTTTATTAATATTCCTAACTAACTTCTGCCCGCGACTTTGTCCGCGTGGAACTTTACCTAACCATCTAACGTTACTTTGGGCTGAGCGGAAGCTCTCAAAAGGAAAAAAAAAAACGATTTTGAAACATTCTTCATTGGTGCTCCACTCCTATTGGTCTTACCGTGATGACATTATCCTAATAAGCTATTTAACACTAAAAGATTTTTTTAAAACAAACCAGTAGTTTTTGAAATTAGCGCGTTCAGGCAAACAAACTCTTCCACTTTATAATATTAGTATAGATTATAATACTTCAAATAAGCGCGCAAAGTCGCTCGCACATGCACTAAATACCTAGTCTTGCCATAAATACTGAAATAAAGAAAAAAAATATTTTCTATTGCAAATAACATTTATTACTTTTACAGTGTGTTAGTTTAAACAATTTAAAATATAAAAAGCTTATTCAAAATGGTCTCCATTGACTGCAATACAGTCTTTTATACGTTGAAGCCAGTTATCAATAGAAGCACGCACTCTTTCCATGGGAAAATTCTTCACTGCCAATCGTACGGTTTGTTTTAGGGACTCCAAATTATCATGGCGTTTAGAGCAAGCCGTACTCTCTACAACTGACCCTAAATCATAATCCAGCGGATTAAGATCGGGACTAGACGACGGCCAGTCTTCAGCTCTGATGAAGTCCGAAACGTTCGTTTCCAACCAAGACTGCGTAAAGCGAGCTTTATGACCCGGCGCCGAGACTTGCTGGAAGGACCATTTTTGGTTATTGAACATGGTGTTGTTAAGGGGCTTCACTACCTTCTCAAGAACAGTATCTTGATACACTTGTGCCGATGTTTTGATACCTTTCTCACAAAAGTATGGCTCAGTCACTCCTTCATAGCGAATACCCCACCAAAACATCACTGAAGTCGGATAGTGCCCAGGTTGCACTCTGTCGACTAATTGGGAAGCTTCCTTAGAGCTTTGAGCATAAATACGGTCATTTTGTTTATTAAAATGTTGCTCAATTGTAAAAAAATTCTCATCCATAAACAAAATTTTTCTGTGACCTCCCTTTGCGTACCGCTTCAGTAATTGTTTCGATCTTACCACCCTATTCTTTTTTAAATTATCAGTTAAGAAATGACCAGTACGTGTCTTATAAGCTGTAAGTCCTAAGTCATCTTTTAAAATACGCGACATGGTTCTAGGTGCTATCTTCATCTCCCGAGATAAAATCTTTTGCTTTCGGACAGGATTTCTTCGAATTCTTTCCCTTACTGCTTTGACCACCTTTTTCGTACGAACACTACGTGGACGGCCAGATCTTTTTCTGTCACAAACAGAGGAGGTCTCATTGTAGCTATTAATAGCCCGGTACACAAACATTATACTAATACCAAGCGTATGGAGAGTTTTAAATATTGCATTTGGCTCCATACCTACTTTGTGTAATGCAATAAATAACAGCGATTCGGTTCTCTTTATCACCCCACTCCATTTTAATATCGCAAAATAATAAAATAAATAATGTATTGGCACCAAAACGAGAAAACTCAATGAATAATCATATAGAAATAAGAGATTCGAAATTCAAATGTAATATTTTGTTTATTTTTAATTGTAACAGTATTTATGGCCAGACTAAGTAATGTCATTGGTATATAGTTGCTGTATGCTGTGCAAAGAGTATAATAAGTATTAATGCTGTGATTTACTTGACGATGTGATATGAGAAATAAGAGACTACTAATAAATAAATAATTAATTAACCGTTTTTTTTTGTTTTGTTTTACATGTTCTTTTCCTTATCGTTTTTGTCATCCTCTACTTACACTTTTACTTACACATTTCACTCATAAAAAAATGTTATGCCTCCTAACAGCACGCTAATATGTGGGATTGAAAAGCAGAAAATAATGTTCGAGTCCCATAAAAAAATATAAGTAGATTAGATGAACACCTAAAGATGTCTGGTATCTGTATACAAAAGTTGGTTCCCTTTAGGTTTAGGGTCAATTCATACTAGCGCAGAGTCAGAGCGTCAAATTCTTCACAATTTAAGCGAAGTTGCACGATGCGCGCGTATTCTCACGCTGTAGAGATGGACATCACTTGTTAGTTGACTCTCGTAGTTGAAACTTGTAAAAAATGGTTGACATTAATCTTGCTATTGTGTTACTATAATGCTCCACTGGTAAACTCCGTCCAACACAAGCCAGTTTTCGATTTCGACCGACGACGCGTTTTGGTTCGTGTAATAGGCGTT
Organism: Antheraea yamamai; assembly: GCA_036509395.1. NCBI lineage: Eukaryota > Metazoa > Arthropoda > Insecta > Lepidoptera > Saturniidae > Antheraea > Antheraea yamamai. Next base: position 19,907,919 of record AP028446.1, read on the forward strand.
TGGGTGCGTGCACTAATAAGCGTTAGTTGCGCTCAGACGCGCGAATTCTAGCGTCTTGTTTTTATCTCAAAAGGAATATGTGCATTGCTTTGCGAAGATAGGAGTGAATTAGCTATGTGACATTTGAGATTGACGCTACGACTTTGCGCTGATATGAATTAGTGTTACCATGTTAGACCACATAGTGAAGTCAGATTTTGTTCAAACAAGTAAAAAATAGCGATACTTTCGTGTTAAATGCACCACGCTCGCAGACCCGCGGCCGGCGTTATCGTTTTTCGCAAGTCTAACCACACCGAGATAAAAGAGTAAGCAGTCGAAAAAAAAACGAACCTAACCGATTTATTTTTCTCAATTTTTCCGTCTTAGTTCGGTTAGGTTAGGTTAAACTTCTGTAATAAAAATGGCAGTTATTGGCACAGGAAGGCAGCAAGGCAGCAGTATTGCGTTGCCATTATTACGTAAATATCATTTTGCATATTGCCAACTGGATGATTTTTAAGTCAAAATAAAAAAGTTTCATCTCGTTTAGGTTAGACTGGCGTGAAAAGATAACGTTAGCCGGTCGCGGAAGCGGTCGGTGAGTGCGGTGCATTTAATAAGAAAGTACCAAAATAAAAATATGAAAGAATATATAAATATTAACATAAATGACTATATCAGTTTTTGTAATATTAATGCTATGAATAAAGGCAAGTATACATTTATATATATCTTGAGATATAAATATTAATATCCCAAGCATTAATATTGAAAGACTAATAGACAGTATTTATACAACTCGATAAATCATTTGACCGACGTTTGTGGTAATAAAGGTATTAATTTAAATAAAGTATATTGTCTTAGTTATACTAAACCACGTAACGGTATTTTCATAGGTTTTTCACGATCGTTTAGAGTAGCTATACTCAATCTGTGGCCCGTCTTTGTAGTTGGCTACCCGATTATATTTTATTTTCAACTATTTTGCCCATCAGAAAAACTTCTTTTTGGCTTCTTTAAAAAAGAGGTTGAGTACGACTGGTTTAGAAAATCTGTTGCATATTATGTCTATCATCTTCTTACCCTTATCCCACCCAAGTAGGGTTACAACAACATGTTTTCCTTTCCAATCTCACCTCTCAGATGTCACCTCAGTATTCACACCTTTTATACACATATTTTTCACACAATCCACCCATACCTTTTTCAGTCTTCCTCTACTCGTATATCCATCCACCATTATACTCAAAACTTTTTTAGTTACATGGTTTTCATTTCTCTCATGAAATGCCCGTACCATGCTAACCTATTGCTCCTCAACTTCTGTCACTGGTGCTGTTTTCAAACTTCCTCTGATGTACTCACTCTTAATCTCATTCATTCTAGTTATACCACACATCCATCTTAACATTATTTATGTCTCTACTAGCTGATGGGGCCACGCGTTACATTTTTAATTACATGTTAAATTAAAATTATGATAAAGTATTTGGTACAATAGCGTAATGAGCCAAAAAACTTGATACAGGAAAGGTGTGATTACGTAATAAATATATTAACAGAACACGTGCACCATAAAATATACTGGAATTGAAAAAGAAATTCAAAACGTGACATCTATGAGATGTCTATAACAGTTGGTCCTACAGTTTTCTATCAACAAACTAATTCGAAGCGCCATCTGTTCGAGACTAATGAAACTTATAATTAATATCAATTATCAATATTGACAATCATTTAATTTTTAATTAAAAAATATTGAGGCCATTAATCGAAGTATAAATTATCCCGACGTTTCCTGAAGATCGGTTGAGTAATTTCGGAGTTCAACGTGGACAAACATCATGAGAATGGATTTTTATAATGTATTAACTACTTTTATTAATTAACTAATTATATTATTAGAAACCAAAAGTGTATTTATATAAAAAATAACACAAATACAAATCTCAACACAAAAACTCACATCAACAATGAAATAACTCTTGTAACATAATAAATCATAAAAACCCAGAGAAATAGAAATAACAATGTAGATTAGAAAGAACTCACGCAATACAACCTTCCAAAGAGACGACCGAGCAGGATTGTCCACAATGTTACAGCTTCACCGGATAACAATCCCCAATGACTTTCTTTTTTATTCTCGAACTGACTACGCTATTCGCCTAGCAAGGCCTTAACAGCTTCACCGGACTACAATCCCCAGTGACTTTTTTTTTTTTTTCGAACTGACTACGCTATTGACCTAGCAAGGTCTTAACAGCTTCACCGGACTACTAAGGCGAGCGCTTAAGGCACTCAGCCGATTTTTGTTTGGGCAACCAGCTCAAGGGTGCACGGCACACCTCAGCTTGGCTGTTGCCTGTTCGATGCAATACGCGACCTAGCTGAGCTAACCTAAGTTAATGTGTATTTTGTATCGGAAAATTTCTAAACTATTTCAGTTCGAAAAGGGAAAAAAAAGTAAACCCTTCCACTTTTTTGTGTAAGCGTGTATGCGTGCACGTGTGTGGAGGTGATATGTGTAGTGTTGTTGCAGTGATGTAAATTTGTGTCACTGTATCGCGCGAGCAGCGCACTCAAGGGCTCCACGCCGAGGGAACGAACCTAGGCTTGAGCCGCTGCCGAGGGGGGCCTACTCTGGTGTGCGGGAGCGAAATTTACCCCCAGACCACGGCGGCGTGATCTGTGGTTACGCGGGCGTGGGCGTGAACACGCTCTGTTTTGAGAGACAGGCTGGTACTGATCGTTCGCTGACGTTATAACATCGGGAGGATCAGTAAAAATGTGACGCGGTCGTCTTTTATAACGCGGTACGTCCGGTACGGTTTCGTAGTTCGTGGCGGATACCACTAACGGGCTAGGATGATTCGCGGCTTTTTCAAAGTATCTGGTGGTGAGTGATTTTACATACGCCCAGATAGAAGGCATCTCCAGGTCCCTATGGAGATCCTTATTCCGGACGTAACGCGGAGCCCCGGTGGCTTTACGTAAAAAGCGGTTCTGGATACGCTGTAGTGTTAAGAAGTTAGCTTTGGACATATGCGCAAAAACGGGTGAGCTATATGTCAAAATCGGACGAATTCCCCAGTGACTTTTTTTTTTTTTTTTTTTCTCGAACTGACTACGCTATTGGCCTTCTTGGGGCCTCTACAGCTTCACCGGACTACTAAGGCGAGCGCTTAAGGCACTCAGCCGATTTTGTTTGGGCAACTAGCTCAAGGGTGCACGGCACACCTCGGCTTGGCTGTTGCCTGTATCATGCAATTCGCGATCTATCTTTAGCTTACCTAAGTTAAGCTAAACTATTCATACAGATATGAGTTATCGAAACATTCATGTGTACCAGGCATGCGTGTCTCGATAACTCTTATGTGTATTTTGTGTCGGAAAATTTCTGAACTATTTCAGTTCGATAAGGGAAAAAAACAAAACCCTTCCACTTTTTATGTGTAAGCGTGTGAGCGTGCACGTGTGTGGAGGTGATATGTGTAGTGTTGTAGCAGTGATGTAATTTTTTGTGTCACTGTATCGCGCGAGCAGCGTACTCAAGGGCTCCACGCCGAGGGATCGGACCTAGGCTTGAGCCGCTGCCGAGGGGGGCCTAATCAAGTGTGCGGGAGCGAAGTTTACCCCCAGACCACGGCGGCGTGATCTGTGGTTATGCGGGCGTGGGCGTGAACACGCTCTGTTTGAAGAGACAGGCTGGTACTGATCGTTGGCTGCCGTTATTTTGTCGGGAGGATCGGTGAGAATATGTCGCGGACGTCTTTTATATCGCGCAGCGTTCGGTACGGTTGCGTAATCCGTGGCGGATACCACTAACGGACTGGGATGATTCGCGGCTTTTTCAAGTAGCTAGTAGTGAGTGATTTTACGTACGCCCAGATAGAGGGCATCTCCAGGTCCCTGTGGAGATCCTCGTTTCGGACGTAGAACGGAGCCCCGGTGGCTTTACGTAAGAACCGGTACTGAATACGTTGTAACGGTAAAAAGTTAGTTTGACACATATGTGCAAAAACGGGTGAGCTGTACGTTAAAACCGGACGAATGCAAGTTTTATAGAGAGTGAGCTTATGTCTTAGGGACATCTTGTTTTTGTGACATACTAACGGGTGTAGGGGAGCCATGACCATAGCGGCCTTGTTGCGTACTCGCTTCACGTGAGATCCGAACGTGAGGTGTCTGTCTAGCGTAACTCCTAGATATTTGATCTGCTTATTCCACGGAATGCCGACTCCGTATAACCTGATGGGTTCTAATTTGCGCTCTTCGTAATTACGGCATATGGGGTCGAAAAATATCGCGGCGCTTTTGTCGGGATTTACTTCTATACGCCATCGAAGAAACCAATCACCGAGTGTGCTAACGGCTTCTTCGATGCGTGTCCTAAGTCGTATCGGAAACCAATCGGAAGCGTAGATGACTGTGTCGTCAGCATAGCAACCTACCTCTACCCCCGGGAGCCGAGGTAGGTCGCTGACGAACAGATTGAAGAGGGAGGGTGCCAGAATGGACCCTTGGGGCACGCCTGAGCGTATGGGGTGGGGTAAGGACACTTCACCTTCCACTCTGTAGCGGAAAGTCCTATCTGATAAGTAATCGCGGATTAAATGCACTAATCTATCGGGGATACGAGAACTAATTAACTTGTGTATGAGCCCTTCGTGCCAGACCTTATCGAAGGCCTTGGCGACGTCGAAGAAGACTGCTATTGTGCGTTTCGGTTTAGGTTTTTCCGGATCCGGGTTGGTATCGGGATCGTCATTGAATTTGGCGTGAATGTACTCCGTGAGGCGGTGTACTTGATGTGTACAAGAGTGGCTCGGCGCGAAATCCGAACTACTCCGGTGGTAGCAGATTTAATACTGACATGGAGGTCTGGAGACGGTTCAGAAGGAGCCGCTCGTATAGTTTGCCTATCGTATCTAATAAACTAATAGGGCGATAGCTATCGGGAAGCGTAGCTTTTTTGCCGGGCTTCTGAATGCCTATCACTACGGCCTTCTTCCAGACGGCTGGAAAATGACCCTGGGACATGGCCGCATTGAAGATGCAGACCAGTAGAGCTATGATGCGGTTAGGAAGGAGCTTCAGAACCTCGTTCCTGATCCCATCGGGACCTGGGGACTTCCTAAGCTTTAAACGCTTGATGGCATCCGATACTTCAACGAACGTGATAGGGGTTAGGGTATCCGCCGCGGGGGCCCTGAGCACGCACTCTACCGAGGACTCGATCGATTCAATATGTGAAGGGTCAGTGTTTACTGTGTTCGGTGAACATTGTTTTTCTAAACTCGCGGCGAGACACTCCGCCTTGTCTATACTATCGAACGCGGGAGGCAAACCGGGGCCTCTATCGAGAGGGGGCATCGGAATGACTATGTCTGACTTGAATGTTTGCGCGAGTTTCCAGAACGCCAGGTGGGACGGCTCGATGTCCTCGAGCACCCTGTCCCACCTGTCGGCCCGGATCTCGGAGATACGAGTTCTAACCTTTTTGCGTAATAACTTTAAGCGTTCGCGATTCTCTACGGACGGATAGGTGTCGTGGGCTCGAGTCGCGGCGTTCTTTTCCGTGATCTTCCCCAGTGACTCGACTGACTCGCCTTTTATAGCATTCAGTCAAGTTACGACCGGCCTATAACTTTCAACCAATGGCGTGTCAGTTGATTAGTGACACTCCCGATGTAGTCAATAGTACGGAGAGTGCTAACACAGTCTCTGCTAACAATGTATTGGGATGGGATTCATCACGAGAACCAGATTAGTATTTAGTCGCACGATCGATTGTGAGAGCCGTGGTGTGACCGAGTCTAATTCCTCTCGTGAACTATTTTTCCGAAGGGTGACCATCACATGAGAACATGAAGGTACGTGTCCTTGTTTGTTTTCAGTGGTGCTAATATTTCTGTTTACAGTCTACATGTGTTTAGACCATTGAGAGAACATACGAAGGTATGGGTCTCCGTTTCTGGTTTCAACGGTGCTAACGTTTCTGTTTACAGTGATGCTAATGTTTCTATTTACAGTGATTATGTTTAGACAATTGTGAGAACATACGAACGTTGGAAGGTGTTGTATTGCGTGAGTTCTTTCCAACTTACATTGTTGTTTAGATTTCTCTGGCTTTTTAACATTTATTGTATTACTTGAGTTATTTCATTGTTGATGTGAGTTTTCGTGTCGAGATTTGTATTTGTTATTTTTTATATAAATCTACTTTTGGTATCTAATATCAGAAGTGGGATTTATTTTCGATTTAATTCTGATATCTAATAAAATATTTATCTATGAGTAAATTAGGTGTATTGAATTCGAGGCTTTAAGGGAAGTGATAATAATGTCTATCGAGCAATAGAAGTTTTTGACTCATCGAGGTTCTACTGTAAAAGATGAAACATTCAAATCGGGTTTATGGTAATAACAAATAAAAATCCAAAAATAACAGGCGTTTATTACAATTTATATATAACGTAGCAACTAAATATTTACAAATGACTTGCTGATGATGATTATATAACAGCGTCTCACATATATATACCCCGGAATACATAATACAGCGTCACAGCTTTACCTGCGTATAAAAAATTAACGAATATAAAAATGCGGCAACATTAAACAGAGAAACATATTAATACAAAACGGAGGTTAATTATAAGACTATCAAATGACTTGTCGATTGTGACGTCACACCCGGCATTTATTTATGTAAGTTAGGAGCTTCATCGTATCACCATTCTCGTTTCGACCTTCATTCCGAACTCTTGGCATGTTTTGGAGTCTTTAAAAATCTAGTTGTTATTTTTGAAATGGTAATAGTGGTGGTGCAGTAATGATGGCTCAGCGCCGCTTCGATCGACGCAGGTTCGAATAGTTGCAAAACAATGTATATATTACAAAGAGAGAGAGAGAGAGAGTCGCATGGAGAAGGCGTAACGTTTTTTTCTTACGTGACGAAAAATTGAAATAGACACTGCCTGATGGGGAGCTCGTTTTGAGGATTCCTAGCGATGGTACCTATGTGGGCCTGCAGGCGGAGGTGTGCATGTCGCGGTCGTGGGCGGCGCCCGCGAAGCTGATGTTGAGGAGCATCGCCTCGAAGGGGTCGCTGCGCATGCGCTGCTGGTTGGCGAGCGCCGCGGACCCGCTGTTGCGCACCACCCGGCTCTCCTCGCTGCCGTCCTGTACATACACATTTTCAAATATATCTACCCATTAATGAGTTGCATTGTTAAGGCCATGTATAATATTAATTTGAAATCATCGTGGAAGCGCGTCCGTCTTCTTGTAATTTCGTCCATGTATAAGTATACAGCAGGATTTGTCTGAACCAGCGCTGCATCGACGCTTGCACTTGCAAGCCTGCAGCTTCTGTTGAGACAGAGACCTTTTCACTCCATACAACACTTGTATCACTTTAATTTTTTATGTATATACTTGTAAATTTATGTTGTATGTGCTGAATAAATATATCTTTCTTTCCATTACATACATCCATACTATTAGGTTTTTTTTTTCTTGGTTCGCACTTTTCTTCTGCTTTCGTTTACTTTATTAGTTACTAGCTGTTGCGCACGGCTCCGGACGCGTTTTTTAAATTGTTTTATAGAAATACTTTACTTGCATCGCTTTCTAACAGTGAAAGAATTTTTCACAATCGGATCAGTAGTACCGGAGATAACCCCGAACATCCAAACTGATAAACTTTACCTCTTTATAAAATTACTATAGATGAGAGTTGAGATCTTAAATCATTTTTCTTTATTATGAAACTAAAAAATGACATGACTAAGTGGTACGTCACCTCAGGTCTTGGGCTCCAGAGGCGTACCACAGCCTCAATCCCACTGGTGGCCATGAGGAACATGGAAGGGTGCATCTGGATGCAGTTGACTATGGACTCGTCTCCGCGGAGGCACCTCACAATGTTCCCGGTTTTGCGGCACCATATGAATATGCTGCCGTCATCGGACCTGGACTCCGACACAATTTCATTTGAAAACGATAGAATCGATACCTAATCATTCGATATAATATCGATATACTAGAAACTACGTTCTCCTTTTCAAGAAACAAATAATATCCCATGCATGTAACCTCTACATGTTTGGAAATCAAATGACTCTTCTATATAGGACAAAAATAAATTTTGAAATAACATATTTATTCTACACAACAAATATGCAAATAATTATAGGTCAATAAGTAAGGTTTAAGAATATTTGTATCATGGGTATGTGCATGCTATACCTGCGTACTACGCATATGGTCTATCTATCTATTGTGTGGCCTTACTAGATCTTATTTACTTATCGTGATTTTCAGGTACTAATAAATAAATATCTATATATTAATACGCCACGCCCAATCTTTGTATCCCTTTTTGAAAGAAATGAGCGAACGGATGACCGTGAAATTTGGCATAGTTAAAGTTTATATTGAGGAGAAGTGCAGAAAGCTATTTATTTTATATAAAATGCATTATAAGTACATTAAATTAATTAAAATATGCATTACTCACACTACTGCTCCAATTTTACACAACATATACACACATGTAAATAAAAATGACAATGAACTTCAAAAAAGTAGTAATAATATTCGTCCAATAGGACAGGCGAAGGAATTAATCCATACTGCCAAACTTCAAAAAAGGTTGCGAAGGAGGTTGCTATGCTCGACTGTATGTATTTTTTTTTACTCTTACGTTCCAATTACCCTTTTTTATTCTACATTCAACAATGATATTATAATGTAAATGAAAAAGACGTTTCGAACATCCTTCAATCTTCTTACGTACCAATTACCTTTTAAATATTTTTAACATGACTGACGACGTTACAATGATGCAGTTCAACTTGATGTAGCAATTATATTTAGTACAGTTGATGACGAATTATGAACAAAAATGAATTCATTTTCAAAAGTTAATGGTAGTATTATAAACATCTTTGTATTGGATTCATAATTTGATTCTATTGTGTATCCATTACTTTTCCAAGTGATGATACTGGGCATATCACTATTCCTCATAATGTATAGACTATATTTAATTCAATATCACCCAGAAATACCACGCGCCCATGGTGTCGTGTAAAATTAATTGAAAATTGTGTCATGAGGGGGCCCGATAATTTTTTTTTATTTTCGTAACGTTATGTTTACTTAGTATTTAAGAGCCTTACCACCTTATGTAACCGCCTGTTTTTTGTTTCAAATTTATAATTAATTTCAATTTTCATTTAGACTTCGATTTTTTTATGTTTATATAATTGAAAAAAAGTGGCAAATAACTGAGTAGGCATGATGAAAGCCTTTGATTATAGAGGTTATAATAATATAATACCCTTTGATAAAAGAACCCTAATAAACTTCAAACTTTAAAAATTCAATGAACTATGGTCGAATGTCGACCACTGGCCGCCCACTAGTATAATATTAACATGGGATATGCTTCCTTTACTCTAATGTTATTTAATATAATCGCGCCTAAATAAGTGTAAATTTTGTAATGATAAATAACTGTAAAAAATCATACAAGATTAACATGTTTAGACAGTGTAATTAAAATGTTCAGTTAATTTCTTATCATAAAGATAATTGAAACTGGTTAAGAGCTTGAATTTCTTTGGCTTTAGGGTTATATTTATTTAGATTTTTAGAGGTATCGTAATTCGATTTAGACGATTTTTTTTATTATATTTTATTTTTGGTAATCTAGCTTATTACTGCCATTGTCGAGTAGGTAATCATATTACAAGTTTCTTACAATCATTACAATTTTCTAACAAGATGGCGGCCATCTTGTTAGAACTTTCCTTGAAGTTTATGTGGTAAGTCGGAATCCGTGCCTCGTGGTATTATTTCCCATCCAATTAAATTATGCACAATAACCAAACTATATCACGTAAAACACCAATAATATTACAAAATGTAGAGTCGAATGACACAAGATTATGAATAAAATATAAAATTCACTACATGACATTCCAAAATTCCGACAAAACTCCCCATATTGGCGTTGGCTGCTGCCGTACGAGCGTCTTCCATGTTACCGGAACTCCACGGGCGCGCGCCGGCTGTAATGCGACATGCGATAGATGGACGAAAACATTTCAGGCGATAGAAAAAAAAACCATGCGACATACCCGGCGGCGAGGAAGGCGGACTCGGGCCCGAGGAAGTTGACTTCCTTGATGTCGGTGGTGGTGTTGCAGTGGCCGAGGAACCGCGCCACGTGGTCCACTGCGCCCTCGCGCAGCTGCCGCTCCAGCGCGCTCACTCCCCGCGCCGCGCGTCTGCTGCCAGCCCCCACCTCCTCATCATCACCACTACCTAAACATCACTTACCAACTTACATTTCTTATGGCATGGTAGCGGAAACAAATCATTATGCGTTACGCGTTAAAGGTAAGGGTACCATCTCCTCATCAGTACATTATTTTTTAAGTTACACATTTTATGGCACGTTTGGAGAACAAATTCAATACGCGTTAAACGTAACGTAGGTATGTATTTATGTGTATTTTTATATTTACTAGCCGTGCCCGCGAATTCGTCCGCGCGGAACCCGATGTACAAAACAACGACTAATAAAGTCATTTGAATGTATTGAGTCTAATTACTATCTATTGTTTTGTCGTACTTAAGTCGCGTCGTCTTTAAAATTCGAATAACTTTTGATAAATCTAGGCGATTTTAATGAAACAAAGACTACGTGTTACTCAAAGATATGTTTTATGGTTTTCTTAGTAAGGCTTCATCATGAACGCAGTACTTTAGCAGTGATGCGGATCCATACAAACATTTATCATATCATCGATCATATATTAAACAATTCTAAAACCGATTTAGCTTATTTTATTACTTACTTTATTACTTACTATTACTCCTAGATACCTTCAACAAAAATTTTTCCCTAAAATCTTAAACGTACGGGCACGTTAGATTTACATTTTTGAAGTAAAACTTGTTTAGGCGCGACTAGGAGGTAACTGGACGACAATGCAACGGAAGTCCGTTACGGCAATATGTCGGCACGTTTCTGTAGTATCCGGTTAGATAATAATAATAATAATTAAACGTAACTTCTATTAAATCATAATAAATTTAATACGTTACTTATTTTAGATTTATATTTTTGAAGTAAATCTTGTTTAGGCGCGACTAGGAGGTAACTGGACTACAATGCAACGGAAGTCCGTTACGGCAATATGGCGGCACGTTTCTGTACTATCCGGTTAGATAATAATAATGATAATTAAACGTAACTTCTATTAAATCATAATAAATTTAATACATTACTTATTTTAGATTTATATTTTTGAAGTAAATCTTGTTTAGGCGCGACTAGGAGGTAACTGGACTACAATGCAACGGAAGTCCGTTACGGCAATATGGCGGCACGTTTCTGTACTATCCGGTTAGATAATAATAATGATAATTAAACGTAACTTCTATTAAATCATAATAAATTTAATACGTTACTTATTATAGTAATGTGCTTTTACTTTTCTATATTTTATGTACTTTATAACAAAGAGTTGCTAAAAGTGTTACTTACTTACATTGAAACCAGATGGCAGCACGGCCGCACGCCCCATATAATCATATATAATTAATTCTATTATATGATTTTTATTATTATTCATTTTAATTTTTTTTTTTCCAAAAATTTTTTTGATTTGCTTATAAACTATTTATTGACAAAATCAAAAATATTTAAAAAGTTTTACTTCAATCGCGTGTGACGGTTACACACAATCATTTTTTAATATGTATAGATATTATACCGGGTGTTAGGAGACCGCTTCCGAAAACAAAGACAGACGATAGTACTAATGATACCTTTGGTGATGGGACGGAAAAAAAATCGATCCTGATTAAAAAGAAATCATATTTTGAAAACGTTTTATTAGCATTATTTACGCTCCATCATGTTAGTACAGCTAAATGAAACGATAGTTTCATAAAAAAAACATTACAAAAAACAGCAATGTATAACAAAAACAAAAAAACAGCTGATACTCGGTCAACGAACTTCAGCTAGCGATCGTGCAAATACTTATTTAAAACATTTAATCGTTTCTTTGATACCGCGCCCTCCAAAATTTACAACTTTGTCGGTATTTGGATGTCGGACGCCATAAAAGAATTAGAGGCGGCGGAGGTGACGGATATATCTGTTTTCAAATTATGGTATTGGAAGTACTAAAAACGGAAACAATGGTAACGTAAAGTATAAGAATATTATTTTAAATTCATTCTGATAGATTTATTAACTGTCGATCATAAATGTAATTAATTTTAACCATGATATTATTCTGTACCATTTTATTTTTAATTTCTTGTACAAAATCAAAGATAAAGATTAAATAGTTTTTATAATTGTGTACGTAATTAGGTTAATTTAATATTCTAATATCATTTTTGTAGTAACGAGCTTCTTGTTACGTCAGGGTACAATTGATTGTATAGTTGTATTAAATAATTAGAGTTATAACTTCTAAATTCCATAAAAAGACTAGTCAGTAGGGATAACTATGCTTAATATAAAATAAAATTTGAGAATGTCTAACGCTTTATTGATCTGTGGAAATGATCAAAGTGCCGTCAACTGCGGCGCGCAAAAGGAGCAGTTTATTTTGGCGGGATTCGGGATCGTGCACCCGCCCGAGCGTTCGATGACCCGAGTATCAGCTGTTTTTTTGATTTTGTTACATTGCTTTTTTTTAATATAATTTTTTTTTTATCAGGATCGATTTTTTTTCCGTCTCATCATCAAAGGTATCATTCGTACTATCGTCTGTCTTCGTTTTCGGAAGCGGTCTCCTAACACCCTGTATATAGATATTTAAAAGTCAACCATTATTGAGAACACTTTACAATGTTTTTTTTTAATTATTCTAATTAGTAATTAGGTATCCGTACAAGTTGTCCGACAAGTTGGCCAACAAATTCGCCAACAAGTTGGCAGATAGGTTGGCCGACAAGTTCGGCAACAAGTTGGCGGCACTAGGAGACTGACCTTCGTCGGAGTGGTAGTCGGGGTCGTCCTCCTTCTCGAGCGCCAGGTCGATGTCCTTCTGCAGCAGGCAGACGGCGTGGCTCGCGGCGTGCTTCGGGAAGCGCTCCTTGAAGTAGCGCAGGCACAGGCTCGCGTCGCGCGCGCGCTTCACGTCCATGAGGCACTTCGCCAGCCGGAAGTGCGACTTGACGTGCGCCGGCTCCAGCTCCATCGCCTTGTAGCAGTCCCTGATCGCGGCGTACGTGTCGCCCGTCCTGTCACACCGCCACACCACCACACCACCATCACCCAACGTACGTGCGGGGCCCGTCTTCGATCCTTACTCACTAACCACTTTTCCCAGTAATACTCTTACTTTTGCCCTTTTTTCACAAGACTATCATAGAATACATCATTTTTTGTTTTAAATATAAATCTACTTGACATATTTCCAAGAGGTTTTTAATAGTAGATTCATAAGCCTCTTCCCGAATGAAAGTTTAGTACGTGTCACCCGACTTGAACACACAATCATCATCAGGCTGTAAGAGACCCACATAGGCCTCTTCCCGAATAATCACCCCCTACGTCTGCCCACGACATATTGCCCATTTCCAACACTGAGAAATCCACAATTCAATATTCATAATATTCATCCACGATTCATAATTCCCTACATACGGTGCTACTACAACAACATTTCTCAGTTTCAATTTTTCTCATGATGTACTCCTTATCCACCTACCGAAAGTTAGCTATTTAAAATTAATCTAAATTAGGTAATAACATTACAAGTGTATCGCGATAAATTTAATGTTCTGACAAGATGTTAGTCCTATTGTTTGAACTTTCCAAAGAGTTTTTGTGGCTCAGATGCCATGCTTTTATGATCCCTGGTATTATTTTCGGTCCACTTCACTTGTGCACAATAACTAGTCTTCGTAAAATACCACCAATATTGTAAAATACAAAAAAGAGTCAAATAACACAAGATTATGAATAAAACATAAAAGTCACTACATGACAGACTATGAAAATGCTAAAAACTCCATCAGATAAGATTACAGGTAAGCATAGAAATTAAAAAAAGGATTTTTTTTTTAAAGAAATCATTTCCAATCATGAAACAAGAACAGACTGCACATTTAAAAACTGTTGCTTGATGATGTCCAACATCGATCATTACCATGAGTTATTACCACTCTGATTTTTATGAGACCTGGTTTTGGTAGAACTTAAATCTGTCATGAAATCTGATTAATAAAATTCTTTCTCATTCCTGTCATGAATTTTCACGAATTCTCATCATCCCATCATGAATTCTTACCAGTCTTTTCCTAATCCTCACCAACGTTAACTAAATTCATATCAGTCTGTCAAGAATTATTGTCGACCTACCATAAACTTTGCCCATCCTGACATAATTCTTATTAGCCTTTCAAGAATTCCCATTAATCTGTCATAAATATTTTCGAGCTAATTATAAACCATTACCACCCTGCAAGAAATTCTCATCAATCTGTCATGAATTCTCACCAGCCCGTCATGTATTTTCACCAATCTATCATAAATTCTCACCAGTCTGTTGTGTATTTTCACCAATATATCATGAATTCTCACCAGCCCGTTATGTATTTTCAGCAATCTATCATTAATTCTCACTAGCCCGTTATGTATTTTCACCAATCTATCATTAATTCTCATAAGCCCGTCATGTATTTTCACCAATTTATCATCAATTCTCACCAGTCTGTCATGTACTTTTCACCAATCTATCATTAATTCTCACCAACCCGTCATGTATTTTTACCAATCTATCATCAATTCTTACCAACCTGGTATTTTCACCAATCTATCATTAATTCTCACAAGCCCAACATGTATTTTCACCAATCTATCATTAATTCTCACTAGCCTGTCATGTACTTTTCACTAATCTATTATAATTTCTCACCAGCCAATTACGAGTTCTGCACAGCGTCTCTGATATTCTGACAAGCCTCACTTTCCTTAATCTTTATGAGACTTTATTAATTAATTTTACTTATTTGACATACAAAATTACACAAAATACTAACCAACCACGTTTCATAAGAGCAGCGGCTCTATTCGAATATAAAATGGCACAATTGGGGCACTCCCCTATAGCGGTGTTATAGAAATCCACTGCAGAAATAAAATTCCCTTTATTCACCTCTTCATTCGCCTGAAACAAACAATCAATTTTGTAGAAAATCACGACAATTCAATAAAATCAAATTATTCAAATTCGCTTACCATTCCTTTAATCTGTCTAATTTTTTCTGGTAACAGCTGCGTTGTGTCCACATTGCCATTGGTGACATTCTTCAGCTGTTTCTCTTCCAGTTCATCTGTAGCTCTGCGGTTGTGCTGAATGATGAAGCTCTCGACAATGGTGGGCCGTTGCGATGAGTTCACATCGAATAGGTATACCTGTTGACATAAATTCATGATTTATTCCTGAAATTAGTGCCGTATATATGTAAAACATATCCCATATGTTTATACCGGTGTATAAACTATTACCATACCAAATTTTGCCAGTATCCATCTAGTCATTTTTCCGCGAATCTCGTTCAAATGACAAACAGATAAACAAAAATTAAAAAACCCATGGTAATGTGTTCTGTCGTTGATTCTAAGCCCCCTCTCCCAGAGTTTTTTTTTAAATAAATATATTAAATGTATAGATTTTGTCACTTTACCCTTTTATTATTATACGTATATAGATCTAGGGATTAAATAATTAACAGGTCTGAACGATCAGTATCTGAGGCTCCTAAGTGAAAAACCTGATTATTAATTATTTAAAGAGCCTATAATATGGCACAACAGGAGTGAAAAAGACTTGGAATACTAAAAACATATACATATAATAAATTATGAGCAGTGTATGTCTCCAATTTCGAATTAAAATTATATTGTGAAAATCATATGACTTTTCACATTACTAAAACCAAAATATTCGTCAAATAGATGACTTTTCAAAGAGTAATCAAGTTGTCATATAATTATGCCTATTCATGTAAGTAAAGCAATAACGATTACAATTTTTATACTAAAAACAGCTCATTTCTATCACATATTTATCTTGCAATAATTGCTACTTTGTTTAGGTAAAATCATGCAACCTGAATTAGAACAAGTTATTTTAGACATGTGATTCCCAAGCACTCCATAAATCATTGAAGGAATTATTGGATTAGATATTGTTCAAATTGTTCAAAATATAACCAGCACTGAATCTAATTTTTTTTCAAACTCGCCAAAATCTTGAACTATCAACCCTCTCTCTAGCATTTGAATGAATGAAATGAATTACTTTAAAATACTTTTTTTTTGGAAAGTAAGCGTTAAAATGATAATTTCCTAAGTGATAGCATGTTTGGTGTTGAAATTTAGATAAAGTGATAGAACCTGCTCAGAACCGAGGTTGACGAGTAGTTCGTTCCCGTCGTGGCTGAAGGCGACGTACGTGACGGCTCTCCTCGGGAACATTGTCTCGGTCAGCTCCATAGAGAGGTGACCTGCAACAATGCTCGAGGTTATACTTCTTGTTACAGAATTCAATGCGTTACGGAAGTCCTATGGTACGGAAGTCTTATGAAACGGAGGTCCTATTGTACGGAAGTCCTATTGTACGGAAGTCATATGGCACGGTAGTCCTATGATATGGAAGTCCTATGGTAAGGAAGTCCTATGGCAGGGTAGTCCTATGGTAAGGCAGTCCTATCGAAGGGAAGTCCTATGACACGGAAACCCTATGGTACGGTACCCCTATGATACAGAAGTATTACAAAACTACCTGTTTCGGAATCAAATGTCAACCAATCTGAAGTTGCACCCGCACAAACGTCACATTCGCAAGAACAAGATTTGATTCGTGTGCACTCATAAAATTGCAATATCTTTTTATTAACCTATATAGGTAGCGTGCTAACGCAAACGCAGCTACACCAACACTTATATTTTAGTGGGTAAATACACCTGAATTTCTTTATTTTAAACTATTTACATTTAAACAATGATTTGTATGTATGTATGAAAAAATAAGTAATAAACACAGTGATTTTTTTTAACGACAAGAGATACATACTTCATATTAAAGTAATTTATATATAAAATCTTAATTATAAAATTATTATTTATTGACATGATACAGTAAGAATAATAATAAAATAAAACTAATAATAATAATAAGAGAAAGTGAACAATATACATATTGATATATATATATATATATATATATTGGGTTATACATACCTGGAGCAAAGTACTGAATAGCGGACCGGGGTATGTTAGTTTCTGGATCACCAGACCCAGGCCGGGCACATCTGTAGTTCTCCCGCTCCCACGTCCTTCTGGGCGATGAGGTGTTGCTCTGAAAGAAAAAAAAAATTATAAAGAAAAATCTCAAAATGATCCGCCATAAACTATAATACACGACCATAAACCAGATATTAATTTTAAACTTATTGACTGACAGATGAAGTCCTATCATTTTAATTTCTCGAATACTATCAAGATGTGCACACCACACAAAGTAAATGCCCTGCAAATGTACAATGAAATCCAAAAACAAAGGCCCCCCTATGACGACATCTATCATCCCTGGTAAGCTGTAGTCTTCATGTTGATCTATATGAATATAGAGAGACTGAATCCAAAACGCGATAAACTAGCGGAGAGTCATTTTCAAAGGTTCATGACTATATGTAATGTGATTGGGTAGATATTCTTACTACTCCGCTTATTGTATATAGGGCATTTCACACTTATTCGGAGAATTTGAAAAAAATGTTTTTCCTCAATTTTGTAACATGTTTTAGTACCACTGAAAATAGGCCTCCTGATTAACTTTAATATTATTTATATTATTCCTTCAAAAAAAAATTTTTTTAGTATATACGTATAATATATACTGTCATTGCATCAAACTGTTATGCTCAACACCATTGAGAATCACTAAAACTACTAACCTGTAATTTGGATAGCTTGATCATTCTAGTATCATACAACCGGACATAGCAGTCGTTGGCACCGACTGCAAGCTGATGCGGCCGTCGAGGGTTCACGGCCACGCATTTCGCTTCAGCATAACGACCGATATAGTTCAGTAAATTGATTAGCACATTGGAAGCGTTCGCGTTACACCGATGACCGGCTCGAAGGTCGTGTTGTCTGAAACATGATTTTGGTATTTTCAAAATAAAAGTGGCCGTTCAATTATTATCTGAGCAAAATTATTTTAATTTCTGACCACCCTCTCTGCTCAGCAAAACTAAGCAGTACTCTTATTCCCCCTTCCATGCTTACAGAAACACTTATATAAGTATTTTTAATCTGTTTTGATTTCCTTATTGATTCATGGCCTGCAATTAACAGGAATATTAGGAATTAGAAATAAGGAATATTAAGTCTTCTAGCTGTGCCCGCGACTTCGTCCGTGTGTAGCCCGATATACAAAACAGTGATTAATAAAGTCATCTGAATGTATTAAGTCCAATTACTATCTACTTTTCTCTCGCACTTAAGTCTCGTCGTCATTAAAATTACAATAACTTTTGATAGTGTGAACCGATTTTAATGAAACATAAGACTAAATGTTACTCTAACACAGGCTTTATGATTTTCTTGAAAAGGTTTTATCACGAACCCAGTACTATAGCAGTGGAGCATATTCATACAAACAAACAGACAGACATTTCTAAAAATGATTGAAATGTATTTTATTACTTATTCCTAGACACCTGCAACAAATCTTTTTACAATTCTAAAAAGTACAGCCACGTTACATTTACGTTGTTACTATATGCATAGACAGAGAAGTTAATGTAAGTATAGCGGTTTGCTACAAGGCGATGGTAGCACAATGGATGAGACCGTGCTCGCCCCACATATCAGATTTACACATGTAGAACCCCATGTCTTGTCATCAAAAATAAGCAAATCAAAGACTTTCCCTCCCCTTTAGTGCTTCCGTTTGTGTTTTTTTTCTTCATTGCTGCAGACTGTTGGTTCGCACCGTTTTTCTAATGTCGTTAATTTTATTAGTCTTGTCAGAAATCGTATTAAATGTGAGCTACTATTGTTATTATTTTACTTAACTACCTTAGTGCTTACGTAATATGTGAATTACCCCTAAATATTATATTGAAGTCTATACCAAGCTCAGAACATTTTAGTATAACGTATTACATTAGGATAGTAAATAATGTAGTAAGTACTACATACTATATAGTATGATAAGTAACTAGTACCCTATGTCAGTCACGTTGTAATGTAATGTGTCACAGCAAGACACTAACTACTGAGATACAGGCTCTGCCTAGTTCAGGCACTAAGGTGCATTAATATCTAACAATACATTTTATGTCATAGGATAAACCTCATATTATTATAGTGTATATTGTTAAATTAAAATTATTATTATTGATAATAATACAGCAAGAAACAAAATATAATGGACCACATATTATTTCGAAAATATAAAACTAAGTTTTTATGTGAAACGCCGACGACTTAGCGTCTTTTGATAAATGCCGCCAAACAAACCGCGCCTGCGCCTATTTGACATTTTGTATTTAATAAAAATGAATATTTATGTAATAAAAAAAATAAACAGTTATTATTTTATGGAACAAATTTGTAATGCTTTATCGTTTCATTATGCCTTAGCTGATTCGGTCGTAATATGTTGTTTTATGCATATAACTTAACCTAAACAATTTCGATGTTTCACATCTGTCAGACGTCCCGTGACGGTCCAAATTTTTTAATCAGGCATAGATCAACCAATATTATCGATGGCCCATAATCAACTAATAGTAATATAACTTTGATTTGAGGTTTCATGATTTATTAAAATATTTTCGTACTTCATACAGAATTTTCAATTTATTGAAGTACTTTTGAGATTTCCTATTATATTAGTGTGAAAAAAGTTTGAAAATAATGGAATTGTCCATATGTCATCTTCAAAATTTATTTATAAAAATTTTACATTTTACACATACTTTTACAGTGGCTACCAAACAGGGTAGAGCCTGTATATTGGTCGAAAGAGAACAATTACACAGCATATTTTAGAAGAAGCACTTTAGCGGGCCTTATACATATGCAAATTTACAAGCTACAATTGTTAGATAGGTGATTTGATAAATAAATATATAAACAATACACCAATAAGCAATAAACCAATATTTTTAACACTTACAGTAAAAGCACTCTAAGACAAAATATTCCCAGATAAAAAGGAAAATAAACTAAATTAAATTTATGAATATGAAAAAAGAAAAAAAAAGCAAAGCATTAGTAAAATATTCTTTAAATAGAATGACACTATTAATTCCTTTATATGAATACTCATGATGATTCAGTAATATGACACATACAGAATAATGTGTGTGAATATTAGTATGATCCCAATTTTAATAATGATTTACCAAATACAACATACAATATCAATCCATCTTCGGCAGCTGACCACATCAAATTTGGATTATCAGGTGCCGTTGCAAGCCTCTTTACTCTGCCGCAGTGGCAAGAGCACTCGAGTAGTGTTTCCCCACCACAAATACTTCGCACTCGTACTGTACCGTCAGCTGCGCATGTTGCTATGTTCTCTGATGAGAGAAACT
Organism: Antheraea yamamai; assembly: GCA_036509395.1. Classification (NCBI taxonomy): domain Eukaryota; kingdom Metazoa; phylum Arthropoda; class Insecta; order Lepidoptera; family Saturniidae; genus Antheraea; species Antheraea yamamai. Next base: position 19,928,577 of record AP028446.1, read on the forward strand.
GAAATTGAAAATCAGATACATACCAATACAGATAAATGTAAAATTAAAAATGCTATATTCATTTTAAGCCCTAAGAATGCTTTTATGGATCTTAAAATGCTACAACTAAAACAGAGAATAAACTTGATCATTATTACATTAATGGGCATACACAACATAAGTCATTTGCAGAAATCACCATTCTTCACATAAACATTGACTTCTGACACTAAAACCTGCTTTTGACATGGTTCATGAAAACATTTTGTTAGGCAAATTGATAATGTTTTTTAGGATTTCATTGTAGAACTTAACATGTCCGTGTCATATGAGGCTACTAACCTCATTCTAAATACTGTATGCACATTTTTATAATTCACTATTGTTTTGTCACTCTTGTCTGTGGTTGTGTTGTAATCTGCATGTTGTCACGTATAGTCTACATGTACCCTAGATGGTGTGCGTAAGTTGTACCCTTCACTGATGCAACGCCAATAAGCTATTGAAGGCCTCTTAATGACTGTTGACGGGTACTCACTAAGACATCCAATAAAGCCAAGCGTTATAGTCAAGGAATAAGGTCATCAATTCTATTAATTAACATGAATAATCCACCAAAACATGCTCATTAATATCATTTTGATGCCACTTTAGTATAATAAAATCACCAAAGAATATTTCATTGGTTTAACTGAGTATAAATCATGGGATGACTAATTTGTGCCTGTCTGAATTGAAACCATTTGTTTGCCAAATCGAGTTTGAAATCAAACTTTTGTGTATATACTCATAGTCTGGTGAAGCTGTTAAGGCCTTGCTAGGCCAATAGCACAGTCAGTTTGAAAAAAAAAAACAATATACATTAATAGAAAAGAAAAGAGTGGGGACTTTGCAATGAGACTACCAAATATACTAGTGAATGTCTGGAGATGAGGATACAGAAATAGACATAATCATACCAATCAACTTACAAATATTACTGTGAAAGGATTTGCATAACAAAATTTAATACAGAAGTGAAGATAACCAACAGTATGATTGGGATCCATAAAAAATAGAACAAAGAAGGTATATTAACATCCACTATTTACCTTCACAGAAAATATGTTCCCAGTGTGTCCTGTGGCTATATCATGAATCTGTTTGTACCGATATGGGTTCCATAGGATAACATGGAGATCGTCTGATGCTGATGCTAGTACCCTGTCAAAATTAAGATAGCCTACATTTATAAGTTGATTTTAATTAATGGCTAGTGACAACAGCTCATTAAAGAGCAAAAAAGTTATCTTAAAATAAAATATTGTAAATGAAAAAAAAAAAAACTATTTGTCTAGAAACCAATTGTTTTTTAGTTTCCCGGTCAATATAAACTTTTTTTTTCTATATTTATATATTTCATACAACAAAAACATAATATTTTTAGATTTTTTTTCATTAATTCCGCATATATATATATATATATATATATATAGACTACTGATATATTAGTAAGTTGTTGAATATTTTCAATGCAAGTACATCATTGATCATATAAAATTGGCAACATACCACAACAACAACATACGAGCTGAATAAAGTCAGTAATCTTGATAGATTTAAACAAATATATAATTTGATCAATTATAGATAATAATAACAAAAATGGTCACCTAAAAATGTATCTTACAATGGCATAAAATCATAAGTTGTAATTGCGAATGATAATGTGTATTATTATCTCATTTTATATACCTTTTTTTAAATTCTACTAAGTTCAAGCTACTTAAAACAATGTTACAAAAGAATTTCAAATCTTATATGTGTCTTATATACATACTATTTTTGATGAAGCTATCACTATGGGTCATTCAAGTATTATGTAAAGCACTGACAGTGTACAGGTGCTTGATTTATTTATTTTTGATATAGCTTCATCCACTATAGGGTCATTCAAGTATTACGTAAGGCACTAACAGGGCATAGGGTCTTCGATTTGCTTATTTTTGATATAGCTTCATCACTACAGGGTCATATAAGTATTACATAAAGCACTAACAGGGCATGGCGTCCTTGATTTGCTTATTTTTGATGACATAGAGGATGAGGGGTGCTGGTTGGTGAATATGTCAGCAATATTTATTATTTACTTTTTCAGATTTTCTGTAAAATTTAGTAGTTACATATAAATATTTATGTAAGCATGAGAGGGGGGCAAGAGCTTTGCTTACTTTTGCTGACAAGGGATAAAGTGGTCAGAAATTACAGAAATTCAGCTTATGTTATACTTGAACAGCCCCTATTTATACACGAAAGACTGTAGAGATCAGACTTGTTTAACAATATTACAAAATAAATTTTTACTTTGATTATCAGAGTAGGTACAACAGTTAATAAAAAAAAAGGGTTAAGTATTAACAAGATGTCACTGGGTTTTGTACAAAAAAGAAATGAATTCATTATTTTTGACCAGAGACCATATATTTACTATTTATGAAGTCATAATAACATTAAATAGGTCAAGAGAAATATTACTAACAACTAATATTTAATAAAAAAATGAATCATCACATAATAATGATAATTGCACATTTATTGTAGATTGCTAATGAAATTAAAACATATTTTGTTATAATATTTTTTACTTTTTGTACATATTATGATATATGATTAGACAGGTTTAGAAGAATAATTAGAACGCAGTCAGCTCATGACCGGTCTTGTAAACCAGGCCAAAACAAGTGCCTACCCAAAGTAAGTGCTTAACATACTTTAGAGCCACCTAATCATATATTATAATAGATTTTATTCACACAACTGGAATTGGCTGTCAATTCAAAATATTTAAAGATATTCTGCTAGTAAATTTTAACCTAGATTAAGTATATACCGAGAGTACATATACAGTTAATGTTTTTATGAAATATTTTTATATAATAATAGTGTTATTGTCTTTGTCATAAACAATACAACAGCTGTCAAAAATGCTGTTTCCTTTTAGCATATGGTATTTATATAATTCATATTTAACAATTAGATGCATTAAGTTTTATACATATATTAAGGAATTCTTTAAATAAATACCACTGTGTAAATTGTAAAAAAAAATTGTGGAATTTATTAAATTTTATTTTATCATAGAAATGAATGCAAATACCTATACATATAATAAAAATTATATGTTTACGCCTAGAAAAGAATACTCACGATCCATCATGGTTCCATTCCAGACAATTAACGCATCCAGTATGTCCTTTCAACTCTGTCTCGAGTCCCAGCCTTTCAATCATTTGCCTCGTCACCGTGAGGCGACTCTGAAACTCTCTATCAACATCTCCGCGTTCTCTCGAAGCCGTCAAACCAACTATGCCTTTATACCAGGCCGGCTCAACCCTTCTTCCCATATCTGTCCTTGTCAATAAACTAAATAATCATTACAAAACACCGAATCTCGATCTATTAATAGTATTGAGCATTTCAGTTCACATTACAAGTTAGTATAAAAAATAACGCAAATACTAGTAATTGTTTCGTAAAAAACGTACATCGAACAATCAGATTGGAACAACTATATCATAGTCTTTTCTGGACCGTGGACAATTTTCTTGAAAATAAAAATACACCTGTCAACGTCAAGCAAGTCAAACTAGAGCTGAGCTCTTCTTTTCTTTCATTTTTATTACTGGCAACCTAGTCGTCTTCAAAGACTATTACTGCTATTGTCAAGAGTTGAACTGTCATAGGAAAATACACGAGTAAATTTGGATAAGTGTATTCTAAATATTTTAAATATAATCAACATTACAATTATGCTGGATTGGTACATTTATTAATTATTTAATTAATAAATGTTGTCATTCATTAATTTCTGAACAGTTTCATATCACGGATTGTTTGGATTTAGATACTTTTATTCGATTGTTTATGTTTTTTTAGAAAGTTATTTGGTATTTTGTTATTTTGATTGATAAAGTGTCCATTTCACATCAAAGTTTATTATATACACACTTGGAAATTGTAGTAGATTAAAAAAATAATTTTGTGTATATATTAGTATTTATCATCAAAATGCCTTCACTGTACTATTACCTTTGTACATATAGTACATAATATTGTTATTTATATACAGTGATCTTATTAAGATGGACTAAATCAATTGATATTAATTAGATTAATAGATATTGTTTATGACCTATTACAAAACAATACCAAAAAAGTGGTTTATATTCATGTGCTCATTGTACATACCTAATACATAGCTATACTATACTGCAAAATTATTAATGTCTTTGTTTTTGAATATAACGTTTATTTCTAATTGTTATTGTTAATATATTATAATACGAACAAGCATTTTATACATTCGAAACTTCTTTAGCCGTGTAGGGGAAAAACATGTATGGGTTTCGCGTCACTGCTGAAAGCGACATGTTTGTGCGCCAGACTAGCGACAGGTGGTATAGCGGCTTGTGTACATGTAATTTTGAAGTTTTGTATTTAGCTTGTGTAGCCCATCATATGTTTGATTGGGTATTTCATAAACGGTATAAAAATGTATAGCTCGGAGTGCCAATAGATTTGAAAATTAGTTTAATGTTGACAATTTCAATTTACAAATTATGAAATTTAAATAATTAATTGTAAATATGATTGGATATGTCAACGTTTCAATGCCGAATTTTTTTTTTAAATAGTACTTTTACTACGATGTTTCAAGACGAAAGAATGTTTTTTTTAGGAAATTTTACAATTGACGTTCATATTTTATTTCATTCGCTGAATGAAACCTTAAATTCTGTTTAGAACAGTTAAAATATAGTTTTGCGATATTTCCATAAACTCACTTGATTTATTGATATGTATAGTACGTAGAGATGAAACGTTGTTCAGTTCACGCTTTTTGTTGGAACGATAACAACGGTGACCGTCACAAAATAAACAATCTTTCTCTGTGGAGATCGTGGATCATCCCTAGTTCTTCGATTACAAATTCTCACAGAATATATGTACTTACATTTGTAGTGTACCACAGATTACAGCACCACAGAGGATACTGTATATATTTTAGAGATGGTAACTCAGTGAAAATCCTTGCGCTAACTCAGTAACTCAGGCGCAGTTAACTGCACCGGCTCATTGCGCTAACTCAAAAGTGCGCCATGGCGAAACAACAACAAAATGTAAACATGCCGAGTGAGCATCGTAATGCGCGCCATCTGTAAGCCGCGATCAAAGGTACTTAGCACAAACAGCGCGCCAACAGCGTTGGCTCATTGTCCACTTATCGAGTGAGAGAAAGAATGAATAATATCGGGCATGAATAGACTTGACTGTGCTCATTCAGGTAATGTTATGTATGTTTATGGTAAGATGGCATGTCCAAAAATGATGTATTTCAATGAATTTTTGTCTTTGTTACTTCAATACACTTTAGAACACTATATAACAATACTTTTGACACTAAAACACAATAACAAATTAAAATAAATCAACCGTGTTTTTCTTTCAACTAGTCCCCACAGAATCGATTATAGTTCATTCGTTTTGATTATCGAGCGTAAACGTATTCCGTCATTTATTTTACACACAACTGTCAACTCGGCCATCTGTCAAAATAAAACCTTATGGCCAAAACACTGCTTGGATTCCAGACCATTGCGGTATCTCTGGGAATGAGTCAGTGGATTCTTGCGCAAAGAATGCTGGCCAATCTGGTTCCTTTAACTATTATAGTCTATATACAGAAGCTCTACGTTCTTTAGATAATCTAGATTATTAGAAGCATGACAAAAGGATTGAAATTTTTCCAGAAAATATAAGGGAAAACCTTAGGGTTCTTTCCAAAATGAAGTTTCCCAAAAACCATGATTTTTAAATTCCCATATCTTAGTAAGGCCGTTACTTCCATCATTTGTCGTCTTCGTCTAGGTCATACTTGTACACCAGTGCATCTGTCTAAATTAAGGATTAGGGACCATTCTTTCTGCGAATGCGGCCTAGACGGCGCTTCCCCAGATCATATATTCTTTAATTGTTCGAGAAACAGATTTTCCCTTTTCGATACCTCACCTTGTGTTCCCCGTTCTATTATCCTTATGTGGGTCTTAGCTTTAGTGAATAATAGCCCTTTAATTTTACATGTCTTGTCATTATTTATTAAAATTAACAAGATCAAACTTTAATCAGATTATCTATTTCTTAATCAATATGTATCTAAGTTTACTTATTGTATGTATATTTGTAGGAAACATACAATAACTCGGTCTGAACACAAATTAATTATCTTCGTTTTCGAATTTCATTTTTTAATCGGTTTTCTTCGTTTATAACACTATCTGCCACAGATAGCGCGCACTCTGTATCTACATTACATTGGCGGAATTGTGTATTGCTTACACACCGCGCCATAAATTAAAGAAGAAGAAAAATAAGTAAGGTGCAATCTAGAAAGTAAAGATTACCTAGGTATAATTCCATTTACATTTCACAGAGTTGCTGTTTATAAAAATGATATTCGAATATCCCGGTCCTGCGCTGTGCGCCAACTTATTTTGAAGAAGTGAGTTAACACGTCCAGCGCAGTGAACTGAGTTGGCGCATTGCGCGGCGCAGCGCAGTGTTACACATCTCTAATATATTTTTACACAAGAAAGAAAATGTTTACATTATACGTCATTTTCATTTTATTATAAGATTATAATTATTATTAGACTCATATCCAAAAGTTTTTGTTGCTCGTTTTGTTTATTTTTTATTTCCACAAGCATCTAAAGGTACGTTATATTCTACAAATAAATTTGATACATATGTTTGATCACGATTGAAATATTCTTAAAAATTCCTTACATATATTTTATTTATACAGCGAATCTAAAATGGGTGAACGAAAGGGCCAAAATCTTTACTATCCTCCCGACTATGACCCTAAAGTCGGGGGTCTGAATAAATTCCTCGGCACTCATGCCCTCCGGGAGAGGGCCAGGAAACTCCACATGGGTATCCTTATCATACGATTTGAGATGCCGTACAATATCTGGTGCGACGGCTGTAACAATCACATCGGTATGGGAGTCAGGTACAATGCTGAAAAGAAGAAAGTTGGAATGTATTACAGTACACCTGTGTATCAATTTAGAATGAAGTGCCATCTATGTGATAACCACTTTGAGATAAAGACTGACCCAGGGGTAAGTTTTGTTTCATTAGTCTCTAGTTCCACAGCAAACATAGACTTTCAGTAACTATTCGTGTTATAGCCTGATTTTTGTCAATGTATTACAATAAATCAAAATTAAAAGTAATCGGAACAATTTAGTCCCAAAGAAGGTGCTTATGGATGTTAAAACTACCACTGGTTCAGAAAATAACTCAGTCATTGAAAAGACCTGGCAAGACACTTGATCTGGTTTATTTAGGCAGCATACATATTTTTATAAGAATAGATGAGAGTTACATTTGTTTTTGCAGATACACATAGAGGGGTGTTATTTCCAGACACTATTACTATTACACTTGATATGGTGATTAAACTTAATATCCGACAAATCAGTAATTTGCTTTAGAATACTGTTCTAAAGGCTATCATTATTTATTATCTACAAAATTGTTACTATTCTTATTGAGCCTGAAACATGGGATGAATAATTAGTCACTGTTTCTAGTATTTAAGTAAGTTTAAATATAGACACTAATCTGTAAGGCGTCAGATTTACAGTAGTTTTTATAAGTAAAAATGTTAGAGTACTTTTTGGTACATAAGTATAGGTAGGTAGCTTTTGAATCCTTTCTGAACCAGATGAACTGTTGCCAGACAGAATTAATTTAAAATTCAAGTTTACTATATACATATATACAAGATGTGTTCAGAAAAACACGGTAACTTGTAAATTTCGCGGGTTTGGAGAGTCCAATTGTGAAAATTTTATGATGAATGATATACATGCCCTGAAATACGATAAAGTTTTCAGCTGTATTCATTGCTTACTTTGTCTGTAGCAGCCGCTAAGGATAGATGTGTTTTATGAGCTTAGTGATTTTCGTTTGTTAAAAGAATTTTGTATTTGGAAATTTTGCATTTAAAATGACATAAAGTGTGCGAAATGTTAACAAAAGCCTATGGTGAGTCAGTTATCAGTAAAACAGACGTGGCTCCATGTGACTTTTTCTTATTTCCAAAAATAAAGAGTACCTTAAAGGGCCGTCATTTTACAAGCTTAGATGACATTAAAATCACATCACTGAAAGAGCCAAAGGCTATCCCAAAAATCGAGTTTGAGAAGTGTTTCGATGATTCGAAGAAGCTGGCATAATATCGAATGGGGACTATTTTGAAGGCGACAACATTAATGTAGACGAATGAATATATATTTTTTAAATAAACAAAATTCCCATATTTTTTTAACACACCTTGTATAATAAAACTTTCTGACATTTCACAAATGGAAGCATTTTTTAGTCACTGTGAATAGAGAAGTAAAATTTACTTGGGACATTAGAAAATCTTGTTTCTTTCTATACAGACTATAAACAATCAAATATTGATGTCTTAAACTAAAACAACCTCGATTTCGAGAGATTTGTCTGACAAAATAGCGGCTATGTCATATATACTATAGCATAACCAATGGTGTAATACAAAAGAAAATAATGGATGTACTATAAATATGCAACAAATTGAAGTTATGAACTACTTCTATTTGTTTTTTTTATATGAACAAATTCTGACAATCACTCTTAAAAGTCAGTCACCTTTAGTTAAGTATTATTATTAGTTATTAGTATGTTTCCATTTCAAACCATATTGTCAGAATTTGTCAGGTTTTTATTTAAATTAAAGTTGAGGTCAATTTATTTGTTTTTAATTGGTTTTTAAGTCAAGGTTAATCATCAACTAAATCAAAAGCGAAAAAAGCAATATTAAAATATATTTTATAAATTGATTTGTAGGAAAACTGTAGTCTTTAAGGGCATACAAACATATAAATAATTTAAATTCATAATAACTTATAAACTTATACAAAAAATATTTTAATTATATATATTCACTTCCAGAATTTAGATTATGTCATTGTATCCGGAGCAAGAAGACAAGAAAATAGATGGGATCCTACAGAAAATGGCCAGATAGTACCAGAGACTAAGGAGACTCAGAAACGTTTGTTTGATGATGCTATGTTCAAATTGGAACACAAGAAGGGAGATGAAGACACCAGCAAGTTGGATAAGCCAAGACTTGGGAAACTTGTGGGGAGGAATGAAACCGTTTGGAAAGATGATTATGAGGCAAATTGCTCTTTGCGAAGGAATTTTAGGGTAATTACATTACCTGTATTTATTCTACATATAATTAATGCACAGTAAATGTTGAAAAGTTCAGTACAATCCAGAAGTAGACTGCTGCTGATAATTTCCACCAGCAGTTAAATTAATTTACATTATAAACTATATATTTTAGCAATATAAGGATGAGGATTAATTTTGTAGAAAATTCAATTACCTATAACTTTGCTCTGCACTTTTTTGGTAAAATGAGCCATTCTCTTAATATTTTCAAAAATGTGCGAAAAAAATAATAATGTATAATAATGCTTAATGTAGTTTTGACATACCTCTGGAACAAAATTTTAATAAAAATACTGAATGACATACCTCTTCTGTACCCCTAACAATGTGTATACAAAAAAATTATTATGTTCCATTGAGAATTGAAGGAGTAAACACATAACAAACAAACTCACATTCACAAGATGTTAGGTTAGTTAGGATTACTGTCTATATAATCATATATTCATTAAAGCTTTATTTCATGAAATATACAAACATAAACTTTAAAAATTCACTGAATATGAAAATTGTTAACTTCATGTTTGATTTAGGAGTAACAATTTCTTAAATTTACAGAAACGACGAAAAGAACTAGAAGAAGCAGCCGTGAATGACAGTCTTCTACTGACCAAATCTTCTTTAAACATTAATCTATTGCCAGAAACAGAGGAAGATAGGAATATGGCTTCACTTCTCTCCCTTCGTCCCTCGAAAACCATAGAAGAGAAACAGAACCTGATGAGAAATAACATATTAAACAGTCCAGCATTACCAAGTTCAAGCGGTCTGATAACCAGTTTCGGTGGACTCAAAAAGGAAGAACAATTAGGCAAAAGTATGATATTAACAAGAAATACCTTAGGAATTACAGTTAAGAGGAACAAATTGGAAAAATGCAGTGACACTATAAAAGAAACTAATGAAAATATAACTAAGGTTTTAAAGCCTACAGATTTTAAACCAGAATTTTATGAAGGAGTTGAAAATAATTCGAAAATTTTAAAGGATAATAAAGAAGACATAAGAGAAAATGTTAAAAAAGTGTCTCTCGTTGGAGATTATAGTTCTAGTGAAGACGGATCAGATTGAACTGAATATGATGAATTTCTCTTAAAAGGTCTTAGAAGAAGTTTCGATTCGGAACATGGTACTGGTTTGGTTGCATTGTACTAGGGTTTTATTCTAATAAATAAAAACTATGTATTTGTAACAAACGCAGATAATTGAAAGCACAGTCATAGAGTGCAGGTTCCTAAATTCGTGGAGAATTTTGATATACCACTATCTAGTTTTGCAATAAACTTATTTATATAAACACATGTTTTTTCTTGTAAATTAACCTATGACTACCATGAGAAGTTATACTATGTCCAAAAATATAAGACAAAGAAAGACGGTTCCAGTCACCCTTGAGTTTAGGTTAGGTTAGGAGCTATGGATGATATCTAGAATATGCTAAGGAAATAACTAATACGGTACAAATTTAAATAAAAAAACGTGTTATTTGAACACATTTATTATATTCCTAACAAAATACTGAAAAACGTTGATGGTGTTCGAAATAATTTTGGTTTCATGTAGTATGCAAACAAGTACATAAATAATATTTTTCATTTTCAATTCTTCGCCAAAAGGCCAACGTTGGCGACCGGGTTTCATCCGAATTGCAGATAGAATCAACTATCAGTATTTGTTTTGTGATGCGAGGTTTGGGTCTTTCCGCGATTCGTATTAGAGATGCATAAGATACGTCGTTGTTGAAACTCTCAGCGTCGACGATACATTGGTCTGTATGAACGATGTTTTGTGATGTGTAGCGCTATCTCAAAGAGTATAATACATAAGTATTATCGCCATCTATTGTATTCCGTACCTAGTCGATTCATCGGTCACGTGTAAGGATACAAATGATACTTTATAGTCCGCGTCATATGTTATGGCCGCTCTGAATCGTAGCTTTGAATTTGGCTTTGCGCATAGTACAGTCAAGAAGTTAATACAAAATAAATTCAAAATATTAACTTAACATTGACATTTATTCATCTTTGTTACGATATTATATTTACAGTATAGTACGTTTTTAATCAATTATGATTCTAGGAGATATTTGCCTATTACATTAAGTAATAAGAATGTTTCAAGATTTTGTAGAATAAAGATACGACTTTGATTGTGTCATCTTGTAAACGCTTTGACAGCTATTTACGTAAACCTCTTTATTTTACATACATATAGACTATTTGCAAATTATTAGAGATAAAAACGAAAAGATAATAAAAATTGAATCATTACTAAGGTAATAAAACAACAGTAAAAACTAGAAATGGACAATAGTAGCTGAACAATAGACAAAACTAGAAAATTAAGAGTTCACCACATTATGTATTTGTCAGTTATAATTAAATCCAAATAACGTTTAATCACCTGGTTGGTGAGTTTTGGGTGATCGTGTACTTGATTGAATGATCCGCCTTATGCAGTATTTGTTTCTATCTATGGTACATATCTTGTAGCATATATTGTGCAGGTATTATGCGTGTTGCAATACCGTTATTGTGAATAAAATATATTCATAGTAAATAAATAATTTGTAATAAACAACGCCTTCCATAGAAACATCATTTTTTAAAGTGGATGGGTGTTCTAATAAAGACAAATCTACAAGAAAAAGAAAAGATCGAAAATAGCAATCACATTTAATTACCAACAACAAAACTAAATTGAATTCTGAATGCAACTGTACTGTAACTAATAATGACAGGAAACGTGTCAACGTGGGTGAAATATGGGGCGAGGTGCGTGCGCGGGCGAGCTTGCTCCCCTTTTACCTCACTACGTCCCTCTGATACCTAAATTTGTGTTCTGCGCATCTACTTCACAGCGGTTAAACAGTATAACGCGACTATATCTATCGTTCATAAACATGATCTTTTAACATTTTTTATTATTTATGTTGAAACCTGTCAATGTTGACATTGACAATACGTGAAATACGTCGCTCTTTTTATAAACGATATTTCATATGTGTAGCGCCATCTATTGTATTATTTGCGGTTGATTTTAGAAACGGGCTACGAAACCAAGAAAGGAATCGCTTATTAGGCATAGCGTTAACATAATTATTGTTTTTGAATCCTATTTCGTGTAATAAATAATATTTACCTTGATTTAAATGTACATTTTCATAATATTTCTCTTTGTTTCATTTTTTCTAAAACCGATATATTGTTCATAAACATTGATGTTATAACATCGATGCTTTTTATGAACGATATTGCATTTCTAATTGATATCAATTTCAGTCGATAATTATCGATATTCATAAAAACTAGTGGTGTACATTCTACTGCTATTCGTTATATTTCTTTCATTTATTTTTTATATTATTTATTTTATTTATTAGCGTTATTTTATCAGAGAAGGGTCAGGGGGAAGGGTTTTTATTTTTCCTCTTACTTTCGAACTAAGCTAGTTCTGATTAGAATAGTTACCAGACACGAAATACATGTTTGTAATCGTGAGGCTCACATGCCGGTACACAAATGTGTCTTACGATTTTTTATATGTATGAATAGCTAGCTTAGTTCAGCTTCGGCAGTTTCGCGTTGTTGCATCCAAGATTACAGCCCAATCCGAGGTTCGGCCACTTTCGCACCCTCGAGCTTGTTGCCAAGCGACGAATTGCCTTAAGCGCTCGCCTTAGTAGTCCGGTAAGCTATGAAGGCCAGTCAGGCGAATAACGTGGTCATTTAGAAAAAAAAGGAGTTTTATCTTTGTAATAACTGCATATGCTCTTTTTACTTTACCATGTTTCTAGTGTGCACAAATAGATACGTCATTAATCATAGATTTATTGAATTACTATATGTAATTTAGCGATAATCTCTCTACTCAGCAACTGTTTGATGATAGACTAATGTATGTTTGATATTCAATGAACAATTGACCCCACATAAACTTTAACTATATCAAATCTCATAATCCTCCGTGTACACATTCTTTTAAGAAGAGCTAAAAAATTTTTTTTCGCGTGTTAATATTTGGATATCTAATGTATATACTTCTTTAATTATGTACGATATTTGCTTGTAATAATATTAGCAATTAAACAATAACTAATTAATTTTTATGCTGCACCTCCTGCATACTAAGCCGTTGATCATTGTACACATCTGTGGTAGACTATTATAGTTTGTTAATTTAATTTAATTTAATTGGTTAATTTTAATTTAATTAAATAAATAAAAAAGATGTTTTTTTTTAATATTTGTCCATTGGAGAAGTGTGAGAAATAGTTGTGTATATATGGAAAACGGAATAATCTACATCGCAGGTTGATTGCATATTGGCACCAATAGATAACGAATTTCATTCCTGTGCTGGCCAATTTTTTCCTATAATGAATATAAGTGAAGGGTTTGTTTTCTCAAGGAAATATTAACAAATGAAACAACGTTTGAGTTACAAACACCTATATTTTGTTCCATTAAAAATATATATAAATTGATTAATCTTTCGATGTACATAAGCATTACAATAATACAAATAATATAATTATACCAAATTAATTTTTCGTAGAATACTACTTCAATACAAAAGATTTCAAAAATTTAAACCCTTGACTATTACTATCTGTTAAATAAATGTAAACAGACGATATGATATTGTAAAATTAATAATAACATCAAAAATTAATATGGAAAACATTAATCACTTTGAAAAACGTATAATTTTATTTTCAACATAAACCACTTTCTTTCTAGGAATAGCAATACATATTAAATGTAGAGATATGCGATTCTCGTTTACATAATACAAGTTTTATGATTCAATTTAAACAATGTTGTGCATTACACCAATTACAATAATTGTAATTTTATAATTATATTTTATTACACCGCTAATTTATATAACAAAATACAATAATATCTAATCTTGTATAATACAATTTAGTAGTTTTAAAAGCTGCGTAACTTATTTTTTCTTGACGAGCAACTAGAATTCTTTTATTTTGCATTTATAATGTCTTCCTGTCAAACTATTATGTATCAATTTTATTGATAATAGATTAAGGAAGAAATCTAAAAACCGACGCGTATTCATTATACACTGCTTCAGTAAAAAAACAGAAAAATTGGCAATTGCAACTAAAGGTTTAGAGAGATTTTCTAAGAGAGTTTCGAGTCATAGATAAACAATAAGAGACTAGAATTAATTTTTGTCATGGATCGAAATAATCACTATTGTTGATTAATACTGGATCGGTGGGTTTAATTATAGGGATGTTATATTCATGCGATTGAAAATAAAGAACCAAAAAACATTTCACTGAGATCTTGAAACGCATCCGATCTATACGGGGAACTCCTGTCGCATTTAAAAATCTTAAGCACAAAATAAAAGTGTATCCAGAGTTGCTGCCGAATAGCTGTTTTAATCGAGTAGACATATAATAATACATTACATTCAAACCGTTTATTAAATTTTACGGAGATTATACCCAGCAAGGTAATTGTGCACTGGCAGATAACTAAACGCAGCTCCGTAGCGAGTTTGGAAGCTAAATATAGCATAAAAACTATAAATACGACAATATAAATAACATATCTACATTAGACACAGTAAAAACATTTATTTTATAATTATTATCATACCGTACAATTTTAACATTCAATATTAAAAACATGAATTACTTGAATAGAGATTAATAATTTTGGTAATCTAGAAATTCGTTAAATAAGCATTTTTTTAAATTCATTTTTCATTGAACATTAATATTTTAAATGTTATTAGACGCTTCCTTTTGAAGTACAATATATGTGTATTGTAACTTGTTCATTTTTAAGTCAAGCACAGTTCCATTCGGTCATAGATGACGACTTAAACGATCGGAATAATTTCCTTGCCAGAAATTAATATAAATTATATTTTAGAGTCAGTAAGATCAATAAATGTTTTTAAGTAATAATGTTAACAAGGTCCCAAAGCACATTATCGATTTGCTTGACAAGAAGTTCAAGCACCACGTCAAGCAGGTTTTACAGTCAAAAGCAGATTGTACGGTGGATCCGTTACATAAACGATAGTATTGTCTGGAAGTGACACCCCTTTAATAACATTAAATGTCTGTAAACAATATGCTCTTTATTATTTTTATAAAAATATATACAAAATAGAAATACAAACGAATTTCTTACCGTCTCATTAGCATTACTAAGACATTTTCGAACCGATTGTAGTATCTACGCCTTCTTAGGGCCTAAATTCAATAAAGAAATTTTCATTTTAGCTTCTATTTTGGGATTATTTATTAAAGTGAAACGTTTTTTCCATCGCCTGAAATGTTTTCGTCCATGTATCGCATGTCGCATTACAGCAGTATAGTCCTCGGAGTAGCGGTACAGCGAAAGTGCTCCGCGGTATTTGTGTTTTTTGAACAGTGTATTGATGTAAATATTGTTGTTCACTTGATCGTGATGGACAACGATACAGCTAGTGAGTCAAATAAACCGGTCAACGAGGGAAAAACCAACAATAATATCAACATATTCGACGAATGCCGAGTTAGTTCTTGCTTGTAGGGAAACGATATCTTATTTCCCATTATCATTCCCGTTTACCGGTTATTACGTTAAGATTAAAAACGCGATTTGATACCCTAAATTGAATAATTTTTCCAAAATATTCAGTGAAATGCCTGCGACCCAAAGAAAGAGTCACTTACATAGTGGTTTCATAAAACCACACAATGTCTTTTTTCCGTTTTTGGTCGCTAAACAAGTAGGCCCCATTAAGCTCCGTAAGTATCGTGAAATTAATAAGTATTTCGTCATATTTACTTTAATTGCTTTAAAAAAAAAATAACGTAGAAAATGTTTTACTTATAAATTAAATTTGTTGAATCAAACGTTAAACAGTTGCGTAGCCACAATACTTCTTTAATGAAATAAATTCAATTTATGAAGTACCAACTTTAAAATGCATACTAAAACTACCTAATATATTAGTAATGACTGTGTGATCTATTAATGGTTTGTGGTGAGTTATGTCTAGAATAAAAGTCTAGCTAGGATATCTTTTAACATTGTTACTAGGCAATACACTACCGACAGATTTTTTTAATAAACTGAGTTTACTTATTGACGTCTAACTGGATATGGGTTCTATTATTTTGCGAATATTATAAATACGCCTACAACCTGGAGTTATTTATTGTTCCGCAGGGCATCTCTTGTCCTCCAAAGCAAGGATAAGACCGTATTCGATCTTGGATTTCAGCCAGTTCAATACCTCCACGTCGCCTACTTCTATAATCTTTTCATCTGTAGAGAAGTAGTTAACAACTTCGTCCTGGAAAAATAATTGCATTTTTAAACGACACGACAAAATCGTTGTTGTTAATTCAGTAGAAAAACATTGATACAAATAACGAGAAGAAAGTAATCCAGTTCAACTCGAAATATATAAAAATCCAATGTCATGATGTTTGTCCACGATGAACTCCGAAACTACTCAACCGATCTTCATGAAATTTGGCATTTATGTATAATTTGGTCCAACTTGAGGGATAGGATAATTTATATTTCGATTAATGGCCACAATATTTTTTTGATTACAAATTAAATGATTGTCAATGTTGATTAACGTCATTAATTTTAAGTTTCATCAATCTCGAACAGATGGCGGTTTCAATTAGTTTGTTGACAGAAAACTTTGGGACCGACTGTTGTAAATATGTCATAGATGGCGTCACGTATTAACATTTAGATTTCTCTTTCAACTCCAGCATACTTTATGGTGAATGCGTTCTCTTCAGTTTTCCGTTCACTACCTCGACAATTTTTAGGCAGGCTAATTATCCCTAATACCTTATAAATTCTGATTCAACATTTAATAACTGAACCATAACAACGCATGACCGGGTCAACTAGTTCTATTTAAAGTTTCCTAGATCAGTGATCGGCAAACCGCAGCTCTTTCTCTCGTTCTCTGTGACTCTTTCAAACAATGTTTAGTGCAGACATGAAATATCATTTATTAACTTGCCTTGTAAGATACAAGTTGTTTTTGAAACGCGAGCCTACAGAAATCAGGCACATTTTTATAAAGCACCAATAGCACGGTCAGTTTTTGGCGAGATCTTGGAATATCATGTAGTGGATATAATATTTTATTCATAGTGTTATGTTATTTGGCTCTCGCTCTATATTCTGTAATATTGGTAGAGTTTTACGTAATATAGTTACGTTATTGTGGACAAGTGAATTGGATGGGAAGTGATACCAGTGAGCGTGGTTTCCGCACTTGCCGCACAAACTCCCTGGAAAGTTGTAACAAGACGGCCACCATATTGTTAGTTCATTGAAATTATCGCAAGAAAATTGTAATATTGTAAAATTATAATAGTACCAACTTGACAATGGCAGTAATAAGTTACTAGAAGATTAGTTGCCAATACAAAAAATAGCACGGCTACCTAGTCCCTCGCCAAAAAATACGTATTTATCAAAAGCAAGTTCGTAAACTTTTAATCCTAATAAAAAATATCTACTAAAGTAAAGGTTTACTTTAAAGAAAGGCTCTTTAAACCTCATTTTTGTATTGTTTTATTTGGCTCTTTTGAATGACGATTTTGCTTACCACTGTCCTAGATGAACAGATAACATAAACATTTAGCAAGGCAGGTTGCCTATTTCAAACAAATAAAATAAATTTCCGCAACATATCTCAATGTATAAAACCTAAATAGCCGTCTTAAGCCATATTTAATAATAATGAAGAGTATAAGCGTTTTATTATTTCGTCGAAGCTGCTTCATATTTGTTGCTAGCTTCTTCGTTTGCTTCTTTTGGTAACTAATTTTTAGTTATAATATCACAAAATGTTTTTCATTATTCAGCCTTGTTCCAATATGGTTCAATAGTCAATAGACTTTATCTTAATGATATTACTGGATAACTTACTTGTTTCACACCAAGTATGAGTTTGTCTCCATCAACGGTCAGTGGTTCAATGATGTCGTGCAATGGTATCGCCCACTCAACGTGACAAACCCCGTTCGATCCTCCACCACGGACCATATATATATTTCTGAAAAAGTCAATATATTCTGTAGTCCGATGAAGCTGTTAAGGCCTTACTAGGACAATAGCGTAGTCAGTTCGAGAAAAAAAAAAAAATGTGTGCGTGTACTAGTGTACACACGTAAGAAGTGAAACTTGTTTAAGGCCTTATTTTTCGCAAAATGATCTATATGCAACTTTCCAGAAATTGGTTAAAAAAAAAAAAAAAAAAAAAAAAAAAAAAAAAAAAAAAAAAAAAAAAAAAAAAAAAAAAAAAAAAAATTAAAAAAAAAACCCTTTCTTTCTTTATGGCAAACAATTTCATTAATATATTAAAAAATTAAGTTAAATTAGATAAAGTTTAAACAAAGGGATTTTATTATCATAGACATGAATACAAACAAGATGGCGCGTAACGGAAAAATGTGACGGTAAATTTTTTCCAACGCCGATAAAGAAGTTTCACTTCAAAAGAAACGATATTTTTTGTCAATTACTAATTACGTGATGCGTTTTTGAGTTTGAGTACGCCTCTGATGAGATATATGATTTGTCTCCAGCCCATCCGCGCCCCTAAAATCTCACGTGAGATCTTTTAACATTTGTATTTTGAGTATAAATGTGTTGGATTTATTCAGAAAAACAACATTTGTTTTATTACCTTTACTTTTTCTTCTGTATTACATATAATTCAAAACATCATTACATTTCATTTCGATGGATCAATACTAAATAACTTTAAATCTATACATGGATTTGAATGTATAAAAGAATTGTGTCAAATTTTGGCATTTAGTCTAGAAATATGTTTTCATTTAAATTAATCTGACTTTCTTACTTTTCACACTATTTTTATCCGAAAAAATTACATGATATTTGCACAAACCCCTTCTCACCCCACGTAAGATTTAGTAATATTCGGCTTGAACCCCTTCCCATCCCTCGATCCTTTCGCGTGAGTAATGGACGCCCCCTAAGCAATATACTCCCGCCGCGGGAAGGAAAAGTGGCAAATGTAACTAAAACACAAACCGGTGAGAAGTCGAAAAGTTTGTAACTTGCAACTTTGGCAAAGTACTATTAGTTCGTTTTTAGTTTTCAAGTTATCGTTTTAGAAAACAGCTCATTTCAAAAACCGCACAGTTAAAGTGACATGCCGGTTTTAATAATCGCTATCTATAATAGGCCAGCGCTTATGGTGGATTTCTCCTAAGTATGTGATGATCTTTTAATACTTAATAGATTTTAGCGTTTTACCACAGTCTCGTCTGTTGTTAAATAACAATGTGGTCTAAGATGGTGTATACACGCTAAACCTAGTGGAGAGTGGATCCCAAATGCACCTGCGGGAAAACACCAACAGGTCCTTGGCGACAGACTTACAACTCGAGGGTGGTAGCTAGCGGGCGACGGACTTAGAAAAGCCCTACCACTATGCTATGGTGTCATCACGATTGTTTCCTTCACTGCGCGCTCATTTGCTACAATTTGAATCTACGACCATCGACACGGTGTATCCGAACACGCTATCGACTAAGTTATAATCGCTTCAAAATCACTTCAATCTACTATTGATTTGGTCGTACGTTGCTGAATAGGATGAAGCTAATAGCGATGAGATTGGATTTGGTAATGATTTATTAAATAATTGGATGGGATTTGAAATGTTTTTCTATATGAAAGAAGTATTTACCGTGTCGTGATAAGTAGTGCAGTGGAGGGCGCGTGCGGGAGGTACGCGTGCCCGATGTATTCGTCACTGTAACCCTGGACTCCAATAACAGAGCGACAGAGCTGTACTCCCAGAGCGGTATGCTGGGAATATGGCTTAACACCCTACAATAACAAAAAATTGAGGCTGCTAAAAAAACATTGGTTCTCTAAGTTTTATTACACACTGTGTATTAAAACCTCGTATATTTTCACAAATTCTCAAAAAACAATTCTGCTAAGAGAAATGAGCGACAATTTTTTGAATCTTACGATTATTAATTTTTAGTTTGTTGTTTACTAATTTTACTATAAACCTCGCCTGATTTGATAAATCACCCTAAATCTCGCACTCATCAGTGCGTGATGCATTTCCCATATAACAAGAATCGCAGCAAAAAATCCACACGGTGAAAATTTACAAATGTTTAATTTACACTGATGTTATAAATCCGAAAGTTATTAATTCTATACTAGTTTATCGGTTTACTGCCCTTTAAAGACTAAATTTACGAACAGATGGTGGTGATATTTAGCGTTCAGGTAGCAACAGACTTGAAGAAGGTAGGTGGTAGAGCCACGCTGAAGCTAATACTGGTTTCAGCATGGGTCGGCTCGTCCGGGGTACTACCACCCGACCCACAGAAACACTGACGTACAGTAACAGTGCTTGCATTGTTACGTTTCGTTCGGTCAGCGAGAGCGCCGGAGGCCCATATCCCTTTCCCCCCTCCCCCAAACACAGGCTGGCAGCGCACTTGTGACTCTGCTGATGTTGCAAGTGTCTATGGACGGTGGTAATCATTTAACATCAGCTGACCCGCCTTTTCGTTTGCCTCCTATGATATAAAAAAGAAGGTCATACGAATACTTTTCATTTTGAATTTATTGAAAAGCAACCAGAATACTTCGCACGAATAAGCTGGTATATAGAGCTATTAGAATAGCTAAATGGACATAGAGGTTTTCGATTAGAGTTCCCTGAATTGGAATAGTTGACTAGAGTAATGAAATACGATATAAATAAGTAGAAAGCTTATTAATTGATATCATTAAAATATCAAATCCTATGGCAACAATTCAAAGAAAGAATTCAGCATTTCGCACACAGATCTAAGAATTGCAATTTTTGTCGTAAATGTAGTTATTTAAAGCAGTGAATAGGTAATTCAGATCTATATTACCTCAATAGAAGAGCAGTATCTAGGCATTCTGGTGCGCGCCACCAGCCTCCCGCCACTTCTTTCCACATACGATTTGAGCGCTTGCGCAGCGCTGCTCAGACTCGCTTGATTCGTGAGCGACGTACGCGCTGCTTGACGACATAGATCTATAAGCATATACTCACTAGTAAATCCCTTTATTTTCAATATTAGAACTTTCATAGACTTTGAAGGTGGCAATAAACTGTTCTTAACTATCCTTTGATGGAATTAAAGCCTTTATTATGGTCACAGATTACATTATCACTCTGTTGCCCTTATTCCACCTAAGTAAGGTCGGCACAACATGTTTTACTCTTCCACTCTCCCCTGTCAGAAGTCATCTCAGTATTCACACCTATATCAACATTCACACATATCAATTTTCATATAATCTATCCATTCCTTTTCTGTCTTCGCTATATCCATCTGTATCTAATACTTAATACTTCTTAATTACATGCATTACATCTCACCTAATGTCGTTCTCATACCACGGTAACATATTACTTCTCAACTTCTCTGTCACTGGCGCTATTAACAAACGTCCTCTTACATACACACTCTTAATCTTATCTATTCTAGTTACACTACATATCCATCTTAACATTCGCGTATCTGCCACATGTAATCTACTCTCATCCGTCTCTTTCGTAGCCTAGCACTCAGATCCATACAACATGACTGTATGCTACATGCTACCTCAGACAACTTTGGGCATTTCATCCACCCTGCACTTATCCTTCGTTTATACCACCATCGCTTTAGAACAATGAGCCGAGGTACCGAAAATCCGAGTAGGCTTTAAATTTAATTTAAGCAAGCAAGCACAATTTAACACTATATGAGAAATATTGGATGAACCACATAAGCCGCAGAAAATCTGTTCAGTTTGTGTTTTACTAATCTTCAAACCAACATTCTCCAGTTTTTCCTCGCCATTCTGGACACGGATGATAGTGACCACTCAAGATTAGGTGTATCGCATGCCATTACGTTTCTTGCGCCAAAAAATTGACATACAGTGAAACGACTTACCTGATGATAAGTGGTTATATTTGAAACAAACCATTTATATTAACAACGGAATTTAAAAATATCTACGTTAAATATAAGATAATATTATTTTTTTATATTTCATAAATCAGAGACGCTCAAATTTAAACCGCGATCAACCTCAATATTAACAGACTACGATCAATCGACTCTGAAAGGCTGCAAGTATGTGTGATGCAGGATTGTCGTCTACGTAGCTATAGGTAACTCCCGTTAACAATGATAAAAGAAAGTGATGAGACTGTTATCCTGGCCTAATCGTGGATCAAATAATTTTTTGTTGTTTATTCATTACATTTTGTTTTAGTTGTCTACATATGTGTATTTTCTTTATTTAGGTACTTTGTAACTGTGTTGTGTTCAACAATAAAATTTATTTATTTCTTACTACTAAAACAAAATCTGTGAGTAGTTCTATATCGGCAAATTTTTCTCGAGATCATCTCAAAAAGTATTCGCGTTCCTCTGTTTGAGCACCCCTGTTATAGATCATATTTTCGTCGTTGAATCTCTATCGAGCCCGTTTTCTCCGATGTTGATACTCTTATTATAATAAAATATAGTTCATGCTTTAAAATCTAAAATATTCATTCAACGTTACATATACTCACAGGGTAGGTCAGGAAATTCGCCATCTGTCCGTACGCATTAAATTATATCAATAATTAAAAAAAAAAACCACCAACCAGAAACGAACGATTCGAAAACTCACAACATGCTCTATATCTAAATAAACAGAAACATTATGAACAAAGTATTTAGTTACGCTACAAGTAAAATGGAAAAAAAAACGAAATGAATAAACATGAAGCATACATATAAGGATACATATAAGGATATATCTTATTCATTCTAATATATATTAAAATACAAACAGTGATGAAATAAAAATACAGTGTAAACTCTTTATAACGCAGTTCGTTATAACGAAAAACTTTTTACAACCTAGATATTAATTCAATTAGATTGGTTTACCACAAAAACATTTATTCTTGTTCTTCCCTTGAAATTTGTTATAAAAAGTTTACAATGTATACTAAAGTTTTTCCATTGAACATTGAAGTCCCAAAGTTTATATCCCATAACATGCAAATACACATAAATAATTATATTTTCATTCAAATCCATCTATTTATTACCTTTGAGAACCACAGAAGAGATAACATTAATGCACGAAAAATAACATGTTAATTTATATATCCAAAAAAGAACTGGTGAACTTTATATATTACAGTCATCGTCAATCTTTTTGGGCCGCTCTGAACATAGCTTTAAGTTTGGACTTGCGCATAGTACAGTCAAGAATTTAATAGAATACAAACTTAAAATATTATTATAGGAATCTAAAATTGGCGTTTACTTATCGTTAACCTTTCTCGATATTATACATCTTAATATATAAAAATTCAGTCTCATGATGTTTGTCCACGATGAACTCCGAAACTACTCAACCGATCTTCATGAAACTTTGGCATTACGTATAATTTCGTCTAACTTGAGAGACCTATCCTAATTTATATTTCGATTAATGGCCTCAATATTTATTAATTACAAAGAAATGGTTGCCAATGTTGATTATTGTTATTAACTGTAAGTTTCATTACGTAGTTATATCCAAATTTATGTTCTACACATTCATATTCAGAGAGGTCAAAAAGATTGGCTATAAGTTATCTACTTGGAAACGAAATCAAAGCTGAGATAAACTTTCAGCCTTACTTGGAGAAATGTTTATACGGAATCACTTACCAAAAGTAGGTCTCGCGACCAGAGCGTTGAGAACTAGCGCGACGCTTGCGGGGTTCCTGTAGTCAATGGATTGCACTGACGGTGGAAGCTCTTCGTAAGTTTGTTGTTCATCTGAATGTTCATCAAACCACCATCAAGACACAAGTGTAGAATAACATATCCACTTTTGTATAGTTTAAGGAATTTTTTTTTTTGATGTTAAACGACGAGTTAGACCGACTGTGGCGTGGCTACTCGTCGCCACGGCATATGTCGCCACCCTATCTGATTTTGAATTTTTGTATTTAATTAATATACATTTTTATTATATAATACCTTTTTCTTGAGAAAAAATTTTAACATTTTATTAACTAACTAACATTTTATTTTTGATTATGTCATATTTATTACCTGTCGTAAACTATCATTTTATTATATATATATATATATATATATATATTATCTGTACAAAATAATTTCGCTGTTTCATAACTGCCAGGCGTCTCGCGACGACTCACAATTTTTTTTATTTCATTTTAAATTCTTAGGAAAATTTACAGCATACCAAAAAAAATATTTAGACATTAACAGAGGCTATTTACAAGTTTCCGTGTTTTATTATCTGTAACATTAGGATGTGTGTTATTTTCCAACTTGATTTTTTTTTCAAACACCCCCTTAATTTTCAATTTATAATAAATAAGCTCTTAACATATACAATATATCATATTAAGCAGTACCTAAATCATAATATATTTTCCATTGAAATAACATAGGGTTTTTCCTTTTTTCAATACAACCAAAATCAAGGCATATTTTTATAGGAAAATAAATGCTATATAAAGTGATCTGTAATTTTTTTAGATAAATTCTGCCCTTCATAAATTATTCAAGGATAAAGTAATGTTCATTGTCAAATTAATGGTTTTTTTTTTCAAATTTCCACTATAATTCTGATTTTTACTTAATTAATATGATTATTAGGTCCTTATTTGGATCTGATATTTATTTTATGGTATAAACTGAAAATTTAGTGAGCATTAAAAAAAAACAACTTGTAAATAACGGACACCCTAGTGTTAATATATTTCGTTGTTTTTTTTAAATTTTTATACTCACCAGGACGACGTTTAGGGGTCAGCAACTTGGGTATCTCCTTAAATATAGATGTAGTTTTCGTGTCAGGGCACGCACAGAGACCCAATAAGGAGGCAGCGGCGTGACCCAACTGCCGGGATATTTCTGTTACTTTTCTACTGACCTCAGGTCCCTGAAAACAATACATTTATTGTATTTTGAACTTCTCAATGCTTTCCTGTTCCAGGTTTTTACAACTAAATATATATGACAGTAAGTGTTACCAATCGATTGCTACTCGTTGGTGTCATGACGGCCTGCAAGATTCATGGTTGCTGCATATACACTGACTAACGATCAGTCGTGATGAAAACGTGCCAAAGTTATTTAAGTTCTATGCTAAAGGTATAATAAAAACAACAAAACTCTCAATACTTATCAAGATCAAATTAAAAATAATATTTTAAATCGACTTTTAGAGTGAATGAAGGAACCGAAGTTTGGTTAAAAAATCAACACATTCATATCATACGACTTATACATACAATCATGCTTGCTCAGTAGCAATTAGTTTTGTACTATCTTGTATTATACATTACTTCTCTGATTTGCAATGCGCAATTACCTACGTCGACTAAATTCATGCTTGCAGAGGTATTGGTTGATAAATTGGAGCGGCTACAGAATGCAGGCATGAGAAATACGAAACAATTAGTGTATTTAACTACCTACTAATAATTTAGAAACGGTAATTGACATTATAAATACGATTTCTTTTGACTAATTAACTGCTAATATCTATCATTCTACAACTACAACTAGCACAATCCGGTTCGAAACGGACCAACTAAATGGTGGTATAATCCGGCTCGAAATGGACCAACAAAAATGGTGGTATAATCCGGCTCGAAATGGACCAACAAAAATGGTGGTATAATCCGGCTCGAAATGGACCAACTTTTAATGGCGACGCCGTTGCGTTATTGACGTCACCGGGGGGCGTGCGGTGCGGGGATTTCTATGCTAAATTTAAGTGGACTGTATATGCGGGGTTGCTATATTTGATATTCAACTATTGCGATCAGCTACGAAGAGGGAGACAAGGGTAGGAAGGAAACTTGGCACATACCTCGCGGCGCTGCAGTTTCCACGTGGCTAACCGGCTAGGTGATTCTCGTTTCTCTCCACTGAGTTCTCTCCCACACAACACTTATTGTTCATAATATATGTCGGCACGTATGAAGCGATGCGTTTATTTCTCACTCGACCATGCGAAAACTCAAAATGTTAGCATGCGGCGCGGACAACACTGACTATAGCAGTCGAACACTGGCGGCGCGGACGTCGCGCTACCTTATATAAGCATGTGCCATAGTTCAGGGAAGCGGGGCGGGTGGCGTAATTTGATCGCAATTAATTGGTCGGGCTTCAAAGTGGCGTGATTTAATCCATAATGCGGGAATTTCAAATATATATAAAGCGGGGCAACCACTCATTTTTCTGTTCGTGCGTGACTGAAATACTGCTAAACGGTTGGACAGATTTGGATGGATTGAAGAATGGATTAGATTCACTATTGGAACCGGTAGGTGGCGCTGTGGTTAAATTTTAGGATTTTCTTATTATCAGGGCAGGACAATGTGCGCCAGGCCCGTTAGTACTTATATAAATGTTTACATAAGCCTGGGAGGGGATAAAAGGGGGAGCATTCGGTAGGATATTACAAAAAAGCTGCTTATGTAATATTTAAAGAACCACTTAAATAGATTTAACATAAAGTTACCGTATGAGGTTCATGACCATTTTGACTGGGGCTTGTGCAGAGCTGGGCGATCTTTGAGTACGGGTTCCCGAGAATGCTCAGACCGAGTACAAGCACGTGGAATTGTTGTACGAGCTGTATCCAATAATGACGATAGGCAGACTTCATTAAGAACGCTCCTGTGATTGGACTGTTGCGTACTTCGAAGCAGGACATTCTAAAACGTTATGATTCGCTTTATATTAATCAATTAATAATAACATATAATAAGAGCGTAAATCTCCCGTGTCTGTACTTTTTAGATTTCTGTGAAATAAATTGTTGCACGTGTCTTCGAATTAGTAATAAAATACATTTCAATCATTTGTACAAATGTCTGTTTGTCAGTTTTCTCTGTTTGTTCCGACACGCATCATTGCTAAAATGCTACGTACCCGATAAAACCTCATCGGGAAAATCATAAAGCCTCGACTCCACGAGTATATTTACAAATGTATTGCCATGTTGATGACCCATAAATAAATAAATCTGACGAAGTCAACTGTGACCTTCAAAAGAGTAGCAAATGAGATCCCATACATCTTTAGTTGCCAAAATGATCCAGGTGAACCCCATGTGGTCTACGTTGGCGTGACAAAAATATGGGGGTTCACAATTCGTAAGCGGGGATCCACGAAAATTTATCGGCTTTCGATAGTGAAGAACTAAAATGTTTCTTCACTTCACTTCACTTTACTTTCAATGTAGGCAGATAATATTTTATGAAGTCCAGGGACTGTTACTTATAAAAACTTGCATATTCCATATTGAGTACACATCGCAAATTTCCATAGTTAGGTCTAATCTTCACATTTTTTTCGAGTTTTAGGAATATGGCAGAGATGTAGCCGCAGGGAGTCCACCGGAACCAGCTGAATTTTGAAAGTGAACTATGAGAAAAAAAGTCTGGGAACCTTTGCTCTACATAAATGTTGAAGGAATCTTGTTTATCAAACAACCAAACATAAGATTACACTTCAGTCAGAAAGTTGATTTTATTTTATTTAGAAAACCGACGTGAAGTTATTGTGCTTGCGGAGGCCCAATTTCCCTCCCCTCACCCCTCCCCCCTCTCTCCCTTTCCCCCAAACACAGACTGGCATCGCACTTTCGACTCCCCTGGTGTTGTTAGTCTCTATGGACGGTGGTGATCACTTAACATCAGGTGTCCCACCTGTCCGTTTGCCTGCTATGACATAAAAAAATTACATAATTATAATACTGCATAGAAACTCAATAATCATTTTAATTAATTATTTTGAATTAGCATATACACGTTACATTAGAGCCCTCTTGTTGGGAACGTTTGACAGCACAACCGCCATAATGACGCAGAATGATGAACAGCCAAGTACGCGAGTTCGAGGTTCAGCGTAACGCTGACCTCGATACCAAAGGCGACCAGTTAAAGGCTCGCCCTCCTGCTGCCATAACATATCATTATGAGAACGGCGTACTCACGTGCCCTCAATGTGCACGTAGTTTCGTCGCGAAGACAGGCTACATAAGCCATATTCGAGCGCATCCGAAGCCGAAACCGGTCGGAACAAATCATCATCATCACTATCATCATTATATAATTATATTCTAAATAATATGGTATGATCATTAATATATACGTTGTGTGCATTACGTGAAAAAGACCGCTTTAAATAATATACGATTAGCTTAATGATTTTACATGATAGTTGATAATTTACAAGCATAATATTAATTAATTAATTAATATTTCAATAATTAAACAATGGCAGTGTTCAACACTTAAAAGTAAAGTTGATAAAACATAAAATTGTGAGGTTTTATGAAATCACGATGTAACTTAATTTTTTTCGGATCGTAGGCATTGAATTTAAAATTCTAGGATAATTATTCGATTTGGGGTATGAAAATTGCGTGTGTAATCTTAACTTAATAATTAGAAAATGGGAATGATAATGCAGAATAAATAGCAGACAAGATATACAACTATAGATTTGAATTTGAATCTACGTCTTAGAGTAAGGAATACATAATAAATACAATCAATTAGATGATACACATATTGGCCTTTCACTTTACCCCTACTCCGCGGTCACGCGCTGACTGTAATGTGACATGGACGAAAAAATTTGAGACACTGGATAAAAAAGATAAAATATTACCTGAGAACTACGTCCTTCATATCACAAAGAGAAGAGCCCCAAGAATTAAATAAGTACTCGAGTAGATCGCTGTTGAACAATTTGCGTCTATTCTCCTTTTTATTTCCAATGCTCGTTTTACCGGGGCTGCTGGTATAACTGAAATGGCCTCTAGACGACAAACTCAAAACCAAATTAATGGGGGACAAGTGCGCGTATTCGAAAATCACGTTCTTCTGAGAAATGTTTTGAGTCCTTAATGCAATTATTGGTATCGGCATGTAGACCAAAGCTAAATCAGCTCTCAACCTTACTGCGGGTTTCTCCTCCACTTTCCAATGGTTCAGTATCTCAAATACGTGGTTAACGAAGCCACGATCTAAGTTCACGCAGTACTCTTGGAGCAAAACCTTTACGTACTTGTAAACGTCTAAGTTTATGGACGGTTTATATTGCTTTAGAGCTACAACCTCGAGACAAGGATTGGCTTCCTTTGACTTGACGTCTGCTGATGAAGGCGCAGGATGCAATACGGTTGGGAACATTGCCTCGTGCATTTGATTGTCGATTTGAAATCTTTGGCATTTCAGATGGGTATAGGTCAAAGTATCGGATTTTCTAATCTGCGCCCATATGCCGGGATTATACGTACGACGTAATTCAGCGAAAAATGGTTTAGTCATTTGCATTTTCTCCAAATCCATATGTATATATTCTTTTAGTGCGCATTTCTTCTGATCGCTCTGATATTTATCTTCAATCCATACAGTAAGCTCCGGGGATAGTTGCTTCCATTTATGATTTACATTAACCTCCCATCTTGGTAAAGAATCTGTTACACTAGCGTATGCGAAATCCTTAACACCTGTATTAGTTTGAACGCAGACTGATAGACTCATTCCTGACAATGAGAAATAAATCTCACAATAACTTTTTTCAGCATTAATTCTCATTCTAAACTGATGAGCGATTCTTTCGTCCTGAGCTAAAGTAAAAACCCTTTGATAACCATCCATATATGAAGTCCAGTATACAACAACTTTGTCTCTTCGCATTTTTTTATTTTTCGAATGATTTTCAGATAATTCTGTACTGTCCGAATCATCGCTGCTTGATGAGCAAGGTTCAGGAGATTTTGGTGTCAAACGTTTGAAAGTAGAAGACAGTTTTGAAGTGACACTGCTCGTCGCTATTAGAGTTGAGTGTTTCACTGAATGGAAACTAACCTTTTCTTCTCCATAACTAAAATTAAAGTAAAAGAACACGTAACTGTAGTAGGAGATATGTATTTTAGGCTTTATATAACAATTGTAGACTAGTTTTGTACTCTTATGAGAAAGGAATATCATACAACAATATTTAATGTCTTCCAGATGTTAATCATGTTCATGCATTTTAATATACAAACGTTACTTGATCTTCTTACTGTCCTATTAATCAGTTTTAATAATGAATGCTCCTCCCTAAACGTATAATTTAAAATTAACATCCGTGAAGAAAAACTTACCCGTCTTGTTCAAAGTTAGCAAAAAATCCATTTCCTTTATTATTGTATATATTCCACATAAGTTTCCTCTCCCTGGTGGGATCATCCCAAGTATATATTAGCGATTGACACGGGCTTAGTAACGCAACTTGTCCTGAGTCCACCTGGTCAATAGTTAAAAAAATATTTACATAAGAAATCTATACTTCTATACTAATATTATAAAGAGGTAAAGTTTATGAGTTTGTGACGTTGTGACGTTGTAGGGGGTAATCTCAGGAACTACTGGTCCGTTTTGAAAAATTCTTTCAGTGTTATATAGCTCATTTATCGGGGAAGTTTATATTAGTTATAGTTATAGGCTATATATCGTCACGCTAAGACGCATAGGAGCGGAGCACTAATGAAGAATGTTTCAAAATCGGGGTATTTTTTCATCTTGAGAGCTATCGCTGCGTGTTAGGGTTAACCTATAGTTACTATTCCACGCGAACGAAGTCGCGGGCAGAGGCTAGTCAGTTATAAAATTATGAAACCATGAAGCAAGTGAATTTTTTTTTGGATCGTAGGCATGTAGACACTGATAATTTTCGGTAAATTATTCGATTTAGCCCATTAAAAATATTTTTAATCTTAATAATTGGAAAATGGGAATGATAATGGAAAATCACACGTAGACAAAATATCCAATTATACATTTTAATTTCAATCTTCGTATTAGAATACGGAACACATACAATAACATAAACATAAATACAATTATTCTGAGGATAGACGCATATTAGAAACTGAACACGTTGAATCATTTTGAATTAATTCATGGGCGCCGCCATATTGGCGTTGGCTACTTGTAATGCAACATGCGATAGATAGAAGAAAAAAATTGAGGCGATCGAATAAGTTTCACTTTAATAATTATTATATCTTATTGTAAAAAAGCTTATAATTAGATAAATATATACAAAATACTGAATTAATATAAATATTACGTACTTGGTGCAATTTAAGAAAGAGGTCATCGCAAAGGTTATCGATGCGTACTGGCGCGTCTCCATTCGAATACGGTTTAAAGGTGATAGTAAAGGGACGTTCAGTACCACCAGCCACCTCTACAGCTATTGCTGTCTGAAACCAAGACAAATTTAATCTATCAGATGTGTAGGTCAAATTAATTATGATTGATGATGATGATAATTATGAAAGATGATTAGAAATGATCGTATCATAAAATCTGTTTTTAATTTCTGCAACTTCATAAGTTCTTACGGTACCAGCCTATGGACTAGTTTAAACAGATATTTCAAAATTAACAAATAAATAGCTTTTGGTATTCTGATTATTCCATAATAACTTATATTACATTTCAAATCATATAGCAAATTCTTAATGTTATCTATGTACAGCTGCAATACCGATATTGCTAGTAATAGACAAATGCGTATTTTAGCTTCTTTTTGGGGAGCCCAATATAAGAGAAGAGAAGTGAGGAATTATAGAGAACTGTATTGGGTAATTCATTCCACAGATCTAACGTTCGTAACACCAAAGTTCTACGGAGGCCAGCGCATTTATCTTACCACGGTTTTGCTGGTTTGAGGTATTTGGAGAGGAATAATTAACGAGCGATATAAGGTGACGAGGGTATTACATAAAGGTTCCTAGGATCGCTCATCATTATACAAGAAGTTGCAAAGAGACCTTAAAAGTAGACAAATTTTTACAAATATCAAAAGATATCTGAGCTATAGAAATTACTACTTTTTTAAAGCTACCAGTGGTTCGGACAAACAACCCACTCATTGAGAAGAACCGGCAACCGTCTGCACCAAATCGGTTATCGGTACCAGTTTCAATTGTGTTTTTAAACGCAAAAAATAAAAAAAAAAAAACAAAAACCCGCTTTCTGCGACATCTACCGCTTCCGACTGTGAATCCAAACTACTCAGGGACTCACTCAAACATATACCCAGTTGACATGTGAAAAATCTTTTACAATAAGCCGTTCGGAGCATTACCTACCGGGTCCAATTGAGATAAAAACTAACGTACATATATTGCCGATAAATGTCATCCCATTACCCCTTGGGTTGCTCCTGTGCCGCTCACCTTCGGGCCTGTTCATTATTCGCGTAGAGCCAACTGTAGCGACATTGCAATAATTCTGCCAGCTTAAATATCCATTTTGATTTAGTTATTTGTTTATTTGTTTTATAAGAAATTTGCATCCAAACTTAATCTTGTCAAACTAATTTTACTTTTGACATATAAACCATCTTTTGACTGAGATATTGAACTTATATATATATGGTGTCGCGAACTTTTTTGTAAAAGTAATGAATATGTTTGTTATAGATTTTATTCTTTTATGTCAAACAGTTCAAGCGCACGCCATATTCTAGAATTTTTGCCAATTTCAATTACATATATTCTGTTTAATTATTGAAGATATATCTTTGCCAAAATAAAAAAAGAAATTTATAGCTTTCAAGGATAATATATCTTTCTAACAGTGAAATAATTATCAAAATCGGATGAGTAGTACCAAGGATTCCCCGAAAACAAAACTTTACCTCTCTTTATAATATTAGTATAAATATAACATAGTATGGTAATTGCAAAAACCTCAACTAATTACTTTGATCGTAGATTCACAAACCTGAACCCAACTACTTCAAGACTCAACAATATTCAAAAATTAATTTTATCACATATCGAAATAACATACGTACTGACAGAAATCTAACTGAGTTCAATCCTCTACAATGCAATGTAACTATTATCTAGATTAATGTTTTAGTATAAAATCTTGTCACATTTGTTTAGCAAACATTTATTATACAATAAAATAAATGTAATACAAATAAGTGACAGTTTCTTATACACATATTTTTCAGCTTTGTCCATATGGTATTATTGAAGTAAACTTTGTTTAGAATCGTTATGGTTTGAAAATCAAACGAAAGAAAATGCTTCATGACAAAGAGACGAACACATACATCAATATAATTTAGCCTACTTTCGAATTCAACTGATTGATAATTACGCATAGTAACATCATGTAACTTGTAGCTCAATTATAACAATACACTATATATTATACGGACCGACGGAGGCGTCGGTCCAGAACTCAACGGTCATTTTTTTTGTTATCTGTTGTGGTTTTTAAGAAGCATAGCTAGATAAAATATAGCTTAAATTTTTAGCTAATCTGTTTATTATATATAGCACAAAGAAAATTTACTAAAATCCGTTAAGAATTTCATTAACCTACAGATTTTTGACTTTCGTCCGTTATCCTGGCGAACCCCTTACGTCTTATGGGGTAAAAAATATCCTAGACGTAACTTTATAATACTAGTTATCACTATGTCAACTTTTGTCAAAATTGATTCAGTATTATGTGAACACCACAGCGACAGGCATACAAAAATTGTAAAAGGATTATTTTTTGCTTCTATATCGATAACAAAGTCTACCCCGATTATAATTATCAAACAATATTTAATGTACATATTTGCCCTAGCTACAGTTTTGTTATATGTATGTATGTATAGGTTTGGTTTTCGTTAAAACGGATTTAAACTAAAAGTTTCCTTATATCGTTTATCTGTCATATTATCATGATGATATAACGAAAACCATATCCGCATCTAATATTCACAACAAACAGATTCACTGAAAGCAAAATTATACAATATATTACATCACACACACGCGTGCGACCGCGTCCAAACACTAAGTTAATTAGCACCACTTTCGAACCAACTATTATAAGACCTTTGGCATGATACTTTCTCTCAGTTTTCAGAACGTCGTCTGACGGTAATTCCGTGAACACTAAAAAAATGATGTTTAAAATTGGCTTAGTGTTAATCGTGTTGTGCGCGGTTGTTACAATAACGCTGAGTGAACGTGGATACTGTGGCAACTGTAAATTTATTCCGTATAGGAGAATTAAAAGAGGAAAGTATTACTCGGGACCTCCGCAAAGGTTTTACAGTCGACCACCAGTTAGTTTCCCGCACATCGGTGCGTTCTCATACACACCCCCACCGAACTATATGAACGATGAAAGCCCACCATACCCAGGACCCGGACCCTATAAGGTTAGTAATCGACCTACTAATGAAGGTTTAGGTGACGAAGATATTAACAACATAATGAAGTATCTGACTAAACAAGACCTGGATAAGTTACTTGAATTTGCTAATGAGCAACAGAAAACGACTCAAAATAATAATAATTTAAGTGATTTTACTAAAAGTTATAACAAATTCCATAAGAAGAGAGAAGAAATTAATGTTTACAAGGTTCAAGAAGACGACAATGATACCTATGATAGTTTTAATAAAGATAGACCTTTAACAGATGAAAATAGAAGCGTTTACAAAGCTAAAGTACAGCAGATAGATTCTGATCAAAAATACATATTTAAAGCTCCATTTAAAGCACAAAAGCCTAACGGCTATACCGAGTCAGTAAACTATGGGACGGAATCTACATCAAAATTTGTAATAAACGTTAACGATAACGAAGGAAACTTCAGTCCCACTGAAACTCAAGGAAGGATATTAAATAAACCAAATATAAATGCGTATTTCAATCAAGATATAAATCATATAACAACAAATTATGGAGTTGATAATGTTGTGGGCGACATTAAAATCGCATCTGACGAATATTTGCCGAGACCTGTAAATCTAAGGGAAGATGATTCGTATGGTTCATATACAAATAGCGTCCCTAATGTTGTTAAAGCTGAATCAAATTATGAAATAAAAAATTTTGGGGAACTCCCACTTATGAACTATAATTCAAAGTTGGATACAGTGAGTTCCTACCACGTTCCGCACTATACGGTAAGTTGTTGTAAAATAAATATGTTATGATGAAAATAAAACAAATCTCTAGATATATATTTTGTACTTCGATCGCATTACGAGATAAAAGTTATGCGAAAACTACGTAAGTAAATCAATTATGCAAAGAATTGACATAAAATCCCAATGTATAGAAGCGGTATCTATAAAAAAATGGCACAGTAGTTTAAATTTACGTAAAATTCACTGGAACAAAATTAAAATAATAGAAATTAATTGCGATATTACAAAGACTATTAATCTATTATATATTAAATATTATTCTTATCCTAATCAATAAATAAATACTAACAAAATGAAAATTGTTAATAAGAAAGTAGTTCTAACAAATCCACAGGTACTTGAAATATTTCTATTACTTTATCATCAAATCATCTTTTGAAAAAGTATATTTCGTAGTGCGTGGAACAGAATTTTGATATAGAAAGAAAGCTTGGTATGCCAGAAGAAGTATAAAAAAAAGATGAATTCAGTAATATTACAACCTCTTTTCCGTGTGTGATGTTATATTAGCAAACAGTATTAGGATTAGCCTAAATAGAGACAATACGGTGTATAACCAGTAGGGTATATAATATAAAAGAATGCTTCATTGATTTAGTGCGGAACGTGTGTTGAAGTCGAGGACCAACGGAGATAAACACTATTATAGTAAGGAAAAAGTGCGTGAATAGTTCGAAATTCATAACTTAAAAGCAATCGAAAGAAGTATTGTGGAATAAAAAAATTGTACCGTACATAATGAGGAAGACTTGTTACGTTATATAAATTATACGTGTTAAAATTAATGTATCCCATCTATACTATAATAAAACTGTAGCAAGGTCAAATCTGTACATTAAATATTTTTTGAAAATTTTGATCGGGGTAGACTTTGTTATCGATATAGAAGCCAAAAATAATCTTTTTACAATTTTTGTCTGTCTGTCTGTCTGTCTTTCTGTCCCTGTGAACACGCATCACGCTGAAAGTACTGAACCAATTTTAACGAAACTTGACACAATAATAACTAATATTCCAAGGTTACATTTAGGATACTTTTTGTCCCATAAAACGCAAGGGGTTCTCCAGGATAACGAAAGACAAAAAATTGTAGTTAATGTAACTAGGCTTTTTTGCGACACCTTAGTACAAGAGCCAGCAATGTTGGAAGAACGAGAATTTTAGAAAAGCTGGTTCTTTAAAATGAAGATATATTATGCCCTTCCAAACAGAATTCAGGATACCTGGTAGCCGGTTAACGTTGTGTGTTTTAATGCGCATCACACCTTTACAGGTTAAAATTTTGGGTTATAAATAATATAAGGAACATTTTTTTTTCAGTAACTTTTAAAGGCTATTAAAAATATGAATTTATCACTGCCAGACAATTTTGTTATTGATAATAATGTGCCCGATGATATTCTTTATAAATAAAATAATTCATTTCAAACCATTTTATTTTTTCCACTGCAAAGAACATATTTCATTTTATTAACCATTATGATATTGAGATTTCACCGTAAACACCGTAAACGAAAAACAACAATAAACGTAGACATATGACCTGAGACTAACGTCATCTTGAATACATGCGTCTATAACAGGCGCTTCCACAATTATCGCTATCTTAATCATACATAAAATGGGGTAAACATATCAATGCAGTTGCAGTATCTAGCTCTAAGTTTCTAAACGTTTTCAAAGCATTAGCCGGTTTTAATTGGGGTGTTCATCCATAACATTTACTTCGTTTATACTTCAATATTACACGCAGTCGAATTTACTATGCCAGCTTTCTTTATGATAGTAGTGCTCAGGTTAACCTCTATAAACTTGAAAAAGTCCAAAACCAGGATATGAGAATTATCGGGGGTTTCATTAAAAGTACTCCAATCCATGTTATGGAAAGCGAATTGAGCATATGTCCGTAACATCTTAGGAGATAATATTAAGCTGGCAAAATTCTATTTAAATTTAAGTCATTCGAAAAGAACGAACTAATGTATCAGAAGAACTGTCCACCTCTTTCCAATCACTCTATTGGCGTAAAAGGAAAAGACCACCTTTTTTTCTCAATATAAAAATACTCCAAGTCAAACAAGTATAAAACATGAAATGTTCACTTTACACACCTGGGTCGATAACATTGATTTGCACAATATAATTAAAATAAATGTAGATGGTATTTGGAAGCCAAAGCGTCAATATGATGTTGTTAAAATAAAAGATATTTGTCTTCAATATATAAATAAATATTATCAAAATTTTGTTAAAATATACACTGACGGATCTAAAGCTGGTAATTATTTAGGAGCCGCATTTTTTGAGTCAAATTCAAAAACATTTATGAAGTTTCAAATTGATGAAAATATTTCAATTATGCACACTGAATTAATAGCAATTGCAGAGGCCTTATCGTTTGCACAATCAACTGAGTCCATTAAGATTGTTATTTTATCCGATTCAAAAAGTGTTCTTCAACATGTAGCGCGATGTACCTCGACTTTTCGAGGAATACCGATAGCCTACATACACTATTTTGAAGCAATTACTAGATTTCAAAGCAAAGAACAAAGTAGTTGTTTTACAATGGATCCCTTCTCATATAGGTATAACTGGGAATGAAAGAGCTGATCTTTTAGCTAGAGAAGGATGCTCCGAAGGTGCTCCTATTAATATTTTACCAACTTACTTGGATGTATGCTCAGTATTTAAAAATAGCTGTTACTCGCATTGGACGGAATACTTTGATGAGCGTTCTAAAACAAAACGAATATGGTATAGAACGATTCAGCCACGCCCCTTAAGGTCACCATGGATTGATGACAGTACGATTTGCCGTTGGGAAGCAATCACAGGAATAAGATTACGCTCAGAACACATCCCATGTAAAAAGTTCGCCTACCTGATGCGTAAAGTACTATCACCACTCTGCCAGAGTTGTGAGCTCATCGATGATGTGCACCACATCCTGGCAGAATGTGTTCAAAACGAAGATATTAGATCTCGGCTTAATGCTTCTGGTTCGTTCCACACTGGTTTGTACAATTCGTTATTGTCTGACCCCACTTCGAAAGATGCTAAAGAATTGTACAAAATTAATATAAGCTATTGTTAAGTTTATTGTCATTCTTATGTTATATAGTTGTATGTCACTTAGGCGATATAGCCGAGAAGGCGACTAAGCCTTCATTAAAAAATAAATAATAATAATATTAAAATTACAGCTATATTAACATGGTTTGGACATACTTTATTTTATTTACAAAAAAAATAGCATCAGGCACATTATTGTTAATAACAAAAATGTCTGGCAATGATCATTTCATGTTTTAGTAGCGTTTCTAAGTTAGTAAAAAACAAAACATTCAAAAATTATATACAAATCAATATTTTTGCCTGTAAAGGTGCGATATGCACTAATAAACGCAGCGTTTATCGGCAGCCAGGTAGCCCGCACTCTATTCGGAAGAACATAAAGATATATAAAAACTGGCTTATTTTCTTTTTCGAAACCGTTGCTAGCTCTTAGACAAATAGTTATAGGCAAGTGATATTTGACGCGTCGTGTTCATATCTTTTTAATATTTATATTTTTCTTCAATACAATGGAGTGTGAAAAAGTTTTAATACAAGTTGAAAATAGTTATGATATTATTCAGTGTTTCATTTATCATTATTTTATTTTATGAATACATTTTATCGTTTAATTTACAATTTAACTCTATCAACTTGATATTTTATAATGTAAACTCTACTGACTGTATAGTAAACGTCTACAAAAAAGGGAAAGGAACTTCGTTAGAAACTGGGGGGTCCATAGACCTTTAAAGCTTTTTTTCACATTACCATCAATATATGTTGGTTGCTACGAACGGGTTGTAGGCTTATTTTAAAAGATTTCTCACATACCATCTGGGTATATGTTTAATTGAGTCCCTTGATAGTTTGGATTCACAACTGAAAACCGATGGTGTGGCTGCAATAAGGTTTTAGTTACCTATATTAAAATTTTTCGCGTTTAAAAATACAATTGGCTCCAGTGATAACCGATTTGGTGCAGACGAAGTTGCACGGGTCAGCTAGTCTTTTATAAAAACGAAGGTCTATAGTCTAGCTATTTTTTTTCAAAATCAAATCACAAATACTTTATTAAGAAGGCGCTCAAACAACCCAGTCATCGCGAATAACCGGCAACAAACTCGATCTGATTTATCTTTTTAAAGTATCTAAATATATAAAAATCCAGTGTCATGACGTTTGTCCACTATGAACTCCGAAACCACTCAACCGATCTTCATGAAAGTTGACATTTATGTATAATTTAGTTCATCTGGAGAGGTAGGATAACTTATATTTCGATTAATTGCCTCAATATTATTTAATTACAAATTAAATTATTGTCAATGTTGATTATTGTTATTAATTGTATTAATAGTTCGTTTATTAGTTCAGGTGGCGCTTTAAATTAGTTTTTTGACAGAAAACTGTAGGACCTTTTTATATATATCTTATAGATGGCGCCACGCAAATACTATAACATAATTTTAATTCAACATCTAATTACTGAGCCACAGCAACGCGTGGCCGGGCCAGCCAGTATATATTTTACACGTTATAATCAGTGTTAGTGGATGCATAGAGTGAGGTGTCAAGTCTAGACATCACCATGGTTCACATACTGATCCACTCTGTAATAGCCTTTTGACACCAAAACCCGTTTGACATGGCGCTTAATTTTACAGGTGACAACAGCAGATAAACAGAAGAGTTCTTCATCAGGGCAATCAAGCCCTATCATAGAGCCAGCACCACCGATCTCGGCTGCCCAAGAGCAGAGTGATGCCCATCTAAAAGCTATCAAAATTTGGTCTCACAAGTCCAAAGGCACGGCATACACCCTCCATAATGATGGAACCCTATCATTGGAAAAACCAAGCGCACCGCGAGAATATTATAGCTATGCATAATTTGTGTATAAACATTTAAAAAGGTTTACTTGTTAATTTTTGTTTTACAAAATGCGTTTGGGAAACATTTCGAAGGAAACTTAGGAGGAGTTTTCTTTCATCTAATCTTCGAAGACTTTACTTGCCAAGGTTTAAATGTTGAAAAATACCAGATATTATATAAAAATACTTAATTTACGAAAAAAATACCAAGTAAATTATCATTTATGTTATTTCTTAAACTCATTATAAATATGTGCTTAGTTTTAATTGGTTATTTATAATATAATAATTTATTTAATTCTTATTTTTCTCTTTTATTTTAATTCTTAAATTCGTTTCAGAGTTTATATTAGGGATGGGATAATTATAAGAATATATATGTCTATGCTTATATACTTTTATTATAAAGAGGTAAAGTTTGTTTGTTTGTTAATAAGAGACTCACCCCTTTATCCATTCGAAGGACGGTGAAATGATTTCGAGCGATAGGAAAGTGCTGCGAGACGACGTTCGAATCCCTGTACTTGCAGTGCATCGCCATGGAGTCCGTCTGCGGCCAGAACGCTGTACATTGCTGCGGACTCAGGTCTATCCAGAGGTCGGCTGCCTCATTCTCCTCCATGAACCGCAAATGGCGCTTAGTATCGTTGTATACCAGGAAATACGGTAGTAATGTCACTATCTTTGTCAGTTGTGGACATAACTCCGATAGGCTCACCTGTGTAAACAGTGTTAAGAAAACTCTTTAGAATTTTGAAGTGAAGTTTGTCAACTTTAGGCGCGTTAAGCGGTATTCTTGGAAAGAGATAAATTACAATTTCGCGTCATGACGTGCTACGTAAGCCTGACCGGCCCGTATTGCGCTCGCGCTGCTAGCGTCAGACTCGCGACGCGTAATACAGGGGCCTGTGTAATATAGTGAATAATGAAATTTTAATAATTCACACTATAATTACTTTAAAAATTCAAAATAGAATTCTATTCCAATGTATTGTATTCAATTAGCACTTCTGTTGACAGTCCTTATGACTGCGTACATTTTTTTTAAAGTGAATTTTGTTTCTAATGCATGTCGCATTACAGCCAGCACGCGCAGAGGGGGGTAAAGTGAAAGGTGCTTGGCAGCAGTCAACACCAATATGACAGCGTCCATGGCTCAATTCAAACTGATCCAATGATTTCAATAAATATTGTGCTCAGTTTTTAACATGCGTCTATCATTTGTACGATTGTATTTATATGTATTTCGGTAATCTAATCTAATACAAATTACAAAATACAAGTAGATTCAAATTAAACATTTATACTTGGATATCTTGTCTACCATTGATTCCCCATTATCATTACCATTTACCAATAGTAGTAGTAAGTTACGAATGAAGCCACTATTTTAATACCCTAACTTGAATAATTTTGGGGATAATTTTCAGTTCAATGATTACAATCCGATAAAAAATTTCACTTACACCGTGGTTTCATAAAACCACATTTTTTTTTAAATTTTGAACTCTTTATAATTCCAATTTTGTTTT
This sequence comes from Antheraea yamamai, assembly GCA_036509395.1. Taxonomy (NCBI): domain Eukaryota; kingdom Metazoa; phylum Arthropoda; class Insecta; order Lepidoptera; family Saturniidae; genus Antheraea; species Antheraea yamamai. The sequence continues at coordinate 19,970,447 of AP028446.1, forward strand.
GGGTTTCTTAAACTCTTTATAATTTAATTTCATTTTAAATTTACTTAATTTTCCTGTCCATTTTCTAGTACCTTATTACCACCTATGGTCCTTATGGTCAATGACTAGTCATAGAAAGTTAAAATGTATTATAAGTATTTGTTTGTTTATTATATATTGTACATTATATTTGTTATATCGGTTACAGTTTACGATCATTACTTCTATTCATTAATTGTAATCCTTTCTTAATAAATGGTCTATCTAATACAAATAACAGTGCCCACCAGTGGCTTCTAAAATTAGCGAGTTCCAATATAAAAATCTTCTGGCTTTATAATATTACAGACATAAATATCCGGCTTTTTTCTGGTTATAATGTCCCTTTAAAATTAATATTGTATTTCAGAAATCAGGGGTCGTGGTGGTCTAGTTGCTTTACTGGTAGAATAATAATGTTCTAGGAATAATTCGATGTCCGCAGGTTCGAAACGCGACATGTACCAACGAATTTTACGGAATTGACGTATATTTACTAATTTGAACACTATCGGGAGACAGTGAAGGAAAACATCGTGACGAAACCTGAACCTGAGAAAGTAGTAGGTGGTAGAGCCACGCTGAAGCTATTACTGGTTTTAGCATGAATGGGTCGGCTCGCCCGGAGTATACTACCACCCGACCCACAAAAACACCGACGTGAAGTAACAGTGCTTGCATTGTTGCGTTTCGTTCGATCAGCGAGAGCACCGGAAACACCCCTCCTCTTCCCTTCCCCCTGTCTGCTAGTGTAGCTAGTGTCTATGGACGGTGGTATTTACTTAACATTAGGTGACTCCCTGTTCGTTTGCCTCCTATGATATAAACAAACGTTCTTGTAGTACCACTTTATAGGAGAAAACATAGAGCTGTGGATTTCTTAGAGTTTCTAATCGACAATACGTCGTGTGCTGGCGTGGTGATTCTGCCCATACCTTGTGTGTTATAATGTTCATTTTAAAATAGTGGATCTCGGCAATAGTTTAAGAAGTGGAGAACCCGCAAAAATGTTGTAAATTGATTCAAAATGGAACGTTCAAAAAGAGTTTAAACGTGTTTCATTCAAAAGTTCCTAATAATTTACGTAATTTTGTACATGTAAAATATGAAGATAATAATAATAAAAAAAAAAAACGAAAAACCTTATAAATGACAAAATTTGAATTTCGTTCTCGGTGTATAAAAACTGGAAATCTTAAAAAAAATGAATCATATTATATGAACGATTAAAATTGGATTTAGCTCGTTTTGAATAGTAAGGAGACGTGTATATTAATTGAAATAGTAACGTTTAGCAAGAGCCGGTAGTTGGTACGCCTCTCGTGGTGAGGGCAGACCACGAGTCCCGGCGCGGCGACGGCGAGCCTGCAGGCGCGCGACCAGCCCGAGTGGTGCGCGCGGAACCGCACGCGCGCCCCGCGCCGCGCGCCCGCGCCCCTCCCCGCGCCCACCCACAGGAACGGCTCCTCTGTGACCTCGTACTGACTGTCCGACTGCCTCACCTACAGTTACCGCGTACATTAACCAACTATCGTACGAAGCTTTTGTCGGGATCTTCGAATGTCATGTAGAGGATTTTATATCTTCCTCGTGAATCACTGTACTCTACTGGTGAAAACCGCATGAAAATCCTTTCAGTAGTTTTAGTGTTTATCGCGCACAGACTTGCGTGGCGTGGCGGAGAACTTTATCTTGTGTTATTTAATCTATATTTTGTAATATTGGTGGTGTATTACGTAATATAATTCGGTTATTGTGTACAAGTGGAGTGGGTGGGAAGTAATAAATTCTGAGATGCAACTAAAGCTCCCTGGAAAATTGTAACAAGACGGCCACCATCTTGTTAGAACATTGAAACTATAAAATACCTGTAATATCATTACCAACTAGATAACGGCAGTATCTTATTGTTTATCTTAATATATATATTTCTTGTGTGCGTGTGTATGTGACTGAACTCCTCCTAAACGACTGGACCGATTTTGATGAAATTTTTTGTGTGTGTTCGTGGAGATTCGAGAATGGTTTAGATTCACAATTGGACCCGGCAGGTGGCGCTGCGATCGACTTTTAGGATTTTTTTTGTTTTCAAGGCAGGACAACGTCCGCCCGGTCCGCTAGTCTATATATAAATAGGTAGTAAAGAAACGTTTAATACCATCTACCAGCTCTGTTTCTCAGCAGATTTCCTTCATTCGTTTTTGTTTAGTAGCTATCAATTAAAGCAGTAGTACCTTAGTAGTTATCAATAAAAAAAAATTAAAAGGTTTTTCTATGGCTAAAGTTTGACAACTGGACGAGCACTCGTATACATATATCATTCTTCTGTCTGTGTGTCTGTGACTGAACTTCTCCTAAACAGTTGTACCGATTTTGTTACAATGTTTGTGGATTCGAGAATGGTTTAGATTCACAATTGGAGCCGGTAGGTGGCGCTGCGATTGAATTTCAATCTATCGAACTAGAAGGTTCGTTGCAAAAAAAAACTATCATTTACAAAGGACTAATGAATAAGGAAAAAAGAAAATTACAAGTGATATACAATGAAGCTTTGAATGGAATGTTACTAGAAGGTTCTATACCTTCATTTGCATTGGTAGTCCGGTTTTGTTAACCAACCAGTGCTGCGCGTAGAGGAACAGTTCCCAGCATTCGTTCCGTTCTACCAGAACTGACAGTACCACGTGCTTATAATCGTCGTCTATTTCGCAATCACTGTTCATGGTTATAGTTTTTTCTGTCATGTCTGAAATAAAAGGGAGAGAAGTAGGGACGAGGATTCTTCGCAAAATAAAAACCGATTTTTTAATCGTGATGATGAATCGTGGTCTGTGGAATTGATCCATGAAAAAAACGAGGTCTAGAGCATGAATTATTCAAAAATCGCTCTATTTTTTCTGTTCCGTTGCGTTTTCAAACTACAAATTATTGTTGGTTTTATTTTTATGTAAATAGAAAAAATCGAATGAAGATTTTATAGTGTCAGAGATCGATTCACTGGATTGAATCGATGTTTAATATCGATTAAAATAATCGATTTTTCTATGACTAAAAATAAATTATTCAATGAATCGGTATCAGATCACCATCCCTAGAGATAACGTAGTATGTATTGAAATACATGGGACGCTGTAGGCCAAAGCGGACGATTTAAAAGAAATGTACTCTATTTTGTAATATACTTTCTTCCCCTCAAAACATCGCCCTCGTGGTAAATTTAGAGATTTTTAACTCGAAGATCTTTATAAAAAAATTGAAATATTTTTGATTTATTGTTTTATTATTAAAGGCTATTTAAACCATGGATCATCTTTAAGAAAGTTATGTCCAAAAAAGAGAAGTACTAAAACATATTACAAAATAGAAGAAATAAAAAAGATTTTTACAAACCGTCTGATTTAACGTGGAACGGCCTACATAGAACATAACAAGTACATATCTATATAACATACATCGGTAATGTTTATTTGCTACAGGAAATAAATACAAAGCTATCAAGATTCAGTAACTTTGGCAACGGCAACGCAATGCAACACAACGGCAATGGTGAAGAAGTTCCTGATGAAATTGGATCCCCAATAATAGTTGGCATAAAGACAAAGACAAGTTTTCTAATTGTGGCGATCTTGTGGTTTCAGCGGTGGAATATTATACTCATGTCCGCAGGTTCGAACCCCGGCATTAACCAAGGAATTTTTCGGAATTGGCGTATATTTACTCATTTAAATTGGTAACACTATCGGCTGACGGTAAAGGAAAACACTGTGAGGAAACTTGAACCTGAGAAATGTTCTTGTAGTTCCTGTGTATGTGGGAGCACAGAGTTTTCTTTTTTTTCTTTCTCAGAGTTTGAATTCGCTAATACGTCATGGGCTGGCGTGGGGTTTATGCCCATACCTTTTTTCGGTAAGAGGTCTATGGCCCTGCGGTAGGTCGCTTACAGGCTGATGATGATGTTGATGATGACGTTCTCTGGTGAAGAAGTTTCTGGAGAAACTGGAACTTTAATGATATTTGATAAAGTACACGTTCTCACCAGGTGACAAGGTGAAAGTCGCCGACCAGCGCAACCCATTGTACTGCATGTCCAAAGTAATTTTATGTGGTTTAGTCAACTGCAGAGTGTAGGTGTGGGTTCGCTCGCCGGCCTCGATGCGCACGCGCCAGTCCGTCGCCGCGCACGACACCTCCACCGCGTACGGCAGCCGGTTGTACAGCGCCAGCGGAGGGACCACTCGGAGAAGATAATTAGGAATGGACCGAGATACTTTATACGTTTGAGACCCTGTGAAAATGTTAAATACTTTATTTACCCTGTTTAATTATTACTTATACAAATCGTTAATCACAATAGTATCCGTATTTTGGTAAAGTTTTTTTCTAAATCTTGCGGTCTTTGTACCACCCTCAAGTTGAATAGTTGTCGCTTGACAAGCATTTTTCCTACGTTTAACGAGTGTACCATCTTAGACAACATTATAATTTACCGTCTGGTGAGGTTCCAGTCAAACGCTAATTCTATAACGTATATTAAAAAACTATGGTTAAGAAACACAACGTAACGTCTACCCTAGCTCTTAATGATGGATTTTCTACCGTAAATTAATCTTCGGCACGGACAAAATATATATAAGGTATTAAATTTAACAACATATCTTTAAAGCTGGAAACAAAATAAAAATATTTGGCTAGGCCCCACGTGTATAGTTGGGATGTATCCTACACATGCTATTTATTGACTACTCCGTTTTTGTATAAACGATATCGATCGCTGTCATTTCATCTTCCATAAGAATTACTTATAATTTTATTTAGTAATTGATGAGTAGCATAACAATTATTACATTCACTAGAACTTCACGGAAGGAAATGGCAGAAACCTTAATATAAGAAACTTGTATTAAAGTGTAGATGTTACCTTCAACCGTAAGGATTCTCATGGCGAATATCCTGTTGTCATATTCAGCTTTCGCAGGGCAAACCATATCACGAGGAGTGCCAATATCGTTAGCCAGCTCCATCCACCATATACCTTGAGTAGCTGTTTGATAACTCCTAGAAAATTTCAATATATAGATAAATGTCATGGTTTACCGTATAATGACGTACTTAGACCCAAAAAATTACAGTAAAACATACGTTTACGGAAATTTTGTCGACACGATACTTTATTTTTTGAAGAACACGACCTAGACAATGAAACAACAACAAAACAAACGAAAAATTAATTATATGGGACACCGGGTTTATTGAATTGTGTCGGACCAAAAACTGCATGTCATTTAAAGACAGCGATCAACATGAAAGCGCGAGCTATACAAATAGCTGTGGCGCCATCTCTTAACGTTAAACGTAAATATTACCGATTTGCCGGATAGTTAGTTCAAGCACTATGTCAACCGGGTTTTAATTTTTAAAGGCTATTATAGGGTGGATCAATATGTGAACGATGGTGTCGTCTGGAAATTATGCCCCTCCCTGTGCATTTACTAAAAACGAATGTAACTATCTAATATATGTTTTATAAATGTTTCTTCTAATGTAATTTTATATATCATAAAAAGATAAACCCAATTGAGTTTCTTGCCGGTTCTTCTCGATAACTGAATTGTTTGTCCAAACCGGCGGTACTTGACGTCCATAAACGCCTTCTCAGCACCTAAATTGAATTTAGGAAAATTTTAGAGGTGGTAGAGCCACGCTGAAGCTATTACTGGTTTCATCATGAATGGGTCGGCTCGCCCGGGGTAGTACCACCCTCTCGCAGAAAACCGACGTGAAGTAACAGTGTTTGCATTGTTGCGTTCCGTTCGGCCAGTGAGAGCGCCGGATAACCCACCTCCCCTCTCCCTCACCCCTTCTCCACTCCCCCTCACTCAAACACAGGGTGACAACGCACTTGTGACTCTTCTGGTGTTGCAAGTGTCTATGGACGGTGGTGATCACTTAACATCAGGTGACCCACCTGTTCGTTTGCCTCCTATGATATAAAAAAATAATGAATAAAGTATTTTTGATTTGTGTAATGAAATGTTGTTATACTCACTCAAAGTTGGATGGTAGTAGGAATAATTTACAATGATATGCGATGTACAGCGGTACGTTGTACGTATCCTGTGGAGCAATGACGCACAGACGCATCTTATCATCGAAGGGATTAGTCAATGAACCAATCAGGTCCACGCCGATTGCTTGGAGGTCCGTCTTCTTGTAGAACAACTCCAATGCGTAGGAGGTCTCGTTTCGAATCTATGAATGTGATAGTGTTTCACTGAATAACTGTAGAAGACACACGGTTCTACGGTATTAGTTGCCATAGTATCAGTTTATCAAAGCAGCATTATTCCCAAAGATAGTGTTCCAGCCTCTAGTAAATGGACTAGAATTCATACAAAAAGCATTTTAGTTTTTAAGAGTAAAAATGACCACACAAAAATGTCAAACACCCTAGCCCCGGCAAGATATATTTTTTAATTGTACAACTTTGAATATACATTTTAAATTGAAATATACCTCTTTTAATCTGAATATATTTCTCATAATATGAATAAATCAACAACTCACTTCCTCCAATCTCGCCATTTTTCAAAATACGTTTAAATATTTTTTTCGAATCGAATACCATATAACTATATAACTACATATATTAGAACTTTTTTAAATCTATATCTATACATATAATAAGAATATAAATCTAAAGTGCTTGTTCTTTTTCGATTTTTGTGAAAAAAAATGTTGCAGGTGTCTAGGAATAAGACATAAAATACATTTCAATCATTTTTAGAATTGTCTGTCTGTCTGTTTGTATGAACACGCATCACTGCTAAAGTACTAGGTTCACAATAAAACCTCATAAAGGATGTCTTCGAGTATAACTTAGTCTTTGCTTCATTAGTTAAGACCAATAGGAGCGTTGGTGCAATGAAGACTGTTTCAAAGTCTGGTTTTCTTTTTCCATTTAAGAACTTCCGCTGCGCGTTGGCGTTAGATCAAGGTAACTATTCCACGCGGACGAAGTCACGGGCAGAAACTAGTCAATGATATGAACATTACTTTGAGGTATACCGTTTACAGCTATGGAATCTCGAGTTTCTTCTTTTAAATTGTATAAAATGGAGCAGAATTGATTTTTTAAATATTAGCTCTAATCAAATTGACACCACTTAATAAATAAAACGGTGGAGAGTTTTCAGAAAATAATTGAAATTTAAAGAAACAGAACTTAAAAAATATAAATTAATATTACTCATTAGAGTCATTATGAACCTAGCTGTACCTGCAGCTCCGCACGCGTTTTTTTTATTCGTATTAAAGAATTATAAAATTATGAGACTATGTACAATTATAGAAATGCTCTTTAAAATCAATTGTAAGTACGACACGCAAGCTACTTACAGTAACATGTAACGTGTACATTAGATATATGAAATAATAACTTAAAATCTTAATATATATATTTCTTGTGTGCGTGTGTATGTGACTGAACTCCTCCTAAACGACTGGACCGATTTTGATGAAATTTTGTGTGCGTGTTCGAGTGGATCCGAGAATGGTTTAGATTCACAATTGGACCCGGTAGGTGGCGCTGCGGTCGACTTTTAGGATTTTTTTGTTTTCAAGGCAGGACAACGTCCGCCCGGTCCGCTAGTATTATTATAAAGATGAAAAAGTTAAAGTTAAATTTCTCACAATTTTATTATTAATTTCATTTAATATACATTGTCATTATAATTAATATTTTATGACTATACAAAAAATAAAAGCTTGTCTGTTCCGCAAGAAATTGTATTATGGAACTTTTTACGTAATACGTTTATAATGTAAGATCTTATTAGGAAGACCTCTATATCATTAAAGTTATTAATAATTATAATGTCGAATTGTAAACAATAAGCTGATAATTATTTCTCTAATTAAAAATAGAGAATGAGTTGAAATCTTACTAAATTTCATGCAGACAAAGTCGCGGGTAACAGCTAGTCTAAAATAGAATAACCTCAATTACTTTTTATAAGGTCCGCTATCTGCCAGTGAAAGTCCTGTGAAAATCGGTCTAACTGTTTTGGAGATAACACTGCGGGCAAAGCCACGGTTAACAGCTAGTATAAACTAAAATTACTTGAATTACTTTTTATAAGGTCAGCTATCTGCCAAAGAAAATCTCGTGAAGGTCGGTCGAAACGTTTTGGAGATAGCACTGCGGGCGAAGTCACGGTTAACAGCTAATTTAATTTAGAGTAGCCTAAGTAACCCGCTGTAATTTCAGCTATCTGCCAGTGAAATTCCCGTCAAAATCGGTCCAGCCGTTTCGGAGATTACCCGGAACAAACAGACAGACCGATAAAACTTTTAAAAATTGCGTTTTTGTTATTAGCAGCGTGTATACTTTCGTACCCAATCAGTAAAAAAAAATATTTTGATGTTACATACAGACACTTCATTTTTATTATATGTATAGATATCAAATATATTCAATCTCCGGTTATGAAATAAATGTTTTTGTATAATTGGATTTTATTATTTTAGATAAAATAATATTGATCAGGTTTTAAGTTCACACGGCACGGAAACATTTATGGATACATCAAAACTTCTATTAGAAATATGTGAGTAATTCGCAGCAAAAGCAATCCACATTCTTTTTGAAGTGAAACTTCTTTATCGACGTAGGAAGGAATTTTAGAGCATGTAAAAACGTATGTAACGTTTTTCGGTTACGCGCCATCTTAATTTCTGTAATTTTTTCCGTTACGCGCCATGTTTATTTCTAAAGGTGCGCTCACAATGATCAGATTCCGTTTTTTTTTTTTATTTTTTTTTTATGATCTTCATATTTTACATGCACAAAGATAAATAAATAACGATGCATCTTGAGAAATAACGTAAAATATTAGGAACGGATAAAATTAGATTTAGTTCATTTTGAAATGTAACGACTGATATATTAAAATATTACAAAATAATTCCGAAAACTAATGTTTACCACCTCCATAGTGTATTTATCTTAATCTCTTAAAAATTATTCAGAATACTGTCTCATTTCTACAGCGTGAGAACTGAACGTTTTTTGCATCCATGTTTATAATAATAAAAGCCTTTTGCTTAAACTTTATCTAATTTAGCTTTATTTAAGCAATTTCTGTAAAGTTATAAATATAGTAGATCATTTTTCGAAAAATGATGTCATAAAGAAGTTTCACTTCTTACGTGTGTACAGTGTACACTGATACACGCACGTATTTTTTTTGTTATTAAATTCTTTTGACATTTTACCGATTTTAAAGTTTACCGTTTCGAAAAATTTGCAATCCTAGGCCCGAGTCTCACAGACCTAGGCCTAAAGGCCACCAATTTAGACCGCGCGGGGTAATATATGTAATTATGTTTGCAACTTTTTAATAATACACATGATCTGAAGTATTATCGTTTAAAATAACATAAAATTTTGAATACGGATTCCTGTTGAATAGTAATAAATATTGAACTTACCTGAAGCGGAGATCTAACGACTATTTTTTTAGTATTGTATTTGGCTGTCCTTTCTACGACTATGTAGTACCGAGTTCCGTTCCTGCTAGGGTGCAGCACGTGTAATTTAGACACTGTTCTTTGCGGACATAATATCTAGAGGAAACAAAAAAACACGAACGTCTAAGTCACAAGAGTAAAGAAAATACGTAGCATCAAGTATTTTATGACCCCGTACTTTATTTATATTAACAGCAGAAGATGAGGAAGTATAAGGAAACGAAATCATTGTCGTTATTATACTAATCATCATTATGCATAACCAGTATGATTTATAAAAAGCATTTTAAGCCGCTCCGAAGTAACTTATAAAATACGTCAATCATTTTTTTAAGTGAAATCTTCTTTAGGAGCGTTGGGCAGTAGTTTTTTGGGAGGAGATAAACGTATGGTTTTGAGTCATGACATACTAGTAAAGCGTGACCGAGCGTATAGCGCTTGCGCGACTTGCGTTAGTCTAGCGACGAGCTAATATTGATGTTTTGTATTGAAATTGTGCAGCCCACCGTGTATTTGATTAATTAATATACTGTATAAAAATATACATAATTATTGTTCGTTGTTAGTTCATAATTTCCCATGCGATCACTGGGTGACTTTGAATTTTTGTTATATATGAAAAAATGAAATTTTACCCTGACATACATACATTTTACTTATATCTAGAGTCTTAACGTATAACCAGTTGTTTCTTTGTTTTGTATTTAATTATTGCCGCGTGCAAACGTATTTACGTATTTATCAAACTGACCGGTCGACTTACCGTGAGGTTATCAAAGTCATGCATCTTGATTGTGAGAGTTAAATCTGTTAGTTTCGTATATAAAGCTGTCGGAGAAAGCGTCGGTAGTGGAGAACACGCAAACGCATCTGCTGGAGAAACGGGTCCTCCGGGAAAACCTCCTTCAAAACTACAAATGATATTTAATCTAAATCTTTATATATATAATCTTATTGTCCGTGTGTATGCGACTGAACTCCTCCTAAACACCTGAACAGATGTTAATGAAATGTGTTGTGTGTGTTCAGGTGGTTTCAAGAATGGTTTAGATTCACATTTGGACCTGGTAGGGGACGCTGCGGTTGACTTTTAGAATTTTTTTTTATCATCAATGACAACGTTTACCGGGCGCACTATAGTCACAAATATAATGATTGGTTCAAAGATGGCAACCTTTGAAAACAAAAAACTGTCACAAACATACGTTGAATTTTTGGCGGGATCTTAGTCCGTTATGTAGTGGCTTTTATATTTTATTCATAATCTTGTGTTATTTGACTCTATATTTTGTAATATTGGTGACATTTTACAAAATATAGGTCAGTTATTGTACAGAAGTGAAATAGATGGGAAATAATACCCCGGAGCATGAAGACTAAGATGCCACAAACCTCTCTGGAAAGTTCTAACAAGGGGCCGTTATCTTGTTAGAACATAGTAATATTATTACGTACTCGACAAAGTCATTAATAATCTAGATCGATGATTGCTAAAACTAAAATGAAAAAGACATATACGTTGATTTAACTTACTTTTAAACGATAGGCACAAAGAAAAGTCTTTGAAAGTATAATCCAAAATTATATTTCCTTAACACGTTCCATGTCAAGCTAAACCATTTTTGCCTGACTTGTCCTTCAGCCATTTGATACTTTGATAAATAAAACACTTTGTTCATATAATACTAGCTGAGCCATGCCCACTTCGTAGGTCGGTAAACATTTATAAAAAACACTACTTTTTGTGATTTAAATATAAAAGTTAAACATATTCTGTCGCTGAATTTTTTGTAGACATTATTAAGCTCTACAACTTTTCTCTAGAACACAATCATATATCTATCGTCGTTAAGGCCGCGTTAGTAAGAAACGTTTTCGTTATTACCACAAAAAAATCTTTTTATTTTTCGGGTTAATATACACATATGACTTTTACAAATAACGTGGCTTTCCATTAGTAAAAGAATTTTCAAAATCGCTTTAGTAGTACCTGAGATCACCCCCTACAACCTCACAAACTCACTAACTTATGCTTCTTTATAACATTAGTATAGATTACATTATAAAATCATACATTTCATAGCATAAGCGATTCTTTCGTTTTCTGTAGTTATCGAATCGTAGTAGCGGTAGTACATATGGCCTAAGGTCATGTTTAACGTGCACCACCGGTGGTACACGTGGCACGCGACTTATTAAATTATTCATTTAAGAACACTGTGTGTTTAATAAAGATTTTATACAAATGATATAAATAATAATTTCTACATTTTTAATTATATCATACAAAATAATCTTAAATCTTATCAATCTTAAATCTTAATCAAAATAATCATAAAATATAATCTTTTATAGGATTTTACAGGAAATGTATTTAAAATAAGTATCTTCCTACACTTTTATTTTGTTAACAATTTGACCACAACAAATATATTCTCATCATTATCAAAGTGTTATACAAACAATAGTTATAGCTTTTCTTATAGCAAATATTGTAAGTAGCACAAAAATATTTACCAATCCCACTCGTCGTTGACGTCACTCTCGGGCTTAGTTTTGATATCAGTTTCCTCTAACATATCTCCTGATGACGTATCGCACCCTAAAATGATGGAATATTTTAAAGTCAGCAATATTTCTATACGGACAACTTTATATATCGTGAAACGTGTATTTCCTATCAAAAGTTTGAACGACAAAATTAAAAAAATATGGATAAAATTTTAAATAAATATCATGCATAATTTATGTAATTATAAATCATAATACAATATACTTTAATTTTATCTAAATCATCGTGTGACATCGGCGCACGCCGGCTTTAAGCTGAAACTAATTTTATGGTGTACTACATTCTTATGTTTTTGCGCTTGCACGTAACTTGCATTTTAAGCAAAAAACAAAAATTAACTTCAAGGTGTCTTACATAAACACAAGCAACTTCTACTATTTTAAACTAAATATTCACTCTCAAGTTTATTCAGAAAGCTCCAAAAGAAATATCACTCAAAATAAATGACATAATTGTTAGTATATTTGTGAAATAATAAATCTGCATACCAGGTGTACTGGGTCGACTTGTATCGACATCATAATCTGCAATTGCTATAACACGGTCATTACCCGCTAGATCCGTTTCTGATTTGGTCTTCAAGTGTACTGTTGAACCCGGACCTATAACAAGTAAACACCTTTGAATAGAAATGGAAATTATTTTTACAAAATAGCCAAAACAGAAGGAAATCAAATAGTTTTAGTAACAATGACATTTTTTTAATATACTTTATAGGTTTTACCACGATCTCATTATCATCTTCTTACCCTTATCCCACCTAAGTAAGGTCGGCACAACATGTTTTCCTTTTACACTCTCGCCTATCAGATGTCATCTCCAGTATTCACACATTTTACACACATCATTTTTCACATAATTCATCCATACCTTTTTCGGTCTTCCTCTACTCTTATATCCGTCGACCATAATACTCAACACTTTTCTAGTTACATGGTCTCCATCTCTTCACATGACATGCTCATAGCATGCTAACCTCCTCAATTTCTCTGTCACTGGTGCTATTTTCAAACTTCCTCTGATATATTCATTCCTAATCTTATCCATTCTAGTTACACCACACATCCACCTTAGTATTCGCATCTCTGCCACCTGTAGTTTTCTCTCATCCGCCTCTTTCGTCGCCCAGCACTCAGATGCGTACAACATGACTGGTCTTATAATAGCTTTAACCACAATCTCATCTGACGTTAAATGACGATGGTAAGATGGTAAACACACTAAACCTAGAAGGGTCTGGCTCTCAAGTGCGTGTGTGCCGGAACACAGCCACAGGTGCTTGGCGACATATTTACAATTTGAGGGTGGTAGCTAGCCAAGCGGATTTAGAAAAAGCCATCGTTTTATCATGACATTTTCCTTCACTGAAAGTTCCGACACGGTTTTTTTTATATCATAGGAGGCAAACGAACACCTGATGTTAAGTGATCACCACCGTCCATAGACACTTGCAACACCAGGGGAGTCGCAAGTGCGTTGCCAGCCTATGTTTGGGAGAAGAGGAGAAGGGGGAAGGAGGAGGGGAGAGGAGAGGGGTGGTTTGCTTTCGGTGCTCTCACTGATCGAACGAAACGCAACAATGCAAGCACTATTACTTTACGTCGGTGTTTTTGTGAGTCGGGTGGTAGTATACCCCGGGCGAGCCGACCCATTCATGCTAAAACTAGTAATAGCTTCAGCGTGGTTCTACCACCTACAAAAATTCTACAGTTTCTAAGATTCGAACATACATCCATTAATGCGGTGTCTGAATACGATATCAACTAAGCCATTATTTCTATTAAGTCTATATATACACTTACCTATATCATTATTAAGTAGTATTCCGCTCTCTCCCGTCACAATTGCGGTAACAGCAGCTGTACGATCGTTGCGGGCATTCTCCAAAGCTAATAATGCTCTAGCCCCTGCTGGGGTTATCGTCACGTTCAGGATATCTTTAGCTTCCAGCAATATATAAGTGCACGTACTCTCTGTAAAGCTCTCCCTTTCTAGTTCAGAGTCGACGCTGTCTTCATGAACAGGTTCCTATAAATAATTGAAAATTAGATGGATTTGCTAAAAGCGTTCGCATCTGATACACCAGAGCTCGTTTTGGTAGAAAATATTTTTTTGCGAAAAGTACAAAGTAGATCAAAAAATGTTGTCTACTACATTTTAATAGTGAAAATCGTCTTGATGTTTTTTCTGCATCTCTCTAGCCTTATTTCTAAACTTTAGTATATCAACTCCGAGAAACAAAAAATATAGAGGCCGTTAATGTTCATGTTTAGATGTCTCTCGTAAAGGTCTAAGGTAGTCTACTTGGAAACTTAAAAAAACTTGAGTGATTTTTAAATATCACAATACCGACTTGAAAATTACGAAAAATACGAAATAGCGATCTTAAAACATAATAAACATATATACGATAAGCACATTTTCCTAAGAGAATCGAAAAAAAATCGTTTTTTTTTTTGGGTCGCCTATTATACATGGCACTCGTAATTATTTGGCCGTAAATCATATCACAATTGTCATACCTGAACTTGCACAAACGTTAGGTAGCAAATTATATACAACAGTCAATTTTAGTTACCAAGTTAAATAAAATTGCAATAAAGTTTAACCTGTGCAAGACATATTTCATTCTATTAAAGTTTTTTTACCTGTAATGTAACAGTCTTGTGTTCTGGATCTTTCTTCATTTTGACCTCTCCATCTGTAGAAGTAACAGCTTTACCCGTTTCCTGATCGCTTAACACATCAGGCCCGCTTTGTTCTGGATCTGACGAGTCGTCATTATTGGCATCTTCTTCAGCGCTTGAGTCACTGTAATCCCAAACTTTTTAAGCAGGAATAAGTGGTAGTGGTTGAGCGGTTTGACCGGTGGAATATCTATAGTAGCTGCTGGTTAATATTTCAAGAACCGTAAATAGGCATATCACGAAGTGTAAAAATCAATGAATTGTACTTACAAGTAGTGGTGAAGTCGTGGTGGTCTTGTGGTTTTAACGGTGGAATATCATTCCGATGTCCGCAGGTTAGAACTCCGGCATGTACCAACGAATTTTTCGCAATTCGCGTACATTTACTAATAACACTATTGGCTGACGGTGAATGAAAAGATCGTGAAGAAACCTGAACCTGGGAAATGTTTTTGTAGTACTACTGTATGTGGAAAATATGACTTTGCAGTGGGTCTCTTACAGGCTGGTGATGATGAATGTTTATTTATTCATATTTCTTAGATTTAGTTGATTATTCTGACTTTTCTTACTGTACTTTGAAATCACATGTAAATTTAGATACGTTGTTTCTAAATGTGACAGGACTCCTTAAGGAAGTATTTGACCTTTTTAATTCAAAAAAGAAGAAATATGACATATCTTTAGATCGTGTTGGTCGAATGGTTTGCAAATCAGCAGATTCTTTCAATTTTCGCAGTTGTAAGCGCTACCATTTTTATTGGAATTAAATCGATAATACAATCGCTCGAAAACTACTATTGCATTCTCTCGTAAGTACAAAATACTATAAGATTTTTCAGCGCTTATAATTGAGCATTTGGCGTCTTGGAAGCCTGGGGAAGAAGAGTCTATAGCTAAATAGTGAGACATTAATAGGCTGGTATTAGGTATAGGAAATAGTTCAGTAATAGTAATACCTCATATCGTACATTGTTTCACTTGCAATCTAAATAAATCAAAGATATCTTACTCAGTAAACAAATGTCCAATTGCAGTGGCCAATTTATCCATCAAACCATTCTCATTATCGGAATCGGATTCTTCTGTATCAAGTGCCCCAATGAATGACATATTCCCAGCATTAAAATCTACATTATAATGTTTAATGTCTCCTCCATTTGGGTTTCTGATGAACGTCATCTCGTTATCTGTATCATATTCATCTGTAGAAGTTTCAGATTCGAATTCATTTCGTTTTCTGGGTTTTTTCTTTGGTTCTGTTGTTACACTCGTATCGGATTCAGTCTCTTGTTCTTTAGTTTCCAATTTTGATGACAATGGATAAGCCTTTGCCTGCAATGTTTTAGAATTTAATGTCAATTTTAATTCTAACCACAGTTATTAGAAGGACGGCATAATGCCAATTACATTTTTAGGTTTTCAATTATATATACAAAACAATAACCTATTTCTGATACACTACATAATATCATAATAACTCGGTTATCGGTTGTTATACAACAACATTCCAGTTTTAGTCATTTTTCTTCCAAATTTTCACTGATATTGAACTTAACCACAATACCATAAACAAATAAGTGAGAGTAAGAAAGTGCATGTCTTCATCATTTTTACCTTAAGATTCTTAAGAGGGGATAGGGATAACCAATTGATAGGGAAATATTACTTGGAATATTGTGGCGGTGATCTCCCAAGGACGTTGCGAGTTAATAACGGGTTCTATGAGCGGTTCCCACGCGTCAGCTCGCTCATCATAACAATTAGCAATTATACTCATCCTTGCGCTACCTTGGAATTGTTGTGACCAGTTGTATAATGATAATTCCAATGTTAACTGGAAAACAAAAAAAAAATTAAGGAGCATAAATAGATTAACAGAACGCGTGCACCATAAAATAAACGAGTTGAAAAAAAAATTCAATTTTAAAACGTGGCAACATCTATGAGATATCGATAACAGTCGGTCTCACAGCTTTCTGTCAACAAACTAATTTAAAGCGCCATCTGTTCAAAACTGATGAAACTTACAGTTAATAACAATAATCAACACTGTAAATAATTTAATTTGTAATTAAAAAACATTGAGCCATTAATCGAAATATACATTATCCTATTTCTCAAGATGGACCAAATTAATTATGAATAGATTTCATGAACCAACGTTTCATGAAGATCGGTCGAGTAGTTTCGAAGTTCATCGTGGACAAACAGGATTAAAAAAGGGTTAGAGAAAAAGGAAGTTCTAACTATTTTAAACATAGCTTTACATTCTTACAATAATATTTTTTTTTCGTTGTCAAAAGCAATATTAATGGAGTATTCGAACTATGATATAGAAAAAAGTAATTCATCTGTCACACTAAATAATCTCAATGATATTGAAATTTTTCAAGTGAAGGATCTCTGATATTTTAAAGTTATGTAACCCTAGCCACGTAATTAAGTAAAAACTTTTGATATTTTATCGCATTAGAAGTTACACTACGGGAAAATATTTGCAAATAAACTTACTTTCAATACTAAAACTGGTACTCGGATATTCTGTTCAATTTCAAAAATAATCTTGAAGCTTGGTACTGTCATCAGGAAGGTTTCTGAAGGCTTAATAACAGGAGGTTTTGGTTGAGAGTAGCTAGTCTCCTTATTTAAAATCACATAAGGAGTAAGTTTCTTCGGAGACCACAAATCCTCATCTTGTCTATCTGGTTTCGAGGTATAAGTTGGGAAATTGAATATTTCCTTTTCATCGGCCATTATTAATTCTGTTATCATCTCATCAATTATATCTGTAAATGTATATTTAGGATTATGTTAATTAGGACTAGGTTCTATTATTCTATTAGTTGGTCTAGTGGTCTAGTGGTTGGTTGGCTTGTTAAAGTAATTATGAAGAAACTTTTGTATTCTTTTTTTAAATATACTGTAAAGAATAATATTTTTTTTTCATATACATATGAATATTTATAAACATTTTGCTCGTCCTACCTTTCTTCCTCCAATCACCTTTCAATATTGATTATCTAAAGTCTATAGCAATGACTTCCAAGGCGGAGTAAATGAACCCTAAGAATTAGGTAAAAAAAGCAAACACATGAAATATTTATATCTCAATAACTTACCATTGACAGTATGTATTGTCGTAGGAGCTATATGGACTTCGATTTCAGATACTTTCAAATGAACCATAACCCCTTCCTCTGTGTTCTTGAAACTCTTGGAAAACTCTATGTCACAAGGTCTGAGAACTGTTTGTGGAGCAAGATCCCTAAGCTTCGACTGTAGTTTTGACATTATCTATAAATAAAAAAAATCCAAAAAAAAACTGTATGTGCGACAGACTGTTAGTTTATCACTAGATATTTGACCATGTCTTACTTGTGAACCAGCTAAGGTTACCACTAAACTTTCAATATTAGAGTGATTGGAGTAGTCTATTAGTAGTTCTGTGCGCAGCAACAGTGCGTGCCCTTCCGTTTTCATGAGGTCAGTGAAGAACATGATCTCAGGCTGTCGAAACTGAATTGATATTGACAATCCTGGCGGTTCCTCCGACACCGATGTCCCTTAAAACCAAGGTATGTTAAACATACAGCAAATTCAAAATAAGATAAGTTACTATCGAACTTTTTTTTTAATTTTATCTTTGGCAACCAATCTTCTCGATTAATACAGAATTTGTTAAATACGTAATAATATTACAAGTTTCTTATGATACTTCCGCTATTCTAACAAGATGGTGGATCCCTTGTTAGAAGTTTCCAGGGAGTTTTAGTTGTATCTCAGAATTCATGCTATATGGTATTTTTATCTTCTATCCACTTCACTTATCCACAATAACCGAACTATATAACACAAGATTATGAATAAAATATAAAGTCCGCTATATGACAAACTAAAATACCGCAAAAAATTCGATAGGAACATTTCTAAACAGCTACACTTAGGGTTTTCACGCAATAACCTAGAAAGAGTACGAGGAACCATTAATTTCTTATATTTAAATATTACCTGTAGAAATATATCCACTAGTAGAATCACTTGAGCTAGGTACCCTAGCTGCTCTGTTGTTATTACCAGGTTTGGAAGGATGCGGATCAGCTACATAACCATGGTTCACAACACCACCATCCATCGTTTTCTCTCCTGAGCAATCAAATATATACATCTTAACTTTGAAGATAAAGTGGAGGTTTAATTGTTACGAGAAAACCGTTTTGTATCGCTGTGGTGCTTACTGTAGCGACTGATATTGAACCAAATGGCAGAGTAATGTCGTCTATTTTATACAGTGATTTTCTTTATCTAGGACAAGGCATATATTATTGTCGATTGAAAATTGGTGACATCTGGAAATGACGCCAATCTTTGTACATCCACCACGAACGAATGTTTGTAAAAATATGTATCACTAGCTGTACCCGCGACATCGTCCACGCGGAACTTGGTGTACAAGACAGTGTCTAATAAAGTCATCTGAATGTATTTAGTCCATGTGCTTATCTACTTTTCTCTCATCCTTAAGTCGCGACGTCATTAAAATTACAATAACCTTTGATAGAGTAGACCGATTTTATTGAAACAACGACCAAGTTACTCTCTAGAATATGCTTTATGATTGTATTGGTGAGGTTTTATTGTGAAATCAGTACATTAGCAGTGATGCATGTTCATACAAACAGACAAACAGACGGGCATTTCTAAAAATGATTGAAATGTATTTTATTACTTATTCCTAGACACCGGCAACAATTTTTTTCACGAAAATAAAAAAAATACAAACACGTTACGTTTACATTTTTATTATATGTATAGATATAGATAGAAAATAAGAATATAAAGATCGAGTTTGTTGGCGCTTCTTCTCGATGAGTGAGTTGTTTGTCCGAACCGGTGGTAGTTTTTACGTTCGTAAGCGCCTTCTCAGAGCCTAAATTGAATAAAGTATTTTTGATTATGATATTAATACTGAATGTTTAATGCTTACGTTTAAGGTTAGATACATTATTATGAAGTTTGGCACAGTAGTTGATCATATAAATCAAATCAAATTTTATATAATTTATTCTTTAAGGGTGTTATTTTAAAGATGCTGAAAGATGGATGATTTAGCAGGAAAATTGCATTCGGCATACGACCAACTTAATGATAAGATAAAGTAGTAAAGGCAGTAAAGATCAGCCACGTTGTGGTAGAACTCGTATCTTTTTTTTCTCAAACTGACTACGCTATTGACCTAGCAAGGTCTGATCGCTTCAACAATATATATTAGATAGACAGCCATCCGTAGTTACATTTTTACCAACAATAAATGTTCTACTAAGTAAACGTTAATTCAATAATAACGAAGATTATTTTATATTACAATCACAAGTAAAATCCTACCTGGTACAGCCAATAATAATGTTTTAATCAACTGAAGTAGGAAAGGCAAGGCTAAATTCAATCTCGTCCGATCTACTCTAACATCTATCTGCCGAGCTTTAGTTGCTGTGATGCGAACACTCGCGTCGATTAGTGGCGGACGTCGTACTGAAATACAACCACCATCGGATGCACGCCGAGAACCACCTTGTGATTGGAAAATTCTGGAAAATAAATCAATTTTGGATAAACTAATAACATTGAAGAAGAATAGTATAACCTGAGGCGTGTAAATAGCTCAAGGTGCGAGTGAGTAATTAGGTTTGAGTGTATGGTCGAGGGGGTGAGGCGCATATATACTTATTAAAGTAAAATGACTAGTGGAACTATAAAGTACTCACCAAAGGCCGAAGACAGCTGTTCCTACTGCGCTGGTGAGGCGGGTTTTGTTAATTAACGGAGCGGTGCGGTGACACAATATTAAGTATCTGTACGCGTTATATTGCAGCCACGAAACGACAAAACACTGACTGCGATTAAAGTTTTCACTAAATCGTAAGTAAAAAGGGACAACAATATTTTTCTGCGCCAAGCAGCACCTAAAATTCCGCATCCCTTGCTAGCGTGGGAGCTCAATAGCTGAAAGCCTCCAGGTACTACTAAGTCCCAGCTAATCACTTACTCTAATAGTGTTTTGCGCTGAACTAGACATTAATCCTAAAATCACAATAATATCCTCATAGAATTTGAACATTATGCTATAAGTATCTTCGATTTGCTCAATAATAACAATTTTGATGTTTGATTTAGATGTAGTAAAAGCAGCTGCTGTTAAAATATAATCATTAATTCACCTCTTGATAACGACAGTAGGATCAGGTCTAATGTCTTCAATGAGTAAGCTCTGAAGGCTGGCCCTTAAATCCAGGCTGCCGTCGGAGGTGTACTCCAGCTGCAGAGTGGCCTCGCCTGCAGTGAGCTTTGCCACACCGTGATTGAGATCCCTCACTGGAGAACTCAGCACTTCATCCATGTCAGAGAAAAGTTTAAGTTCTAATCCTTCGAGAACGAACCTACAAATAATTTTCCTTTTCAAACAACTTGATCGCTATGTTTGTTCCGGTACAAGTTGCCCAAATTATTTTTTGACAGATCTATACCAATATTATAAAGCCGAAGAGCTTGTTTGCTTGAGCGCGCTAATCTCTGGAGCTACTGGTGCGATTTGAAAAATTATTTCTGTGTTAGATAACTCATTTATCAAGGAAGGTTATACGGCTATATATCATCACGCTAAAACCAACAGGAGCAGAGCACCAATGAAAACTGTTTCAAAATTGATTTTTTTTTCCTTTTAAGAGTTTCCGCAGCGTGTTAGCCTAAAGTAACTATTCCACTCAGTCAAAGTCGAGGGTAGAAGCTAGTTACATATAAATCGAGACGTCGAATATGTTCGGTAACTTGCCCGTAACCCGCTTTCGCACCTGGGCTCGTTCTTCAGCACTACTCGCACGCCATGAAAATCGGTTTTGTTATTTGTGATATGCGTGATTTGGAAAGCTAGTGCTTCCTCAACATCGGTAACAGCAACGGAGAAGACTTACCAAATAAGTCAGCCTTTATCTCCGTTATAAAAAAATCCTTTCGGCATTTATTTCAAAGCAGTGTCTACCTCCAGCTAATGTTATTAAAGACCAAGTAAAGAATTGATCACAGTGCGTAAATTTTAAATGAAAGTTAAGTCAAGCCCAAAAACTTTACGGTTTTAGTCCATCTTATTATTGTGCTTACTTTGAGTACTTACAACTGCAACAGATTCTCTTTTCGCTTCAACTGCGCAAATCTTATACATACAAAAGAGTCATAATGTTCAAAGGTCCTAGGTTTATCCAAGTAGAATATAGATTTGAAAGTTAAAAAAAAATCTCACCTAAGTACAGTTTCCTTTTTGATTGGATCCCCTTGAGCTAAGAAAGCTTGTAGCTTTTTCACTGAAGTATCAACTGGTGCTGTTTCGCTTGGAGAACTTGGTACAATATTTCCTACAGGAGAATAATATCTTCATTGGCGATAATTTAATAAAATACAAACGTCGAATTTGTAATCAATTAAGAAATGCAAAAGAGATGAAACAACATTTTTACATATATGACCAAAATTATATCTCACATGAAAAGCAACATAAGACGTGTTGACATATTATAAGAATAAATGAGTCGTTACGTTTCAAAATATGCTAACTACAATTTTAGCCGTTTCCAATATTTTACGTGATTTTTCAAGACCTTCAAACTTTGTACATGTAAAATATGAAAATAAAAAAAAATCTAAAAACCATTATGAACGACAAAATTTGAACTTCGTTCTCGGGATATAAAAACTAGAAATCTTAAAAAAATTAAACTTGTTATATGAACGATTAAAATTGGATTTAACTCATTTTGATATGTAACGACACAAATATCGGTAAGGGAAAAATATAAAAGCAATATTTACCGACATAATGGCCCTCGCTGATATTCTCGCACCAGACGGCGAGGAATGTTGCGAGATCCTTCTGTCCAATGTTCAAGTAGATGGTATCGATAGTGGTGTCGGCAGAGAAGGCCAAAAGGTCGCGATAGGCTGCTATTGTTACCATCTGCTGATAGCACATTGCGCGTTTCAAGTCGCAGCGAATGCACATCGGCTCCAGGATCGGTTCCTGAGTATAGAATATTCGTTTGATCGTCTAATCAAATAAATTGATTAGTTTATTTATAAATTACCATTTATCTGCAGTAACTTACAAACACTTGTCATTAGCAAATTTAATAAAATGATTGCCAAGCTGTATAGGACATTATTTCGTAGTCTCGTGTAAAGATAATTTTGCAAAATTCTTGCATTATAACACTTTGTTCCAAAAAGGTCTGTAAAATCTTGCAGATCAAGCAAGCATCAACATAAATGGCAGAATATAACATCATTGCTATCTATTTCGCTAGCTTAACCACTTGCAGAGAATACAAGAAAAAGAAAGTGCATATTTGGTTCGACTGAATATTTATTTTATGGCATACGTATTTAACACATGGTTGACCGTTGAGATAATACAGGGATATTTTTGACCAATGAGAAGACCAACCGAATGCATTGATAATCATATGTATAAATAGTGACGGAGAGAAATGATTTTTTACGCGAATGTAATTGAGATTTCGTAGATTAATTTTTTTTCCTGTAATTATTACTTGAGTGTAACACTTATCCTTAGATATGGGGAACTAAAATAGGCTTAAGAAAAATTAAGTGAAGAATGTACCTGGACTTCCAATGTGCCAGCTAGGGTCATCACAGCCCTGGAGAAGCTAATATTTACCAACTTTATTAATATGTTATCAATTATAGGATTTTGAGCCGGACTGGAGACCTCTTGACTTGTGTTAAATTGTTTAAAGAAGTTCTCTATCTGGAGATCACCTATGGGATTAAAAAAAATGAACAGAAATATAAAACCTAAAAAAAAGGTTATGCGCGTACTTGACAAACATTGTTAAAAATCGTGTTTTTGAATCAATTACTTTAGACCTTTTTTACTTTATTTATTTAAATTATCATCAGCTTAAATTACATAAATCCAAAAAAAGAAATAGAACAGTGCATTAAGCTTACGCCTGTTTAACTTACCCATATTGAGGACCAACAGATTAGGCGACGAAGATTTCTGTGGCAGAAGTAGCACCGGAGCGTGAATCTGAATGATATAATATTCAATATAATGTTAATGTAATATTTATGATATTCTTTCAAACAAGCTTCTAGATATAAATTCTGAAAAACATGCGTCAATAGGAATTTAGTACCAAGAAAATTTAGGAAACTTTGAATTTACAAGTTTAGAAATTATGATATTAAAATATTACTTCAATTATACATATTTATTACCTCGATGACTAGATTAAGTCGAGTAGACCAGGATCGAACCTCCTCGGCGTGCTTTTCGGCTGCTTTTTCAGCGGCTTGAGCTGCTTCAGTTGCCATAGAATTTGGGACCAGTGGTTCCAAGAATTGCTGCACATATAAATCAACCCGATACTAATTAAAATTTTTGGATTTTACTTATCTATTTTGTTTCATTCTATGGAAATTAATACAGGGTATCTATATCTATGTCGAGATTTTGCCTAAAATAAACTACAAAGTTATCATATTGTTAAATAATTTAGTTATTCTTGGCCCATGACTTATCTGCAAATATTTCTTAGTTTTAACATAGGGACAATAACTAAATTTATATATTTTTATTTTACCATGACAATGTGATGGTTTACAAGCATAATTCAGTCTAAAAACAAAGACTACCACATACAGATTTACTATTCATTGACATCGCCTTTAAGCCTCTTGAAACTGTTAATACGCTTGCTGGTCTCGAAATACGATAAACTCAAAGAGAGTCACCCGCTCGGGTTTGTATGCATACAGTAATAGAAATCCAACCAAATACAGACAGACACCCTGCTTAGTTCCTTGAAATACGTCGGATGATACCGGAACGGGTGCGCCTAAAGAGCATCTTTGGAGTTTTGGATATTACACCTAGTGATTGGGTGTCGCAATACGTTCGAACACAGCTGCCATATCCTACTATCTATGTAAGTTGATTGCCGAGAATCAAAATGCTATTTTAGAGTGAAGCCTGCAAAGCCGACAATTCCTTCAATTTGCTTCGGTACTAAAAAACCCTGCATTTTTGTAAACACTTTCATGGTAAGGTATTTTTAATTAATTTAATAGATTTCCTAAATTTACACTGACCTGTAGACGATAGAAAACACTGAAGAACATTACAACATGAAGCCTTCCAACATAAATCTTCAATTCACCGTGAGCTTTGATATTATCCTGAGCTCCGTAAACTCGTGGAGCTGCTCGTACGTACTTCACTTCTAAAACTTTATCCTCATCGGGCCACACCAACTAAAATTTTTTTTTTGGTTATGGACTTAAGAAACTTTGTTGTGACTAAGTTTCTCAACTTACGGTAAGGACTTGGCGAAAAAAAGTGTAAAAATTTTCCGTTGCGGCCCTTCTATAGTGTTATCCGTAGCGTGCGTACTATTAGCTGTGCGTAGTCATATATGCACGCTTATTGGTTCAAGGCAGCCAATAAGTTCACATCGGCTGTGCAGGTATAGTTTTTTTAGTTTCTTTTTTTGGCAACCAATCTTCTAGTAGATTACTACTGCCATTGTCGAGTAGATAATAATATTACAAGTTTCTTGCGATCATTTCAATGTTCTAACAAGATGGTGGCCCTCTTGTTAGAACTTTCCAGCGAGTTTTTGTGGCAAGTCAGAATCCATGCTCTGTGGTATAATTTTCCACCCACTTCACTTGTGCTCTATAACCAAACTATATTACGTAAAACACCACCAATACCACTAAATATAGGGTCAAGTAACACCATATTATTATCATTACATAGTATAAAACAAAGTCCTCTGCCATGTCTGTCTGTCTGTTCGCAATAAGCTCAAATCTGAACGGATTTTCATGCGGTTTTCACCAGTAGATAAAGTGATCCATAAGAAAGGTTTAGGTATATAATTTGCTTTCTTAATATCAGGGCTGGACAACGTGCGGCAGGCCCGCTAGTTATGAATAAAATATAAAATCCACTACATGACATTCCAAGATCCCGCCAAAAACTCGCAGGTATAGTTTGTACCTGATTACCAATCGCCATGGTTGTTTCTTATGGAACATTATTATTAAAAGAATCTGTAGACAAATCGACTGTTGAGAATAGATAGTGAAATACCTTGGGATAAAGTGTGGCTTCCGAGAGATCGTCGAGTTGTATCGAGCTGAGGTACAGCTTGAATATCATGCGGTCGTTGGCGCGGAACACGCAGTCGCTCTCCAGCGCGACAAGCTTCACCTCCACCACAGAGCTTTCCGATTGGCACAGCTTCATTGAAATCGATGACGCCCTAGTATTCGTGATATATAATGCTAATTTATCCTGTTATCTACAATTAAATACCGGTTTATAGAGTTAACAAACATTTCACTCAATATAATGAGGTTAAGTGACTGTCAATTCTAATACGGGGTATTTCATATGAAGCGGAAAAAGCATGAGGTTCTGAAAAACGTTCATATTCAGCCAATATGGCATATCTGGCAACGATACCTACTTAGGCAAGCGCCAGACCTCAACGTAGTGCGACATGAGTGTACATTAATCGATCTATCTCCTTAATCAATGCAGTTCCTACTTTAAAAGTTGTAGTATATTTTATGTGTATTTTAAGCTACGTTTTGATATAAAAGGTAATTAAAAAAACGAACGGTTAAGCTACTAAGATTTTGTTTTTTCTTCTTTTCTTACAATATTTGCAAATGAATAGTTGGCCCATTTTAATAATGCATTTTTTTCAATAGTGAAACTATTTCCTTCTTACTGTACGATGTGTACGTATTACGTCTTAAATTTAAAAATATCATTATTTTTAAACAGGCACGCTACATTATCAAACTTATTTGGAACTCTTACCTAACTGAATAGCTCAATTTAGTGGCTCCTGAAGGAACGGGAGGGTCAACATCTGATTTCATTAGGAAATTCCAAAGAGACCTGGTTTTCGGTATCACAGTTTTCTTCATGTTTAGTACTTGACGATTTTGTATTCTGAAATAATTGTTTAGTATTTACTTGATAGTTAGCAAATTTCCTATTAAAAGACTATTTAACTAAATCAAATATTGTTTTATTAATTAGCAACAAAAATGTAAGTTCAGCATATTAAAATAAACATAATTGCGGAATAACTTGGATTGCTTGACAAGGCTTATAGAATCGTCGATACAATTTTGCTTATATTTCGATATTTTTTGGAGTCGACTTTTATAACAATCTAACGACTAGGGATGCCGATTTGAATCAAATAATCCATTTTAGACATAAAGAAATCGATTATATTAATCGATATTAAACATCAAATATGACACTATAAAACGGATATTGGATTTTTTCTATTTAAATAAAATTATAAGCATACAATAATTTATCATTGCGTAAAAAAGGTAAAAACCAAAAATTAAAATCGAATTTTAAACAATCGAATCTATGGACCATGATTACGATCGAAAAATTGATTTTGCAAGAATCCTTCACCCGCACGGTCTTTTTTTTCTCGAACTGATTATGCTATTGACTGGCAAGGTCTTAACAAATCCACCAGACTACATCCCGCACTGTCAACAAGCACCAGTAAGGTCATTAATTTGGCGTTCCTCTTGACATCGCAATATAGCTGTATCAAGATATTATACAACGCCATCTATCGGTGTATAGACGACTTAACAACCAATATTACTGAACCGATCTTATAGTTCAATAGATAATAGCTCTAAAACTAGTGTGAAGTATGGAAATAATGTTGTTAAACACTCACTTGTTACAAATGTATTGCAGATATTTGGCCAAGGTAACAAATGCTTCTGAGTGAAGAAGCAAGGTGACGTGTCCCGTATCGACCACAAGCGCCTGCTCAACGCTGTGAAAATGAGACTTAAACTCTGGACAATCGGCCCGTACCTGTTTTAAGTAAGACATCAGTGGTATTAACAATTTTTTTTTCTTCTAAGTTATTACTCTGCCTTTGTCGAGTAGGTAATATTACAAGTGTCTTGTGATTATTTCAATGTTGTAACAAGATGTTGGCCTCCTTGTTAAAACTTTCCATAGAGTTTTTGTGGCATCTCAAAATTCATTCTCCATGGTATTATTTTCCATCCACTTTACTTATGGATAATAACCGAACTATATTACGTAAAATACCACCAGTATCACAAAATATAGAATGAAATAACACAAGATTATGAATGATATATAAAATCCACTATACGACTGACTAAGATCCCGCCAAAACTACCGCGTTATGCGTTATCGTTGCTATAGTAATAATCAATAGGGTACCGTTGCCATGGTAACGTGGTAAGTTTGTATTTTAAAATTATTTTATCATATTTGATGCATATGTGTAAATTATAAACATTGAAAGTATAAGTTTTTTTTAACTGTATTTTTGGCAACCAATCTTTTAGATTATCACTGCCGTTGCCAAGTGAGTATCGATAATACAAGTTTCTTGATATAATTACAATGAACTAACAAGATGGTGGCCATCTTGTTAGAACTTTCCATGGACTTTTTATGGCATTTCAGAATTCATGGTCCGTGGTATTATTTTCCATTCACTTCACTTATGCACAATAAACAAACTATATTACATAAAACACCACCAATTTTACACAATATAGAGTAAAGTAACACAAGATTATGAATAAAATATAAAATCCACTACATGACAAACCAAAGTCCCGCCAAAAACTCAAAGTATAAGTTATTATTTAATAGACAATTAAAAAAAATATTAATTGTGAAAAGGAAACACGTCGATAAATTTTTAATTATAGATTATTTTAATTCATTCATCTACTGTAAGTATCTGTAAATAATGATAATATTATATTTCTTATATACATTGTAAGGCTAATTTATCTTATACAAATAAATATTGTTTGTAATTCAGAAATAAGATGTTTGTCGTATTTTCGATCAAATTTTATTTTACTATTCAATGAACTAGTATTTTTGTATCTAATAATTGATACCAGATATAAACGTAATAAACATGAAAAAATAATAAATACATTCGGAAAAAAATCCCAATAAATATTTTCATTTTGAATCATAAAATAGATTGAACCTCGATATATATACATTATTATACATATTTTAATTAAAACTTCATCAAATTCGAATAATTAGATTGTTTAATTCTAATTTACACAAAAAACCGAAAGAAGTTTCACTTCCTCCACGCGCACACACTGATACACTCAAAGTTAATCGTTTTAGTACTACTATTTTTTTTCGGGCAAATTTATTTAGAATGTAAAGATTTACATAATCGTTACCTTCCTGTAGAGCAAGTTGAACAACTCCCCAGAACTAGTGATGAGTTCCAAATATTGTCCAGTGCTACTGTGGTGTTGCTTATCAGTCAGTAGAGCTTCACTTATAGACAGCTGGATAGCCGGTCCATACTCCATGAGAGCCACATCGAGACAAACCTTGGTAACACTTAGCATTATATAAGGACGTTCGGTTTGTTCGTTCGTGCGTGAAAGATTGATTACTATTTCACCTGTGAAGGATAATATAGGAAAAAAAATAAACTTACTATCATCTTAAACAAATAAAAACAAAGCCTTAATAATAACTTTCGGGTAAGACCACGTCAAGCGGACCCTCCATTTCTCACTTGGTCATAGAATTGAAATATAATTATTTTATTATATAATTTATATTGTTTAAACTAAAAGCGAGCTGTGAAATATTCTTCAAAATAATAAACTTATGTTTCATGCATGTGATTAAGAACAAAAGAATTCGTTACTGGAACAGAAGTTATTGAAATTCCTATTTGTAAACTTAAAAGTTGGTTAATAATATTATTATAATTATAAATAAACTAGCCGGCCCGGCAGACGTTGTCCCGCCCTGAGTATAAAAAATCCTTGACAAATTATATACCAAAACGTTTCCCGTCAATCACTTTATCCACTGGTGAAAACCGCGTAAAGATCCGTTCAGTAGTTTTTGAGTTTATCGCGAACAGACAGACAGACAGACGCGGTAGGGGACTTTGTTTTATACTATGTAATGATAATATTTAGTTTTCAATATTGTTTAACAGTAGGAATAGTCCTGAAAGTTTCAGTTAGATATTTCGAAAGGTTTGGTTGATATGTTGTTTTTCATTAAAAGCCTTCAAATGATCATTTAAAAAAAATGACAATATTTAAAAACTGTCTCAGAATTTAATTACCCCTAATGATTACCTCATAATAAAATAATATATACATACAATAAAAATAAAGTGCATATATGTAATATCAAAATAACATTTTTTTACTGATTGGGTATGAAAGTATACACGCTAATGATAATAAAAATGCAATTTTTAAAATTTTTGTCTGTCTGTCTGATTGTTCCGAGTAATCTCCGAAATGGCTGGACTGATTTTGATAGGAATTTCACCGGCAAATAGCTGAAATTACAATCGTCTGCAATGCTATCTCCAAAGCGGTTGGACCGATTTTCACGGGACTTTCACCGGCAGATAGTGGACTTCAAAGACATCAAGTAATTTAGTCTATTTTAATTTAGACTGGTTATTAACCAAGGCTTCGACCGACCGACCGATTTTTACGCGACTTTCACTGGCATATAGCTGACCTTATGGGAAGTAATTCAGGTTATTCTATTTTATACTAGCTGTTACCCGCGACTTTGCCCCCATGAAATTTAGCAAAAATATGTTGTTCACTGTAAATATGTGCGTAAGACTTGCGTTGTACTGGACTTCAAAAATAAATATAATTTGAAATTTATATATTTGAATATATTATGTACGTAATTTGAATTATATTCTGTTTTCGCCCATTTTGTTATAATTATTCCATTTTCGTCTACATAACTCAATAATCATAGCATAAGAATCTTACATCGAGTTTAATAAGCACTATTTAAATTGTCAAATATCAAAAACTGCTTAAAGACAGATATAGAGTTTTATATCTTGATTTATATTAATGCAAGATTTCAAGATTATAGCTCATTTTGTATTTTTAATTAAAAACATAATTATCAGCTTATTGTTTACAATTAATCATTATAATTAATATAAATTTTGAAGATAGAACGGGTCTTTCTAATAAGATCTTAGACCATAAACGTATTACCTTAAGAGTTCCATTATACAATTTCTTGCGAAACAGAAAAGTGGTTATTTTTTGTATAGTAACAAAAACTTAATTATATTGACAATATTATAACTTTATAATAACAATTATAAGACATTGTTTCACAGTTCCTTATACAGTGTAAGTGAGCAAGCACTAAGGTAGTGATATGGCGGGTTAAAGTTCCAAATATATTGTTGATGGTAATCTCATTTAAAACACTGTTGGTATTCATATATCTAATCTATCTATACTATAATAAAACTGTAGCAAGGTCAAATCTGTACATTAAATATTTTTTGAAAATTTTTATCGGGGTAGACTTTGTTATCGATATAGAAGCCAAAAATAATCTTTTTACAATTTTTGTCTGTCTGTCTGTCTGTCTGTCTGTCTGTCTGTCTGTCTGTCTTTCTGTCCCTGTGAACACGCATCACTCTGAAAGTACTGAACCGATTTTGACGAAACTTGGCACAGTGATAACTAATATTACGAGATTACATCTAGGATACTTTTTATCTCATAAAACGCAAGGGATTCTCCAGGATCTGCCTGTTTGTCTGTCCCTTTGAACACGTACCACTCTGAAAGTACTGAACCAATTTTGACGAAATTTGGTACAGTGATAACTAATATTACAAGGTTACATCTAGAATACTTTTTATCTCATAAAACGCAAGGGATTCTCCAGGATAACGGACGAAAGTCAAAAATTTGTAGTTAATGAAATTTTTGACGGATTTTGGTAAATTTTCATTGTGCTATATATAGCAGACAGATTAGCTAAAAAGATAAGCTATATTTCCCTAAGCTACTTTAAAAAAATACCAAAAAAAAATCGCCGGGATTCGAACCGTCGGCTCCGGCGGACCATATAATGTCCAGTACGTCATAACTGAGCTACGACTATATGACATTTCTACGCGTAATTATCGACCTCATATGAAAAAAATACGTATAAACGAAACTGTCACTTATAAGTTGTTACATTTATTTTATTGTATAAAAAATGTTTGCTAAACAAAGGTGACAAGATTTTTTCCTAAAACATAAACCTAGATAATAGTTACATTGCATTGTAGAAGAAAAATCTCAACTAGAGTTCTATCAGTACGTGTGTTGTTTCGATATTTGATAAAATTAGTTTTCTAAATGTTATTGAGTCTTGAAGTAGTTGGGTTCAGGTTTGTGAATCTAAGATTAAAATAAATCAGTTGAGGTGTATGCAGTTATTTTTTTTTCTCGAACTGACCACGCTATTGACCTAGCAAGGTCTTAACAGCTTCACCGGACTACTGTTTGCAGTTACTATGTTGTATTTATACTAATATTATAATGAGTGGTAAAGTTTTGTTTTCGAGGAATGCTTGGTACCTACTACTGGTCCGATTTCAAAAATTCTTTCACTGTTAGAAAGGTATATTATCCCAAGTTCAGTATCTCAGTAAAAAAGGTGGTTTGTATGTCAAAAGTAAAATAAATGTGACCAAATTAAAATTGAATGCAGATTTCACGTATACTTTACAAATTCTTATAAAACAAACAACTAAAACAAAATGGAAATTTAATGTAGATAAAGTTCAACTTTTACAGTATGTTACATGATGAAGTTACAAGGGGTACTGGGAAGACATTTATCGGCAATATATGTAAGTTAGTTTTGATCTTCACTTTGATGACACTACTTTAGGTAGTGCTGCGAACAGAGTCTAGGCTTATTTTAAAAGATTTCTCACATACCAACTGGGTATATGTTTGAGTGAGTCCCTGGATAGTTTGGATTCACGATTGGAAGTGCTGGATAACGCTGCAATAGGGTTTTAGGTTTTTTAAGATTATTTGCGTTTAAAAATACAATTGAAACCGGTAATAACCGATTTGGTGCAGACGAAGTTGCACGGGTCAGCTAGTACTATAATAAAACTGTAGCAAGGTCAAATCTGTACATTAAATATTTTTTGAAAATTTTGATCGGGGTAGACTTTGTTATCGATATAGAAGCCAAATATAATCTTTTTACAATTTTTGTCTGTCTGTCTGTCTGTCTGTCTTTCTGTCCCTATGAACACGCATCACGCTGAAAGTACTGAACCGATTTTAACGAAACTTGACACAGTAATAACTAATATTCCAAGGTTACATTTAGGAAACTTTTTGTCCCATAAAACGTAAAGGGCTTTCCAGGAAAACGAAAAACAAAAAAATGTAGTTAACGTAACTAGACTTTTTTGCGACACCTTAGTACAAGAGCCAGCAACGTTGGAAGAACGAGAATTTTAGAAAAGCTGGTTCTTTAATATGAAGATATATTATGCCCTTCCAAACAGGATTCAGGACACCTGGTAGCCGGTTAACGTTATGTTTTTTAATGCGCATCACACCTTTACAGGTCAAAATTTTGATATATAAATAATTTTAGGAAAAAAAAATCCGGTTACATATTAACGCTATTAAAACATGAGTTTATCACTGCCAGACAATTTTGTTATTGACAATAATGTGCCCGGTGATATTCTTTATAAATAAAATAATTCATTTCAAACCATTTTATTTTTTCCATTGCAAAGAACATATTTCATTTTATATACCATTACGATATTGAGCTTTCACCGTAAACACTGAAAAACAACGATAAACGTAGACATATGACTTGAAACTGACGTCATCTTGAATACATGCGTCTATAACAGGCGCTTCCACAATTATCGCTATCTTTATCATACATAAAATGGGGTAAACATATCAATGCAGTTGCAGAATGTAGCTCTAAGTTTCTAAACGTTTTCAAAGCATTAGCCGGTTTTAATTGGGGTGATCATCCATAACATTTAGTTCGTTTATACTTCAATATTACACGCAGTCGAATTGACTATGCGAGCTTTCTTTATAATAGTAGTGCTCAGGTTAATCTCTATAAACTTGAAAAAGTCCAAAACCAGGCCATGAGAATTATCGGGGGTTTCATTAAAAGTACTCCAATCTATGTTATGGAAAGCGAATTGAGCATATGTCCGTTACATCTTAGGAGACAATATTTAGCTGGCAAAATTCTATTTAAATTTAAGTCATTCGAAAAAAACGAACTAACCAATGTATCAGAAGAACTGTCCACCCCTTTCCAATTACTCTATTGGCGTAAAAGAAAAAGACCATTATTAGTTTCTATTTTTTCTCAATATAAAAATACTCCAATTCAAATAAGTATAAAACATGAAATGTTCACTTTACACACCTGGGTCGATAACATTGATTTGCACAATATAATTAACATAAATGTAGATAGTATTTGAAAGCCAAAGCGTCAATATGATGTTCTTAAAATAAAAGATATTTGCCTTCAATATATAAATAAATATTATCAAAATTTTGTTAAAATATACACTGACGGATCTAAAGCTGGGAATTATTTAGGAGCCGCATTTTTTGAGTCAAATTCCAAAACTTTTATGAAATTTCAAATTGATGAAAATATTTCAATTATGCACACTGAATTGATAGCAATTGCAGAGGCCTACTCATCTGCTCAATCAACTGAGTCCATTAAGATTGTTATTTTATCCTATTCAAAAAGTGCTCTTCAACACGTAGCTCGATGTACCTCGACTTTTCGAGAAATACCGATAGCCTATACTATTTTGAAGCAATTACTAGATTTTAAAGCAAAGAACAAAGTAATTGTTTTACAATGGATCTCTTCTCATATAGGTATAACTGGGAATAAAAGAGCTGATCTTTTAGCAAGAGAAGGATCCTCCGAAGGTGCTCCTATTAATATTTTACCAACTTACTTGGATGTATGCTCAGTATTTAAAAATAGCTGTTACTCGCATTGGAAGGAATACTTTGATGAGCGTTCTAAAACAAAAGGAATATGGTACAGAACGATTCAGCTACATTCCTTACGGTCACCATGGATTGATGACAGTACGATTTGCCGTCGGGAAGCAATCACAGGAATGAGATTACGCTCAGGACATATCCCATGTAAAAAGTTCGCCTACCTGATGCGTAAAGAACGATCACCACTCTGCCAGAGTTGTGAGCTCATCGATGATGTGCACCAAATCCTGGCAGAATGTGTTCGAAACGAAGATATTAAATCTTGGCTTAATGCTTCTGGTTCGTTCCACACTGGTTTGTACAATTCGTTATTGTCTGACCCCATTTCGAAAGATGCTAAAGAATTGTACAAAATTAATATAAGCTATTGTTAAGTTTATTGTCATTCTTATTGTTATATAGTTGTATGTCATATAGGCGATATAGTCGCGCAGGTGACTAAGCCTTCATTTAAAAAAAAAAAATTAAAATTACAGCTATGTTAACATGGTTAGAACATACTTATTTTATTTACAAAAAAATAGCATCGAGCAAATTATTGTTTATAACAAAAATGTCTGGCAATAATAATTTCATGTTTTAGTAGGGTTTCAAAGTTAGTAAAAAACAAAACATTCAAAAATTATATAAAAATCAATATGTTTGCCAGTAAAGGTACGCAGTAATAAACGCAACGTTTACCGGCAGCCAGGTAGCCCACACGCTGTTCGGAAGAACATAAAGATATATAAAAAACTGTCTTATAGAAAATTTGTCGAAACCGTTACTAGCTCTTCGACAAATAGTTACAGGCAAGTGACATTTGACGCGTCGTGCTCATATCTTTTTAATATTTATATTTTTCTTCAGTACAATGGAGTGTCAAAAAGTTTTAATACAAGTTAAAAATAGTTATGATATCATTCAGTGTTTCATTTATCATTATTTATTTTATGAATATATTTTATCGTTTAATTTACAATTTAACTCTATCAACTTGATATTTTATAATGTAAACTCTACTGACTGTATAGTAAACGTCTACAAAAAAGGGAAAGGAACTTCTTTAGAAACTGGGGGTCCATAGACCTCTAAAGCTTTTTTTTACATTATCGCCAATATATGTAGGTTAGTTTTTATTTTTTATTGAACTCAGTAGATGATGCTACGAACGGGTTGTAGGCTTATTTTAAAAGATTTCTCACATAACATCTGGGTATATGTTTGAGTGAGTCCCTTGATAGTTTGGATTCACAATTGGAAACCGTAGGTGTGGCTGCAATAAGGTTTTAGGTATATTAAATTTTTTCGCGTTTAAAAATACAATTGACACCGGTGATAACCGATTTGGTGCAGACGAAGTTGCACGGGTCAGCTAGTGTTACATAAATACATGTTACAGTACGTGGCGTGCGTGTTGTATCTACAAATCTTTTTGAAAGTTAATTTCTATAATTGTACATATTCTCACAAATTTACATTATTTAATACAATAAAAAAAAAACGCGTGCGGATCTGCGGGTACAGCCATGACCAACTGGGAAATGGTGGATCCACTTGACGTGATTTTTGATTTTTGCACCAAATGAGGTTCTAACTTAATACCAAGATGTGTGAATGGTTCCTTTAAATAAGTAACGATTAATCAACTCACCAACAATAAACCTCATTAATGTGTTGATATTATTCGACGGGGAAACATTGTCTTCGAATCCTGGCAGGTCGACGCAACGTGCGTATATCTCCAGATCTTCCTCACTGTGCTCTGATCCACTGAAAGCTTGATCGGACTCTTGGAAACCTTGTTTCGCGCTTGATTTATCGAAAGTGCTTTCAGACATTCTGTAAAACAAAAGTTAACATTTCTAACGTATCTTATTACTAATAATTACACCGTTACCATATATCAATCTATTGACGCTGATAATGTGAAGCATACACCACGTCGATGGACGTAGGTTTGAATGCTAGCAACTGAGTCGGAGCTAAAGGTAAACATCCTGATGAAACCGTAGTATGATGGTAGGGCTTTCTCTAAGTCCACCTCGCTAGCTACCGCCCTCGAGTTGTAAATCTGTCGCCAAACATCTGTTGCTGTGTTCTGGCACACGCACTTGAGAACCAGGCCACTCTAGGTTTACCTTGTTTACCATCTTAAAGCACATCGCCGTTTAACATCAGATGAGATGGTGGTCAAACGCCAAAACATAAAAACAGTAATAATAATATCACGCTGACTAGACAACTCAATAATCGATCATGTCCATTTTTTTAAATGAAAAAGTTTATTGAAATTCTTCCTAAATATAAAGTTAAGTATAATATAAATCTGCGAAGCTGATGTATATTATAACGGTAGGACAGGAAATCCTATGTCTGTTGTTTAAGATTTTAGAATTAAAGTCAAACATACTTAATCTATTTAGGCCCTAAGAAGGCCGTTATAAACGTCAAAACTAACACCGGTTCGTACAAATAACCCATTCAACGAGAAGAACCGGCAAGAAACTCGATTTGGTTTATCTTTTTAACATGTATGTATTTTAAAATACATAACACGTCACAATCGTTTTTAGTGGACGCACAGAGAGAGGAGTCAATTCCAGACATCACCATCGTTCACATACTGATTCACTCTGTAATATTTTTTTAACACCAAAACTCGCTTGACATGGCGCTTAAACTTACAGTCCGGCAAATAGGTAATAAATATGCTTTGGGGCTTTGTTGTACATACTATTACAACCGTAACATACAGCAATGATATCAGGTTAAAGCTGACCTGTTTCTCTTCAAATATGCAAAAACGATCTTCTGTCTCAAATTAACCAACTCTTTATATCCAGGGTCTGCCATCACGCGATCTTGCTCGAGCAACTCTACAAGATTTGGATCTTCTACATCTTCAGTATAATCCCCTGAGTCCATGAATGATACTGGTACGGTATTAGGTACGGGTATAGGCAGGTTGTCACAAAAATCTAAAAGTTCGCTGATTACTCGATCTGATAAATTTAACTTGAAGCTTGATAGTGAGACATTTAGCTTGTATCTGAAAAATACATCATGTATCTCACATGAGTTCATTTCAACTACTTTGTAAGTATCAACACTCGGACGTACAGACATTTCGCACTACAATTAATTAGACGTAGTTTCCATTTCAGATTTTTTCTAATCCGTCGCTTGTATTATTTTGGGAATATGCGTTCAGTCTATTGCTATTTTAGGAAGCTAATCCTCTAAATTATGTCGATAAAGTAAAGATTAAAATGCAAATACAATAAAAAGCAGTTTAGGTTAGCGAATGCAAAATCAAGCATTACAAAATACCTACGAATTTCACGTGGATATTATATACTTTTAATATAAGAATCTAATCAACAAGTTCGTTAACATTTATAAGTA
Organism: Antheraea yamamai; assembly: GCA_036509395.1. Taxonomy (NCBI): domain Eukaryota; kingdom Metazoa; phylum Arthropoda; class Insecta; order Lepidoptera; family Saturniidae; genus Antheraea; species Antheraea yamamai. Next base: position 20,008,646 of record AP028446.1, read on the forward strand.
GATATTATAACATACAAACTGATATATGTATATACCGAGGTAAAAGTTTGTAGTCCTTCTTGATGCTGTTGGAGAAAACAACTTGCATCTTTGTCTTGGGTATAAGATGTAGCTCGGAGTCAGCGTATTTGCGTTGCTCATGCCAAGGGTCATTCCAATTGAAGAATAATACCTTGTGTAAAATAAGAAATAGTGTTAAATGTTTCTTATAATTATAAACGATTGGGGACTGCTGTGCTTTGTCTAGGGAAGAAATTGAAACTAAGCTATACCTCTTTGTATAGGATATATCGGATTATTGTAAGCAGCTTTTGGGCTCCGATGGGCAAATACAAACAGAGTTTTGGCTCTGTCATGTAGTGACTTTTATAGTTTATTTATAACTAGCAGTGCCCGCGACTCCGTTCGCGTGGAACATTACGTAAAAAAACTGATTAATAAAATCATCGGAATGTATTAAGTCCATTTAGTTATCTACTTTTCTCTCGTACTTACCTCGAGCCGTCATTCAAATTACAATAACTTTTGATAGAGTGGACTGATTTTAATGAAACAAAAACTAAGTTATTCTCGAGAATATGCTTTATGATTTTCTTGGTGACGTTTTATTATTAACCCGGTACTTTAGCAGTGATGCGTGTTCATACAAACAGATAGACAGACAGACAGATAGACAGACAGACAGATAGACAGACAGACAGATAGACAGACAGACAGATAGACAGACAGACAGATAGACAGACAGACATTTCTAAAAATGATTGAAATGTATTTTAATACTTATTCCTAGAGACCTATAACAGTTTTTTTCACGAAAATCGAAAAAGTACAGACACGTTTGATTTACATTATTATTATATGTATATAGATCTTGTGTTATTTGACTCTATATTTTGTAATATTGGTGGACTTTTTCCTAATACGTAACGATTATTGTGCACATGTGAAGTGGATGGAAAATAATAAAAAAACGGAGTATGTATTCCGAGATGCCAGAAAAACTCCACGGAAAATTCTTAAAAGGGAGCCACCATCTTGTTAGAACATTGAAATTATCACAAAAAAAGGTAATAATATTATTACCTACTCGACAATGGCAGTAATAATTTAGGAGACTGGTTGCCAAAAACAGAACTAAAAAAATAAAAACAATACAGACAGTTAATCGATAGAACGTTAGTGTAAATATACAATAGTTTCTCCTTAACAATTTACGCAGTAGATTCTACAAACTCAATACTTGAATAGCATTAATAGCAATAATAAGTCTATACTAGGCTGTATTAGTACAAATACTGGATGTGATGTAACACTAACTTGACAAGAACATTCAGCATGCAGCCGATCGTAAAGCCGTTCCTCTAACTCCATACATGTAGCATCTTCTAGAGTAAGGTTGGAAGGTTGTAAGTCAGATTTAATAATAATTCTGCTTATATCCAATACCATTACATTACCAGACCTGTAATTCATATAAATTTAAATAATAAGAACATGTTTGTTGATAGACTCTGTTGCGCAGTTTTAATTGTTCCCTACAAAAGAAATTATGGTTACAATTTCTGTTTAGACCACATAACAATTTGGGGTTAAAATATACATACCACATATTTGGTTATAATAAACCATCTACAATTATCTACTTCACCAGTGTGTTAAATCAGTGTTAAAGCAAACGCCAATATGTTTTCGAATTTTGGTACAGAACAAAAAGAGCTACCAACTTACTTTTGTATATATCCATGTTCAGGTATAACCATGCAAGGACCTTTAATATCTACGTTTATTTGGAACATTTTTCGTCTGTTGATTGCATATGCAAGCAAAGACTTGCTGATGTTACCCGCTTGATACATCACATTGGTCACTTCTTCAGCGAGATCTTCTGGTGTCATTGAGTGAGTTTGTAAGAAATTAATCAATTCCGTGAAAGCATGCTGTAAGTATTGAACAACATTGATGTTAATTAAAGTGAAATGAATTATATTTTTTGTTTATTTTCTATAGATACAGATGACCTGAAGTGTATTCATAACCTAACGAAACTAACATACCTCAACGTAAAATACTTCTATCGGTTCCAAAAGACAGCATAGAGAATAATCAGCTTCGATATTACTAGGATTCTTTTCAAAATCAACTGCCAATAGGTTGGTCCCAGTAAGAGTACTCCCCTTGTCTGATGTTAAAAGTGGAACTAATTCTCCATCCGATGTAGCACCTTCTACTACAATGTTCTCTGTTCTGGCTGAAATCTAATTAAAGGAAGAGTGATGGTTATATGTAGGACATATATTTAGAAAGCAATGATTTAGCATACCTTACGTTAAGGTGGATGTGTGGTGTGACTAGAATGGATAAGATTAAAAATGAGTATATCATAGAAAGTTTGAAAATAGCATCAGAGACAGAGAAGTTGAGGAGTAATAAGGGATAAAGGTGAGAAGATAATGATAAATTTAACATACCTTATAAGCTTTCACAGTAGGTCTAGTCTCCAATGATACTAGAAACTGTGTCAAACTGACTACCAAAACTTCTTTGCTTCTATTCATGAGTGTCAAAGAACAGTTAGCTAATGTTAAGTTTAACTTGTGCTCTGCAAATAAACAATCAAGGAAAATAAATTAGATCAATGGTTAAAATATTTCATATTTTTACATAAGCCGTAAACAATAGTTAAAAGTTGTTTCGTCCACATTATGACAATAATTAAAAGTAATTTCCAGGACTGAGGGTTATTCAAGAAATAGATATTCTCACAGACTGCTGCTTTCATCAAACCTTCGCATTCATAAAAAAGACTATATTAAACTACGTAAGACAAGAAATACTTTTAAAATGTTACCTATATATTGCTTTGATCGATCTTTAACAGGTTCTCCCTCTACATATCCAATCAACTCGCAAACTCGCTTCTTTTCAGGGCTTGATAAATGACTCCAAAGGGTTTTGCTTCGCTCTGTCTTCACGCACAACTCAACATGCGCGTTCGTATCTTCGATGTCACTGTCTGATATAGAACTTGTTGGCTTCCACCAATCAAATTCTGATTCAACCACTTCTATGCGGTCTGGTTCTTGTGATAGAAGCTGTGAAAGTGCTTTCTTTTTCATTTACTTTTCATTTAAATTCGCAGAGTCTAAAACTCTGCACAAATTCATACCATTACAATTTAGGTGTATTTGATAAGCAAAATCATACTTACTTCAAACTTGGCTTGCTCCCGTGCAATCACTACTGATATTATAGGAAGACTGTCCTCACATTTCTGTAAGTCTAATTTCAGCTCTGTATCATTGGGACTTCTCAGAGTTGTTTTGTAAGTTTTCTTGTAGATGTTATAGTTATCTCTGTGCTTCTTTATCGCTGCCCAAGTATATGGTCTCACTCGTTGTTCCACAACAACATTATAAGCATATCGCCACCATTTTTTCACGTCTTTAGACAGAACCACTCCTGGATGAAGGTGGCGGTATTTTCTGAAAGTTTACTGAATGCTTTTAGAACAAAGGTACTTTCACATTAATAACATTTATTTCCGTAACTTATAAGTATAATATTAAATCTTACCTGTTTAATTTGATCCTCGCGAATGAAGACAGCAGATTATTGATCGATAAATACTGTTTCCTTGATATCTGGAGAGCGCTGTCTTGTAGTACAGCATCCAGTAGAAGACGAGGTACTCTAGCCTCACCGGATCGATTTATTAAAACTTTTACTTTGCAAGTCACTGGTTTCAGTACTATAGATTAATAAAGTATATTTTATATTAATACTAGTAAGAATTTAACATCGATTGTTTTAAAAACGTCACTTGATATTAGGTTCTTTAGTTTGCTTAGCCTAATCGAATTTGTCCTTTTTCCTAATTTTCGCAATTTATTTTTGAGGTAGCAAAACGAGGTTTGTATTATGAGACATTGCAGTATGAAAGAAATGTTGATTATGATATCAAACACATAAGACAAGTAAAACTAACATTGAATGCTTCAAGGTTCATAGCCCACACGTATAGTAATAAGTTTCACATACGTTAATGTTTGTCCAGAAATCATACAGTATTTAAGATAATGAATTATTTAGCTAGTCATTATTGTAGTTGCCGCTTAAAATTTCAAGAACTGTAAATAGACATATCGCGACGGATAAAAATCAATGAATTGTACCTACAATTCGTGATTAAGTCATGGTGGTCTAGTGGTTTAACCGGTGGAATATCATTCCGATGTCAGGCATATACCAATGAATTTTTCAGAATTAGCATACATTTACTGATTGAAATTGTTAACAATGAAGGAAACATCGTGAGGATACTTGGACCAAATATTTTTGTAGAACTACTGTGAGAAAAGTGTGGATTTCTCAGAGTTTAAAAGTGATTATGCCAATATTTTCCTTCGGGAAGAGGCCTATAGCCCTGCAGTAGCTCTCTTACAGCCTAATGATGATAAACTGATGATACTTACAAAACTCAAAATCTTCTCTATGCATCGAAAACTTGTCCAAGCCAGTAAGCATGTAATGTTTCCAAGTGTAATATTGCACTGGGGTTATGTTTGCTATTTCAACGTCATCCAGGGTAGTCGCTACCGGATTCCAGTATAATGAGAGCGACTCCACCCGCATCATCTGGTATACGGTTGATGCATTTTGTGGTGTTACTGATGGCTTCCATTTGCTGAAAAGAATTAGGTTAGAGAGACTGAAACGTTTAAAAAGATTTAGAATGGTAAAATGATTGCTTCCGTTGATGATAAAGTAAAATATATTTGTACAAAGTATTTTAATGGTTTTAGGTGTTATTTGTAGATATATAAGTAGCTAATTTGATACAATTTTTATACGTCTGCATAAAACTGTATGGTAGCTTACATATGATTCTTCAAGCTACAACTAATAATATATAAGTATTTACATTAACAAAACTGTAGATGGTTTTTTTTACAATATTCTGATAGAATTATAGGGAATATTGATCACCAATATGACATTAAGAAATGTTGTCTTTCTGTCTATTCCTTTGTTTAATATTAGTCAATAACTTTTTAACTGATTTTAATGAACATTTGTACACGGAATACTATCTATCGTTTTAGATATGACTAGCTTCTGTCCGCGAGTTCGTCCACATGGAATAGTTATTTTGGGCTAACTAACACGCAGCGAATACTCTCGAACGGAAAAAAAACAATTTTGAAACATTCTTCATAGGGCTCCGCTCCTATTGGTCTTAGTGTATATATAGCCTATAGCCTCGATAAATGAGCTATCTAACACTGAAATAATTTTTCAAATCGCACCAGTAGTTCCTGAGATTAGCGCGTTCAACCACTCAAATAAACAAACCCTTCAGTTTTATATTAGTATAGATTACTACTCTTCTCTCTCTACTAAACTCGAGCTGTCGTCATACAAATTACAATAACTTTTGATAGAGTGGACCGATTTTAATGATACAAAAACGAAGTTATTTTCGAGGATATGCTTTATGATTTTATCGTGAACCCAGTACTTTGGCAGTGATGCGTGTTTACAATACAAGGAGATAGACAGACAGACAGACAGACATTTCTAAAAATGATTGAAATATATAATATAAATAACACGTTAGATTTACATTCTTATTATACGTATAGAAAACTTATAAAAGTTACTTAACAGGTTGAGAAATGAAAAACAAAATATTTTCAACCAATTTTAATTGTTTTATACAAGGAGTATATAGGATTTCAAGAATGATAGCATATAGCGAATTATAAATAAACAAAGTTACGAGGCGACTGTGTAATAAAGGCATGCGGAGCTATGAACACAGCTATTACAGTGATAGGGTTTTTCCTGATGTCTGCAGACTACTTACCATTCTCAAATCGAAAATCTATCGCTAAGCCATTGTATTGAAGCTGTGAAGGCCTGTCAGGCCAATAGCGTAATCAGATCGAAAAAAACTTGGGATGACATCGTCATTTTACTTCAACATGTGATGACATTTTAACAGGTTTGGTTAACTTATAAAAGTTAGTAAACAAAATTACATGTATTATGTTTTTAAATTAGCAATAACCGAATAATATGAAACAGAGTATGTACAAATAAAAAAAAAACATATGTGTAGTTCACACGCAGTAGAAGTGAAACTTAGAGATGAATACACTATGAGGTGATAAACATTAGTTTTCGGCATTATTTTGTAATATTTTAATATATATTAACAATGGTAATAATACACAACAGAGAATAATTTTAAAAAGTGCGTGATAGTCACTACGATCCAACAGAAAATGATATGCTATAGATTTCAAAGTTTCTCTCTACCTCTCTTTGTATATATTTCGAGTACATTAAGAATATACTATCTCATTCTCTTACAGCCTAAAACCTATATGTATTTACATTTATAGCTATCTCTTTTTCGTTACACCTTTTCGTTTCATAAAATCCATTCCATTAACATCGTCCTCAAAAGAAGTTGCACTTTAGAAGAAAGTGAGAAGAGCGTATGTCTCACTGTTCTTCAATACCCGAAGGCAAAAATTATCTGAATGTATATATCTGAACTCTTATTAAGAGGTTTTATCGTGAACATAGTACTTTATAAGCAAACCAGACAGACGGACGTTCCTAAAAGTGATTGAAATGTATTTTATTACTTATTCCTAGACACTTGAAACCATTTTTTTCACAAAAATGTAAAAGTGCAGACACGTTACATCAGTGATTATCAAACTTATTTCTTTTACGGTCCCCTTTGAAAATCAATTATTTTTCAGCGCCCCCCATTTTTTATACACCCCTAAAACTTAAAAACCACAATTTCATTACTTTAATTAATTTAGTTATATTAGTTGGTTCTGATGGTTAAACTTACATTCTAAACTAGAAATTTTTACCAGTGAGAGCAAATAAAACCCAACTTTATAATATTAATAATATATTTTAATCAAATTAAAAGAAACAATATAAATATGTAATCAGTTTTCGTTTTTATACTAATCTAATGAGATGGATGAATTTGATGATATTTAATAAGTTTGTTGATAGCAGGTTCGATTTTACTCAAAAACAGTCGTAAGTCGTCGCATTTGGTAACTTGCAAATGATTTCTCTTTTTAGTAAGCAGCGTTGTCACAGCGCTAAATCCACGTTCACACAAATATGACGATGGGAATGCTATCAAAAATCGTTCAACGATAGACCACAATCCAGTGTACAACTGCGGAATTGACTTTTGTAGCCAAAATTGTTGGTAGTCATTTTTGTATTTGATTTTTATTTCCTCGTTCGTTGTCAGTTCTATAAGTTCTTCTTCCAACTGGGATGATATTGCTATGTTGACATTTGAAAAAGGACCTAACACCCAGTCTGGTATTTCCAATTTCAAAATGTCCTGGAATCTTTCAATGAAATCATTGTGAAGATTTTCCAAACGTTGGCAGTAGACGAGCAAGTCGTCGTTGTTGCAGGATACTGATAAATTGGAAAAATTATGGAACTCACGTCTGCCGATATTCTTTTTGTATAAGAGCAGCTTGGCTACGAAAGCAGCGACGACATTTTTTGTTTTTATTAAGTTCGAGTCATCGCCTTGTAGTTGGAGATTCATATCATTAAGCAATGTATAAAGGTCTGTCAGGTATGCGATATCATTCTTTGGTGTGATGAGGTTTTCGCGCAATTCTGTGTCTTTGTTTTCCAAGAACTCTATGATTGAGTCAAACAAATTGTAATAACGAGTCAGACAATTTCCTTTTGATAGCCAACGCACTTCTGTGTGAAAGATCAATCTGTTGAAATCTTCATCATTATTAACACAAAGCTGATTAAATAATCTGTCATTTAAAGAGTTGTTTCGGATTTTATTGACTGCTCTGATGACATGTTGCAATGATTGAAATAGTCGTTCACTTAAATTTCAAGCTCCTAAATGCTGTCGATGTATAACGCAATGTACAGCAAGCACATCAGGAATTTTGTTTTTTAAGTACGATATGAAGCCTTTTTGACACCCCGTCATGTCATAGCAGGTGATATAATATTCTTCAACGGAATTCCTTTTTCATCACAAAACTTTTCCAGTGTTTTAAATACGGTTTCTCTTTTCGTGTCTGTCTCTAAATTTCTAGAAAATAAAAATTCTTGACATATTTTTTCATCTTTAATAAATCTCACGTAAGACAACAACAATGCTTCATTAGTTGTTAAAGTGGACTCTTACAACTGAATTGAAAATTTACTAGTCTTCAGATGATTGCACAATGACTCGTCAATGTTTTCAGTCATTTCATCAATACGTCTTTGAACAGAACTATTGCTCAAAAGAATTTTTCGAATTATACCTGCCGCCGGTTTGTGGAGTACGGTAGTTATAACTTCTTTTATCGCCGGCAAAATTAACGTTTCTCCGATGGTGTGTGGTTTACCTGTTTGAGCAATTAACAGAGAGATATTGTATGAAGCTCGAAATCCGTCATCGTCTTGCTTAGCAGCCATCGAAAAAAGTTTCGATACCGTTGGCTGAGCATTATGTTTCTTTTCCAGATCTTGAAAATAGGCTATATTTTTGTCCTTCTTATCCGGATGCATTTTATTCAAATGATCTTGAAGACTTGAAGGCTTTATTGCTTCGTTTGAAAATGATTTTGAACAAAGAAGGCACAAAAGCAAAGATGGGTTTGTCGAATTTTCTATGAATCCATATTTAATATATTTTACACTGTATTGCCGTTTCTTCTTTATTGCTTCCGACATGGCTTTATTTTCAAAAATATGTAAATAAAGTGTTGAACTTAAATACTTCTTTAAAGATAGCGCGCGAAACCACAAATGAAATATAAGAAAAATTACGAGCTTTTATATAGGATTTAAATACAGCAAGTAACGACAGGAATAAGACAAACACGCACAAACTCGTTTATCTCTTTCGACGCTCAATCGTACTGAGCAAGTATCGATGAACCAGCCGGTTTCTACCGGATCCGCAGAAACTTGTTACAACTTGATTGCGTACGGTGTGCGGGCTATCCTACGAAATCTATGTTAAGTATTTTAAGTTTTTATAACATCATACAAGGTAGAAATATAAACTAACTATTCGTTATTGTGTAGTAGGTGGGTTTTAATTTTAGTGAAATTTAAAATACTATATAAAGTAAAAGAAATTACAAATTATACATCGCCCCCCTAACCCACATCAACGCCCCCCATTTTTTCTGGGCCCCTTAACGCCCCCTCTAGGCTTCCAACGCCCCCAAGGGGGCGTTATCTCCCACTTTGAGAAAGACTACGTTACATTTACATTCTTATTATATGTATAGATTTACAAATAGACTAAACTAGCGGGCCCGGCAAACGTTGTCTCACCCTGATAATAAAAAAAAACCTTGATAAATTATATACCTACTAAACCTTCCTCACCAATCATTTTATTTACTGGTGAAAACCGCATGAAAATCCGATGAGTAGTTTTTGAGTTTATCGCGAATAGACAGATATACAGACAGACAGAGGACTTTGTTTTATAATACGTAATGATAATGATATTATGAACTTACCTATTAGTCGTCTCTATTGATAAGCTTTGTAAGCACAGGCCACATGCTAACGGTCCGTCTTTTGAGCTAATCGAGTCTTCGTATCGCACGTGAACATTTCTCACGTAAATCTGTATATTATTCACTATAGCTGTGAACAAGTGTTCGAAGAAATTCCTCGGACCTTTCAGGACTTCGCTTTCTGCTTCCAAGTCCTGTAGAATCTTCCTCTTCGCCGCTCTGGTGAGTCTTCTCTCTCGTTCTGGATCGAAGTACGAGTTGGAAATAGCAGGTCCGACGAGGAGGAACACATCTTCTATGTTGATAACTACCGGTTGTGTGTAGAGGCCTGTCCAGGGTATTTGGAGGCTGACGCGGCCTATGGTGCCTATCTTGACATCGATGGGCAAATCGAGCTCATACTGTGGACAATCATTGTATTATGCAAGATTACGAGGTGATGGAAAATTATAACATATGAAGTTTGGAAGATAGAATATCTCTAGGGTTGTTAATCCAAAAAAATCGATATTTTCATTGATACGATACATCGAACCGTTACATCGAGTTTAAACGATGTATCGAACAAAAATATCGATATATCGAAAAGAGTTCATATTTCATTACTCGATACTAAGAGGTACCTAGAAGGAGAAAAATGAAAAGTGAAAAATAAAAATAAGAATTTAAAATGCTATAAGTGTTAGGGCAAATACTATTTTCTTTTTAATTCTCGATATTTGTAATTTAAATCTTCCATAAATATTACAGTCATGGGCATATTTAGATGAACACAAAAATAGGTAGAACAACAAAAAATATTTTTTTATTTCGTTCTAGCTATATACCTGTACCAGTACCATGTAATTTGATAAAAGAAGATTTTGAATTAAATTTTACTTTAATTTGTTCTTGGTTCTGGCTATCTGTTTGTTTCTTTGAAACCTAGTGTATGCAATTCTGCAGGTTTTGCTGTTTATTACAAATTTAATATGATTACTACTTTTTTACATTTTTGTAAATTATTGATTGACTAATTAATTGATTGATTAACTTATCAAAAGTTTGATTGGTAATGCCAAATCTCAGCGTTGCTACGTCTAAAGTCTAAAGCACAGTAATTGAAAATACACTTACAATGTAGTAGCTTAAACAGTAAGTCTAGAGCGACATTGTTGAGTAACTTTCCGATGTTCGATATATGGAATAAAGTATATCGACATGTATACCGATATTAAAGGGTCCAATATATCGGGTAAGTTCGTTATATCAAAGCCAAACATCGATATTTTTTTGAATATCGATGTATATCGAACACCCCTAACTATCTCTCAAGTATTGCATAGTGTATATTGTGGAGATTGTAGATAAATACCTCATTACAGCATTTTGTACAACGTATGTCTGTTACTAAGAATAATGTGTTCCTTTACAGAAACTTCAACTTACTTCAGCTGCTAATTCACATCCTTTGGAGTGTAACTGATGCCCCTACGAGGGGATATGAGTTAGAAGTCTAAGTATAGTAGTAGTGTCCTATTCTAGGAGCATTAGTTACACTCCAAAGGATATAAAGTAGAAGCTAAAGTAGGTTAAAGTTTCTGTAGAGGAAAAACAATATTCTTGTTCTATATTTAGACAATTTGCTAGATGAATTACAATTCACAAGCCACCATATACGGTTACTAGAGAAACAAAGAAAAACAAAAGAATGTCAAATATGGAATTTCGCCTGTCGACAAAGATTATCTCCCTTTAGTCATAAAAGTCTACACTATAGCATAATCTTTACACATTTAACTCCCATCCATCATATCTTTATTATTGTGAAACAGTATATTTTTAAGAAATGTTGTTCTAAACTTTCATTTATTCGCATAGTCATAACTGTTCAACTTACTAGCCAACCCGGGCACGCGTTGCTGTGGCTCAGTTATTACGCGAGGTTACGTAGTAAATAGATTAACAGTGCACAATAAAAAAACTGGTGTTGAAAAAAAAAACAAAATTAAAACGTGGCGCCATCTATGAGGTACAGTCAGTCCTACAGTTTTCTGTCAACAAACTATTTTAAACGCCATCTGCGCGAGACTGATGGAATTTACAATTATTAACAATAATCAACATTTACAATTATCTAATTTATAATTAAATGATATTGAGGTCATTAATCGAAATATAAATTATCCTATCTCTCAAGTTGGACCAAATTGTACATAAATGCCAACTTTCATGAAGATCGGTTGAGTAGTTTCGGAGTTCTTCGTAGACAAACATCATGACACTGGATTTATAACCGACTTCGAAAAAGGAGGAGGTTGCTACGTTCGGTTGTATGTATTTTTTTTATGTATGTTAATCGATATTTTCGTCAATTATGAACCGATTTTAATGATTATTTGAATTAGTTATATTCAGAGGTGGCCCATAGAAATTTGAAGAAAATATTCAACCCCTAAGGGGCTGAAATATCGTTATTTTGATTTTCACCCACTTCGTGTCTACGTATTTTGGTGAAATTGGAACCGATTTATTATACCCATTAGAAACCAGATATATTTATGGACACTAAAAATGGAGAAATAATAAAAAATCCAAAAAAAAACCGTCTTCGATGTGAAAAACTAATAAGGCACTAAAAAGTGAAAAATAACTGAATTATTAAATTAACCAAATTAAATAAAAAATATTGATATTCGCGCTACCTAATAATATATTTGAAGTCGATGCCAACCTACATTTCAAATTTGTTGCAGGTAATAAAATATGTATACTACCTATATAGATATACATCATGGGACACGAGAGTGGACCAAAACTCTGTATATAGATGATATGAATTTAGGTTGGCATCGACTTCAAATATATTATCAGGTAACGCGAATATCAATATTTTTTATTTAATATGGTTAATTTAATAATTTAGGTATTTTTCGCTTTTTAGCGCCTTATTAATTTTTCACATCGAAGGCGGTTTATTTTTTTTTTGGATTTTTTAAAATATATTTAAGATTAGTCCTATTTATTTAATCCCAAGGCTAAATACTCGTAAAGAATTCATCTTTTATTATCGTTGATCGATTAATCTATTTGTCACTGTGATTCAATTTATGTAGAACAGTGCAGCGGACAAAAATTTGTTATTCTTTGACAGCATCCGGGGAGTACGCGCAGGGGAATAAGAGGTACACTTCCCTCGGCCGCGAGTAACACCAGCCCCATTAGTCCTATGAACTTATTGGACGTTTATTGGACAATAGTCCAAACAAGAGTTTACAATAAAACTATAATAAATATAAGTTAATTTTACAAACCAGAGCCTCAGGTTTCAACTTCAAGTCACTCAAATTGACGTTCCCGGAAAAGATGCCAACGTTTAAGTTCTCCGTGTCCAAATCCTGAACGTATTTGCCCAGAAGCCGGTTCAGGAACCCGGCGACTGCGCCTTCAAACATTATGGTTAATTGTAGCCCTGAAATTAAAATTTACGCATTGGGTTATTCTATATGTCTCTGTGAGTTTCCTTTGTTCGCTTTTTAAGTTCTTTAATTTGTTGTACTGTAAAATTAATATTCTAACTTTTCAGTCGTCGCTATCTCCTTCAAATTGAATGTCCTTCCCTAATCATATCGTACTGTATTATGGTATCCGCATTCAAATAAAGAGATATTTTTATATCTATACATATAACTAGCGGGCCCGGCGGACGTTGTCCTGCCTTGATAATAAAAAAAAATCCTAAAAGTCAACCGCAGCGCCACTTACCGGGTCCAATTGTGAATCTAAACCATTCTCGGATCCACTGGAACACGCACACAAAATTTCATAAAAACCGGGCCAGCCGTTTAGGAGTTCAGTGACATACACATGTACAGAACAAAATTATATATGTATAAAGATAAGGTAAATCTAACGTGTCTGTACTTTTAAGTTTTTTGTGAAAAAAATTGTTGCAGGTGTCTTAGAACAATTAATAAATACATTTCAATCATTTTAGAATTGTCTGTCTGTTTGTTTGAATATGCATCACTGCTAAAGTACTGCGTTCATGATAAAACCCTTCCAAGAAAATCATAAAGCATATCTTCAAATAACATTTAGTCTTTCTTTCATTAAAATCTGTTCGGTCTATCATACGTGATTGTAATATTAATGACGACGCGACTTGAGTACGAGAGAGAAGTAGATAGTAATTAGACTTAATACATCCAGATGACTTCATTAGTCACTGTTTTGTACATCAGGTACCACTCGGAGGAAGTCGCGGGCACAGCTAGTTCTTCCTAAATGTATGTATTGGAGTGTACTATTGTGAATCCTGTTGGTGTTTCGAATAAATAAAACTGAAATATAAGATTCACGTAAATGATCACTTAATATTAGGAAATAGAATGATCAAAGCAAATATATTACACAATGAAAACATAAAATTACATTACCAAACGAAAATTTGAACCAACACACGCTCAACTTTTTTCACTTCACGTAAACACCGTCAATGTTTGTTATTCGTAAACTTTGTTACCGATTTGTTTACATTGTCGTGTAAATGTAATTGTGCATACAACGAGTCGGCCCCGCTTGCCGTCTGTCTGGTAAACATTATTTATTAAATGCTTATCTTGTTATCACATCGGCGCTCTTATCATTGATCCGTCGGTACATTGCAATTTCTATCGCACAACTCATTACATTAGGCTTTATCGTAAAAGGCGATTCAATTTAGTTCTCATGGTGTAGTTACTACTTCTGTGTACTAGAATGCTAAGTAATCGAGTTGCAATGAGCATTGGTAATCATTTATAGCTATTGGATTTCAAAAATTAAAGAAACAGTAGTAGCGGCCATGGCACTGTAAATTTGACAGTAAAATGTGAGTAAAACATATAGACAAAACTCACAGAACGCAATTATGATTGAGGTGTGTAACCAATTTTAATTTTCCAGGTAATAATGTAGATTTATTCATACTTAATAAGTAAAAATAACGTAGACTTACAAAGACATCAGTAAATAAAATATTTTATACCAACATATCTTCGACTAGACAAAGTTGTTGCAGTGACTTAATTAATTAATACTATCTTTGTGTTTGTAATTACTATGTTACTTGTAGTAATAGCTTTCTATTTATTAATAGAATCTTCTATTTATTTATACTTCTATATTTGTAACTGGCTTTTTACTTTGTTATTCTTCATTTATTTAATTAAGGTTAACTGTACGTAGTCCTCAAAATACTGCAGCGGATCCTGAATTACGGCAACTTAAAAAAGAGTTGCTTTGACGCGCTTATCACTATGTGCTTGGTGGTCGCGAATTGGTCGGTTACATAATCCTACCACCCCTTTTGGTCATAGGGTATACTCAGGCTGACCTTGGAATACATCCAAACGTGCCACCATCCAGATGTTTCTACTAGTGTACTCTATCTTACCATACTGAAAATTATATATATTGGATTATTATATACAACATAGTATAACAACTCAACAAATATTAATAAACGAAACATGAAATGAGGATAGACTGACATACAAATCCGATATTCTTGTAAATAACTTATAAACTATTCAATGCCGCACGTCCTAGTTTCAAAGTCCTTCAAAGAGACGAAGTAAACCTTCGCAAAAATCTTTATAAGTACTTATCTATTGTTTACTAGCTTTTACGCTATTTCAAAGAAATAGAAAAATATAACAATATATCACAAATATTTAGGATAATAGATAAACGTTAGGTATTACTTCTCTAGGTATTAGATTCTAGATTATCAGGGCCACAGGTTTAGTCGTGAAAAACTAATAGATAAAAGTACTCTAGTATTTATCATATTACATAGACTGCGTCGTTTTAGATATCGTGTTATTTTTTTAGGTATTTTAAAAGAACACTAAAAAAATGATTGTTATGTGTACCCAGCAAATTAACTACAAATCTCTATCATTTTATATGTATAGATATTTCATAAAATGCCTTGGTTTTTGGATGACACGGCTATGCATTTGCTTACTCTGTCTTTCGTACTTAGTCGAGCCGTCATTAAAAATAATAAAAACTTTAATAGGATAGGGCGATTTTATTGAAACAAATACTAAATATTACTCATTAACTATATGCCTTATGATTCTCTTGATGAGGCTTTATCATGACACAGTACTTTAGAAGTGATGCGTGCACAAACAAACAGACAGGCAGTCATTTTAAAAATGATTGGAATATATTTTATTACTTATTCCGAGATAATTGCAATATTTTCTTTCACAAAAATCTAAAACTACAGATACGTTATATTTATATTCTTATTATATGTATAGATATTGCGTGAGGAATGAGGATTATTTATAGAGTATAGAGAATCTGGCTTAAATATCCTTATCTTCGATTTACTATTCTATTTTACAACTATTAATAAGTTATGTAGAACACAAAACTAATAACCGTGGTAGTAAATCTATTGAAAACCCAGTACCGTGACTCACTTTTGCCCAACACGCATCGAGAGCTTCAGATTTATACGTCTAATTCATTGCTTTTTGTTTATAGTTTAATATCTTGAATACACAATTTACTATATTACTGGAAGCGAAAACTTATCTAATGTAAACTAACTTCGTTTTTATTAGGCAATAAATAAATCATTCGCTCGTATTTGTTAACAAATACATAAAGCTACAAAGTCATATTGATGGACGGTAATCAGTTCGGTATTTGATCAATCGAAACGTGGACAAGGGCTCCCGCTATAAAAGGCCCCTTGATCTCGTGCAACGCCCTCTCTGCGTTAAATCTCGCTTTCAAACCGATACATTTGTATATCCTTTATATATTTTATTTAAAATATATATTTTAAATAAATCATAATATCGTATATTTACTCTTATACATTTGGAAAAACTAAAAAAATAACCAGAAATATGTAATACTAGCTGTAACCGCAGCTCCGCACGCGTTTTTCTTAAATTGTATTAAAGAAATATAAAATTGTGAGACCATGCACAATTATAGAAATGCTCTTTAAAAACAATTGTAAGTACGACACGCACGCCACCTACAGTGACATGTAACGTACACATTAGATATATAAATACTAACAATGTATCGAATGAGGTTTATCATCAGCAACATATTTAGAACTTTAAGCCACCATATGAATACCTTAGTGCTCACTTACACTGTATAAAGAACTAATGAAACAATGACTTAAATATGTTACTATAATGATATAATATCCCCATATTGTCAGTAAGTAACACGTTTATGGTCTAATATCTTATTAGAAAGACCCCTTCTATCTTCAAAATCACCATTAATAATTATAATGTTCAATTTTAAACAATTAATGAGCTGACGTCTTGAAATCTTAGATAAATATAAATCAAGATATAAAACTTTATATCTATCTAAGCAGTTTTTAATATTGGCAATTTAAATAGTGCTAATTGAACTCGATACAATATTCTTATATGTTACTATGAATTTCAATTATATTTATTCTTGGAATCCAGTACAACGCACATGTTTAGAGTGAACAACATATTTTTATTAAATTTCATGCGGACGAAGTCGCGGGTAACAGCTAATCTAAAATATAATAACCTAAATTATTGATACCTAAATTAGTAAAAGTCCCGTAAAAATCGGTCGAACCGTTTTGGAAATAGCACTGAGGACCAAGCAACGGTTAACAGTTAGTATAAATTAAAATTGTTTGAATACTTTTTATAAGGTCAGCTATCTGCCACTGAAAGTTTCGTGAAGATCAGTCCAACCTTTTTGGAGATAGCACTGCGGGCGAAGCCACAGTTCACAGCTAGTATAAATTAAAATAATTAAATTACTTTTTATAAGGTCAGCAGTAACCCGCTATAATTTTAACTGCCTCCCAGTGAAATTTCCGTCAAAATCGGTCCAGCCGTTTCGGAGATTACACGAAACAAACAGACAGACAGACCGACAAAAATTTTAAAAATTGCATTTTTGTTATCAGACGCGTGTATACTTTCACACACAATCAGTAAAAAAATGTTATTTTGATATTACATACAGACACTTCATTTTTATTATATGTATAGATAACATACAATTTATAATCAGGTATTAAAAATAGTTATACATTATTGAAGAAACATAGGTACTTAGCCACAAGTTCTTAACTATATGATTTTTACATACTAGTAGCTAAAATGGTGTCTCCAAATTTTGGCACCCCAGACAAATGTCCGTGTTTCTATCCCTTGATAGAGCGATGCGTTATGGCCAACATAATAAGCCTTCAAAAAATCTGACTCTATATTCTACGAACTGCTGAAATAAGACAATAAATGCTTCGAGACAAAATTCCAGTTTAAAGATGGTAATTTAGCAAAGCGCGCATTAAGGACTGGTCTATAATCGTGTTACAGCTTCACTAGGAAAGTTTCCTTCAAATCAAATCAAATCAATAATACTTTGTTCAACTTAGAACTTGAGAATGCCTTATGAACGTCAAAACTACCACCGGTTCGGAAAATATCCCAGACAACGAGAGGAACAGGTAAGAAACTCGATCGGGTTTATCTTTTTATTCTATGTACTTACCTTTTTATAAAAGTTCGTTAGAATAACAATTATTTTAGCGAATGCATAGAAAGGTGTGTTAATTCCAAACATCACCATCGTTCACATATTAATTCACTTTATAATAACAACTTTTGACTACAAAACATGCTTTAATGGTGCTTGAACATTCTATCTGACAATTCCGTAATATTTTGCGGGGCTTTATTATAAAACTTAACAGTATTACCTAAAAAAATATTACTGACCTTGCTGAGTCCGAAAAATGGTATGATCAATTCGTCACTGTTGTATTTAATTTATGCCGGTATATTGCTAAATCCGGCGTTTCTGAGATTTTGCGGACGTATATTAAATTATCAAAACTGTATTCAGAGCGCATAGTTATGGTACTTAATTCCTGAAACTTATCCTTTAATGGTTTCGTCATAAACTAAGCTTCATTGTAAGAGTCGAGTTCAAAACTTTAAATGGTAAGATCTACTGAACAATTCACACTTCGAAGGATGAACATGAGGCTTAAAGAGGTTACAGATGATGGATTTATCGGAGTTGAAGATCTTTGTAGTGAGATCCGTGGAGTCAGAGGTATATCAGAGACGGAAGCGGAGGTCGGAAAATTTAATTTAATTGTAATACTAGCTGATACCAACTTCTTTCGCGTTGTTTATTATCTTAACAAAAGATCACAAAATTCTGAAAGAGACATACATACATATAGCAGACAATAATATATATGTATATATAGATAGATAGATGGCCTGGTTTTTGGATGTAAATGAAATGCATTTGCTTACCTACTTTTCTCTTATATTGAACTTGCGTCGTCCTTCGAATTACAATAACTTATGATAGAGTGAACCGAGTTTAATTAAACATGGACTAAATGTTACTCGAGGATATGCTTTATGAACGTTTAAACTTAAATGTTGTACTTTCGCAGGATGTGTGCATAAACAAACAAACAGCCAGAAAGACGTTACTAAAAAATATTGAAATATCTTTAATTAGTTATTCTTAATCACTTGCAATAATTTTTTTACAAACTTCTGAAAATTACAGTCATATTAAATTTACATTCTTGTTATGTGTATAGATAAAAACTGTAAAAAACACAATATTACTTTCAATTAATAATAATCACGCTTTGTTAGTTAATATAATATAATCTAATATTATAAATATAATAATAAACCAGTTAAGAATCGAATTTTAAAACAGGCAAATGTTATACGAATAATAATTTAACAGTTTTATAAAAATGTACGTTCAATTTTCATTGGCTGAAGAGAGTGCTGCATCAGTTGGAAGTTACGACTTGCAACTCCAATACGCAGGTACCTACATCCGTTTCAATATATCGCAACCGGAGAAATTTTAATCGATGTTTCCGACATATTGGATTCGGAAACGAAGCTTCTTAACATCCCTATATAAAATTATACGATAGTATCGTCGGTACCTAAGTGAAATAAAGAAAAATAGAGCAGACATAATAATAAAAGGGTAGCGGCATCGTGTTTATAACTCATTTTATATACACCAACTCATTTCGTTTTAATAACGTCGCTTCAATTTATGAGGAAAATCATTAAAATGCTAACGAGTCTGCTCCCGCGGGGCTTCGATTAAAGCGTTGTCGTATCCCAGACGCTGTGGCAGATTACACATCGCTATAGTGTCATATATTTGTAATTAAAAGATTGCTATAAGAGATGAAAATGAAGCTGCCAATAAGAACAATAATCCCAGTTAAAAATCCGATGTATTAATAGTTAAGTAAAATAATAACAAGAGTTGCTCTCAATTACAATGATTTTTATTTATTTATTTACACATTATGCGTTAAATACGCAATGGCGAACTTAATGCCGAAGGCATTGTCTGCCAGTCAACCATTAGGTGATGCAGAGATAAATGTTGGTAGGTGTAAACGGTGAGGTTTTAGGTGAGGTATTTTTAACATAACTAATAAAATAAACGAAAGCAGAAAAAAGGTGCGGACCAAGAAACTGCACAAATAAATTTAACAAAAGGCGAGGCAATCATAAGGACTGCCAAAAAAAGGAAAAACTCAAAACAATGAAGCAACTGGTTTCTCTTTTGAATTATTTAATCTGCAATTGTTGCATAATCTCAACATAAAACATTAATATTAGACACACAGGCCGCTATACTACGCGTCGTTAGTCTGACGCAAGCCGCGCAAGCGCAATACGCTCGGTAACGCTTTATTAGTATGTCATGACGCGAGATCATAACTCCTGCCAAAAATACCGCTCAATGCGTCTAAAGAAGTTCTCACTTCAATAAAAATAATAAAATGCTCTATTTTAACACTTCAATAACTTAATTTCCACCATGATCACATTTACAGCAATTTGCGTTATTAAAACGTTATAGCTTCCGTAGCGATTCAATTTATCCTTCAGGAGTAGGCTATCAGTACTCTAACTATACTATCTATTATTATAAAGAGATAACGTTTGTTTGTTTATAGGAGGTAATCTTTGGATACAGCGATTCTAACAAAAAATCCACATATAAAAAGCAACATTATTTCACAGAAATAATACACACAAATGATGTTGCTAGTACCGTATGAAACAGTCGTCTTTCTTAAGGCGGATACGAAATCCTAACAATAGCATATAAAATAAAGCTCGAAGGGATATAAAGCAGAATATCATTGCGCCTAGATTCAATAACTCACAGGTCCAAATTACCCAACGTTTTCTTAGCTATACCTAACAGTCATAGGCGTTGTTGAAACATTAACCGAAATAAAGTTGTAAAACAGCCTATTGAAATAAGAAACGGATTCAAACAAAGGATAAACCGTTTTCTAATATCAGAGGTCACGATTCGATGTACCTCTATGTACCTATCATTCCATATTATCAAACGGTCTGGGCTATAAATAGAACAACATTAAGAAGGGGCGCACATCTACGCACTTCAGATATCCTTTCTACATACGACGTTTAGTTAATGTAAGTTAAGTGAAAATAATGATCACGGTATTAATTAAATACACAAATAAAATAATAAAAAAACATTTTACAGTCCAAATTAATAGATATTTATTTTATGAGAATTAAATTTGGATTCTTTTTAAGAAATTGTCATTTTCAATTGGATGTGCTTCTGAAATACTTACCTACACTTTACATGATCTGGTAGGATGCAACAGGATTCTAAAGGTTTTCTCTGATGACGTCGAACCCCACACTGTGCCGGCTGTGGTGAAGAGTGTTTTGACAGATATCAGGATCCGCGCATGCGCTGGGCAGGCGCATGCGTGCCTACAACGATTGAAAATTAAGGGAAACCCGTGGGCAGGCGGAGCGGCGCTCAATAAATATGCGCATTCGGAACGTGACGTCATAAGAGTGGAATAAAACTTTAACCTATGTAAATTCCCTTAATCCTTATTATACATAGAACACTTTACGTGCATGTTGCAGGATTAAAAAAAAAATTACAGGATTACAAGAGCACTTTGCTCTTAGACTCTCGGAACAAAATAATAGGTCTTTACCTATGAAATTGCCGTTCTGCAGTACTGGCCATTTCAAATCAAAATAATTTTTGTTTGGCTAAAAATTCTAATTTCAAATTAATTTTATTTCAAAAACATGGAATTCTTATTCCAAAAGTAGTCATTTGTTTATTGATTAGTGTTACATTTTCATCGCATTTCAGTCTTTTTTGTCATCATGGATACGTTAAAAATTCGAGTAATTATGGAATATGAGTGCCGTCGTGGCAGCAACGCGGCACAAGCGGCACGCAACATCAACAACGTTTACGGAGCTAACACTATAAACCAACGCACCACCTGTTATTGGTTTGCTCGCTTCCGTTCTGGGAATTTCGACCTGAAAAATGAACCTCGCGGTCGTCCGAAGACTTTGGTCGACAATGACGAATTAAAGGCGATTGTGGAAGCTGATGATACACAATCTACGGCTGAATTAGCAGCAGCTTTCGACGTTAGCGTCAAAACAATATTGGTCCGTTTGCGTCAAATTGGCAAGGTAAAAAAGCTTGACAAAAGGGTGCCCCACGAACTCAATGATCGCCAGCGCGAAGTACGCATCGAGACGTGCCTTGCACTGCTCAACAGACACACAAATGAAGGAATTTTGAACCGCATTGTTACCTGCGATGAAAGATGGATTCTGTTTGATAACCGCAAGCGCTCAGCAAGTTGGTTGGATCCTGGTTCAGCTCCTAAACAATGCCCTAAACGAAAACTTACCCCTAGAAAAGTGATGGTCACTGTTTGGTGGTCTAGCACCGGTGTGATTCATCACAGCTTCTTACCAAACGGGGTGAGCATTACTGCAGATGTGTACTGTGAAGAACTGAACACAATGATGGAGAAGCTGGCACATCTCCAACCAGCATTGGTCAATCGCTCGTCTCCGCTGCTCCTGCACGACAACGCGCGACCTCATACTGCACAGCAGACGGTCTCCAAGTTGTAAGAACTGGGGTTGGAAGTTCTCCGTTATCCGCCCTACTCACCAGACCTTGCGCCTACAGACTACTACTTTTTGCAGAATTTGGATAACTCCTTGGCGGGAAAAAAATTCAATACCTACCCGAGAGGCAGTACAAAATGCCTTTGAAGAATTTGTTGCCTCCCGTCCAGCTGATTTCTTTAAGAAGGGCATCAATAAACTGCCACTGTGTTGGCAAAGATGCATTGATTGCATTGGTGATTAATCGATTAATACAAATAAAAAATACATGAAAAAAATTCGTTTCAATTTTTTTATACAAAACGGCAATTTCAAAGGTAAAGACCTAATAATAAGTGTTCTACACCAAATTTACAATATCAGGACGGTATTCCATACGGTATGATTGGTAGGCAGTACAAAACCTTATATTACAACTGAAACTGCAAAAGATGGTGCATCTGTTGTCTCAGTGACTAAAAAATTAGAAGTTTTTATTTAGATGTATTTGAGAGAATTATATTGGCCTGCCGACACAAATATATGTTACTTCCTTGTAGTTGTATGTTAAATGCAGTGGGTAACAAATAGGTATGTTTCTGTCGATGAACTCCAATTTATATGAATATTAAAGTAAAATTATATATATAGAATATACCTAAATACCCGTGCCTCATATTTTATGAATGCAATTTTTGTAGACTAATTAACAATAATTAATCATGCAGGAAATTGACTAAAATACACAGGGTATTTTACAAGTTTTAAAAGTCAAGGAGTACTTGACTGCATATTTAAAATTAGCTATAGACAGTTGCGGGTTGTGGTATCCATTTAACTTCAGGATGCGATACAATAATGACTCAGTGGTAATGTCTTCCGATATCGCTTAAATCAATGTAGGTTCGAATTATTGAAACACAGCTTGTGGTTTTCGTATATTATGTTTTTTCATAGGTTTCTATTTAATGTTTGAACACAATTTCACTTGATACTAAATGACTATGTGGCCCAAGATATTGAATATGCTAAAACTATAGGAGGCACTGGCTTTTAAATATGGGTGGTTAAAATATTATTTATTAATTATATATAACATTAATTTTAGAAATAATTTTATTCGTTATGATTACTCTGCTATACTTATAACTTAAACGTACGTAACGTAAATTAGATATCATCTATACGACATGTAAAAGAAACTTATCTAGACACGTATAAGACGAGAACAAGTAATTCAATTGTTTTCTAAGAATAGACATTACTTTTTGAAGTGTTTAAACTAATAATATGTTCACTGCTTTGTAATGGGAAACAAATGAGGTATCTATAGAAAAGGTTAAGAGAACAGATAGGTACATAGGTATTTAACATAAATATATGTTCATAAAAACAACAATATTTACATGGAAAATATTTTTATTACATACGTACATTAAAAGAAATATTATTTAGTATTATGTTCAACATGTTAACAATTGTTTATAATTATTGCAATCGATATTTGTTTATCATTTAAAGGTTTTAAGTAAAATATTGTAAAGGGCCACCCCGTGATCACATAATAAAGGTTTTAAGTAAAATATTGTAAAGGGCCACCCCGTGATCACATTGTGTCGATGTAAATTAATGTTGACTTCATAGCTTGTGTTATATATTACAAAACATAAACTAACAACCTAACCACAGGATAAACGTTATAATTTTAATAAGACTTATGTAAATTACTTCAGTATTTATACAATACTAGCTGTGCCCGCGACTCCGTCCGCGTGGAACCTAATGTAAAAAGTGACTAATTATCTGAATGTATCAAGTTCATTTACTTATCTGTTTTTACTTAAGTCTTAAGTCTGTTATACTTAAGTCCCGGCGTCATTAAAATAACAATAACTCTTGATAAAGTGAACCGATTTTAATGAAACCAAATGATTTTCTCGATGAGGTGTTATTGTGAACGCAATACCTTTTCAAATGTAGTAGAGCAAAGCTGAAACTATTACTGGTTTCACCATGAATGGGTCGGCTCGCCCGGGGTAGTCCGGTAGCCCGGAGTACAACCCTTTCATAGAAAACCGACGTGAAGTAACAGTACCTGCATTGTTGCATTTCGTTCGGTCATGATGATGATCACTTAACATCAGGTGGCCCACCTGTTCGTTTGTAATTGACCTGAATTGTAAGTTGTAAATGCTGCAGCGTGTTTATGATGTTATTGTATATATTCTGAATAGATAATAAAATATAATAAAGAGAATGCGAATACGACATATCTATTTACCCCCCTCGGCAACGGCTCAAGCCTAGGTCCGTTCCCTCGGCGTGGAGCCCTTGAATGTGCTGCTCGCGCGATACAGTGACATAAAATCTTATTAAATTAGTTAATTTCATTAAAATAGTTATGATATCATTCAGTGTTTAATTTATCATTGTTTATTTTATGAGTATATTTTATCGTTTAATTTATAATTCAACTCTATCAACTTCATATTTTATAATGTAAACTATACTGACTGTATAATAAACGTCTATAAAAACGGGAAAGGAACTTCGTTCCAACTGGGGATTCATAGACTTTTTTTTCGAACTGACAACGCTATTGTTTTTTTTTTTTTTTTTTTAACGTGGGGAAATCCCTTATGGATACCCACCCTCTCGGGGGAGAGAGTGGGTTATGTCCGACTCGCACGGACTAAAACCCCACGGTGTACCGACAGACCGTTTTGTGGGGGCGGCAAAGGATCGTTCAAGCTAATCAACCTTGTAGAGCCGCCCCCACGGTCCGCCCGGCGGAAGGTGACCGCCGGGCTCCTACCTATAGAGGGACAACCGGGTACACACCGGCTGCCCCCCCTCGTCCGCCGAACCTCTGCAATGAGGAGATGGGCTCCCGCCTGTCCTCCGTTGGCGGAGAGGGCCACTTAGAGGATCTACCTCGCGGGCCCTCTCCGCCGCCTCCTTCTGCGAGATGACCTCCTCGCAGAAGGAGGCCATCGCTTGCCACGCCTGTTTGCTGCCGAGCATGGCCGAAACTACACTCAGCAGCGACAAATTCTCCTCTACCGCCGCCGCCAGAATGCAGCGCTGTCCCTCCCACGCAGCACACTCAGAGAGAGTGTGCTGCGCGGTGTCCTCGTCAGCGCCGCACTCGTGACAGGCGGCGGTCGGCTCCCTGCGAGCGATCCGGTGCAGGTATCACCCGAAACAACCGTGTCCGGTTAGTACCTGCACCAGTCGGAACGTCAGGGAGCCCCACTCCCTTCCTAACTAGTCCCACAGGACCGGGCGGACGGCGTCAACGGTGTACGTCCCGAAGCGCGCGTCCGCCAGGTCCTGCATCCACCTCTCGACAGCGTCCTCTCTGAGACGCCGTCTCCTCTCTTCGATCTCCCTGAGAGCCGGAGGCTCCCCACTACGCTTCCTCGCCCCCGTGAATTCGTACACGGCGGCGAGAACTCCTGCCTCCAGCTCCCAGGGCAGGGAGCCGGCGAGCGTGAAGGCCGCCACCGAGGACACCGTGCGGTATGCCCGGATTGCCCTCAGTGCCACCGTGCGCTGCGCCTTACGGAGCGCACGCACGTTGGCGGCACCGAGGGCGTCGGCCCACACCGGTGCCCCGTAGGCGGCCATCGCCCGCACGACTCCCATGTAGAGTCGGCGGCACCCGGCACCCGGCCCTCCTATATTGGGGAGCAACCGGCCGAGCACCACCGCCGCCCCAGCAATTCGCGGCCCGAGGCCCGCGAAATGGGGCTCGAACTGCCAGCGCCCGTCCAGGGTGAGGCCCAAGTATTTCATTTGGGTCCCCACCCTGATCCGGGCGCCCTCTACCATTATGTGGGCCCCATGTGGTGGCCCTCGCCGAGGCCCACGGAAGAGTAGGGCCTCGGTCTTCTCGAGGGCCACCCTGAGGCCAGCCTTCTTATGCGCCTGACCACGAGGGTTGTGGCCGTCGTGGCCAGGCGCACCAACTCCTCCCAATCCCCCCCCCCCCCCCCCCCGGGCTACGACTAGGGTGTCGTCCGCGTAGCATATGAGGCGCGCTCCATGTGGGAGCACGCCGCGGAGCACCCAGTCGTAGCCCATATAATTCGCGACCTCTCTGAGCTAACCTAAGCTAATCTAACTACTCATACATATGTGAGTTGTTGAAACATATATGTGTACCAAGCATACATACCTCAACAACTCTTATATATATTTCGTATCGGATAATTTTCTAAACTATTTCAGTTTGATAAGGGAAAAAAAATAAAACTCTTCCACTTGTACTACTACAGTACAGTGCACAGTACAGTACAGTAGTACAGTACACTACTACAGTGATGTAAGATTTTGTGTCACTGTATCACGCGACCAGCGCACTCAAAGGCTCCACGCCGAGGGAACGGACCTAGGCTTGAGCCGCTGCCGAGGGAGGCCAAATCTGGTGTGCGGGAGTGAAATTGACCCCCAGACCACGGCGGCGTGATCTGTGGTTACGTGGGCTTGGGCGTGAACACGCTCTGTTTGGAGAGACAGATTGGTACTGATCGTTCACTGCCGTTATTTCATCGGGAGGGTCGGTAAAAATATGTCGCGGACGTTTTTTATAATGCGCAGCGTACGGTACGGGTTCGTATTTTGCGGCGAATACCACTAACGGACTGGGGGATCCATACACCTCTCAAGCTTTTTATACATTACCTCCAATATAATATGCAGGTTAGTTTTTATTTTAATTGCACCTGGTAGATGATGCTACGAACGGGTTGTAAGCTTATTTTAAAAGATTTCTCACATACCATCTGGGTATATGTTCGAGTGAGTCCCTTGATAGTTTGGATTTACAATTGGAAACGGTAAGTCTGGCTGTAATCGCGTTTTAGGTTTATTAAAATTTTTCGCATTTAAAAATACAATTGAAACCGGTGATAACCAATTTGATGCGAAGTTGCATGGGTCAGCTAGTTTTTAATAAAAATGTTTATTCTGAAAAACTTGCGGTATAAACAGTACTACAGCTTATAGACTACAATCAGTTTTTAAAGTAATCGGTCATTTTGGTTTGTTTTTTGTTTGAGGATGAGTCTCAAATATGTTTTGCATTTTACGTTTGATTCTCGTCAGGATTGCTTGATTATCAACACACATTCAAAACCAAAACTTATCAATTCTACTTCTCATTCACGTCGTTAACTATTGCACTAAATAAGTTGTGAAACATGCAAGGTCAAATGGCGCAGAGCGCGCAAGAGTTTCGGATGGGGTGGGAGAAAGTAGGTAGGTAATAATAAGGCAAAACATTCTTTCATAGATTAGAATAAGTTTAAAAATTGTTCGTATTTTTTTATTTTGCTGGTACAAGCACAACGGTTGGCTGTTATAGCCGATTAATATCGGTAAAGTTTCGTCGCTTTAAGTAATATGTCGCTGTATCCGATGTTGTTATAGGTGGTATGTTTAATTAACTGTTTATATAGAGATTTGGCCGGGACTTTGCTATTCGGTCGTAATAACCGATCAGTCGTTATAAACGATGTCGTTATATTCGGTTTCGACTGTATTTGCATATTGCGAGAAAAAGCTAGGTCTTTAGGTCTTCCACCGGCACCGCTTGTACCACTAACAATTTGTGTCTTCCTTATCTATTGAATTTCGGTATACAACTGAACAGCATCGTCAACGTTGTCCTAAGGCAGAGGTAGTAACTTCCCCTCTCTTCGCATACAAATCACACCGCTTACCCCACTTCTCAATCGAAAAAATGTAACAGATCAGGTTCAAAAGACCTTTTTGTAGAAAATTAAATTTCCTGCAAACGTCTCATTAACATTTTACCTGTAGATTCAGTTATTAATAAAATAACAAAAAAAAACAATATATTTCTACAAAATTTAACTTTATTGAACTGTTCTGCCTCAGTGGTGCCCCAGCTCGCAATAGGCAGTATTGTAGAGCACTCAATCCTGAAAAATTCCTGAGCTCGAAGGATATTATAGCATAAAGTGCCGTCGAAATGTACTTTTTATTTAAATTAATATACACGTGTATGAAAAATCTTCTCACGCTTCGAGAGAGTACACAGAGATAGCATTAAATCAAATTTTCAGGCATTACTAACAAAAATTCGCTTCGGGTTCGATTAGAAAAATAGCTGTTTAAGAAAAATACCCTTATATAGATTACATTTAACTAGCAGGCCCGGCGAACGTTGTCCTGCCTTGATAATAAAAAAAAACATAAAAGTCAACCACAGCACCACCTACCGAGTCCAATTGTGAGTCTAAGCCATTCTTGAATCCACCTGAACACTAACTAATAACTTCATCTAGAGGGAGTCTAACTCTAAAGTGTACCTGCCGAAATATGCATATAGGTGCATTCAGATTTTCGTCTTGAAGATGATAGCTAACGCCCTAGTTATTTGAAAAAGCCAACGTGGTACCATTTCAGTGGAAAACTACGATTCACAAGTTAAAGTGTCTATACCGTCATTCAATATCAGGTGAGATTTTATTCAAACCGCTACTAAACGTTCTATAGAAAACGATAGACACCCTTGCACCTAACACCTATGCAACATACATATCTCTTCTATATAAAAATAAAACAGAATTTACAAGTAGAATATATTTATTAATTGCAGACATTTAAAGGAAAATTCTTAGTCAAGGACTAGCCGTATTCGTGCCTCCATGCTCGCGTCAACTACAAAATTATTGTTTTGTTTTAATAAAGTTTTATAAACATTATATGATTTATTATATATCGAATTATCTAGTATTGTCCAAATATTTTTGCAATTTACATTTTAAACATTTTTTTACTGTATTATATTGGTGAGTATTTAATGGTTTAGGTAAAGTATCGCAACAGAGTTGTATATTATAAACTAGCCACTAAAAAGGAATCAACTAAATTGCTTCAGTACTATTATAATATTTGGTCATAAAAGCTACAGAACCAATTTAGGTCATTTTTCCGTTGTTCCCAGATTATCACGACAATATAACGACCTGGTTAAAATAATCATATCATAGTTATATTTGTTAACTCACTTTTACATAGCTACAATTTTTATTTTATTTATTAAGTAAATAATATTAGTTATATTTTATTTTCTTGTTTATTCTTATCTTTCTTAATTGTATCTACTGTATTTTATTGTATATCTATATAAATGCTGCAGTCGATTGTAATTAGTAATTTAGTGTGTTTGTGTTTTGTGTGTGTAAAAAAGGTGTATTTTAACAAATTTCATGTACGTTATACCTATTCATATTATGTACCTGTTGTCAATTCTTTTCTGATAAATGTAAGGATGTGTGTATGTATCAACGCTGAGTACAATTATTTCTGATTGAAGTATTGCAAGTGTTCAAGGCGACCTTGGTAAAGACAGGCAAGCGTTGCAGGAGCCGTATGGTACAGCTGGAGCGAAGCAACTGGAAGGGCAGACCGGGCAAGCGCCTGCGTACCCGTGGGGGTACGTGCAGGAGGACGAGGTGGACCATTGTGATGAACCCGTGTGCTGTAATTGAAATAACTCAATAAGTTTATCTCAATATTGTCATTACATGTTATAAAACAAAGTCCGCCATCGCGTCTGTCTGTCTGTATATTCGAGATAAACTCAAATACTTCTGAACGGATTTTCATGCTGTTTTCATTAATAGATAGAGTGATTTACGTGGAAGGTTTAAGTGTATAATATGTCAAGATTTTTTTGTAAATTAGTTGAAATATAATGATAATTGTTTGAAAAAGTCAAGCCGCCTGGGAGCTTTAGTCGTAAACGCTGCCTAATACCTTTGAGGGCAAAGCAATTAACGCCATTTCAATAATGATTACTAAAACATTTCTTAGCTTTTGATAAAGGAATATATTGAATAAGCCCTTGTTACAGCATACTGGTAGGTGTTTTGTAAAGCATGCGGTACAAGTAAAACTTTGTCAACAAGCACATACTGGTAGGTATGCTTCGACAGTCTCTTTAAATCCGATTTACTTGAAAGCTTTAACGTGTTACCGACGTATTGTTACACAATATCAATTGAGATTAACTGAGACTGTGGTGAAGCTTTCCTATTACTTAGATAAATAAATCTTAAATTTTGTCGCAAAATAATGACTAAATCTGGTCACCAGACCTGGTACAATATTGCTGTCGCAGTTAAGGTACGTTGAACATGATCATCATTTGCAATGGCCATTTCAAATTATGCGCACTGCACTTTTCATTAATAGTCGATACAGTCATAGCGACGGACTTTACTTTGGAATACATAATACAAATAGAATGCACAACCGTAATATATGGATATTTAACGCATGTCAATTTTATTGATGTATCTATACATATAATAAGGATGTAAATCTTACGTATCTGTACTTTTTACGTTTTTGTAAAAAAATTGTTGCAGGTGTCTTGGAATAAGTAATAACGTACATTTTAATTATTTTTTAGAAATGTCTATCTGTCTGTCTGCTTGTACGAACATGCATCACTGCTAAAATACTGCATTCGCGATAAAACCTCACCAAGAACATCATAAAGCATATCCTCGAGTAACATTTAGCCTTGAAACTAAGTACGAGAGAAAAATAGATAAGAAAATGGACTTAACACATTCAGATGACTTTATATATCGCTGTTTTTTTACATATTCACGCGGAACAAGTCGCGGGCACAGCTAGTTATTAAATAAAGTAATACAATATAATCAACTGACCCTGATAAAACTGGTGATTACGCAATGCATGACGTCATACGCAGGACAGTTTAAGTACACGCCCTGAGCCGGTAGATCCTGGGTAAGACACGCCATCTTTAACTGCTGTACTGCTGAAAGCCACTCGGGGTAGTTCTTTGCGAACTGATCGAAGTAATCTGACACCTTCTTTTTGTCGACGTTGTCGCCATTCAACCACCCAGACTCTTTGAATATGCACTTCATTTTATCACACTGTGGAATCACAAACGCTTCTTAGTTTTACTTGCTTTTTTGATTTGTCAACTCTTACTATAGAGATTACGACAAAATATATTGTTTTCTTTTTACAATTAATTACAGAAAATATAATAAAACACAAGAGATATGAATGCAAGAAATCTAAATAAATATAATTAAAATCTAGTAAACTATTTGCCAAGCATCTATGTATAATATCCGGCTTCTGATTTGGCAAGTCGCGTAGAAGAGCGAAATAGTCAGCCAAATTCAGTTAGCCAGCCCACGACGCGGCGTAGTGGCGATTTCAAACTCTAAGATATCCACAGTTATATATTTTCCCACATACAGTAGAAGAACATTTTCAGGGTCAGATTTCCTCACGATGTTGTCCTTCACCGTCAGCCGATAATGTTACCAATTTAAATTAGTCAATGTACTCGAATTCCGAAAAATTTGGTAATGGTGGGTTCGAAACTGAGGACATTAGGTTGATATTCCACCGGTCAAACCACTAGACCACCATGATTACTCCTGTTAATGTCATAAGCTATATCATCACCTAAGATTATACGCTATACGTATAATTATATATACATACATACAAAAATTTATATTATATTATCCGAACATTGTGAATACACATCATAAAAGAAATCCAATATATAAAGTATTGTGTGCAGTTATAGATACACATTTTAATCAAGGCTGTTTCCTCGGTATCTATAGATAGTATGAAAGCTAAAACTAAACTTATAGTTTAACAATTATCGTAAGTAAGAATATGCCGACCTATCAATTCAATATTGTAAACCAAATGAACGGCTGAAGACTAATTCTGCAGTTTATTCCCAGGTATTCCATTTTTGTTTACAAAAAATGTATTTCAAACTCTCTAGTAAACCAGGCTGAAGTGAACAAGACCTAGGCAATCGGTTGAATAATCAGTATAAATAACAGCTCCACACGCGTTAATCCGCCGGTACAAGCTGATTTAACTCAAATAGGTACTGAATACTTAGGCTACTTACTTCAGATGCAGAAGTGTCACACTTTGTAGAAACCTCCGCTGGGATTATCTTCGGGTTGCCGATGCATGAATATATCTGAAATATATACCAATCACTGTATTTTATTTTATTGAAAACTAGTAATTTTTCTATACTCTAAAGAAGTGTTTAATTTTTGAAGATTTTATTATCTTTAATTTAATTTAAATACAAAGGAATAAATGAATATCAAATAGGAATTGTCGTAAGAATTTACAAAAGATATAAACGAGTACGTGCGTACGTCTTACACATTGATATAAAATGAAGACAATATCTTTGTTTGTCTTTTATGCATTTCAACATCATTCATAATGGCGACGAAATATAGGGTTGTAGATCGCATGCCCGTGAAGGTGTATCAGTTAGTGCATCCGTTTTACATAAGTTTTGCGTTTTGCGAGTCATAAAAAGCGATTATAAAATAGAATTTGAAAATGTTATTGTTTGTTTTGAAATCGTTAATTACGCCGTGAGTTCGCTCCTCTCGGGATATTGTACTGTAGTTGATTTTAAGGTAAACAGTGTGTTATTAATAATTTTTCAATAAGTCACTGCTACATTTACTGCTAATAGTTTCAATTTGAATGTAGAATTAGTACTACTAGATATAAGACAGAACAAGTATAAAACTTTCTCTCAACATAATTCCCTGATTAAATGCGAAAGGGTCACAAATAGAAAACAAAACGTCACAAATTGATTTCACGTTTTAATGTGATAAAAATGATACTAAGTTTTGCATTTTGTATACAGGCGCCAAATATAATATAACATTAAATGCAGTTTTACTACGTTTAAATACCCTACTAACTATAATATACGATATGCCTAAAGCTAATGTAAGATAATACAACAACAGACATAAATAAATTTCCAAACATTAAATGACGTTTCTGTAAATTAAAAAAAATGTTATTTTGTAGTACTTCTCTGTATTTAATCAGCGTTATAATTGTTTAGAAACTACTAAAACATTTATACAAAACTTCCTTACTATTTGCGGAGTTTCACCACAGAATATTCTCGGAGTTTCAGGTGCTGCAGCATTCGCAACCTGGAAATAAAATACTGCGTTTCAGTTGACGTAACTTCAAAATTTTCAGTAAACTCGATTTTTCGACAAAAGACGATAGTAGCGTATTTGCTAATGAGTGAGTACGAAATAAACTTGAGAACCAGTCCATGTCATCACTTTTATACTTATTTACAGTAAATATCTGGTGAAACATAATAATTATATAACAAGAATATAATGTATATAGTGTAAATAATCAAAGACATGACAAACTCACGTATTAAATATAGCTCTGCTCCTATCGTTAGCTAAATAGGTCACATTTAAACCCACAATAATTATTAGTTATCCGGTAACAAAAAAAAAACAGGATGGGTCTTAAAGGTACGTGTGGTAAGGTAAGTGAAATGTTCGTATTACATAGGAACATTTTAATTAAAAAAAATATAACAAAACCAACAAGACTCCATTCCAGTACGGACCGCGCCCGACGTTGCCTAACTGTGGTGATCGGACGAGAGCTGGTGTTTTCAATAGTCTACCCGACACAGTGTTTACCCCCACCACTTTTCGTCACACAAAGAGGTGACCGATCAGAATTTCAAAGCCCTCCTATACAACGTTTAAATAAAACCTTGTGCCTTGTGTACCGTTTAAAATTGATCATGAAAACAAAATATTAAGTACACTATATTTAATGTTAGGTATAAAATAGCTTTTGACCAGTCTCATCAGATGTAAATTGGCTAACTATCCGAAAGTAACAAGTCATTTAACTTACAAATGAGACCGTCTCTTAAATGCATAGGCCACAGTGACCGATAGGGGATTTTCAAAGTGAAAAGAAGTAAACGCCAGGTAATCAATCATACGGATATATCCTTATGGAACTTTATGATTCTATCAAGACGCTTACCTTTAACATAAACTTAAATTACTAAGACTTATATATATATATATATATATATATATATATATATCACTATATTCTATAAAACAGAGTTGTCTGCCACATCTGTCTGTTCGCGATAAACTCAACAACTACTGAACGGATTTTCATGCAGTTTGCACCATTAGATAAATTGATTCACGAGAAAGGGTTAGGTATATAATTTGTCAACGTTTTTTGGTATTATGGGATAATGAGTCTGTCTAAAAACTGTCGGGGTAATTGACAATCAGTCGGGGTAATTGACAATCATTTAATTTGTAATTAAAAAATATTGAAGCCATTATCTCAAGTTGGACCAAACTACACATAAAAGCCAACTTTCATGAAGATTTGTTGAGTAGTTTCAAAGTTCATCGTAGACATAGGTACATCATGACACTGGATTTTGATATATTTAAGTTAACCTACACCTTAAAACAAAACAAGTATTGATAAAAATATAAAAATATTAATAAGAATAGTGATTATTAAGAGAAAAGAATCCAAATGAAATCGACCGAGAGGATAATATAAAAATAATATGTTAATATTAATACATACCGCAATGAGGCAATATAAAAACATTAATGATTTAATCATATTTAAGCTTGCGAACGAGACTCGCGTCCAAGTCGTCAAGTTCACTGTCAAATGAGATAATTTTATGAGCACTCGTTTATTGTATCGTCGTTTGTAGCACAGGTCAAATGTGAACGGAATGTCAATAGAGTTTAATCACTGCCTACATAATACGATAGAATAGACAAATAAAGCAAATA
Source organism: Antheraea yamamai (assembly GCA_036509395.1). Classification (NCBI taxonomy): domain Eukaryota; kingdom Metazoa; phylum Arthropoda; class Insecta; order Lepidoptera; family Saturniidae; genus Antheraea; species Antheraea yamamai. The sequence continues at coordinate 20,043,920 of AP028446.1, forward strand.
AAAACACTTGTTTCGACATCTTGAACTCGTTTACCTTGAAATTACCATTATTGTGGAATGTAAAATCGTATACCGCGAGATATATAAGTCAGTCTCAGCTGCATGCGATTACTTAGTAGTATGTAATGATAGCGACCTGAAGTATTGCCTAAATTACCCAATCAACAAACAGTTTTAGTGACTCGCTTTGTAGTGTTATTTTTATCTTCTACTGGCGGGCCCGGCAGACGTTGTCCCGCCCTGATTATAAAAAAATCCTAGACAAATTATATATCAAAACGTTCCTCGTGATTCACTTTATCCACTGGTGAAAACCGCATAAAGATCCGTTTAGTAGTTTTTGAGTTTATCGCAAACAGACAGACAGACAGACGCGGTAGGGGATTTGTTTTATATTTTATATTATATAATATAAATATAAATCATTACATAGTATAAAACAAAGTCCCCTACCGCGTCTGTCTGTCTGTCTGTTCGCGATAAACTCAAAAACTACTCTACAGATTTTCATGCGGTTTTCACCGGTGGATAGAGTGATTGATGAGGAATGTTTTAGTATATAATTTGTCAAGGAGGTTTTCATAATCAGGGCGGGACAACGTCTGCCGGACCCGCTAGTATAAATATTAGGTCTTTACCTATGAAATTGCCGTTTTGTATGAAAAAATTTAAACGATTTTTTTTCATGTTTTTTTATTTGTATTAATTGAAGTAATCACCCATGCAATCAATGCATCTTTGCCAACGCAGTGGCAGTTTATTGATGCCCTTCTTAAAGAAATCAGCTGGACGGGAGGCAACAAATTCTTCAAAGGCATTTTGTACTGCCTCTCGAGTATTTAATTTTTTTCCCGCCAAGGAGTTATCCAAATCCTGGAAAAAGTAGTACTCTGTAGGCGCAAGGTCTGGTGAGTAGGGCGGATGACGGAGAACTTCCAACCCCAGTTCTTGCAACTTGGAGACCGTCTGCTGTGCAGTATGAGGTCGCGCGTTGTCGTGCAGGAGCAGCAGAGACGAGCGATTGACCAAGCTGGTTGGAGATGTGCCAGCTTCTCCATCATTGTGTTCAGTTCTTCACAGTACACATCTGTAGTAATGCTCACCCCGTTTGGTAAGAAGCTGTGATGAATCACACCGGCGCTAGACCACCAAACAGTGACCATCACTTTTCTAGGGGTAAGTTTTCGTTTAGGGCATTGTTTAGGTGCTGAACCAGGATCCAACCAACTTGCTGAGCGCTTGCGGTTATCAAACAGAATCCATTTTTCATCACAGGTAACAATGGGGTTCAAAATTCCTTCATTTGTGTGTCTGTTGAGCAGTGCAAGGCACGTCTCGACGCGTACTTCGCGCTGGCGATCATTGAGTTCGTGGGGCACCCATTTGTCAAGCTTTTTTACCTTGCCAATTTGACGCAAATGGACCAATATTGTTTTGACGCTAACGTCGAAAGCTGCTGCTAATTCAGCCGTAGATTGTGTATCATCAGCTTCCACAATCGCCTTTAATTCGTCATTGTCGACCAAAGTCTTCGGACGACCGCGAGGTTCATTTTTCAGGTCGAAATTCCCAGAACGGAAGCGAGCAAACTAATAACAGGTGATGCGTTGGTTTGTAGTGTTAGCTCCGTAAACGTCGTTGATGTTGCGTGCCGCTTGTGCCGCGTTGCTGCCACGACGGTACTCATATTCCATAATTACTCGAATTTTTAACGTATCCATGATGACAAAAAAGATTGAAATGCGATGAAAATGTAACACTAATCAAGAAACAAATGACTACTTTTGGAAAAAGAGTTCCATGTTTTTAAAATAAAATTAATTTCCAATTAGAATTCTTAGCCAAACAAAAATTATTTTTAATTTGAAATGGCCTGTACTGCAGAACGGCAATTTCATAGGTAAAGACCTATTATAATATAATATAAATAATATAATATAATAAGATATACATATAATAAGAATGTAAATTTAACGTGTCTTTTTCGATTATCGTGAAAAAATATGTTCCAGGTGTCTAAGAATAAGTAATAATACATAGTATAAAACAAAGTCCCCTACCGCGTCTGTCTGTCTGTCTGTTCGCGATAAACTCAAAAACTACTGAACGGATTTTCAAGCGGTTTTCACCCGTGGGTAAAGTGATTCATGAGGAACGTTTTGGTATATAATTTGTCAAGGATTTTTTTTATGATCAGGGCGGGACAACGTCTGCCGGGCCCGCTAGTAAGTAATAAAATACATTTTAATCATTTTTAGAAATGTCTGCCTGTTTGTATGAACACGCATTACTGCTAAAGTACTGAGTTCACAATAAAACCAAATCATTCATTAAAATCGGTCCACTTTATTAAAAGTTATTGTAATTTTAATGACGACGCGGCATACGTTGGTTAAACGCGCTAATCTCAGGAACTACTGGTCCCACTTGAAAAAATATTTCAGTGTGTTTCGTGTTAGATAGCTTATTTAATAAAAGTCATCTCTTCTTTCTCTGGCAATATTCGAGATCCATTCTGCAAACGTAAATGGATTGCTAGGAAAGCTAAAATAAAAAAGGAAAGCTAAGTTTCTAATGAGAGTTCAACAAACAGACTCAAAGTAGCATTAAACAATTTTAACCAACCAATTTTGAACTTCTGGTAACAAATCTTTAAAAATTATTACAATACAAATCTACTCGGTACATATACTGATCTGTTAAACAAAAGTTTTTTTTTATATATTATAGGAGGCAAACGAACAGACGGGTCACCCGATGGTAAGTGATCACCACCGTCCATAACACTAGCAACACCAGGGGAGTCACAAGTGCGTTGCCGGCCTTTTTGTGCGTGTGTTGGCGAGCCTAGGCCAAACATTTGTACCACAGGTTTAAAATCGGTAATTTTTATTCAAAATTTGATATTATTTGTTAGTTTAAAGCTTAAAATATAACTTATTCAATATGTATTTAGCGAAAGTAAGATACTCCGGTCGTTAAGTTGCTTTTTCGGGTATTATTTTTGCATCTTTTGAATACACTGCGGCATGTGAAACGTGCTTACATTGGCTGTGTTTCAAACAAACTAAACAAAATAAAAGCTCACATTTCAAGTGAGCTGTTATTTACCGAGACGTATTTTTAGCGCCGACCCGATATCTATTATTAAATGACGATGTGGTCTAAGATGATAAACACACCAACCTATAGCCGGCACACACCAACAGGTGTTTGGCGACAGATTCTCTACCAACACTTCGTTTAGCTACATCATTAGTGACTTTCAATGTATTGAAATATTCTGAACATTCCTAAATTGAAATTTCAAAACTATAGAACTAACTGTCATTGATAAATTGTTTTAAGTTCGTCCATCTTTATTATATAGCAAAAAATATTGGTTAACAATCCTCAGAAGTCTAATTAGTATTTTATAAAATATTTGGGGGACATTTTTTCTAAAAACAATATTTTTGCCAAATCATTCAGGAAAATGGCTAAATTGATAACGATTTTAACTTTGACCTCGAATAACTTTTGACAGAGTTGATTCTTCGAACAATGATATCAGAACTTTTTTTTTGGAGCATCCAATTCTCTACGAAAATATTCGATGGAAATTGCAGAGCAATAATTTATGGTTCATTAGTTACAAAAATTAGATTTATTTTTTTCCTGTGTTATTCTTAGGGAAAATCCAAAAGTGCGATGCCGTCAATCTTAATATTAATATCAAGGGCTCATATTTTGAGAGGCCTATTTTGGCATCTAAACGAAACTTTTGGGGCTGGCACAGAGAAAAAAAGTTTTTTTTTTAAACGCACTCATATTCAATTTATATTCCAACTACGATGGTCGCAATAGTTGGAATTTACTAATATGTGACGGTAAATTTCAGTTACATAGTCTTTATTATACAAAAAAAAAATTACAAAGATTTTATTATTTACTAGCTGTGCCCGTGACTTCGTCAGCGTGGAACCTTATGTAAAAAACAGTGATTAATAAAGTCATCTGAATGTATTAAGTCCATTTACTTATCGGCTGAGTGCCTTAAGCGCTCGCTTTAGTAGTCCGGTGAAGCTTTAAAGACCTTGTCAGGCCAATAGCATAGCCAGTTCGAGAAAAAAAAATTACTTATCTACTTTTCTCTCGTACTTTCGCCGCGCCGTCATTAAAATTACAATAACTTTTGATAGAGTGGACCGATTTTAATGTAACATATACTAAATTATTCTGTAAGAGATGCTTTATGGCTTTCTTGGTTTGGTTTTATTGTGAACCCAGTACTTTAGCAGTGAAGCGTGTTCATACAAACGGACAGACATATGTAAAAATTATTGAAATGTATTTTGTTACTTATTCCTAGACACCTACAACAATTTTTTTCACGAAAACCGAAAAAGTAGAGACATGTTACATTTACATTCTTATTATACGTACTCCTAATTCGATTGTTTATAAACTCACAATGTCAAGGGTTCTACGTCTGAGGATTATAAAAATATTGTTTATTTACAAAAAAATTAAATAACAAGTAAAAAAATATTTTGTTTTTTTACGCAAGATTATTCTCATCCTTCAAGACCATGTATTTAATTATTCGTATTACATTCTGGTATATAAGATCAAACTAAATGCTGTAAAATTATATTCAATACACATAATTATATAGTTATGTACTCTCTTACCACGACGATATTATTTATTTTACGTATCATTTTGTTTATAAAACCAGTCACTAATAGTTTAAACAAGAAAGTTGGTGTCCTTGATCCAAATGAAATTTGTTTAACTAACATATTTCACGACATATATACACAAAGATACCGTAGAAACGAAGACAACGATATCGATAACCACGAAGTGTCACTATGTACAACATAATGTGTGCACAAAATATATGCATTAAAAAAAATAGTCACTTATAAGTATCGCGAAATTTCAAATTTGTTGAAAATGTTGAAAAATTAGTAAGAGCGATAAGTATTGAACTTTGATCATAAATATCTTTCAAACGCTTATTCTAATCGACTAAGCATAACAGACCTTTTTGTAGAGCATTTAATTTCCTGCAGAAATATGTATTGCGCATTTCACAACGTTCATTTATCAACGACTTAAAAAATTCAGAAGCAAAAAAGAAATGTACCTTAAAATCTTTAAATTTCAATCTTAAATATCTTTAAAATGGCGAGGCGTGCGAAAAAAATGAAGGAAACCTTTTTTGTAGAACGTTCAATTTCCTACAAAAAACTCTTGAAAAATTTTGCTGTACGAACAACGAATGGTGAGATATGATTTTTTTTGTATGGGACTAAAGAAAAAAAGAAAAACTCTAATGCGCCACCTCTTAATAGTAATATTAAGAGCTGAAACTTTAACACAATTTTTTTTTCATCATCTCAGACGATATTTTCATGGTAATTAATAAAAAAAATTAAAAGTTTTTTTTGGCCCACCCTAATATATACATATATATATACCTAGTCTTGTCATAAATACTATAACAAAGAAATAAAATCTATTGCAAATAACATTTATTACTTTTACAGTGTGTTAGTTTAATACATAAATATAAAACAATTAAAAATATAAAAAGGTTTCCATTGGCTGCAATACATACCTTTAAACGCTGCGGCCAGTTATCAATAGAAGCACGCACTCTTTCCATGGGAAAATTCTTCACTGCCAATCGTACGGATTGTTTTAGGGACTCCAAATTATCATGGCGTTTAGAGAAAGCCGTACTCTTTAAAACTGACCATAAATCGGATTCCAGCGGATTAAGATCGGGACTAGACGACGGCCAGTCTTCAGCTCTGATGTAGTCCGAAACGTTCGTTTCCAACCAAGACTGCGTAGACCGAGCTTTATGACCCGGCGCCGAGTCTTGCTGGAAGGACCACTCTTGGTTATTGAACATGGTGTTGTTAAGGGGCTTTTCAAGAATGGTATCTTGATACACTTCTGCCGATATTTTGATACTTTTCTCACAAAAGTATGGCTCAGTCACTCCTACATAGCTAATACCCCACCAAACCATTACTGAAGTCAGATAGTGCCCACGTTGCACTCTGTCGACTAATTGGGAAGTTTCCTTAGAGCTTTGAGCATAAATACGGTCACTTTGTTTGTTAAAATGTTGCTCAGTTGTAAAAAATTTCTCATCCGTAAACAAAATTTTTCTGTGACCTCCCTTTGCGTATCGCTTAAGTAGTTGTTTCGATATTACCACTCTATTCTTTTTAAAATTATCAGTTAAAAAATGACCAGTACGTCTCCTATAGGCTGAAAGTCCTAAGTCATCTTTTAAAGTACGCGACATGGTTCTAGGTGCTATCTTCATCTCCCGAGATAAAATCTTTTGCTTTCGGACAGGATTTTCTTCGAATTCTTTCCCTTACTGCTTTGACCACCTTTTTCGTACGAACACTACGTGGACGGCCAGATCTTTTTCTGTCACAAACAGAGGAAGTCTCATTGTACCTATTAATAGCCCGGTACACAAACATTTTACTAATACCAAGCGCATGGAGAGTTTTAAATATTGCATTTGGCTCCATACCTACTTTGTGTAATGCAATCACAGCGATTCGGTTCGCTTTATCACCCCACTCCATTTTAATATCGCAAAATATTGTACAATGTTTTGGCGCCAGAATGAGAAAACTCAATCAATAATCATATAAAAATAACAGATTCCAAATTTGAATGTAATATTTTGTTTATTTTTAATTGTAACAGTATTTATGGCCAGATTAAGTACATATGTATGTATATATACCTAGTGGTGGTCATATTATTAGAAACACTTGCTAAGAATAAAGAAAGTATAACTTCAACGTACAAATGTTCGTAAAAAATATACACATTCAATAATTAATAAGCATGCAATAATATAGCCACTCAAATAAAAAACTTATTAAATTTTTTTTTTTTTTATATCATAGGAGGGAGGAAGGGAAGGGGAAAGTAGAAGGGGAGGAGAGGTGGGTGTCCGGCGCTCTCACTGACCGAACGAAACGCAACAATGCAAGCACTGTTACTTCACGTCGGTTTTCTGTGGGAGGGTGGTACTACCCCGGGCGAGCCGACCCATTTATGCTGAAACCAACAATAGTTTCAGCGTGGCTCTACCACCTACAAAATGCATAAAATAAAATCATATCTTACTTTTAATTACAAAATGAGTCTTACACATGTAAGAGTTTATTTTCTGTTACTGGCCGCTTGGACGCCTAATTAGAAACATTTAAAAAAAGCATACATAGCTTGTTCTTATTTTGAAAATGGAGAATAACATTTCTTTCTTGGCTTTTTCTATTATTTTAGCGGCAATTTAATCTGAATTTTATTTTGTACGAAATGGGCAAAAATAAAAGTTGTGACGCGTCAACTAGGCAAATAATTGTTAATTTACATATAGATCATAAGTGGGCGTACAGAAGAATATCTGAGTATTTAAATTGTTCTGTTAAGAAAGTTTTTAATGCAATTGATTATTATAAAACACATGGAACTGTTGAAAATGTTCTTAGAAAGGCTCGGCCAAGAAAAACCTCTCCCAGACAAAGATACGCTAATCACTCGCCTGATGACCCGAGAAACATCTCGTCAAGCCTGATAAACCGAAGATTAGTGGAAGCTGAATTGTTTGGAAGAATCTCTCGAAAGGTAGTCCGGTGAAGCTGTTAAGACCTTGCTAGGTCAATAGCGTAGTCAGTTCGAGAAAAAAAAATCTCGAAAGATACCGCTTCTTACCAAGCAACATCGAGAGAAGCGATTATTATTCGCTAAAAAATATGTTAATTGTATGGTACGAGAATGGAAAAAAGTGTTATTTTCAGATGAAACAAAAATAAATATGGTAAATTCCGATGGCAAGCGCGCTATGTTAGATGTCCTGTAATTTTTTTTTTTCGAACTGACTATGCTATTGACCTGGTAAGGTCTTTACAGCTTCACCGGACTACTTGTCCTGTAAAGAGTGTTTTTAATTATAAATACACAAAGAGTATAGTCAAGCACGGTGACGGTAACATTAAAGTGTGGGGGTGTTTTTCCGGATGTGGAGTTGGACCCATTCGGAAGTTTGAAGGTACAATGGATCAATGGCTATACAAAAATATCTTAGAGCACACAATGATACTCGGACGATCACTTGCCCGTAACCTGTTTGTTTTTCGCGATGTGTGTTTGTGTTAAATGTTTCCTTAGTGAACAGCGTATATCCGTTTTAGACTGGCCAGCAAATAGTTCGGATTTAAACCCGATAGAAAATCTTTTGGTATATTGTTAAAAAGAAAGTCTCAAACAAACGTAACACCTGTCAAAACGAACTATATGAGGCATAGAATTCAATCACACTAGAAAAATGGATAAAATTGATTGAATCAATGCCATGTCGTTGCAGTGCTGTTATAGAAAATAAGGGATACCCCACTAAATATTAATTATAACTATTGGTAGGCTGTAGATAGTAACTATTTCGTAAACAACAATACTAATTACTAATACTTAAAAAAATATTGTTTTTGATACTTTTTTGTTGTTGTTTCTAAGTTAATGTTAGATGACCATTATTGTTCACACCTTAAAACTGATTAAATAATGTTTGTCCGTAATGTAATATTGAAACTGCACTTGTGTAGTGGGATTTATATTGTTTTTTCTAATAAATGATAAATCGTTGAACATATTGTCCTATTTATTGTTTAATTTCAAAATGAAAACGATTGCGGTGAAGTGTCTTACATAATGTCAAAGGCTGTTGGTAGTGTTTCTAATAATACGACCACCACTGTATATACTAGCTGTACCCCGCGGCTCCGCACACCTTTTTTTTTAAATGTATCAAAGAAATGTAAAATTGTAAGTAGGTGTGTACATTACAGAAATACTTTTTCATAAACATTTGTAACTACGACACGCACGCCATCTACTGTAACATGTAACGTGTACAGTAGATATATGAATACTAATAGTATGTCGAATGGGATGGTATTTGTCATCAGCAACATACCTGGAACTTCAACCTACTATATATCACACTCAGTGCTCACTAACACTATATAAGAAAGTAATGAAAATTTTAAGCTATACATTATCGAACAATATGTCTTAAATCTTTTATTATATAGATATAATATGCCCATATTGTCGATATACTTAAGTTATTCTTATACGTTGCTTTAATCACTGAGTTATGTAGACGCAAACGCGGTAAATAAAACAATATGGACGCCAAATTGACCAAAAAGATGATATAATTAATATTACATACAAATATATGACTTTCAACTATGTGTGTTTATTCTTGGAGTCCAGTAAAGCACACGTCTCACGCCATTGTAACATATTTTTGATCAATTTCACACCGACGAATGCACAGGTAGCAGTTCATCACTACATAGTGTACCAATTCAAATCTTCTTCCGAGCCCGCTTGTTATCTGCCCGTAAAAGTCGGTCCAACCGAATAAGAGATAGTAGGATATTGCGGACGAAGTCTTGAGTAACAAAATAAAAGTCTAAGTTACTTCTTATAAGGTGAGTTATCTGCCAGTGAAAGTCCCGTGAAAATCAGTTCAAGCGTTACGGATATTCCACTGCGGCCAAAGGCAAACAAAAAACCAAAATTACTTTTTATGAGGTCTGCTATCTACCAGTGAACACCACGTGAAAATCGATCCAACCATTTTGGAAATAGCAATGCGAACGAAGCCGAGGACAAATAAAATAGAATATGTCAACCGCTATAATTTCGGCTATCTGCCAGTAAAATTATCGTTAAAATAGGTCCAGCCGTTTTAGAGATAACCCAGAACGAACAAACAAACAGACAAAATATAATAATATAAATGAGTAGACGGAATATAAAAAACATTTTTCTGGTCATTTGTAGCCATAAGCCATTCATTGAAAAGTTGTTAATTTAATTGTACATACACAAACTTTATTTTTATAATACGTAATAGATTACAAATAAAATATTGGAAATAAAACTAAAGTAGAATAAGCTTTTTGAATAGGAAAACAAAATAAACTTTGAAAATGTTTGCGATAGAAACTTACCACGTTACCATGGCAACGTATATAACACTGACGCTAACGAAATCTCTCAAAAGGAACAAAATGTGCCCGATTTTGAAACATTCTTCATTGGTGGTCCGCTCCTATTGGTCGGATCGGGATGATATAAAGCCTTCCTCGATAAATGAGCTATGTAAAACCGAAGGATTTTCTCAATTCGGACTGGTAGTTCCTGAGATCATAGCGTTCAACCAAACAAATAAACTCTTCAGCTTTATATATTAGTATAGATAGATAGCATAGTTGGTATTAATTATACTCAGCAATTGCAGGCTCAAATTAATAACACAAGGAAAAATAAAATAACAAATGTCTTCAAAAATATATCTTAATTATATCACAATAATTATTTTCCATTATCATCATGGACTGCGAAGAAGTTTCTCTTCAACATTGGCAGTGACTCTTCATCATTAACTGGCAGCTTGTTCTCAAAGTGCGGGTACTTTGGGTGCCACCAATCATATACGAATATATTAACAACTGTATCCAAAACAACTGTGCATTCTGGTAAAATGTCTTTAGATACATAAAAGCCGGTGTTGAACCCCAGGTGCAGCCGGTGATGTCTGAATCCTTGGGAAAGCACCACACTCACCGAAGATAGAGTCATACCCATCAATGGTGGAACTTCGTAGAAGTTTTGACACGTCACCTATAAAGACAGTTATATATTAATATTTTACTGAATTGCAGATTTATTAGATGACAGAATCACTTGATGAAGCAAATCTTGTTAATTCATATTAAATACAAGACATTTAGAACATTTATTCTCAAAGTATTTATCCTCAACATGTTAAGTATAACTATAAAGTAAGTAAATTGTTTATTTGCGGGAGTAAGTTCCATCATTAAATCGTGAATACGGAATGGTATATTGAATAGAAATATAGGGGATGCTTTTCCATGTATGTATGTTCAAAAATGTGAGAAAAAAAATATTATTCACTAGCTTTTAAAATCAAAGCGTAACAAACTCAAATTCCCATTTATAATATCATTCGCTAGGAAATTTGGGTTGCAATTTTTTTTTTTTTTATTATGCGAAGGTTTAAAAAAATTAGTATTTTTCATATTTTAATAGGTCACTGAAATTCGGGTAAATAGCTTCAATCTTACGATGCCGCAGAAGTGACTAGGAGCATTATCCAACATTAAAACAGCCTACAATTTCAATTATTTATCTTTCAATACGTTTCTAGTTAAGGAACAAAACATTTTGAAATTCATTATTATTGGAACTTCGTTATATTCATATGTGATCGAGTTGACTATAAAGGCCTATACAGGTACAGTTTCGGCTTATATTAAAACCTCGGGGAGAGGCGGTATTATTTAGGCGCGATATTATTAACTCGAGAGTTGAGCGGCAGCAGTTTTGGTCAAGGTACAATATAGGCTTAGATACAATAAACTCTATTTTTCATTATTACATACTATAAAACAAAGTCCGCTACCGCGTCTGTCTGTCTGTCTGTTCGCGATAAACTCAAAAACTACCGAACGGATTTTTATGCGGTTCACCAATGGGTAGAGTGATTCATGAGGAACGTTTTAGTATATAATTTGTCAATGATTTTTTCATAATCAGGGCGGGACAACGTCTGCCGGGCCCTCTAGTTTAAACTATTTTGACGCTTACTTGATTGTTACCTATTATAAAAGTTTGTTAGATATATGAAGTGTAGAGGTAAGGAGAACCATCTCTGTGTATGAAAAAGTGTCCGTCAGAATGTGTTAAATTAGGGTGGCGTTACAGGAGGCGGCTGGCTGTGTTCCCAGCTTGCCTCCCTATAATGTCGGAACCTGGCGACCACCTTGCTAGGCTGCCGCAGGGGCGATTCTCAGGTAAGATAGCAGGACAGATCCCTGGCCACCTCTACCATGCGACGGACGGTACACCGTGGGGTTTTATCAGTGCGAGTAGAACATAACCCACTCTCTCCCCCGGGAGGGTGGCGTATCCATAATGGATTTCCCCACGTTAATAAAAAAAGAGTGGCGCTACAGTAACAACATGGTTCATTATTGTTCAATTGTTTCAACAAGTGTTATAAAAGTAAACACTCAAAAATCACTAAACATATTGATAGCAAAGATTGTGTTAGCACTTTCCGTACTATTGACTACATGGGGGGGTGTTACTATTGACCTGACACGCCATTGGTCGAAAGTTACAGGCCGGTCGTAACTTGACTGAAGGCTATAAAAGGCGAGTTAGTCGAGGCATTAGCGCGTAGTCCGGCGGGTAGTCCGGTGAAGCTGTTAAGACCTTGCTAGGTCAATAGCGTAGTCAGTTCGAGAAAAAAAAAAGCATTAGGGCATTCTCTCGAATGGCCTTCACTAGGGCGTCTGTCTGGAAGCTTGTATTGCGTGATTGGCGTTGTATTTCGTGAATTCTTTCCAATTTCCATTATTATTCCTATTTCCTTGGGTTTTTATGATTTATTGTGTTACTTGAGTTATATAATTGTTGATGTGAGTTTTCGTGTTGAGATTTGAATCTTTTTTTTGTTATATAAATCCATTTCTGATAGCTAAAAATATTATTTAAAGTTCACAAAAATTTTATCACAGTCCACGTTTTCTGACAGCTGTTATTTTAGGTTATATTCACAAAATTATTTCGGACTATCCGTAACCTTTGCCTATGCTAGCACCATTTTGGAGGGTCTTGGAATTATTGTTTACTGCTTAGAATTGGACACTTTTCCAACATGTCCCCCATATGAGATAGTTCCCTTACCTCTACCCTGCATAGTTAGGTACAGATTGCTAATTTTGGATCTGCAAAGAATGTATAGAAAGTGGTCACAAATGTTTTACCCGCTAAGTAGAAGCGTTTACTGTAAATTAAAATTTATTAAATTACTTACTAATAACTAGTACTAGTTTACTCTAGTGATATGATTTTACTGTGTCTAAAGAACTACGTATTTAATTGGGATTTATGGTGGGCTATATTCAATTCTACTTAATTTTATAGTTACTGCTTAATAATTAATAATGTAAAATATGCTGCCTACATAAAAGAAAGAAAAAAGTGCCTGGGAAGTACCTACAACTTATTCGTGGTATATACGGTCAAGCCAAAACACACGTTAGGTCCGAAGCTGGAGTTACTGATGATTTCAATGTGACTGTGGGTTTACACCAGGATACAGCTTTGAGCCCTTATTTATTTCTTGTTATGGATGCATTAAAATCAGACATACAGGAGGATATACCTTGGTGTATGCTGTTTGCTGATGATATTGTTCTTGTCGGAGAAGATGCTGCCGAGGTCCAGAGCAGGCTGGAAAATGGCGAGAAAAACTAGAGAATGTTTGGTTTGCAAATTAGTAAAACAAAAACTGAACATTTGTTTTACGACTTCGATGGTACATCTAGTTTTTCTCCTGTAGCCTTAAATGGTGTATCATTACCAGCCTGCTCCAATTTTCGGTATCTCGGTTGATTGATACAAAACGACGGTGGCATTGATAAGGACGTGAGGAATAGGATAAATGCAGGATGGATGAAATGGTGAAATGTGTCTGGGGTAGCTTGTGACCCACAAATGCCTTTGAAACTCAAGGGGAAGGTTTATAAAACTATGATAAGACCAGTCATGCTGTATGCATCTGAGTGCTGGGCTACGAAAGAGACGGATGAGAGAAAATTACATGTGGCAGAGATGCAAATGTTAAAGTGGATGTGTGGTGTGACTAGAATGGATAAAATTAAGAATGAGTATATCAGAGGAAGTTTGAAAATAGCACCAGTGACAGAGAAGTTGAGGAGTAATAGGTTAGCATGGTATGGGCATGTGATGAGAAGAGCTGCAAACCATGTAACTAGAAAAGTGTTGAGTATGATTGTGGACAGATATAAGAGTAGAGGAAGACCGAAAAAGGTATGGATGGATTGTGTGAAAAATGATGTGTGCAAAAGGTGTGAATACTGAGATTACATTTGACAGGAAAGTGAGTGGAAAAAGAAAACATGTTGTGCCGACCCTACTTAGATGGGATAAGGGTAATGATGATGATGATGCTGCCTACATAATACTCCAAGTGTCTTTTATCTGTCTTTAAAGATCTCATGAACCGATTGAACCATTTCATAGCTCATAGGAATAATTAACACTTTAATTTTATTTATGTTATCCATACCTGTAATACTTGAGCATCTTCCTCTGAATTCGCATCTATCCTCCCTAATTCTTCTAAGAAATCAACAGCACCTATCTTACCCCATGGACATATTTTTTTAAACTTAAAGAACACAGACCAATATGATACCCCTTTATAGAACCACACATTGATGCAACGTCTCTTAACCAGTTGATGTGGTTTACTATCATGGACTGATTCTTGTGCCACTTTCTTCGTAAATACATCATACGTATGGTACAATGCTCTGATAACTCTTTGACGTAACCCATAAGCCTTATAACTTGTCTCAATACGTAATCTTTCTGGTAACTTTGGGTGGTTTTTACAATATCTTATATATATTGATCTCCAGAAAGACTCTCTTTTGGTTATGGCATACGTAGTTTTGTTGATGGCAGCAAAATTACCAATTTCCTCTGGGCTGATATACTGTGATATCCAGTACCATACTATTTCTGGATAAACAACCCCTGGTCTCTGATAAATTGTATCTTCAGACTTGGAATTGTTTCTTTTCTTTTTATATACCAACTTTTTTATACCATCAATATTGACTTCTTCAGTTATGTCTAAATCATCATTGTCAATTTGATCCCAGGACAGATCCTCTTCTGTAGCTTCAGAGGTTGTGGATTTCTTGACTCTGCTGACTCTCTTAGGAGCATTTGCACAATCATTTATGGTGAAATCTGAAATAATGAATAACAAAATATTGACAGATATAACTTTTTTTATGACATTACTAGATTATTTCCGCCTGCTTCATTGAATATTAAAAAAATGGTTGAGTCAAATCCAAAGAATAAGTAGCTTACAGCCCTTTATGAAAAATTCTGCATCAGGTCATAGATAGCCCTGTTACAATACATTCAGTCGTTTTGACATGATCGAGCCTTAATGAAGCCATATTTTCATTATATACATATAGGCATGTATAAACTATTAAATTGTAGTCTCTAGCTCTTATGTTACTTCTACTATGTTACTTCTACTTCATGATAAGTAATCCATAATAACATACAGAAACTGAAAAAAACATTGGTCTGAAATGTCACTAAGGTCACTAGCATGCCATGAAATACTTTAAAAAAATGTAATATGTGGCCAAGTTTGTATTAGAAAATGTCCTGCCAATATTTAGAATTTATTTCATGTAGCATATAATAATAACAACTCACTGATGATAGAAAGGCTAAATGACTAACACGCAAATACTGTCTGTGGCTATTTTGTCAATTAGTAGTTTCACCAATTATATGTACACTATTTTATGTGTAGGGGATATTTATTATTAATAATAAATAAAAACATTGTGATATTATAAACTTTTACATATTATAATACTCAATATATTGAATTCCTATTTTTCAATCTGAATACGCTATTGGTCTGACGGGCCTTCACAGCTTCACAGGAATAAGTATCTTGAATCCTTCCACATCTTAGGACTACTAAGTAACTGCTACTACTAACTCCTAAATAACTGCATTTGACAAAGTTTACAATATAGCCCTAATGGAAAATTAGATTTTGTAATCTATTACACATTGATATTCCAATAAAATATAATTACCTGTTGGTCGTATTTAAATATATATGGCTGGATTTGTCTTAATAATCTTTGAAAATGGATATTCTATTATTCTATAACATTATAAGTGAATAAAATCTGTCTATATATTATGATCCACTTGCACAGTTTAAAATAATAAATAGATTCCTATTACAGCCGAAAATTTCTATACTATGCTCAGCATGCAAATAGTTACTATTCTCAAGCTGATAGCTAGTCACCGAGTGGTTATATATCTCAAACTTGAACTTAAGCCAGACTACCACATAACATCTGATATGCTTGTAACTAAACACAAATCTCGGGAGATATAATGTACTAAAGAATTGTGTATACATGACATTTACCTATACTCTCGGTATAATAATATAACTTATATATGCAAACTGCTTGTAGTGTACTGATGCAAGATGTTTATAGTTATTTTAATATTTTTAAAATATTAGTTTATGTTTGGAACGATTTGAAAAAAATCGACAGTTCGACTATTCATGGACTTTTTGACACATGCATTTTAATATTTAGCAGTTTATATACATATTTAATGAAGTTTGCTACATTCAAACACATTATATTATTTTAAATGTTGTACCAATGGCTGGCACACACCACTGCTAAAACTGCTTTTATATTAGGTTGTGTTTATGAAATTAAAGCCTTATGAATGTCATAATAAATAATAACAAGCAAATCTTGTCTATTATAGTACACAAGCTTGTCAAGCAATTGATTTGATAAGGTGCTTATAGAAAAATTGCGTTTTTGTGATAAGAAGAAGTAATATGGATATAAAAACAATATTCAATAATAAAGTAACGGTTAACAGTAAATATAGATCTGCAATAATGATAATTGTTTGGTCCATACATGCAGAAACATGGGGTCGAACATTCAATTCAATATTGTACATTAAACGATTTAATTTACTTATTTTTCTACAATTTTTACAAGTATAATAATTTAAAACAACGTATATGAAACATACCGTGAGCTACGATTTTCTTTTGACCCTTCTTCTTTGGCATTTATGTATTTTTTTAAGTTTTATTACAAATAATTCTTGAGCGCGAATATGCATTCAAACTTTATCACTTTTATCACTGCACTTGTAGCAAAATAAAAAACAAATTTAAAGTCAAATAACGGTATGCACTCATGTAGCGCTATAGTATTATTCGCATTTCTTATTTTCATCAACAAATAAATACAACTTTCGAACTAACCATTATGTCTTTTTCGCTTAGATAAAACAAATACTCAGTGTTGCTAAAGCGCTTTAGTACTTTTGCACTATGTAAAGATTACCATTGCACGAAATTTACCTACTTAAAAAACATAGATCACACTTTATACATAATAATGCACTCTGTGGATCACACTACCCATACAAAACATTTGTAAAAATTTCAGTGCTGTTCATGGTGACTTATAGTTATTTTAATAAGAAAATATATGAGAGTAGATTCTTGTTCAAAATTATATTATTAATATTAGTGTGATTATCACATCTATTGGCACTTCAAGCAATAATTGCATATAGTTTCGTATTAATCAAACATATGACGGGCTGCACACGCTCAGTATAACATATCAATATTATATATACACAGACCCACTATACTACTCGTCGCTAGTCACCGGTGACGCGAACATATAAGTTTTTCCCCTACCAATAATCGTTCAATGCAGCTAATGAAGTTTTCACTTCAATTACATACACCTTTTTTTCGATCTGACATTGCTATTCGCCTGACGTGACGTATATTGTAATATTAAACTACTTTAACCATAGCACAATCACTGTATGTCTTGTGTGTATCACACACTGTATCACAATGTGTCTTTGCAACACTTTAGATGGCAGTGTTTTCAAAAGAATATTTAAAAAATAATTACAGATATTAGTTATAGTTATGAACTAAATATAAAGTTTAGAAGCTAGTAGCAGAAATAATTAATTTTCTCAAGACTTCAGATTTTATATTATTATAATGTAATGAATAATACAATAATTATTAAAACCAACGCTACACCATCAACTAAATCTATATATAAATTGGCAGTGTGAGAACAGTTAAAAACATCTCCCTCCTCCGTTTCTCATCCGATTTTCTTCTTTAGTAGCTAATGACGAACTTTAGCATTATAAATAAAAATTGGAAAAGTTTTCTTCGTGATAGTCGAGGTTCGTCCACTGGACGAGCACTCATAGTATTAAATATACGTCTTTAAGCTTAATACGTTCAAGTTCCTAAAGATAATAATAAAATGTAGCTTGTAAAAATTTTATTTTTTCATATATTCTTTGTAATAGTTTAATTTTTCAATATTCTTTGAGAGCCTGTGTATAGTACGTAAATTATTAATAGTACATATTTATTATATTAACAATACATATTATACATCAAACGTTATATTATAGCTTCCGCGCCGCGTTGTTCCGTTTTCAGGTGAAATCTATTCCTCCGCATTTCTTTATTAATTTACATATTGTAATAATATAATGGCAATAGGGATTATTAACATATATATTTATTTAAAGTTAACATTTTAAATTAATTTGGCGAGTTTTAGGTGTATATGAATTAATAATTCTATTAAATTAAGGCGTTGACAATGGCAAAATTTCATCTTTGGAAAGAAAACAAAATACTTTATCTTCTTTGTCAAATCAAAGAATAAATAAGTGAGACAGGCATTTTGATGTAAGAGCTCGTTTATAAAAAATTATATGAAATAAACAGTCTCTTTTATGTTAAAAAGGAAGGGATTTCCCATATAACATTTTCCCGTTAAATAACGTTAACTCGTTTAATCCAAGAATAGTATTATGGTCTACAATCAACAATTCTAACTAAATTACTATTTAAGATGTTAAATAAATTATTAAAATAAATAACATTGCAAATGCTATTCCATGTGTATTACGGAATAAGATATATTTTTTTAAACTAAAAATATTTGGAAATACGAATATTTATATTAATTTATGTTAATCAATTATTCGCATACTGGATATCATGGTTTTGAAAAGACTAAAGCTATTAAGTCTCAGAAAAAATGGTAATTATCCATCGAAAGTGAACGTTGTTCATTGTTGTACTCCAGAATAGTAATTTCCAATGTTGAGCTTACTATACTCTTTCTTTTTATCTCATCTATGATCTGACTGACGTTCCATTCCAAGATGGCAGACATGCCGCTTTAGCTATGATAGTATGGAATCGTAGGAGTACGAATTTTAGGTGTGTCTTATTAAATATCGAACTAGAATGTCTCCAGAATTCTTGACTAAACTCTTATACGATTTTTACGATGATTTAAAACAGTTTCCGCGCGTTACGTGCATTAGATTTAGGTAACGTTGTGCCGGAACATATGTAATAAAACGGTGATCGAAATTGTATACTTCTGTGTCGTGTGCGATAAGTATTCCAGTTTGATGTTAAATTAAAATGTGGAATATGATGTGCGACGTGATGCCTACGATATCAGAGGACAGTATCAGCCAGCGGAGTTCACAGCTATCCGGCGAAGATGCTAACTTCGAACAATTAATGGTTTCTATGCTTGATGAACGTGACAAGCTGGTGGAGAGCCTGCGTGAGACACAGGAGCGGTTAGGTGACTCGGAGCTGCGTCTCAAAGAGGTTGAGAAGGAGCGGGACTCATTGCAAAGGCAGATAGCCGCCAATTTGCCGCAGGTCAGTGACTTTTCCTTTACATAATTATGGCTTATTTGCTGGAGAATGTAGCCGTGTTTACTTATTGATTATTGTCAAATTTTTCGTAAATTCTTATACATATTGTATCTGTATATATGTGTTCTCCTAGGTTTTATGCGACATTTTAGTGTTTATAAACACATTTGTGCATTACTCAGTTCTCTAGTTAGATTCTAGTAATCATTTTTAAATGATTAATTTTAATTTATAAATAATATTTTATATAAGCCATTTTATGATGGAATTTCGTTGTATATAAACCTATACACTCTGTATTATATAAAATATGAATGAATGAGAACTTATTGTATATCCCATTATTTTTTTAACATCACAATGATATTATTAATCTGTAATTTTAAGTACCATTATAAGTTTTCTGACATATTTTGTACTGTACTATTATTTATCTCTTTTATAACTAAGATTTTTTAATTGTGATGGCTGTATATATATAAACTAACATTCTCATTCATTGAATATAAATACAAACATTGTTATTAAATTTTGCTTTTTTTCATGATCATATTGTGTTCAAAGAGATTACAGACACAATATAATATACAAATTCAATCCAAACTATATTAAACTTAACAAAACACATTATTAATATCAGTAAGTACATAAAAGAACATGTACCTTAATTACAAATATGTGAGTGTGAAAAGTGTAAGATGTCAAATTATAACTCCGTTAAAAATAATGAACATTTTGTTTTCACATACATTTTGAACATTGTACACAAGTTTTATTTAATACAAAAGCTTCAATAATGACATAGCTCACTTATACTTTTATTATTTATTTGATGGTATAACATTCATTCATGATATTTAGACCATTAACTCTACTGGATACTTCTTCCTGTCTCTATTTTACTTTATTATCCTTGAAATGAGTGTATTGAATTACATTATTGTTTATTTACATAGTTCAGAACTTATTCTAAATGTCACATATTGTAGAGTTTAGACGTTTATAAATGGTTTAAATATCAAAAGAAAAAGTTCATGAAGGATAACAATAAAAATACACTAAAGTACATAAGAGTATTCAGCATAAATAACATACATTTAAGTGGCTATTCAATGTCTCCGAACATATTATATAATGGTAAATTATATTATGACATACTAGTCAGTCTTTACCACTGACAAGGCTTATGTTTGTATTGAGGCAATGCTAGATTTGAAACATAATTCTTTTACTTGGGTAATGCTGGTTTAAATCTGACTGGGCAATAATAATATTTAACCGCATAAGTATTATTATGGTTAGTTTACCTACTATTGTTTCTTACCACATATGCCTGGTATTATTTTAAAGAGAATTGAACATGTTTCAAAATTTGCAGTGGCTATATTCTGTCATTTTCGATAACCAACAATAGCATCTTTTACATGAACATATGTTTTTTCTTTTACAATATTTTTTTAAAACAGCTACAGCACTGGGTTTTTACTCTGTGTGGAATTGTACAAACATATGGACACAAACTAGACCCAGGCTTACAACATTATTTGTGTGGGTTAAACAAATAATTGCCCTGTGTAAAATTTCAAACTACAACATTAGAAGCAGAGAGGTGATCACTTAAACCATTTCACTTTCTGTGTTCCCTAGTCTTTGCAAATCACTTGTATATGTTAGAATACAAGCTCATTTGACGTTAACTGGAGGTGTACATATGGATGTACAGTAAGCTTAAAAATGGGATGATATCCTAAGTACAACTGTTGGTAATACAGTTAAAATCGTTAAGTTAGAAGAAATTTTAGGTTTCCAATACTTAAATACATTAATTTCTTTAAAAATCACATATTAACTTCTGGGTCCTTATCAGTGTGCTTATTGTAAGTTGCATGTTCTTCTACTTATCAGAAGTGAACAAAAATTTTGTTTATAGTTTTAGTATTCCAGTGGCAATGACAAAATATTCACAGATTTTTGCTAATTTACAACAAAATCTTAAAAGGAATAATTTTTTTTTTGTATGAATATACTTACAAATATTAGTAGTTTATGGTATTGAGCGATACAAATATGTCTATAGCATTTTGTACAAGTAAACAAAGACATTTAAAATTAAATATAAGAACATTGATAAAACAAGTGTTATTGTCTATTTACTGGTTGTGTTTTAGGTAATAGTCATTTGCAGAAATAAGAATTAATAGAACAGAATCTTTTAAATATGCCTTTACTCTTTGCTGGAATAACATCCCACAGCCATGTTGGTATAGAAAATATAAGGAGAGCTTTAAACATATATTGAAGCATTATTTGTTGCAAGTTCAAAACCAATAATATTATCAGTGTTAATTTTTTGAATGGTTTCAAATCAGTAGGCATACATTAAACTTAGCTCTACCTAACTATGTCTATACTGCACTGCATTCGTGTGGTACAATATTGCTCACTTTACGTATTCTCAGGCTTATGGTAGCCACTGTGCTACCTGGATGGTGAGAGGCGTTTTGACAGGCAATTTGTGAACTCTTTTCAATTTTTACATCTCTCTGTCTTTCTGCTTTTTCTGTTTCATTTGTTGTTCATCTGTATTAAATTATTGCATTGTTTATATTTTTTATATATTACCAGCATTGTTTATTATCTTAATTGTATTGTTATATTACAACGGCATTAGGCAGCATTTGTAATGAAAGCTCTCAGGCGGCTTGACTTTTTCAGATACTTCCAACAATTATTGTTATATATCAACCAATTTACACAAAATCTTGGCAAAATATATATTCAAACCTTCCTCATGAATCACTCTATCTATTAAATCTCATGAAATTCCGTTCAGTAGTTTTTGAGTTTATCGCGAACAGACACACAGACTGATGCGGCAGAGAACTTTGTTTTATAATATGTAATGATGTGTTCTGTAATATTTTTACTAAGCCACTGATTAAACTTCCATACATTGCTATGGCCCCCCATTGAAAAACAGCACTGTAGTACCACTCAGTTATACAGCAGCTTGTAGCATAGGGATGTTGTTGTAGAACACTTGTAATTAACTGTATATATGTTTTCTTTATTTATCTTGTAAGCTTGATGTGCTCCAACAAAAAAAACTTTTTCTTTCTTTTCATGTTCTGTTCTACCTGTTTACCATATCATGTTTTAGCTGTCCCACATTTGACTATACTTGAAGAGTTTGTTGCTTTTTGTTGGGTTTTTCGATTTATGTTTGTAGTTACTCTTAGCTGACTGTTCTAGTCTTAACAAACCATATATCCTAGGTCAAGGATGATTATCTTTTTTATACCAGAGGGTAAGTAGGATGTATAACATTTTTGAAAGTCAAAATGGAACTTTTTATTGTAGTATAATTGGATGATACGTTGAGAAAAAAACAAAGAAAACATAGTTATTGAACTAAGTAAATTCATTGTGAATGTTTATACAACATTATTACCTAATACGCCAATATTTGATAGAGATAAAATGACTGAATTATTTTTTCTTTCTTTATGTGTATCACACTTGTGTATGCGCATAACTTTCGCGTTACGGTAATAGAGTAATTAACGTAAGCAAACACTGAAAATTATCTATGAAAATAATTCTTGAATGAACATAAGGGAAAAATTATGTTATTGTTTTCTTAAACAATGGGTAATATTTAACGATTACTAGGTCAAGGCGATTATAAATCATGCGCAGCTCAGCCAACGGAAACGAATGGCGAAATAAATTAGATTCTATTTAATTGCTTTGCTTCTTGTGTGTTCAAGTCTATCACAATTTCAATAATCACAACAATCTCAGTATATATATTTAACTAGCTGTGCCCGCGACTTCGTCCGCGTGGAACCTTATGTAGAAAACAGTGATCTGAATGTAATAAGTCTAATTACTATCTACTTTTCTCTCGTACTTAAGTTGCGTCGGCATTATAGACCAAGATCCCAGATCTGCCAGACCTATCTTATTTTTAAATGGATAAAACCTTATGTATTGAGTAGCCTTTTATTTCATTTTCAGTTCAGTCAACCTTTTCTAGTTTTAGTCTTACTACTGCAAATAAAATTATTTCGCTCACAAATCGCACGTTGTAACCGAAATAAACAGTTGTTCGCACAGACTAAGGCATATATACATATTATACATCAAGGTGTTCAAGGTATTCAAGGTGGTCATACTAACAGCTGACTATTTTTCATGTCTGGCGGGATGTTTGCCCCTTACAATCTGTCTGGCTGATGAAATATAGTTTTGTAATAGTTGTCTTAATAACATATTAAAGAATCAATCATTTCAAAATAAGCTAAGTTCACTCATTTTTTTGTCCACTTTAAAGTGTCTGGCAAAAGTTGTGCCCTGGTTAGGTGTCTGGCGACACTGGTTCCACTTTATAATGATATTACACACAACATATATAAATATCAGCCATTTAAAAATAAGTAAAGTAGCACCTATTTTTAGTCATCTTTGTCTCCTGATATCTATACATTGCCCCCAGTCTCGCACTCTGTGAGTGCGAAAGCGTTATAACTAAATAAAAAACTACTCAAATCATAACGTTTCATCCATTTAAAAATAAGATATCTGAAGAAGAAGAAGAATTTGGCAGCTCTGGTATCTTGGTCTATAAAAATTACAATAACTTTTGATAGAGTGAACCAATTTAAATGAAACAAAGACTAAATGTTAGTCGAGTATATGCTTCGCCATTCTCTTGAGGTTTATAGTTTTGTAGTGAACGCAGTATTTTAGCTGTGATACGTGTTCAAACAAACAAACAGACGGACAGACATTTCTAAAAATGATTGAAATGTATTTTATTACTCATTCCTAGACACATGCAATAATTTTTTTTCACAAAAATCTAAAAAGTACAAACACGTTATATTTACATTCTTATTATATTTATAGATTTAATTGCTTTGTATCTTGTGTGTTCAATTTCGCAAATTAACAATTTAGATAGCTACACAGATCTCAGTTTATATATTTATTAACACCACGGTCTACCTGAAGAACAAAGATTTTAACTTTTCCTAATGATTAACTCGACGCTATCGTGTCATTTCACAAATATAATGGCGAAGGTCATTAGATAACTAAATGATTCCGAAACGTTTGACCCTGAGCCATTGTGAGGGATTTTCGTTAGGTGTGTTATCACTATTGACTCCGTCGTCCTAAAAGGGATTCCGGCCAATATTTGTTGTCCAACAGAGCGTATCGCATCACATGTAAGTAAATCTAGTTTCTGTAACAGAAATATTATTCGGAATTTTTAATCTGTCAAAACGCTAGATAAAAAATATCAAATCTCTGACATTTTGATTTGAGATTTATTTTTGAAATGAAATTAGTATAATTATATGTGTTAAAAAATGTATTAATCTGTAACCGCTCTGGTTTCATTTGAAGATTATTTTGTAGTCCGGAACATAGTAGGAATCTATAATTCGAACACATACTCGTAATTTGGCAAATAAATTAAGTGAAATTGGCTTGGCTGTCAGTTATCACCCTGTGTAAGTGCCATAGCTACATAAAGAATGCAATTATAAATAGTTAATCTGCGGTTAACATAATTAATGAACTTAATGTAAATGTTTCGCGCCATTTTTAATAAACTAACCATGACGCGGTTTTTAATCTCAAGTGTCACTAAGTTTTCTACATTTTCTCCAGTAAAATTACACACACGGTTAGTCTTAGATTAGAGACTTCGCTCCTTTAGTAAAAAAAATAACGTAAATTTAAAATTTACGTTTTTCGAGTTTACACCAGAAAGTAAATTAACGTTGCGCGAAGAATACGTCCAATTCAACAGCTACTTCAATACGATCAAAATATGAAAATAGATGAACGTTGTTTTTTTTATTAAATCGTGTGAAAAACTTACTTAGTCTACGATGTTAGTAAAACGAAAGTAGTAAAGTAAATAAAGTAAGTCGATGTTTTAATAAAAAGTAATTTATCTTTTTTACTTTAATATATTAAAAAAAGGCATTATTTCAGTATGTAGCTCTTTATTAAAAAAAAATGTTCCTAGTTTTTTCGGTAGCATTGCGACTTAAACGTTTTTATCTTACAAATGGTAAAATAGTCTACAATGACCACATATCAACATAATTACACTGCTTACCTCTACTTTTAGCATCGACTTAAAGTTCTTCATTTATTTCGAAGACAAATTTAAGTCGAACATGTAAACATGGTCAAACTTAAAACGAACAAAACTCAATTTTTGAGTTACTTCTTTTTTGTTATTGAAGGTGCGACTTGTTATGATGTGGTAAGCTTAGTAAAAGGTTTTTATCGATTATAGACTAATATAGAGCACAATTTTCCTTGGTGTTAATGACCTAGTTTCTCAATGGCAATGAATTGCACTAGGGATGTTACAGAGGTTCGATTCGGAACCTCGGGTTTAAGGTTTCAATTCGGCTCAGGTTCCAATATATCGAAACGGAGATATACATCGGAGTTACAACATGCAATCCCTACTGTTTTATAATACGCTGAAATTTAATTTTGTAACTTCCGCTTATAATTCGGATAAATCCACTTCCGTAACGTTCCTAGATTGGATCACACCAATAGCAGCTCACCGAGAGGCCAATCAGCGAGGCATTATTTATTTATCATTTCGCGGTGTTTTATTTTCCGTAGTATTGTTAGCAGTTTTTATCTTTATACCGGAGCTGCAGATATGCGGTGCATTAGTTCAATGCTGATATTGCCTTATCTAAGTTAAATGATTTTGGTACGGCTGAACCGTGTTGCTGTGTTAACTATGTAGCGTTCACACCAGTTCTCCTAGACCTTGAATAATGAATCCTCAGTAGTTATGTATTTTGAATATTCCTCAGAGCGCTTTTAATGTGTGTTGTAAAGTGCGCGGAGATCATAGAGTAACAAACCTGCGAGTAGTTAAGTTGTAAGTGTAAACGGTTTCATAATTCTATGGCGGAGATAGTGTAATCATGTCGCGAACTGAATGTTGATAGATCAGTTTTTTTCCCCTTTATTTTATTTAGAGACTTTTAGCATTTCTCACATATGTAAAACTTATCGTACCTTATATCTGCACTAGCTGACTCGGCCACGCGTTGCTGTGGCTCAGTTATTACATGTTGATTTAAAATTATGGTAACCTATTTTAAAAATTTAAATATGGTGCCATCTATATATATATATATATATATAATTACATAGTATAAAACAAAGTCCCCTACCGCGTCTGTCTGTCTGTCTGTTCGCGATAAATTCAAAAACTACCCAACGGATTTTCATGCGGTTTTCACCGGTGCATAGGGTTATTAATGAGGAACGTTTTAGTATATAATTTGTCAAGGATTTTTTCATAATCAGGGCGGGACAACGTCTCTCGGGCCCGCTAGTATATATATATATATCGTATTAATCGTAATTCGTAATTAATATCTCTCAAGTTGGACCAAACTATAGATAAATGCCAACGTTTCATGAAGATCGGTTGAGTAGTTTCGGAGTTCTTCGTAGACAAACATCATGACACTAGATTTTTATATATTAAGATCCAACTAAAACTCCTAAATCGAAGTCCTAAATCTATAATATAAAAATTCAATGAAAGTCTGGATTTCACACACAATTACTTGCTTCGTAATTAGGTTTGCTTTGTACCATTACTATGTTGTCATTTTGATAGTTTATCCAATGTCACAACCAATCTGCTTTGTCTCGTCGTTCTCCAGAACCCTGCAACGAGTGCGAGATTGACTACATTTTCTTAAGATAATATTGAATTCTTACACTGCACATTTCCGCTCTCCCACTATATATTATTAGACTCATAGAAATGATTCGACTGTATGAAAAATTATTATGAGTCGTAAACATAATGAGATTGCCGAGATGTGAAGTATGAAAACACAATTATTTCGAGTGGCCGAGAGCCAGATTTTACATCGTTTAACATAGTTTCATATGTAAATATTATGATTTGATATTTTAAATTCAAATATCAGTTTATTTTACCTTTTTATTAGTCAGCCGACGCCCCAGAGACATTTGCCAGTTTCATTTTAAGTTTACTCCATAGCTTTCCTTTTTTGATGTTTATTGTTGGGAAATTTTTAATATAGTCGATTCACGTAGTCAAATCAAGACATGGGTTGGAAGGACGTCGGAAACAAAATTTTTCTTGTTTTGTGCTATATAAAATACACGATACTGCTCCACTGATGCACAGTAACGTAAAATATACCGCGTAAAATCCAATCGAAGTAACATTTTATAGGATAAAGTAACGAAAATCTATTCACTAATAAATAAATATTTAACTAGAATTTGTCGGTCCACAAGAATAGAAAACAAATAGGAGTAAAATGTATAAAATAAAGATAAACCCATAAAAGTTTGTTGCCGGATTTTCTCTATAAGTGGGAGGTTTTCCGAAGAAATGATATTATCTTAATACTGGTAAATACCTTCTTATGGTCTAAATTGTATAAATTATTTTTGATTCTTTAGACAAGTACTAGATATCGTAATCACGTCAAAGTTAAGTCACATTCATTTCTTTATTGAAACGTAACGCCTGAACAGACCACAACGAATCCCTATAAAATTATAACTTATAAAATGACATACAGATATAACATAGGTTCACAAATAATATTTCCTAACCCTATTCTTAGCCTATTCACAACAGTGACTTAGCTCTAATAACAAACTTCCATAAAATCTTGGTTTCCATACTTGCAGGCGCAGCCGAGATTTTATGAAAGATGTCTTCATCTATTGAACACTTAGATTTAACTGCTTTATAATGGTTTTTCGTTGGATATATTTTTCACTTTCAAGAGACACTTATGGTCTATTGCCTACCTATATGCTACAATTACGTGTCAACACACTTTATTATAAATTCTTAAATAAAGCTAAGTTTTTCTAGAATGAAAAATTTTGCAGCATGATGATAATAGAGTGTAGTTTTGTGCACGCCTACTTATCTATCTCTAGTTGAAAACACGCCACCAAGTTCCTATCGATGTGTGTGTATCGAGGTAGATCTCTTTCTGCACGTAGCTTATTGCCATATACGATCATTAATGTCAGTAAATCCGGTGCACAAAGTTTAACCTATAATCAGTTAAAGTAAAAAGTATTGCTAGTATTACGCCTCAGTTTATGCATCAGACCATTTTAAGAACGCCAGCGTTACAATCCCCAAAGATAATCAGTGCGCGACAGAATGTTGCATAGCGACACTCATACTCTTACGTATCATGGTATTCACAAATGTTATATATCTACATCAGTCGCCTCTATAGTGATCGTTGATTTGATTTTTCTTATTATTATTGAAGTGAAACTTCTTTATCGGCGTTGGAAAAAAATTTACCGTCACATTTTTCGGTTACGCGTCACATTTTTCCGTTACGCGCCATCTTTTTGAAGTGAAACTTCTTTATCGGCGTTGGAAAAAAATTTACCGTCACATTTTTCGGTTACGCGTCACATTTTTCCGTTACGCGCCATCTTTTTTGTATTCATGTCTATGATAATAAAATCCTTTTGTTTAAACTTTATCTAATTTAACTTTATTTTTTAATATATTAATGAAATTGTTTGCCATAAAGAAAGAAAGGGTTTTTTAACCAATTTCTGGAAAGTTGCATATAGATCATTTTGCGAAAAATAAGGCCTTAAACAAGTTTCACTTCTTACGTGTGTACACTAGTACACGCACACATTTTTTTTTTATATCAGGAGGCAAACGAACAGGAGGGTCACCTAATGTTAGAGATCATCACCGTCCATAGACACTTGCAACACCAAGGGAGTCGCAAGTGCGTTGCCAGCATGTCTTTGTGGGCAGGGAGGGGAGGGGAAGGGGGACGGGAGGTGGGCTTCCGGCGCTCTCACTGACCGAACGAAACGCAACAATGCAAGCACTATTACTTCACGTCGGTGTCTCTGTGGGTCGAGTGGTAGTACCCCGGGCGAGCCGACCCATTCACACTTAAACCAGTAATAGCTTCAGCGTGGCTCTACCACCTAAAATATAATAGATAGATAATAGTTAATATCGATATCGGGTTTAAAATAAAAACAAAATGCTTTATGATGAATCTCATTTATCTGAGTATTTTCGACTCTCAGATTTTATTTTATTACTAGCTGTGGCCGTGACTCCGTCCGCGTGTAACCTAATGTAAAAAAAAAATCAGTGAGTAATAATCTGCATGTATTAAGTCCATTTTCTTATCTACTTTTCTCTCGTAATTAAGTCGCGTCGTCATTAAAATTACAATTACTTTTGATAGAGTGAACCGAATTTTGTTAAACCAAGACTAAACATTACTCGAGGATATTCTTGTATGGTTTTCTTGGTGAGGTTTTATCGTGAACGCAGTATTTTAGCAGTGATCCGTGTTCAAACAAACAGACTGACAGACATTTCTAAAAATGAGTGAAATGTATTTTATTATATATTTTTACATTTTTCTCACAAAAATCTAGAAAGTACAGACACTTTAGATTTACATTCCAATTATATGTCTAGAAGAAGATAGAACATGGTCATTGATATATATCGTCGTTACTTTGGCCACTAAATGGCGTATGAGCCAGATGAACATCTGTAATTTCACAGAAAATTATAAATAGTATGTGTTTAAATATATACACTATTCAATATCCAAAACAATCAAACAAATTCTGTCTGATATGCTGAAAAAATGTATTTTCGTTCTTTATTGTTGGGATTACACATTATCTACATAAATGTAGATTACGTGTCCTGGTCAACACGATGCTTTAACTTTATCTGAAGTAACTGAGATCAATCTTGTCACTTCTTCTCTTTCCTTTCGTTAGCTCACATCAGAGCAAGCACGACATATTTCCCTTAACCACTCTGCTCAATCAGCTGTCATCTTGGTATTCACACCTTTAATACATATGTTAGTGTTCACATAATCCTTTCAAACATTTTTAGATCTCTCCTTAATTCTTAACTTCAATCACTCCTTAGCACTTATCTATTAATTTGATTTAAATTTCTCCTCATACAATCCAAACTACGCTAACTATTCCTCAACTTCTCTGTAACTGGTGCTATTTTCGCTTAATTTAATTATCATTGGCGCGGAAGGAAGCACTGGTGGAAAGCGAACATTCAAGGAATGTTCTTAATTATTTACCATGCAAAAAGTGCCTGAAGTCTAAGTACATTATTTTACAGAGCTAGAATTATACCAAAATATTTACTCGGGAGATAGTAACTTGCCCAATGGATAATTGAGTCGTTACACTTCACAATAAGCTACATCCAATTTTAGCCGTTACTGATATTTTACGTTATTTTTCAAGATCTAGTTAGTTCTAGAATTTTGTACCTGTGAAATTTGAAGATCATAAAAAAAACCTTATGAACGTCAAAATTTGAACTTTGTTTTCGGTGTACGAAAACTGGAAATCTTAAAAAAAATGTTATATGAACGATTAAAATTGAATTTAGCTCATTTTGAAATGTAACGGCTCATTTATATTAACGCGTATTAAAAATATTTTTTCCCGCTCTATCTCTTCCCTTGCACCATTGTAACTTGTAGATAATCAGTGCGCAACGAACATAGAATACCCTTTCACAGCATTCGCTTGTATTTGGTTACAACTATTCATATAACATACTATCTCTTTATCATTACACTATGTCTCCACGTGGTAAGTAGAAAGAAATGATATATCTTCACGTCCTTTCATACTTTTGAAAATCGTCTTTACATTTTGATCCAATATTTTTTTCATACAAGAATTTCTTGCTGTTCCTACGGTTAGTACATTTTCTGTTTGATTCCTATAAATCAATCTCGTTAGTTTTCGGATGTTGTCGGCTTCTATTTCCATACAAATTTTCATATTGTATATTTTTTGGGCGTAAATAATTATTTTCTTTGTATCTAAAAAATCGTATCATATTTCTGATACTTTAGTTTCCAAATTATACGTATTACGCCTACGAAGGGAGTTGTTTCTCGATTGTGATGACCGCAACACTACCTACTACACTACGATATGCTTGGTGATGGATTCTGTAAGTTATAAATAATGGATTATTGTAAGTCGTGGTAAACGTGTCCAACAATCAATGGTCTCATGATTTCTTCGAAAAATTGAAATACTTGTCATGGTTGAGTGATCTGATCGGCGCATTATTAATTCAACGTCCGCGGGTTATAACAGTACAAAGATCTGTACAAGCTAATATAAACAGTTTATATACTTCGAAAAAACGCTAATCGATGTCGTATTAGATCAAAGAAAGGAGAGATAATTGTAAGCTGTCGCAGGGTCCGCCTGACAGATGTGAATCGTCGAAATTGTTTTGTATAGGTAATAATGCATTAAATGATGACAGGAAATAAATATGGCATTATCAAAAATAAAATATTAAGAATTTTCCAAGCAAGGGATGGCTGTTTATATAATAAACATTTGTATTCATTAAATACAAAAATTAAAAATTCTAAACCATATAGCGTGGCGACGGGTGTTGTGATAACGCGTCGCCACGCCAAGAGCCGGTCTGACCCGCCGCTATAGTTGTTACACATAAAAAAATTAGATTATCACTTGTCTACCATTACGGGGTTTTTACTTAAATACCATGACCGCGATAGAGAAAAGTATATATATACCAACTGATTAAGAACCACTGTAACGTAGCGAATATTTATTAATAAATTTGGAAAAAATTGTAACCAGTTTTTCATTAAAAATTATCCAAACAACATTAAAAATCGATCATCGGTCCTTAAAAGCGAGACAATGTCATTAGGAATCGGTAATAATTTGCATTAACATAAGATTGTACCTTTCTATAAATGAATCGTGTTATGAGAGAGTGTTATAAGTAGAAAAACTGAGTATCAAGTTATGCAGACGTATCTAAACTCAAATAGTCACTTTCAAGTACGTAACAACAAGAGTTCAAGTGAAATCGGAATTATAATATAGAAAATCATAGGCACGACTACAAACTTTTTGAATTAAAAACTTTTTAGGCAGTGTCGTGTCGCAGGTGTCCATAGACGGCGGTGATCACTTACCATCAGGTGACCTGCATGTTCGTTTGCCACCAATGGTAAAAAAGGCGCGTTTAGCGGTATTTTTTTATAAGAGATAAACTCATGATTTCGCGTTATGACATGCTACGTAAACGTAAACGGCCGTATTGCGCTTGCGTAGCTTGCGTCAGACTATCGACGCGTAGCATAGGGCCTGTATACATAATAATGATAATTTGCAGCTTATCATACGTTTGATTGATTAATAAACTTTATATGAATGTATATACTTATTGCTCCGTGTGCTAATAGATGTGAAAACCTGACTAATGTTAATATTTAAATATACAAATTATGGAATTTAAATAATTCAGGCTATAATAATTTTTAAAATTCAAAAGAGAACACATTGTTTTAATCTTCACCTATGTCGGCAGTCCTTATGACTGCCTCGACTTTTTTTAATTTACAGATGTCATACTTAAATGTTTTGTTGCTGTTAAAGAGGAATCTAACGACATCTCAAGCCTTAAAGAGCCAACAAATCGTTTATGTTATAGAGCCGTGGCGGCCAACCGTAAAATGAGACCACGATTTATCTGTAACGCGCCGCCTGCAAGATTTCGAAAATACTAATTTAAAAATAACATTTCTTAAAATGTATTATGTAGGTTTGATTTCAAACTAAACAAAAAAAAATGCACCGCGCTGTAAAAATTTTACATTGCGCACTTATTTGAAAAAGGTTGGCCACCGCTGCTATAGAGCTTGTCAATAATGCATAAAAATACTGCATGATATAATTAACTCGAGTTATAATCATCAGTTAAATTTACATGACCTTGACTTTAACTAAAATACTTCAAAATCTGGTATCAATATTAATGAAATATTAAATAATATTTTATTTCCTTTTTTTTTAATTAATGCTCGTTCGTTTTTTTGTCTGTCTGTCTATATGATATAACTTAAAAACGGCTTTATCGATTTTCATGAGATTTTGCACACAGCTAACTTAAATTTAATTGACAGAGTTGTCAAATATAGAATAGAATAGAAAATAGAAAAACTATGATTTTTATTTTCAACCGATGTTGATGAAATTCTTTACACGGGAAGTATGGATCATTTCGAGGTTAATAGACTAAAAAAGATATCATTAAAATTATTACTTAAAAAAAATCTTATAAACATCAATATATCGGAATTTATCTCTGTACTACCAGGCCCGGCTGACGCTGTCCCGCCCTGACAATAAAAAAAACCTTGATAAATTATATACCTAAACCTTCCTCATGAATAACTTTATTTACTCGTGATAACCGCATGAAAATCCGTTCACTAGTTTTTGAGTTTTTCGCGAACAGACAGACACGGTTGGGAATTTGTTTTATACTATGGTAATGAAATAGGTTTAGTATTTCTGTAAATAGGTTTAATATATTAATTATTTCATATTTAACGTTTATTTCTCATAAAATTTACAATAAATGATTTTCTTGACAACCATCCTATTAATAGATTATGACTACTATTGTCGAGTAGATAATGATATTACAAGTTTCTTGCGATAATTTTAATGAACTAACAAGATGGTGGCCCTCTTTTCAGAACCTTCTAGCAAGAACTTTCAGAACCTTTTGTGGCAAGTCAAAATCCATGCTTTGTGGTATTATTGGTGGTGGGAACCCACTTCACTTATGCACAATAACCGAACTGTATTAGGTAAAACACCAACAATATTACAAAATATAGAGCCAAATAACACAAGATTAATAATAAAATCTACTACGTGACATTCCAAGATACCGCCAAAAAATCCAAATGAATCTTTAACATATTTATCAATATTATTGGAAAATTATATATTTTTAAACAGGAAATCATCTATAGATTCTCACTCAGTCCAGTTCATTTTTGGACCTTTTGAATATTCACGAAAAGGTCAGTAAACATATATACCGAGGTTTGGACTTTAATTAAGTAATGATGAATCTGTTAATAAAATATGTAATGAAGGTTAATTTAATTTAGTCCAATTAGTTAGCGGGACGGGTTGCGAGTTGCTAATCACGCTGTTAATTAAATCCACACTACGATATTGTAAATGCGAAGATGATTCTGCCTGTGTTTGTTACAATCTCACGAGTTAACCTCTAATCCGATCGGAATTAAATTTGAAGAAGTATTCTCCTTATTGGAGAAGAGTATATGGTACCTCTCATACTGCATATAAGTCATGGTGGTTTAGTGGTTTGGCCGGCGAAATATCAACCCGATGTCCGCAGGTTCGAACCTCGGCATGTACCAACGAATTTTATGCAATCGCGTACATTTACTAATGTTAAATTGGTAACACTATCAGCTGCCAGTGAAGGAAAACATGGTGAGGAAACTTGAATCTGAGAAATGTTCTTGTACTACTATTGTATGTGAGAAAACATAGCACTGTTTCTCAGAGTTGAAAATCGCCAATACGTCGTGAGCTGGCGTGGTGATTATGCCTATACCTTCATTCGGGAAGAGACCAATAGCTCTACAATGGGTCACTTACAGGTTGATGATGTTGATTACATAACATTAGAGGTGGCAAACGAACAAAAGGGTCACCTGATGGTAAGTCAACACCGACGTCCATAGACACAACACTAGGGGAGTGGCGAATGCGTTGCCGGCCTTATAAAACATCATATTATATGTAAGAATGCGCATATAACAGAAGGTTATTGTTTTGTTTGTTCTACTTATAATCAGTCGTTAAGTGGCGAGGGCCTATATTCTATTGTTATTAATGTTTATAATCTAACTTTTGCGCTTGCTGGTAAATAGTATCATAGATAAAGCAAAGAACTGAACGCATACTGTAATCGTGCTCGTATGTGACTGAATAACTGGTGTACGAATATGTACAAAAGCTTTATATATATATAATTCTTCTGTCCGTGTGTATGTGACTGAACTCCTCCTAAATGGTGGGACAGATTTTGAAGATTCTTTTTAGTGTTCAGATGGATTCAACGATTATCTAGATCCACAATTGGACACGGTAGTGTGCGCTGCGGTTGATATTTTTTTTATCTACGCAGGACAACGTCCGCCGGGCCCGCTACTCCTTTTATAATTCTATACTCACCGATTTTAGTTATACGTTTGTCTGACAGTATTAAGGTTTTTTTTATCGTATATGATCGTACCAGTAATAATAATGCAATTACCTATCTATTTCTTATTAGTTCGTCGGTGATATCGCAGGGTACAAGTCTCCGGGGTATATCCGTGTACATTATACAAGATATTAGCAGAGCGTTTGTGTTATATGTAATTATGTAAGAGGCAGATGGGAATTGGGTGTCTCTTCAAATAACGATGTTGTCAAGCGATACTTTAATGTATATTCTATCTATATCATTACATATTATAAAATAAAGTCATCTGCCACGTCTGTCTGTCTGTCTGTCTGTCTGTTCACGATAAACTCAAAAATTACCGAACTGATTTTAATGCGGTTTTCATCAGTAGATAAAGTGATTTATGAGGAAGGTTTAGGTATATAATCTGTCATAGTTTTTTTTTATTATCAGGGCGGGACAGCGTCCGCCGGGCCCGCTAGTATTTTTATAAATTGTCGCTTATGTGTTCGTTTGATGTATAAGCATTGACATATAAGATGACATATATTTTTGATATGGGGTCCTTCAAACGAGGCGTGAAGAGGCACATGTGCAGGTCGGCATGATAACGACGACTGCCATTGTTATTGAACACCGACAGTCGCCGTTACTTATGGACTGTACTGTACTTTTCATCAGGTACCGTCCAGTCATTTTGCCGAACCAGTTTAAAAAAAAAATATAAAGACCCAAGACACACAGTCGAATAAAAGTAGCACTCAAAACCGGCCGCAAAAACTCCCCATTATACATACATGGATATAGTTATGCGATAAACTTTCTGGTTTTGTTTTGCAAATTCAACCTTACCTGAATGATTTAAAGTTGTTTTTACAAGGCGCAAGCAACGCGAGGCTATTTGAAATGACTACATAATCCATGCATTATGCACTCATTTTTGTATGCCAGCTGTGACACGTTAAGTGTGTATCTTGGGTTTTTGTATATATATGTAAGCTATATTACTGTACAGTCTCATCAAAATCCGTTGAGTTAGTTTTTGCGTGAAAAAGTCACAAACATACAAATTTTCTCGTTTATTTTGTAAATAAAATACCTATAAATACCTTAAAATATAATTTTGTAAACATTTCCCGACCTCCGATACATTTCCCATAACCCTCAAGATTGTCGCTAGATAAATTCTTAATTGAAAGAAATCAAAAGATGGTTATTATTGTATTGAATTCATAGTGTTACATGAAGATCACATTTTAAAGAAATCAAATTCATACACCTAAAAAATTAAAAGCAACAGCACTCTATCTTTGCTGTATTAAAACCAAATTAAAAATTATCAACCAATATTATTCTTAAAATATATTATTATCAAGTGATAGGTCATCCACCCTACATGGTTGGATTAAGGGGAGTTATTTTGAAACACGACCTACGCAGCTCAAGCATACTATATAGGT
The DNA here is from genome assembly GCA_036509395.1 of Antheraea yamamai. Taxonomy (NCBI): domain Eukaryota; kingdom Metazoa; phylum Arthropoda; class Insecta; order Lepidoptera; family Saturniidae; genus Antheraea; species Antheraea yamamai. Next base: position 20,081,073 of record AP028446.1, read on the forward strand.
GTAACTATACCTATAGAAGTGTGGCCACTTATAGATAATGCAAACTTCAATAAAAAGAATGTAGTTTTGGAAACCACGATACAAGTGCCACTTTTTTTCGAATCGTAGGCATTTAACTGAAAATTTCCAGAAACTGATTCGATTTAGGTTATTAAAATTACGTTTTTAATCTTAACTTATGGAAATAGGGAATGATATATGGGGGAATCAATGGTACACAAGATATCCAACTAACATTTTAATTTCAATCTGCATATGCGTAATCTGCGTACATAATAAATACAATCATTCAGATAATAGACGCATTTTAAAACTTAACATAATATTTATTTAAATCATCGAAACGCCGGCTGTAATGCGACATGCGAAAGATGGGCAAATAAATTTGAGGCGATGGAAAAAATGTTTCACTTAAATTAAACCAAAGAAATCGTATCCCTTTCGATGTGTCATAGAATTAACATTCAGTTTGTTGAGGTTCTATTACCATCATAAGTGATTCTGACTGTGACGTACATACATAATTCTTACATAAATAAGTTGCGAGTGTGGTAGGGACTGCCACATAACCGTTTCTCATAAAGTTGATAAACTTGAGAAAAAAAAATGTAATATTCGACAGAATTCACTCGCGTAATATAATACAGGTGTGTTCGTGAGAGAATTCTTGAAAATTCTCTCGCTCGCCTGATTCATTTATTTTATCCAATAAAAGTACTCGATCCCGGGCTCTATGGTTCATCAAATTAAATTAAAAATCATGAGAGACTGCGAGCAGAGTGAAACACCAAAGCCGTTGGGGATCTTATTGATGCGTATTTTTTAATCCAATAAACAATATGATTTTCAAAGATGAACGTAGAAAATATATTTCAGTGTCCATTAAAAAAAATTCATGACTGTCGTATAACACTTGGTTGGAACGAAGTTCTTTTCGCAGTATAATATTATTGCTAACCGTATTATATTATTGATTAACAAATACAAATACATAAGTGAATTACTAGCGTCTGATAGCAATTAAATGAAACGCAGAAATAAGTAATGACTTTCAGGAATGGTAGGAAATTTAGTAATTAGTATATTTTTTAAAGTTGTGAAAATAAACATTTAATTGTACATCATTTACCAATTTGTCAATTAATTGACTATAAAAAAATAAGAGAATCGTAATATAAAAATTGTAGGTTAAAAATAAATTATTGACATATTATTGCTCTTTGACTTTTACCTGGCATCATTCTTATTATGTTCTAAGCCACTATCACAATGCATTATTATAATATGATAACAAGAGTTATTATTAACCAACAAAAGTGTTAACAAACAATTAGCGTAGAGGTTACACAGCACGTGTTTAACCGTCTATGCTATAGAAATGGTCGTGACGGAAAATGCCTAACCTTTTTTTCGCCAGGCCCTCATTCGCCAAGACCGCACCGTGCGATAAGGAACTTCAGTCTTGAATATTTGTATATATAGTTAGTAATATCATGTATATAAGAAAAAGGGATGTTGTTATATACTAGACTAGCGGGCCCGGCAGACGTTGTCCCGCCCTGATTATGAAAAAATCCTCGACAAATTATATTCAAAAACGTTCCTCATTAATCATTCTATCCACCGATGAAAACAGTATGAAAATCCGTTCGGTAGTTTTTGAGTTTATCGCGAACAGACAGACAGACAGACGCGGTAGGGGACTTTGTTTTATACTATACTAGCTGGCCCGGCAGACGTTGTCCCGCCCTGATTATGAAAAATTCCTTAAAAAATTATATACTAAAACGATCCTCATTAATCACTCTATTCACCGGTGAAAACCGCATGAAAATACGTTCGGTAGTTTTTGAGTTTATCGCGAACAGACAGACAGACAGACGCGGTAGGGGACTTTGTTTTATACTATGTAATGATAATGATAATGATTGTAAACTCCAATACCGTTTGATCGATCGCTATGAAAGTTGTTGTTACACTTGCGTTTTTTTCATAGAGAAGGAATCTATACTATGCAAAAATCATACTTTTTCTATTAGAAATTGTAATAGCGATCGTAATCTGTACTCTTCAAACATTTTAAACGGTACGAGGTAAAACGAACCAAAGGGAAAATAACTAAATTGGTTTATTGCTATAAAACGCTTGTATTTCTGTTCCGTGGCATAATAAAACTTGTGGGGTTCCGTCCGTACGATAAGCTAGGAGCGATTTGGCATATTTTCTTTAACTTTGAAATACGTTCGTGTACGCGGTGTTGTTAATAAATGGAATCAAACAATGATTGCTTAGTTGATAGCGTGTTCTGATACCGCTTCGATAGACTTAGGTTCGAATGCTAGCAACTGAGTGCAGCATGGTGCAGCTAGCATGGTGGTACCCACCCTGAAAAACTGTCACCGAGCGCATATAGGTGTGTCCCGGCAGCTGCACTTGAGAGCCAGAACCCTCTAGATTTAGCGTATATACCATCTTAGCCCATATCGTCAATTAACGTCTAATGAGATTGTGGTCAAACGCTAAATCCTATAAAGTGTAAAAATATCAAATTATTTTTGAAAAGGAAGTCACGTAACATTTGAGATAAATATAGTCATTGGTACATACGTTACTATTGTTGATAGTATAAAGCTTGTTTTCGTGCGTTTTGACATTGTGGATTATAATTTAAAACTGGTTATAGAAGTTCAAAATGAAGCCGTTATAAAGACAATAGTCTCTCTCAGTAATCCGATCAAAAATAGTTAATTTAAATAGTGACAACAGTTACTCACAATTGCAACGATTTGTGATATGAATAATAAATTACACAATAGAAGAAGAATGGCGCGGACTAACAGTCTCCAGAAAAGAAATAGCGTTTAAAACGCTCATGACTTGATCCAAGCCAGAAGAGCACGGCGCTCGTTTTACGGGCCACGGGCAGTTTACACAAACCTCAAAACCCTTTAATATTTCAATGTTCGCTAAACACATCTCTGTACCCTCGCGTATTTTGCTAACTCTCCATTCATGTACACTTGCTGAATTGATTAACTAGTAACCAGGATGTGCTGACCGTTATAACGTTTCGGATAGATTAAATTACGTACGTCTACTCTTTTTTTATTATAGTTGAACTACAGTTTTTTTACTTTATTTTACCTTTTTTTCTAATTTGGCAATTGGTTTCAAATGGTATCGTAACGGCGATGTTTGAGCTTATAAATTGATCAACTAATAAAGTATCTTATTAGTGGTAAGTCAGAAATAAAAACTAGTATCTAATGTATATAAAAAATAAATATCCGTGTATGGAACATTCATAAAAATTAATATTGCTGAGTAATAAGAACATGAAGATAATGTAACAGTTAAATTTGTTTGAAACAATCACTTAACGCGAACTTAATGCTTTACTTATTAAAAAAAAATTTTTCGTTGTCCATCAATTTAAAAACACAACTTGACTTTCCAACGATGGTTGACGATTTCTATATTTCCTTAGCTATCATAGAAGAGAAGCTCTCTTTCGTATTAGTAAGATGTGGCGTAGATTACACCATCGCTGGGAAACCGTACTTTATTTGTAGATGAAAGTTATTAGAATTTTCTGGATCTAGATACGGATCCCTTTCTATATACCTGACAACGCGTATACAAATCTCATGATAATCGGTTGAGTAGTTAGGGCGTGAAAGTGTGACAAACAAACAAAATCACATTCGCATTTATAATATTAGTTAAAATTGAGAGGGTCGAATTTTATTTTAAATGTAACTTTTGGTTATTTAATGGGTAGCGACACTAAAAAGGTTGTGAAGCGATATTTATTATACTGGTTTTAGTATATACTAGCTGACCCGTGCAACTTCGTCTGTACCAAATCGGTTATTACCGGTTTCAATTGTATTTTTAAACGCAAATAATCTTAAAAAACCTAAAACCCTATAGCAGCGTTATAGGGTTGAACTTTATTTACATTAAATTTCCATTTTGTTTTAGTTGTTTGTTTTATAAGAATTTGTAAAGTATACGTGAAATGAGTAACAGTGAAAGAATTTTTGAAATCGAATCAGTAGTAGGTACCAAGCATTCCTCGAAAACAAAACTTTACCTCTCATTATAATATTAGTATAAATACAACATAGTATGGTAACTGCAAACAGTAGTCCGGTGAAGCTGTTAAGACCTTGCTAGGTCAATAGCGTATTCAGTTCGAGAAAAAAAAATAACTGCAAACACCTCAACTGATTTATTTTAATCTTAGATTCACAAACCTGAACCCAACTACTTCAAGACTCAACAATATTTAGAAAACTTATTTTATCAAATATCGAAACAACACACGTACTGATAGAACTCTAATTGAGATTCATCTTCTACAATGCAATGTAACTATTATCTAGGTTTATGTTTTAGAAAAAAATCTTGTCATTTTTGTTTAACAAACATTTTTTATACAATAAAATAAATGTAACAACATATAAGTGACAGTTTCGTTTACAGATATTTTTTTCATATGTGGTTGATAATTATGCATAGAAATGTCATATAGCCTTACCTCAGTTATAACGTACTGGATATTATATGGTCTGCCGGAGCCGACGGTTCGAATCCCAGCGATTTTTTTTTTGGTATTTTTTTTTAAATAGCTTAGGGAAATATAGCTTATCTTTTTAGCTAATCTGTCTGCTATATATAGCACAATGAAAATTTACCAAAATCCGTCAAAAATTTCATTAACTACAAATTTTTGACTTTCGTCCGTTATCCTGGAGAATCCCTTGCGTTTTATGAGATAAAAAGTATCCTGGATGTAACCTTGTAATATTAGTTATCACTGTGCCAAATTTCGCCAAAATTGGTTCAGTACTTTCAGAGTGATACGTGTTCAAAGGGACAGACAAACAGGCAGATCCTGGAGAATCCCTTGCGTTTTATGAGATAAAAAGTATCCTAGATGTAATCTCGTAATATTAGTTATCATTGTGCCAAGTTTCTTCAAAATCGGTTCAGTACTTTCAGAGTGATGCGTGTTCACAGGGACAGACAGACAGACAGACAAAAATTTTAAAAGGGTTATTTTTGGCTTCTATGTCGATAAAAAGTCTACCCCAATCAAAATTTTCAAAAAATATTTAATGTACAGATTTGACCTCGCAACAGTTTTATTATAGTATAGATTAGCTGTGCCCGCGACTTTGTCCGCCTGAAACCACAATTCTCTCGTACCTAAGTCGCATCGTCATTAAAAAAAGAACAATAATTTTTGATAGACCAAATTGATTTTAATGAAATAACGACTACATGTCACTCGAAGATATATGACTTCATGGTTTTCTTGAAGAGGTTTTATCGTAAATGCATTAGTTTAGAAGTGATGCGTGTTCATACAAACAGACAGACAGACATTTCTAAAATTGAGTGAAATGTATTGTATTGTAATGTATTGGTATTCCTAGATACCTGCAACGTTTTTTTTATAAAAATCTAAAAAGTACAGACATGTTAGATTTACATTCTTATTATATGTATAGATTTAACCGCGACAGAGTGATAGCGGAATCGTATACGTGCGTGAAGAAGGGATTACAGTCCCGTCTGGATTATATCGACCTGGCTATAAATAGTTCACCAGCCCTCGCGTTCCTCTTCAATAATCAACATTCGATTGGTATTCATTGAGATAAAACATAACCGTTTCGGCAACGTGAAGTGTGCGCGACCTTTCCTTCGAGCCGCAAAGGGTTTTGTTATTTATCTATTTATCTTCATGAGTATTCGAGTGATAATGGGTCATTTGTCATGTCGAATCTGTTTATTTTTCTATGTAATTGGAATTTCTTTATTACTGTTCATGAACCTACTTCTCATGTCAGAGATTTTCCGTTAGAAAAATCTCCAAATAATGTAGAATTCTGCCTAGTTTCTTACAACCATAAGAGGAATGTTTTTTTGGAACCATATGTTCTATTCTCCGTTTTCAGTTAGGTCAGACTTGAGAAGAAAAGAAAGCGAAAGTCGGCAGTGGCAGTGGATGAAGTCGCGAGTTGAAGCTAGTATTTTTATAAGAACAGTCCAAGTCCTGCAGAGTTTTTCATTTGGTAAATTTGAATGTTAGCATACAATGGCGTATTGTACGATGGAAGATACGCATCTTATATAACTTGCGTCTGAATTGAGGAAGTGACTGGATGCTTACGACCGGAGATCCGGTGACGCGTCTCGTCGTAGGCTTCTCCGATCATCAAGGTTGGATGTAGATATCTACATTGCGATCGTTTGTTTTTTAGATTATATAATAACTAGCGGGCCCGGCAGACGTTGTCCCGCCCTGATTATGAAAAAATCCTTGATAAATTATATACTAAAACGTTCCTCATCAATCACTCTATCCACCGGTGAAAACCGCATGAAAATCCGTTCGGTACTTTTTGAGTTTATCGCGAACAGACAGGCAGACAGACGCGGTAGGGGACTTTGTTTTATACTATGTAATGATAATGATAATGAAGCGGGACACTTATATTCTGAGATATAGTCTGTCGCGTAATCTCTTCCATCGTACTATATTCAGGTCGTCATGAAGATTCTTACCATTGCAGTGGTATCCTCCACGAACGATATTTATACATATAATAAGAATATAAATCTAACGTGTCTGTACTTTTTAGATTTTATTTAAAAAAAATGTTGCAGGTGTCTTGGAATAAGTAATAAAATATATTTCAATCATTTTTAGAAATGCCTGTCTGCCTGTTTGTAAGGAACACGCGTCACTGCTAAAATACTGCATTATGATAAAACCTCACCAAGAAAATCATAAATCATATCATTGAGTAACATTTAGTCTTGATTTCATTAAAACCGGTTCACTCTATCAAAAGTTATTATAATTTTAATGATTACGCGACTTAAGTACGAGAGAAACAGTAGATAAGTAAATAGACTTAATACATTCAGATAATTTAATTAGTCATTATTCTTTTAAGTTACGTTCCACGCGGACGGACTCGCGAGCACGGCTAGTTGATTAATAAAACTACAAATAAATCTATTGTTACTCCTACTATTGTTCTAACCAACTCCATCAATTAACATGCTGTAAAAAGTAAATTTTATCCCCATGAAATTTTCATTTTGATTTAACTCTTTGTTCTAATAAGAATTTGTAAAGTATACATGAAACTTATATTTAATAAATTAGTAATTGTGACATTTATTTTTTATTATTTCTTTCATTTATTATTTCTTTTTCACATAAACAAACAATCTTTTTGGCTCAGATATTAAACTTAGATATACGAGTATGTGTGTTGTATTTTTTGTAAAGCTAACAGTAATGAATTTTGCTATAGATTTTATTACTTTATTTCAAATCATTCCAGCAACACAGACCATATTACAGCATTTTACTAATTTTAATTACATTTATTGTGATCAATTATTGAAAATACATATATACCATAAAGAAGTAGTCAAAATCGGATCAGCAGTACCAGAGATTACCCCGAATATCCAAACTCACAAAATACAACTTCAACTTTTTAATATTGGAGTTTCATAGATACGAATTCTACCAGTGTTAAGTCAGTCATGGGAAAATCACTTTATAGGTAGTATTATTTTCTGAGATACACAAAGACAAACACAACGCTTACAGAAATCATGCCTTAAATAAATATATATTTACATAATAATGACTGTTGTGATCGTGATATGGTAAAGTTTAATTTTGTTAAAACATATAAGATTAGCCAGAGTAGTATATTGTTAGGTAAAATATCATACAATACAATACTAAATCGGGGCAATTAAAAAAACTGTTCTAGAGTGTCTTCATCCAACCCACATTCTCATATTGAGTTGTCCCTGATTCTGAGCTTTGCAAAATGTACTGGAGAGCACACGTCTACAGATAGATCCTCAGTCTACAATTAGTAGACGCAGCAAACTTGCAACAGTCATGAAACCGTGGCTTACCAGAAATGTTGTTCTGAATGGAAGCATATGATTTGTCTGTAATTGGGTTGAATACATTCCAGTTTGAGTTCCATAATGGAAACTAATCAATCTTGTTTGGGGAGGATAAATCCTGAATATAGGTTTTATAGTAATCAAAATATCCAGTGTGTATAGCTTCTTTAGCGATAAGATCAACAGCTTCATTACCCGGGATCCCACTATGTCCTCGTATCCATGCCAGAACTATATAAATTCCTAAACAATTGCATTGATACAAATGAAATTGATTAATTGTGATAACTGATGTTAACTCAAACATCTCAAAACAATATCAAATGTAGTGTAAAAAGTTTCAATAAGAAGAAAAAGCCTTTCTTTCTAGAAGGCAAACAAGTTTATTGATTTAAAAAAACATTTATATATATTTTAGGCTAGGAACCATCTTGGGCGTCCCCAGAAAACCCTACTAAATTATTATCACAATCTGATTAGTAGTTTTTGAATGCATTGAGGACAAACATACAAATATTGATTTTTATATATAAGAAGAAGAAGATTACATAAATTATTATTGTTCAAGGTTTTGAAATGTTGAAATAATTAAGGTATTTTCTTAAAAGGGTTACTGTCAAAAGTCTGTTGTCCATTGCATCTTAAGGTCTACATTTCTATGAATGGAGCTTAAACCCTGATGGTTTTGGACAGATCAGAGTTTAACCCCTGCAAGTGAAATACATCTATTTCGATCATTCTTTGAAGACATTTAGTGAGTGTACAGTTGCCAATAATTTCATCATGATACTTCGCGCTGCACACTTCTGCTAAAGCTACTACCATATAAGCATAACGAAATTTTGAATAATTACGTGTAATGCTAAAATTAATATCATAAGTTTTTTTCTGATTCGAGACGTCGGGAGCCATTACATTCGAAATTAGCGTCCGCTAAAATCCTTTGATCGTGTAAGAGGTTCAATTAATTTCATCATGTCGAATATGTTCGTACTTGTACGAAGGAGGCGTAAGCTCTTTAACTTATAACTGAGTTTTGTCTGGTACACGTCCAGTAGAATATATAGAAGTTGTTGATAGCTTTTCCATTATTTTCATTCTCTAGGATTTAACAGATTAATGGGATTTAGATCGGTGGTAAGATTTATGTTTTTTTTTGTCGCTGTGTAGTCGTATATTTATCAATGAGAGAACCAGTGTAGTAACTGGAAACCGGTCGCAAAATGCAAAGTGAGCGACACGACCTTGTCAAGGCGAGCCGGTCCTCATTCCTCGCCGATACGATACGATTTATATTAGTTTAGATTCATCGTAACGTTCAATATCCTACGAATATGCGATCCGGGATTGAAACAACTAGCGGGCCCGGCGCACTTTATCTGGTAACTGTAGGCTGAGATACTCATCTCTCAACAGTTGTCACAATTCGCATTATGTCTTCGAAACATCTCCATCTATAAGTCTGACAGCTTTAAAAGTAATCCATAACAGAGCTAGATATGTTCCAGACATTTATATAAAAATATACTTGGTATTATTATTGGTTTTATAAATGTTGAAACAAAAATAGAACTGCGCGGGCGGGCACTAGTTCCCATTTATGTTGGTTTTGTTAACGCCGATGAAGCAAATTATATTTTATACTGTTTAAGAAATCTCTTCGCACGTGACAAGTAATTACATTATAGTCCTGGTATAGTGGTGTTTGTTTGGCAAAATTCGGTGTTGATATGTTACCGCTCTGCGAATTCTGCGACAGAAAATCACTAGACAACTCACTACAATGTGATTTGTAACCTCTGTGTTGTAGGTAAAGGTACGTGAGAATGTAATAAACTAAAAGAATAACTATAAAAAAAGTTAATGCAGCCATAAGGACTAAACTGAAGACAAGACTGAAGCAGACAGAAGTGAAAAATGAAAACAATGGAATATGTTTTCTTATAAATTTTAATTTGTATATTGAAATTATTAACATTAAAACAAAACATCTATTAGCACTCCGAGCAATAACTGTATACATTTTTATACAGTTTATTAATTAATGAAATCTATGATGGGCTTTTAATTTTAGTTTTATCTAGGAATTATTGGACAACTTTGAGTTTGAAGTCTTAATATATAGATTTAGGTACGCGGTTCCAGCGGTCTCTTAGCTGTAGCACAACTTTCCATAATTTGTTGATACAGTTTAAACGTATTCCGCGTTATTACAAAAAAGTTAAATACGTATTAAATACTTGGTTTAAAAAAGTTTCCTAATAAATGCACCGCGCTCGCCCGAGGCAAGTTCGCCTTATCCTTTTTCACAAGTCTAACCTAACGTACCCAAAGCGAGGCAAAAAAGCAAGATGGCGAACATTCAGCGACTGCGGTGCATTTAATATGAGACCTTTTTAAAGCTAGGGTTCAATACGTATTTAACTTTTTTGTAATAACACCGTATATGTTTATTTCGTTGTTTACGGCCATGTTTTTTGTCTATCAATAAATATTCTGTTTCTCTAGAGATTGTTTAGGAGAGCAATTATCAAAGACTTTGGTGTGCATGCTATGGAAATATCCAGTCTATTATCGGTTTTATGTCGTCAATATATGAAAATTTATTATACAGGATAAAAGTTTTTTTTTAAATAATAATATTCATATTGGTCAAAGGGTGCGAATGCAGTGTTACATTTTTCCTAATAATCGTCTTATAACCGTTAATAACATTACCTAGCTATTGTAGATATAAAATGAATCACATTAAGTGATCATTATTCAAAACACAGTTCCACATATAATACCTTATATCTCATGATTATGAAATACATTGCCATTATGGTCTACCAAAAACGTAAAAGGTCACGTATATCCGAGGCGCCTCTATAGGAAAATTTCCGAAACTTTTTTATTTGTCACAGGTTGTAAGTTGACTAAAAGAAGTATGTTTTAGTTTGTTCTCCCTCCGTTAGGTGGCGCTTATCGGAAAACTTTTTGTTTGACAGGACATTGTTATTTTTTTAAGTGATCATTTTATTATAAAAAGTTCGTTGTAATTTATTTCTTATATGAACTTATTTATTACTTTTATGTTAATTTATTAATAGGTTATTAACTTATATGTTCTATTTAAAACTTTTAACAAATTTATTTGCTTTGTAAAGTAACGCCCTCTATCTTATTAATATATAATTATTGTTTCATGGGACTAGAATAAGAATCGGTACATAAACTAGTTTGTCTTACATTATATAATAACATATATTGTGATGTCAAGATTTATTGCCTTATTTACTCTTACGTATATATAAAGTTGATGTATCCATTTAAAGAAAAATTCTTTAAAAAACAAGCATACGTTGCTAAAAATTGTATTCTCAATTTTAGTGTTGTTATTCTCGAAATTTCCATTTAAATCTGCGCGGTAAATTATTGTTATATTTCTTTCTTTATTTTATTTTTGGCAACGAATCTTTTAGTAGATTACTATTGCCATTGTCGAATAGGTATTGATATTAGAAGTTTCTTACGATCATTTCAATGTTCTAACAAGTTGGTGGCTCCCTTGTTAGAACTTTCCAGGGAGTTTTTGTGCTAAGTCATCATATTATTTCCCATCTATATAAGTTGTGCACAATAACCAAACTATATTACGTAAAGCATCACGGATATTACAAAGTATAGAGACAAATAACATAAGAACACAAGATTATGAATAAAATTTAAAATCCACAATCCACATGACATTCCAAGATCGCGCCAGAAACTCTATTGTTATATTTTAATGACGATGGTGAAAAATTCATTTCTGAATCGGATGTTTTAAACAAAAGATTGATTCATCCGAACACAATAATATATGACTGACGGTTTTACGACTTTGCGTCATCGGTATCCAATTCGCCTCTACCATGTGCTCCTTTTTAGCTGACCGTTAATTTAGCAATTTTGTTCATAACTAATATAAATGCGAGTGTAAGTTTGTTCGCTTGCAACGCTTTCACGCCTTAATTACTGAACTCATCATCATGACATTTAACACACATGTGCTCAGAGGTATAGAGAAGAACGTAGGGTACCTATCACCTAGAAAAAGCAATGTTCCTGTGGGATATATCAAATCTATATTAACGCAATGGAAACTGCGGTCAAAAGCTAGTTTATGGTATTAGTAAGCATCAATACATATTATAAAACAAAGTCCTCTATCACGTCTGTCTGTCTGTCTGTCTGTTCGCGATAAACTCAAAAAGTACTGAATGGACTTTCATGCGGTTTTTACCAGTAGATAAAGTAATTTGCAAGTTGAAGTGTAAGGTGTAAGGTAAGGTTTTTTTATTATCAGGGCGGGACAGCATCCGTCGGGCCCGCTAGTAAGAATATATATCTGTATATAGATCTGCAGTGCAAAAAGCAGTTAAGAGCAACTCCCTCCTTTGTTTCTTATCCGATGTTCTTTCGTCCTTTTTTATTTCAAAGCTATAGAATAGCTTTAGTGCTATTGATTAAAAAAATTAGAAAAGTCTTTATTGCTATGATAGAGATTCGAGGACTATAATGGAATTTTGGAATGTAAAATGAATTATGTGGAGTACTTTGAAAATAAGAACTGGTAATATTGATATTATCGCGCAATTTATGTCGCAGAGTGTATGGATGATTCACATAAATATTTCGCGCAACGAAAATCAGCGTTGCGTTTTAATGGACATATAATTATAGTTAGCATCCGACCGCGACTTTCATCTCCGTTTATTTGTTTATAAAAGATGACACTATAGATTATTTTCGTGTAATTCTAGCGGTTTATGAGCATACTCCGATGTAGCTTTCAAACTGCAGGATTCTCTCATAGTTAGTTGACATTTATTCTTATATTTTGCCTACGATAAACAATATCTTTATAAATTATAGCCTACGTTTTATTCTGATATATGTTCTCATCATCATCATTTTACCCTACATGTTTGTTTTGTATTCATGTTTGCATGTTTGTCATATTGTGATGTATGATTTGGCTTATTTTTTACGATCGGGGCCGCCTGCCTCACATCGACCTTCCTTACGATTATTTTGTTGTACTGTATGTATGTTTATGATTATTGTATATAATTACGAGGTCTGATAGGTACATATATTAGCTTTACAATTTTTCTATAGGCTTTAGCTTTGGTAGACTATTTATAGTTTCTGTTTGAGCGGCACAAACGTTCGGGAACAATATGTTATATTATTACAAATTTTCCTCAAAATGCGTTGAGTTATTTTTCTGTGAAACATTAACAGACGTCCATCTACACTTATAAACTTTTTCGTTTATAATATTAATAAGATAAGAGACGTTAACGTATCCCTTACGTGTTTAACTTCAGTAACTCGTGGTAGGGGCTACGCAATATTTTATCACAACCGTTTTAACTGTTGTTACACTGATGGCTTTGTTTAATGTTGTAATATATAGTATCTAATTTATCATCTGAAGGTTTTATAATTTACAAACCATTCATTTAACCAACTATATGTAATTGAGCGATGCGTAACGAGAGAGACATACGAATAAACAACACTGCGTGTGACAGATATGCTAATGTTTATATGAATATTCAGTGTAACTAGGATGGATTCATACCCAGTATGATTAGTAATTAGTAATTAGTATACCAGAGGAAATAAAAAAGTGACATCAGTGATAGCGAAGTAATAGGTTAGCGTGGTATGGACATGCCATGAATGATGATAGTGTTGTAACTAGAAAAGTGATAGTATGAAAGTGCAAGAATATACGACGGTAGTTAATAAGAACTAAGAAGGATGGATTATGTGAAGAGTGATATATGTGTAAAAGTTTTCAATACAGAGAATACAGCTGATAGAGGAGAAAGGAAGCGGATACTATGTGCTTCTAACCCTAATTAACGTGGAATTAGGGTAAGAAAATATGTAATGGTACTCCATCATTGAAATAAATGTACACTTGAATAATAAATCTAGACGAAATGCTTACACGGTTTTTTATTGGCGATTAGAATTAATTCCGGTAAATTTAGTTCGTTAACCGCACTTGAACTGAACATGTTCATTGATTGGAACGCTAGAAGATGGACTAGTGTAGAGAGTCTCAGTTCGCTTCTTAAATACATCAACGTGATAAATAAACTGAAATTCTCAACCGGTTACGGTTTTCATCTGACTAATTTCAATAAGGTGTCATCTCTGACGCATTAAATGCTGAATAATCTTTGTTTGTATAAATGGTCGGTGAACTTTTTTCGTTTATGTTACGCGTAGGTCGAGAATTAGCTTTAACAACTCAAATACGATCATCGCTTTGATCTGATGACGGATTAGAGATAATAACAACGCGTTAAAATATAAAGTTAAATCGTAGAAAAAGCTTTCTTTAAAAATATGACAAAGTACTCGTTGAATTCACATATCCACTGTTGATAATAGTATTTTGTCACCAAAACCTGCTTGACATGATGGTGATTAAACTTAGAGTCCGGTAAATCGATGATATACTTGCGGTAATATGAATTGAAATGTCTTTTTTTTCGAACTGACTACGCTATTGACCTAGCAAGGTCTTAACAGCTTCACCGGATTACTGTATTGAAATGAAAGCCACTATATCATAGACTAAGTTCACGACAAAAACTCTCCAGTAATTTCTGTTGTATTATCTGCAATTTTTCTTATGCCTTATTACCAAGTCTGTGCTCGATACATTGTTAAATAAAAAAAAACAATAAATCACGTCGCCAAATCGCCTGACCGTCGTGAGTGTATTTTTAAATGCTCGTGCGCAGAGTTCATTCATTGCCGTTTTTTATATTTAGAACGTTACGTTTATTGTGAACCGGTCGGGCGCGGAGCGTGGGCGTGTGCGGATACCGCTCTGTCTGCCCAGCGTTATGCCCAATTAAATGGTCTATACTTAAATCGTTATATAGTTACAATAGTGATTCAATTATATACAGTTTTTTTTCAATTTCACAAAAAAATCCGATCGTTATTGGAATCATAGACATCTTTTGTTTTCATTAAATCTCTAATATCTATCTTCTTCTATACATATAATAAGAATGTAAATCAAACGTGTCTGTATTTTTAGATTTTTGTAAAAAAAACATTGCAAGTGTCTAGAAATAAGTTATAAGATACGTTCAATCAATTCTAGAAATGTCTGTCTGTCTGATGTATGAACACGCATCACTGCCAAAATACTGCGTTCATGATGACCTTTTGAAAAAAATCATTAAGCATGTGTTCGAGTAATATTTAATCTTTATTTCATTAAAATTGATTCGGTCCATCAAAAGCTATTGCACTCTTAATGACGACGCAACTTAAGTACGAGAGATAAGTAGATAAATGGACTTATTATATTCAGATGACTTTATTAGTAGCTGTTTTTTTAAATAAGGTATAACGCGGACGAAGTCGCGGACACAGTTAGTATAAAATATTATTATATCGGTAAAGACTTACAACGTTCGAACTTACAAACGGATAAATTCCTAGGCATTGTCCTAGAAAATAGGTATTTATAACAAAAATGATTTGAAAAAAATACATTTACTGAGTAAATTACAGATATTTTTTTATATAGATAATGTACATAAATGCCGGTTTAAAGTATACTTTTATCTGTGGACAAATATAAATATGCTTTGTTAATGGCATTTCCATGTCACTTTTTAACTACCTCGATGTAAATACGTCACGCTGGAGATTCATATCTTTATTGACTGTATTCGCGTTTATCACAACTGCAATGCGATACAACGATTTACCATAACTACATAACCGGTGTTACACGATCTTTATCAAGTATCATTAAACTTGGTGTGGCTGATGGAAAAATTCCACCCTTCTATACATATAATAAGAGTGTAAATCTAACATGTCTGTACTTTTTAGATTTTCGTGAAAATATTGTTGCAGTTGTCTTGGACTAGGTAATAAAATACATTTCAATCATTTTTAGAAATGTCTGTCTGCCTTTCTATCTGTCAGTTTGTTTAAACGCATCGCTGCCAAAGTACTGCATTCACGATAAAACCTCAGAAGAAAATCATAAAGCATATCCTCGAGCAACATTTCGTCTTGGTTTCATTAAAATCGATTCACTCTATCAAAAGTCATTGTAATTTTAATGACGACGCGACTTAAGTACGATAGAAAAGTTGATAAGTAAATGGACTAAATACATTCAGATGATTTTATTAGTCGCTGTTTTTTACATTAGGTTCCACGCGGACGGAGCCGCGGACATAGCTAGTAATAAATAAGTTTTACATTAGTAGTTTTTATTATTTAATAAATTAGCGGGCCCGGCAGACGTTGTCCCGCCCTGGTTATAAAACGATCCTTGAAAAATTATATACTAAAATGTTCCTCATGAATCACTTTATGCACTGGTGAAAATCACATGAAGATCCGTTCAGTAGTTTTTGAGTTTATCGCGAACAGACAGACAGACAGACGCGGTAGAGGACTTTGTTTTATACTATGTAATGATAATCTATCTTTTTTGATATATCAGGGTAAACGGGGTGATAGCGACTGTTTTGCGACCACCAATTAACTATATATCGTACAGTCTCACTAATCCGGCACTATTGAAAACCAGGCGATGTCGGATTATTAAGAATAATAATAATAAATTTATTTAAACAATCGTGTGGTTGTGTTTTTGTGTGTAATGTATGTGCTTGCGTGTGTGTGTATACAGGTGTGCATCAGTTTTAAAATAATTTTGATATTATATTTTGTTAACTCAAGTGTTCTTAAACGCAGTTCCGTTTCGTCATAGGTTCTAATAAGCCATCTTATTATTACGTTTTTACATTGATGATTAGCCATTTCGAAGATTTACATTTCCTGCTTTATTTTCTTATGTGAGTGGTCTACAAGGATTGGATTGTATGGAAAAACTATAAAGTTTTTGAAGTGTATACTGATATTGGTGCGCAAGTACGGAGCGAAAATAGGCAACGATGAGGGAAACGCGAGCGTAAGGTGCCGTATTATTGGACGCATCGGACTACTGAAGTGCCGGATAAGTGATACTCTACAAAATTGTCATAGTAACTCTCTAACGCGCTAACCGACATCGGTGAATGTCGAAGGACTTTAAGTATATCGATAGTCGCCACTATTTTCGAATTGTACTGTTCTTACCATCACTTTATTCACCTTCAACAAAAAAAAACTATAACCCTGTTTTTATAACCAAACATTGTCGGTTCTCTATAGTTGGAACAAAATAAATAGTATGTCGATTGTTCTGGTTCGCTTAGTGCTCCTATTTATGTACCAGATAGCATTGGCTACTTCGTTCATGTGAACATGTTACGTCACCGGAAATATGTGTTTTGTCTGTATTCGTTGTGGGCTGCCTTATTTTTTTTTTTATTGTAATTATATCATTGCTACTTAACCCTTACAACCGTTTTAAATCACCTCTGTTACATTTTATAATTACTTTCTCCTACCACTATAACTCTAAAAGAGATTAACTTTAACAAACAACAAACGCTTTATTTGCATACTGGCGGGCCCGGCGGGCGTTGTCCTGTATTGGTAATTAAAAAAAACCTAAAACTAAATCTACTGGGTTAAATTGTGAATCTACACCATTCTTGAATACACCTGAACACCAACAAAAATATTCATCAAAATCTGTCCAGCTGTTTAGGAGGAATCGAGTCACAAACACACGGACAGAAGAATTATATATATAAAGATATAGATTTTAAGTCTTCCGTCTGTCTACTAAACCAAAAGTATATTGACGCGTCTGGATGAGATGTAGGTATCTCTAGGAATGCTTTGGCAATCAGTAGATTCTTAGATCTTTAGATTTTCCAGAGTAGATACTTAGATTATGGGATACATTATAAGATTTCAATTGTAAAAGGCTTATTCGATTTTAATATATAAGAGTATTTTTGATTCGATTGCAAGAAAAATATTTAACGTAAGGGTTAAGTACACCGAGTGAATCTACAGCAGTCTGATTGCAAGCTTTCAAGATAAAGATATATAAAAAGGATGAGAAGTTCGAGTCTTGGCGGCACCTTCGCAGGGGCCAATCAAAGCGACTGCCTTCCGGAAGCTATTCAATTAGAAATGGCCCATCCGTAGCCCGGTGTTCAAAGCTACGAGCTGAAGCGGTTTTATCTATTCAAATAATTCATTAATTTGGTTTTCTTTATGTTATGAAGTACCAGTAAGTATGCATTTCAATTTATGCTAAGTAGACACTGCAACTTATATGTAGTTTTGTACGACCAATTTCAATAGGATCATCGTTTTAAGGTTAGTTATAAGAAGTCCCTTCTCTTGAAAACTAAACTAGAGTGCTTGTGCTTATGGTACTTTTAGATGTGTTGCGTTTTGGGACCATCCGGTTATATCCAATAACCAAACGAATGGGAGGTACTTGAATCCGACTATATCGCGACCACTACGAACATGGGGATAGATGACTTATAGATCTCTTTTAGTTTATCACGTTTCAATATTAGTCACTGGTATACTCAGCAAGTCTGTATGATAACGACAGCCGCTTATGTGTTGCTTAGTACCTTCGGTCTCTAAAAAAAGAAAACAGCTGCTATATGCTATTTTATAAGAAACTAGCCGACCCGTGCCCACTTCGTTGGGCGGTAATAGGCATTATCAAGCTACAACTTTTCTCTAGAACTCAATCATATATATCTCATAATTAAGGCAGCGTTCATAAGAAAGGTTTTCGTTCGACCATTTTTCTCCGACTCCCCAGATATTACCCCCTACAACCTCACAAACTTTACCTCTTTATAATATTAGTATATAGATTATAGCCCCTGCCCGCGACTTCGTCCGCGTAGTAATAGTTACTACTCTGGGCTAACGCTGACACACAGCAGAAGCTCTCAAAAAGAAAAAAACATCTCGATTTTGAAACATTTTTCATCTGTGCTCCGCTCCTATTGGCCTTAGCGTGATGATATATAACCTATAACCATTCTAGATGAATGAGCTATATAGCACTGAAAGAATTATTCAAATCGGACCAGTAGTTCCTGAGATTACCTCTTACAACGCCACAACGTCACAAACTGACAAACTTTACCTCTTTATAATATTAGTATAGATAGGTGTTAGCATCATCATTCACAATATAATTCTACCAATTGTTAAAACATATTGTCACTGGAGGTAAAAAAAGAAACGAGTGTATTTTTGTATCGCGATACTAATTATAGGAACTATATATAACTATAAATAGTATACGGGACGATAAAGTTTATATATGTTAACGAGTTCTGACTTTAATTAGAATTTGATTATAGGTATGCGTTATACAAGCTTCCCGCCCGTGCCTTGGCTTCTGTGATTTTTAAGATTTATATAGTTTTTGATTTGTATCGAATTTATAATTATGATTACACTATGTCCTTCCCTTTTCAATGTGTATGAAAAATTATATGATGATTTGTTGAGTAGCCAAATGAAAGCGCGATAAACAAACAAAATTACATCGCATTTATAATATCAGTTAGACTGTCCTGTCATGTCCCAATATGCAGCCAATCTTTAAAATTAAAAAATACCATATAGTGGTGTCCCCTTATTACTTGGATCACTTACGTTTAAAACGTTCTATGAAGGGCGAACATGGAAGCCAAGCGCTACGGTGCCACACTGCTCTACAACACCGCGCAACTACCTGCTAGGGCGGGTAACCAGCTCTGGGGTTAAATTGGGTCGCAATGTGTTACTTCCGTATTATGACTTTTTTTTTAATAATACTGCCTACAGTATTCGTATAAGACGTTGTTTATTTTTGTTATAGTGTACTGTTTACTATAATCTCACCTGATGTTCTAGATGACGATAGACTTCTAATTATAAAATAGACGAAGTAATTAGAAAGGTTTGTAAGTTTATAATTATAATAATATTGAGAGACCGTCGGCGGTTTTTATACGTAATATAAAACTGAATAATAATAAAATATAGTGCACCGCCACGTACTGGGAAGTATTAATAAAATAGATTGCATAAAAATCTTCATGAAAGAACACGAAATGTGCGAAGGGTTTCATCAGTCGTTGACTGGCTTCAAATATGACTGCGGTTATTATTGAAATTGGTTCCAAATGAATTTAGGCTACCATGTCCATTTAATAGAACTACATAGTATCCGTTCGGTAGTTCATAAAATGACAATAAATTTGATAGTGTTATATGAAAACCGTTAGCAATTGTTAATGAATCTTGGGGGTTACAGTCAAAATTCTATTATGGCACAACACAAAAATAGGGAAGTGTGATCGCGAATGAACCGAGTACGCAATAACGAAAAACAAAAGCGAATTCGAATTCAATTCGACCGCATCCCGTTGACGATGAAATTTATCGTCCATTGATATCGGTGTCGTAAAGCGAAATGTTCTTTTTTTTTTGTTGTGTACATCATCGGTCTGTACGAGTCAGTACGCAGTTACGCGTGATGTCGATACGTAAGTACGCGTTTTTTCGGTACGCACATACACTCATTGTCCTTCGGTGCGTATCGCGTGCCGGGACGCGATGTTCGCGCCATTTGCGCGTCGTTGATCCCGCGTTTCTACGAATTCAACTCGTCGAATGGTTTTTCGATAACTCTGTCACAAAATGTTGTACGGTTATCTGTAATTTTGCGTTGTTTTTCTTTTCATGTTGTCGAATCATTCTCATAGTGATTGGTAAGTTGATAAGATTATCGGGAATGGGATAATAATTTTGTATGGGATAAAAATAACTTTTGAAGTGACCAATTATATTAAGCGCATTGAAAATGAATCGTCACGGTCGGTTTGGTGATGCTGAATTGGCTTTCCACGATTCCAGTCGTTATAATCACTTTTACTGTATGACAAGGAGTGCATCGTTATAGTATAGTTAGGTTTTTTATTATTAGGTAATATAACATTTTTTTATGTTTTGCATATAATAAGTTTAGTCTTTCGAAGTGCGTATTTAAATGGGTTAGTTGACAGCGTGTTCGGATACCGCGTCGATAGACATAGATTCGAATCTTAGCAACTGAGTTGGTGGAGCTTTCGTTGAAGAAAAGCATCGTGATGAAACCATAGCATTATCGTAGAGCTTTTCTAAGGTCGCCTGGTTAGCTACAACCCTTAAATTGAATATTTGTCGCCGAGCACCTGTTGATGTGTTCCGGTACACGCATTTGAGAGCGAGCCCACTCTAAGCTTAGCGTGTTTACCATCTTATAGCACATCGTCATTTAATATCACATGAGATTGTGGTCAAACGCTAAAACCTATCATTACACATTATAAAACAAAGTCCTTTGCTATGTCTGTCTGTTGTTCGCGATAAACTCAAAAGCTACTGAACGTATTTTCCTCCGGTTTTCACCAGTAGATAAAGTGATTCACGAGGAAGCTTTAAGTATATTGAGACAATTGTAATTTTTTTTTATTATCACGGCGGGACAACGTCCGCTGGGCTGGCTAGTAAAATATAAAGAGAAAAAAATACCCATTATTTTTTTTCTATAAAGATAACACAATATCAAGGCGCATACCGTATTGATTCTAATTTCAAAGACAGTTGAGAACATAGAGTAATAAATTGGTAATAGGATTGATAGTCGCGGACTGAACGCAATCGTGAAGGGTTTTTTCTCAGCGATGGGAACGGACGGGCTCGTGATGGATTGCCCTACGAAAGGGAATCGGATTACTGCGTGATACGAGATCAACGACACTGATTTGAAGATCAAGAAACCAAAAGAGAGAATGCGGAAATGAGACAATTACGTTACCGCCTTTGAAGGTGAGGCGATTGACCTTTCTGATTGCTTACTCTGCAGAATTGATTGAGATCAATACGATTGGATATTATTTTGATCTATAATATAATATGTATATATTAGAGTAAGAGGCCCAAAAATGATTTTTTTATTGGAGCCTCTTACGATATTTTCTTAGTTTATCATGTTTTAAGAGACCCGTCCAAAAGCGTGGCTCAAAAAAAAATTAAGTGGTTATTCAATATTTTAAAAAATTGCCAAAATCGTCAAATCGAATTTTTTTCTCTTTATATCACAGTTTTCTACCATTCAAGTGATTAGAATCCTGAAATTTTGAAGTCGATATTTTGATATATAAAAGTCGCTCAAGATTTTTTAATTTCCAAGTAGAATAGTTTCCAAGTTGAAAAGGTTTCAATCGACTTCTGAACATTTTAATAGTTAAAATCGGTTTATTCTCTAATACAGTGGTACTCAGTATTTTTTTTTAACGGGCCACAAACACGTCTCATTCCTGGTGTCGCGGGCCGCAAACTACAAATATTTAGGTTTTAAATAAAAAAAAGTAATTTCAAATGAAGAACGTATTAATGTACTGAAAAATGGTTGTCCAATAAAACATGCTTGGTATAACCCTTATATCATAAGGAACGCATTGCGGTCCGGTTATGTGGGATCTATTTAATTTACTTAGCGTGTTCATAGTCTTTCTGATGGGCACGAAATTTAAAATAATTGAAAATAAAGTATAATCGGGTAAGCCAACTACAAAGACCCGGCGGGCCGCAGGTTGTGTATAGATGCTCTAGTATGTTAACTTCAAGAAAAAAAAAGAAAGGTCGTTAATATTCATGGTCAGGAGTTAATTTTTTGGGCCACCCTAATATACATGTGTTTAAATGATACACGGTTTTGAATAATGTATGAAGATATTATTGCAGTACCCGGCATTTGATTTGGCATTTTGGAAAGAAGAGTCAGAAGTTCGGTTAAGATCGGTTTACTTTTTTTTTTTTTTTTTTTATTGTAGCTCGGCAAAGTGACTGTACTGTGCCTGATGGTAAGCACAGTACAATCCAAAAACAAGGGTGACCACCGAAAGACATACTATCCATCGCCGGTCGCCGCTGTTATGCCGGCCTGAAAGCGACCCAGTCAGGGACAGCCGGGGGGGCGCGGTTGCTGGATATACACCGGCTGATCCCGGAACGCGACACGCCCAAACGTGCCACTATGGCGGGTGTTCCACCTGGTGTACGGTGGTCGCGATCCAGTCGGGTACAGACACCCTACCACCCCGCAAACTTCGGTATTCTAATGCGTTCTCTTTGTTACACAGCTCCATGACTGCGATAGGCAAAGATAACACTATAGTAAACAGATACGAACGATATGAGAGAACTCGGACATGCCAAATCGAAAGCCGGATACCTACTCTGTTTATATTTGTCATCGATAAATTTCAACACTGTTTGACTGGTCACTATGAACGTTGGTACATCCATGTGGTTTTTCACGGTCAAGAGAAACTTTTATGCTATTGATTTAATATATATAACTCGCCACTAGGTAGCGATAAGCTATATTCCATAGTTAATAGGTTTTATCCAATAATTGAATGTGGGAAAAAATCGCGAGCGGTCGCTAATTGAATAAATTAGTTTAAGATGAAATTATCTCTAAGGCTAATATTTAAATTATATTAGGCTACATATGTCTTATAAATTAATTGAATATTCATTACGCATGACAAGGTGATACTTCGACTCGAGCGAGAGACCAGTTTGAGCTATAAAAACCGGTTAAATGTATGTAGCCCTTATCCAGAATATAAGTCTGAATGATAACGAAAAAGGTATGATATCATTATAATGAAATCTGCTGCGAACCTAATTACCAGAATATACCCGTTCTACTCGCACTAATGAACTGAAGTAAAATGAAAAAGTGAGTGAAATTATCTGATCGGCCGCGGGCGAAACAAAACGCTTTGCAACCGTTTGGAGCTTTGCATCGCTAGAACCATTGTCCCGGGCGTAATAACCACTCGCCGTTTATAAAGAGGGTAGATGAAAAATCTCTGTATTTACAATTATGAATATTTGGTATTCTCGAAGCGCCTCGCCTCGGGTCCCCGTCTTTGATAGGAACTCTGTGTTGTTGAAATTCTCTTATATTCTTAGTTGAAAAGCAACCTTCACTTGTGGAATATCATTTAATATCTCTCTTTCCAATGTTAAAACGTTAGTATGTATTTTTGTCACGTAGAAACTCTTATAAATATTATGTTAGTTTTGAAACATGCCTGATGATTAATAGGTTTTATCCACTGCTACGAAATATTCCGACATATTATATTCGTAAAGTTTTATTTATCAACCAACAAAAACTCGAATAGATTAATTCTTGACTCTAAAAAAATAATAGATTTTCGGCAGTATTTAAATGATAGATATATAAAAAAGTTTTTTTCAACTTATCATATCACTTGTCCTCGGGTTCCAGACGTGTTTTTTTTAACTCATTATTTTACTAAAGAAAAATGAGAATATTTTATGGTTTTTAAGACAATGGCTGATAATTTTATAAGCCGTCAATTTTGGAATGCTTCCTGTCTATAAATTTTATGAAATTTGGTTGTTAATTTATGATTTCTAAAAGTATTATTGACAATTTTTATATATATAATACACTGGATCTAAAAATTATAGAGTTGATAATTACAGACAATCGCCGGTGTTTTTCAGGTCCTGTATGTCATGTATAGTCCTATCTTAAACCACCGTATTTATTATTCTTAAGGCTCACGTACATTACCTATCTAAAGAACTGAACATTATCGTGTTTGTAGTGTCCCCGCTCTAAGCGTTGCGTTGTCTGCAAATCAGTCAATGTAAAGAGTTTCACTATTAAAATTTGAAACAATTAACTATGGCTACAAAAGTTACAAAAGTTTTTTTTATAGTGCCACGGCAAAGTGGCGATATAATCCTTGATGATAAGCATAATAAGAACAATAGTGACCACCGAGAAATTGACAATCCATCGCTGGTCGTCGCTATATATACAAACTATGACAAACTAAGTAGAGTTACTGGGACAGGTTGGTCACCAGGTACATGATGGTTGCGACACATTCGAGTACAGCTCCCAAGCACTCCGCTTGGTTGCTGGATGTACATCAACTGGTTAGGGAACGTGCCATACATAACCGGAATATACTATGGCGTATGTGTAAGCTGGTCTTACCTCGTGCTAGATGGGCTTGATGGAGACATACAATTTCCAGGTTCTACCATCCGGTTAAGGGCAAATAGTGTGTCCATAATACTTGTTATTTCTTATCTCCAATCATATATCGTCCATGTAATGGCGTCTACGTTTCGCACGAGTAAAAAAGATAAAAATAGCTTATACCATTTCGATGTCGTAATATTTCGATATCGAATGTCGTGAGGGGGCGTATCCATCATTTTTTGTGTGCCGACATCGCTACCGTTATTATTGGTTAAAGATAACGCTTCATTAGGGTATTGTGTACACAGTCGCCCCAATATTTACAATAAAATCTTATTGCTTGTTTAGTATTTTGTTGGTTCGAATATTTTTATTTACTGCTCGATATGAAAATGTTTATGAAGGTTTAGTAATGGTATAGTTGATAGGGCTTAGAAAAGAAATAATCTCTGGTAAATGTGTTACTTTTTCATATTCTAGCTATTTGCCCCGTAGTTATGGTAGGAGTATTCAAGCTTCTCTTTTACTGAAATATTCATTTATTTAACTGTATGGCATGCATATTAAATATTATTATCGATATAGTGTTTCCGCCTTTTCAGGCTACATATATCGGCTTGAATAAAATAAAAAATATATACATCCTCTCGTAATATGTGTTTATTAATTTTTACACTAGACTAATAATTGTAACGAATTTTTCTCTTTGTTTCTATTTGGTCATTCGCGCAGATGTCACGTTCGAAGTGTCGCCATCTTGATTTTGAGTGTGAACATATATATATGGTTTTAATAACTATCATTTTGAAATGGAATAATAAACAAAATAATTATAGATGAATAAATAAAACTATTGCTCCAAAGCACTATCAGCAAAATCGAACATTTTTTATTGAAAATCATAACTGTTTGTTTCTATTTATATTTTTCCGTCCTTGTGCCTTGAAATCCTGTTAACATAGAGCTTTGAAAAATTATATAAATTCTATGTCGTAAGACAACAGTAGAATACTGTTTTGTTTTTCTCGAACAGACTACGCTTGTGACCTGGCAAGGTTTTAACAGATTTCGTAACAGTAACAAGTTTTTATAGGTGGTAGAGCCACGCTGAAGCTATTCTTGATTTCAGCATGATTGGGTCGGCAGTCCGGGGTAGTACTACCTTCTCACATAAAACTGACGTGAAGTAACAGTGCTTGCACTGTTGTGTTTCGTTCGGTCAGTTAGAGCGCCGGATACCCACCTGCCCGCCCTCTCTTTGGCGCGTTGGGGAAAAATGGTGAGAGTAAATTTTTATGACGCGCGCGCACACCGTCACGAAAAATCGACACCCTGAAATTATTACGATGCGCGCGCACACCGTCACGAAAAACCGACACCCTGAAGTTAGCTGTAGTCAACATTTTGTTTCTTTGTATTTGTTGTTTGTATTTCTTTGTATTAAAACGTTCAATGTATTAAATACCTTTTTTCTATTGTTAGTGTCGTTTTTTCTACAAACGTAGAATAAGGCGAAAGATAAAATTTTTGAAAAGATTTTTATCTTGTTATGCCAAAGAAGTATAACATCTAACGCGTGTACATAAGTACACACACACACACACTTTTTCTACGAACCATTCGCAGCATTGCATTAAAATTGTGTTCAAATAATGTTTTTAGAAACCCTTTTTTTCCTAACTTTGTTATAGAGTAGTATTAACCAGACGGCCGCGGCAGCGTAAGTTATACGCGAATGTTCGAAATTACGGTCGACTTGTCGATATATGTTTTATTGCCTATACAATCGCAATAAACGTCTATGACAGAGTCGAGTGAACGCGAAATATGGCCTTAGAATAATCTTACGAATAGCCCGTCCTGAAACAAATTCTTGTCCATCGTAAAATTGTGGATTAAATATATTTTACCTTTTTTTATGAAACGTAATAAAATATTACAAGGGTATCTTTATCTATTATTTATTGTCGATTATATGTAAAGTTTGTCAGGTTCATCGCTGTTATACTCTTGACTGACTCTAGTTATAAATTATAGCAATGACTATTTAATTCATAGGGTGGTAATGTAACAAAGTAGCCTTCATGTATTCAGTTTAATATTCAAATAAGTGTTCAATGAGTGTATCAATTAATCACTTCGCTTAGTTCTAATGCTCGTAGTTAACCAATTAGTTGAAATATTACGGACAGTAATATCGGATTGCCTTAAACTGAGTCTCTTCTAATTAATTACATATCTAAGTCAGTCAAACACGTCGCTTTATGTAGTTTTTTCAGTATATTTTTAATATTGCATGTACAAAATCTAATTTTAGTGGAATTTGTGTTCTCTTTGCGTTAATTTATTTGTAAATGGCACTATATTACTAGACGTATATTTATATTTCTTTTATTTCGAACTGAAAGGAAGATATGACCCGGAGCGTGACGCCCGGCCTGCAAATATAATGAAATCTTTAAACTTAAGAATTAAACACGTTGGTTTCTTTTTTCACATAGTTTTAAATATTTGTTGTCGGTACACAGCGGTGCTTATTTTTAAATTATCTAATTTATTATTTCATATATTATCAGTTTTGTATATTTCAATTTTTATGTTACTAGCTGATACGCAAGAGTTCACATATAGTAAGTATTTAAACTTTTATATTTTAAGACCGCGTATAGAATACATTATCTTTCTATCAATTGTATTCGCTCGTATTTAAATCGACTTCTTTTCTGGTGATTTACCCACGAGCAATCAAACTGCTGAAATCGATTTCACCCACGCAAATGTCCAATTTTATGGTTCATCAATTTAATTATTAAAATACTTATTAAAGTCAAAAAGAATGTCTTGGAAAAATAATAAAATGCTACAGTACTTACTATATACAATCAGAATTAATTGGGAAGAGACCAAAAATTCAACAATCGTCACTATAACATATTGTACAGAACGTACTTTTACAGATTTAAAATGTATGTTTATTTAAAAAATGTGTATACCTACTTATTGAAATTTATCTTTCATCACAGAAAACGTTTCTCATGATGCATTTGCGGGAGTCCGTGAATTGTTTTATAAATCGTCTCACTTATCCGGCCCGAATGGAAACGTAAAAATCCCTTCCAATCATGGAGAGAAAAAAATCATATCATATTTCCGGTTACGTCACATTCGGCTTGAGCTGTCCGCCCGCCTCGTTACGCTGCGAACCAGCCTACGAACGTAGCTGCGATCGTAGCAGTGGCTACGCGAGCGTCAACCGCGTAGCACTCACTACAGCTACGAGCTACGCATTCGTAGCGCTTGAACTTATCGTGCAAATTGAATTGTAAAGTTTGTTGTGGATATGAAATTGTGTATTGTAAAAGTTGCAACTTTACGACTTACAACTTTGACAGGCGCGGTCTTTGTGAAGTTACAAATTCCTTTAAGCCGAATTTAGAAGTGTATTTTCAGCGGTTGAACGAGCTTTACGTTATTCAAAATTGGATTTCCGACGTGGATTACATTTTGCTCTGTTGTCTATAATCTTTTGAGTTTTATCTTTTAATACCAATAACAAAGTTGTTAAAAATTTTAGAAATGTGTATTATGCAGCATTTTATATAGTTACTGTGTTATACTGTGTGTAATATTGTTATTTGCTGAATTTGAAAGTGGTAGTATGTGAATAATATGGTGGAAGGCCAAGGCCCGGGAGTGTTCTTCGCGGCTGGCGACAACGGTAATGGATATCGCCTCTCTTCACAAGGTGTTAGAACTTTGCAGTCGTTCCTCAGGGAACACGGCACTGAATGCGTTAGACAGTTCATGCAGGTGTGATACATTATATAATAGCATCGTATTGTGAATTTTCACCTTTCTTAATTGTCAATGACACTTTTAAAAAACGAAAGTCCTTTTTTATGCTAATGTGAATTTAAAAAAAAATTGTATACGAGAAATAGGTTTATGACTTTAAAAAGGTTTAAAGAGAGTTAGTAAAAATTTAACATTATAATTAATTTAACAAAATAAAATAACGAGACGAGAACAATCAATGCATAAAAAGCGTATGCATAGTTACGAACATAACTAGTATGATTATAATACTTAAACAACGGTATAAAAGTATTTATTATTGGTATGTATTGATCAGCATATTTTAGAGACGTAGTGTGTCTAATCGTTTACTTGATTATGGTCTGTGGTCATACTGTCGTGAATCGTTCGATTTATGTAGTGCGCTAACTGCGACATCATTCTGTCTTTATGCACACCATGTGTTACTAATAGGTAATAATTAAGTAAGTTACTGAGCTGCGAAGCGATTCCTATATTGTGACACGCGGATACCGTGTTGAGATACTTGGTTGTGATATGGATACGTTAGACATTTCAGATAAGAAAAATATCGTGATGAAACTATATCATGGTGGTAGGGTTTTTTTTAACTCCGTCTGGATAAGTACAAACCTCGCGCTGAAAATCTGTCACCCGAGCCCCTATCAGTGTGTTTCGGCAATTGCACTTGAGAACGACCCCTCACCTAGGATTTGCATGTTTAGATCTTAGATCACATCGTCATTTAATATTAGGCGTGATTGTAGTCAAACGATAACAGATATGAAGTATTACAATAAAAATGTCCTAGTTACCACCAAATTTGAATATCTATAATTATAAATGTCTTGATATCTTTTATATTTAGCGTGCTGATGGAACACATTCTTAATCATTACATAATATAAAACAAAGTCCTCTGCCACGTCTGTCTGTTCGCGATAAACTCAAAAACTACTAAACGGATTTGCATGCGGTTTTCACCAGGAAGATTTTGGTATATAATTTATCAAGTTCTTTTATTATCAGGGCGGGACAACGTCCGCCTGGCCCGTTAGTTAACAATAAATATAATTGTTTCAACGATTTTTCTAAAGCATAACTAGTTTTCCTTTATATTTATATATATATATATATATACAAACTTGCATTCCCTTTTCCAACACCGTACGTGTTGAATTTCGAACAATACTTCTTTAATGCTCATTTCCAAAGGCATGCAGATTTTCATAACGCCCTAGCCCCAGTACTTTGCGCTGTGCGATGATATGTCAATCAGTCAGCCAGTCAGTTATTCCTTTATATACATTGTGGAGGATAGCGGTAAAGAGAACTCTCTGTTATGGAGGCATGTTGAAAAAGTGTTCAGCACTAAGGAATAAATAATAGTTTTAAGACCTGCCAAAAGGGTGCTAGCATAGGTAAAGATTATGGATAGTCCGAAATATTCTTGTAAATATAACCCAAAATAACTGCTATAAGAAAACGTGGAGTGTGATAGAATTTTTCCGAACTTTAGTTTAGTGATTATTTACTTTTATAAAACTTGTTGAAATAATTGAACAATAATGAACCCTGTTGCTACTGTAGCGCCACCCCAATTTATCGTATTTTGACGGACAGTTATAGATATATTCAGAAATTCAGAACTCTTCCCTTCTAAAATATTCTTGATAATTTAATGTACGAGGTGTGAAAAAAAAATAACGGGAATTTTCGATTTTTGAAAAAAAGTATTTATTCATTCGTCTGCATTAATGTTGTCGCCTTCAAAATAGTCCCCATTCGATATTATGCACTTATGCCAGCGCTTCTTCTAATGATCGAAACACTTCTCAGACTCGATTTTTGGGATAGCCTTTAGCTCTTTCAGCGATGTGCTTTTAATTTCATCTATGCTTCTAAAAAGATGGCCGTTTAAGGTTCTCTTTATTTTTGGAAATAGGAAAAGTCACACGGAGCCCAGTTTGGCGAATATGGAGGCTAGGGCATCATTACAGTATTGTTTTTGGCCAAGAATTCACGAACAAGCAATGAAGTGAAGCAAAAAATTTTGCTGCCACGCGTTTCATACCCAAAACATTCGAGAAAATTTCATGGCATGAGCCAATCGATATGCCAACATCATCAGCGACTTCTCTGACCGGTTCCGTCTGACCGTCTCTGATTCGGTGACCATTCTATGATTATGACCATTGCTTTCACTTTTTCCACGTTTTCATCGGTTGTTGATGTACTGGAGCGTCCGGAGCGCTCGCCATCTTCCACCTTAGAAACGCTTATACCACTCGAAAACTCTTGTTTTACTCATAACAGACTTTCCATACGCCTTCGTTAACATTTGACATACTTTCTTACACTTTATTTCAATTATTACGCAAAATTTCAAAATTCTTTTAACCAACGAAAATCGCCAAGTTCATAAAACCTTAGCGGCTGCTACAGACAAAGTAAGCAATGAATACAGCTGACAATTTTATCGAACTTCAGGAGCATATAAATCAACATAATAAAAAAAAATTGGCAATTGGACTCTCCAAACACGCAAATTTTTAAAATTCTCGTTATTTTTTGAACACACCTCGTATGTCTGCAAACTTAGACAAGCTGGATTTAGTAAATACCAACATAACTTTAATACTAGATAAATTGGTCATTTCATGTTTCAGGGTTACTGGGACCAAAAATATTTTTTTAGGTAATAGTGTTAGGTTTTATAACAAAGTCCCAAAACACATTAACGATTTGCTGGATAGTGAGTTCAAGCACCATGTCAAGCGAGTTTTAATGTTTAAAGGTTATTATAGGGTGCATCAGTATGTGAACGATTGTGACATCTGGAAATGACGCTCCTCTCTGTGTATCCAATAAAAACGAATGTATCTATATTTTGTTAAAATATGTATCATGAAAAGATAAAACAGATCGAGTTTCTTGCCGGTTCTTCCCGATGACTGGGTTGTTTGTCCGAACCGGTGGTAGCTTTGATGTTCATAACGCTTCTCAGGGCCTAAATCAAATAAAGCATTTTTGATTTTTGGTTGATATATTATGATACTTAAATATCTCAAATAAGGAAGGAATAAATATTCGAAGTCGCTCCCGCTACGCGCGTTCCGCAAGGTCGCATCCGAAGCACTATACGCGTTTCAGGTTTCGACACAAAGTGAGAGTGCCCTCTTTGCAGTTGGTTCGTGTCAAGCACCTCATTCATCTACAAGAGCTTTGATCTATCGGTGTTTGTCGAATCTCGCTGCATCCACTCCCTATTTACTAACATAGTATTCTGACATCGGTTCAGATTTACTTTTGGTAGAAGTTTCTACCTATTTAATACATCATGTCCCAACCGGTATACGCAGACAGAACGGAGCATATATTTTTCTTTCATTTATTACTTTCTGTACGGCAAAACGTATTTAAATCAATCTCGGTGTATTCCGGTTTCTGTTTTCATATACATTTGTTTAGTACTAGCTGTACCCGCGACTTCGTCCGCATGGAACCTAATGCAAAAACAGTCAGTAAATAGTCCATTTACTGTGTCTTAGAGATTGAATTGCATTTACTTACCTACTCTTTTCTCGTACTTAACTCGAGCCGTCATTCAAATTACAATAACTTTTGATACCGATTTTAATGAAACAAAGACTAATGAATGCAGTACTTTAGCAATGATGCATAGCCAAACAAACAGACAGACGTTTCTAAAAATGATTGAAATTTATTTTATTATTAATTCCTAGACAGCTGCAACATTTTTTTTCACAAAAACCTAAAAGTGCAGACACGTTAGATTTACGTTCCTATTATATGTATAGAAAGATCTCTTTTTTGCTATACTAAATAACCGACCGCGACTTTACCCTCTTTAAAGCACGCTTAATAGCATTAATATAATGAGTAGTGCCCCCTCGTGGCGAGTTAGGGCGGAAAATAGCTTTACAAACCTTCTTAAAAAAGAACATATAGGCGTGAATAAACTACGTTATGGTCAGTCACAAATTGTTGGAGTATAACGAACTCCGATATACCGACATCCATTTTTAGTGAATTTTCTTGGTATTATGTATTTTTTTCCTGAAAAGCTTCGGTTGAATTGCCCATATGCACGAAATATTTTTTACAGCACGTATACGTACATAACTAGAGCGAGATGCCTTAGCTGTCTGCCTTTAGGGAGTTGCGTGAGATATTATTGAAATCATATACGAGACGAACTTGGAAGTATATATTTCATACGAAAGGAAAAACAAAAATATACTTATAGGACTTAAGTTATATTGTAACTTGCAAGTTACGTAGGTTCTCTGTACTTATTGAGCCGAGTTCTAATATTAAACAGTAGCTGTCGCCCGTCACTTCGTAAGTATTAATGAAAATGATTAAAAAGCTAAACTAATATTATAAACTACTACTAAAGAGGCAAAGTTTGTGAGTTTATATGTTCGCGTTAATCTCCGGTACTAGTGATCCGATTATGAGAATTATCTCACTGTTAGAAAGGTATATTGTCCCTGAGTGCTATACACTACTTTTTGGTAGATATATATTTTTAACCATTAATCACAATAGACGTAACTGTAATCGTCAAAAATTAATCAAGGAAAAACTAAAATATTTTGTAATTTCGGTCCAGTTTTTTAGATACACCAATTGCATAAATAACTTTGTAATCCCATATAAATGTATAGGATTACAAAGTTACATTTGCAGTTAATGGATCAGTGTACCTGTACGTATATATATGTATAATATAATGGAAAAATAGGTGTAGATACATTGTTTGTATTCAAGAAGTAGAAGGTAACGGAAAGGAAAAAGGTAGGACTATCTACAAAAAGAAATGAGATGCCATCAATAACAAATCTTGTAAAAAAAAACAAGTCTCGCAACTCAGTTCTTCAGCCGTAAAAAGTTGTGAGATGGATGTAATACTAAATCGGTTATTATATTAAGTCCCTACTTAAAGGACCTTCTGTCTTAAGTTATTACGTAATCAGCTAACCTAACAACATCTTATAGTGACCATATCAATATTAAAAATCTTTTATGTTTTAAATCAAATAGATTGGCTTGGCAATCACACTAAACAATCTTATTTATTTCTTGTGAAAGTGTTATCATGTGGATCCCTTGAGGTCCACCTGGACCACTTTGGGAACTAAGGATCTAAACAAATATATCAAAACAAGTGTTTTCAACTAAGTGCTTTGACTGACTTGCCAAAATAAAACATTTTTTTCATTCTGCAATAGGATTTTCCTTAAAAGATGTGACTTGGATAATTCCTCTGTTAAATATTATATTTTTTGTTTCAGGTAATAACAATTTTAACATTCCTGTTTTGTGGAAGATATTGAAAAGGTAACAAATCGTTCTGTCGTAACCATATGAAGCTTTTTAAATATTATGTAATCTTAATGGATTATTTACCTTTTTTACTGATGTTATTTTGAAACTTAATCATTATGCTAATCCATACTTGCGTATATCGGTACTAAGTCTTGTCTATCGTCCCAATAGATGCAGGTGTTGGAAGATATTATAGTCATATGTTATAAAATATCAAGCTGTGTGACTATACGCGTAACATAATGACTAGACTGACAGTTTTTATATAAACCAAATGAAGTTAGCAAACCCTAGTTTCGAGTTATTATTGGAATGATAAAAACGTGAGAACATTTAATTTGCGCATTTATCGATATTATTTGTAAGGTTAACATTAGCGCGAAAGTAGCCGAAGCTTTATCACGTAGGTATGAGAGTAACATTATGTTACAACGATATGTTTGCATTCTATTTCGTAAGTGTTTTATATAAGTTGTCATGTACAACTTATGCTAAATGTTCGTTTTAACTTTTATGAACAACTATAGTTCCTTATTTCACTATGGTCTACTGGTAAGATGTAAAGGCCTTGTAGTGTAGTGTTATGATTAACATACCTTCTTTAATTGCAGTATCTGCAGTTTAAACAAACGTAAAATTATTTCCGACACATGTAATGTAATAGAATAGATTATAATTTATCATCAATTAAACGCAATTAATAACTTATCGTTAACAAGCGCCAACGCGTAATTTCACGAGATCAGTTTTAATCTCCACTCGATAATCTGTTACACGCTCCGACGGAGTAAGTGATGAGCCAAGATTATGATAACCATAAAATATTGTATTTTCTAGATAGTAATCGAATATCATGTTGTACACACATTAAAAAAGTTAAATTTTATGTGAATATTTTTAATAAGAAGTCTTTTTGTTCCAGTACTGTTTCATTTCCAGTACTGAGTAGATCATAGCCGAGTACAACGCTGTTGTTGTTGTTTACATAGCTATAAAGAAAGCCTATAGTTTATAAGATCTTATAAACTGGATCATGTAAATGTCAAACAATCGTCAACGAAATATATACTGCTCGATAAATTCAATCGGTAATGATGTACTCTCCTTTCTTGTATTTAATTAATTGTTATCATAGCATCATTGTAGTTTTTACTACTTGAATAATGTCCAGAAAAATATAATTGGAAAGGATGATTGGGTGTAAGGACACGACAGTTCTGTTCTACTGTGTCGCGTTCAATACAACAACGTGTATTGAAACACAAACCCCGATTAGTGAGACAACTATTATACTGGTACGCTTAGGTTTGTTAGGTTATACACTCTGGTGTGTATATGCGGTAATAGATTGGACCAGTCATATTTTATGGATCCGAGTGCTGGGCTACGAAAGAGACGGATGAGAAAAGATCAAATGTGACAAAGATGCAAATGTTAAGTCGGATGTGTGGTCTATAAAATGGATAAGAGTCAGTATGTCAGAGGAAGTTTGAAAATAGCATCAGTGACAGTGAAGTTGAGGAGTAATAGGTTAGCATGCTATGGGCATGTCATGAGAGGAGATGTAAGTCATGTAACTAGAAAGATCTTAAGTATAAATATGAACGGATATATAAGTGAAGGAAGACCTTAAATGGTATGGATGGATTGTGTGACAGATGATATGTGTATAAAAGGTGTGAATACTGAGATGACATCTGACAGGGGAGGGTGGAAGAGGAAAGCATGTTGTGCCGACCCTACTTTTGTACTTTTGTACGCAGAAGGGTCGTAACCAACATACTCGAAATGATAAACCCGTCACAGTGCATGTATATTTCGTTTCTCGCATTTCCGGATCATCCAGTATAAGTTCTATTGTCGTGAGTCTTGCAGGGACGTATGACAGCAATAATTACTGATATATATGGGTCATTCCACCAAATAAGAACATTTTTACGGGGCGACCCTCGCGGATTATGTTTAAAATTTATGGAGGTGTTCTCTATCATAAGACAAAAATTCCCTGAGAGTTTTAGCTCTTAATACGCAGCGGTCTTGAAGTTATGATTTTTTGAAATTTTGGAAAAAATATTTTTTCAACTTTTTCGTCAATTTTTCTGATATGAAAAACATTTTTAAACAAAATCGACAAACATTGTATTTTGTAGGAAAAATTCTCAGCTTTTGAATGAAAATATTTATTTTTTCATAAACTCATCAGAAGACCCTTAAAAATCGAATTAAAGTGGAAAAATTGATTTTTTTTGGTGTGCAGCCCAAAATTCTTCAAATTTGAATTTTTTTTCTGAAAGCTGAGAGTTTTTTACACAAAATATAGCGTTTTGCCGATGTGCATATTTTTTGTTTCGTCACAATTAAATTAAACGCAAATTCATTATAATTAAAATACTTTTATTTTTGAACTTTTTTGAGATGTGGACAGTGGTTTCAGTATATATACTTATACTTATACGTGTCAGTATATATACTGAAACCACAAGATTTGTTTTCCTGGGGAACGAAAAATTTTTAAAAGTTCAAAAATAAAAGTATTTTAATTATAATGAATTTGCGTTTAATTTAATTGTGACGAAACAAAAAATATGCATATCGGCAAAACACTATATTTTGTGTAAAAAACTCTCAGCTTTCAGAAAAAAAATTCAAATTTGAAGAATTTTGGGCTGCACACCAAAAAAAATCAATTTTTCCACTTTAATTCGATTTTTAAGGGTCTTCTGATGAGTTTATGAAAAAATAAATATTTTCATTCAAAAGCTGAGAATTTTTCCTACAAAATGCAATGTTTGTCGATTTTGTTTAAAAATGTTTTTCATATCAGAAAAATTGACAAAAAAGTTGAAAAAATATTTTTTCCAAAATTTCAAAAAATCATAACTTCAAGACCGCTGCGTATTAAGAGCTAAAACTCTCAGGGAATTTTTGTCTTATGATAGAGAACACCTCCATAAATTTTAAACATAATCCGCGAGGGTCGCCCCGTAAAAATGTTCTTATTTGGTGGAATGACCCATATCTATTTGTACTGTGTATTGAATAAAAAAAGCAGTACAGTTATCTTGTCTATTTGTTACCCTTTTACAGCTAAATTACTCACCCGATATTCATGAAATTTTGCATACACGTTGTAAAGAGTACTGAAAACGACACATATATTTTTATACAGAAAAACATTACTGTTCACGAGTATAGTAGAAGAACCTAAAAAAACCTTTTTTACTATTTCTTTATGTATCAGATATCACTCTACACTGGCTAGTTAATATTCTCGTATTATTAAGAAGCCAACAGAAATAATGTAATATATTCATCGGAAATCAATTCTTTTCGGTGATATTAAAAGGAAACGTAGTTGTCTAGATATTTGAAGAGTATGTTTTTATAGATTATTAATAAAATGATTACATAGCCGTATATTCATGCAAAGAATTCACATAATCAAGTAAGGAATGACTATATTAAAATTGTACAAACGTACCACAGTAATAATGCAACTCAGTGGGGATAGAAGTGAATTTTTCACATTCAGTCGTGCTTCAGAATAATCCATATCTGATAAACGTTGGCTATTAGGGATTACCAATTTATTATTTTTAAAGAAATGAATATTAATTTCGTGACTTACTTGATCTCTCTCCATTTCATAAAAGCGATTACAGTAGAGTGTATTCAATTTTACGCCTATTTCGCAGAAAAAGGCGAAATTACGAATTATTCTTTTGTGCCTTTATATTACTGCTAAGGGTATTATATTGCTTAATCTTACGGAGGCCGAGTCGTGCATTGTCCTTTTGTTAAATTGGTTCGTTTGTGCTCCTTTTGGTTGCATGATGTGGCAGGGAACGACACACGTGTCATTTGATATTTTTTATTTTTCGACAGTTGTGTCGTTACATTTCAAAGTCAGCTAAATCCAATGTGAATCGTTTATATAACATGTTTATTTTTTTAAGATTTTCAGTTGTTATACAGTGATAACGAAGTTCACATTTTGCCGTTCATAAAGTCTTTAGTTTTTTTTTATGATCTTCATATATTACATGAGAAAAATTTGAAGATTTAAAAAAATAACGTAAAATATTAAGAACTGCAAATTTTTTTTTCAATATATACTCATTTTAAAATTTATCGACACAATTATTGTGTTTAGATTGACTATGAGATTTTATCGTGTGTTTTAGGTATTTGTTAATGTTCACTTTCGTTTCCTAGGCGAATTGTTATTGTAAAGTATTTTGAGATACAATAAAAAATATGTATGACATTTTCTACATAGGAATTTTTTGATGTTTCAGTGATCTGATTCAAGAATATATGATTTTTTCGTATTTTAAAATGTAGATAATTATATACATAGTGCTAAAGGTCTCGAATAATATCGAACAAAATTCGCTGACGTCTGCTGAACAATACAGCGCATGTGGATTCTACTGACTTTGTTTCGTCATAGTAAAAGGTTAGCTTCTTAATGGAATAAAGCGAAAGCACAAAAATATTATCTTCAAATTTAGATTATACACCGGCTATAATATAAACTAAAATGCGCATGTTTATCTCTTTAAGTTTAATCGTTAAAAGATTTTGGTATTATGTATACCTATACAGCAAGAATTGTCCTTACGTTGCTGAAGATACTTATTAAATTTGATTTAATTAACTACTCTGCTCATAGTTTGTTTTGACAAAATATGTAAATAAGAGGCCGATGTAAAATAATTCGATTTTGCGCCGACTGTTCCGGGATGAACAAACGTAGTAATTTAACGAGTTAGTTAAGGAAAACAATTTTATCATTTACACTATTATTATCTATCTATCTATTAATGTTTCCATGAGCTAATAAAATCCTGGTAAAATACGATATTATCGTCAACCTACGCGTAACACTGAAAGTACTCTTATACGTAGGTCCTTATTCTAGCGTTCTCGACAAGTCGCTATATAATGGATTGAGGATAATTAAGGGCTACGCTTTTAGATATTTAAAGGGCTTCAGAAGCTTTATCGAGATATCGTATTTTAATGAATATGATCTTTTATTATCAATATAAAAATCGTGTTTGGCGTAATTGAGATGATAGACTCCATCACTGATGAACATGAAAGTTGACACTTCTGAGTGTTCTTTCATGGTAAAGATCGTTTATTTAAGTCATTTTTGCTATAACCCGCCAACAGATGGCGCTGTAATTCATCAACTTCTCTACCTCTGGGTATATATTTATATACTAGACTATTATACATTCCAAATCATGACCAGAATCAGGGGTATGTAGATCCGATATACTCAATGTGCATCATCGAATCTCTTTGAGGTAACTCCAGAGATTCGTATAAAATAAATATCTCAGTAATCCTAGACTGGAAGCTCGATCAGTATCGTAATATTATCAAAACAATACTGCATAACTTTAGCGACTGGAATCACTCATAGTTTGAAGTGAGTCTGTAGTAAGTTGTGATTCCATTCTGTAAATCTTTTCATTTCCTTATATATAATGTGTAGTAAAAAGAAATCCGTTATTTTTCCAATATATGGCTTTGGTTTTCTGTATCTCGCGTTGTATAAGTCCGATCGGGTTTCACTAAACTAAACACAAAAAAAAATATTGACAGTTTTGTGATTAGTTAGTTGAGTTACTGTGCACATTTTTTATGTTCACTTTTAGAACACTTGATCCACATCTAAAACAGTAATTATCACAGTATCTCCGCTTAATATACATTTATTAAAGTTTTCCCTGACTACTATTTTTATAAGTACTACGCCTTCAGTGATGTATATATTGTTACAAAACAGTGTATAGTTGATGCGGTCAGTGACGCCAATTCACACTCTGTAGGTACACTCTATTTATCCGGGCAGAGCTTCGCCTTACAACAACTTCCACATAGAAGTGCATGTAGATCAACGACATCTTGCCCTTATATGTGACAAACTGTGGAAGTCAAAGCAATTACTATTTACTCAAATTTCTCCAAAATAATTTAGTAACAAGAATATAAATAATAACGATCAAATTATTGCTATTTAAGTAATACATCAATTTTATATAATCGTTCTAATTTATGTAAAGAATTGATGTATCTAATATGGTGGCGCTAGTGTTAATGTTCCGGTCGCGTTGTAGTCTCGCCTCTCGGGTGTGTCGTAGCGGTACCGGACGTAGTCAATAACAATATTTTCTTGCGGTGGAGATGTTATTTCTTTTCTACAAAAAATAGATTAATCAGTTAGTTGATATATAACTATGGTCAGGCTGACTATTATAGTCTATGTTTTTAATTTGTTATTTATTTGTATAGTGTATTTAATGTATACAAATTCGCGGGCGATAAATAGTATGTAATACATTCGTAAATAAATCTAAGGCGTCACGTTATTACAATAGGGGATAAGTAGTAATTATAAAGTGATAATTAAAGGTCGTTCAGTCGAGGAAAGACAAGAAGTTCCTCTGAAATATCAGAAGTGTTTTCACGTAAACAAAGTCACGGGATCTAACTAGTATTGAATACGATGTTTCAAAGTCGAAATTTTGTATACACATCACATGAGCATATCTTCATATTAGTATAGATAGAACAATTTATGTAATCTTTATTTGAATGTTCCATTTTTATTGTTAACTAGCTGACCCGTGCAACTTCGTCTGCACCAAATCGGTTATTACCGGTTTCAATTGTATTTTTAAACGCAAATAATCTTAAAAAACCTAAAACCCTATTGCAGCGTTGTCCAGCACTTCCAATCGTGAATCCAAACTATCCAGGGACTCACTCAAACATATACCCAGTTGGTATGTGAGAAATCTTTTAAAATAAGTCTAGAATCTGTTCGCAGCATTACCTAAAGTAGTGTCATCAAAGTGAAGATCAAAACTAACTTACATATATTGCCGATAAATGTCTTCCCAGTACCCCTTGTAACTTCATCACGTAACATACTGTAAAATTGAACTTTATCTA
Organism: Antheraea yamamai; assembly: GCA_036509395.1. Taxonomy (NCBI): domain Eukaryota; kingdom Metazoa; phylum Arthropoda; class Insecta; order Lepidoptera; family Saturniidae; genus Antheraea; species Antheraea yamamai. Next base: position 20,122,216 of record AP028446.1, read on the forward strand.
CATTAAATTTCCATTTTGTTTTAGTTGTTTGTTTTATAAGAATTTGTAAAGTATACGTGAAATCTGCATTCAATTTTAATTTGGTCACATTTATTTTACTTTTAACATACAAACCACCTTTTTTACTGAGATACTGAACTTGGGATAATATACCTTTCTAACAGTGAAAGAATTTTTGGAATCGGACCAGTAGTAGGTACCAAGCATCCCTCGAAAACAAAACTTTACCACTCATTATAATATTAGTATAAATACAACATAGTAACTGCAAACAGTAGTCCGGTGAAGCTGTTAAGACCTTGCTAGGTCAATAGCGTGGTCAGTTCGAGAAAAAAAAATAACTGCATACACCTCAACTGATTTATTTTAATCTTAGATTCACAAACCTGAACCCAACTACTTCAAGACTCAACAACATTTAGAAAACTAATTTTATCAAATATCAAAACAACACACGTACTGATAGAACTCTAGCTGAGATTCATCTTCTACAATGCAATATAACTATTATCTAGGTTTATGTTTTAGGAAAAAATCTTGTCACTTTTGTTTAGCAAACATTTTTTATACAATAAAATAAATGTAACAACATATAAGTGACAGTTTCGTTTACACATATTTTTTTCATATGAGGTTGATAATTACGCATAGAAATGTTATATAGCCGTAGCTCAGTTATAACGTATTGGACATCGGACATTATATGGTCCGCCGGAGCAGACGGTTCGAATCCCGGCGATCTTTTTTTTTGGTATTTTTTTTAAAGTAGCTTAGGGAAATATAGCTTAACTTTTTAGCTAATCTGTCTGCTATATATAGCACAATGAAAATTTACCAAAATCCGTCAAAAATTTCATTAACTACAAATTTTTGACTTTCGTCTGTTATCCTGGAGAATCCCTTGCGTTTTATGAGATAAAAAGTATCCTAGATGTAATCTCGTAATATTAGTTATCACTGTGCCAAGTTTCGTCAAAATCGGTTCAGTACTTTCAGAGTGATGCGTGTTCACAGGGACAGACAGACAGACAGACAGACAAAAATTGTAAAAAGATTATTTTTGGCTTCTATATCGATAACAAAGTCTACCCCGATAAAAATTTTCAAAAAATATTTAATATACAGATTTGACCTTGCTACAGTTTTATTATAGTATAGAAGAGACGACGTCCACTTTAAATATGGGTAATAATGGATTCAACCATTACGTTTATTAAAATTAAATTCTATATAAACCGTAGTTGTTAAATGTAGCCGGCTTACTGCATAATGTGTATACAGTGAGGCAAAAACAAGTTCGTTAGTGGTTTGAAATATAAAGCGCTTTCAGCACCAGAGACTGTTCACGGCTTGGTGTTTGTGATTTACATAATTATATTATTTCTGTGTTTACTAAAGGTATTTGGATGGCCGAATATTATACGATGTCCTAGAAGAAAAAAAGAAATACCTCTCTTAGTACACTTAAAAACTAAGAAAAAAAAAACAAAATTTCATCAAATTTATTTGAAGCGTTTTCGACAAATTAATCAACTAAAAATTCTTGGTGGTTGAGTGGTTTGACCGGTGGAAAATCAATGCGATATCCACTTGGTATGTGCTAATGATTTTTTCAGAATTAGCGTACATATTTAAATCGGTAACTCTATCGGTTGATTGTGGAGGAAAACATCTTAAGGAAGCCTGAACTTGAGAAAAGTTCTTGAAGTACCACCGCATGTGGGAAAATATAGAATTGTATTTTCGAAGTCACCAATACGTCGTGTGCTGGCGTGGTGATTATGCCCATACCTTCCTTCGGGAAGAGGTCTATGGCCTTGCAGTGGGTCTCTTACAGGCTGATGATGATAATCACATCTATATGCAAGGACTGGTTTTTAATATCATTAGATAAATTTAAATCAATTTCGTACCCTCAGCTCAGCTTTAGGTTGAACCTATGTTAAATTGTTGCTGCTCGTATACAGTCAAATTCGATGAAATCAATATACCTATTTTAACTAATTCGTCAGCATGTAGATTACTGCCCACTAAGGCGTTTTCCTAAATATTTTTTTCTAATAAATGTTTTTCTTGTAATCCATTTTTTTATATTATATTCAAAATGCATACATTTTTTTAGTTAATCTCACATCCATCACTCGTGGGGCGTTGTTTTTTCCTTAAATATATGACGTATAACGTTTGACATTTGCATGTGGATTCCGAACAAGATGTTTTGTCCCCCGTTTCAGCGGTCAGTGTTGCCAGAGCTCGAGTATGGAATATTTTGTTAATAATTAATTAAATGATAAAAAAAACTTCGAGACTGCAGAAAAAAGCTAGAATTTTGTAATTCTTATTTTACAACTAGCTGTGCCCGCAACTCCGTCCGTATAGAACCTAATGAAAAAAACAGTGACTAATAAAATGATCGAAATGTTTGAAGTCCATTTATCTACTTTCTCTCATACTTAAGTCGCGTCGCCATTAAAATTATAATAACTGTTGATAGAGTGAACCAATTTTAATGAAACCAAGACTAAATGTTACTCAAGGATATGTTTTATGATTTTCTTGTGTGGTTTTATCGTAAACGCAGTACTTTAGCAGTAATGTGTGTCCAAACAACGAGACACACAGACAGATATACAGACAAATGTATTTTATTACTTATTCCTAGACACCTGCAAAATTTTAGAAAATACACAAAGATCTAAAAAGTACACACACGTAGATTTATATTCTTGTTATATGTATAGATTATAAGTATAGAAGATGCAGCGTGAAAATCTGGTGTCTGTGATTAGGGGATGCCCGCGAAGTCATCTGCGTTTGTATCTTTATAAAAGTCGCCATCATATAATATATTCTTGTAACTGTAATGATTATGACGTGGATGTTTTATCATATGTAGCGTCATCTGTTGTATTTTTTGGTCGCTCGATTCCTCAGTCACACTTATTTTAGCTTTATTTTAGTCCTTTAACTAGTATCTTGCTCTCACTCCCAATTGGTCGACATACATTGAAGGTCATTATTAGTTAGATTGATGTGTACTAAACCGTCTAAAGAAGTAATTAAAACAAAAGTAATATTAAAATTTTTCATGTTTTTCACGTCCTTTGTAATTCCTATAAAATCAAATGCTTTAGAAAAGTCGGTTGATCTGAAGGATTTTTTTCCTATGTTTAATAATTTGGCGATAATACTTTTGAATATCGTAACCACGTTGCTTCTTAGTAAACAGATTATTTTATAAGCCGATGCTAAAATTACCCAAGAAAGAATCGGCTTATTAGGCATAAGATTGACAAAATTATTATTTTTGAATTTTATTTCGGGTAATCGATATTAATTATATTATTTTACATATACATTCTAATCATATTTATTTTTGTTTCATTTTTTACCTAAAACATCGATGTTTTTATGAGTGATGTTGCATCCCTAATCGTAATTGATTTAATATTTGTGATTAGTATATAAAATTCATTACCCAATTGTCACCAAGTTGTGAACGTGAAAATGAGAATTTTGTATTTGATCTTGTCTGATAAATAATGAAATTCGTAATATATTAATGAGGATGGCAACACAAGTCTTTTGTTTTTGTACGCGTGGGTGTTTCTAATTTACGACGGTTGGATACATCGTACGGATTCAGTGAAGTAGCACTCGATGTTTTCTCAGAAGCTGTACATGCTCGACCGTGGCTCCTTGATTAAGATAAAATAATAAGATGAATCTGTATTACATAGATCTGTATCTGTTGTTTTCTTATTATATCTTCATATATATATTCGTAATTATTATCGCCTTTACATTTCTATTACGATAATAAACACATTGGGGTGTTCGTTATTTACTAAGTTGGCTTTTTTGACTTGGGTTATGTTCAATCATTACATAATATAAAACAAAGTCCCCTACCGCGTCTGTCTGCCTGTCTGTTCGCGATAAACTCAAAAACTACTGAACGGATCTTCATGCGGTTTTCACCAGTAGATAAGGTGATTCATGAGGAAGGTTTTGGTATAAAATTTGTCCAAGTTTTTTTATAATCAGGGCGGGACAACGTCTGCCGGGCCCGCTAGTTAAAGAATATAAATGAAATATAGTGTGCAATTAGAAATAAACTGTAATATACTGTAAATAACATAACAAATTATCTTATATCTTAAAACGACAATTCATTCTATTGTCGTCCGAGTTATATGAAAATATGTGAGGAAAAATATACATAAACACTTGTTTTAATACTTTGTAGGTAGGTACAGCAATTAAATACAATCTCACTTAAAACGGTGACACACCAAACTTACAAGAATTTCCTTTCGAACTTGCTTCCGAATTATACCTATAAACGCACGATGATAGATTCAAACGTGAGGATGGTACCCAGAAGAGAGTTAGAAAACCTTACCTCATGCTATGGTTTCGTCGTGTTTTCTTTCAGTGACAGCCCGGGCTCATAGCAGAATTTAAGCCAACGTCGATCGATATGGTATCCGAAGGCCTTTCCACTGAACCTTTGTTCAGTATCTTCACAATGTTGTTCACTGATTGTTCTGAAATGTTGAGACAACGTTGCATTCGAATGCATTCTAGTTCTAGCACATATACTTTTTATGATACAACTCATGTATGTGGCGGAAAAGAGAACAAATGCTTTTTTATTACAAAAGTTAATTTACGCCTCAAAAATCAAACCGGTAACAACAGCTGGTTGATAATAGAACACGTACATTCATAGTACTCACGTTATGTTCAGTTTCCGAAATAAGCTGTGTAAATCGAATCGAAATAAAAATATTTTTTTTTCTCTCATACATCTCAATACAGGACCGAGCTGTTAAGTTCAGCAACGATTCTAAGTATAAACAAAATTATATTTACTATAAAGAATGTATGCTTTATTACTTAAAGCAAGTTCTCAAAATACTTAAGCTATTATCGCATTAGACTTAGGACTTATTAAAAGTTTGAAAACGTGCCTATTCCTGGTAAGTCTCTAGGTAGGCTGACCGCGATACAAATGACCTTTGAGGAATAGAGGCTAGGATAGCTTAGTTGATAGTGTGAACGTACGTTCGAATCCTAGAACCTCAGTCGGAGCACGAGGTGAAGGAAAACGTCGTGAGGAAACCACAACATAGTGATAGAATTTTTTCTAAATACGCCACCCGCTAGCTACCACCCTCAAATTGAAAATCTGTCCCAAAAATCTGTTGGTGTATTCCGACAGTTACGCTTGAGAGCCAGTCTCCTCTACGTTGAACATGTTTAACATCCTAGACCATATTGTCATTTAACATCAGATGAGATTGTGGCCAAACGCTAAAACTTATAACGTATAAAAACAAAAAAATGTCTCAATATTATTTGCCGTAACTCGAAACGACGTAACTTGAGAACTATCTGTACACAACAATTTTAAGATATCCTAGTAATACTTTATCAACAGTGGTAGAAACCTATAAGTTTATCTTTGGGTTTCATCTCTATATATATATAATTCTTCTGTCCTTGTGTATGTGACTGAACTCCTTCTAAACTGCTAGACAGATTTTGATGAAATTTATTGTGTGTTTTAGGTGGATATAAGAATAGTTTAGAATCATAACTGGACCCGCTAAATGGCGCTCCAGTCTGATTTTAGTATTACTTTAATTATCAGGTCAGGACAACGTCCGCCGGGCCCGCTAGTCTTTATATATAAAAATCAATGTTTGTATGTTTGTCATCTACGCATGCCGAAACTACTGATCAGATTGTGATAATTTAGTAGAGTGTTCTAGGGCGTTCCGGGCTCAAAAAATCTATTTATATATATATTTTTAAATATATTAATGAAATTGTTTGCCTTCAAAAAAGAAAGGGCTTTTCCTTCCTATTGAAACTTTTTACACTACATTTGATATTATTTTGGCAATTTTTACAATTTATAAATTCCATTTGTATCGATGGCATTGTTTAGAATATTATATATTCAGGATAACATTCCGGGTAAGCCATGGTTTTATAAGTTTCGTAACTGTTACAAACTTCCTGCGTTTACTATCTGTAGACTGACGATCTATCTGTAGAGGTGTGTTTTGCAGTCCATTTTGCAGAGCTCAGCATCAAGAACAACTAAATATGTGAATGTGGGTTGGATGAAGGCACTCTAGAACGTATGTTTTTCACTTGCCCCACTTTAGTATTGCATTTTACGATATTTTACTTAACAATATACTATGTCCGTCTGATTTTAACAAACGCACAAAGGTGTGTTTTTTCTCCTTTTGTCAATACTCTGGTTAATTTTAAAAGTTTTAACAAAATTAAACTTTATCATAACACAATAACTAACAGTAATTAGTATGTAAATATATATTTAGTTAAGGCATGATGTCTGTATATATCACTATAAGTGGTAGAGCCACGCTAAAGCTATTACGGGTTTCAGCATGAATGGTTCGGTTTGCCCGGAGTAGTACCACCTTCTCATACTAAACCGACGTGAAGTAACAGTGCTTTTATTGTTGCGTTTCGTTCGGTCAGTGAGAGCGCCGGAGGCCCACTTCCCTTTCTCCTCTCCCCGTTCCTTCTCTGCTCTCCCCCCAAACATAGGCTGGCAACGCACTTGCAACGCTCCTGATGTTGCAAGTGTCTATAGACGGCGATGATCACTTTTCATGTTTTATGTTTAACTATATGTTTCACTTTTTATGTTTAAAGGAACTAAATGTTACAATTACTAATTACTAAAGTTATTAGATACATGTTTCATGTATACTTTAAAAATTCTTATTAAAACAAATAGCTAATTCAAAATAAAAATTTCATGAAGATAAAGTTTACTTTTTACAGCATGTTAATTGATGGTTGGAAGATAATGGGAAATAAAAACTAAGCCGGTAAAATTATTGCGTTGTTGCGAGAATAGTAAATGGGGTGCGGAGGTGAGGGCCAGAGGAGCAACCCAGGGGATACCTGAAAGACATTTCTTGCCAATATATATGGTATAGTTTGAAATCACAATTAAACCCGGTAGGTGTCGCTATAATCGGCTTCTAAGTTTTTTTAAAAACTTTTCGTGTCTAGAAATAAAATTAAAACCAGTAATAACCGATTTGGCGCCGACGAAATTGCGCGGTTAGTTTATTATATAAACTTTAAAGACGCGCTCTCAATTTTTCGCAGTTCAATTTTGTCATCGAGTTCTACTAGATACGTATAGATCACGCACACAGACACGACAACTAATAACCGTAGATTATAGCGCACTTTAAACGACTTTGATACTTTTATAAAAAATATTACAATATTTTCTTGTTATTGCTGTTCTACTTTTTGTTATATTTGATGCTATAGCACCAAAATAAATTATAGTTTCTGAAGGTCATACTACGTCAAAAATAGTATAACTAAACCTAAATATGTATATATAATATACAGAAATATCGAGTTTGTGCTCAAATATTTGGCCCCTTAATATCCGATCAAGGTATAATTTCTCAACATTCATGAGGAGTAGTATTGTGGTAACTGGATCATAGTCTAGATAATAGCTAGAAACATCAAGTTTGTGCTTAGATGTTTAATCTCCTAGTGTAGGAGCAAGGTTTCAATTTCTTAAAGTTTGATGAAGACAGTATTTATGATAACTGAATCTTAGCATAGATAACAGTTAGAAATATCGAGTTTGCACTCAAAGGCTTAGTGTCACAGTGTCAGCTCAATGTTTCATATCTTAAGGACCAGATGAGATCTATTTCGTGATAAAATAATTTTAATATTGATAATAGCTAGAAACAGTTTGCGCTCTGAGGTTGAGCCTTGTCGTATCAGATGAGAGTATCATTTCTCATAGACCAAGTGAGTAGCTGTATCAAGATAACAGAATTTTAGTGCTGATAATCACTAGAAACATCAACTTTGCAATCAGACGTGTAGTTTCATAGAGTCAGATCAACGTTTCGATTTATGGATCAGATGAGTAGCTGTATCATGATAACTAAACTTTAGTATTCATAGTAGCTACAAACATCAGGATTGGGTTCAGATGTTTAGTCTCACAGTATCGGATGAAAGTTTCATTGCTCATCGGCTAGATGTGTATCTTTGTCGAGATAACAACATTTGTGTATAGTATAGAGTTTACGCTGAAAAGTATCATAGTGTATGATTAATGTTTTTTTTTTTTTTTTTTTTTTTTTTTTTTTTTTATCGTAGCTCAGCAAAGTGACTGTACTGTGCCTGATGGTGAGCACAGTATAATCCAAGAACAACGGCGACTACCGAGAGACACGCTATCCCTCATCCCTCACCGGTCGCCGCTGTCATGCCGGCTTGCATAAATGTCTCTTCACGTTACGCTTGAAGGACTCCATATTATAGGAAGGAGGGAACACACTGGCCGGGAGATTGTTCCATAGCTTCACGGTACGGCAGAGATAAGAGGTTGCGAACTTTTTAGTTCGTGCCCAGATAGGATTTACCGTAAAACTATGGCTCCGAAGCCCAGCGCGCGTGGTTCGGGTATGAAAAGGAGAGGAAGGGATTAAATTAAATAGCTCTTCAGAACACTCGCCATGATACAGACGGTAGAACACGCTCAGTGAGGCAATGTCTCTACGCAACTGAAGCGGCTCTATAAATTGTGTAATGTCTGAATCATTAACAATGCGGACAGCCCGTCTCTGCAACCTGTCCAGGGCATCTAGTAGGTATTTGGCGGAACCGTCCCAGAGGTGCGAACAATATTCCACACAAGGCCGAACTTGTGCCTTATAAAGGAGGTATAGTTGATCAGGCGTGAAAAACCGTCGCACCCTGTTCAGGATTCCGAGTCTCCGAGATGCAGTGGAGATGACACTCCCGATGTAATCCCTGAGATTGAGGTCGCTACGAATATCTATACCTAAGATATTGAGGCTGTCTCGCATTGCGAGCGAGACGTTCTGGAGAGCAGGAAGAGGGGTAAATGGAGATGTTTTGCAGGTAAACGCGCATACTTGTGTTTTGTTTGCATTAAACTCCACCAAATTGCTTGCTCCCCATGTTGAAATGAGATGCAAGGACCGGTCGAGTTCAATCACAAGTTCTTGTCGTCTCTTTTCTGCGTCACCCCGACTGCAAGAAGGCTTGCTGTAGTAGCACCCATGGATGGTGCTATCATCTGCATAGCAATGAATATGGCCTAAAGGCAACATATCATTAATATGCAGAAGAAACAGAGTAGGTGAAAGTACAGAGCCTTGAGGAACTCCTGCATTTACTGACATGAGCTGCGAATCACATCCATCGACAAGGACACGAATTCTGCGCTCATGTAGAAAGCCAGAGATCCATTTGCATAACTTGGCGGGGAGACCGTATGCCGGAAGCTTGGACAGAAGACCACGGTGCCAGACCCTATCGAAGGCTTTGGCAACGTCGAGACTAATTGCCAAGGCCTCGCCGTGTTTGTCAATTGCCTCTCCCCAGCGGTGCAGTACGTAGGCCAGAAGATCACCCGTTGATCGGTTTTGGCGAAAGCCATATTGCCGATCATTAATCAACGAGTGATCCTCGAGATAGCGGACAAGCTGGGTGTTGATGATCCGCTCCATTATCTTGCACAGTACTGAGGTTACGGCAATTGGGCGATAGTTATTGGGATCAGACCGATCCCCCTTCTTGGGAATCGGTTGCACGTTAATTCCTCATGGGCTAGGTGAGTAACTATATCGTGATAACTGAATTTTAGTACATATAGATATTAGCTACAAACATTGAGTATGCGCTCAGAGATTTAGATAGGAGATTTTTTTAATTAGCGCTTGCTTCTATATCAAAAATAATTCTGTGAACAACATACTACAAAACACCTAAATTGTAAGTTGTAATAGCTGTAGCACAACAGGCAGCATATGATGGTCATTGTGTAAAACGAACCCTAATTCCACCGACAAACTTTGCGTCTCTAGCTTTGATAGACTTTTCACCAAATAATTCGTTTCATTATAAACAAGACTTGAGATACCATGTTCTGATAAACAATAAGCATACTCGATTCTTTTGAAAGATTACATTTGTTTGTAAATGCTCCAGCGTGTTTATGATATTATTGTATATATTCTGAATATATAATAAAGAGAATGCGAATACGACATATCTATTTCTACTTATGAAGGAGCTCCCTGGCCGTTTCTGAGAGTCCATAATGAAGTCATTTTGTTATTACTTAACGAAAGGAGTACAAACAAGACGTATCTGTCTCTACCCCTCAAGGAGTTCCATAACAGTTTTTGAAGTGGGTCGTCAACAGATCATTTTGTTCAGTCCTGTGATAAGCTCTCGTCACTACTAACAAAAGCTCTACAAGGAAGACATATCTATTTCTACCCGTTAAGGAGTTCGATAACAACCTCTGGAGACCACCATCAGATCACTTAGTTAAGTTCTGTGGTAAGCTCTCGTCACTACTAACAAAAGGACAAGTAAGACCACATATGTATTTCTACCCGTCAAGAAGTTCCATAACAGTACCTGACATCCAGCTATAGTCAAAACGTAAAAAAAACTAACGTAATAAAAACTAACCTTAGAATTTTTGTTTCAACCTAATTACAGTGTCTCTTACTACTAGAAATATAAACCACTATAAAAAATTGGTTTGTTTTTCAAAATGATCAAAACGTTTTATGAAGTGTATACGTATTTCTACAGCGATGTGTTTTTTTCTAATCGAGTGCAAAGCGACGTATACATTCACTCGCTACGACGCCTGAGCGCAGTCTGGTGCGACGTGAATCCTTCATCCATACTTTTGTTTATCGAATCTAAATAAAAAAATTAATTGGACCTTATTCCATAGGAGTTAAGGTTTACGTAACTGACATAAAATCGAGAAATGTTTACAACTAAATTATTTTTTTCTCAGATGTAGTGTAGATACCTTGGATTTTATTTTGTAATTTAAACTTGACTATATGTAGCATAAGCCGGTTTTTTTTATTTATTAAGAAAAACGTAAATTTATTGAGATTTTCATGCCGAAAGCAGGATGTTTTGCGCGAGCGGACAACGGAGAATTGATTTTTTTTTAATGGAAACCTATTACTTTTAAAAAACAATCATCTGTACATTATTGTTAAAGGTTCAATGTATCTGTAGTTAGTCATTATGTTTACCAAAGTTCAATAGTTTTGTTTTAATTCTTACCGAAAAACAGTGAAAATGGACCTTTTTTGAGAGCGCGTCCTAAGCCTTGCCCATTACAAACAGTCATGTCGCTCTATTCTACCTACTGTAAGGTAGAGTCTTATATTACAATCTTATCTATGTATTATCTATATATCAACTTACCGTTACATTGATATGTCAGTATGTCACTGAGAGTGCCGTGTATACCCATCCCATACCGAGCTGTCTCATCAATGGACCCCGGGGAATTTATAGCGTGTTCCCGGTGCATTTACGAGTTCTCTCATCCTATATAATTTTTATGTTCAATTTTATTAATGCGTCTTTACATAACCTACTACGGTTTACGTTTACGTCCTTATTTCTGTACCAGTTTTTTTGATGTGTATGACATCTGTTTTTGAGGTGTTTTACATTTTAGCCGGTTTCGTTCGAAATATACATACTATATAAAATTTAGGCTAAATAATTTGTACCACATTCATCGATTACTTTATTGCAATTTTTAGTTTGTACACTGGCGAGCTTATAGCCATGTTATCACGAATAAAAGTAATCGTAGCTAGTGCAAATATCAAAAAGCGAAGGCAATGAATAAACGAAAAAAATATAGTAAAATTAACTTAACATTGACATATAACTAAAAATATATAGTGGACTGAATAGATGTTTTGTCATATATGATTCTACTAAAAACATATATAAATTCAAATTCTGGTTTTTTAAGTGGTATTTTTACTTATTTGTGAATTACATAGTGTCTTATGTGACTAATAAATATAAGAAATCGCTCAAAGGAATTTGGTAAAGCCGTCGTTGATTACAATTGAACTATATAGCAACAGACGCTTACACATATCTGTTTTAAAACAATTTTATATGTGTATATGTGCATTCGTGTGTATATTTTTGTTTTAGGTTCTTGATTAATATATTATGTCAATAGTGCGTTACTTACTATTAGTGATGACGATATGTTAGAAAAGTAACATACGTTTAATATTTCAAGGCTATCATAGGGTGGGATCAATATGTGTGTGTGATGTCAGGAAAGGACGCCAATCTCTGTGCATCCACGAAAAAAGGAATATAACTATAGGAATATAAAAATATGTATGATGAAAAGATAAAGCCGATCAAGTTTCTTGCCGGTTCTTCTCGTTGGCTGGGTTATTTGTCCGAATTGGTGATAGCTTTGACGTTCTCGAAGCCTAAGTTGAATAAAGTAGACTTTGATATTTGATTTGATGTCACTAAAATTGTCCAAGTCAAAAAATTAGGAAAGAAGAAGAAAGAAAATGTCTTTATTGCTGGATAACATCACAAACAACAAGATGAACATATACATAGCTTATTAGAATATCCAACAATGGCATCCCCATTCAGATAAGTTCTGCAGTATAACTGGGTGGTACTGGAGCGCTGATTTTCAATAGGGGCCCAAAAGTAATGTACGGACGTGTAGTCATAGTCTTGACAAAAATATAACAGAACTTATAACATGTAAACAGTAATTTATAACAACAAAAATTAAACATCGAAAGAGATACAAATATTACAAATGTGCCTATCGAAAAAGCCCTTCACTACCTCGGTTGCACAGTAGTCATAAGCACATAAGCCTGATAATAACATACCGGAGACCGCGCGAAAATACCGCGGGCAAATACGAACATAGATAAGTTTAAATGTACGTCTACTAAATTATCGATTCTGTTAAAACGATTTTACCGTTTGTAATCGATACCCGTGTAAGTTTAAGTAAGATGGTCGAAGACACAGATAAAAACTAGCAGGTAGTCGACAAGTGTAATCGATACTACATGAGTGGCGAACGAGTGGGCGCGGGAACGCGGACTAAGAGCACTCGACCGTTACTATACTGTAGACGATGTTTATCGATGGATCGACGCTGTTTTATAATATAACCAATAACTGAAATAATTGTCTCGTATAATAATTCACGGTTTCATATATTTATGATATTACTAGCTTGTGTCCGCAGTTTTGCTCGCGTTAATATACTAAAAGATATTATTCTATACCTCGGAGACAGCATTATTTTTCTGGATAAAGTTTTTACGCTATGTTCTTTTATGTACTCCTGACAAGGTGTAAGCAAAATTTAATGAGGTTCCGTTGAATAGTTAAGGAGTGAAAATGTAACAAACAGATTTTTTCATCTTATCATTCTCCGCAGTAAAATGGTAAGGTATGTATTTTTTATGAAAATAGATGAACCGAGTGTCTACATGACTTTATCACTATTGTCTTATATCAGCGTTCCTTAAGTTTTTAAAAACTACGAATTTTAACGAGTTAGAGATTTGACCATAATCGCAAGTGATGTTAAATGAAACGATGTGGTCTAAGATGTAATATACTGAACCTAGAGGAGAACCATATCTCAAGTACGGATGCCGGAGCATACCCATAGATGCCTAGCAACACATTTTCAAAAGTGAGTATTGAACATTTAACAATTCACTTCGTTTGATGGATTTTTCACTAAACGAAGCGGAAAACAATAAGTTATATGACAGCGGAATTATTGAATAATTGAAATAAATTTCACGATTCTATCACAAATGTAATTGGTTAGCGGAATTCTGGTGTCTTCTTCATGGAACTTAGTTTAGTCGTCGCTAATCGACTTAGTTATATCTATAATAAACAACAACCTAGATCTTAGACCACAGCTTCATTTAAATCTTCTCTATGGTTAGACCCTAAAATCTATTAAGTATATAAAATATACATAATATAATTTATTATTATTATACATTTTTATATTGTTTGTATTATTGAATAACTTACCCAATTTTATTAATTATCTATATACTATGATCCTTTTTGATGAAAAAATGTTGATATGGGCGTCAGAAATTTTATTTGTATATTTTGATAAAGTCAAAATGTATTAGAAAAAAAAACGGAAGAACGTTTAGGTACGGTTAAACGGCATCGGTTTTTTTTCCTTAAATGTTTTAAGTTAACGATTTCTATGATACCCAAGTCGAAAACGTCAACTTAGTAAATAACGGACACCCTAATATGGATTGATCAATCAGAATATAGCAATATGAGTTATGAAGTTAATTATCTTTAAGTTCAATGCATTAATATGGCATAATAGAGGTGTAAGATGACTCTAAACTATCCACGTAGTAGGTCCAGCATGCCTTATCCAAGTCGATATTATTTTTATCAGCGGTAGCGAGGGGCGTCGAGCGCGGCAGATGGGCGGGAATCGCGCGCCGGACGCCCGTCTCCTACTGTCTCGCATAACATATCGTCCAAAACGTTCTTATAACCGTACCGGATTCAATTTTCAAAATGGAATAAATTATCCTTTATTTATTCTCTTTTGTAAAGTTAATTTGTTTTGTTTGGTGCGACGCGGTCGACAATCAATTTTGTGACGTGAACGCGAATTGATTACGTCGGTGTATTGTGATCGAATATCATACGTATTGTTTTTGTGAGTATTAGCTTGTTTTTTTTCATGCTCGATGTGATCCGTGATGCAGATTGAGTTACGTCGACATATGGTGTCAGATTATCAAGTGGTTTTTCTAAAGTTAATATTAGAAGTGATGTGATTATCAACTTTAAAATTTATGCGAATTGTTGCTCGTCATAAGGCGTATTTTCTATTCGTTTATTAATTATATTTATGTTAAAGGTAATCTCTAAAAGTAACCGTAATATTATTAACACAGCCGTATAATATTTTTAAACTATTTTAATAACATTTAAATAGCTCTGGATACACCATTTCAATAGTTGACCGGTTATTTTAATATAATCTATATTATCAAGATATTGATTAATTTCGGTTATTTTGTAAAACCCGTTTGAAATCTATTTTTGCTCATAATACCATTTTGTTATCAACAGTTTCGAGGCTACTTCCAGTTTGGTAAAAACATAGCCTGGTTGTAACAAATCAGTTATATGTTCTGATCCTAGACAGCAGTTAGCTTCAGAATTGCACTGTACAAGCAAAAATTCACACGCGATTCTTTCAATTTTAATTTTACGTCCAAAAGGTACTGAATGAATAAAACGCTTGTAAATGTATACGCAGTAGAAGTAGGAGTGAAGAGTTTACCAGCGAAATCCGTATATGTTGTGACTAACTAAAAAATCTTGGCCTGTCCAGCACCAATATAGACTATTATATATAACGAAACAACCAAAGCGCCCTTAATAGGTTTTTAGGCAAGATAGAGAAAGGCCTTAATCCAAAGAGGGATCGCGATCCCCAAGTATTGTCCTGGGCTTCTCAACCCGCAAACGAAAGACCCGGCACCCACAATGTAAATGCGTGGAATGCTAAGAACTTTATTTCAATTTACCAAATCTTCGAGTTGTAATTAATTTTCTGCTATCACAATATACGTTTAAATAGATTTAATACAAATCTTCAAGGCTTAAAATAGTGTTGTTAGCCTCATTCCGATATCAGGGACTTCTCGTTTTTAGTACCCTGAAAAAGGCGTCCATGCGTTTTTTTTTTTGAATCGAGGCAGTCATAAGAACTGTCGACAGAAGTAGAAAGTCAAAACAATGAAATAACTATGTTTCTTTTGAATTTTTTAATTAATTATAGTGTGAATTACCATATTTAAATTTCATAAATTGTAAATTATTATCTTTAGTCTGGTTTTCATATCTATTGGCGCTACGAACAATAATTATATACATTTTTATACAGCTTATTAATCAAACATATAATGGGCTGCACAATCTCAATACGAAATATAAAGATTATATGTACACAGCAAGCGCAATACGGTCGGTCACACTTAGCAAAACATAAGTTTTCAGCCTGCCAAAAATACCGGTGAACGCGTCTAAAGAAGTTTTCACTTCAAAAACGTATGAAGACTAGATTCTGTCATCAAGTATCTCGGTGCACATAAGAATTCAATCTTATACGATACGATACGAGTTCAATCTTTTTAAGCCACGAATTTGAATCCTGTTTCCCGTAAATGGAAGTTTTTAAATTGGCAACCCTAGCAGTGTCGTTTGTACAGAGTTAAGCTTCCCTGTCCAGCCTACTCGGATTAAATTTAACATTTCTTCGCCGGATTGAACGAAATGAATTTCGCTTTGAATTCCCCTGTAGACTTAAAGGCATTTTTTATACAAAGTATATTTACTCTGTACAGGTAGGTATTCGAAATTTGTTATTTACGATCTATAACCTAAATTATTGAAGTGAAACTTCTTTATCGGCGTTGGAAAAAATTTACCGTCACATTTTTCCGTTACGCGCCATCTTTTTTGTATTCATGTCTATGATAATAAAATCCTTTTGTTTAAACTTTATCTAATTTAACTTTATTTTTTAATATATTAATGAAATTGTTTGCCATAACGAAAGAAAGGGTTTTTTTTTTTTTTTAACCAATTTCTGGAAAGTTGCATATAGATCATTTTGCGAAAAATAAGGCCTTAAACAAGTTACAACAAGTTAAGTTGGTTTCTTTGCAATTATTTTTTTTAATATAAATCACTCATTTATTAAACTTCCGTAATTATGATTCACAAACATGCCATTTCCTTCGCCTGGCGAAATGTAGAGTTTGACAATACATCATACGTATAAACTAGTATTTACAAACTCATTACAACTCTTATAAACAATTTATATTGACCGGTAGTAACTGGTATGAACATAGGCCGTAATTTTTAATGTAATGCTTTTTGGGAACATTCTTGAAAAAGTAGAGGCACAACCCATATACCTGTTACTGTTTTAAATTTACTAAACCAAATATAAAGGCTAATTCACAAACTCATTTATTACCAATATTAGTCGATATATTCACTAAAGTCCAGAAATTTGGCCACATTTATAAACTTAAAAAAAAGTTAAGTAAAGTTACCAATTTCTGTTTATAATTATATCTCTTTTGTACATTAATATATCTATTACTTTAGTCGCCCTGAATCATTTAGATACGTGCTTTTAAACAATAGAATATAGGCTGTAACTATTAAAAGTTTTGGTACGATTGCTTAAATAAAATAAAAATATGTAGCACATCTTAATTCCATATACTGTTAGGAAAAATTGGTGGGTCCTTGTACCTCAATGTATAAACCTCAAATCCGTTACATAATTTGCGGCAAGTCTCAGCTAAGATTAGCAACAGGCAGCAGCTGTGTCCGGGGACCCGTCCACACACTGCTCAGTCTAATAAGAAACGTCGTAGTCATACATCTCATTCCTTAAATATATTACAAGTCATTTGATATTCTTTTTTATTATTAGAGATCAAACACGCGATACTTATACTTTTAAAAATTGTTTTAGATGTTTATTGCTGTGATCTATTTAACTGTCAGGAGAAAATTGTTTTGTTTTAGGTTATAAATAAAACCATTTTCGTTTATATTTGTTAATTGGTGCCGTAAAATAAATTAGTCTCATCGTTTTAAATAAGATAATTCCAAATATAAAATTTACTGTTTTCTTAATGTCAAATAGAATGTTCTCTAAGGATAATAATCTTCGCACCTTATTGGTGAATAAGTGTGGACTCGAGATTACTACGCGCTTGTGATTGGTGAAGCGTAGTTTACGCAATTCAAGGTCACGTATTTTAACCAATGAATGTAGAAAGACATTTTGTTTTCTGTTCACGGTACTTACAGTGAACGAATATAAAAAAAAGCTTTTTTATTTGAATCTTTACGAAGAATATTGTTATGATATCGATTTTCCTATATCCAGTTACTAGGTGTTGATAGGCTGTGATTTATATTGTGATATAACTGTATTACTTTATTAGAAACATTACCTGCAGTCGGATATCTCGTCTCTTTTCGACATTACAAACATGTAATACGGTTTAAGTGCAAGCCATAAAATGGTGGCCTCCGTTCTAACCCTGTTTTATAGTTCTCAATATGTAGTAGAGCTCGAGCGAGGGCTGCCCGATTTCGTTTCTCTTTTATTCCTTGTGTCAGCTTTGTATTCATATCAGCTTACTTCGTACCTAGAGTTTTATTCTTTATAAACATATATTCATAATTCATTTGATACAGGTACGAAACCAATAGTGCTTTCATATTTAGCTAGATATTGGCCAACATGCATAGGAAAATGCAATCAGTCCAATTTTTTTCTAGCACTGTTTCAGAATCAATTTATAATCAATTTACTGGAGGATTTATTGTGACAGTGGTCCGTAAAAAGAGCTCAATAAAATATGTTTTTATCGTTCCTTCGGCTGCTAACATGAGAAAAACAACTTGTATAAATCTCTAGTATATACCCCTAACCTGGCATTAACCGCTTAGTTAGCTGCGGTCGCGTCTACGGTACCTCACATATTAAAACTTTGGAATTGATTTTGATAAATTGAACATTGGCTGTTTGTTCGTAATTAACTTTAACCATGGATTTCCTTATGCTTCGAATGTATAGTAAGAGTTTTCGGCGAGAAGTCGATTAATTATGCACGAGCTTACGGGATTTTTGAGGTAGTATTCGACGTGATTTAACTTAATTGTGGTGCTAAAATAAACTAACTTCGAAATGGGTGTTAGCAAAGAGTGTGAATTTCTAGTTGCCTCAAGGTCACCCACAATATTTTAAGAGTTTAGTCACGATTCTT
This sequence comes from Antheraea yamamai, assembly GCA_036509395.1. NCBI lineage: Eukaryota > Metazoa > Arthropoda > Insecta > Lepidoptera > Saturniidae > Antheraea > Antheraea yamamai. The sequence continues at coordinate 20,141,007 of AP028446.1, forward strand.
CTATGTCACGACTTTAACAAACGGAGTCTATTGGGTATAACGACTTCCATGTTGGAGAACGATATAAAATTGAGCTCTATTAATGTTTATTATCACTTTTCTTATCCTTTCTTAGATCCTTTATTCAATATACTCTATAATTAAAGATATTAAGTTTCTGAGGACGATATAGGCAAGATCACTTCAAAGCCATAAAAATCCACCACATAGATGGTAGAGCCACGCTGTAGCTAATACTGGTTTCAGTATGAATGGCTCGGCTCGCCCGCGGTACTATCACCCTACCCACAGAAACACCCACGTGAAGTATCAGTGCTTGCATTGTTGCGATTTGTTCGGTCAGTGAGAGCGCAGGGGACCCACCTCCCCTCTCTCCACCATCCCCCTCCCCTTCCCTCTCCCCCAAACACAGGCTGGCAACGCACTTGTGACTCCCCTGGTATTGGTAGTGTCTATGGAAGGCGGTGATCACTTAATATGAAGTGACCCACATATTTGTTTGCCTCCTATGATATAAAAAAATAATGATTTTGGTCATACCTTTCACCGAGGTGTTTCACGGAATAGTTTCCTATTTAATCTGCTCCGTTCCATTCGGTCTTCAGCATATTAGCTCTAAAGTATAATACGCTGTTCACTGTTTATGATGATCGTCATTTATCTGACCTGAAATGCTTTCAGATAGTCAGTAATACTTGATTGAAATGATTGAATGATTGATGAATCTGTTGAAATATTTTTACCTCAATTTACGTTCTAAATTAATACTTTCCGCCTGCTTGTAAATCAATAGAGTCGGTTTATAGTCTGCGGCGAATATAACTATTGTCTCACCTTTAATAATAAACCGTCTAGTCCGCTACATACATAAAAATTTGTTGGTAGGTGTATATGAGATTAACTTCAGTACTGTTTTCACCGACTACCATGAAAATCGTTAAATCTGTTCTTTCAGGAAAACGGTTTTTACTATAACTCTCCATAGGTGGTCTTAAACTGTATTTTATCAATATCAAATTTTATATTGTAATATTTCTAAAAATATAAGTTGTACATTACTTGTTGCAATAGATTAACATAAAATTTTGTGAGTTTAGAAAATATAGATTACGGTGAATCAGTTATGAGAGAGTGTAATGGAGAGTTTCGTTCATTATAAATCAGGCGGTCCTAAGAGGCGAACGTTTATTTTTTTACGATTCTATATACATCGCATATATAAACGATGTAACAATTTAAAAAATAAAAGCTTTCTCCTGGCGATCGCTATTTTTCACATTATGACCTGCATGTATGGTTTTACTAGGATTATTTATAAGAAATGGTATATTTCATACTTTGTAACTACTTGGAAAAAACTAGTAGAGCTACTATTATTTTGTGGTGGTTTTTAATAAAGTAATCTTTAAATTATTTATTAACTAGCGGGCCCGGCAGACGTTGTCCCGCCCTGTTTATAAAAAAAATCCTTGACAAATTATATACCAAAATGTTCCTCATGAATCACTTTAGCCACTGGTGAAAACCGCTTGAAAATTCGTTCAGTAGTTTTTGAGTTTATCGCGAACAGACAGACGCGGTAGGAGACTTTGTTTTATACTATGTAATGATTTGTTTAAAGTCTAAAGGGTCAGTAATGTCAGTCAGTCAGTCAGCAATGTGCATGCGATGTTTCTGATTTCGTATGCGTAATCACTTACCATCAAGCGTCCGAACGGTCCGTATGTTTGGTTGTCATCGTTATGGTATATAGAATAGGTTGTATTTTTCACTATTTTTTTTCATATTTTTGTCTGTTGGACGTTGTTGTATTTTATTTTCCCTATTAAATTTCATAAGGCGGTTTTGGCGGGAACTTGGAATGTCATGCAGTGGATTTTATATTTTATTCACTATCTTGTGTTATTTGGCTCTATATTTTTTTATATATTGGTGGTGTTTTACGTAATATAGTTTGGTTGTTCTGCACAAGTGAAGTGGAAGGGAAATAATACCACGGAGCAGGGATTCTGACTTGCCACAAATACTCCCTGGAAAATTGTAAAAAGACTGCCACCATCCTGTTAGAATATTGAAATTATCACAAAAAAATTATTATATTATTCGACAATGGCAATAATAATAATACTACGTTTATAGAAAAAACGACACTAACAATAGAAAAAAGGTATTTAACATTGAAATTTTTAATACAAAGAAATACAGACAACAAATACAAATAAACAAAATGTTGACTATAGCTAACTTCAGGGTGTCGGTTTTTCGTGACGGTGTGCGCGCGCAACGTAAAAATTTACTTTCATCATTTTTCCCTAACGCGCCAAAAGAAGTATGACTTCAAAAAACTTGAATTTAATAAGAATTCGATTAGTAAGTCTCGGTTCTTGGCAGTCCGCTTGCTATAGTAATTCGAGTTATTAAAATATAGAGAGAAATCAGTACATATTATAAAACAAAGTCCTCTGTCACGTCTGTCTGTCGTTCTGTCTGTTTGCGATAAACTCAAAAACTACTGAACAGATTTTCATGCGGTTTTTACCAGTAGATACAGTGATTCATGAGGATGGTTTAGGTATAGGTAAGCGCGTTTAACGGTATTTTTGGCAGGAGATAAATCTATAATTTCGCGTCATAACATGCTATGTAAACGTAACCGGCCTTATTGCGCTTACGCTGCTTGTGTCAGACTAACGACATGTAGCATATGGGGGTCTGTGTACATGTAATATTGATTTTAGCAGCTCATTATACATTTGATTGATTAATAGACTTTATAAAAATGTATATAATTATTGCTCCGAGTGCCAATAGATATAAAAACCACAATAATGTTAATAATTTCAATAAACAAATTCTGAAATTTAAATATTGTCATTCACACTATAATTAATGTGAAAATTCAAAAGAGAACACATTTATTTCATTGTTTTGAGTTTTCACTTCTGTCGGCATTCCTTATGACTGCCTCATTTTTTTATTATCTGAGCGGGATAACGTCTGCTGGACCCACTCGTATAAAATAAAAAGTATTACTGAAGCTCTCGAAGTGGCTATACTCTGAAGTTAGTCGCAGAGTTCCGAGTAAAATTTGAATCTGGTTTCCATTGTGTTACAGTTCAATCAGGGCAAACCTACAACTTATTATTCAATGGCGTCCATTAGTGCCGGTTTTATCGTTGTTTCATGAACGATAAATTATGAACGACTTATAGCGGACAATATCTCGACCTTATCTCTGATCATTTTATAACCTCGTTTTAAATGTATGCACGAACTACACTTTTATAAGGTATCTACTAGCGGTGCTCGCTACTCCGTCCGCGTGGGAATTAATGCAAAAAACAGTGATTAATGAAACCATCTGAATGTATTAACTTATCATCCGTTATCTTATTTACTATTCTCTTATCGATCTCGCATCGTAATTAAAGTTACAATATTTTTGATAGAGTGAACCGATTTTAATGAAACCGAGACTAAATGTTACTCGAGGTGTTTTTTGGTGAGATTTTATCGTGAATGCAGTACTTTAGCAGTGATACGTGTTCAAGCAAACAGACAGACATTTCTAAAAATGATTGAAATGCATTTTATTACTTATTCCAGGACACCTGCAACAATTTTTTTTACAAAAATCTAAAATGTACAGACACGTCAGATTTACATTCTTATTTTATGTATAGATTTATCATTTAGTTCTAGCTGCGCCCTTCGGTTTTACGCGAATTTAATTACTGTCAACGGCCACTGTGTTCCCCCCTTCTTATGACATGAGGTCCTTCAAGCTTAACATGAAGAGACAATTTATGCAAGTTGGCATGACAACGGCGAACGACAAAGGATCCGTCATCAGGCATAATGCAGTCATTTTGCCGTGCTACTATAAAAAAAGTTAGGTAAGTATAAACGAATTCCGTTTAAAACCACGACTGCTGAATAGAGGAGCCGACTGACCGTGCGGCACGGTATCTAGCAGACGGGCATTCACAGTTCGTTTTTTCTCGGAAATATTCGCATCTTGTCGGGTGGCGGTAGATGGCTCACACTATTGATTCTTTTTCCCTTAACGAACTTTCTAACTTACACTTTATATAATATTTATGCTGCACCTAGGGGTCGTACCACACAATTCTAATAACTAATACATTTGTATAAATTTTGGTCTATTTTAATTACATGGCCTATTAATGTTTCTTTATCTTGTTTTTAGTAGGGAAGTGAATTAAAAAGGCATGTTATTTAGTCACCCGTGCAATTTGCTAACACTCGGAGAGGCATCTCGATCAATAGCATCCATTAGTCGTCGAGTTGTGGTTCCATTAATTCGGATCACGGGCCATCGCGCCGCCTCGACTTGCTTTCACGTGTTAATAGAATTTGACCTCCGCGTGGAAAACTTAAGGCTCTAACCATACGACCAACGAATACTATTTTTTTTAATTTACGCTAACTACGTGAATTCGAAATTATATTTTGAAAGTAAAATATATTACAAATATTTTATTGTGGATTAGTAGAACTCAACCTTGCTTTAAATATGATAGTATCATTGATAATACGGTATTTCGGCATCGATGTTAGTAACATATGAATTTTCAAAACAATTGAATTTGTAAATTTATTAAACTGGAAGTATATATTTGCCCTGAATAGTCTTTGAAAGATACTGGAATATTATCTAGATTAAGTACTTGAATGTACGTTACTTTGCACTTCCGCCTGGAATTAATTGGCCGCTGCCATTTCCCACTGCAAAGGAAAACTTTTTCCACAAAGACCGTCTTCATCAATTAAATAATATCTAGATTCGATATAATTACAGCTTTTCAATAGCGGCTAAGAGGTAATGATATAATTTAATAGAGGTATCTGGAAATCGGTGAAAGGAGTGTAGGGTCTATATATTATGACAAAGTAGCAATTTAAAAAATGAAGAACTACTCGCATTTCATTCTGTTTAAATTTGTAGTACCCATGAAACGACTATACCATACGTATTTATTTGATGTTTTAGAATTTAAATCATAGACAGTCCAAAACCATAGAGGTTTCAGCTCTATACAAACGAATGGATACCTCATGAGGCACGGGTCAACAGACTGTTGGTAGCATAAGTTTAAAAAATACCTGATTTATTACAAAACTATGAAAAGTAACAAATGATGTATCGTAAAATCATAATTTTTATGGTAAATGTATTGTAAAATATTTTTTCATTTGTACGAACTTTTTTTTTACTAAACCGTGACATTGACACTTTACGATATCATGTAATTAAAAACACGATCTGTCATTTTGAGATATGAGTCTTAAAAAATTAGCCGAGGGGCAAAGTATGTTTTTTTTTTTAATTTAGTCTCCTTTTTCCCGGGACATAGTCCGAAACTTTATTTAGTAAATGTTGGTATGTTTATTTCGTTTCAGATTCGTATCTGTTAATTTTTCTAAATTCCATTTTTCTAGTCTTTATTTGTTAACTTCCTCTGTATGTGCGTTGCTTAGTTTGAATTAGATTACTGTTGCTTTTAATTCATTGTTTTCTGTTTCATTATTATAATGTGACATTTGAACATTATTGAGATTTTTAATTATTTTTATATGTTAAGTTACAATGTGTTATTACTATAGTATAGCTTACTACTGCAATATTTGTTAATTTTAAGTATTAAAGGGTTAAGTATGTTAATAGTAGGTGCTTAAAACACTGAACTTTGACTAGTGGACATAGGTATTTACATTTTTATTTCTCTTCACAAAACAGTCTATTCTTAACTGTGGCAAGCTGGAGTTACGTTTTTAGAATTAAGTTACCTCTAAAGCGAGTTTAATTAGTCGGTAAACATACGTAAGTAGAGTCTCTGGTTTTAGGTCTTTGGAGTTGAAACTTTAAAAGCATTCACAAAGCTTTTCAAATTGTCCGCTCATTAAATATGCATAGGTAATGTAGTTTCAGAGAGGTTATATTTAGAACTTTGTACAATTTCACTTAGAACATAAGAATATATACTAAGTTGAATTAGTGAATACTCTATTTACTTTTGAGTTTCTACACTAATGAGCTTAATGCCATAAGACATTTTCTTCCAACTATCCAGCGCTATTGGTATCAAACGTAACAGTTATTGTAGATAGTGCTAATATAGCAGAAGAAAAAGAAATATGAATAAACTAAAAACATATAATAATAAGATGAATTTAAAATACAGTAGAAACTCGATTAACCGGATTAATTGTTGTCGTTAGGCATTCGGATAATCGAAAGTCCGGATAATCGAATGACAGACAGACAGACAGTATGACAGACCTCCTAGAGTTTTTGGCGGGATTTTGGTCTGTCATGTAGTGGATTTTGTGTTATTTGCCTCTATATTTGTAAAATTGGGGATTTTTTACGTAATACAGTTTGGTTATTGTGCATAAGTGAAGTGAATGGAAAATAATACCACAGACAATGAAATCTGAGATGCCACAAAAACCCCTTGAAAAGTTCTAACAAGAGAGCCACCATCTTGTTGGAAAATTGAAATAATCACACGACAATTATTGTGTAAAATATGTTGTACTGTCCATTGAAACAAAACATTGACATTGGCAAATGCTACTGCGGAGCCAAAACAAGAAAAAGAAGAAGACAAACCTTCTTTGGTTTTGTGCATACGTAGTACATAATATGTACATAATTTTATGCGTTTATTAAAATACGAATACATATCAATGAAAATCAATGTTTATTAAGAAATTATAAAGAGATACATTTCCAACATAGAATGCACTTATTTATATATATACACACAAATTTTCTTAGATTACATTATGTAATACTAAAATATTGCAGCCTTAATCATGAAATAATATATTTTGGTACGTATATGGGAATAATTTGTTAACAGTATGTATTTGGTAATTTACACAATACATAGGTCACGGTTGGTAGTCCGGATAATCGCGAATCCGTATAACTGAGGGCCGGATAATCGAGTTTCTACTGTATAACTAAAATACATCAGTATTAAATAGATATAATGAATTCACATATAGACACACATACATACATACACTTCAAAATCGTTACTTACCTTTTTCATAGTCGGGTAAAAATGATTGGGAATTTAGGGGAACAAAAATGTTACACAAATTTCATATATATGTTTTTTTAGCTATATGTGTGTTTGGGCACGGCAGTGATAGATAGATATATGTGGGCCCGAATCTTCTGATTGAGCCTGACGCAACTCTGCTTGACGCTGACAATCTATCGTCATACACCGTTAGATGCATTCGGGTAGCTGTTCTCTAAAGATTGAATACCTTAAAACATGTTATTATTATAGGTCACATCGTCACTTCATGTCAAAACGCTAAATTATGTAGATTAGAAATTAGTTGATTGACGTATTTATCAACGTGTTGTATTGCTAAAGTGTAGAGATCAGTTATTCTGCAAATTAAATTAATTGGAACGATCCCTTAAAGGGCAACAACTGTTTCATTTTTCATTCCGATTGAACGTATGTAATACGACTTTGATGAGAAACCTATTATTTTTATCGTCATCCAGTTGCGACGTGCTAGGTTGGACTTGTGATAAAAATAAGATCGAAAAGCTTTCATTCTTCACGTTATGGGGATAAATCTGTTTATTTACAGATTAGCTGGGCTATGTATATGTAATTTTGAAGTCGCTATTTTACAATTATAATGTAAAAAAATATAATATAAAATGGTTTTTTTATAGGGTGGGGCTACGTCCGCCTGACCAACTAGTATATAATATATGTAAAACATATATGTTTTCTTGTCAAAAAATTTGGACTTATTAGTTTTCGAATTAAATGTTCCGAAACTTAACCACTTACCAGTACTTTGGTCAACACGCCAGAAATCTAATTTACCATGAAGTTAAACTTAGCTACGGTTTTGTGACTAAACTTCGATTAATGGCTTAAATGTGTTTCCTGAATCTTAAGGTTTAATAGTACACTTGAAGTCGAATTAAGTAAATACTTGACTGTACTTTACTAGACTTTGTCTGAAATCGTGTCTTAAGAGATCAAAGTTGTTAACATAAATTAACTTTAAATATACTTAGTCTGGCCATAAATACTGTTACAATTAAAAATAAACAAAATATTACATTTGAATTTGGAATCTATCATTTTTATATGATTATTCATTGATCATTGGTCATTCCTGTCCGAAAGCAAAAGATCTTATCTCGGGAGATGAAGATAGCACCTAGAACCATGTCGCGTATTTTAAAAGATGACTTAGGACTTGCAGCCTATAAGAGACGTACTGGTCATTTCGTAACTGATAATTTAAAAAAGAATAGGGTGGTAAAACCGAAACAACTACTGAAGCGGTACGCAAAGGGAGGGTACAGAAAAATTTTGTTTACGGATGAGAATTTTTTTACAATTGAGCAACATTTTAACAAACAAAATAGCCGTATTTATGCTCAAAGCTCTAAGGAAGCTTCCCAATTAGTGGACAGAATGCAACGTGGGCACTATCCGACTTCAGTGATGGTTTGGTGGGGTATTCGCTATGAAGGAGTGACTGGGCCATACTTTTGTAAGAAAGGTATCAAAACATCGGCACAAGTGTATCAATATACCATTCTTGAAAAGGTAGTGAAGCCCCTTAACAATACCATGTTCATTAACCAAGAATGGTCCATCCAACAAGACTTGGTGCCGGGTCATAAAGCTCGGTCTATGCAGTTTTGGTTGGAAACGAACGTTTCGGACTTCATCAGAGCTGAAGACTGGCCGTCGTCTAGTCCTGATCTTAATCCGCTGGATTATGATTTATGGTCAGTTTTAGAGAGTACGGCTTGCTCTAAACGCCATAATAATTGAAACGCCATGATGACAAGTCCCTAAAACAATCCATACGATTGGCAGTGAAGAATTTTCCCATGGAAAGAGTGCGTGCTTCTATTGATAACGGGCCTCAACGTTTAAAGGACTGTATTGCAGCCAATGGAGACCACTTCGTATAAGCTTTTTATATTGTTTTATATTTATGTATTAAACTAACACACTGTAAAAGTAATAAATGTTATTTGCAATAGAAAATATTTTTTTTTCTTTGTTTCAGTATTTATGGCAAGACTAGGTATTTATGTTAAAAAGATAAACCAGATCGAATTTCTTGCGGGTTCTTCTCGATGACTGGGTTATTTGTCCGAACCGATGGTACTTTTGATGTTCACAGGATCTTTCTTAGAACATAAATTGAATAAAGTATTCATCGGACTGTAGACTATTCCATTATTCACAATTGTAAATAAATAAATAAGGTATTGTATTTTGAAACATGAAAAATAATAACTCTTTAGTGGGTTTCAAATGTACATATGTATGTACTTATTGTTTTTTAATCAATTCTTTTTTTTTTCAATGAAGATATTGCTTTGAGTTAAACATTTTTTTAGGTGTAATAAATTTTGGCAGATATTTAACACCATATTTATTCAACGAGACAATATAAAATGATAGACAGTGTATTTCCTTACAACAGACAGAAGGTTTAGTATATGTCGTTTTTAAACAATTATTACCCATTACCATAGGTCACAGGGGAGACGTCGCGGCCGATGGGTTTTAAGCCTACCCGACGTCTCACATTCTCGAAGTTATTTTACGGCCATACGTGATACGTACTCGTTACACGGTGTAGGTTTTTGTGTGTCCTCAAACATTTACGAATATCGTAAACTGCCGCTAATGTTAGACAACTCCTTAAATAGCTAAAAAGCTGGGTATAACTTCAAAAATCATAGTCACGGTAACAACCTTCTCATTCTCATAGCTGACTAATTTTGTATTTAACATTATCCTAACTAATTGCAAATGTACTTTGTTTGTTATAGTCCGGTGAAGCTGCTAAGACCTTGCTAGGTCAAAAGAGTAGTCAGATCGAAAAAAAAAAAGTTTATTGCGTTTTCATACCTTAACCAACTCAACACCTCAACTGATCATCAAAACTTTTTACATAAACATTGCTAAAAAGAGTACTGTCTCCGCGGCATATGTTAAGTTTATATTAACGCAAGCGAAACCGCGGACAAAAGCTGGTATTATAATAAAGTGTTTTATTATTTACTTATGTATCAGAATTAACGTATCAGATATCACTCTACACTGGCTGGTTAATATTCTCGTGTTATTAAGAGGTGAACAGAAAAAAGGTAATATATTTATCGGAAATCAATTCTTTTCGCTGTTGCCTAGACATTTGAAGAGTACGTTTTAATGAAACTAGTGCTGTCGCGCGTTTCCCGGATGACTGTATAGAGCGCGAAAGAGAGGACTGTATCTCGAACAGATTATACAGACGTAAAATAGGCGAAAGCGTTATTTCGTATTTGATGGTTTTGTCCTACAAACTCTGGGCCGATTTTAATATTATTTAAAGAGCGGCTTTCTCTTTATCTGTTATCTTTTTTTTATGTTCCCTTAGTTGTCCTAAACTACGTAAACGGATTATAATATGATTTTTACTACCATTTCGATTATTTCTTCCGGAGTTTTTGGCGGGATCTCAATCCGTTATGTGGTGGATTTTATATTTTATTCATAATCTTGTGTTATTTTTGACTATATATTTTGTTATATTGGTGACTAGCCGACCCGTGCCCACTTCGTTGGGCGGTAATAGGCATTATCAAGCTACAACTTTTCTCTAAAACTCAATCATATATATCTCATAATTAAGGCAGCGTTCGTTAGAAACGTTTTCGTTCGACCATTTTTCTCCGACTTCCCAGATATTACCCCCTACAACCTCACAAACTTTTTCTCTTTATAATATTAGTATAGATTATAGATAATATAATTAGTTAATAGCTTCTGCCCGCGACTTCGCACGCGTGGAATAATTATTTTGGGCTAAGACGCAGCGGAAGCTCTCAAAAGGAAAAAATACCCCGATTTTAAAACATTTTTCATTGTTGCTCCGCTCCTATTGCCTTTAGCGTGATGATATGTAGCCTATGACACTTATAAATAACGTGGCTTTACATTGGTAAAAGAATTTTCAAAATCGGTTTAATAGTTCCCGAGATTACCCCCTACAACGTCACAAACTCACAAACTTTACCTCTTTATAATATTAGTATATAGATTATAGCCCCTGCTCGCGACTTCGTCCGCGTAGTAATAGTTACTACTCTGGGCTAACGCTGACACACAGCAGAAGCTCTCAAAAAAAAAACATCTCGATTTTGAAACATTTTTCATCTGTGCTTCGCTCCTATTGGCCTTAGCGTGATGATATATAGCCTATAACCATTCTCGATGAATGAGCTATATAACACTGAAATAATTATTCAAATCGGACTAGTAGTTCCTGAGATTACCCCTTACAACGCCACAACGTCACAAACTTTACCTCTTTATAATATTAGTATAGATGTTCAGGATATGAACTGAATAAACTATTTTGATTTTCAATAAAAAAATTGCATTTTACTGTCTATTATTTCAATGAATATCTTAAACAATATTACAAATAAAAAATACACCTAGCAAAAAAAATATCTGGGAGTAGTAGCTTCTATGATTTTCATAAACTGTAAATGTTATAGCGCCAGAAAATGGATCTAAATCGTTGAATCACTTATGAAGCCATATTAGCGCTCATTGCACTCATGTTTAGTCCGTGTAGGTCGCAAATTTTTTATATGCGCCAATTTCATTACCGAATATTTGATAATGATGATATAACTGAGCCATTGTAATGATATTATAAGAAACTTAGTTCTTATAATAATTAAGAGAACATAGCAGTTATATAAATATGCGTTGTATTGTATAGCAATACAATTTCAGTACAATTATCAAACGGACTAGATGCACAAGTGTACTGAAATAAAATGAAACTAAGTCATATTTTTACATTACGGCCATGTAATAAAATAAAAACTCTCGCGCTCATACTAACAGCTTACTATTTTCCACATTTGTTGGGATTATTGGTCATTACAATCTACCTGGCTAATAAAATATAAATTAAAAATGTACTTAAATATAAGTGAAGTTCATTCATTATTCGCTGCCCTTTAAACTGTCTGACAGAGGTTTGGTCAGCGGAAAGTGTCTAGCGATACTGCATACTACTTTAGAGTGATATTTTACAAAATGTACATAAAAATCAACCATTTAAATGTAAGTAAAGTAGCTCTTATTTTTAATCACCTTTTTCACGTCGTACCTGTACATTTGTCACAGACTCAAATCTGTGAGTGCGCAATCGTTCTAAGTACATGAAACACTACTCAGAACATAAGGTTTCACATATTTAACAATAAGTTGTGTCTGATCGCTCTGAGATCTTAGTCTAAAACTGACACCCTAAGAGCAGTTGCTGAAACAACAATAGTATGATGATATATTTTACCTTAGCAATGGTCAACTAGCAACGTGAGCTTTAGATAATTCTAAATCATCGCTGCAAGCATTACTAGATGATGTTCTTTGTACAATTAAATCAAAATCAAAAATACTTTGCTCAATTTAGGTCAATTTGCTCAATAAGGTGCTTTTAAATGTCAAAACTACCTCCGGTTCGGACAAATAACCCAGTCGTCGACAAGAACCTGCAAGAAACTTGATCTAGTTTGTTTTGCAGGCGGTAGAGAGAGAGGCGCTATTATTGGTATCAGCATGAATAGGTCAGCTCGTCCGGGGTAGTACCATCCTCTCACAGCAAACCGACGTGAAGTAACAGTGCTTGCATTGTTGCGTTTCGTTCGGTCAGTGAGAGGGCCGGAGACCCACCTCCCTTCGCCTCTCCTCTCCACCCTCCCCCATTCTCCCCCAAACACAGATTGGCAATGCACTTGCGACTCCTATGGTGTTGCTAGTGTCTATGGACAGCGGTGATCGCTTAACATCAGGTGACCCGCCTGTTCGTTTGCCTCCTAATATATATAAAAAAAATCTTTTTAACATACATACATTATAATTATTTTTATTTGATGCACAAAGAGGAGTCAATTCCATACATCACCATCGTTCACATATTGATACACACTATAATAGCCTTTTGACACCAAAACCCGCTTGACATGCTGCCTAAACCTACAGTCCAGCAAATCGGTAATAGGCTTTAGGACTCTGTTGTAAAACCTAACACTATTACCTAAAAAACTGTGTTACTGGTTTTATTGAGTCTGAAATATAGGACGACCAGTTTGTCACAATATCTTCTAGTATTTAAATCATGCCGATCTTTTTCGGAATCCAGCTTTCCAAAATTACTTTCCGCTTTAATAACACGTTATAATCGTTTTTAGTGGATGCACATAGAGAATAGTCAATTCCAGACATCACCATCGGTCACATATTGATCTACTCTATAATAAGCCTTTTGACACCAGAGCCCGCTTGACATGGCGCTTAAACTTACAATCCGGCAAATAGGTAATATGCTTTGGGATTTTGTTGTAAAACCGAACAAAGTTTCTAACCACTTTAATTGACACATTATCTGAACTCGTTATGACTGAGAAATAATCTCTTCAACAATATACTCTAGATTGTATTCTTGCAATAAACACTATCGGAAAAAGAACACTACTGAATAAATATAGGGTAGGAGTGCGGCGGACGGCGCACAGCTTAATGAAGCGTCGCGTCGTCGGCAGGAGGGTAATTATGTGGAAATATTGTGCAAGTGGCCCACCCTCGCCCTCACTTCACACTTGTTAACAAGCGATACTAGCGAATGTAAGGGTAGCTTTGTAATTGTACTCTTGGTTATTTCCTGTTACCATTGGATTTGTATCATGAAACAATTTTTTCATTTAAAAAAATCATCAATTTATCAATATAGACTACGTTTTTTTTTTGGAGTGAAAACTTCTTTAACCGCGGTGAACATTTTACCTAAAATTATAAGTATCCTCTATTTGTTAATTATAGTTACCACGTGATATTTCTAAATTTCACTAAATTTAAGGTAATCTTTACTACTAGTGGTTGCATTTTATTATAAATAAAATGTTAGTTCAAGAAAGGAAATTTTAAATATATTAGAAACTATGTAGCAGACAATTTCTTATCGCATGCAGGCGAATTAGTTGGCATAATCCCAAGAGTAATTATCTCTACCCTCGACTCTAAACACTGCTGTACGCAAAAATAATTATTCATAATTCTCTGTACGAAATTTTAGCAGAGCTGGTTCATCTCTCTACCTGACTATCTTCACGCCGTGTCTGTACTGGACTAGACTGAAAGATTATGGCTCGTTTTAAATTATTACTCGTTTTCAAACGGCTGAATCTGGAAATTACGCCAATCTATGTGCATCCACCAAAAACGAATGTATCTATGTGTCTGTAAAAATATGTGTCATGGAAAGATAAACAAGGTCGAGTTTCTTGTTGGTTCCTCTCGATGACTGGGATGTTTTCCGAACCGGCGGTAACTCTGACGTTCATAAGCGTCTTCTTAGAGTCTAAATTGAACAAAATATTTTTGATATTGCAAAATTTGAAACTTTAAAACAAAACAGAACGGATTATCAGTGAGTCACGCGACTTTGTCATAATGTTTTAGTAAATGTTGAACTGTATTTCATCGAGTAAATTTTGATTTGGTATTACTACTTAATTTTTACAAACCTTTTACCGAATTTAAGTTATCTAATTTTAAATTTATCATTACCGCTTATGGAATCGTGTAATGATGTGTAGGAAAAAATCTGAAGCGTGCTCTATCTTTCAGTAAATATCTTTTCAAAATCAATTCAGCTGTTTTGGACATTAGCATTAGCAAACATTTCAATTTTATTTATATGTGATATTTAGAATCCACAAAATAATATAGTTAGGTATTGCCAAAGTCCCACAGTTTGTTGGAATGCTTTATGTTCATAGTACGTCTCGCCGAAATAGTGCGGTCTGGAATATTGTCAGTACCCACAAGTATGCGGTATGCGTTTGAATAAGGTACTACATTCAATTCACTACAATCGTGCGATGTTTGGAAGATCTTCTCGTACCGGTAGAGAAGGCAATAAATATAAGCTACGATGCCATTTACGTTAAAGTACCTAAAAGCCAACGATATTAATTTTTGCTCAATGGAAGGATACGACAATTATGTCGCTATAAATAACTATGATTATAGACATAATATAGACACTTAACAGCCAGGATCAGCTTGTGTCATCCAGTACTGCAGGCCGGTAAGACCATTGCGTTTGGATTATAATTCTTTTGGTGGTCAACATTATATTTGTGTAGCGATAAGCTTACTATCGAGTATAGTGACACCACATTGTCGTGCTCTAATTAAAAATCAATGTGGCCCATACCAAATTTAATGTACATTATTTTTGGTTCATTAAAATGTTCTTTCGAGCACTCGTCAATCTAGCAGGACTAATTTCCGGTTACTTTATAATTCTTGTGCAATTATTAAAGCTAACATTTTGTCTCCATGCGAAACAAACGCTATCTCGTTTTTTTTCACTCGTAAAAATAATGTTTTTTCCCGCTTCTCTATTGTTATAACGGCGACAGTATTTTAAGTGTTAAATTAACAATGGTCACCCTGTGATTATCACAATCATAATTATTTAGTCCCTCCGGGTGTCGAGTTTACCGAATCTGCTAATTAATATTCTATCGCGACGTTTACCAAAAAGCCGGTTCCGATTTCAGCTCGTTGAACGCGACCGAACGCCGTAGAAGTTTCTAGAGAATTCGTTGTTTGAGACAATTGGCGTATGAAAAGAGTCTCGTTGAAAATTTTTCGGGCTTCTGTTAGATGAATGTTGTCGAAATAATAATATAATATTTTCGACATGGAACTTTATATTATGTAAAAGTATGTATTGCTCAGTGCTCAACCTAATATGCTTACTTAAAAATGTAAATGTGAATATTTTTTTGTTTCTTAAATAATTAACTAAATATATAAGAACTATCTGATACCCGCAGATTCGTCTGTGTCGTTTATTACCTTCATTGTTTTCTTATATCTCAAAGGGATTAATTAGGCAGCGTTTTCTACGAAAGCTCCCAGGCGGCTTGAATTTTTCCAACAATTATCGTTGTATTTCAACCAATTTACCCAAAATCTTGAAAAACTATACACCTAAAGTGTCCTCGTGAATCATTCTATTAATCGAAACCGCATGAATTAGTTTTTCAGTAGTTTTTGAGTTTATCGCGAACAGCCAAACAGACGCAGCGGAGGACTTTGTTTTATAATATGTAGTGGTAAGAATAATAATAATTTATTTAATGTCCAAAAAATGTACATGAAGTGTTTACATAATTAAAATGTCACAGACGACGCCAATTTAAGCTCATGGTGACGTTTGTGCTACTCGTGAGATTGTAACACAAACGCCAGCGCAAACTGTGCTAATTCTATGGAAAGGTTTAGTAAAAAGGGCTAATTATTAATAATGATTGTATTATTGTATTGAATGTATCATGAGTTCGTACTATTTGTGGTTGTTAAGCATGTGTCTGTAAGTATATGGGTGTGTATTTATAGGCCTACTAGCCTCTGCCCGCGACTACGTCCGCGTGGAATACTTACTTTGGGCTAACGCTAACACGCAGCAGATTCTCTAAAGAGGAAAAAAAAATCGCGATTTTTAAACATTGTTCATTAGTGCTTCGTTCCTATTGATCTTAGCGTGATGATATATATATCCTATAACCTCCCTCAGCAAATGAGCTATATAACACTGAAAGAATTTTTCCAATCGGACCAGTATTTCCTGAGATTACCCTCTACAACGTCACAAACTCACAAACTTTACCTTTTTATAATATACTAGCCGACCCGTGCCCACTTCGTTGGGCGGTAATAGGCATTATCAAGCTACAACTTTTCTCTAGAACTCAATCATATATATCTCATAATTAAGGCATTGGCATTGGTAAAAATCGGTTTAGTAGTTCCTGAGATTACCCCTTACAACGTCACAAACTTTACCTCTTTATAAAGCCCCTGCCCGCGACTTCGCCCGCGTAGTAATAGTTACTACTCTGGGCTAACGCTGACACACAGCAGAAGCTCTCAAAAAAAAAAACATCTCGATTTTGAAACATTTTTCATCTGTGCTCCGCTCCTATTGGCCTTAGCGTGATGATATATATCCTATAACCATTCTCGATGAATGAGCTATATAACACTGAAAGAATTATTCAAATCGGACCAGTAGTTCATGAGATTACCCCTTACAACGCCACAACGTCACAAACAAACCCACAACGTCACAAACTTTACCTCTTTATAATATTAGTATAGATGTATATAACAATGATTGAATGGCTGTTGAAGTGCAACAACGGAGCATAAATTAGTGCGTAGATATTGAGTATCGGATATATTGAGTATTACAAGTTAACAAACCAATCTGTATCAGCAAGAGTACCTATTTTACTTAGTAAGTAATATGATTTTATAAGTTGTATATTTTTAACAAAAATAAAACAGTGAACATTAAGCACTCGGCGGATTCTGTTGTTTCATTTCGTTGATCTGTCTATGACATAAAATATCATTTTCTATCAATTATCACTATCAACAACAAATTACCACAATACTGTAAGACACCCCTACATTTATTATAAAGGGGTGTTAGAATATTTTCGTTACCCTCGTAGTTACATTGAAGAAGTCAGTTTTTACTTTCTTTTTTACTACACCATGTCAAAATGTAGATTTTCATTTAAACTGTACTCGGTTAATGGACTTAAATCGAATAGTAGGTAATTCAAACACGGTTATAACTTGACAGGGATTGTATCTATTATAAAACGGACCGAGTTCTATTCCCAAAGGTGGCAACCCTATTTGAGTTTACGATACAAACACCTCGGGGGTTAATCACGCGGACGAAATCGGTTTGAAGAATAAAAAGTGTTCTTTACATTTCTCTTATAAGGACCTATCTATATGTTGGGGAGAGAAAGTGGAAAATGGATATGGAAATATTGATCAAGCTATCTGCTAAAATATTACGCATCTTATACTTAACTTACTTATTAGTTAACAAACATTGTAATGGGTAATATCAGTAGGAATTTCAATATAATTATTACATGGTAGATACAGTGTTTATACATATAATCATAAATGATTTGTTTGTTTGTTTGGACACTGTAAAATTTTAATACCATTCCAGTATCGCCAGTCTTCTACTAACATTACAAATTCGTCTTGTCGAAATCCATAAACGTTTACTGCTTAAGGTTTTATTAATATTTTCTTCGGCCGTTTTTCTCGCTACGTTTTTCCAGCGCGTATACTGCGCCTTCATCCCTCCGGACCCGTATATAGTAATTGCCGTGGTTTACGACGCTATTCCGCCTCCGACACTCCGCCGAGGTGTGGTCTCACTCACGACGAATAATATCGCCTTTACATTATCCTGTTTTATTTACATCGCATAAAATACCACACTATCTTAATATATATATTAGGGTGTCCGTTATTTCCCAAGTTGATTTTTTTTTTGCTGCCGCCCCCTGAAGTTTTAGTTTTTACCCTAAAAAAAATTATCCAACGTAAACAAGCTCTTAATTTTCAAGTTAAACCGTGCCCGTGTCATGTTACTTTTCCCATTTAAATAACATGGGATTTTTGTACTTTTTGCATTTTATTTTTTATCTCCAAAGCAAATGAACCTACAGCTTTGATAAAGAAATATTCTAATACAAAATTTTGCGCTCTACAAAAAAGGTCTCTTTGGTTTTTTCGCTAAAATCATTCCTTTAAAAGTTATACGCAGTTAAAGTCATGTTCATCATTTTTATCATAATTATTTTAGTTTTATCGAAGTTTTCTGTGATATAATTATAAAACTCACTTATAATTGTCATAAAATTTTTATTGAATAATCTTATCAGTTACAATAATGGAAACATTGCATGACAACTAATATTACGATGGATTACTAGTTTTTTTTTTCTTTTTTTAGTCACGTTTCTTTGTTAAGCAGCTTTTTGTAGCGTTAGGGAAAACATCCTTGTATTCTCGTACAACTTGTATTAAATACTGTTTTTGGTCTTCTTTCGTAGTCAAAATGTTAATGTAATCTTGAGTTAACTGAACTGCTCTTTCAGCTACATCATTAACAACTTGCAGATTATTCACAACATTCAAACCTTCTAAGTAATCATTATTAGTTGACCATGTTTCAACATCAAACTCTAAAAAATTTTTGTTTATGTTGAATCGATCAAAAAACTTTCTCGAATTAGAATTAATAAAAAAGTCAATATCTTTTTTTTTTGTATGTTGATAATTTCACTGTCTGAGTTTACTACGTAGCGTTTAGGGGAATCAAAATCCATATTTTCATGGCGTTTTAATGCTTCAATCATTTTACGTTTCATGGAAATTGGTATAGTTGGATCAAAAAAAGCTAGAGCAGCAGCTTCAGCATTTAAATACCACAAATGATTTTTAAATTTGTGCAAGACCGCTTCAGAAAGTTTTTTATCAATCGTCTTATATTGATATACAGTTTTTACAAAATTTAACTCTTGAGATGGAGCCGATGCTGCAAGAGGTACCGTAAACCAAAATGGCACGTAAACAAATACTATGAATAAACAAATGTCGAAGAGACTTCGTTGTATTTCAGGATCCACCTCAAAAATGTCCCGGAAAATGTATATTTTGAGAGAATAGATCGCTTTTTGCCAGAAATGATAGAAAAATTTGATTATAAATTATTCGCATAACTTTAACTGCGTATAACTTTTCAAGGAATGATTTTAGCGAAAAAACCAAAGAGACCTTTTTTGTAGAGCGCAAAATTTTGTATTAGAATATTTCTTTATCAAAGCTGTATGTTCATTTGCTTCGGAGATAAAAAATAAAATGCAAAAAGTACAAAAATCCCATGTTATTTAAATGGGAAAAGTAACATGACACGGGCACGGTTTAACTTGAAAATTAAGAGCTTGTTTACGTTGGATAATTTTTTTTAGGGTAAAAACTAAAACTTCAGGGGGCGGCAGCAAAAAAAAAATCAACTTGGGAAATAACGGACACCCTAATATATATTTCTTGTGTGCGTGTGTATGTGACTGAACTCCTCCTAAACGACTGGACCGATTTTGATGAAATTTTTTGTGTGTGTTCGTGGAGATTCGAGAATGGTTTAGATTCACAATTGGACCCGGCAGGTGGCGCTGCGATCGACTTTTAGGATTTTTTTTGTTTTCAAGGCAGGACAACGTCCACCCGGTCCGCTACTATACATATATATATATATATATATATATATATATATATATTATTTATAAATAAAGCAAGAAATAAAATTTAATAATAATAATACTTTTTCTTGTACAACAATTTTCTAAATATAAAAAATCAGTGTTATGGTGTTCGTCCACGATGAACTCCGAAACTACTCAACCGATCTTCATGAAACGCGGGCATTTATTTATAACTAGCTGTAGCCGCAGCTCCGCACGCGTTTTTTTTAAATTATATTAAAGAAATATAAAATTGTGAGACTGTGTACAATTATAGCAGTGCCCTTTAAAACAATAATTGTAAGTACGACACGCACGCCACCTATAGTGACACGCAACGTATACATTAGATATATAAATACTAACAGTGTGTCAAATGAGGTTATCAGCAGCAACATATTTGGAACCTTAAGCCACCATGTAACTACCTCAGTGCTTACTTACACTGTATAAGGAACTAATGAAACAATAACTTAAAGATGTTATTATGATGATATAATATGCCCATATTGTCAATAAGTAATACGTTTATGGTCTTTTTATCTTATATTTTTAGAAATACCTCTTCTATCTTCAAAATTACTATTAATAATTATAATGTTGAATTGTATACAATAAATGAGCTGACATCTTGCATAAATATAAATCAAGATATAAAACTTTATATCTGTCCAAGCAGTTTTTAATATTCGACAATTTAAATAGTGTTCATTGACTTTGATACAATATTCTTATATGTTACTATGGTTGCTGAGTTATGTAGACGAAAGCGGGGTAAATATAGCAAAATGACCGAAAAGACAATATAATTCAAATTACATACATAGATACAGATATATGAATTTCAAATATATTTATTCTTGGAGTCCAGTACCAACGCACATCTTATGCACATGTTTACAATGAAACAATATATTTTTGCTAAATTTCATACGGACGAAGTCGCGAGTAACAGCTAGTCTAAAATAGAATAACCTAAATTACTTTTTATAAGGTAAGCTATCTGTCAGTGAAAGTCGTGAAGATCGGTCAAACCGTTTTGGAGATAGCACTGCGGGCAAAGCCACGGTTAACAGCTAGTATCTATATATTAATACGTGAAGCCAAATCTTTGTATCCCTTTTTGAAAGAAATGCGCGAACGGATGACCGTGAAATTTGGCATAGTTAACGTTTATATGGAGGAGAAGTGCAGAAAGCTATTTATTTTATATAAAATGCATTATAAGTACATTAAATTAATTAAAATATGCATTACTCACACTACTGCTTGAATTTTACAAAACATATATATGAAAAAGACATTTCGAACGTCCTTCAACCTTGTTACGTTCCAATTACCTTTTAAATATTTTTAAGATGATTGACGTTGCATGCCTTACAATATGCCCTTTGAAATCAACTGGTCAAATTGTAGGTTAATTTTAGAATAATATAATATGTAAATTCATAATATACATTAATATTAATTAATAAATAATTTATTTTTAGTAAATTTATGGAACTACTGAAATAATTATTATTCTCTTTGGTTTTATTGAATGTCAAAATTTTTATGTGACAGACTGCTTTCACTTCATGTCACTTTGCTTCATGTTGCCATAAGAGTAAAGCAATATTTCCAAAGTCAATGTCAATATTTTAATGTTTAGTATTTCTTTATGGTGTACTCAAATGATGATTCAATAAAAAATGAGCGAAAAATACTTTGTAAAATCAAAATAAGAAAATTTGTTTGGTCATGAAAGTAATCCATGACTTATATCTCCGCGGTTACAATGATGCAGTTCAACTTGATGTAGCAATTATATTTAGTGTAGTTGATGACGAATTATGAACAAAAATGAATTCATTTTCAAAAGTTAATGGTAGTATTATAAACAACTTTGTTTTGGATTCATAATTTGATTCTATTGTATATCCATTACTTTTCCAAATGATGATACTGGGCATATCACTATTCCTCATAATGTATAGACTATACATATTTAATTCAATATCACCCAGAAATACCACGCGTCCATGGTGTCGTGTAAAATTAATTGAAAATTGTGTCATGAGTGGGTCCGATATATATATATTTTTTCGTAAAGTTATGTTTACTTAGTATTTAAGAGCCTTACCACCTTATGTAACCGTCTGTTTTTTGTTTCAAATTTATAATTAATTTCAATTTTCATTTAGACATCGATTTTTTTAATGTTTATATAATTGAAAAAAAGTGGCAAATAACTGAGTAGGCATGATGAAAGCCTTTGATCATAGAGGTTATAATACCTTTTGATGAAAGAACGCTAATAAAGTTCAAACTTTAAAAATTCAATGAACTATGGTCGAATGTCGACCACTGGGCGCCCACTGGGAAACTAAAATTGCTTGAATTACTTTTTATAAGGATAGATATCTGTCAATAAAAGTTTCGTGAAGATCGGTCTAACCGTTTTGAAGATAGTACTGCGGGCAAAGCCACGGTTAACAGCTAGTTTAAATTAAAATAGACTAAATTACTTGTTATAATGTCCGCTATCTGCTGGTGAAATCTTCGTCAAAATCGGTCCAGCCGTTTCGGAGATTACCCGGAACTAACAGACAGACAGACAGACAGATCGACAAAAATTTTAAAAATCGCATTTTTGTTATCAGTTGCGTATATACTTTCGTACCTAATCTGTAAAAAAATGTTATTTTGATATTACATACAGACACTTCATTTTTATTATATGTATAGATTTGGTACAAATTGAGATATAGGATTATTTATATTTTGAAGAATGGGCTCAAAGTTTTACAAATTAAAATTATATTGGTTAATTTTGAATTTCGTTTTTAATAACTGAACTACAGCACAGCAACGTGTGGTCGTGTTATCTAGTAAAATATACAAATTAGACATACGTTAATATAAACATATGATAAATTTATTCAATATTATTTTTTAATTTTCGTAAAGATTTTGTACATATTGCTAATTATTAGAAATAAAAATGTAATGATGTCCTAAGCTTTTATTACTTTTCATCGATAACTTTATTATTTCAAGCGCTGCTATTAACATATATACAGATAAATATAAATAAAGTGTCATTTTGTACTGCCAAAATAAAAGTTTGTAAATGGATATGAAAGTATATTCGAGATATGTTAAAACTAATTTTTAAAACTTTTATCTGTCTGTGTGTCCATTTGATTGGCTAATCTCTGAAACAATTAGACCGATTTTGACGGGATTTTCACTACCAGATAACTGATGTTATAAGGATTACTTTTAATTTAGAAAAAAAGTGGATTCAAACAAACGTAGATGAAGTAACGCGTGGTTGCTAGTAAATATTTAAAAACCACTAAATGTATTTAAACAAATACGTAAATTTTAACACTCAAACATACAAATAAGCAATTATGATTTAAGTAAAAATACTAAACTCTGTCTATTAATATGTCCCTACCACCTATGAAACTATCAGTTAGTTGGTGATATTATTCTAGTGAATGTTACTGCGATGAATCAGCTCATTTTCGGTGTCATCATAAACATTCATAGGGTAGTTAATAATGGCCTAGATAAACATAGATTAATTTTGGGGACCGTCTGGGCGTATATTAACGTATTCAGAAAGATTAATCACTCCCAACGTATGTCAGTTTATCAGAATATTCCCTAACATCGAATACCTATACATGATGTGGCATAAATCAAAAATACTTTATACGATTTAGGCCCTAAGAAGGCGCCTATGAACGTGAAAGCTACCACCGATTTAGAAAACAACCCAGTCATCGAGAAGAACCGGCAACAAACTCGATCTGGTTTAGATTTTCATGATATTTATTTTTACAGACATAAATAAAAAACAGTTATTGGTCTTAGTGAGTCTGTAACATGTTGTTATTATTTCTAGTGTTTAAATTATGATAGTCTTTTACTAAATCCAGCTTATCTAAATTTATGCGAACATACATTAGAAATCAAGAAAATATTAAAAAAACGCAAAGTTAAGATACCGAATTCCTGAAACTTAGTCTTCAGTGATTCGCGAGGCCCAATAATAAGTGACAGTAACATTGTGTACGTCCCAACGTAGGTAAATCTCTGTTCCTTTTTCATGGATCATGGTCTAATCCGGTCTGGCATTAGCTTTAGTAAGGTCGCGACCCTTAAAACTCCTGAGAAAATCTTACGCCCTCAGAATTGATGTCGGCTAAGCTGTGAGCAAACGCATTTATCTTCACAAGACAGAAGGAGTCTTCGCTTAAATTTTTTTGTTGGCCTTTATAAGGTCGTAGATGTAAATGAGATTACAGTCCGGTTTTAAATAATCAGATTAATAACCGTTTATAATAGAAAGCTGTTGTCGATTCACTTCTGAATAAAGACCGGTAATTCACAGTAATAATTATGTGTCTACCGCTCGCCTTATTTCTTCGTCTATTCTCGGTCATTACAAAATATTCTTTCCGATCCCATCAGATCATTAAATTCTGGGTTTCAAATATTTTTAAAGTGAAAACTTCTTTAGGTGCGTTGAGCAGTATTGTTTTGGAAAGGGATAAATTTATAATTTCGCTTCATGACATGCTAGTAAGCATGACCAACCGTCTTGCGCTTGCGTCGCTTGCGTCATACGAGCGACGCGTAATATAAGAAGAGCCTGTGTACATTTAATATTGATCATTTATATTGAAATTGTGCAGCCCATTATATGTTTGACTAATTAATAAATTGTATAAATAAGTATATCATTATTAATCGGAGCGCCAGTAGATGTCAAAGAGAGACTAATGATAATAAATTCAATTTACAACTTCTGAAATTTAAATAATTCAGAGTATAATTAATTTAAAGATTCAAAAGAGAACGCAGTTTAAATTCCATTGTTTTGAGGTTTCATTTCTGTTGGCAGTCCTTATGACTATCACGACTTTTTTTGTAGAAGAAAACAATTAGCTATATAGGTAGATATTTGTTACGTACTTTGCAGTCCTTTGGTCCTCTCTGTGTTTGCATTGCGTTTTTCTTTTTACACTATAACTTTTTTACTTATATCTTGTAATATCTTCAAATTGTAATAAAACAATTTGTTCGTGTAAAGAAAGAGTAGCTACAAATGAGACTAAGCAAGAAGTCAAGTCAGGACGTTATTCCATTAAGGGTACCCTTGACTCCGAGTTGCCCTCGTTTTTTTAGAGGTGGGGAATGCGTTAAGTGCCTCCAGCACGTACTTCACGCAGACGATGATGTCCTTTACTACCGGTGTTCGAATATCAGGAAATGATATAAGTGTAGACTTTAATAAAATTATAAATATAGATACTCGACTATACGTTTTCTGTATTAATAATTGATCATTACGTTGCAAAAATTTGGTACATTTAGAATTTGTGACATGTGTAATTTTTGTGACGTCTACACATATCCGTTAATATTGTTTGATGTAATGGTCCAGAAAGGATGTAGTCTCTTAGCAATTACCCGAGATTTTGTCTGCGTCAAAAACGTCATTTTTACGTAACGTAAAAATTAAACGATTACAACATAACATAACACAAAAACATAACGATTTTTATGCAAATCTTTTTTGCTAAAATCTTTTACAATATAGCCTTAACTACGGCCCTAAACTAGGCAATGCCTGTTTCATGGAAGCTTAATACCTGATTACAGATTTACTTAATTGATGGTGACAGGTATTACCTTAAGAGTTATAGGAAATTAAATAAAATAAAAACAGTTAAGAGAGAAAATAACACCTCATTGTCGAAAAAAAACCTTTTCTTTTCTCTAACTGACTATGTTATTGACCTGGCAAGGTCTTTACAGCTTCACCGGACTACTCGAAAGAAAGCGTAGGTGTTTCGACTTTTATGGTGAACTACACCTCTAGTGTTAGAGTTTAACGATCTCAGATATATCGACATCCATAGTATGTACGTAATAATCTTTATTCTTTGAGGTTATGAAATTCAAATAAAAATTGTATTTCTTGCCCACTTCTTTCGCCCACTGATTTGTTCACAAACACTGCCTATTCTCTCATAAATGTATACAAATATATATACATATAAATATATATAAATAAACAAACCTAACAGGTTTATTTTTATAAAAATAAGGATTATTTTTCGTGAAGAGGGGAAGTTTTACAAAAACAAAATACGTAGGTTATGTAAAACTGTATAATCAAGTAAAACAAAATATAACGGACACAACCCCCGAATCTGTGGCCGGTTACTATGCCAGTTATTATCAGTACATCTTGCTGTATAACTTCACTGAACCTTTTTAATTTTTTTATACTTTACAGGCTTTAGTGTTTGAACAAAATCTTATCAGATGTTAAATAACGATGTGGTCTGCTAAACACGTTAAAGCTAGAGGCGGCTGGCTCTCAAGCGCAGCAGGTGTTTGGCGACAGATATTCAATTTAAGGGTGGTCGCTAGCGGACGGCGGACTTAAGAAAAGCCCTTTCTTTTCTGGTTTCATCACCTTGTTTTCCTTCACTGAAATCTCCGACTCAGTTGCTAGGATTCGAACAATCTATTTATTTTTTTCTTTATTTTTGCAGACTCTTGGTCGGCAACTTTTTTCTGCGTTCATTTATTTTATTAATCATCTTAAAAATCGTTTCAAATCTAAGCAACTGTTATTATTATTTTACTTAAGTATTATGTTTCAGATTTTATTTGAGATTATTACCTTTATGGCGGCTTCATACTCATCTTATATTCAACACATCTATTGGAAAGTAAAAATTTGACCCGCCTTTTCACTAAATTCGCCGCCGACTTGAATATATCCACATTTTATTGTTCGATTTTTTTTTTCAATAACCGCTGTCACTGAGACTCGGTCCTCATTACGTAGACTTACTCCGCCGTCTGACTTACCCGATGAATCAGTAATATGCAGCACCTAGACAGTCCGACTCCGTTCTCAAAGGATTATTGTTGAATACATGAAACAGAAATTAGACAACAACGCGGTCTCAACTTCGTTTAAAATGGACACAACTAGTATATAGACATGCAAGATCCACGTTTCCGATGTTTAAAAGTAATTGTTTTATTATTAGATCATTTATTTTTAAAAATCGAGGCAGTCATAAGGACTGCCGACACAAGTGAAAACTCAAAATAATGGAATAACTGTTCTCTTTTCATATTTTAAATTAATTATAGTGTGAATGACAATATTTAAATTTTAGGAATTGTTTATGGAAATTATTAACATTGGTGTGGTTTTCATATCTATTGACACTCGGAGCAATAATTATATACATTTTTATAAAGTCTATTAATCAATCAAACGTATGATGAGATGCAAGATATCAATATTACATTTACACAGGCCCCTACACTACGTGTCGCAAGTTTGACGCAATACGCCCGGTCACGCGTATTAGCATGTCATGGCGCGAAATTTTATATTTTTGTTTCCTGCCAAAAATATCGCTCAACGCGCCTAAAGAAGTGTTCACTTCAAAAAATACTATGCATAATTAAAGAAATAGCATGTGTATTAACTTCTCTTTTTTTGACAAACAATCTTCTACTAGATTATTACTGTCATTATCGAGTAGGTTATGATATTACAAGTGTCTTGCGATCATTTCAATGAACTAATAAGATGATGGCCGTCTTGTTAGAATTTTCCTGGGAGTTTTTGTGGCAAGTCAGATTCCATACTACGTGATATTATTTCCCGTCCACTCCACTTGTGCACAATAACCAAACTATATTACGTAAAACACCTCCAATATTACAAAATATAGAGTGAAATAGCACAAGATTAGGAATAAAATCCCCACTACATGACATTCCAAGATACCGCTAAAGACTCCCTAAATTATTTTTAAACATATAACATCTCTTAGCATTTGTTTTGCCTTATTTTAAAAAGGGAATAACTTTGTGTTTATTACACAAAGTATTATGACTTGATGAGATTATCTTTGACATAAAATATATATATATTACTTAACGAGAAAGTTGAAAATAAAAATGTACAAACAATTCTGAGTGAAATGATAAAGATATAGTGTTTTGTGAGTGGAATACATGCAAGGGATGAGCGCGCAGTATGCAACGCGGCGTGGGCGCGTGCGCGTGGCTGGGCACGCCGTGCACGCGCAAGAACGGCGCCCTCTGCACGTGTCGTGTGCACACTGCCCTGCTGCAGGTACACCCTACTCTATAATATATACTAGACATGGACATACATAAAGTGACCGGAGTCCACGACTTCTTTCTCTTGAGAAGCATTTTGTTATATCAAGGAAACTACGCGGCTTACTTGAATTAAATATGGGTTACTTTTTAATTTTTGAATTCTATTTTTTTTCTTATCTCTGTTAAATTTTATTCTTTCAGCTTAGCTCTTATGCAAGATGATAGTAACGACATGGTAATGATATGTAGTCTAGATAATACTCAAGAAAGGATTATGATTCTTGGGATATCTCTTTAAGATATTAACACAGATACACAACAGAGACTTTAATTTTGTATTTAAATGTATATATTTTATACTTTTTTATTTGCAGCTCTAAAGTATTGGCCTGTTTCAATATTCTATTTCAAAAGAAATAAAACTCCGTTTAGTAAAAAAGTAAAACTTTTTTTCCGTCGCCTCAAATTGTTTCGTCCATCTGTCGCATGTCGCATTACAGCCGACGCGCGGCCGCAGGATAGAGGTAAAGTGAAAGCGCTTGGCAGAACAGCCAAGCCCAAAATGTATATCATCTGAATGATTATATTTATTATGTATTCCCTACTCTAATACGCAGATTGAAATTAAAATTTATAGTTGTATATCTTGTGTACTATTCATTTCGTATTATCATTACCATTTTCCAATTATCTTAAGATTAAAAACGCGATTTTAATTCCCAAATCGAATGATTTTCAGTTAAGTGCCTACGATCCGAATATAGTTTCACTTGCATAGCTGTTTCATAAAACCACACAATCTTTCATTTTTCTGCAATATATAAAATTATTGTTCAAGAATATTTAACGCAGTCACGTCACGTATTATTTAAGTGAGTAAGTTACTACTAAGTACTAAATCTTTCCAGACAGATGTTGACGTAACTCGAAATTCATATTTCTAGCTAAAACAATAACCAAATTATATCACGTAACGCGCTCCTCAAGTAACATAAGATACTATAAAACTACCTAAGTTTAAGAGTATAAAATAAAAGCACTCCACGAGTACATCAAAGCCCGAACAACATATCTTTAGTATTCCTTTATCATAAAGAAGAAGTTTCAAGCCGTTTCTCTTCTACTGTTACTGCATCCCGCAATGGAGGTTATAGTTTCTGTCGATTGCATATAGCTGTCGTGGTGGTCTAGTGGATTGACCGATGGAATATCAAACCGATGTCCGCAGGTTCGAAATCCGGCGTGTGTACCAACGAATTTTTCGGAATTCGCGTACATTCACTAATTTACATTAGTAACACTGTCGGCTGACAGTGAAGGAAAACATCGTGAGGAAACCTGAACTTGAGAAATTTTCTTGTATGTATGTATTATACGTGGATAAACATAGAACTGCGGGTTTCCCGGAGTTTTAAATCACCGATAAGTCGTGGACTGGCGTGTTGGTTATGCCCATATCTTCCTTCGGGAAGAGGCCTATATCCCTGCAGTGCAGTACAGTGGGTTTCTTACATGCTGATGATGATATATATATTTCTTATATCGTGCAAAGGGTAAACAGGTGACCCCTATAACGTTGAAAGTTTTAAATAAATTTCAATGGTTTTTCATACTTAACAATGGAATTATAGAAGGGCACTAAGTAATGGAAAGTTGCCGACCGTATGTGACGGTGTGCGAAGGATATTCTCGCTTAAACGAGACACGTTCTATAACAAACGTGCGGGTAGGAAGTGAACTAAAAAGTATTTCTCAATTCTACAGCCATCCCGGAGCGGAAGGTAGCGGAACGGGCGACAAATGGTTTGACGGTTTGCGTTTAGGGTGGCCAGTTTATGAGTTACTTTTTTTCTATTAAACTCGTGTGAATGTGAAATATAAATAGAGTAATTTTCTTTTTAATACTCGATAAAATCTGCAATGATTATAAGAGACCGTTCAAGTATAAGCAGAATTTTTATAATTTCTATTTCTTCCCCCCCCCCCCCCCCCCCCCAGCAAAAGTAAGCAATGATGTCATGCTTACGTAAACAGTTATACATAACTACTAAATCTGACAGAATATCCGAAAATGTAAATAATAAATATTGCTGATCTAATCTTCACCCAAACCTCCATCCCCTATGTCATCAAAAGTAAGCAAATCAAAGACCCCCGTCCACTTTTAGTGCTTACGTAATACTTGAATGAACCCTAGGCGTCAAATGAATCTACCAAGACAGATATGCAATGATAGTATAGAAGAATTTATGCTTACGTGATGAATTCGAAATGTATATTGTAAAAAGAGAAGTAATACTGACATATGTGCATGTTAAATATATACATTATGAACTCTTTAAAACTTCGCTCATTAATCAAAATGATAACGTAGATATAAGTTTACTTTGTTCGGTTCCCATAAAACCCATACATTCCTGTACTACTATTTATAGCGCAGCAATAATTCTGTATTACGAGGAACGTAAATATTTACAGCAAGTATTATCGATATTATTGTTTATGTTTTCAGTTTATAAAAGATTCCGACTAAATCTTTCCCTCGATTTAAAACAGTTGCCTTGATTTTGTCAAGAGTTAATTGAGAAAAAAAAACACGTTTCTCTTGAATTAAGTTGTTTGTAGGAAATGTCTTAGTTGCTAAACACACCATGCATCTATTTATGTTATCAGTCAAAAACCAACTTTGAAATTGGTAATTTGGCCAGTAAATGATAACCATTATGTGTTGATGAAAAAGTTTATTCATACATGCAATAGAAAAGGGAGAAAGAATTTTGAAGAAAATGATGCTGAAAATTCTTAATAACGAAAAAACATGTTGAAACCTTTAATTACAGTTATAAAGAGTTTACACCGTATTTACTAAAGTAAAGAGATTAAATGAAATGACAAATTTACATCATAGAAAGTAATGATTTATTGTAAAACGGTTATTTTATGAAATTCGTTTTCATTCTGGTCACCGTAACTTGTTTGGTTTTTCAATCGTCCGCTAACGGAAATTGATTCTGCGGTCGGCGATACCGAAGTTTCTCATCACAGTTGTTTTTGTAAACATAACTGTCGGTTATTTTATAAATTTATATAATTAAAAGAAAAATCACTTAGATACAAGTGTAAGACGCGTTAGTCTACTGGTTTGATCGGTGGAATATCAACTCTATATCCAAAGTTTCGAACCCCGGCATGTACCAGGGAATTATTCGCAATTCGCGTCTATTTACTAATTTAAACTGGTAACACCGTCGGCTGACAGTGAAGGAAAACATAGTGACGAAACCTGAACCTGAGAAATGGTTTTATAGTAACTACTATATTGTATATGGGAAAACATAGAACTGGATTTCTCAGAGATTGAAGTCGCCAATACGTCGTGGGTTGGCGTGATGATTACGCCCATATCTTCCTTCGGGGAAGAGGTCTATGGCCCAGCTGTGGTCTTCTTACAGAATGATGATGACCTTCCTTGCAATTTGATTTCACATTTCGGTTTTATGTCATTGGTAGGAATGGCGACGGCCATTGACGGTATATGCTTGTCTCTCATTTCATACCTGAATTATCTGATCGGATTAAATCCTAAGGTGCGGTCAATTTGCTAAGATAAGTTTTATGATATGTGCACTACCACTGCACAGGACTAAGTTGAAACGCTTTAGAGCATATTCAACGGCTTTATCATCGCGACACATTCTACTAGGATAAACAGAAAACAGCTCTACTTTTTTGTCGTTTTTTCTTTGTTAATTGTAATTATTTTCATCTTATTTACGATACAGTAAATAGTTTTTTTAATCGATTACCGTAAATTTATTTTGTGTGTTCGTATTCATATGCTTATATTAACCATTCTAAGTTCTATTTGCCCTGAAACACTAAATTGTAACTAATCTTTGGATCAATAAAACTTAACGAATAGAAGACTAAGTGCCTGCGCGCACTACGGTTTTTCACCGCATACATTTTCTCCGCAAATTTTGTAACATATGAAATTGTATGGAAGCGCGCGCACTACGGGTAGAACTCCGCAACGGAATTAATTCCGAAGGTGCGGGAAAGAAACCGCAAATCATCGCAGTAGCGCTCGAACTACGGTGAAGGAATGCCGTCGCTGCGCGTTTTAAATAACAAGGAGATTGTGTCTTGTCTGTTTGTGTGTTTCCTTAGTTTTTGTAAACTACGTAACAGATTTTGACAGTTTTCACAATAATTTAGACAATTTTGATCGGAAGGATTTTATGTATGAAATATTTATTTGAAGTAGAGAATGATCGCCATATTCTAATAAAACCATAAGGCGTTTTGGAGCGCTCTTATTGTTAACGGTGGCTAAACCTTATAAGATACATATAAATAATGGAGGTTTGAGTTTTTTCTGGGGCCTTGGAATATCATGTAGTGAATTTTATATTGTATTCATAACTTATGTTATTTGGATCTATATTTTGTAACATTGGTGTTGTCTTACGTAATATAGTTAGGTTATTGTTCACAACTGAACTGGATGGGAAATTATACTACGGAGCACGGGTTCTGAGTTGCCACAAAAACTTCCAGGAAAATTCTAACAAGACTGCCATCAGCCTGTCAGTTCATTGAAATGATCGCAAGAAATTTGTAATTGTGAGCTACTCCACAACGGCAGTAATAATTTACTAAAAGTTTGGTTGGCATAATTAAAAAAATAATAATATAGATACTACGGATTTGATCTTAAGAATACGTACAAAAAGTAGTTAATGTCTCTATTAAGAACCATTCAGTAATTATTATTTTTTACATTGGCGAAGCCAGGGCATGTTACTAGTTCTGAAAGTAAACACGAGGGGTAAAACTTGTAGACCAAGAGCCCGTGAATGCGGCCAGGCTTTCCTTATTTTATAAAAGCTGAGAGTTTTTCGGCACATGCTTCTGATACAAGTAGGAACCATGAGTTAGTATTAAATTTAGATCATCTTGGTTTTGGCAGGTAACAAATGTCTATAAAATATGGACTAAAATTTATCAAATTATATAGTGTTAGTTTTTATACATATATTTTGTTGGCATAATATTAGAAATCACGACATTTCTTGACAGATATTTGATATCGTGGCCAACCCCTGCCAAAAATCTGTGAACATTAATAAGTTGTAATTGAACTTACGTTATAGTGTCAAACCTGATTTTTAACATGTTACTTGGGTAACTATTAGATATTTTCTCAGTGGCCAGACAGTTTCGACAGTTCTAGCCCCTCGCCAGACAAACATATATGGTAGCTATAGGTGCAAACGTGGGGCAATATACATCCAAGTAGATGGAAGTGAGATATATAGTTGTGAGTGAGGTCTTTCGCAGCCTTTTATTGTTTTTCTTTCAGTAACTCAGTAAATATATTACACCACAAGTACATGTTTTACTATTATTGCTTGTACAGTTTATAAAAAATGTAATTCATTTTTGATAAAGCGTCATCATAGGAGACATATTCATTTGTGTTATTTGCAAAATAAAAATAGCAATATAATAATATTTCTCAAGAGACAATAAAAAATCATTTAAATATTCAATATCCGTATAAAATAACGAAGGTCTGGCATTCACTGGCTCCTAAACTATCCGGAAACTCTACCGCAGTGCGCGAACCACCTGTTACGGATTTTTTTCCGATGCGGTTTTTATTTCGCACCGCAACTAGCGCGCGCTCGGCCTAACCCAGATATTACCATATCGTTACTTAGAAAACAATAACGCACAAAACAGTTTGACTTATTTTACAGGGGAGTGAAGAAACTATATTTTTTTATTCAATATTAGCGTCTTCTTGCAGTAATTAGTTATTTAAAATACTGTGGTTTCTTACTGGTTGAAACACTCAAAATGTGATATGTGTTTTGACATCATGAGAATATTTAAACAATGATATTTAAAAGTTATGATTATCACCAACCTGTAAGTGATCCACTAGAGGCCCAAGGTCTCTTCCTGAAGGAAGGTAGGGGTATAATCACCACGCCAGCCCACGACGCATTGACTTTCAAACACTGATAAATCCACAGTTTTCTTTTTTTCCCACATGCAGAGGTAGTACAAGAACATTTCTTAAGTTCAGATTTCCACACGATGTCATCCTTCATCGTCAGCTGATAGTGTTAACAATTGAAATGAGTAAATGTACAAGAAATTCGTTGATACTTGCCGGGTTGCGAACCTGCGCACATCGATTTGATATACCACCAGTCAAACCACTCGACCGGCACGACTTAATTAGTATATTTAAAATATAGTATATATATAGAATATAGTATATTTAAAAGTAAAACCCGCTAATTTTTACCGCTTAGGTCTTGTTTGCTAAACGTCGATATTTTATCCTTGAGTCGCACTGACACCACCTTTAGTCGATTTAGTCGAGTCTACGTTCTCATTCCATACGTATTCTGGGTGTGCAATAAGTGATAAAGTAATAATCGTTGTTCGACTGCCCTAATCTCATGTTTAGTTGTATTGGTAATCCATGAGCGGCAGGGCGTGCCACCCCCCGGCCCGGTGTCATTGTCCGGTTGGTTGGTTCCCCGCGGCGACCAGACTCTCTCTTATTGACGGATACACTCAATTGTTTTACTGTTCTAATATGTTTATACTTCGGTTATACGTTGAGGAAATTTCCCTCTAAACTTGAACTTTGAAACATCTTAAAACTATCGTTTTTTTATATCATAGGAGGCAAACGAACAGGTGGGTCACCTGATGTAAGTGATCACCACCGTCCATAGACACTTGCAACACCAGGGGAGTCGCAAGTGCGTTGCCAGCCTGTGTAGGGAGTGGGGGGGAGGAAGGGAAGAGGAAAGTGGAAGGGGAGGGGAGGTGGGTCTCCGGCGCTCTCACTGACCGAACGAAACGCAACAATGCAAGCACTGTTACTTCACGTCGGTTTTCTGTGAAAGGGTGGTACTTACCCCGGGCGAGCCAACCCATTTATGCTGAAACCAATAATAGTTTCAGCGTGGCTCTACCACCTACAGTAACATGTTCCATGCTAAACCATTTGTGTCTGATGTGTCCTCCAAATCATTTAATATTTTAACAAGAAATAGACATATATTACCATACCTTTTTTTTCAAACTCTCTACGCTATTAACCTGACGAGCCTTCACAGCTTCACCTGACTACATCACGTAGTATCATACAATATTACGTTACAACATCATACATAACATGACGTAAGTAATTGTTTCGTTTTCAATAGTTATCAAA
Source organism: Antheraea yamamai (assembly GCA_036509395.1). Classification (NCBI taxonomy): domain Eukaryota; kingdom Metazoa; phylum Arthropoda; class Insecta; order Lepidoptera; family Saturniidae; genus Antheraea; species Antheraea yamamai. Next base: position 20,176,670 of record AP028446.1, read on the forward strand.
TCGTGTACCACCACTGGTCCACGTGGCCTAACAATCAAGTTTGACATGTACCGGTGGTGGTATACACGTGCTACGGAAAATGTTAAAAATCAATCACTCTGGTAATAGCTCTTAAATATTTGGAAGTATATAGCAAAGTGTATTATTGATACTAGCATCTACTTCCGTACAATGTATTAGAATATAAAATAAATTGTGAAATTGTGAAATGTTGTTTCTCACGTGCTTATACGAGTGTATATATTAATTAATATTTACAGTCAGTGGTAGCTTGTTGGGACACTGCGTCGATCGACGTAGATTCGAGTGTCTATATTGAACCTGAGCTTTCGAAGAAGAAACACATGTTGAAATCATAGAATAGTGGTAGGGCTTTTTCTAATGTTCGCCTGCAAAGATATCATCTGTGGTGGAACACACGTTTCTTTTGCGTGCGTGTACAAAGATTAAAAAAGCCCTTATATAGTTATTTTTTATTAGACATGTCCTGAATAACTTTTTGTTTCTTAAACATTTCGTGTCATCCTGAAGCAGTGTGACGAGAAATCGTTTTATCGATGATACTGTTCAGCGCGTGTACGATTCCGATAAATCAATCCTGGAATCGAGCGGCGGCGACGTTATAAATTACACTGATATCTGTCGGGACAGTACTCCGTTACGCCCCTCTCTACGTGTCACTTGATGTAACTGAACGAGTAGGGGAAAGGGTAGCGCACACCTGAAATGTGAGAGATAATAGAGCAGAAGTGTAACCTAATTTCCACCGCTATGTCGATCTAAAAAAAGTAAACTTAGCTTCAAACACTCTTATAAGCATTATTTATTGAAGTTATTAAAATTTACGTACATCTATTCATGCACATCGGTTTATTTTAAGCTCTGTTTATTTGTGTCATTATGTATAAGTGTAACAACTTGCATATTTTTGCTCTTAATTTATATTCGTTTGATTAAGGTTTGGATGCAGACAGACTTATCTATATATTAATACGTGAAGCGAAAACTGTGTACCCCTTTTTAAGCGAATTGTGCGAACGGATGAACGTGAAATTTGGCATAGTTAAAGTGTATGTGGAGGAGAAGTGCATATTTTTTATAAAAAATGCATTAGAAATACATTAAATTAATTAAAATAAACATTACACACACTACTGCTTGATTGATACACAACATATACACACATGTAAATGAAAAAGTCGTTTCATCATCCTTCCTTTTTCTTATTTATATCGTCTCTCTTGCTCTAATCACAATAATATTTAAACTATCTCTTTCACTCTCATCGTGTGCTATTCTATTGCCTTTCCATTCACTCTTACGTTCTAATTACCTTTTTTCATCCTATAAATAATTTATCTTCAAAAATTTATGAGACCACTAAAATAATGATTTTTATTCTCTTTGGTCTTATTGAATGTAAAAATGAATTATGTTCGTACTACTGTACTACTGTACTGCAGCATATTTGCTGAATGGTTTTCCCCTTTTGTTGGACATTTTTTTAAATCCACATGTACATAATTAATTGTTGTGCTGCTTGCAACAATAAACTATTTCTTTATTTCTAATTCCTGTTTTAAAGTACATGTCATATGGAGAGTAAAAATGTAATAACCTACCCAGTGGCGTAGCTACCTAGGAGCTAGGCGGGCAGTGCCCCGGGGCCCTCAAGCTCACGGGGCCCTCGAATCCTTACCAGAAATCTCGATCGAACTGAACGTTTGGAAATTTCTCCCATTTTCAAAATAAATATGACAGGTTTGTAAAAATTGTAAATATAATTGTTATTTAGTCAGTTGGTAGTTCCGACCTTTATATAATAAACCCTTGAATCTTCTCTATTTCGTTTTATTAGCCAAAGTATTAATTGTAATTTATGTTGTTACTGTTTAATATTTTTATTACCTGCCCTGCAGTGCACAAAAAAGAGCTTCAGTAGCCTAGCATTTTAAAAGTATTTGTATATTTCATATTTTTATTTGATAAAACCTAATCAGTTTACATAGCAGTGGGGCCCCATTGTTTAATTTGCCCCAGGGCCCTTGGTTATCTAGCTACGCCACTGAACCTACCGATTGTCGGATCTTGTAGGAGACTCAGTTATTACGCTTCAGGTGGGCTAAGCAATTTAGATGTCACTTCCTAGAACCGAATCATCCCCTTTTACCTGCGTTTCTCACTTTAATCTGTTTTCATTAGTTCCCCCGTCGCGTAAAAGGGAAAGAATTACATTGGTATATGATACAATCGGGTTTAAAAAAATTTAAACAGATGCAGTGGAACTGCTGAAACTCGCTTTGAACGTTCAGAAAAGGTTAGATAAATGTCAATTTTAGTTTCTACTGATAATATTTTCACTTTGTTTTGTATTAAAGTTTTCATTATGTTACGTAGAAACCCGTACTTCGACTATATTCAGAGCGGCTAAAAAGAATAGCGAGGCCGGTAAAGCATTTTGATACGACTGAAAGTCACAGATTACTCATAACTAGAGAGGAATTATATAACAACCGCTAGATATAAATGATATACGTAAGTATTATATTTACGACTAGCGTCTGCCCGCGACGTCGTCCGTGTGGAATAGTTACTTTGGGCTAACGCTAACACGCAACCGATTTTGAAACATTGTTCATTGGTGCTCCGCTCGTGCTGTTCGTGCGTCCAGCGTAATGATATATAGCATATAGCCTTTCTCGATAAATAAGCTATCTAACACTGAAATAATTTTTCAAATCGGGCCAGTATTTCTTGAGATTAGCGCGTTCAACCAAACAAATAAGCTTTGTAATATTAATATAGATTACTACTCTTCTCTCGTACTTAACAAATTACAATAACTATTGATAGAGGAGACCGATTTTAGTGAAACAAAGACTAAAGGATATGCTCGAGGATATGCTTTATGGTTTTACTGTTGAGGTTTTATTGAGAACCCAGTATTTTAGCAGTGATGCGTGTTCATACAAACAGACAGACAGACATTTCTAAAAATGATTGAAATGTATTGTATTGCTTGTTCTTAGACACCTGCAACAATTTTTCTCACGAAAATCTAAAAAGTACAGACACGTTAGATTTACATTCTTATTATATTATATGTATAGATATAGAAGTGAACATTGAGGAAAATGTATAAAGACCAAATTTGCATTTTTACAAAAATAATCAAGATTAAATCAATGTGACGTTATGATTTAGTTGTGCGGGATTATACTGAATTTTTAAGTCATCGTATAAAAAGCAGGAAGGTAAAGGTTGCTCAACGATGCAGATGTATTCCTAATTGGTCGGAGCAATAAGTAAATATGTTTTCTAAAATGTAATTGTCATGAAATCAAAACAATTTAGGTTATTTTTATTTTTTGTTTTAAATAAAAATTAGAGAGACAATTATAATAAAGCCGGGAAAGTTTGTGTAATGTTAACATCGATTTATTTTCAACTGAAAAATATTGGTTAAATTGTTATTATTAAAATTTCTTATTAAAATATAAAATAGTATCAGTATATTATGGCGTAAAGGGATTCTATCTTTGATAATGTTTGTAATTTATTTAATAAATTACTTAAAATTGTGTCATGGACTTTAACTATCTATCTTATTAAAACCCGCAAATGAAAAGTGTACTTAGAAGTTGTAAAATTATAATAATAATGAGAAATTTATCACAATCCGAAGGTATTTAACCCCGGTAACCAACTAGTTAACCCTTGAACTATCCAAAACCGTAAGGGCTTAATCTCCATACAAACGAATGTAAACCTTATATCATGCACTGATCCAGAGACTGCTGGCAGCATAAGTTTACAAAAAAAAAAATATTATAACATTTGAAAAATTTGACCAAGAAGAAATTATGTAATGTAAGATTATTATTAAAAAAAATTATATACATGATTCGTCAGTTTGAGATGTGAGCTTTAAAAATACAGCCGAGAGGTTAAATGTAATTACTATTCTCATTCGCTCTCTTTATGAAGGCTGGTAACAAATTAGAAGTGACGAGTGTCGCCGCCCCGCGTGCACCGACTGTGCTTTTGTAAAGACTCGGCTGCAAAGCCCTTTGATGTTGTAACTTTTTATTAAATTTAAACGTCAAAGAGGCGCTTTAGAGAACGTGCATCGCTTTATTTGTGAAAGATCGTATAGTGTGATATAAAGACTCTAGTAAACTTTAATTGCAATTTAGAATCCACTTTCTTTCAGAAGTATATTGTCTAGAACGATAGACATTTAATATCGTATTTAATTACACTAGATACTATGATGTCTTCATAAATGATGACAAGTATACCGTAGATAACAAATACTTAATGTATTGTGTCTTGAAGTTGATAGACAGACAAAAAGTTAAAAAAAAACCTTGAACCGGTCGTTTATGTATCTATATTAAATTACTAGGAGACTTTTAGAAGCAATTATTAATATTCCGTTTTCGACGGTGACCGTTATTTAAGGATGATGATAAACACTTCATACGCGACAGTCGTTATTCCGAGTCATATAAAAAAATATACTTATGTCGTTTTATTGGTGTCGACAGGAGTTCGCGACCCTCACAAAGGAGCTGAACCAGGCGCGGGAGCACCTCCTGGAGAGAGAAGAAGAGATCTCAGAACTGAAAGCTGAGAGGAACAACACAAGGGTGAGTTCGTGTTTATTAACGAGAAGTATTTTCATAGACTTTGATATTATACTGCAATACAATTTAGTCTACAAGTCGTCGTTAATATCTTTGGGCGCTCTGAATAAACCCTTAAGTTCGCCTTAAGTCAAGAGATTAAAATATTATTATATGGCTATTCAATGGGCATTTATTTATCTCTTTCAGTTATTTCGATGTTATTCATACAATATGTCGTCGCAAATGCCAATTCTACCCTCAAAAAGAATTTGTATCAGGTTTTAGAATTAATTCGTAGCGGTTTTTTTTTTCGCAAAGTTTCGTGGTTTATTATGAGTGTATCATTACAGTAGCGTTATTCAAAGTATTGCCCATCGTTACCAACTAATTTTTGTCATCTTTCTGGCAAAGCAGAATACCGTGTCGAAGAATTTCTTCGTCTTTACATTCGATGAATAAATTGATCCAATTTTTGGTCATTTCGTATTTGTCGAAGTACTGCTCTGACAAGGCACATGCATGGATCGGAACAAATGATAATCAGATCGAGCAATGTCCTGTGAATATGGCGTGTGAGGCAGAACTTCCCATTTTAGCGTTTCCAAATAAGTTTTACGATTTTCGAAATATGGGGTCTTGCATGGTCATGGAGCAAAATTACTTTGTAGTGTAGATCTTTATATTGCAGCCGCTTTTCCTGTTATGCTCTTTTCAAACGCATCAATTTTCGTCTGTATACGTATACACTGGGGACGTCCCCAGTGATGGTTTCACCCGGTTGGAGCAGCCCATAATAGATAACGCCCACCTGGTCCCATCAAATGCACAGTAAGTCTTCTTTCCATGAATATTCTGTTTGAGAGGTGATGTTGAGGCATGAAAATCCCCACGATTTTCTGCGTTTGGGATTGTCGTAGAGTACCCATTTTTCGTCGCCAGTATTCTATTCCACTCGAGTCCACTATTTGATGCAAAAATCCCTGCCTGACCTGCCGTTGGCGAAGAAACTCACAGGGGACTAAACCCCGTTCGACGTCCCTTGGCTTCAACTCATGTGGGACTTACGTTCCTTGTTTTTGTATCATTCCAATGGCTTTAAGGCGTTTTTCGACCGTCGAGAAGTCGACTCCAAGCGGATAACTCCAAAAGTGTTTGGCAGGGATTTCATCGATCGACATTTCAACTTTTTCGACCGTCCAAGAGGTTCATTGTCTTCCAAGTCAAAATTTCCATTTTTGAACCGCGCAAACCAGTTTCTGCAAGTTTGCTCAGCCAGAGCATGTTCACCGTAAATGTGCACTAAAATACGGTGACTTTCCGCTGCACTTTTCTTCCTGTTGAAGTAATGAAGTAACACTCTCTGCAAATTTTTTTCAAGTACGAACTTCGACATGTTCGATACTGCACAGCAAGTGCTACGGATACAATAACGAAATGTCATATAGTGGTAAAGATGCGCTATGTCACACACTTTCAATAAATATTTTATATATTATTCGAAATTTATTGGATTATTTCAAGAAACGTGCTATATCGACCATAGATCGAGATTATGAGAATTATGTAGATTATTAAGTAAACTATAGTGATATCTGGAAACGATCTTGATATAACTGTAAAATGTGTGTACTTACATTAAAGTGAAACATTTTTCCATCGCCTCAAATTTTTTCGACCATCTCTCGTATGTCGCTTTTGAATTATTGTATTTATCGTTTATTCCTTACTTTAATACGCATATTGAAATTAAAGTTTATCCTTGGATATTTTGTCTACTATTAATGTCCCATAATAATTCCCATTTTCCAATTATTAAGTTAAGATTCCAAACTGGATTTCTATACTCTAAATCGAATAATTTTCCGGAAATTTTTAGTTAAATGCCTACGATCTGAAAAAAGTTTCACTTTGCATTGTGGTTTCATAAAAATACTGAATGTTTTTTTGTTTTAATTTAGTTATATACATTAAAAAAAACGATCGAGTGTATTGCTGGCTGTTTTTCTTCTCGGGGCTTAGTTTGAGTACAGTATTTTACGTAAATTAATTTACAGTTAACATAGAAGTTCAACACCTGTTTTCGTTACAGTTACTGCTAGAGCATCTAGAATGTCTAGTGTCGCGGCACGAGCGCTCGTTGCGCATGACTGTTGTAAAGAGGCAGGCGGCCGCACAGTCTGGTGTGTCTTCCGAAGTCGAGGTCCTCAAAGCGTTGAAGAGCTTATTCGAACATCACAAGGCTTTGGACGAGAAGGTGAACCGATATTTTATCGTTTTATACTCAAGGGAGAAAGCTATACTAAAAGAAAAATCTGTCAAAAGTATTTTTTTTTAAAGTGAAAACTACTTTAGAACCGTTGAGCGGTATTTTTGGCATGGAATAAAGTTATGATTACGCATCATGACATGCTAGTAAAGCGTGACACTTAGGAGCCAGTTGCCCTCTAGGTTTAGCGCCTTATAAACTTAACACACAACATTATTTAATACCAGGTGAGATTGTATTCAAATGTGTAAAGTGTTATCTAACCTAACCTAACCTAACCAAGCTTGCATTTGTAAATATGTATCTAGCGGCCCGACATGTGTTTAAAGTAATAGGGCACAGAAACAGAAATATTAAAAATACACGTATTATATAAATTTCAGGTCCGCGAGAGATTACGGGTAGCTCTGGAACGGAACACAGCTTTGGAGGAAGAGTTAGCGTTAACCAAAGAAGAGGTAATAAACTGTATCTTTATAAAGACACAATTATAACTAAAATAGAAGACGTTGGAGACTCTTAAAAAATGTATTACAATAGAAAAGGGAATGTTAAAAACGTATGTAAATAGAATCAAGAACATTCTTATCTATATAGTACAATAGTTTTAAAAGTGCTTTGTGATGTTCAGTTGCAGCAATACAAGTCATCGAGCACGCAGGAGGGAGACAAACCGAAAGAGAACGGCACCTTACCCACCGGCTCACCTGAACAGAACGGTGAACACCAACAGACTAAGGTAAAACTAATCAGTATTAAAGCAGTTGTAATAAAAAAAAATCTAATAATAATAATTTGCAATGGTCACTGCGTATGTGACACGACCAACGTGTTCCCAATACAATTATACACTTAGACCGTGTATATTTTAAACGAGAGTAAGGTCATACAATAATGGATTAAATGGAACCGTGTGAATGTCACCTTTCACATAAGTTTTGCTCTTCTGTTCTGTTCTAAAAAAAAATAGTATAATTTACAATGGTCACTGCGTTTGTGACACGACCAACGTGTTCCCAGTACAACTGTACACTCGATCCGTGTATAGTTCTTACTAGATTAAGGTGATACAATAATGGACTAAATTTAGCCGTGTGAAGTCACCTTTCACAAAGGTTTTACTCTTCCGCTCTGTTTTATAAAAAAAGAATAGTAATTTACAATGATCACCGCGTTTGTGACACGACCAACGTGTTCCCAGTACAACTGTACACTCGAGCCGTGTATATTTCTTATTAGATTAAGGTCATACAATAATGGACTAAATGTAATAGTGTCAATGTCATCTTTCATAGAAGTTTTGCTCTACCACTTTTCTATCAGTTATCAACACTGTGTTGATACCTTTTATACACATATTGTCCTTTACACAATCTCTACCTTCTGTATTCCTCTACTTCATATTGAATACTCATTTAGTAATATTAGTCCTCAAACACTTTGCCACCCTTGCTATTTTCGAACATCCTTCAATATACGCATTCCTATTCTATCATGTGGATTATGGTTTGAAAGTCAGATTAAATTACTCTATATATTAATTTTATATTGTGTTGATTAGTAATTAATTATCTGATTATAGTCACAGATATCACAAAGGTTTCAAATTTCCGAATAATAAAATTAAAAACGTCTTTGAATTTTTGTAGCTAAAATTTGTGACTATAATACAATAATGAAATATTGCCAACAGACTTAAATATTGTATGACCTCACGTAATCTCAGTTGTTTCCAGTAGGACCGTGGAATAGGCTTAATTGGGCAAACACCCGACGCGTGTAAACACGGCAATTGTGTTTCGACAATCGACGTGTTAAAGCTTAGCTTCCATCACACTTATAACGGTGAATAGTTTGCACTGAAGCTATATATATATTTTTGAATTTGTGTATAATTTTAATTTAGTGTTAATTTTTTTCAATTATTTTTATCTTTGTCACATCAGACAGTATTTAAACTTACGAACTTCTGAGTATGAAACCATCTTTGTCATCTGGTCATAATTATTGAATACTCATAATGTCGTGGTGGTAGAGTGGTTTGACTGGTGGGATATCAATCCGATGTCTGCAGGTTCGAAACCAGTCGTGTGTACCAACGACTTTTTAGGACTTCGCATAAATTTATTAATTTAAATTGGTAACACTAACGGCTGACGATGAAGGAAATCACCGTGAGGCAACGTAAACCTGAGAATGGTTCTTGTGTGCGAAAATACGTAACTGTGGATTTCTCGGAGTTTGAAATGCCATTACGTCGTGGGCTGGCGTAGTGATTATACCCATACCTTCCTTTAGGAAGAGGCCTATGTCGTTGCAGTGAGGCTGTTACAGGCTGATAATGATAACTTACTACCCAGTATGTGTGACATTGGAATATTGCGACTGATACGGATCGTGTTCTATTTGTTGTTGTAGAAAAGTATATATAAAATTTTATAATTTTTTTTTCTTGTGCAATTATGTGTTAGTGTAATTTTGTATGTATAACCTAATTACAAAATAAAATTATACACAATTGTTTCAAGTATTAACAACGATTCAACATTAAAAACCGAACCTAGAAAAACAGTCTCCATAAAACGTAACTCGAGCATTATAAATGCAAACTGCACACAATCACAGAAAAATACACTAACAAAATGTTACTAGACCTAGTTTAATATTATTGTCTAATTGTTGTATATGTATGAAACACAGACGAGTAATGTGAATGACCTAAGAAAGATATAAATGACACTGGTTTTAAATTTTGATAAAATCATGTGATATAGCTCCGCGTAGCATCGCTCGTCAGTGTATCGCGTGGCTTAGTGGACGGTGTTTGTGTTATATTTGGTAAAACTCCCATTACTGAAAAAGCTAAAAAACATATTTTTGTTTTTTTACTTTATTTGTCGATAATTATTTATTTTCTATCCTAACGTTTTCATGACTTGTTGATGAGTGTGTCTTTTTCTTGTTAGAAACTGTTTTAAATATAATTACTGTAAACATACGAAATATAAATAATTAATTTGAGAATATGTTCTATATTTGCTATAGTGTTCAGTAGTTTATATGTACATTTCTATACAATTGATTTTGATTTCAAAAATCCAGAGAAGATATCGTAAGTTTTTCATTGATGGGTAACTTAGGAGACGAGGTTTTATTCAACTTTTTGAATACTAAGTTGTTGTGTAATATCAATAATTTTCATTGTTAGACAGAGAATCGTTTTGATGTCAATAGTCACGCTGTCGAAGCATGTTATTTATCATGTATATCGATTGTATTAATTGGATCAAATGTTTGGCAAATCTAGGCGAATGTTCCAAACATATGATGTGGTGATAGTTGAGTAAAACCTCATGATTCGAATACTTTAACCGTAATCATTATCAGTCCTATGCTTTTTAATTTATTTTTATTTTTTTTAATTATTTTCTCTCCGACGTTAGGCACAGGAACAGAGTAACGTTAACGGCGAAACAGAAAGCAGCCGGAAACTCAGTGAGCTTCAAAACACAATCGCCAAGCAGGTTAGCGAGTCGCTATGTGCCATATATAGATAATACTATATCACGCACTCTGCATATATATTATCACGTATTCCGAGTTACCCGATTGCGTATCGTGATAGAAGATAATATCTATTGCCTTGTCGATAGACATTTTCACTTTCAACATGGCGTCTTTATATCGCATGGCTTTCAAATCGTCGCTGGAACACGTAAACGGTGTGAACAAAAGAGTAAATTGAGTTTTTGGCGGGATTTTGTAATGTAGTAGTTTTTATATTTTATTTATAATCTTGTGTTATTCGGCTCTTTATTGTGTAATATCGGTGGTCTTTTACGCAATATATTTTGGTTATTTTGTGAAGTGATGGAAAATAATAGTGCAGAGCATGGATTCTGACTTACCGCAAAAACTCCCTGGAAAGTTCTAACAAGAGGGCCACCATCTTGTTAGTTCATTGAAATTCATCGCAAGAAACTTGTAATATCATTACCTTCTCGATAATGGCAGTAATAATATATTAGAAGATTTGCTATCAAAACAAAAAGACAAATTTATTACACATGTTATTACATTAATTACGCATACTATTTTTTTAATAAGTTAATCTAATAATAAAACAATTTTTTAAACATAGGAAACGTGGATCGAGCCTCTCTATGCATACAAATTGTGTCCGTTTTAATCGAAGTTGAGACCGCATTGTTTTCTAATTTCTGTTTCATCTATTCAAAAATAATCCTTCGTTGCCAAAAGTAAAATAAATAAACTATAGATTTTTTGAAGAAATTCCATAAATTAAATTAAATTAGTTAATTGACAATTTTTCTAAATCGCGACAATTTTCAAACCTTTTATACTTTACACCGTCCTCGTTTTCCATCGTAAGCATATGCAATGGAACTCTTTTATAACAAAGAACATCCAGCGATCACGGTTACGAATTTATGTTTCGTTGTAAAATTTATGACGTTTGTTTTGGATTCATAATAAATGATTTCCACTGTATATGCTCTGCTTTAAATTAACACTGGAAGTGAAGAGTGTCAATTGATAACGTTTTATGTCTAATAAAAATATTGTACTTTATAAATACTATTAATTTAATATAAAAATAATAATATGCGGTAACCAGTAGCTTATATTTACAGTAAAAACGAATCCATTGATTCGTTTTATCATATGAAGGATAATATGAATTTATTTAGCGTAACAGAATTTCAATAGGCTATCACAATACGTAATATAGGCAGTTTATTGGAGATTTTTGAACATTTATGTCGCTATCTCTTTAATTCGTCAGTAAAGTAAAAATAAAGTACATTTTATTATTTTAATTTGTTTAATTTTTAACTTACATAAGTTAAACATCTAAAAACAATATCATTAGTTATCTGGATATTTTCAGTTGCACTAGTTCGATGTTTTTACTCTCTGTTTATGTGAAATATAAGCTTATATAATTTTATCTCTTAATTTTATATTTATCTATACATGTAAATACGTATGCTTTTAATTTGTAGCAATATCACCAAATAATATAATTTAAGTAGTTAAAAATGTTACTTACATAAAACATCATTAACTAACACACACTAACTCATTTCACTCCACATAACATCGATATGGTATTGATATTGTAAATTAGAGGTAAGTGAAATAAATATTTCAAGTTTATTTATATATGTCGGGGTGACCTTGAGGTAGAAGTTATTAAAGTATGGCGTCTCTCTATGTAGACGACATCTTCAGGAACCGATACATTAATCCATCATTTTGTATATAGTTACGAATATATATAGAGATGTGACCGGTCCCACGATCCGCGCGAGACTGATCCCCGTTTTCACTACGCCATTTATAGGCTTGTGTCGTATTAGAGGATAGCGCATATTAATGTGATTACAGATACTTTTTGACAGTAGAACGGGCATTTGCGCCGACATACATAATCTATACATCTATTCTATACATATAATAAAAATGAAGTGTCTGTATGCAATATCAAAATAACATTTTTTACTGATTGGGTGTGAAAGTATACACGCAAATGATAACAAAAATGCAATTTTTAAAATTTTTGTCGTTCTGTCTGTCTGTTTGTTGCGGGTAATCTCCGAAACGGCTGGACCGATTTTGACAGGAATTTCACTGGCAGATAGCAAAAATTACAGCGGGTTACTTAGGCTACTTTAAATTAGACTAGCTGTTAACCGCTTCGTCCGTAATGCTATCTCCAAAACGGTTAGACCGATTTTTACGGGACTTTCACCGGCAGATAGCTGACCTTATAAAAAGTAATTTCGTTTATTTTAAATCAGACTAGGTGTTAACCGTGGCTTCGCCTGCAGTACTATCTTCAACACGGTTGCACTGAGCTTCACAAAACTTTCACTAGCAGATAGCAGACCTTATAAAAAGTAATTTAGATAATTTTAATTTATAGTAGCTGTTAACCGTGGCTTCGCCCGCAGTGCTATCTTCAAAACGGTTGCACTGATCTTCACAAAACTTTCACTGGCAGATAGCTGACCTTATAAAAAGTAATGCAAGCAATTTTAGTTTGTACTAGCTGTTAACTGTGGCTTTACCAGCAGTGCTATCTCCAAAACGGTTTGACCGATCTTCACGAGACTTTCACTGACAGATAGCAGATCTTGTAAAAAGTAATTTAGATAATTTTAATTTACACTAGCTGTTAACTGTGGCTTTGCCCGCAGTGTTATCACCAAAAAAGTTAGACCTATTTTTACGGGACTTTCACTGGCAGATAGCTGATTTTATAGGAAGTAATTTAGGTTATTACATTTTAGACTAGCTTTTACTTGCGATTTCATCCGCATTAAATTTAGCAAAAATATGTTGTTATTGACAATATGGGCTTATTATATCATCATAAGAACATCTTTAAATCATTGTTTCATTAGTTCCTTATACAGTGTAAGTGTAAGTAAGCACTGAGGTAGTTATATGGTGGGTTAAGGTTCCAAATATGTTGCTGATAATAAACCTCATTTGATATATTGTTAGTATTTATATATCTAATGTATACGATACATGTTGTAAGTGGCGTGCGTGTCGTACTTGCAGTTGTTTTTAAAGAGTATTTCTATAATTGTATATGGTCTCACAATTTTATATTCCTTTAATACAATTTAAAAAAACGCGTGCGGAGCAGCGGGTACAGCTAGTTTTCTAATATGTATTGACAAATGATATCGTAAATGGTGAAGGAAAACACCGCGAGGAAACATAACCTCATATGTTTAAATTTATCTTTAGGTTATGCAATACATTATATTGAAGAATTCTTAAATGGCAATTAGCGATTATTATAAAAAAGTATAATAAAATGAATGTACCTACGAATGAAGGAATAAAATGTAGGTATAATTTTTTTTTAATGTATTATAGGAGGCAAACGAACAGGCGGGTTACCGGATGGTAAGTGATCACCGACGTCCATAGACACTAGCAACACCAGGGGAGAGCAAGTGCGTTGCCAGCTTGTGTTGGGGGGGGGGAGGAGTGGGGATGGAAGAGAGGGGGAAGAGAAGAGTCGGGCCTCCGGCGCTCTCACTGACCGAACGAAACGCAACAATGCAAGCACTGTTACTTCACGTAGGTGATCTGTGGGTCGGATGGTAGTACCGCGGGCGAGCCGACCCATTTATGCTGAAACCAGTAATAGCTTCAGCGTGCCTCTACCATCTACAAAAATAAGTAAATGATGAAATAACTACAGAGAATAGAAACAATTTAACGAGACGTGAAGAAAGTTACGACGTCAAGACCTTAAAGAAAATATTAAAATAACAAACAAGGAAAATAATAATATTTGCATTCACAGTTTTGTTGAAAATCTCTTTTGAGCCGACAATCTATCCAACTAAAAATTGTAAGAAACAATGTTTATTTGAGAAATGTTACCATACACCCTCTTGATTGATACAGTAACATAGTCACCTGTTTTCGTTCCATTTTGATATGATTCTACTCCCGGCTGAGGTTTATATAGGATATATGCATAAATAAATAAGTAAATGGTACTTTATAAAGGTATAATATAATCAAAAATAACTGCGGCGTTTCCGGACCAATATAATTTGCAAAATTTCAATAAACGAGCCTACTCCTTTCACAAGGGTCGGTAATGCATCTGTGATTCCTTTCGTATCGCATATATCCACTGGCTGCGGTGAACACTTGTTCGTTTGCCATTAATAGTATAAAAAATAAAAATAGATCAATAATGTTTCCAGTCAGCAGAGTTAAGCTCGTGGCAGCGGCGAGTCGCGGAGCTCAACAACAAGGTGTCGGAACTCGAGGAGAGGTTGTCGAAGGGCGAGAAGGAGCTGGCGAAGAAACAGGACGAGTGCGCGAAGCTCCAGCGGGATCTGCGTGAGAACGTCGCGCAGAAGGAGGACCAGGTGACGATACATATAGTAGATATATAGACACAGTATATGAGACGAAGAAGACTCGCAAGATTATTAGGTTCGAACTAACTTCACGGTGTGTTACATCGCCACGCTCGACTACCGTTTCAAGTAGGGCATGCAATATTCGTCCGATTTTACGAGTTTTACGAATACCACTTCTTCTTTTTCATTTTCATTTTCCAAGGTAAAGTTATTAAACGAACTTCTAAAATAACCATCTTTTATGGATTTCAAGTGTGTTTATGACTATTTTTTCCAAGATCTTGTTACTTGCCATTATTGTGACTTGTTATTTGTGACTCGCCTATGATTTGTTAGGTTAGAAATTAAAAATATCGGTTATGACAAAATGTTATTATTTGTCTTCTCCACCTATATTGAATGACCAAATTTCCCATAGTTATGTAGACGCATAGTACATTTGCGCTAGGATTTAATAACTATTCGAAAAGCTCGAATGCTTGCGTCAGCAGTATTCGAATAGTAAATAAGGGCGAATACTCGAATAGTATGCCCGTTTTAAGTTAAAGCGATTTTTCATAAAGTCACTACATAAATATCATTTTAAAAAGTATTAAACCATTACAGCAACATACTTTAAAATACAATTATCGACGATTTGAGTCGATTTGACTCATTTTACAGTAGAGTGAAAAATATGTTTCTTTTATTGCAATACCTTGTATTTATCTTCATGCAGTAATTATCGATTTGAATACTGATTTCTTATTGGTTGAACGTAGTTTGAAGCTTCGTGAGAATATTTAACCAAGGGCATTTAAAAGTAAAAACCGCCAATTTTCGACTCAAGTGTTGTTATTTGTAAAACTGCGATATACTTTCATTCCTATGTTAATACGCTAGAAAACATATCACTCCCACACAAGAATAGTGACAAATACCTTGGTATGCACCTAGACCGTAGATTGACTTGGCAACAGCATATCAAGAAAGAAAGAGAGGAACTTAATATTTGGTATAGAGATCTATACTGGCTTGTGGGGCGCAACAGTAAGTTCTCAACCGACAATAAGCTCTTGATCTATAATTCAATCCTTAAACCCGTGTGGCTGTATGGAATCCAACTTTGGGGAGGCACCAGCATCTCCAACATCATGGTACTACAACGAATGCAAAATATAATTCTTAGAAGCATATCTATGGCACCATGGCTAATTACTAACAACGAGATCCATGAAAAGCTTCATATGACCACCATTAAAGAAGAGATTCATAGGACTGCATTTAAGTACCAAAAAAGGCTTAATAACCACCCAAATATTCTAGCAACTGAACTGATTCAACAGAGATATGTGAAACGGTTGAAACGAAAATACATACACCAACTACATGTCAAATGATATAACCCTGGAAGTAGATGTCCTCAATGGAGGACACACTTAGTTAGACTTACTCCTCATTCAACAAATCCGCTCATAGTACTACTGATTGCGGATACGGAAAAGGAACAAAAAAAAATGTTAATACCCAAGTCGATATATTTTTGTGATGTTTTGTATTTTATTTGAACAACGAACGTAATGTATTGATTGATCGAATAGTACATATTATTCAACTGTATTCGGATAGGGATTTTATCATCTGTGTACACATCATTTATAATCTGTACAGAGTAGATGAATATACTCGTATATATATGGTCCATACAGAGTAGAATATATGTATGGCATGTACAGGGTACATGAATATGTTTATAATTAAATTTGATAGATAATATTGTGATAGGAGGAGAGGATAGCGACCCTGGAAAAGCGGTACCTGAACGCACAGCGCGAGTCTACTTCACTGCACGATCTCAATGAGAAACTGGAGCAGGAGTTACAGCATAAGCAGGCTCAACTTAAGGTCAGTTCTGGCGACTTCTCCTTTTGTGTAATCTTGTTTTCCCCCTATAAGGTGTAGTTAGTAAGGTAGGTACACCTATTCAACTTTGGTATTATTTTATTCTCGAGTCTTCCTAATGTTAGTACAGGCTGATTCACTTATCCAATAAGGAGACACTGTACTGATGTATTAGATAATTCAAGAAAAAGCGTGGTATACTATAGTAAGCCAATAATTTATTTAAAATAAAAAAAGGCTGGCATAAGAAACCTTAGAAGAGCGGGTTGTGTAAATTCTCACTTTTGATTTTCATTTAGAACATTCCATTACGCAAATAAATATTACATGAATTGAAAGAAATCATCACATAGTACGTAGGTACTAATTTTTTTTAACTATATTAATATCGAACTGCTTCAATTGCTGTTGACATCTAGAACACAGCACGTCGACATGAACCATTTAACACACACCCCCCTAACACCTCTCCCCCCTCTCCACGGACACGCCTCATGTAAATAACCATTCTCCGGCAGCTGCAAGAGGAGAAGATCGCGGCGATAGAGGAGAAGCTGGAACTGTCGGCGCAGAAGTTGTCGCAGATGTCGACGTTGCCCGAGATGGAGGAACAGCTGAAGGCGAGGATGGAGGCTCTCAACCAGGTGGGTCCGCCGAACTGCTTTAACGCCCCTAACTGTTTTAACCCATTGAAACATTCGCAAATAACATTCGCAGTGATTGCTGTTCGTTTGTTCGGTAGCGGTATACTTTGTTTTTTTTTTGTCATTTTCAACTAAATAAAAAAGTAGAGAGACATGACCTGCTGAAGCTTGAATGAAATTTTAATTAAGGTCCTTTATAAAGTACGTCACGTAAAATTATACCATTTTAGGACCCCTCCTCCTTCTTCACGCTACTTTACAGTTTCTGCGATCCTCTCTATTAATATTGTGTATCATGAATGATAGACCCCTTTTTCTCACGCTATTGTACGTTTTCTGCGATTACCCTCTCAATATATCAATGATAGACTCTTTCCCTTCGCCCCGACACATAGAAATAGATATGTAAACATACCCATATATTCAGAAATAGGAAACGAATGACTTTCTAATTTAATAAAAATAGAATTGAGACAATAACTTGCAAAATCGTTGGATGGGCTGTGAATGTCATGTTTCCTTAAACTTCCCGATTCCCCCCCCCCCCATGTCGCATCTTGTCACCGTGACCTCACCCTTTTGTCACTACGACCTTACCCTGTCTCGTGTCACATCTTGTCACTGTGACCTCCCCCTGTCTCCTGTCACATCTTGTCACTGTGATCTGCCCCCCCCCATCTTTTCACAGTGACTCCCTCCAAGTTACGAACGTATTTTGTGATCGTGCCTGTAACATAAGCAATCTGTTGAATCTGATTCCTCTTTTAAATTGACGAATTTAAAAGTTTGTATACGTTTTTATTGAGTTGAAATATACTTGTGAAATTGAGATTAATACACGTCCTACATTTTCTTGAGCCAAGCCATGCCTCTATACGATATAAGATCTGGGTATACGATATCCGCGTATCGTTCCAGGCGCAGGAGCGGCACGGCTCCGCCGAGGACAGGATCCAGCGGCTGGAGGCGAGTGTGGAGGAGAAGAACGCGGAGCTGGTCCGCCTCAACCAGCGCCTCAGGATGAACGAGGAGCACAACACGCGGCTCTCCGCCACCGTCGACAAACTCCTCTCCGAGTCGAACGACCGGTCAGTCACTGTGTCTAACTACTACATCGAACAGTGCCTCAGTGCCTGAACTATAATTGGTAGCTACTTACTTAGTTAAGGGTGTCCGAGTCGAACGGTCAGTGAGTCACTTTGCCAAACTACAACATCCAACATTGCCTGAAGTGTGTAATAACCTGGGTTGGTAGGAGTTTTTGGCGGGATCTTATTCTGTCATGAAGTATATTTTATTCATAATCTTGCGTTATTTCACTTTATATTATGTAATATTGGTGGTGTTTTACGTAATATAGTTGGGCGATGTAGTACCAATGAAGTGATGGAAAATAAAATACCACGTAGTATAAATTCGGAGATGCCATAAAAACTCCATGAAGAGTTCCACCACGTGAACCACCATCTTGTTAGAATATTAAAATGACCACAGAGCACTTGTAGTATTATATTACAACCTACTCGAAAATAATAGTCATATTCCGAAAGATTGGTTGACAAAAATAAAATAAGATATGTGTTTATGACATCACACTATTGTAAATTATCATGCGATGTAACTAGTAAAGATTACTTCAAACCGAACCTTTTTATACAATACCCGGCATTTGATCGGGTACTTCATCAGGGAGACCATTGACTCTTCTCGTTAAGATCGGCTCGTTTCGGTTTTATAAAACGTTATCTTTGTCGCACAGTGTAATCATTGCGATAGACAAAGATAACGCTATACAAACCGACTAACTCTGTCTTTTCCACGACGTGGCAAATTTAAAGCTGAGTCTCATTTATCTCCAGATTTTTTAGTGACGATTTCCAGGTTTTATCGAAGGAAACAATAATAGACATTCAAGACTCTATTTATCACAGATCTTTATAACATTCGTATTTTGCAAGCCGGTGGCGATACTTTTTTTCTCGAACTGACTATGCTATTGGCCTAGCAAGGCCTTAACAGCTTCACCGGGCTACCCGGTGGCGATACACGTTCCGCCCCGACCCTAACATATTTTCCGTACTTACAACTAGTACGTGGTCCGCACCCTAATTTTAGCACCATTCGATCATATGTATGTGTGTATGTAAATGTTTACATATCTTACAGATTTTTAGTGCTCCGTCATGACGTGGTAACAACAATAGTTACGTCTATATTAAATCTATATGTAGGTAGGTAGTGGGGAAATGGTTAAGAATTTAGTGTTTAGTGTGTTTTTAATGTTTTCTCGTTTTCTTGAGGTGTGATTGTAGGGTGGAGAAAATAATACTCCAAAATATACACTACTAATCAAGATTTATTATTTGGAAAAGTAAACGTGGGTTAGCGACGGAGGCTCTATAACGACTGACTCGAGTGGGGGCTGTGGCTAACTACGTAGTACTTTTTAATACGAAAAACGTTGTCAGCATTACCACTACAAGAACATCTCCCTCCTCAGTTTCTTAGTCGATTTTCTGTAGCCTTTTTTGTTTTGTAGTTATCGACGACCTTTAGCGTTATCAATAAAAAAAAGTTTGTTTTTTTTGTCTATTTTCGAAGTTCAACCACTGGACGTCCACTCGTAATAATAATTATACAAACATACACGGTTTACGAACATTAGCGAAACATAGAGAATTTATACAAATTATTACAAAAAGAAGGACATGACATGCAAGACTCATTTGTCCTCAACACCAGACATAACGTGAGATCACGTCTCTTTGCGTCCTTTATCGCATCTACCACAGTGAGTGTTTGGACTTATACCTGCCGCTGCATTCCACTACCGTACAACCCGCCAGAAACTGAAATTTCGTACACACCATTTCGATGGGTGGAGGTCTTCTACAGTGAGGTTCTCAAGGTCATTTCTGTCTCGTATGTCGACCCTGTGGAGTCGACTCCCAGCGGCGGTGTTTCCAGACCATTATGAGCTACAAACGAAAGTAAAGTTTAAGAAACGAACGTACACTTATTTAAAGGGCGACTCCTCTGGTGATGCTAGTGTCTATGGACGGTGGTGATAACTTACCATAAGGTGATCCACCTGTTGGTTTGCTCCCTATAATATAAAAAAACACATAACATTATACCACTTAACAACAGACGAGATTATGGTAAAGGACGCGATATATTCGTAAAGTGAGACCAAAGAGAAATGTCGATGTCCAGGCTGCAAGTACACCTGAAGGAGCGAATGCACGCCCTCGACGAGAAGAACGCGCTCACCCAGGAGCTGGAGAAGACGAGGAAGTACGCGGACGAACTGCTCGGGGAGAAACAGGACGTGCTCAAGGAACTGTCCAAGTGGAGAATGGAGACTGAACAGGTACGCACTGCTAAATCATACCAAATACCTCAATCCCACTGTTCTAAATGTGTACTGTCCATCAGATACCATAAATACAAATGTTCGAGTGTAAATTGGTTGCTGGATTAAAAAAAAATAAGTCACTACTACAACAATGTTACGTAGATCACACACTACACATCACACACGTGCACACACATGCTTACACATAAAATATTCAGCAACTGAGAGGAAAGATAGTCCACATCAAAACAATTTTTATTTCACAGAAATGTATGTTTTTATACCTTCAAAATAATTTGTAAATCCCTGCATTATGAAACAAATTCTGTGTCACTGGTAATCGACCAAAACCAATTTACAACATAAGTATCGTGTTAATGCCGTATCGCGAGACAACTGCAAAGAAAGTAATTAAAAATTATAGTAATACTAGCGGACCGGGCGGACGTTGTCCTGCCTTGAAAACAAAAAAATCCTAAAAGTCGACCGCAGCGCCACCTACCGGGTCCAATTGTGAATCTAAACCATTCTCGGATCCACTCGAACACGCACACAAAATTTCATCAAAATCGGTCCAGTCGTTTAGGAGGAGTTCAGTCACATACACACGCACACAAGAAATATAAATATTAAGATTAAAGACAAAAACAGTTAATTGTATACTATTAACTCTATACATATATTCAAACAGTCTTTGGCGACATCTTAGTTTGTCGTGTAGAGGAATTTATATTTAATTCACAATCTTGTGTTATTCGACTGTATATTTTGTAATATTGGTGGCATTTTACGTAATATAATTCGGTTATTGTGTGCGAGTGAAGTGGATGGGTAATAATACCACGGACCATGAATTTTGAGATTCCACAAAAGCTTCACGGAAAGTTGTAACAAGAAAGCCACCATCTTGTTATAATATTGAAATCATCCCAAGGCACTTGCAATATTATTTATTAGCTACTCAACAATGCCACTAATAATAATCTGGAAGATTTGTTGCTAAAACTAAAGTGAAAGAAAAAACTCTATACATAGATGTATAAACACTAACTTGCACATATCTATGATTACAACACATAGAGCATGTATCGTGAATTAGAGTGACCTGTTACTCGAAAGCGAGGAGAATGATTATTTACGCAGATGTTGTTGTCGGTTACAGCTGAAGAGGCAGATGCTGGAGCAGGAGATCGCGTTCAACATCCAGCAGACGGACGCGCTGACGAGGTCCCTCTCTCCAGGCGCTCCCCAGCAGCCACCTCCTGGACTTTTCCAGGCCAAGGTGAAATCCCGTTTATATCTTAGTTTCATGAGCTTAAATTTAAAAATCATAACCATTTAGACGGTCTAAATTCTCACCCATATGTTTTTGGATTTTACACTATAATAGCGGTCCCGGCGGACGTTATCCTGCCTTGATAATGAAATAAAAAATCTCAAATTCAACCACCGCACCACCTACCGGGTCCAATTGTGAATCTAAACCATTCTTGAATTCACCTGAATTAGGAGGAGTTTAGTCACATACACACGGACAGAAGAATTATATATGTATATATCAAGATAAGTATTTGCAATGAATTTCAGTTTAATTTGATCACTGAACTTGTGGGTTAGGTTGGGACCTTGGAATATTATGTAGTGTTTTATAATCTTGTATTATTTAAACTTGTAATATGATTAGCTATTCGACAATGGCAGTAATAATCTACTAGAAGGTTGATTGCCAAAGATAAAATCTTCATAATTTAGAAAAGGATGTTAAGCATACCTCCAGATAGACAAAAAACAGAGCCGAGAGGTTAACCAAAAGATATCTTCTAGAATATTCTTCTATAATGAACTACTGCTGTTGTTACAGCTGGAAGGTTCCTGGGAGAAGCTGCAGCAGGCTCACGTCCTCGCCAACGTGCAGCAGCAGTTCGACGTCTCCAGCGACGCCGAGGTACGTCTAGCCTTGTGTTTAGAGATCATTACTTCTTATTCCATCTATACGTATTTTTTAAATTGAACTATCTTTTGTTTCTGAATATTCTGTTCCCGGAATGCTAAAATCGATTTGAACAATGTATATACTGAGAGGTAGAGCACTTAAAAGCGAAGGAAGCCGCGGACGCAGCTTGTGTTTAGCATCGTATATCTGGGTATATGGATGTTTCTAGAACGATGAGTCTGACGGCGGAGTGGAGGGAGGGCACACGGACGCGGCGGCGCTGGCGCTGATGCTGCAGGAGCAGCTGGACGCCATCAACACGGAGATACGGCTCATCCAGGAGGAGAAGCAGACCACGGAAGCCAGGGCCGAGGAGTTAGAGTCCAGGGTAATGTATTCCCTTCTAATATAAATATGTAAAAATACAGTGTCATGTTGTTTGTCCACGATGAATTCCGAAACTCCTCAACCGACCTTCATGAAAGTTCACATTTATGTATAATTTGGTCCAACTTGAGAGATTGCATAGTTTGTATTTCGATGAATAACCTCAATTTTTTAAATTACAAATTAAATTATAATTTATTTTTCAATAACTGAACTACAGCAACATGTTTCCAGGTCAATTATATTATTATACATAGCACATCGGTTCAGTTACTTTACAGTTATACAACTCACCCGATACTAAATTTGATACAATAGGTCCGAATTATAACAATCAATATATGTATATTATAATTTTTCATAATGAAATTTAGTGTCAGTTATTGATATTACTTGTGATTTAAAATTTAGGCTATTATGTACCCGAGTCGAGGTTTTTTCCTAACACATCAATTTTGTCGATTCAAATACGTAAAATTCCTTCTTTGTATTAGGTGCTTACATATGAAATATATATTTTATGTGGAAAAGTAATACGGAAATTAATTAAATAATGAGATTATAAATTTAACCAATTGAAGTATGTACCATTATTAACTATGCACTTTCGTTATGTCATAGGTAATTAAATCAAGAGGGTTTCATTTTAATATCAGGAAATGGAGTTTGCTTACGTTTTCATCTATGACATATATTTATGACATGCGTAAGAGTTGAAGGCAGTTCGGTGTTTATCGACAAGCTAGGGTATCGTGAATTGAACGTTCGTGTTTCCAGGTCGGCAGCTACGAGCACATGAACGTGGTGTCGCGGCGCGGGGACTCCCCGCCGCTCGCGCCCTCCCCCTCCCGGCCCCACCTGCCGCATCTGCCGCCGCACCACAAGTACCACACGGTCAGTACGCAACCACTAACGCACATACACACACGCGCATATACACACACATTCATACACGCTTATACACACCCGCATACATACATGTACATACACGCACACACACAGGCGCGCGCACACATGAACACATAAACGCGCGCGCGCACACACTCATACATACACACGCGCCCACATACATGTACATACACGCACACACACATGCGCGCGCGCCCGTGAACACAATAATAAATCGGCCATAGGCGTTTTTAACAGGATCTCAGTGTGTCATGTAGTCGATTTTATATTCTGTTCGTAATCTTATGTGATTCGACTCTATATTTTGTGATATTGGTGGTGTTTTAACGTAATATAGACCGGCTATTGCGCACAAGGAAAATTGATGCGAAATAATGCCACGGAACATGGTGCTACAAAAACTCCATGAAACGTTTAACAGTTTCTCCATCTTGTTAGAACAGTGAAATTATCACACAATGGCACTAACAATCTGGAACATTGATTGTCAGAAAAAGAAAATCGGCCATACATTCCAGAAAATAACGTTTTTATCAAATTTAAATAAAGTATTGAGTTACCATCAAAATATAAAATTATTTTCAATAGCGAACGGCGCTGAAATCTATGATCATTTTTGTTAATAGTACATTTCTAATTTATGAATAAAATATATTAAGGTTATTAATATTATGGTATTATCTAATAATTAAAGAAGTTCATATAATAAGTGTTTAATTATCAATTATAATTTTATATGATTATAAAACAATAATTATTTAATGTACAATATTCAATTTTCTCACAATCTTCTCTGTTTAAAAGTAATCCTATAAATAAAAAAAGATTGACTAATAATGTCCGTTCAACAAATATTTTGAAGGGAGCATTCATAAAATACGTTAGGGGATGTCGCTTACTAGGACAAGAGGTGAAAATACAAGAGGGGACACGGAGATCTAAAAAAACGTGACGTTCGGCACTGGTCAAACAGACGAACGAATTTGTTTATCAATTTTTTTTAAATGAAACTTCTTGTGGCACGTTAGGGATTTATTTTTACACGTTAAGCATAACGTAGTTTTGTATTTGTATGTATGTGTAAGTGTCTGTCTGGGTCTAGTAATATACCAAAATGAATAAATGTATAGTTAAGTATTTATACTACGGGTATTTGTATAGTATATAGTTTATGAGCATTCTCATGTATAATAATCATTGCATAGTATAAAACAAAGTCCCCTATCGCGTCTGTCTGTCTGTTCGCGATAAACTTAAAAACTACTGAACGGATTTTCATGCAGTTTTCACCTGTGGATAGAGTGATTGATGAGGAACGTTTTAGTATATAATTTGTCAAGGATTTTTTCATAATCAGGGCGGGACAACGTCTGCCGAGCCCGCTAGTTTAAGACATATAAGACAAAGAAGTTTCACTTCCTTCACGTGTAAACACTGGTACACGCAATATAAGTATTTTTTTTCGTTATGATAGCAAGTCATTTGTTTCATATTTGTAAATATGTGAATATTTTTAAGTATATATTTGTACAGGTACGTGGGAGATCAATCATGCGCACGCTATATTGATAGGGGGAGTCGCAGAAAATATGACAGCGTGTGATAGGGGTGTTTACGGAACATCTATTTTAATTAAACACCGGGAAACTTTAAATTTATATATTAATATATAAGAAAAAAATAAGATTATGATAGAGAAATGATTGCGTTCGCCGGCGCTCGGTATAGATGCTCCCTGTACATTGCTTGAAATCTAAACAACTATACTACAAGACCGAGTCGATGCGGAAACGCAGCTGAAATACATTAAACACCGGAATGGTTAGGGTTGGCCCCTACAGGGGGGGTCAAAAAGCTAAGGTTTTGTAGGACGTATTTTATGAACGGCACTTAAAGTTGTTTTTTCGTAACAGTAATGTCACTGTATACATCGTTAATCGTGTACTCCTTATGAACCATTTACAAGAAATCATTTGACGAGCCATTCCACTAAACGAAACCGTTATTATTGGCGTTGTATAAATAGAGATAATTCATCGACATTTGGGATTTATTGTTACTAGATTTTTTTACTCAACTCACAAAAGAAAATAGTGTTTTCCAATATGTGTGCTGTGTGTATGGCACGCCTTGTAGCCTTAAAGGTTTGATAGATTGTAACATAATAAGATATCGTTATATATTTCTTAATTGTGAGAGTATCACATATATATTTAAGTATGTGAATAAACAAGACAATTTTGGAAATAATTTCACTTTTAAGTTATATATCTTTTGGTGTGTTATAAGAAATCGTTAGAGTGAAAAACAGAAGTTGCGCGCCCATGTAACACAATGTGAAGTTAGTTGGTACATATTTTACTTTTTGAAATATTATATAAAGGATCACTTTTATAAAATGTAATTTTATAATTTGTGAGTAAAAACTTTTATTTCATCGTTTCAATTTTTGTTTTAGTCCAAAACGTTTAAAGTGTGTGTTACTCTTTTTAACATTCACACCAAACAAGTACTGAGTACACATACTGTTGTTTTATTGGCTCGTCATGTGACTTCGTGTAAATTATGCATTTGTTTGAGGTGGTAAACATAACTGTGGTGTGTATGTAAATATATGGTGTAAGATAGTGACGGTGTGTGTATCGGTAGGCACCCGCGTCGATGTCGCCCGCGCACTCGCTGTACCGCGCGCCGCCCGCCTCCGAGAGCCTGCCCTCCAGCCAGGTCTGTCATACCACCACCACCACCATACTCACTCGCCACCACCATACTCGCTCACCACCACCGCATTCACTCACCACCACCGTACTCACTCCCCAACACAGCAGTCGAAACAAACCCCGTTATAAGAGTCATTCACATTCACACATATCTGCGAGTAGACTGCGTGTTGTATCTGAAACTGCTGCACCGATTTTCATGTAACATTTACTGGTCTATACAGAACTTGTTAGACTATTATTTAGCATTCATATTATTACACAGAGACTAACGGGCTGTCCATAAAATTACGTCACACAATATATTTTTTTAAACCCTCCTTAACGCTGTCATATTTTCTGCAACTTCTATCAATATTGCGTCGCGAATGATACACCGTACGTGTACAAATATATATGTAAAAATATTCATGTATTTAGAAATATGAAGCGAATTACGAAACAAATTGCTAAATTGTTTAATGAACTGCGAACGCCACGTTTCTTTAGTCTACCTTGTCACATTAAGCGACACCCGGTAGACGCGAACGTATTTTATGAACGACTCCTAAGAAGAAAACATAATACATCTTTAACACGTTCCGTCCCACGTGTATCACCAGTGATACATGTTACACTTAACCTTTAGGCCACGTGTACCACTAGTGGTACACGTTAGACTTCATCTTTAAGCCACGTACTGTACATCCCGTGGTACATGATTTGATAACTACAGGAATCGAAAGAAATACTTGTTATATTACTGTATCATAATATATCTATTTTTGTCAAAATATCGAATGGCGTAAAGAACTGTACGTAGAGAATCTCATCTGATGTTAAATGACGATGTGCTCTAAGATGGTTAACACGCCGAACTCAGAGAGGGCTGGCTCGCGGGAGCGTCTGCCCGAACACACACATGTGCTTGGCGACAGGGTGCAACTCGTAGTTTTGTAACAATCGTTATTCTATTTATTATGATAGAGTGGTTTGTGTTGTGTTTGTATTGTCGGTACATTTCCCTGACTGTAGATATGGACAACATCGGGACAATTTAAGCATGAATAAATGTCAATTTTAGATACCTTTAATAACATTTTAATTTTGTTTTGTACTAAACTCTTTGACTGTACTATGCGTAGACCCGTACATAAAGGTATATTCAGAGCGCTGAATTAGATTGAGTAGGTCTTTTTTTTATATCATAGGAGGCTAACAAACCGGTGGGCCACCTGATGTTAAGTGATCACGACCGTCCATAGACACTTGCAACACCAGGGGAGGCGTAAGTGCGTTGCCAGACCGTGTTTGGGAGAAGAGGGGAAGGGGGAAAGAAGGTGGTCTTCCGGCGCTCTCACTGACCGAACGAAACGCAACAATGCGAGCACTGTTAGTTGACGTGGGTATTTCGGTGAGTCGGGTGGGAGTACCGGGGGCGAGCCGACCCGTTCATGCTGAAACAAGCGATAGAACCTACAAAAAGGTCTGTACGTGTTGTCTGTTTGTCCGTGCGGCAGCTGCAGCTGTGCGAGGAGGCGGGCGTGGGGGGCGTGGGGGGTGCGGAGGGGGGCGCGGAGTCCCCGCTGACGCAGCGCTCGCTGCGGCTGGAGCGCGCGGCGCGGGCGCTGCACGCGGAGCGGGACCGGCTGCGGGGGGCGGCGCACTACCAACCCTCATACGACTCGTGAGTATACTAACTATTTACTATATCAAACCTTGTACCTTCATTTACATTACAAACAAATACTAGAGCGACTCTCGATTGTTCAAAATTCCTATTTTAATTCAGAAAAAAAATTATTTCCACTTTTCAATTTGTTGCATTTTTAGTGTTTAGCGCGTGTGAGTGTAGGGTGGAGAAAATAATACTCCAAAATATACACTAATAATTAAGATTTATTATTTTGGAAAAGTAAACGTGGGTTAGCGACGGAGGCTCT
This sequence comes from Antheraea yamamai, assembly GCA_036509395.1. NCBI lineage: Eukaryota > Metazoa > Arthropoda > Insecta > Lepidoptera > Saturniidae > Antheraea > Antheraea yamamai. The sequence goes on from AP028446.1 coordinate 20,205,249, forward strand.
ACAACGACTGACTCGAGTGGGGGCTGTGGCTAACTACGTAGTACTTTCAATACGAAAAACGTTGTCAGCATTGCCACTACACATTCATTTTGTGACATGAAATAGGTTTTTGTAAACAGTTTTAAAGTGAAAATTCTTTAGGGACGGTGTCAATTGGATTTTATGAAACGAAAATGTGAAACGAAAGAGAGATAGCTATAAATGTATATATAGATTTTACAGTGTGAATGAACGAGGATATACTTAATGTACTCGAAATATATACAAACTTGAAAGAGCACTTTAAAAAAATATTTTGTATTGTGTATTATTAACAATGTTATTATATATTAAATTAACAGAAAAAAATACTGAAAACTAACGTTTATCACCACCATAGTGTAATCACTTATTTCTCTTAAAAGTTAATAAAAATACTAAGTTTAATTTATATCGCGTATGAATTACATACAACTTTTATATTTACCATATCGAGACAGTAGATAGTTGCGATAAAACATCAAAATATCGAAAAATACCGTTATCGAAAATGACAAAGCTCGTTACTGTTGGTTGCAAAAATTACTAAACAAAAGCCTAGTTTAATTATTCACTTGAACCTACTTTAATATAATATTAAAAAAAAACTAACAAAATGAATAATAAAGAAGCAAGACAAAAGAAAATATGAGCAAAGTATGAAATGAAATTAGATTTTCAATTTGGTTTGACCTTATTCGAAGATTATTTATGAGTTAGGCTTTTCCGTTTTTCGCCTGTGTGCCCACTTTGACAATACATTGACTTCCGGTCAAGTACCTCACATGTCTCGCCCCACTACGGCTGAATGACGCGTCCGGAGTGAGTTTCCTTTACTGAGTCGAATAATACCAGCCAGAATTTAAAATATTAGGTCTTTACCTATGAAATTGCCGTTTTGTATGAAAAAATTTAAACGAATTTTTTTCATGTATTTGTTATTTGTATTAATCGAAGTAATCACCCATGCAATCAATGCATCTTTGCCAACGCAGTGGCAGTTTATTGATGCCCTTCTTAAAGAAATCAGCTGGACGGGAGGCAACAAATTCTTCAAAGGCATTTTGTACTGCCTCTCGGGTATTGAATTTTTTTCCCGCCAAGGAGTAATCCAAATTCTGGAAAAAGTAGTAGTCTGTAGGCAAAAGGTCTGGTGAGTAGGGCGGATGACGGAGAACTTCCAACACTAGTTCTTGCAAGTTGGAGACCGTCTGCTGTGCAGTATGAGGTCGCGCGTTGTCGTGCAGGAGCAGCGGAGACGAGCGATTGTCCAATGCTGGTTGCAGATGTGCCCGCTTCTCCATCATTGTGTTCAGTTCTTCACAGTACACATCTGCAGTAATGCTCACCCCATTTGGTAAGAAGCTGTGATGAATCACACCGGCGCTAGACCACCAAACAGTGACCATCACTTTTCTAGGGGTAAGTTTTCGTTTAGGGCATTGTTTAGGTGCTGAACTAGGATCCAACCAACTTGCTGAGCGCTTGCGGTTATCAAACAGAATCCATTTTTCATCGCAGGTAACAATGCGGTTCAAAATTCCTTCATTTGTGTGTCTGTTGAGCAGTGCAAGGCACGTCTCGACGCGTACTTCGCGCTGGCGATCATTGAGTTCGTGGGGCACCCATTTGTCAAGCTTTTTTACCTTGCCAATTTGACGCAAATGGACCAATATTGTTTTGACGCTAATATCGAAAGCTGCTGCTAATTCAGCCGTAGATTGTGTATCATCAGCTTCCACAATCGCCTTTAATTCATCATTGTCGACCAAAGTCTTCGGACGACCGCGAGGTTCATTTTTCAGGTCGAAATTCCCAGAACGGAAGCGAACAAACCAATAACAGGTGGTGCGTTGGTTTGTAGTGTTAGCTCCGTAAACGTCGTTGATGTTGCGTGCCGCTTGTGCCGCGTTGCTGCCACGACGGTACTCATATTCCATAATTACTCGAATTTTTAACGCATCCATGATGACAAAAAAGATTGAAATGCGATGAAAATGTAACACTAATCAATAAACAAATGACTACTTTTGGAAAAAGAATTCCATGTTTTTAAAATAAAATTAATTTGAAATTAGAATTCTTAGCCAAACAAAAATTATTTTGATTTGAAATAGCCAGTACTGCAGAACGGCAATTTCATAGGTAATGACCTATTATTAAGCTTTGAATAATATAAGTAAATTTATGCGTTTTATTGTAAGGTAACGCTTCTATTAATAATGTCCGTTTATTTCCACGCTTGCACAGGACGTCGATAATGTCAGGCAGTCTCGCCCGGATCCCCATACACAGGTGTTCATCTGGACCTAAACTAAAACCTAAACTAGACCAATGGAAAGTCTACCTGTCAGATCCGAACCTGGCGACGGTCTGGTGCGACTGCCCCGACACACAGCTCAATTATATGCCCCACAGATTGTGCCTCAAATCTAATCTTTATAAAATCTTAGACAATTATTTATTTTATCATCCCAATTTGGTTAAATCTGCGAGTTATATTTAATAATATTGGACAAAAAAAGGTTAATTTTTCATAGTAAATTCTAGCATATCGTATGTTGAGCAGTAGTCGCACGTCTCACAGGCTGTCACCAGTAACTAAGATCTTTTAAATAAACTTGTATAATATATTCTATGTAAAAAATTGTTTTAATTTATTCCAGTTGCGTTTTGAATTCGTACGTTTTGGTTCTATATATTAAATATACATTAGGATAATCTTTATTTTGACAATATTTAAATGTACTCTTAAGAAAGAAAGAAAGAAAGACTAAAGTTATTTAAGTTCGAGCCTATCTTAATATTAACTCAATGTAACTTTCTTATCTGAGTAACATGGGATTTTCAACCTTCGAATACTAAATATACAATAATTAGAATTTTGTAAATGCTTTACCGTTTATTCAGTATATATTAGAAAGTTTATTAAATGCATATCGAAAATAGACTACAGATTCCATAATATTTAAATCTTTGATATATTTCCGTACGTTAAAAACAGTTTTACAAAAATTACATCTGTTCTTAAATCCAACCTAAAAATAGGTATGCTTAATATTTGTTACCATTTAATAAAGGAATCGAATGGCGTATAATGTTTTGTAAATTAACAATCCTACGATATTTCTTATTCCATGTCCCAGCTCTTATAATGTAACGAAACAACACACATTGGGAGCATAAAAATGTAAAAATAGTCAAAATAAAGAGCACTTCATTATTCTAAATATCGACGCTAGAAAGAGTTAACGGCTAACGTGTAATTGACAATATTTACACGTTAGTCAATTAACCTTTCCATAGCCTATATATTGTAAAGTGTAATTACGATTTATAGACCATCTCCATTATCAATGTTGATTTTGCCGTCGAAATATTTATATATCAGTAAATATTTAATAGAATAACGTTACATAACGTATATGATACATGCTATGATAATAAAAATGGAATTACTAATTTTATGTTTTTTTTTTATTATTGATCTCGATATCTTCTATAGTTTTTGCCGTTGAGGGTACGTTATAAATCTATAAGTTTTGTGTGACCCCTTAACATCCAGTAGTAATCATTCAATATCGATATAATAATTAATATCAAAGCTAAAGAGTAACTTAGTAATTCCATTTTAGCGTGCTACATGTAATTAAATAACAACATTACTTTGATTTATAGGTTTCATATCACTTAAGTTCATTATATCGACGGTGTGAAAATTAATTGACTAACGTGCATTTAATAATTATTTACACAGTAGTCAATTAGCAGCAGATGTTAGCCTGTTGATTTTTATGTAATCGAGCTAGTGCCGTAAATAAAATAAGGTCATGAACGCTCGGGATAAAATTTGATTTTGGGGTTTCCCAAAGACTAGTTTGCAAGAATAGAAACTTTTAAAACATAGTTAAATGTAATGTGCTTATTAACCAAAAGGTTTCACCCCTAGCCGCTTTTCACTATCACTCTAAATGTTTTATAACGGGAGCAGTAGTGAAGTAGCTACTCCTGATTTTTTGAAGTTCCTTAACTGTATGCAATTTAAATCAATAGAAATAAAATATCCTTTTTACGCGATGGCTACATTATAAATACGAGTAATGTGGTACAGTTCGAGCCAGGAGTCACTGGGAGGCGGCGGCGGGGGGCTCTCGTGGGGCGGGGTGTCCCCCGGAGCGCCGCGGGGGGTCTCCTCAGCAGCGTCGGCGGTTTCCATCGCTTCCATGCACCAGCAGAAGAAGCGGGGCATCAAGAGTTCACTCGGCCGACTTTTCAGCAAGAAAGAGAAAGCCGGAATACAGGTAAATATAATATATGTCGGGGGAGTTACTATTGACCCGCGTCCGTGCTATTGAATGTATCGGGGAAGTTATTAATGACCTGAAACACCATTGATTAAAGGTATCGGTTGTTCATGCTGTGCATTGATTATTCTTGGTTGTTAACTTTGGCTGAATGCCTTTAACGACTAAACGACTAAATATGGGGCATCCTTGCTCAAACAGTTAGGTTACTTACATTTACGGATAATTCGTCGTAACTACATTCAGTGTTGCATTTCTGTATTGGCTAATGTTTTATTCTATTGTTTTTGGTGGATTGATCGAAGAAATCATAATCATGACGTCACTATAGATAACGTCATACTTTCACATAGACGCCATTTTATCTTCGCCTCGACATATAGATTTTTTATTTTATATCATAGGAGGCAAACGAACAGGCGGGTCACCTGATGGTAAGTAATCACCGCCATCCATAGACACTAGCAACAGCAGGATAGTCACAAGTGGGTTGCCGGCCTAAAAAATAATGCCTAATTTATATAAAAAATAATAATTAAAAACTCATGAGAAATATTTACAAAAAAAGACGTTTTGTCAGTTGGTAGTAATGTTTTATGTTAACATACTTTCTCACGGGCTACAGTTAATTAAGTATATTGCATAATTACTGTTGTTTTCGCACGTGTTTTCTTTGCAGTAATTGTCTCTTTTATTTTTCATACGGTGTTGATTGAAGTTACAGCAAGGCCAGGGCGGCAGGTCGCTGTCGTCCGCCTCCTCCCTCGGGCTGTCGTCCCTCGCGGACGACGCGCCGCCCCCCACCGACCCCCATGCACCTGTACCGCCCCCCCACCACCAGGACTACGCCAGGACCAAGGGCAAGTACGTGTCTCCCCATTCCCCATCCTCCAACCCCCACTCCCCAAACGCCCAACCCCACTTCACTTTCCCCACTAACACTTGCTGGTTATGCTTCAAACTATACGTATATATTGATATCTATCTCTGTGGAGTTACACGGAAACGCTTGTCATCCATGTTTTAATTAGATAGTCATCGTTAATTCCGTTAATATCATAAATGAAAGTATATAAAGAAGTTTATAAATATGGGAGAACATTTGTTACTCTTTCACGCAAACACTACTCAACAGATTTTGATGAAACTATAGTGATATAGCTTATATATCTGATTAACGTATACACTTATAACTTACAAACTATAGGTGTCAAGTAAGTTTGGGGAAATCTTGCGGTACATAAACTGTTATGAGAAGTTAATGTATGGTGTATAATTACTTGTAAAAGATGCAAACATAGACGCAGTCACGAGTGGATGCTAGTATTTTGGTTTTATTGTTTAACTTACGTCATGTTAACACGTTAAGCCTACAGAGGAGTTCGCTACCAAATTACATTAAGCGTTTATACCACTTATCGACAGATTATCAGGGTAGTTATGTTTTTATCGTGATGTCTTTTTTTCACTGAAAGCTCAGGCTCATCGTAGGACTTGAACTTGTGTCGCTCGAAGCGGCGTATGTGGCTAATGCGACATTCGTAATCCATCGGCAGTTGTTGTTGTCATGCTGAATTTCAAGCCCCCTGACAGCTAGGTGTACATTGGCTGTTTTCGAAACGCGGTAAACTAAAAAAGAGTCACTATGGCTGGTTTATCAGTTGAGTACTGATACCTTAGTGCCAGGCTCGATAACTGAATATACATATCTAATGTATGGTGGCCGTCGTTTCGTCTGATATTCAAACGTGATAAGCTGAAGAAGAACGTCACTGTGACGGTTTTATCACCATGAACTCGGTGGTAGCTATTCAGTGAGGATACCATTCCGCTTGATCAGTAAATATACACTGGGCTAAGGCTGTTCAAGTATTACGTAAGCAGATTTTTTCTGACCTCATTCCCTCCCCCTTATCAGCAAAAGTAAGCAAAACTCTTACCCCATCCCACTCATTTTTACGTAAACAGAATATACGTAACGACTAAATTTTACAGATAATCAAAAAAAGTAAATAATAAGTATTGCTAACGTAATTACCATCCAGACTACCTCAGCCTATATGTCATCAAAAAAAAGTAAATAAAAGACCACTGAACCTCATCCGTGCTTACATAATGCTTGAATGACCCCGTAGCGTAATAAACCGTGCAGTAGTCGGGTTTTGACTTTAGCATGTCGGGAAGAGGACCCAAATAGTCGGTTAAGCTGTTTACGTTATTGTTGCGCTGTGCGATAGAGAAAACGTTTTACAAAAACGGAGCGGTCGTCTTACTTTTTTTCCCTGACGGTGGCAAATGAAGTCGCTAGTAGTGTGGTAGTGTCGGTGTAGTGTAGTGCGGCGTCGGTGTGTGCAGGGACCGCGACTACCGGCACGAGCTGCTGGGAGAAGCGATGCGCGCTGGCACGCCGTTCGCGCTGTGGAACGGGCCCACGGTGGTGGCGTGGCTCGAGCTGTGGGTCGGCATGCCGGCCTGGTACGTGGCCGCCTGCCGCGCCAACGTCAAGTCCGGCGCCATCATGTCCGCGCTCTCCGACCAGGAGATACAGCGCGAGATCGGTAAGCACTACACGCACACACACGCACGCACACACGTTCGCGCTGTGGAACGGGCCCACGGTGGTGGCGTGGCTCGAGCTGTGGGTCGGCATGCCGGCCTGGTACGTGGCCGCCTGCCGCGCCAACGTCAAGTCCGGCGCCATCATGTCCGCGCTCTCCGACCAGGAGATACAGCGCGAGATCGGTAAGCACTACACGCACACACACGCACGCACACACGTTCGCGCTGTGGAACGGGCCCACGGTGGTGGCGTGGCTCGAGCTGTGGGTCGGCATGCCGGCCTGGTACGTGGCCGCCTGCCGCGCCAACGTCAAGTCCGGCGCCATCATGTCCGCGCTCTCCGACCAGGAGATACAGCGCGAGATCGGTAAGCACTACACGCACACACACGCACGCACACACGTTCGCGCTGTGGAACGGGCCCACGGTGGTGGCGTGGCTCGAGCTGTGGGTCGGCATGCCGGCCTGGTACGTGGCCGCCTGCCGCGCCAACGTCAAGTCCGGCGCCATCATGTCCGCGCTCTCCGACCAGGAGATACAGCGCGAGATCGGTAAGCACTACACGCACACACACGCACGCACACACGTTCGCGCTGTGGAACGGGCCCACGGTGGTGGCGTGGCTCGAGCTGTGGGTCGGCATGCCGGCCTGGTACGTGGCCGCCTGCCGCGCCAACGTCAAGTCCGGCGCCATCATGTCCGCGCTCTCCGACCAGGAGATACAGCGCGAGATCGGTAAGCACTACACGCACACACACGCACGCACACACGTTCGCGCTGTGGAACGGGCCCACGGTGGTGGCGTGGCTCGAGCTGTGGGTCGGCATGCCGGCCTGGTACGTGGCCGCCTGCCGCGCCAACGTCAAGTCCGGCGCCATCATGTCCGCGCTCTCCGACCAGGAGATACAGCGCGAGATCGGTAAGCACTACACGCACACACACGCACGCACACACGTTCGCGCTGTGGAACGGGCCCACGGTGGTGGCGTGGCTCGAGCTGTGGGTCGGCATGCCGGCCTGGTACGTGGCCGCCTGCCGCGCCAACGTCAAGTCCGGCGCCATCATGTCCGCGCTCTCCGACCAGGAGATACAGCGCGAGATCGGTAAGCACTACACGCACACACACGCACGCACACACGTTCGCGCTGTGGAACGGGCCCACGGTGGTGGCGTGGCTCGAGCTGTGGGTCGGCATGCCGGCCTGGTACGTGGCCGCCTGCCGCGCCAACGTCAAGTCCGGCGCCATCATGTCCGCGCTCTCCGACCAGGAGATACAGCGCGAGATCGGTAAGCACTACACGCACACACACGCACGCACACACGTTCGCGCTGTGGAACGGGCCCACGGTGGTGGCGTGGCTCGAGCTGTGGGTCGGCATGCCGGCCTGGTACGTGGCCGCCTGCCGCGCCAACGTCAAGTCCGGCGCCATCATGTCCGCGCTCTCCGACCAGGAGATACAGCGCGAGATCGGTAAGCACTACACGCACACACACGCACGCACACACGTTCGCGCTGTGGAACGGGCCCACGGTGGTGGCGTGGCTCGAGCTGTGGGTCGGCATGCCGGCCTGGTACGTGGCCGCCTGCCGCGCCAACGTCAAGTCCGGCGCCATCATGTCCGCGCTCTCCGACCAGGAGATACAGCGCGAGATCGGTAAGTACTACACTCTCGCACGCTCACACACGTACTCACGCATGCGTGCACACGTGCACATGCTTACATATATATTACACGCGCCCGATCACACGCGATACACATATATAAATACGCGCACGATCACACAGGCACGCACGCATGCACATGATCTGGATTGTTATATATCTATACTATATTAAAACTGTAACAAAGCCAAATCTGCACATTATTTTTTTTTATCGGGGTAGATTTTGTTATCGAAAAATAATCCTTTTACGATTTTTGTCTGTCTGTCTGTCTGTCCATGTAAACACATATCACTCTGAAAATACTGAACCAATTTTGACGAAACCCGACACAGTGATAACTAATATTACAAGGTTACATTTACGATACTTTTTGTCCCATAAAACGCAAGAGATTCTCCAGGATAACGAAAGACAAAAATTTGTAGTTAATGTAACTAAACTTTTTTGCGACACCTTAGTACAAGAGCCAGCAACGTTGGAAGAACGAGAATTTTAAAAAAGCTGGTTCTTTAATATGAAGATATATCATGCCCTTCCAAACAGGATTCAGAATACCTGGTAGCCGGTTAACGTTGTGTTTTTTAATGCGCATCACACCTTTACAGGTCTAAATTTTAATTTATAAATAATTTTAGTAACATTTTTTTTTCAGAACTTTTAAACGCTATTAAAAACATGAATTTATCACTGCTAAATAATTTTGTTATTGACAATAATGTGCCCGATGATATTCTTTATAAATAAAATAAATATTTCAAACCATTTTATTTTTTCCATTGCAAAGAACATATGTATTTCATTTTATTAACCATTATGATGTTGAGATTTCACCGTAAAGAATGAAAAACAACGATAAGCATAGACATATGACTTGGGACTGACGCCATCTTGAATACATGCGTCTATAACAGACGCTTCCACAATTATCGCTATCTTTATCATACAGCCAGTGTTGCGCTAAACTATAGCTATAGCCAAGTTATTCTATAGATATAAATTTTAATTTACCCTCTTTTATGTCTAAATTAAATAATATTAAAATTACAGCTATCTTAACATGGTTTGAACATACTTTTTTTATTTACAAAAAATAGAATTGGGCACATTATTGGTAATAACAAAAATGTCTGGCAATAATAATTTCATGTTTTAGTAGCGTTTCAAAGTTAGTGAAAAACAAAACATTCTAAAATTATATAAAAATCAATATTTTTGCCTGTAAAGGTGCGATATGCACTAATAAACGCAACGTGTACTGGCAACCAGGAAGCCCACATGCTGTTCGGAAGAACATAAAGATATATAAAAAACTGGCTTATTGAAATTCGCTGTCGAAACCGTTGCTAGCTGTTAGACGAATCGTTACAGGCAAGTGACAGTTGACGCATCGTGCTCATAGCTTTTTCATATTTATATTTTTCTTCAATACAATGGAGTGTGAAAAGTTTTAATATAAGTTGATATCATTCAGTGTTTAATTAATCATTATTTATTTTATGAATATACTAGCTGTCCCCCGCGGCTCCGCACGCATTTTTTTAAATGTATTAAATAACTGTGGTGTCATAGTTACAAATGTTTTTGAAAAAGCATTTCTGTAATGTACACACCTACTTATAATCTTACATTACGCCATCTACTGTAACATGTAACGTGTACATTAGATATGTGAATACGAATAGTATATCGAATGGGATGGGATTTATCATCAGCAACATACCTGGAACTTTAACCTACTATGTACCACCCTCAGTGATCATTAACACTATATAAGAAAGTAATGAAAATTTTAAATTATACATTATCGAACAATATGTGTTAAATTGTTTATTATATAGACAAAACATGCCCATATTGTCGATATAATTGTATTATTCATATACGTTGCTATAATCACTGAGTTAGGTAGATGCAAACGCGGTAAATAAAACAAAATGGCCGCCAAATTGACCAAAATGATAATATAATTCAAATTACATACATTCATTCTTGGATTCCAGTACAGCGCACGTCTCACGCGCTTGTTTACAATAAACAAACTATTTTTATTAAATTCACACGAACGAATACACAGGTAACAGTTCATCACTTCATAGTGTAAAACAAAGTCCTCTGGTCTCTGTTTGTCTGTTCACGATAAAGTCAAAAACTACAGATCGGATTTTCATGCCGTTTTCACCATTAGATAGAATGATTCATGGGGAAGGCTTAAGTATAATTTTTCAAGGTTTTCTTTTTATTATCGGGGCGGGACAACGTCTTCCGAGCTCGCTGGTTATCTGCCCGTAAAAGTCCCGTGAAAGTCGGTCCAACCGATTGGGAGATAGTAGAATATTGCGAAGTCTTGAGTAACAAAATAAAATAGTCTAAGTTACTTCTTATAAGGTGAGTTATCTACCAGTGAAAGCCCCGTGAAAATCAGTTCAAGCATTACGGATATTGCACTGCGGCCGAAGGCGAATAAAAACCTAAATTACTTTTTATGAGGTTTGCTATCTACCAGTGAACACTCCGTGAAAATCGGTCCAACCATTTTGGAAATAGCAATGCGGACGAAGCCGCGGACAAATAAAGTACAATATGTCAACCGCTATAATTTCGGCTATGTGGCAGTAAAATTCCCGTTAAAATAGGTCCAGCCGTTTTGGAGATTACCCGGAACAAACAAAATACAAACAAACAAAATACATACAAACAAAACAAAACAGACAAAATATAATAACATAGACAAAATATAAAAAAAAATTTTTTGATCATTTGTAGCCATACCCGTTCATCAAACAGTTGTTATTTTAATTGTACATACATAAACTTTATTTTTATAATACGTAATAGATAACAAATTTTGAATAGGAAAACAAAATAAACTTTAAAAATGTTTGCGATACAAACTTACCACGTTACCATGGCAACGTATATAATATTAACGCTAACGATATCTCTCAAAAGGAAAAAAGTGCCCAATTTTGAAATATTATTCATTGGTGCTCCGCTCCTATTGATCTTTGCGTGATAATATATAGCCTAAAGCCTTCCTCGATAAATGAGCTATTTAAAATCGAAGGGTTTTCTCATATCGGACTGGTAGTTCCTGAGATCCTAGCGTTCAACTAAACAAACATTATATATTAGTATAGATTTCATCCTTTAATTTACAATTTAACTCCATCAATTTGATATTTAAAATATAATACCGACTGTATAGTAAACGTCTACAAAAAAGGGAAAGGAACTTCATTCCAACTTGGGGTCCATAGACCTCTTAAGCATTTTTATACATTAACGCCAATATATGTTGGTTAGTTATTATTTAAATTGAACCCTGTATATGATGCTACGAACTGATTGTATTCTTATTTAAAAAAAATTTTCACATACCATCTGGGTATATATTTGAGTTAGTCCCTTAATAGTTTGGGATTTACAATTGGAAACTGTAGGTGTGGCTGCTATCGGGTTTTAGTTTTATTAAAATTTTTCGCGTTTAAAAATACAATTGAAACCCGTGATAACCAATTTGATGCAGACGAAGTTGCACGGGTCAGCTAGTTTAGATATATTAGTATATAAATATGTAAACGGTTGTGTTGTGTATGTTGACAGGTATCAGTAACCCGCTGCATCGGTTGAAGCTGCGGCTGGCGATAAAGGAGATGGTGTCGCTGACGTCACCGTCGGCGCCGCGCGGCACCGCCTGTGCGGCGCTCGCCTTCGGGGACATGAACCACGAGTGGATCGGCAACGTGTGGCTGCCCTCGCTGGGTACGCATGCACTCACTCGCACTCGACAATAACACTCCTCTCACTAATATTTACCATTCCTATTGGTTATGTTTTATCTCATGACATTTCGCTCTCGCTCGGTACGCGTGCACTCAAAATGCACTCAACTCGCACTTGATAGTAATACTCCCCGTTCACTAATGTTCACCATTCGTTTCAATGATATTCTTGTGCGAGATGGTCACGATCACGAAAACCGAATTGCTGCTGGGCCCTTCAATAAATATAGTTTCGTGGCCAACCTTACTTAAACTCTGATACACTGCACACACCAATAAGTACAATTATTCCAAAACCACCTTACCTTACAGCCTCGACGTTCCTTTTGCCCCTCCAGTGCAGTGGTCCGTTGGCTGGCTGATGCTGGCGTCACCGTTTTTGTCAAAAGTACTCTTCACAACAAACAATAATACCAATGTTCTTTTATAATCTTTATATATAAAAATCAATGTATGTTTGTCCTCAATGCATTGCGAAACCACTGAACAGACTGTGATAATAATTTTGTAGGATGTTCTGGGGACGCTCAAGAGAGTTCCTGGCCCAAAAAATCTATATGTGTACATATAAATGTTTTTTTGATCAATGAAATTTTTTGCCTTGAAGAAAGAAACGGCTTCTTCTTCTTATTGAAACTTTTTAAACTACATTGGATATTATTTTGACATATTTCAATTATATAATTAGTTGTTTTGCCCTCTCGGTTTCCGAATTAGCCACATTAGATTAAAATGGCTTACGCTGTTTTTATTATTATTATTTTTTTTTTTTAATTTCGCCACATCCGGCAATGTGTTTTATGTACCTGTATGCTTAACGTAAGATTTAACGAAAGGATCTTGGCTTAAAAGCATTGTAGATCCAAATCAATCAATTCGTCGCCGCTCTCACCAACTGGGGCTGTGTCCTTCCACTTTATGGAAGATTTAACGAAAGGATCTTGGCTTAAAAGCATTGTAGATCCAAATCAATCAATTCGTCGCCGTTCTCACCAACTGGGGCTGTGTCCTTCCACATTATGGAAGATTTAACGAAAGGATCTTGGCTTAAAAGCATTGTAGATCCAAATCAATCAATTCGTCGCCGTTCTCACCAACTGGGGCTGTGTCTTTCCACATTATGGAAGATTTAACGAAAGAATCTTGGCTTAAAAGCTTTGAAGATTCAACTTGTGCAGGAATTAAAACCAAACGACCATCGGATGCGCCGCCAATTCGGCGAATGGGCTGAAGCACAAATTGAAATTGATATTGAATTTCCTTTCAAAATTTTGTTCTCCGATGAAGACATGGGTACGTAAATAAGCAGAACTGTAGAATCTGGGGTGAGGATAATCCACAGGCTGTTGTCGAAACACTATTACATCCACAGAAAATTACTGTTTGGTGCGCTTTATGGGCTGGCGGAGTCATTGGTCCATATGTATGTTTTCAAAAAGGATGATGGTCAGAATGTTACTATCAATGGTGAATGGTATAGGGATATGATTAAAGATTTTTTCGTAACTCAATTAGTTGACATTAATATTGCTGACATGTGGTTCCAACAAGATGGAGCCACATCCCACACAGCGCGCGATACAATTGATTTACTCAAAGAAACTTTTGATGAAAGAATAATTTCACGTAATGGTCCAATTACTTGGCCACCGAGATCGTGTGATTTAACCCCAATGGATTCTTTTCTTTAGGGTTATGTAAAGTCACTTGTCTACGTCGATAAACCAGAGACGAATTGAACACCTGGAAGTCAACATTCGAATAGATATTGGTGAAATACGGCCGCAAATGCTGCGAAAAGTTTGTGAAAATTGGTGTTCCAGATTGCGTCAAGTACGCGCCAGACACGTGGCTGAATTCATATTTAAAAATTAATGGCATAAAATTTTCTGTACAATAAAGCCCGTTTCAATGATAATAAAATATATTTATTTGTTTTATTATCATTTAAACTAGTGTAACTAAAAAAAACACCTTTAATTTATTACCTAGAAATTAAACGAATGACTTCTATCATTTGAAAAAGGTTTATAAATTTGACTTGGATTTTATTCGAAGCTTTATTTATGGGATAGGCAACTTCCGTTTCCGGCCTGTGAGCTCATTTTGACATTCACTTCCGGTCAATTACCTAACTTGTCTCGCTCCACCATGGCAGAATATCGCGCCCGGAATGACGCCATTTTTTATGGCTTGATAGAGTCGAATAGTACCGAGCACAATTTAAAATATTAAGTTTCGAATAAGGTAATTAAATTAGTATGCGTAAGGTAGTTGTCTGTCTGTTCGCGATAAACTCAAAAACTACTGAACGGATTTTTATGCGGTTTTCACCAGTGGATAAAGTGATTCATGAGGAACGTTTTGATATGTAATTTGTCAAGGATTTTTTTTATAATCAGGGTGGGACAACGTCTGCCGGGCCCGCTAGTCTTTATATATATCATGCTTCTGTCCGTGTGTATGTGACTGAAGTCCTCCCATACGATTCGATAGATTTTGATGAAATTTTTGTGTGTATTCTGGTGGATTCAAGAATGCTTTAGATTCACAATAGAACCCGGTAGGTGGTGGTGCGGTTGACTTTTGGGGTTTTTTTTTCATTATCAAGGCAGGATAACGTCCGCTGAACTTGCTAGGTAAATATAAAAACTAACAATAAAATGATAACATTTATTATAATTGGCCGCAGGTTTACCTCAGTACAGAACGACGTTCATGGAGTGCCTCGTCGACGCGAGGATGCTGGAGCACCTCACTAAACGGGATCTAAGGACGCAACTCAAAATGGTCGATAGTTTTCACAGGTACACCATATTTTCTTTGTCATCGGAAAAATCTTTTCCATTTAATGTTTGGAGTTTTAAGAGGGATCTTAGTTTATCATGTAGTAGTATTCATATTTTGTTAACAAACTTGTGTTATTTGAATCCATATTATGTAATATTGGTGACGTTTTACACATTGTAATTTAGTGATTATATAAAAACAAAAGATATCATCAAAACGAACAGGAACATTCTAACAAGATGTTAACAATTTTGTTAGAATACTTAAATCGCTACGGACACGCGTTTTAGTAGATATATTGCCGAAGTCGTCCGCCCGGTCTTGTCGGAATGGTGTAATCGGGAGTGGGACTGCTTGTCGTTTCAACTGGTGCAGGGGCTCACCGGGTATGGTTGTTTCCGGTGGTACTTGCACCAGAACCCTCGCAGAGAGCAGACCCCCGCATGCCACGAATGTAGCACTCATAAAAATACTGTGCAGCACACTACCGGAGTGTGTTTGTCGCTAACGAGCGTGGTCTCGGCCATGCTCAGCAGCGACCGGGCATGGACTGCAAAGATTTCCTTCTGCGAGGACATCTCGCTGAAGAAGGCGGCAGAGGGGACCCGAGAGGAGGACCCCTTTAGCGGTCCACTCCGACGACGGAGAGCTGTTGGGGGGAAGAGAAGGAGGTTTTCCTGTCATCTCATCGATGCTCGAGGCTCATCCCCTCATTGTAAGGGTTCGGTTGACGAGGGGAGACGGCTGGTGTATCTCCAGTCTACCTTCTTATTAGAACGGCCACCTTCCGCCGGGGTGACCGCTGGGGTGATAGCAATACGCGGCCTCGACTCGCGGAATCGACTGATAAAATGGATTTATTATACATATGTGTGTGTGTTTGTTGTGTGGGGGCGCAGAACGTCGCTGCACTTCGGCGTGGCGTGCCTGAAGCGCGTGGGGTACAGCGTGCGCGCGCTGGAGGAGCGGCGCCGCGCGGCGGAGCACTGCAACCGCGACGTGCTCGTGTGGACCAACGAGCGGCTGCAGCGCTGGCTGCACTCCCTCAACCTCAAGGAGTACGCCAACAACCTCTCCGAGAGCGGCGTGCACGGCGCGCTCGTCGCGCTCGACGACACCTTCGACGCGAACAGCATGGCGCTCGCGCTGCAGATACCCACGCAGAACACGCAGGTATGTGTACGTACAGCGCCCCCTCCCCCTCCCCCTCCCCCTCCCCAACCTCAAGGAGTACGCCAACAACCTCTCCGAGAGCGGCGTGCACGGCGCGCTCGTCGCGCTCGACGACACCTTCGACGCGAACAGCATGGCGCTCGCGCTGCAGATACCCACGCAGAACACGCAGGTATGTGTACGTACAGCGCCCCCTCCCCCTCCCCCTCCCCCTCCCCAACCTCAAGGAGTACGCCAACAACCTCTCCGAGAGCGGCGTGCACGGCGCGCTCGTCGCGCTCGACGACACCTTCGACGCGAACAGCATGGCGCTCGCGCTGCAGATACCCACGCAGAACACGCAGGTATGTGTACGTACAGCGCCCCCTCCCCCTCCCCCTCCCCAACCTCAAGGAGTACGCCAACAACCTCTCCGAGAGCGGCGTGCACGGCGCGCTCGTCGCGCTCGACGACACCTTCGACGCGAACAGCATGGCGCTCGCGCTGCAGATACCCACGCAGAACACGCAGGTATGTGTACGTACAGCGCCCCCTCCCCCTCCCCCTCCCCCTCCCCAACCTCAAGGAGTACGCCAACAACCTCTCCGAGAGCGGCGTGCACGGCGCGCTCGTCGCGCTCGACGACACCTTCGACGCGAACAGCATGGCGCTCGCGCTGCAGATACCCACGCAGAACACGCAGGTATGTGTACGTACAGCGCCCCCTCCCCCTCCCCCTCCCCAACCTCAAGGAGTACGCCAACAACCTCTCCGAGAGCGGCGTGCACGGCGCGCTCGTCGCGCTCGACGACACCTTCGACGCGAACAGCATGGCGCTCGCGCTGCAGATACCCACGCAGAACACGCAGGTATGTGTACGTACAGCGCCCCCTCCCCCTCCCCCTCCCCCTCCCCAACCTCAAGGAGTACGCCAACAACCTCTCCGAGAGCGGCGTGCACGGCGCGCTCGTCGCGCTCGACGACACCTTCGACGCGAACAGCATGGCGCTCGCGCTGCAGATACCCACGCAGAACACGCAGGTATGTGTACGTACAGCGCCCCCTCCCCCTCCCCCTCCCCAACCTCAAGGAGTACGCCAACAACCTCTCCGAGAGCGGCGTGCACGGCGCGCTCGTCGCGCTCGACGACACCTTCGACGCGAACAGCATGGCGCTCGCGCTGCAGATACCCACGCAGAACACGCAGGTATGTGTACGTACAGCGCCCCCTCCCCCTCCCCCTCCCCCTCCCCAACCTCAAGGAGTACGCCAACAACCTCTCCGAGAGCGGCGTGCACGGCGCGCTCGTCGCGCTCGACGACACCTTCGACGCGAACAGCATGGCGCTCGCGCTGCAGATACCCACGCAGAACACGCAGGTATGTGTACGTACAGCGCCCCCCCTGTTATTGTACCTAGGCCGAAATTATCGTACATGGGCTGGAATTTTCGTACATGTGCTAGTATTATTGTACATAGGCAGAAATTATTGTTCATGGGCTGGAATTATCGTACATGGGCCAGAATTATCGTACATGGGCCAGAATTATCGTACATGGTCCGGAATTATCATACATGGTCCTATATTATCCTACTTAGGCTAGAATTTTCATACATGGGCCCAAATTGTCGTACATAGTCCGGAATTATCGTGCTTGTGCGAGTATTGTCATACCCTGTCTAAAATTATGTATAGTATTACTTCAAAATTTAATTATTATTGCTTATAGTTTCACTGCGGTTCCTCAATGAAACAGGCTCGTTATAATTAAAAATTTTAATTCATATTAATTGGAATTCTACTGGAACTTCCCTGGAAAGTTCTAACAAGACGGCCACCATCTTGTTAGTTTATTGAAATCATAGCAAGAAACTTGTAATATTATTAAACTCGACAATGGCAGTAATAATCTACTAGAAGATTGATTACCAAAAAAAAAATTAAAGAAAGAAAAGTGGTGTTTAAGTGAAAGGAAACCGTAATTTCTCCATGAAAATTTCCAGGCGCGACAGATCCTGGAAGTGGAATTCGCGAACCTCCTCGCCACCGGCACCGAGCGCGCCGCGAGGCTCCACCACGAGCACTCCAGCGCCTCCTGACACAACACCATTAACTAGGCGGCCCCCGGACCCCCCACCACCACCACCACCACCACCACACGCCACCCGCTACCCGCCGCCCCCCACCGCACCCCCACCAACGGTAACAACGAACCGTAGAAATTGCGGTCAACAGTACTATATGTGAGTACGCTAAAACAATTCTGTTTTTAGCTTTGCGTAACATGAGAATATCTACTTTCTTTTTTTTTTACATAATTCCAATAATAAAATATTTTTTTATTAAAAAAAGTGAATTCAAGTACTAAACATTTCTGATTAACTCTGTAAAAAATATCACTACATAGAAACCTATGTACTACTAGAACAAATTATATTTTGCAAAGGTTTCAAATATTTTAGTTATATGTTTATTCATATACATATATGCAAAGTACAACAAAACAGGACAAAGACAAGGTGTTGATAAAAAGATAAAGTTGTCACTATGTATATTATTAAGAAATAATTAATTTTAAATGGTAGACAAACTTATATACATTTTTCATTAAGTATTGAGTCTATATAAAGTAAGTTTAGTAAAGCAACAAACAAAAGAAATTGTTACGCAAAGTTAAAACTGAATGTGAAGGACTAAAAGAATTATTGGAGACACGAAAGAAACGAAACGACAAAACTCTGTCAATGGTTCTTCAGACACAAACAAACTGTGACAAATCGACTTGACGTTTCAGTATGAAACAGTTCGAACCGGTAACCAGCGACAATACTATCGGTAAAGGAACGTTATTCGCGTTTTTTCTTCGATACAAAATTCGATACAATTGTTTTTATAACGACTATTATAGCTAATGAATTTATCAATAACGCTTGTTTATCGTTTTGTCTATGGAATCACGTTTCGGACTATGCGGTTCATTTGGTTAATGCGTTTATGAAAAATTGTCGATGGTATATCTATGACTAAAGATCTTCCTGTTTAAATATGGCAGCACTGAAAATCTATTTTTTACAAATGGCTAAGGATTGATTATGTTTTGTATTAATATTGAAAGAGTTTGATTTTTTTTTTGTTTTAGTGTTGCCACGTTTATAAAAATAAGCTTAAAAAATAAAATGAAATGTTTAACTGTTCATATGTAATTATTATAGGGTTATAGTTAACCTTCACATAATAACAGTATGTAAAAAGGACAAAAACTAATATATTTACTTTGTACTTAAAAAGGTGTAACCAGATGTTTATGATTATTGCAAAGTAAATTATTTTTGTGGAATGTATTGTGTCTTTTGAATTTTAATTTCCATGTTTATTACTTTAATAATTTTCACATTCAACTTCCTGCGAGACCTCGTTGAGATAATTCTTTCAAAAGCATCTCTGAATTTCCTTTGTAGTCAATTTTCTGTAGTATGGTTATTTTGTCAAATATAATTTTGACAGTTTTGACAGCTGTCATTATAATAGTTGTTTCCGTGAACGAAAAATATATAACAGATACACAAATATCAATATTATTTGACTACTAATTATATGTAATCGGAAACAACAATGTACTAAATATCGGTGATGTAAGAAAAACAAATGTTCTTTTTAAGTATACTGTATAATAATATACGGTAATTTATAGTAGAAATTCGTTTCCACTAATTTTTTTCTGATTATGTATCAACGTATTAAAATTCTTAAGTCACGATGCATACACACACAGTTATTAATACGTTTTGTAAAGATTTTGAAAACATTAATTGAAAGTTGAATAAATTTCTAACGAAGTATTTTGTAGACTTGTGATCAATGTTTTTCTAAGTCGAGTCTTGTTATCACAGTCTGATGCCAAATATTGGTTAATTTCAACTAATATACTAGATCGATCTTCACAGTTTCGAAATAATTCATTCGGTTGACAAATGTTCTGTCATGTTGACAGCTGTCAGTGGAATTTTTGTGACTTCTTGCTCTATTGGCTAATTTAAAGAAGCCATATGATAGAAATGACGAAATGTAAGCGTGTGATGTAAAATATACCCTTTTCTAGAAGCTCGTAATAATTATTTTCAAACTGTGAGAATAAATGTTTAGATTTACAATACTGTCAGAGGTAATCTAATAAGGACCCTATTTCGGTGTATTATATCGTGTTAAGTTTGCCTGTCGAGTATTAAACGCCAATTTATTTCAACTAAGCATGAATTGTAACAATCGTTTATCAATATATCGATGTAGCTATACACTAAGGGGCATGCCATTAGTTGAAATATAATTGAGCAGCTAGATACATGTGTAACAAGTGCCTCATTGAGGTTTGTATATATAGCATAACGTAGATGAGTGTGTGCCTCTCCGTCAGTTTGTCCGTGCATATGTTAGCGATATATCTTTATATATATGTATAAATAATCATAGGCGGTGATGTTATAACGCCGATCGGTAATCGTGTAACTAACGCTTGTTTCTGTTGAAGCCGAGCTCCTCAGTTATATATATGTGTGTGGGGAGCGCACGATACTAGTCTTGTGTACGTGTACAGTGTTGAACGAAATCGTTTTATAATCATCTATTTTAAAGTGAATATATGTGTAAACAATAATAGTGAAACAATTATCCGAATCGTAGTTGCGTTTATTTTTGTTATGCGATTTTGCAGGTTATTCGATTTGCGTTCGTTCGGCGCCGCGCGGGCGCTTCATGTTTTGACAGCTGTCATGGATTCCTGTCACACTGTCGACGCTATTTTGACAGCTGTTATTTATTTCTGTCAAACTTTTAACAATTTTGACACATGTCACTCGTTTCTATTGGATTTTCGAAAATGACAGTTGTCATTTCACACGGGAATAATGAATCGGCTCTATCATCTATGTGTGACATACGATTTTAATATTTATCATTTCACAATATTCGTATTGATGATTTTGATAAACGCTAAACAAGTAACGGAAATTATTATTCTGCAAATTCTGTATTTTATTATATCACAACGTCGACTTATTGTATTATACACTATTCTGTATTGTATTATACAATATTCGTTTTAATACGTTTATTTTATAAATTATTGTGTTTTAAATACATCACAGTTTTTTTAAATGTTATTTTGATGAATGTAATGCGTGATTATAATTTAGACATCAAAAGTAAAGGTATTTTAGTGTTGAATATTGGTTTTATTGACCAGAAAGGGTTTATTAGTTTCATTGGGTAATAAATAATCATATAAAAATGTTAATTTACCAGCGCATGTCACACAAAGCAAGATAATCCAATCGATTGTATAGAACTTTTAGCTTAGTATTAAAAAATCTTTATTAATAGCTAAATACATTGTAAATATCATGGTTTCTATACTAAATAGCGTTTCTATCGGGAATATATAGATTTAAGTAGGTATTTATGTAGCTAGGATGTGTTCAAACTTTTATGATGTTTTTATTTTTATTTTATTCTTTTATAATTAATACATTATTTATTAATTAGAAATTAAAATTATTTATTGCCGATGTGTTTATATTGAATTGGTTGTCGATTACCTCGAATCGCGTTAGTCGATTGATTTTAATCGATTTAGGTGTTATATAGAAACTGGGGATGGGATAATGGGGTGGTTATTTGGGGATGGTTGAATTTCTCGACTCATTCAGCTTTAACGTATTTATATGAGTTTGACTAACATAAAATGACTTGTTCCACGTATATATAGAAATAAACAAATACATGTTCGATATTTTTTTTTAATGAGAAAAAAGTTTAATCAAGGTATTAGATACGGCATAGTTTTTTGTTTATATATTAACTTATATTCTGGCTGATATAAAATTTATTGTAGGATATTATAGAGACAGATAAGTCTGGTGAAACGCGAGCACTGACTATAATGACGCTACTGAATCGATTTAGAAAAAATGGAGCGGGAGCCTTTGACCCCCCGGATACAAACCCCCCAATTTACGCTGTAAGGTTATTGTAACATTTATTTTTTGATTTTTGAATTATCGTTTAACTCGTATCGTGAAGGTCGATGAGAACGAGCCGTTGTCGCGCTGCGTGATACGTTACACGTGAGGTGTGATACGTTACACGTGACGTGTGATACGTTACACGTGACGTGTGATACGTTACACGTGACGTGGGATACGTTACACGTGAAATGTGATACGCGATTAGGACTTCCGATAATGTAAATAACATATTCGAGTAACAACAGTATTAATAACATAGGGAACGTTGTAGTGCACCCATCCGTCTGATTGCTTATACTTAAACCTTTTCTTATTTATATTCCTTTATCTAAGAAATGTTTACATGTTATTTTATGAACTTATTTATATAATATGTTATTTTTAATATTGTTTATTTAAATATAAAGAACTATATTTGGTGGCTGAGGATTTTTTCTCTCGTATGAATTTTATGAGAAGATTAAGCAATTTTGGTCTCTTCTCATATGTTTAAATTAGTATAGCAAATACTTATGTTATCCTGTTATGGCATTTACAAAGAGAAATCTAATAAACCATAATAAAATGTAATGATTAATTATTATTTATTTTATCGATACAAATTCTAAACGTTTTAACAAAAGAAATACGAAACAATAATCTCGTAAGAGTTATTTAAATAAACAAAACGAATTTTAGTCAAGAAAAAATGTATCGTTGCCATATAATTATGTTGCAGTAATCAGCGATAAAAAATAATATATAGAACCCACAAATATTTTGTTTTTCAATAAAATATATGTGTACATATAACAATAATGGTTCGTTGGTCGCTATATATACCCCTTCGGCTATATACACATATATGAAATGCTGTGTTGTATTATGTATTACGGCTGCTAGTCAAAGCTTGATGGCTTGAGCATTATTTTCGGATGTAGGGCGTCGGGACCAATTTTGAAGTACCTGACCGTTTTTTTTCAACATGAATTTAATAAGTTATAAATATAAAATGCTATTTTTAGTGATAAACAGTTTGTCAAAAAGGGAAGGGCCTCGTATATTTGATATAGACAATTTCCGTTAGCGAAAATACTAAATTTGGTTGTTAAACAAACTATATATAAAATATATGGTACTTTCCAAATTGGTCCGCTATTAACTGCTAGAGATATCCAACGGTTTTGGTACAGAACAGTAACGTTATTCCGTACGTTAACATAACCATTATCAATTTATCACTGATGCTATTTTGTACGTTATGGATAATGAAAAGTTCAATTGAATTAAAATTGTGCGAGAACGTTTGGATATATCTAGCGTATCGTACGCGCCTGCTCTAATATCATACATACACATCACTTTAACTATTCGATTTAATTATATAATATAGAAGATATATACATATGTAACGAGTATAATATGTTAACAAAATGGTTATATGTTAGTGTATAGCTTGTCGATGTTTCTATATAAAGTCGTCGGGTGTGAGGCCGGCTCTAATGGCCGCCGCGCGGTCCTGTGATCCCTTTCCACATAATTTATCATCCTCATTAGTGTACATTATACTATTTTCTTCTAATTTTGACTCATCGCGGACTTAAAAAAAAATCTATATCGTTAGCCCTTAATAGAGCTTTCTGTTTTCGATGTTTGCCAATATCGAGTCAGTACTTAGCACTAATATATTATATTTTTGAATTATCGATGTAGTTAACAAAATATACTGTTGAATAGAGATGTATAGGAGTCATTTGTTATCGGTTATTCCGTTTAGATATCTGTTGGTTGTCGATATTCGATAATAAAGAGTGTCAGTATATTTAGTCCGTGTGGATCCGTAGTGTCGATAAAAGACGAAACCTCCGCAAGTGCCAATGTATCGATGTATCAACGTGGAACGGACGCGGCCGACGAACAATAACTAGAATAATTTTTGTATCTCCATTAACATTCCAGAGTACGTTTCGACGCTAATGTACGAACATCGGAACGTCCGTTATCGAACAAAATGATATTTTTTCACAGTAAGTCCCCAGTGGCTCGCGCTACCAAAGAATAAGTTACCTTCACGTTAAGGAAATTAATGTAAAATAGGAGTTTAGTGAAATATCGAATGTATATAATTTTTGCGAGACATTAATCGATATTTCTGTATCGCGGGATATCGATTATCGTCCGACAGTATCGCCGTTGACCGAATTTGTTTTCGATTTAACATTTCACAGAAGGTCTAAGACGATAAAGAACTAGTGTTGTAGCAACAGGTTACAAAGTATTTCGTTTTCAATCTATTTTTATGGTTGAAGTTATCGATTGTCGAAAAGAAATTCGGTCCGGCACTACCAGGGTTGCATAGCATAGCTTATAGCGATGCGAGTTTATAACGAAACTGTACTACCTACTAGTATTTCAAAATGGTAGATAATACAGAATAACGAGCGTTAACATTCCAAGCTTTCCATGTTAAATTTACAGCTTCGAGCCCCTCGACTAATGAATTCATTATACTAGCGAAATATTGTTATGAATTAATATGGGGACACTTGTTTTTGTCTCTGTACGAAAACTTTATAGACAATGATTCTTTTGACCAATGTAATCTGAACTACTGTGTAACCTTTGTAAAAAAAAATTATTAATGTGCGATGGCTGCAAACGTCATCCCTAACATTAAGAGGTAAATACAATTTACACGACACGTTTGTTTGTTTTATTTCTTTTTGTTACTTACTTCATCTTTCCCTAAATAGCTTGTCAGTTTACCCTTATTTTAAGAATTTGCAAAATAGAAGCATCGATTTACTCTATTTTATCTCCTTCATGTCGTGTTGCAGCGAGTCACACCGTTGCAAAATCTTGATGTTATATGGACATAATGGGCAACCATTGATTCAACTAATTTATTGTTTACCAGCATAGGCAACGTGTTTGCGATATCTCAATGATATACATGATCTAGCACATGGGGTATATATTTCTTATACCGGATCTCAGACTATAATATCTCAATTAGGTACTAAAGTTATACGCGCGGTGAAGCGTCTGCTTCTCTATGAGTAATATTATTGTGTGAACATCTGTCACATAAAACTAATATTTTTAGTGAAAATCTGACGAAACTCGATTTACTAAAAACATTAATGCTAATGATATACTTTGGTGTTTTAGTTGTTGATCTATTAATGAGTTAAATCCAATTTTAATCGTTCATATGACCTGTTCATTTTTTTTAGATTTCCAGTTTTTATACACCGAGAGTGAAGTTACAATTTTGTCGTTCATTAGGTTTTTTTTAATGGTCTTAATTTTTTACATGAACAAAATTAGAAGATCTTAAAAAATAACGTAAAATATTATCAACGGCTAAAATTGGATTTAGCTTATTGTGAAGTGTAACTAACGACACAAATATTAACCACTAGACACATGTCATTTGAATACAGAGAAAGAATGGTTTTTTTTATTTTCATTCAAAATTGCTTTTAAGTAAATGCATTATAAGTACTTTGAAAATATTCTATTTTCACTAATGAAATAAATAATACAAATTTTAGTTTACTACACTATCGGGGTTAATAGGAACCTATTAATAAAGTAGCCATTGTAAGCAATTCAATAACAAGATCAGGCGTGTTTTTTATTACATCACTATACATTTACATTTATATCTATTCCTCAATTATTTTCAACACGTCTAAACGAGAGCTTGTGGATATGCTATAAGGTAAAATATGAAAACAAAAGTTTGACTGCCACAATGTAGGCAAGAAAATATAGTCATCATGCAACGGTTCTAGAGAATTCCCTATTCCTCATCTGCATCACTATATTTTTACCAATTTACAAGTCTGAATAGGTATCTATAGATGAGTTACCATAGATAGCACCTTCATTGCGATGAACCATTTTAAGCTACACCCTCAGTTATTATCAGATGAGATCATGCTCACTAGCATAAATGAAAGATGAACTTTAAATTCAATTTTTCAGTACATACATTTATTTAGTATAATCAAACATTATTATTGAGGGAACTTCAAAGTATAGAATGAACAGTATTCACACTAAGCTGTAAATACTGCAATGAAAAACAATAGGTAAATAAACATTAAATAATCCCTGAATATCCAGAAAGAAAAGACAATATCACATTTGAGGTTTCTTTTTATTTCCCATTTTACTCAATTGCCTACAAATTTTCTTTTTCAGCTCCTTTTGTCGCTTCAACTTCTGCCATTCCAGAGCATTCATTTCCTTCTTATGAGCCTTGGTCCGCTCTACCATTGTTTCCTTCTGGATCTTCTTTTTATTTTTATAATTAGTTTTTATCATTTTCATAACAGTGGATACCTTTTGTTCATATGGACTCTTAACAACTGCTATTCGGTCTTTCAATTTATCTGAATCTTTACTAGTATCCTTAGCAAAGTGCCCTTTAGGTTTAAATCTGTATGGCAAAGCTTTCTGCAGTTCTTTTGGTATAACTAAAGGTTTGAACACTTTACGTTCTCTGTTTATAGTTGTGTACATAGCATCTACATTTGCTTCATTATGTATATTACGTTCTCGTTTCAACTGACCTTTTGTCTTCATACCTTGCCATGCATTTTTAGTTCCTGCAGGTAAAAGTAAATTAACAACTGGAGCATAAAATTTCGTTACATCCACTTTGAACCATGTTCGACAAAAAACTATGTCGCTCATTTGTATTTTGTCCTCAAAAGTCGCTCTGAAAGCTCCCTCAGGTTTATTTAAACCTTTTTTTATTTGTCCCCTAATACCGGAAACTGTTTTTATTCTAGCTCCTTCGAATTTCGCTACTTCCAAATTACTTGAGAACATGTCTTTTATGAAGGCAGTTTTCTTGTATATTTTTAAAGGTGTGCCCACTAATTTTAACTTTTTAACAATCTGAGTGGATTTGTTAATTTCGTTGACACTTCCTGTGGCCGCCACTCTGAAACCTAATTGCTTAATTTCATTGTGATTGTTGTTAACTGTCTGTAAAGCTAGGAATCCTGTATTCTGTGGTGTTATTGGTCCATAAAAGTGCATGTTACAAGTTATGTGTTCAGGTGTATATTTTAAATATCTATACTTCAGATCATCCTCTATTTTAGAATAAATGGGTAAAGTTTGAAAGCGTCGCCATCCCAATGAAATTATAAGAGGATCATTTGTCTTTAAGATTTTCTTGTACCATCTATGTTTTTTAACTTTACAGGAAACAAATCCAATATTTTGTTCTGACATGTTCAGAGCTCCAATAAGGATTGGATAGCTTGGATCAAAATTTGTAACAAATTCTGATGGCATATTTTTAAATAACATTCTAACATACAGTCCCGGTCTGAATCCTTCCACTTCTACTCTTAATCCGTCATCCAAATTTTCAAACACTGATTTATTTAATTCCGACTGTTTTAAAGCCTCAGCCTTCAAACCCTCATAGTAAGAATGATCACCTTTTATTCTATGATCATCAGGATTATCATACTCTGCATCAAATTTAGCTTTTAATTTAAGTTTCTTATCCAATATTTCAGATTTAGTAGACTCTGCTTTCCTCTTAGTTCCAATATTTTCTGTGTTCTGTTTGTCTACAACATGTTTCTGGCCTGTTTCTAAATCTTCAAAATCTCCATACAATTCCTCCTCTTCTCCATCACTAGCATCATCTAAATTAAGAAGTTCTGATGCATCTTCATCAGCTGATCTTTTCCCCGTAACAAAGCTGTTTATCAAAAACTGTTTATTGTTTTCACTTGTCCAATCTCTGAGATTTGGTTTGTCTAAAGAATAAAAAAATGAACACTCATCTAAGTCAAGTCTTTCCTTCTCTTTATGTTTTTTCTTTTGGGTATCTGTTACCTTTTTGAATAATCCTCCAATTTCTTCCTCATCACTCTCTTCCACCAGTATTTCTTTCTGATTTTTAGTTTTATTACCAATTTCAAAATCCCCATATACAAGTTTCATTATATTTTTAGATGTCTTCTGCCTTTCTAAATATGCCTCTGTAGCTTTTTCACCTAATTTGTCTTTCCATTTTCTATCAAATCCATCATCGTCATTTATTTCCTCATCAGAACTTGCAGAATCATTCTCTGAGATATCATTACTGATGTTATCTTCCACCTCTGATTCAGAGTTATTCTCCCAAGGCAGTTGCTTAGCCTTATTGTCTTTTTCACTTTGATCAATTCCACTGTCATTATCAGACTGACTTTTATCATCAGAATCAGAATCTGAATCATGGCCTTTATTATTTTGCTGTAGATATTCATCATCCTTAACCATATCTGGGTAAATGACTGCTCCACCACTAAACAATTTAAAACCTGATTCCTGCATTTGCTCATCAACAGTCTCTTTTGTTTCAACAACATTTTTTAACAATATTTTCTTCTCATTTGTCTCCTCATCATCCTGTTTGTGTGAATGGGAACCTTTTAATTCAATATACACAGCATCATTATCGTAAACTATACCACCAACTCCTGAGAAGGGTGCATAGATTTGTCTCTCCCTTTCCATAAGGTGGCGTTTCTTTTCACTGCTAGGAAGAGGGCATGGGTCAGGGAGGTATGATAATTCATTTATCTTCATATCACCAACACCTGTAAAATTATATTTTTTAAATTAATTATTATTCAAAGCACTATATATCAAACCAAACCAAAATTGAGAGTGTTGTAGTAAAAATAACTCTTTTTATAACATGAGAAAACAAAGTATTATTTTGTGTGAATTTTTGAAAATATAAAAATAATACTAAATTGAATTTTTGCTACTCAATCATATTGACTATATGGATAAAATATTAGATCACAAAAACACTTTAATCCTAGTTAGTGTTTAAAAAACTACAAGAAAAGTCAAAACAGAATTAGTAAAGCTTTAAAATGCATTTACTTAAAATTTAAAATACATTGCAAGAACATAAATCATCACATTAAACGCATAAGGATTTATGACAGAATATATTATAGATCCTTCTATTTCTAAAGTGAACATTCTTTACTGATAATACAATTGTTAAACAGATACCCTATTATGACAAAAGAAAAGGTACTTTCGTTAACGATTACATCATTTTCTTTTAACTAAAATGTCACAATAATGATAACCAATTTAACTTATAATAAGTAATTTTTCTTGAAATGAAGATCTGTACAAAAATATTCAACTTCAACATTTAAATAATGGCGTCTCGTAGATGCGAATTCTGCCAGTGTCAAGTTAGTCATGGGAGAGTCACTTTATAGGTAGTATTAAATATTAATTGTAAAATTTTGCTCTTCCAGATTAGGCCAGTGTAAAATCCAAGGACAAATACAATAGATATTTGTATATGTTAGTGTATTTAACAGAACAATCGCTGTCGGTGGTGGTTGTATTATATTATTAAAAAATAATTTAAAATTTAAAGATAGAAAAGATATATGTAGTCTCTCAATAGATCGTATCTGTGAAGTGGCTTGTGCAGAGATGGATAAATCAATTATACTTTGTGTTTATAGACCTCCATCATCAAATATTTGTCAATTCCTACAAAAAATGGAGGAAATTCTTATGAGAATATTGAATAGTAATAAGCGGGTTTTGGTCTGTGGTGACTTTAATATAGATATCTTAAGTATGTCACCGGAGGTCACTAAGTTCACATCTTTATTCAAGTCGTTTAACCTGGATCCTCTTTTTAATGAGCCGACCAGATGTACGTTTCAAACTGCATCTTGTATTGATAATATTTTTAGTAACTTCAAGACCATTGGCAGTAGTATTGTTACTGGGATCCGCTCTGATCACAAAGGACTCCTTGTTAAAATAAGTTATGATAAACCTAGTGCTGACTGCAAGAAACAAACTAGACTTATATCGAAAAGTAGACTAGATCTTTTAAATCATCATATTGCACAATGTCTATCTTCCAAAACTTTTAATAATCAAGATCCAGATTGTTATTATGACAATTTATTTAGTATCATAAGCACTGAATTCAGTAAACATTGCTCAAGAAAGATTATTAATGTAAAGGAAAAAACTAGTTTTAGTGAATGGGCAACAACAGGCATTAAGAAAAGTAGAGATCGACTGTATGATCTTTATTATAGGAGATCACTAACAAGTAGTGAATCCTTTCATGCTTATGTTAGAAATTATTCTAAAGTTTTTAAACGTGCTGCCAAAGCAAAATTTTTGGGAAATAAAGTTCTCGAATCTAGAAATAAGACCAAAACTGTTTGGCATATTATAAATAAAGAATTAGGTAAAAATAAAATAAATGATAATTCACTTAATCTAAATGTCGACGGAGTACATATTTCCAAAAGCACAGAGGTAGTAACTGTTTTCCAAGATTATTTCACTAATATACCTTTACAAGTAACAAAAGATATAACATCATCAGCCCAGGGTGCAGCAACTCTTTTAAAAAATATGAGTGCACCTATAGATTCAAAATTTAAATTCTTATCTATTAGCGCAGGTGAAATAATAAGGACCTTCAAGCAATTAAATTTAAAACACACCGAAGACATATGGGGTATATCGGTAACAGTAGTACAGTCTTTAATTGTTACTATTTCACCACATTTGGCTAATATATTTAACCAGTGTATAGCAAAAGGAACTTTCCCCAATTTAATGAAAATAAGCAAAGTAGTTCCTTTATTTAAATCAGGCCGCAGAAGTAGTCTTGGAAACTATAGACCTATTTCTGTACTTCCGTCCTTAAGTAAAATTTTTGAAAAGATTATGCTCAACCAATTAGTAGACTATTTCAATATGCAAAAGTTTCTGGATGGTCGACAGTTTGGTCTCACGAAATTGAAATCCACTACTGACGCGGGTGCAACGCTTATAAGTTATATATTGAGGGCCTGGGAGGATTCGCATGATGCAATTGGTGTGTTTTGCGATCTGTCTAAGGCCTTTGATTGCGTTGACCATAGTACGCTTATTCTAAAATTAAAACATTATGGTATTTGTGGATCTTCTCTCGACCTTCTAGTCTCTCATTTAAAAGATCGTTGTCAGAAAGTTAGCATACAAGGGGTAACCTCTGCAGGATCCTTTGCACGAATTGGTGTCCCACAGGGCTCTATTCTGGGACCATTCTTGTTCTTAATATACATAAATGATCTGCCGCTAATGGTCAATAACTGTGCTGACATGGTGCTTTTTGCAGACGATACTTCAATTATATTTAAAGTAAAAAGGACAGATTCAGAGGTTGGGCACGTAAATAATACTTTAAACGAAATTTCTCATTGGTTTGCATTAAATAACTTAGTACTTAATACAGGTAAAACAAAATGTATGAGATTTATTTTGCCTAACGTGCCACAGATTGATAGTAGCATTAAGATCGAAGGGAATTTTGTAGGGTTAGTTGATAATACTGTATTTTTGGGTATCACACTAGATTCAAAATTACAATGGGGTCCTCAAATTAAACAATTGGCAAGCAAATTAAGTTCTGCTGCATTTGCAGTACGTAAGATTCGCCAGCTAACTGATATTGCCACTGCTAGGTTAGTCTACTTCGCCTACTTCCATAGCCTAATGTCTTATGGCATTCTGTTGTGGGGGACAGCAGCTGAGGTAGACACCATATTTTTATTACAAAAACGAGCAGTTCGAGCAATCTACAATATGAGACCTCGCGAATCCTTAAAGACCAAGTTCAAGGAGTACGGTATCTTAACTCTGCCCTCCCAATACATTCTAGACAATTTAATGTATGTCCGTAAGAACCTAGAAAAGCTAGATTTCGTAAAATACCGGCACAATCTAAATACTAGAAACTGTGACAAACTGGTTGTCCCACGTTTTAGACTTAGTAAAACCACTAACAGTTTTTTGGGAAATAGTGTTAGATTTTACAACAAAGTCCCAAAGGATATTACCGATTTGCCGGATTGTGAATTTAAGCGCCATGTCAAGCGGGTTTTGGTGTCAAAAGGCTATTATAGAGTGGATCAATATGTGAACGATGGTGATGTCTGGAATTGACTCATCTCTGTGCATCCATTAAAAACGTTTGTGAAATTTACTATTATATAGAATATATTATTATTCTAAATATTATATATATTTGTTAAAAAGATAAACCAGATCGAGTTTCTTGCCGGTTCTTCTCGATGACTGGGTTGTTTTCCGAACCGGTGGTAGTTTTGACGTTCATGAGTGCCTTCTTAGGGCCTAAATTGAATAAAGTGTTTTGAATTTTTGAATTTTGAATATGATGCTTAAATAAATAAATATAAATTTACATAATAATTAGTGTTAGTCACTGTGTTATGTTAAAGTTTAATTTTGTTACTAGTTATAAAATTGGTCAGAGTATAGACAAACTGAGAAAACACATACAAAAGCAAAGATTTCAAATAAGAAGGTTGAGGTATACTGTCAGGCAAACCTTCATACAAGGAATATACTAAATTAGGACAATTGAAAAAGATGTGTTCTAGAGTGCCTTCATCTAGTACACATTCACATATTGAGTTATTATTCATAAATTGAAATTGTTTGCAAAATATCTGTGTGTAAAAAAACATTTTTGAGCAGTGAGAATGAATGCTATTCAGAGTTGCTTGCATAAAAAACTTAAACCAGATGTTTAGCTAGAGACCCTTTAGATATGCTTTTGTAATAAAGTATTTTAAACAAGTGTTCAACTAGGCTTAAAGCGTTATGCACTGCTTAGTAAAACTTGTGTTAAACCCATGTTCATTTTTGTTTTTGTAATAAGACTGATAATTTTTAACTTACCAGCTATGTGAACCATAGTTTCCTTCATCAAAGGCACTCCCCTCACATAACCATACAGAACCACATCCCTATTGACTTTGGGATCTTTTCTTATGATTTCCTGGTTTGTAATATCTTCAAATCTGTCTGCTAGTATATAAGCATGAGTCATCCGCCAACTCAAAGGTCTAAATTTCATCACAGATATGAATCTAGACAGATTCTTTATTTCATTTCTCAAATATTCTCCATGTACAATACCTGAAAGGTAAAATAGTTTAGCACCAGAATACACCTCAGTCCAAAAGCGGTGTTTTAAAGTTTTCTTTGTCATTTTCAGTGTTTTAGCATTCTTAATCATATCTAGATGAGTTAAAACACCCATTATCTTGGGCATTCCATGCACTTGACATATGTTTAAAAATTCAAATATCTCCATTTCAAAACCAAAACTGGCATCGCACAAAAGCAAGACAAGATCTGCGCACTTAGCTATGTCAATCATAGAATTTATATCATTATTGCATTCTATTAGGGTTATACGGCGTTTCTTCGATGTAACGATGGTGATAGGTCCGTTAGTGCTCGTCACATTGGTTTTTATAAAACTTTTAATAAGGTTGTTAATCAGGGTTGTTTTGCCAACGCGCGGAGGTCCAACCACAGCAACTACTACTGGAGGCGGTTCTAACGATGTTTTATCCACTTGTGGGATATGCTGCTTCTTGGCGATAACATCTTCACGGCGTCTAAATTGTCTCTCGGCTCGGACGGCGTTTTGAATAGCAAAAGCTTTTGGGTTTCGCTGTCGGGCACTTAGGTTAGACTGGTCAATTTTGTTTTTATTCTTTTTCTTCTCCGCTTTACGGCCGGCATGTTTCGCACGGTGAGCCTTTTTTTTGTCAAAGGCAGTTTCATCTGCCATAACGGTTCACGTTACAGAAATATGGCAAACTAAAAACATTTACAAAATGATCCGTTCACGTGCGTTGAACATTTTTGACAGCTAAGATCACAAACTAGGACTGTTGATAAAATATCGATACTTTATTAAATATTGAAATAATCAACTGATATTTTTTTGGTCGATAAATAATTGTTTGATATTAAAGTATGGATATCGGTGGTCGATATTTTTTATTATATACGGCTTCATCTTCTTACCCTCATCCCACGTAAGTTGAGTCGATTCAACATGTTTTCCTTTTCCAGTGGACTGTTATACATCATCTCAGAATTCAGACCTTTTATGCACATATTGTTTTTCACACACTTTCTCCATACCTTTTTCAGTCTCCTCTACTCTTATATCTGGCCACTTTCATACTTGAACCTATTCTAGTTATATGTCTTTCATCTCTCTTTATGACATGCCCGTATTGTGCTAACCTATACTCTACTAACCAACTACTCAACTTCTTCGTCACTGGTGATATTTTCAAACTTCATCTGATTTATTCATTTTTATTCTATCGATTCTAATTACACCACACATCTTACCAATCGCACCTGTCCCGCGTGCAGTTTTCTCTCATCCGTTTCTTTCGTAATCCATCAATCAGATGCATACAACATGACTGTTCTTATAATAGTTTTGTACAACTTTTCCTTGAGTTTCAAGGACATCCATGGATCGCAAGATACCCCAAACATTTTTGGCCATTTCGTGCATCCTGCATTTATCCTATTCCTCACGTCATTGTCAACTCTGCCATCGTTTTCCATCACTGAACCGAGGTACCG
This sequence comes from Antheraea yamamai, assembly GCA_036509395.1. Taxonomy (NCBI): domain Eukaryota; kingdom Metazoa; phylum Arthropoda; class Insecta; order Lepidoptera; family Saturniidae; genus Antheraea; species Antheraea yamamai. The sequence goes on from AP028446.1 coordinate 20,240,024, forward strand.
GGATTTGGAGCAGGCTGGTAATAGTAATCGTAGTAGTGAAACACCTGAATATATAAAGTAACAAGTATTTTTTAAAACTCTTACTGAAAATATTCATCATCGTCATCCTCAGCCTGTAAGAAACCCACTGCAGGGTCATAGGTCTCTTCCCAAAGGAAGATATGCGCTAATCACCACGTCAACCCATGACGTATTAACGATTTCAAACGCTGAGAAATCCACAGTTGTATGTTTTCCCACATATAAAGTACTACAAGAACATTTCTCAGGTTCAGGTTTCCCTACGATCTTTTCTTTCACCGTCAGCCGATAGTTTTACCAATTTAAATTACGTAAATGTACGCGAATTTTGAAAAATTAGTTTGTACATGCCAGGGTTCGACCCCGCGGAGATCGAAATGATATGCCCCCGGTCAACCTATTACACCGCCACGACTTAAAAACCGGTGGACTGAAAAATATTGGTACACATAATTATCTTATTTAGATAAAACATCAGTGATGACAATTAAAATCAATATGATTGAATAACACTTGTCCAAGTGCCCCTCAAAACCGTAATATAAAATTTTAAAACATTTATGGCTTACATTATCTATCAAATATACTGGATAAAAAACTGTAAATCACTGTTAAGCTGAATTACAATTGTTTTTAATATAGCCTATATATATCGAAATATCGATATTTTTTTTCGATATAACGATCGCTAATATATTCAAAATATCACAAACTACTTATAGAATACTAGGTAAAGACTAAATCGCTATAGATGTTCGATTTTTTTTAAATACCTATCCGTTTTAAGTTGCATATACACTTTAATAAGGATGTTTAATTTTAAAAATAACTACATTTAATATTATTTACGGGAATGTACAGCTGAAAAGCAGATAACACATCTGTATTTGCTTAGTCAGTTGGACGCAAACATTTTGCTATTTAGGCTAGCAAACATTGTGATTCTATGTTACATTTATAGAGTGAGAGTCGTCTGTTTTATAAAAGCAAAAAACGATAAAAAATTAAAATTTGTAATTATGTTTTCTTTTTGGGTGTATACTCAACATGTCGCTGTTCAGAAGTAAATTTTATCTCTATATTTTAAAAAACCAGGGTATGTCAATATTGTCAACTCAAATGTCATTTCGAAATAGGTAGTACACTGCGAATGAACAATTTTTGTGCAAAAAAGGTCATTATTTGGATGATGAAAGCAAAAAACAAGGCAACTAACGATAGTTCGCGAGTGGCAGACATCGTAGTGTATTGAACAAACTGTATTTAAAATGTCGACTTCAGAAGTGGAAATCCGGAATATAAACATGACTATGTTAGTATTATTGACGTTTTTAAACCAAATGTAGAAAGATCGCTGAATTGTATTCATCCTAACATGTTGATACAATTGTTTATGTTGTGGTAACAATATTTATTTTCTTTAAACTGGTTATTAAGGTCATTGATCTATAAAATAGCTGAGCAATAGTGCTCATGTTCATTGCGGAACAAAGTACAACAAGAGTAATCGTTATAGCTTCAATAAATCTAAGTAGTTAAAATGAACCCAATAGAAAACATATGATTGTTAATTAAATATTTAAATTATGTGAAATTTTAATTTCTGTAATTAAAATTAAAAGAGAGTTGAAAGTTATTGTAATGTAACATTTATTTGTTAAGATTTAACAAAGCTAGCATAATTGGAAGAAAATAACAAGCAACATTGTTTTAACTTTCGTGTATATGCCTATTATATTATTATAAAAAGGTAATGGTTTTGAATATGCCTGTAAGAACATAACTCGGGGACTACTTTTGCAATTGAAAATTATTTTGCTAATATGCAGCTACATTATCCCTGTATGCAAAAGTATATAACAATATATTTATTAAAAATACTATATACATAATGCAATTCTATTTAATATATAATTTGGCAGTATTTTGAAAACTTTAACTGCTCTGTTTCAATATAATTCTTATTACTTGGCCTTCATTACTTTTGTTAAGAGATTGTTATTAAAAGATGAATCATTATTTTTTGTATTCATTTTGAGATTGCAGGTTTTTATATATTCATAAAATTGTTTGTCCTTTTCGTCTCTTTTTTTAAATTATAAATTAATTGAAATTCTGTTGCATACATAATTCTCCAATTGTACACTTCTAAGTGGAAATACCACATTGTGATGAGTTTTCTGAATCAGTTTTACTGAGTAATAAATATTGGTAACCTCTTTGTTATTTACTTTCCAAAAAAGAGCATTTATTTTTATAATAATTATAATTTCTAAAAGTATTTTTAATAATTCTAGTCTTTATATATAAAAATCAATGTATGTTTGTCCTCTATGCATGCCAAAACTACTGAACAGATTGTGATAATAATTTAGTAACATGTTCTGTGGATGCCCGGGTTGTTTCCTGGCCCAAAAAAGTTATATATGTATATATAAATGTTATTTTAATCAACAAAATTGTTTGCATTCAACAGAGAAAGGGCTTTTTCTTCTTATCGAAACTTGCATTACATTTGATATTGTTTTTCATGTTTGGCATATTTCACTGAAACATCAGTTACCACAATTAATCAACTCCATTTGTATCAATGTTATTGTTTAGGAATCTATATAGTTCTGGCATGGATACGAGGACGTAGTGTGATCCAGGGTAATGAAGCTGTTGCTCTTATCGCTAAAGAAGCTATCCAGACTGGATATTTTGATCACTATAAAACTTATGCTCAGAATTTATCCTCCCCAAACAAGACTGATTTCTTTCCATTATGGAACTACCTTACTAACAGTGTAGACTACTTTTTTGTGGTATATATATATATTTTCAATAATTGATCACAGTAAATGTAATTAAAATTAATCAAAGTCTATAATATGGCATGCGTTGTTGGAATGATTTGGAATGAAGTAATAAAATCCATAGCAAAATTCGTTACTGTTAGCTTTACAAAAAAATACAACACACATATATCTAAGTTTAATATCTCAGCCAAGTAGATGGTTTATGTTTATGTGAAAAAGAAAATAAAGGTTACAATTACTAATTACAAATTACTAAGTTATTAGATACAGCTTTCATGTATACTTTACAAATTCTTATTAGAACAAAGAGCTAATTCAAAATGAAAATTTCATGGAGATAAAGTTTACTTTTTACAACATGTTAATTGATGGAGTTGGTTAGAACATAAAAACTACAAAATTATTGTGTTGTTGCGAGAATAGTAAATGGGGCACGAAATTGAGGGTCAAAGAAGCAACACAGGGGATACTGGCAAGATATTTCTTGCAAATATTTATAGGATAGTTTGGATTCACAATTGGACCCGGTAGGTGTCCCTACAATCGGGTTCTGATGTTTCTTAAGATTTTTTGTGTTTGGAAATAAAATTGGAACAGGTAATAACCGATTTGGCGCAGACGAAGTTGCGCGTATCAGCTAGTGTCTTATAAATTAAGGAATTATACGACTTTCCCATGTACAAAAATTTATCAAAATCGGTTACACTTTTTTGGAATAATATCCGGACAAACAAAGAAATTTATTACGCCAGAATCATGATCTTTATAGTGTGAGTGGCCTTTATAATAGCATCTATAATATTTTGTAGTCCGGTGAAGCTGTTAACACCTTGCTTGGTAAATAGCGTAGTCAGTTCGAAGGAAAAAAAAAAAAGCATCTATAATAAAAAAAATTAAAAGATTTGTAATGTATAGATAATGTACAGATAGAACTCTAGATTTATTCATATAGATTTTGATGAAAGAATAGATAAGATGGAAAATAATGACTTAGACTTGTAATAAAAATAGGTTTTAATTATAGTCCCATCTCTTTTTTATTATGTAATCACTCACACTTCTAATGTTAACTGAGTATCATATTCTCAAGTCTACCAGCTAACCAAATTGCCTTAGCTTCACAAATCAAGAAATAGGGAACTACCTACTAAAGATAATAATGTTTTTGCATTTAATTGTAGGCGAAAATCAGTGGAGAATCTGGTGATACCTTCACAAGATGCCATTGGACAGAGCATAAGTCAAGCTATTACATTCTCCGGAGTCATCACTCAGAGTGCCAACCAGATTGTACATGAAAACAAGTGAGTTGTTTTGTGGTTATTACGCATTTTCAATTATGATACATTGGTTACATTTAAACAAATGACTTGAATGAATTTACTGGTTCTGTAGATGATCTACCAACACTAATGCTGTGTCAGTATATTAAGTTAACACTGAGAAATTTATTGTTATGAAAATGTTTTTATGGTATCAGGCTGTGGACACTCCGGTACAGGACATTGTGGATTACAATTTAAAAATGGCTATGAAAGATAAGATTGAAGGCTCCATAAAGAAAATAATCTCAATGAAAAATATGTAATTAACATAACGTAGCAAATGTATAATACTTAATTAGAATAATTACAGTAGTTGCACACATTTTAAACGATTTTTGACAAGACTAATAAAATTAAGGACAGCAGAAAAAAGGTGCAGACCAAGAGTTTGCAGAAAAAAAAATGTTTTATGTTATGTATTGCTATGCATGAAGTAGTTTCATTACATTATACATTTAACCAATTACGGTGTTATTACAAAAAAGTTAAATATGTATTGAACCCTGGCTTTAAAAAGGTCTCATATTAAATGCAACGCGGTCGCTGACTGTTCGCCATCTTGTTCTTTTGTCTCGCTTTGGTTACGTTAGGTTAGACTTGTAAAAAAAGATAACACGAACTTGCCTCGGGCGAGCGCGGTGCATTTATAAGGAAACTTTTTTAAACCAAGTATTTAATACGTATTTAACTTTTTTGTAATAACACTGTATAAGTCTTATGAAGATATCTATGAATATTTAAACACTACCATTGGTCCCGAAAAGAGCACGGTCATAAATGTTGTGGTAATAGCGTTACATTACGGTCAAGTACAACATTGGATTTTACACTGAGTTCTAGACTTTGTGCAGACTGCAGTATATTTTTACTGGAACTTGGGACCTTTAATTGATACATTGATTGTTAAAGCAACTTGTTATAAAAAAAACAGTATGTTTATCAGTGTGTACATGTGGAGAAAGTGGTACTTCTTTGGCTTATATGTATTAAATCACTACATATTATAAAAGAAAGTTCGCTGTCACGTCTACCTGTCTGTTCACGATAAACTCACAAACTAAGAAATGGATTTTCATGCAGTTATCACGAATACATAAAGTGATTCGTGAGGAAGTTATATAATTTTTCAAGATTATTTTTATTATTAGGGCGGAACAACATCCACCGGCCCGCTAGTTATGTATATGTGAGAATGGCTTATAAACTGTATACTATACAAATTCCCATAGTATAAATACGTAACTATACATTTACTTATTTTGGTATACTACTAGGCCCAAACAGACACTTATAAATGCCTACACATACATACCTACAACGCGTAACGTACTTTGTCTCTTCCATTTCATACGAATTGTCACATCAAATAAAATGACTTCCAAGATAAATTTACATACAAAAATAAAGAACCTTTCGATGTCAAGTCATCATCTTTGTTTAATAATTACAATTAATTGGATATTCCTTTGTTGTAGTTTGATGTCTTTGTTGTCCTCAGTAATAATCTAGTAATACAATAATATGTTCTATCATAAAAGAATAATTACTGTAGTATAAAATCTTGCTTCTACTACATATACGTAATCAACATTCACGTGCCGACCTTCTGTGCAAATTGTAAGTAACGTAATAATACGCAAGATAATTTAATTCTACAACTTCTTTAGCCTATAAAGTTAAATGTAACACTTTTTGTTGTTACCCTATAGATGCGACGATTTCTTTTTAAAATACGTATTTAAGTGAATTTAGTTACTGAATTTTTAAATATAATTCTGTTTATTTTTTAAATTCCATTGTATTTAGTTTCGAAATTTTATTTTGGTTGTCGAAACTTAACATTTTACTAAGTTATATTTAAAAACGGCGGGTTTTTTGGTGGGATCTTCGTCTGTTATGTAGTGACTTTTATATGTTGTTAATAATCTTGTGTTATTTCACCCTATATTTTGTAATATTGGTAGCATTTTACCTAATATAGTTCGGTTATTGTGCACAAATAAAGTGGATGGAAATGAATACCGCAGGGTATGAATTCTGAGATACCAGAAAAAGTCCCTTGAAAATTCTAACAAGAGGGCCACCATCTTGTTATAACATGAAATTATCGCAGGACACTTGTAATATTAGTACGTACTCGATAATGGCTGTAATAATTGGTAAGTAGGTTGCCTAAAAATATAAAATAAAACACGGCGTGATTTAAATGTTGAATGACACATATCAGTAACGCGATTGTAATCTATGGAAATTCGTAATAACTTTTTAATTTACAACAATAAGTGCTTATCATTTCGCTTGTATGAACGGTGATACACGTTATCTATCAGTTGGCATCGTGGATGGTGTAAGTGTAGTGGTCGCAGTTTCAGTAATGAAGACCGAGATACAGACATACCAAGTGCAGTTCACGCAGTTGAACGACACTGCGAAGGTGTTTCTCCTGAGGTTTGTCTACTAAACCTTAAATAACCTTTTAAATTGGTTTATCACTCTATATTTTAGTGACATGTATTTAAATTAGATTATATTAGAGTTGTTAAATAATGTTGCGTCCGCTTTTACGTATGTGCAATTCGACGAATAATATTTCGCAATACACTAAGTATACTTATCAGATCAACTGTTAATGAAGCTACATTTTACCTTCGGTTCGGAGTTAACAATGTTGATACTCAAAGCCTAAGTTATATCTAACTTTGGCTAAAAGCCTTTTTATATATAATTTTTTTATAATAAAAAAATAACTGAGTGATCTAAATTGCCTACATCCAGTATGACATTTTAATACAAGTCATGAGAAAATTAGCAATGACTAATAATACTATACAATTATTTACGCATTTGGTGATGAGAATTATTTCTTTGTCTGATAAACAATAGATTTAATGTAAGACTGTTCTAAATAACGGAATTGAATGGTCTTCTTACTTTTGCTTTATTTTCGTGTTTATTATGTTGTTGAGATCTTTGCATAAAGTCTTGTTTGGATTTAAAAGAATAGACGTGCTACATATTTCTAGTTTTTTCTCTATTTCATCGTAGCATTACTTTTCTTTTGTTTTTCTACTATTTTTATCATTATTTATTTTGGCTTTAGTACAAATATTAGAGCTAATTCGTTTAGCTTTATTGATCTGTATGTTTCACCTTTGTAAAGAATAGTAAAACAAAATCATCGATATAGTAATCATGGACGGTTAGTAAACGATATATATCTTCATATAAGAAGATATATTTCTATTTGTGGAGATTATAGGATGTTTTAACGGTTGTCTTGTTTTTATGTTTTTTTTTTCGTATATTCAAATTGTTCATTCATGTTAAGTAAGAAAACAGAATCGGATGATTTGTCGGTGTTAGAGTAATCTTAAATTAAATTAGTCTTTTGCATTATACAATTGAACATAACGGATCAAAATCTATTTTATACTAGCTGTGCCCGCGATTCTGTCCGCGTGGAACCTAATGTAAAAAAACAGTGACTAATAAAATCATCTGAATGTATTAAAACCATTTAGTTTCTCTCGTACATAATTCGTGTCGTCATTAAAATTTCAATAACTTTTGATAGTGTTAACCGAATTTAATAAAACCAAGATTAAGGGCCAGCGCGCACTTGCGGTGCGAAATAAAAATCGCACCGGAAAAAAATCCGCAATGGATGGTCCGCGCCCTGCGATAGAATTTCCGGATAGTTTAAGAGGCAGTAAATGCCAGATCTCTGTTATTCTATATTGATATATTACATTATTTTCTAATGCAAATAACACAAATAAATATGTCTCTCATGATGATGATTTATCAAAACTGAATTACATTTATTTTATAAACTGCGCAAGCAATAAAACGTGAAACGTGTATTTGTGGTATAATATATTTAATGAGTAACCGAAAAGTAGTATGTAATGCAAAAGACCTAACCCATCTATCTCACTTCCATCTACTTGTATATATATTGCCTTGCGCTCGCGCCTATAGCTACACTATATATTTGTCTGGCGAGGGGTTAGAACCGTCGAAACTGTCTGGTTACAGAGGAAACATCTAATAGTTACTAATAGTTATTCAAAAAAAATATAGGTCTAAAAAACGTACGCTATAGTATTTGATAGATTTTAGTTGATATTTTATAGTCCTTTGCTACCTATGTTACCTGCCAAAGCCACGATAACCTAAATTCCATACTAACTCATCGTTTCTACCTGTATCAGAAGCATGCGCCGAAAAACTCAGTTTTTATAAAATAAAGAAAGCCTGACGGCACTCACGGGTTCTTGGTCTACAACTTTTACCCCTCGTATTTACTTTTAGAACTAGTAACCCGACCTGGCTTCGCAAATATAAAAAATAATTATTACTGAATGATTCTTAATAGAGACATTAAATACTTTTTGTGCGTATTTTTTTAGATGCATAATTCCGTAGTACTTTTTTATTTTTTATTGTGGTAATCAATCTTTTAGTAAATTATTACGACCATTGTTGAGTACCTTACAATTACAAGTTTCTTGCTATCATTTCTATGAACTAACAAGATAGTGGCCGTCTTGTTCGGGCAGTTCGCAGTTCGATATATAATTTGTTCATGTTTCTGTGTATTTCTATGACGGAGTTAGTGTCAAAGAAATCTCATCAGCAAATGTAGTATGTATTATTATTTATCTAGATAGCTAACAGTTCTTCTTGCACTTTAATTAAAATATATAACATGAAAACATAGCCTATAAACTTTAAGAGATAATCGTGCTTTTTACTAGTGCAGTGGCTTCCAAAGTTGACTGTGTCGAGGCTCACCTAGCAGAAACTTCCAAATATGAAACGCAACTTCTGGTTTTCATAAAGATAAAGAGGGCATAACTATATTAATTAACTAGCTGTTCCCGCAGCTCCGCACGCGTTTTCTTTATTCGTATTAAAGAATTATAAAATCGTGAGACTATGTACAATTATAGAAATGCTCTTTAAAAGCAATTGTAAGTACAACACGCACGCTACTTACAGTAACATGTAACGTGTACATCAGATATATAAATACTAACAGCGTGCCAAATGAGGTTTGTCATCAGCAACATATTTGGAACCTTAACCCACCATATAACTACTGTGAGTGCTCATTTACACTGTATAAGGAACTAATGAAATAATAACTTAAAATATTATTATAAAGATTTACATTACATTTAATATACATCGCCATTATAATTAATATTTTGTGGCTATACAAAAAATAAACGCTTGTCTGTTCCGCAAGAAATTGTATTATGGAACTCTTTACGTATTACGTTTATAATGTAAGATCTTATTAGGAAGACCTCTATATCATTAAAGCTATTAATAATTATAATGTCGAACTGTAAACAATAAGCTGATAATTATTTATCTAATTAAAAATAAAAAATCAGTTGAAATCTTGCTAAATTTCATGCAGACAAAGTCGCGGGTAACAGCTAGTCTAAAATAGAATAACCTCAATTACTTTTTATAAGGTCCGCTATCTGCCAGTAAGAGTCTCGTGAAGACCGGTCTAACCGTTTTGGAGATAGCACTGCGGGCGAAGCCACGGTTAACAGCTAGTATAAACTAAAATTGCTTGAATTACTTTTTATAAAGTCAACTATCTGCCAGTGAAAATCTTGTGAAGATCGGTCGAACCGTTTTGAAGATAGCACTGCGGGCGAAGCCACGGTTAACAGCTAGTATAAACTAAAATTGCTTGAATTACTTTTTATAAGGATAGATATTTGTCAATGAAAGTTTCGTGAAGATCGGTGTAACCGTTTTGAAGATAGTACTGCGGGCGAAGCCACGATTAACAGCTAAAATTTTAAAAATTACATTTTTGTTATCAGTATCGTGTATACTTTCGTACTCAATCAGTAAAAAAAAATATTTTGATATTACACACAGACACTTTATTTTTATTATATGTATAAATATACATGAGGATCTGTTCAAACAAGAATAAAAAACAGGGTGGTCGTAAAGACACATGATAGAAGTGAAACATCTATATTACAAGGAAACATTTTTATTAAAAACAAAACAACAAAAAACCAATGCCACGTGGTGTTTTCAGTCGGTCACCCATCCAAGTATTGTTCGCGTCCAACGTTGCTTAACTTCGGTGTTTTGTTTTATATCATTGGAGGCAAACGAATAGGTGGGTCACCTGATGTTAGGTGATGACCGCCGTCCATGGACACTAGCAACACCAAGGGAGTCTCAACCAGCCTTTGGTGGGTGTGATGGGAGGTTCACTTTAAAAATCATATTCTAATATAACGTCTCTTAAAATCTGTTGAGATTGTGGTCAAAAATACATCTTAAACACAATATAAACGGTTAGCAAATACCCTAATAAGAGATTTTTTACTGCGTTATTAAACAACTCAAAACGTTTCTCAACATTGTCATTTCAGCTGCTTATCAATGGGGTCAGAATGCAATGAAGGTCGCCACCGTAGTCCGACTCTATTCGTTAATTCGAACTGATTTTACTTTCTATAGTTCTTATAATATAACTCTCGACACTATGACTTATCACTCGGCTAACAGCTTGTAAGATCACGTGGAAACTTTTTCTGAAGCGAGACGGAACTGCTATTCAGTGATGTAATTTGTGTTGGCTAACTTATATTATTTGTCGTTTATAACTGAAAGGTTCTTATACAGTTGGGTCTATTTCAATGGTGGATCAAGTTTGATGATTTTAAATTATTTAATTAAGTACAAGCAAACGTCCGCGACTTTGCCCGTATTAATTCATAATATAAAATTTAATAAGAATAGAACATACCTTAGCGCTGAGTAATGGCGAGTTATAGTAAAATGGAAAGCATAAAATCATTTTCTCTGTGAAAAGGTTTTTAGTGTAAAAGCCGGTGAATGCCAGACTTTCCTTATCTTATAAAAGTTGCGAGTTTCTCAAGGGACAATATTAAGTGTCTGGCAATGGATTATACTATGATTTGTAATATTATTCCAAAGAAAATATAAGAATACGCTTTATTTTTATATTTAGATTTTTTAAATTCTTTTACCAATAGAAAGCCACGTTATTTGTCACCAGGGCACTCACACACACAAAAATACTAAGGGCAATAGGAGCGGAGCAACAATAAAAAATGTTTTAAAATCGGGGTATTTTTTCCTTTTGAGTGCTTCCGCTGCGTCTTGCCCAAGATAACTAACTATCCCACGCGTGCGAAGTCGCGGGCAGAAGTTATTAACTAATTATATTATCTATAATCTATACTAATATTATAAAGAGGTAAAGTTTGTGAGGTTGTAGGGGGTAATATCTGGGGAGTCGGAGAAAAATGGTCGAACGAAAACGTTTCTTACGAACGCTGCCTTAATTATGAGATATATATGATTGAGTTCTAGAGAAAAGTTGTAGCTTGATAATGCCTATTACCGCCCAACGAAGTGGGCACGGGTCGGCTAGTTATTAATAAATTTAAGTTATTATTTTATATACCTTTGCTACCGGTTACCTGCTAAAGCCACGATGGTCTAAATTTCATAGAAGCCCATGGTTTCTACCTGTCTTGGAAGCATTCGCTGAGGAAATCAACTTTTATGAAATAAGGAAAGTCTGGCATTCATGGACTCTTGCTCTATTAGGTGTTCCAACATTTATTGACCGACTAAACAGTTTTGTAGTTTTTACAGCCAAGATACAATAACATTTTGTTTTTATATATAATTAGCTTCTGTCCGCGACTTTGTCCGCGTGAAATAGCTACTTTGGAATGTAGCTAATACGCAGCGGAAGCTCTAAAAAAACGATTTTGAAACATTCTTAATTCATGGTCCGCTCCCACTGGTCTTAGCGTATGATATATAGCTAATAGCTTTCCTCGATAAATGAGCTATCTAACACTGAAGGAAATTTTCGAATCGGACCAGTAGTTTCTGAGATTAGCGCGTTCAACCTAATAATAGTTAAATATTACTACTCCTATCGTACTTAAGTCGAGCCGTCATTCAAATTACAATAACTTATGATAGAGTAGACCGATTTTAATGAAACGAAGATTAATGCCGGGTTTCTGAGGTACTTTTAACTGAAGTTTATCTATTCAATAGCGTTATCGGTTCGATAATTTGTCAAATTGCTTTTTGAACACACAATGATATACGATAAATGTCAGTAAAACTCAACGAGCCATTTGACAGTTTATCTTATGGATAACTTTCTTGAGTCAATAGCTACTAGTAGTTTAACCGAGTGTCTCAGAAACCAGGCATTAGTCATATTCTCGAATATAATAAACATTGAGTCAATAATTATTGATAGTTTAACCGAGTACATCAGAAACCGGGCATTACTTACTCCCGAAGGAAGATATGCTCTATGATTTTCTTGCTGAGGTTTTATTGTGAACCCACTGCTTTAGCAGTGATGAGTGTTCAAACAAACAGACAGACGGACATTTCTAAAAATGATTGAAATGTATTTTATTACTCATTCCTAGACACCTGCAATAATTTTTTTCAAGAAAATGTACATACACTTTAGATTTACATTCTTATTATATGAATAGATATCTTCCTGAGAAAAAAAACCTATAAAATTTCACGTATTGGTATCAACAGCGATCGTCGAATGATAAATATGTATTGGCAGTCTTCACTGTTAAATAATCCGGTCACAACCTAAATGCAGATATGCTGCCAGATCTTTAAATATGACAGTAGTAAGTGAATCCCATTCCAAATCCCGTTATTAACAATTTTGATATAGATATTGATACACGTGATTCATCTTGGGAGTTTTTCGGAATTTGCGTACATTTATTAATTTAAAATGTGAGGAAACGATGAAACCTAAACCTGAGAAATGTTCTTGTAGTACTACTGTATGTGGAAAAACATAGAACTATGGATTACTCAGATTTTGTAATCAAAATAAAAAATACTCTATTAAATTTAAGCGCTGATAAGGCACTTATGAACGTCAATGCTACCACCGGTTCGGACAAACAACAAAGTCATCGAGTAGAACCGGCAAGAAACTCGATCGGGTTCATTTTTTTTTAACATAAGTATATATATTTTCATTATATTACACGTGTTACAACCGTTTTTAGTGGATGTACTGAGAGGAGTCAATTTCATATTGTCAATACGTCGTGGGCTCCGCGTAGTGATCATGCCCATACCTTTCTTTAGGAAAAAGCCTATGGCCCTGCAGTGGGTCGGTTACAAGCTGATGTTGATAATGATCTTGCCTTGTGGCCACATTGTTCAATTACTCCTACAAGTTTTTTATCTCTGGTGTCTTTTTCATTCTTCCTCCGGTATACTTATATCTATTTTTTTAGTAATCTAATCTAGTAATTTTATAGTCACACGACACATGCTTCTTAAAGTTTGAATTTCTGCCACATACAGTCTTCTCTTTTGATTCCCAATACTCAAATCCATACATTATGACAGGCGTTATAATATTTTTAAATCTGTATACGTTTTCTTTATTTCAGAAGCGTGTCCCGTTCCCCGTCTCCATCGCTTCGTAGTGCTGAATACGCTTCGGACAACATAGACAATGATAAGGTATATTTTAAAGTAAATTATGCAAAAATTCAAATTGAGGAATATAAGATAAGATAAGAGTATGAATTCTGAGGCGCCACAAAAATGCCCTGGAAAGTTGTAACAAGGGAGCCACCATCTTTTTAGAACATTGAAATTATGACAAGACATTTGTAATGGCAGTAATAATCTAGCAGATTGATTGCCAAATACAAACAAGATTTAGAAAAAAGACAAGAAACTTCTTTGTACGACCTTCTCCATTTCTTTTCAGAGTCGTAGAATGTATAGATCTATTTAAGAGATTCTTAAGAATTGTAAAGGTAATACTGTCGGGCTAACTTCTGTTTATTGTATTCTGTCAGTAATATTTACTTTTTAATTTGTAATGATTAATTATCTATTTCAAAGACACAAATCGAGATTATGGATGCAATGTGCATTCTTCTTGGCCAAAATCAATAAACTTTATTAAATTTAGGCACCTATAAGGCGCTTAGGAACCTCAAAACTACCATGCAGTGGTTCGGAAAACAACTCAGTAATCGCGAAGAACCGGCAAGAAACTCGATCGGGTTTATCTTTATATATATATATACATATATACAAATTACAGTACATACCACGATACAATCGTTTTTAGTGGATATACAGAGAGGAGACAAATTGCAGACATCACCATCGTTCACATATTGATCCACTCTATAATAGTCTTTTGACACCAAAACCCACTTGACATAGCGCTTAAACTTACGATCCGGTAAACAGGTTACCTGTGCTTTGGGACTTTGTTGTAAAATCTATTACCTAAAAAACTATTACTGGTTTTACTAAGTCTGAAACATGGGAACACCAGTTTGTTACAGTTTTTAGTATATAAAATGCAGTTTTTCAAAGTTTTTACGGACGTGCATTAAATTATCAAGATTGTATTGAGAGGGTAGAGTTAAGAAACCGAATTCCTAAAACTTAGTCTTTGATTCGCAAGGTCCTATATTATATATTGCTCGAACTTCCCGTTTTTGTAATAAAAATATGGTGTCTACCTCAGCTGCAAGTCATTCTCAACATGGACTGTTAAGAGGATTTGATATTATGTAAACAAAGGCAGCACTGTTATTACTCTCTTAAAGCTTGTTATTGCTTTGTTCTTGGGATACATAATTGACAGGCAGACTTATATGTTTATTAACAGCCGTCCGCGACTCCACCTCCGTCCTTGTGTCTTTATAAATGATTGTACAATACATTATCTTCGTGTTTAAGGTTTACGGTTTAAGTAACGCGCTCCGAGATACCTCTTTGATGGCATGATTTTGTCGAACTTACCTGGCGTTTATCGTTATATGCTAGCCAGTTTAATAGCCTATATGTTATTCCGATGTAAGTAATGCAAATATAAGTTTCAGCAAAATTTGTTGAATAGGTTTTGCGTGAGAAAGTTTTTTTTTTAACTGACTGAGCTATTGCCCTAGCAAGACCGTAACAGCTTCACCGGACTACGCGTGAGAAAGTAACAAAAACAATCATGCTTATAATATTTTAGCTAACTTGGATATATATGTGTAGTGATAAATAATGCACTTGGTTATTTTAATATACTTATTTGATTTGACCTAATAATGATCCGGACGAGACACAATATTAATAGGATTGTTTACTTTTTATAATTGATATCAATCTAATGTTGATATTTTAATATAGATATTTATGTTACCGGCGAAATACACGACCTCATGAGAACGTATATTAAAAAAAAGTTTTTGCAAATCAATTTTATTTTGAGATAAAATTAATTATACATGAAATAAGCAAATTCTGAATAAAATATTGTAGATACAATGTTTAATATGATTATCCTGCACACGCGCGTGTCCAATGTCCGGTGTTTCGCATCACGGACTCGATTACTGCCGAAGGTCGTTACACTAAATACACGGCACATACATTATATAAAGAAGGCATTTTGGTAATGATCATTGCGTCACCTAGTAATCTATATAAAGTCTCATGCTATTGTGTGAACCAGAGAACGTAAGTTAATGTATTAAAAAAGACAGAGCACAACTTACCGCCTAAGAGATGATACACTAAACTTAGGATGGGACTGATTCCCAAGTACTGCTGCCGGAACATGTTCGGTGACTGAACCTCGAGTAACGAATATTTTTTTTATTTTCGAGGTCTATTTAAGGCAATAGGCAGGCTGACGGGACTTCATAGCTTCACCAGACTACTAACGCGAAAGCATAAAGCAAAGGCGACAAGTTCAAGGGTGCCAAAGTGGCTACAACTTGGCTTGGCCGAGTTAGGAATAGTAGTTGGTCTCTAACTACCGTTTTATCGCGATGTTTTCCCACGCCTGAAATCTCAGGCTCATTGTAGATATAGGGGTGAGGAGCAACTCCTTACTTTATATGTTTTTCAGATGCCAGTTTGAAGGAATAACGTTATTTGTTAGGTCACAGTTATTTTATTTAATATGTTACAATGGTGATCTTGTGCAACCTAATTCAGTGCTTGAATGGGGCTGTTTATCTAAGTATGTTATAAACATAATTATAATTCAGATGTGCTGATGCCCACATAGTAGGTAGAGCGCCACGCAATGCTACGTGCATGCAATGCTACGTACAGTAGGATTATGAGTCTCCAAACATGCACCACTGAGCAATCATCACTTCCAAAACCGTTCTATTTGAATATTTTGTTGTAACCTGGTTGTATCATATGATTACAGACAAGCGACACATCGTTGAACTTGCTGTCGCAGACGGGTGGTAGCGACAGCGGCTCTGTGTCGAGCGGTGACGTTCCCACAGTTATCGGCCCTACGCCTTCCAAAACTGACAACCCAAAAGTTAGTTATACATAGTCACTACTTTTTAATATATAAAAATCCATTGTCATTACGTTTGTCCACGATGAACTCCAAAACTACTCAACCGATCTTTATGAAACGTTGCCATTTATGTATAATTTGATCCAACTTGGGAGATAGGATAATTTATATTTCGATTAATGGCCTCAAAAATTTTAAAAAATTTAAAAAATCTCTGGAAAGTTCTAACAAGAGGGCCACGATCTTATTAGAATATTGAAAAGATCACAAGACACTTGTAATATTATTACCTACTCGACAATGACGGTAATAATCTACGAAAAGATTGGTTGCCAAAAATAAAATTGACAAAAAAATGTTTATGAGCATAAAGTAAAACTTTTGGTGACTGAAAAATTTCTTCAAGTTTTTACTAATAGTAAAAACTCATACTATGACCTCAATTTTCACGGTTATATTAAGGTAATTTAAAAGTTTATATAAGGTTATATTGTCAAGGTCAATTTCAAAATGAATTCGTGTACAGGGGACATCGTCTAATCCGAACCCGAAAGGTGTCGAGGGTGGTGGAACGGTACGGGCTAAGAAGAAGAGTTGGTACAACGCACTCTACCCCACGTACAAGAGCAAATCTGATGACTTCAAGAGAATATTTAAAGATTTACCTGACGATGAGAGGCTTATTGTCGGTATGTTGCATCTGCAATATCAATACTTTTATTATTAATGCACATAAGACGACTTTTCATTCACTGTGATGGTGTTTAAAAACAATTTTAAATGGTAACGTCACCAAATATTTGCTAGTTAACACATTCCGTATCAAGCCATTTTTGCCTGACAGATCATTTGATATTTTCATAAAAAATAGATGTATTCTCAACCTTAATTTTTTCGAACTGTCTACGCTATTGGCCTGGCCGGCCATCACAGTTTCATCGGATTACATCTCGTATTATCATACAATATTACGTAACAACATCATACATAACATGACATAAGTAGTTATTTCGTCTTCAATAATAATCAAATCGTGTACCACTTGTGTTACATGTGCCCTAAAGTTCAAGTTTAACGTGTACTACCGGTGGTACATGTGCCCTAAAGTTTAACTTTAACGTGTACTACCGGTGGTACATGTGCGCTAAAGTTTAACTTTAAGTGTACTACCGGTGGTACATGTGCCCTAAACTTTAACTTTAACGTGTACTACCGGTGGTACATGTGCCCTAAAGTTTAAGTTTAACATGTACTACCGGTGGTACATGTGCCCTAAAGTTCAAGTTTAACGTATACTACCGGTGGTACATGTGCCCTAAAGTTTAACTTTAACGTGTACTACCGGTGGTACATGTGCGCTAAAGTTTAACTTTAAGTGTACTACCGGTGGTACATGTGCCCTAAAGTTTAACTTTAACGTGTACTACCGGTGGTACATGTGCCCTAAAGTTTAACTTTAACGTGTACTACCGGTGGTACATGTGCCCTAAAGTTTAACTTTAACGTGTACTACCGGTGGTACATGTGCCCTAAAGTTCAAGTTTAACATGTACTACCGGTGGTACACGTGCCCTAAAGTTTAAGTTTAACGTGTACCACTGGTTTTGTTTACATTCCACCAGTTTTTCAAAATTATATTAGTGTAAAGAGATATCTAGAAACAAACAGTTGATTGGAACAACGGTTTTTACAATTTTATTGTTTTACTAGCCTTGCAATGCGATGGTGGTGTATCAGGGTATCCGTTATTTACCAAGTTGACTTTTATGACTTGGGTATCGTTGAAATCGTTAGTTTATATCATTAAAACATTTAAGAAAAAAAATCCTATACCGTTTAACCGTTCCTAAATGACGATACTTTTCCCATTCATTTAACATGGGGTTTTTTCACTTTTTATAAATTAATCTTGCTTGTTTTATTGAAATCACCAAATATTATTAATTCACCATCTACTATGATCTCTTGGGATGCTGAATTTTTCGAACTTAGTTTATAGTATACATTAACGATTTGAACGGTACTCAGATCAAAAAAGCCAACTTGGTAAATAATGGACACCCTAATGTGTATTACTTAGTAATGAAGAGTTTCGAGAATATAAAGGAACAAGAGTGACCCATAAATCATATGATAGAAAAAAAAGGATGAAATTATTTATTGTTGGAACAACCATACAATTACCTTAAATTAATCAAATAAATTAGACAAAAAAAAAATGAAATGCTTGTGAAAAATGAAGAAAAAAAAGTCCAACAATTGGCAAACACATTCAGCCAATATGTGCAGTACAGCAGTAGTACTGCAGCGCTGATTTTCGATGAGAGCCGAACGATAAACGGACGTTCAGTCGGTTATAATTAATATTAGAAAAATTAAAGACCAAACATAATAAGTACAAACAAGTAACACAGAGATACATAACACGTCACATATGTTCACATATCAGTTTGAGCTGAAAGTTACAATGTTTGTCACAGGATTTGGGCCAAATTATGTTCGGACAATTCTAAGATATTAAATGATGTAATGGTGCTATCTTAACGGTGATTTTCCTGTTCTTATCTCTGAAACCCTTTAAGATCTTTAAAGCCTACTCTCCTACTCTACTAAAATCGTTTCTACTAACAAATTCTGGAAGGGTGTAATGATGTACTTTTACCAGATTATTCATGCGCCCTGCAAAAGGATATCTTGGTCCACGGGAGGCTGTACGCGTCTCAGAACTATCTCTGCTTCTACGCGAGCATCTTCGGCTGGGAGACGAACCTCACGCTGCGCTGGAAGGAAGTCACCGCCATCACGAAAGAGAAGACTGCATTGGTATGTACTCTTCACGAAAACCCTGATAATGTTCTTTGAGAATCCAAAGGATATATATATATATATATATATATATATATATAATACCTATAATTTATATGCATTGACTACAAATACTGAATTTTTCATCAATTGCAATCGAAAGTCAGATTTGTTCTAATGCCATCTATCTGCTGATTTTTATCACGATTTTATTAGCTTCACCTGTATGTATGTATGTAACCGACCCCTTTGAGCTCGATTTTGTCCTACTTTGAACGATCAGATTTAATTCAAACTTTGCACACCTGTCAAAGGTCGATGACAATGCAATAATCCGAAAAACAAAGTTAAAAAAAAAATTTACTAAAAAATGAAAAATAAATAATAGTTAAAAAAAACACGCTTTCATATAAAATCCAACTAAAAAACAGAAAATAAAATTTAATAAATTTGGATTAAGAATAGTGTAAATTAGAAATAAATGTAACCTAACATGCGCTGTTAATATCAGCACCTCCAGATATCAGTGTTTTTATCATTTTATTGTCACTTTTTACAAAAATATACATTTATTTCTAATTTACACTATTCTTAATCCAAATTTATTAAATTTTATTTTCTGTCTTTTAGTTGGATTTTATATGAAAGCGTGTTTTTTTAGTTTTTTTAAACTATTATTTATTAGCACTACAGTGGTAGCCGGATATGTTTTAAATGTTTCATATATTTATCACTTTTTTTTTAACGTGATATACATTCTCATTGTCATTCATTTAAAAGTTAGTTTTTTTTAATTCCAAGAAAGAATTCAATCTACGATTTTTGTGCGTCATCCCTTTGTATAATCAACTAGCTTTTGCCCGCGACTTCGTCCGCGTAGAACAGTTACTTTGGGCTAACGCCAACACACAACGAAAGCTTTAAAAGGAAAAAAATCCCGATTTTGAAATATTCTTCATTGGTGCTCCGCTTCTATTGGTCTTAGATATATCGTGATGATATATATAGCCTATAGCCTGCCTCGATAAAAGAGCTATCTAACACTGAAAGAATTTTTCAAATCGGGCCATTAGTTCCTGGGGTTAGTGCGTTCAACCACACAAACAAACCCTCCAGGTTTATAATATTAGTATATACATGTATCGATTATTTACTTTTTTAATATGCAAATGTACGTATAGAAAAGAATAAAATTAGAGTGTCTTTTCTTTGTCCTGGTTAATTTCTAAAAATGCTGAACTGATTTTAACGAGATTTTTAGCATATTTCTTTTTAGAGTATTACCTAAGTTTGTATAGACTAGTCTTACTTTTCTTAGTATGTTCACGCAATTAATTATAATTATCCATCTCATTAGCCAAGTTTCAAAGTGGGCGACCCTAAAGGTTAACTATAAAAACCAGTTTAGTTAGAAGTAGTGATTGTTTGCACATTTCTAAAGTAAATTGTTCAAGGGTCGATTCTTGGTCAGAATGAGTCATTGTTTCCACCAGGTGATCCCCAACGCGATCCTGGTATGCACTGAGAACGAGAAGAATTTCCTCACATCGTTCTCCGGGAGGGATAAGGCGTACCTGATGCTGTTCAGGATATGGCAGAACGCGCTCATGGATCAGCCGACTAGTAGCCAGGAGATATGGCAATGGGTGAGTCACATTCGATTTTTTTTAAGTATAAAAATGTAATGGTGAACATGGTCATGCCGACCTGCAAAACTCAAAACAAACCAACAGCAACTATATACATATATATACTGGCTGACAGGGCCAGATGTGATAGACTAGATATATAGATTATATATAGACAAAAACAAAAGGTGGCGCCCTATGAGATATCTATAACAGTTGGTCCTACCGTTTGTGTCAACAAAAGTAATTTAAAATGCCATCTGTTCGAGATTGATGAAACTTACAATTAATAACAATAATCAACAAGCATTTAATTTATGATTAAAAAAAAATATATTGAGGGGATTAATTGTAATTATTAATCGAAATATAAATTGTCATATCTCTGTCTCAAGTTGGACCAAATTATACATAAATGTAAACGTTTCATGAAGATCGATTGAGTAGCTTTCGAGTCCATTGTGAACAAAATTTGTTAACATGACACTGGACGTTTATATATTATGTTAAGATATATAACAAAACCGCTGGTTAGCTGGAAGAAAATGCCTTATGGCATTAAGCTCGCCACAACCTAAAAAGTGCAATAAAGTATCCATTCATTCATTAATTCAACTATCTCAACTCTCAAGCAGCAGAAAATGGGAATGTTCTTTTTTTGAATCCATTTTTTTGGCTATTTAATTTATTATTTTATTTATATTATTAGTCTCTGAATATTTATTCATACATAATTGTACGAAATTCGTTAGGTAGTTTGTTATATTGTTAGAGTATATTTCATACGTACCGCTTTTATTTAAACTGACTTATGGCAACACCAGATTGATGGTACTTCGTAGATTTAAGTTGTATTTATTTTTGAAGTAAAACTTGTTTAGGCGCGACTAGGAGGTAACTGGACGACAATGCAACGGAAGTCCGTTACGGCAATATGGCGTCACGTTTCTGTACCTTCCGGTTTCTAAATATTTTTAATTTTGTCAATAAATAGTTTATAAACAAATCAAACAAACATATAAAAAAATATATTAAATTGAAAATTGAATAATAATAAAAACCATACAATAGAATTAATTATATATATATGAGGGCGCGACCGTGCTGCCATCTGGTTTCAATGTAAGTAAGTAACAAATGAAATCAAAGCTACATTATCAATTGTGCGATTCATCAGCTAATTCGAAACTTAAATAACACAGGAAATATTATTAGCAACTCTTTGTTATAAAATAAAGTAAATAAAACATAGAAAAGTACACAAAAAAAACGAGGCTATCTGGTTTCAATGTAGGTAAGTAACAAATTAAATCAAATCTTCATTATCTGTAAGACCATCTATCAGCTAATTAGGAACTTAAATAACAGAGGAAATATTATTAGCCACTCTTTGTTATAAAGTAAATAAAATATAGAAAAGTACGAGCCGGTTACTATAATAACTAACGAATTAAAGTAATTATGATTTAATTGAAGTTTTGGTTATGTTTAATTATCATCTAATATTATTTTAAGAATTTTATGAATAAACGTGCAGCTGCCCCAATATAACCTTCATTTTATAGCACCTGTACGTTCACGTATTATGTGAGAGAATAGTTTCTAAAAATGCAAGTGATAAAAACGTATTTGAAAAAGTCAAAAAAATCATATTATAAAAATAATAAAAAGTGATTTTTGATTGAATGGAAATGTCTGAATCGCAAGAACATTTTACACCATCATATGTAAATAATTATATATGGAAAAATCAGTAAATTAAAGATGTCGTGCCGTTAAAAATTTTCGTTCAGAAGAATCTCGAGCGTTGATTGGTTTATTAGGTGATAAAGTAAATTTAATGATCAATAATTCTCCAGTTCAATCACCAACAAGATATGGCACGGCTATTGATGCAGTTTTCGCAAGGAATTTAGAAAATTTGCAGAGTAGAATTTATGTTTATCATTTCAGTTATCATAAACCAATCATATCATATTTGAAGTATGTATATATTACTAGTGTTACGTCATCAATAAATGCCTTTTTAAATTCTCATATGATGTATTTATTTTTAACTAAATCGCCATCTTTTATAACGCCAAAGAAGTTTTACCTCAATCGTGTGTGACGGTTACACGCACCGGTTTTTTTATAATCAATACTTTTGCTTATTGTCAGCGCTCATTTCGCAACTGTAGATTATTAAAACAGCACCTAGAATCTCCATATCCACAGCTAATTTTAAGAATGGCGACGATCTATTCAATAATCATTTCTGTTATTATGAGATTTTCGCGAACGAAGCTGCAGTCATCGCATAGTGTAGCAAATAATATAGTTATAGTTTCAAGGTATAATTCAGAAAGCATGAATCTCGCATATAAAGTTTTCAAAATACTTACATCAAGTTGGATATGTGCATGTATTATAGAAGATTACATAATTAAATATTTATAGTTATATTACCACAAGCATGTTAGAGTTCAGCTGGTCCACTCAACTTTACAATGGGCAAAATAAATATGAAATTTTTAAAGACTGTTGTTTTGTTTTCTATTATATTCGTATTATTTTACAGTGTATGTGCAATGATATATGTATCTATGCAGTCCAATTTATGTTTATGTTGCATATCGTTCTAATCTAGAATTCGACTAATACACTGTAGGAATATTGTACAATACTGTATTGTAGTGTATCGTAACAATAGTGATTTTCTAAATCTACTATAGTCGACGCATTATGAACTGAGGCTTCGGGTCATAAATCATATATATCTGTCTGTCTTGCTCGCACTTACAGGTCTTATGGAGAGGTGTAGTGACGTGTGTAAGAATTGTAGAGGTGCATATCGATAACGGGATAGGTACGATGATATAATATAATTTCTTCAAAACCACGTTAGAAAATAAATTCTCCATTGTGCGTATTACGTAACGAAGCGTAAGTAATGTAATGAGTGTCATAACAAAAAATCTTATATTTATAGAAAAACAACAACCCTTACTCATAACGACCAATCAGGAGTCAGAGTGCTAATGAAGGTACGATGACGCATCGACTCCGCGTGCCCAGGTAGCTAAGTATTGATAACGGGTTGCATTGCGTGCACATTCCTACTGTCAGTGACATTTATTGCCCGACGGTTCAATTTAAAATGCGTCGACTATAATTAAGATAAAGCTATTTTAAAAGGAAAACCTTTTAAGTATATAACCAGTTCACAGTTCTAACCTGTTACAAATCGTAAGGTGTAGAATTGTATTATCAGCCAATGCGTATATATTACATTTTTCCTTGTTATATTTATAGAGTTTAAGCCTGGTTCTTAGTCTGTCATGTAGTGGATTTTATATTTTATTCATAATCTTGTGTTATTTAGTTCTCTATTTTGGCATTTTAAGCAATATAGTTGTGCACAAGTGAAGTGGATGGGAAATAATAACACGGAGCATGTATTTTGAGATGCCAAAAAAACTCCCTGGAAATTTCTAACAGGAGGACCACCTTCTTATTAGGACATTGACATTATGACAAGTCACTTGTAATATTATTACCTGCTCGTTAATTACAGTAATAACATAGAAAATTGATTGCCAAAATAAAAATGAATAATAATATTATATATATGTAATGTTATGCACGTTATAGTAAATGACATTCCTATACCAGCACACAAATAAATCAGTTAAATGAAGTTAACCAGCTGGGTTATTTGCGGTGTGCTCAACTTATCTATGTATTTGTAACAAACAAGATGGCGGGTCTTACCCCGATCCAACTTACCTGTCCGTTCAATATGTCAATGTCAAATTGAAATTTAAAAATATACAAATTCTCCTGAACTGTTGCTCTTGTTTGTACTGTGTTATTCTCCTGCGGTCAAACATAACAAATAAAAAATAAACTATTCAGTTTACGCCTTAAAAATATAATCTTAAAGTATAATTTCAAGGTTGTAAGAGTCATGAAAGTATAGGCCTTGTGGTAACGTATTAACAAATCCTATATTGAATAAAGAGATTACAGATTCGATCAACGCATATAATTTACTTTTGTATAATGAGCATAATTGTAAGTTGTCGATATAAGTCGTGGTGGCTGAGCGGTTTCAACAATGGAATATCAATCTGATGTCTGCAAGTACGAACCTCGACATGTAGAAACGAAATTCTCAGAATTCGCGTATATTTAAATTGTTAACATTGTCGGCTGACGGTGAAGGAAAACCTGAACCTCAGATATGTTCTTGTAGTGCTACTTACTTTATATGACAAAATATAGAATGGGATTTCTCGGAGTTTGAAATCGCGAATATATCGTGGGCTCTCGTGATTATGCCCATACCTTTCTTCGGGAAAGGCCTATGGCCCTTGCAGTGGCCTCTTACAGGCTGTTGAGAGGTATACATGTCGAAGGATTTACTTGCCGTAACACGAATTATTTTTAATTTGGAATTTAATAGCCGTATGTGTAATTGTATACCATATTAAAAAAAAAACGAAAGAAATATAGAAAAGAGGCGTAGGCCGTTTACCTCGTCTTGCAAATGTCTGCGCTTTTTTGTCACCAGAGTTTGATTACACTGCATGAGATTACGACTCACCATTAGATATTTTACGAAACAATACACTAGTGGTCGAATTTCAGTAGAAAGTTTTTTCTTAACGAGTTATAATATATGTAGATATTGTTATTTTAATAAAAAAATTGTTAAATGTTAAAAACTGTATTCAATACTTGAGTCGTTATATTTCAAAATGAGCTAAATCCAATTTTGCCGTTTCTAATATTGTACGTTATTTTTCAACATTTTTAAAAATTTGTGTATGTAAAATATGAAGATCATAAAAATACTAATAACCTCCAAAGGTTTTAAAGGTTAGTTCGTCCAAACGGCGAAATTTGAACTTTATTCTAGGAGTATAACAACAGAAAATCAAAAAAAAAATATATATATATGAACAATTAAAACTGGATTTAGCTTATTTTGAAATGTAACAACTCATTTCACAAATATTGTAGACTGCAAACGTAAAAAACGTGAAGTATAACGAATAGAGACTTAAAAATAGAAGCTTCGGCTTGTTGCTGGTATGAAAAAAAACTATCTACTTTCAAAATATATTAATAACACAATAATCGTCAATAGTTACTAAACTATAAATAATTTAAAAAATCGGTTAAGAAACAGAAGATAATGAAAAAATAAACAATTGAATAACGAAAAGCCCATCCAATTCGGATCAGTAGTTTTGGATAACATGGCTGTCATATATACATACGGGTGAAATGAAGAATGTATTTTGTTAAGTCAGTTGAAAAGTTAATTTATTAGATATTGATTACACGTACGAAATTCCAATGCAGTAATAAGTAAATCACCACTAAATAAAAAAACAGCACACAGTTCAAATAGAAATCTCAAGAGAATATAATTACAGTGTTTAGCTAAATATTTATTTTTCGATTATCCGTTTATTTTAAACATGTTTCGATTTTCGCGGTGTAATTTTTCATCGCCTCCAATTATTTACGTATAACATAATTGTTGTATCAAGATTTCCGTGTTGTGTTACCGTTTCCCTAATGCCTATGCTATGTGCATTAATCTTTATTTTATTGCTCTATATATTGTACGTAATAAATATATACCTACATCTTTCTACATCTACATATAAGCCAATCTCTGTGTTGTGCATTAAATAAACTTTTATAAATAAAATGTCCGAGTCAATAGAATTCAAGAAATAAATCGCCTAGAAACGACTATGAAAAATTTCGCATTGAAACAATTTGGCGAGATCTTGGAATGTCGTGTAGTGATTTTTATATTATATTCGTAATACTGTGTTATTTGGCTCTATATTTTGTAATATTGGTGGTGTTTTACGTAATATAGTTTGGTTATTGTGCATAAATGAAGCGGATGGGAAATAATACGAAAGAGCACGGATTATGATTTATCACAAAATCTCTCTGCAAAGTTCTAACAAGACGGCCACCATCTTGTTAGTTCATTGAAATGATCGCAAGAAACTTGTGATACCATTACCTACTCGACAATGACAGTAAAAATCTAGTAGAAAATTGGTTTCCCTTTTTCTCTTGTATTTGTCAACCGATTTTATTTTAATTTCTGTTTACTAACTATTGATGAGGTTTCGTATAACGAATTTAAAAAAACTGGAAAGAAAACTTTTTTTCTTTACCATCGACATATTTTCGATGGTCCATTAAATTTTTCTCCTATAGCCTTAAATGGTGTATCCTTACTAGCTTGCTCCAATTTCCGGTATTTTGATCCAAAACGACGGTGGCATAGACAAGGACTTAAGGAACTGGTGCTATTTTCAAACTTCCTCTGATATATTCATTCCTAATCTTATACATTCTAGTTACACCACACATCCACCTTAACATTCGCTTCTCTGCCACATGTAGTTTTCTCTCATCCGTCTCTTTCGTCGCCCAGCACTGCGATGCGTACAACATGACTGGTCTTATAATAGTTTTATACACCTTCCCCTTGACTTTCAAGGGCATTCGTGAGTCACAAGCTGCACCAGACATCTTTCGTCATTTCATCCACCCTGCATTTATCCTATTCCTCACGTCCTTGTCTATGCACCGTCGTTTTGGATCAGAGAACCGAGATACCGGAAATCAGAGCAGGTTGGTAAGGATATACCATTTAAAGCTATAGGAGAAAAACTGAAAGGACTACCGAAGTCGCAGAACAATTGTTCAGTTTTTAGTCTACTGATTTTCAAACCAACACTCCAGTTTTTCTCGCCTTTTTACCAGCCTATTCTTAACATCGGCATCATCTTCGCCGACAAGATATCGATCTATAAATTTTAATTTCATTCTGCGTATTAAAGTACGGAATACATAAATTAAATACAATCATTCAGATGATAGATATATTGGTGTTGGTTGCTCTGCCGAGCGCCTTTCACTTTACCCCTACTCCGCGTTACACTGTAATGCGACATGCGATAGATGGGTGCAAAAATTTGAGGCGACGAAAAAAACGTTTTTCTTTTAAAAAAAATCGTTTTTATATAATTATATTTATATGAATTAAGGATACAGTGTGTGGGCGACATTCGGCCGACGAGGTCGCAGAATAAATCAGTTTGCGTTTATCTATACCGAGTTACGATACGGGAACGAGTGACCGCGCGGTGGCGGCTCCCGTTTATAATCTGTGTTTTAATTTATTATTAAATTATCCAATATCAGCCGGAAACCGGTCGTATATCTTTCAACACTTCCATATTCCGCTACCGAGAAGCCTCTAGAACCTTTTACATACCTCTATATTCTGTGAGATTTTGTGAGAAATATTGTGATAAGTCTGGAAACGTTGACTTTTTTGGTGTAGACACAAGTAAGTTGTATATATTTTTCGTTTCTCTTATTTCTTTTATTATTTGTTCTCTATTGTTTCATCAAGTTTATAAAACTCTCGCACCATGGATCGTTGCAATGTAGTTTTTTACTAAATGGATATGTATATGCGGTTGTTGTAACAAATAACCAATTTTCAGAATTTATGTCCGGCTATACTACGAAACGATTGGAGAAATTTTAATGGGATTTTCACTGGGATAGATAGCTATAGTTATAAGGAGTAATTTAGGCTACTTTTTTTTAATAGGTTATGCGCAAATCGGATATACTATACAATCCATGCGCAATTTTACTCAGAACAAAAATTTTTCGCTAAATTCCACGTAGAAGAAGTCGTATACAATAGCTAGTAATTAAATATTTAGACAAATAATTATCTTGGCTGCTGTGAGAACCTACTCAGTGTCCCTGCCGAAACAATGGGAATGCTTAGCCACTGCGCTTGCAGTGCAGTCGAATGACTATCTTCTCGCTCTATTTATTACCATACAAAATACAATATATGATCATATCGTCTATTTTTCTATATTTTTTCGGACTGTGTCTAATTTGAGCGAAACATTATCAATTTCTCAATTGATATATAAATAAGATGCAATCTGGTAACACTGCCGAAAATGAACGCAATTAATTGAACCTTGAGTTTTTATGAAGAGTGTTTAGTGAAGTAGATGGGAAATAAAACCACGGAGCATGAATGCTGATATGTCACAAAACCTGGAAGGTTCTAACAAGGCAAGGGAACCACCATCTTGTTAGAACATTGAAATTATCACGACACTTGTAATATTATCACCTACTCGACAATGGTAGCAATGATCTACTAGAAGTTTGGTTGCAAAATCATTTACAGCAACTATACAGTGTTTCCAAAATAAATAGGTATTATTATATGTTCAATTTACATATGTGTAGGTACACACGTGCTACGGTGAAGAGTTGGGGTTCAATTCGGATGACGAAGGGTACACGCGTGACGGACCAGAGGATTCCCCTGCGTTTCCATCCGAAACACCGTCAGAGGTGAGTGTGACTTTAAAATTTTCTATATAAATAAAATGATAAGAGGTCTGAACGCGTATCACACAAAGACTATTCTATAGATTTGTATAAACTTTTTTTGAAGTGTAATTTAAATTACCTACACCTACGTATACGACAATACTGCATCACACACACTTCAGCCTTTCAGAGTCGGTCGATCGTAGTCTAACAAAATTGCAGGTGGATCGTCACCAGTTTAAGTTTGAGTAACCCTTACTTACATAATACTTGGGAATTTAACAACCTGAAGAATAAATTCCGATGGAATGAAATCGATGTTTTACTCGTTAGAATTAAATCGAAGTTGTAAATTATATTTCATTTTGTAATTTATTTATTTATTTATTAGGAAAACTAACAGCTATAATGTACAATACATAGTTATTAGAATAGAAAACATCAAGCCATTTATAAGTCTTCGCCGATATAAAACAGAATACAATCACTTGCATTATATGGTATTAGGTAAACATTATAATAAAAGAAGAAATTCAAGAATATTATCTAACAGTCTATTACTATTTGCAATTGCCATCATTAAAGAACGTCCTTGTTAAAAACGTTATCGCTTTATTTACGGTAGTATTAAATAGGTCGAAATCACCTATCTCGCTCATAGTGTTGAAGGAGTTACTAGCTCGCCATAAATATGAATTCTGCCGGTAATTTGTGGAAACAGTGGGCAACGAAAGAGGGAAGTTTGTACGTAGATGTTTGGTCGGAACATTAATAAATAATTTCGTTAGAAGTTCGGGACAATCTACAATATTAGTAGTAATTTTGAGCAGGTATGTTATATCTGCTATTTCTCGTCGCTTCACAAGAGGCAACAAATGGTGCTTACTACAAAGTTCACTGTAATTATTGGGATCGTAGGTATCATGTAAACGATAACATAGATATTTAATGAATTTTCTCTGGATATTTTCTAAACGATTTACATATAAATGGTATCTAGGATTCCAGATTTGCGATGCATATTCAAGCTACTACGAACATAAGCACAATATAATATCTTTAAGGTCTTTATGTTATTAAAGTATTTAGCGTTTCGCGTGATAAACCCTAACGCCCTGAAGTCTTTTTGTGCAAGATTGTCAATATGGCTGTCGAAAAGTAATTTGGAATCGAGAAGAACACCCAGATCACGAATGATATTTTCTCTTTGTAGTTCAAAGCCTTTCAGGTAGTACTTAGAAATGTCCTGTTGAATTTGGTGTATATCTAGCTGCGATGTAATAGCTTTGAATATTTTCATATCGTCAGCAAAACATAACAAGCGGGCAAATTTTATACAATTATAAATGTCATTAGTAAATACAGTGAAAAGTAAAGGACCTAAGAGGGAACCCTGTGGTATGCCACTGTGAATAGGTACCCAGCTCGAAACATAATTGTTGACAACTACCGCTTGAGATCTATATTCAAGATATGATGAGAACTATCTAAGTAGGTCACCCCTGATACCGATTTGAAAAAGTTTATGGAGTAGAATGTCATGATCAACACAATCAAAAGCTTTACTATAATCGATATAAATAACATCTACTTGAAATCCTTTCTCCATAGAATCTGTCAAATATACGTTAAAAACTGCCAAGTTAGATACTGTAGAACGACCTTTTATAAACCCGTGTTGAGAGCTGCTAAACGAATGCTTGAGAGCAGCATTAACTTGGTCGTATATTATTTTTTCCAATAGTTTAGATATAATACAAAGTTTTGAAATCGGTCAATAATTAGTTACATCGTCTCTGGGACCTTTCTTGTGTACTGGAGTAATAAATGCTGATTTCCAGATTGGGGGCATCAAACATTCGTATAATGATCGCTTAAACAAATAATGTATAGGGAAAACTATAGATTTAGCACATTTTAATAGAAATTCAGCTGGCATTTGATCAATCAAAAAACAATATCATAATAACGAAGTGCTGACCAGTATGGAGTCTGGATCTGGGTTGCTACCACCAAATAAACTCGTCACAGTGACTCTCTTTTAGTTTGTCGTGTTTCAGAATCTCAAAATCTACATTAAAATAAAAAAATACATTATTCCATTTAGGCCCTAAGAAGGCACTTATAACTGTCAAAACTACCACCGGTTCGGAAAACAACCCAGTCATCGAAAAGAACCGGCAACAAACTCGATCTGATTTATCTTTTGTATATATAATATGTAGTATACATTACACGTCACAATCGTTTATAGTGGATGCACAGAGATGAGTCTTTTTTTTATTTGGTCTACGAAACTGTGCTCTATATCACAAATTGGAACTATGTATTCCATAATAACACATACTTAAGATTAAACATTTCTAGACGTAAACACAGCTTACATTATTAAAACGGTGCGTATGTAAAATATAACGAATAAATAGCTAATTTAACTTAATTATTAAATTTAACTTACACAAATGAAATACTCAATTACAAAAAAAAAGATAAAATAAAACAACACTAATACTATATGTTATACATAAACAAATGCAAAAAAGAAAAAAAGTTACAAAAATAAAATAATTTCAAGAGTATTTATGATAATATTGTTTTAATTTTGTTTTGAATGAAGCTAAAGGACAACAGAGAAACAAATCTGTCTTTTTGAATCTTCTTATACGACGAACACATTCGATAAATGGGAGAACGCTGACCCAAATTGGTTCTCGATTGTGGTAAAGTAAAGGTTTTTCGATTCCACAAACGACTTGATGGACGAGGAATACAGAAGGGCAGTCTTTTTAATATCTCTGGAGCATCTACATGTCCATGAACTAGCTTGTACAGAAAAACAACAACAGCCATTTTCCTACGAATTTGCAGTGACTCCACCTTGTAATGTAGTAATGGTTTATTGTATGAATCTAGAGTACGACACTGATTATCAAAGAAAGCAAGATGATATAAGAATTGCTTTTGGACTCGCTCAATTCTCTCGATGTGAACCTGATAGCATGGGTTCCATACAGTAATACAATATTCTAAAATGCCACGCGCAAGACTATTATGAAGTAAAATTGTTAAAGGTGATTGTCTAAATAGTTTCGTTTGTCTATTTATAAAACCTGCTAAATTGCGGCGATTTTTTAATATGTAATCTAAACTTTAATTGGGTGTCTATAGTAATACCTAGGTCTCGAATTGAGGAAACTTCGGAAAGTGCAGTACCATTTAAGTAATAAACTGCTGGAGTTGGCATTTTCTTTCTTGTAAGTTTTATATGGACACACTTATCCGAATTAAGTATCATAACATTTGCTTCACACCATTCCTGAATGTTGTCTATATCATTGTGCAGTATATCGATATCAGAGTTGTACATGACTGTACGGTATATTTTTAAATCATCCGCATATAGTTGGTGCTTGGAATGTATAATATTAGTAATGTCGTTTATAATAACCAAGAATAACAGCGGTCCTAAATGAGAAACTTGATCCAGATATCACCATTGTTCACATATTGATCCACTCTATAATAGGCTTTTGACACCAAAACTCGCTTGACATGGTGCTTAAACTCACAAATCGGTAATGTCCTTCGGGACTTTGTTGTAAAACCTAACAAACACTATTTCCTAAAAACTTTTTACTGGTTTTACTAAGTCTGAAACATGGAACAACTAGTTCGTCACAGTTTCTAATATTTAGATCATGCCGGTTTTTTACGAAATTCTGTTTTTCAAGGTTCTTGCGGACATTAATCTACTACTCTATATATCACTATATATTTAGCTGTCGAGAGGCTTGCAGGACGGCATGACAGCGACGACTGCCGTAGATTCCTTATACACTGTACCTACGAATCGTTTTAATGAATGGTATTGAAATGAATCGTTTTCGACAAACGAAAGGGATGACAAATAAAATAAAACTAGATTCGGGACGTGGTACGTCCCTTATGATGGTCAAAGTTACCATCGATTTGGACTAACAAACCCAATAATCATCAAAAAGAATCGGTCGGGTACATAGATAGTTACATTCGTATTTGATGAATGCACAGGGAGGGACGTCATTTCCAGACGTCACCATCGTTCATATATTGAACCACCCTATAATAATAACCTTTAGACATAAGGACCCACTTGGCAGGGTTCTTGAACTCACTATCCGGCAAATAGGTAATGTGTTTTGCGACTTTGTTATAAAACCTAACACTATTATGTTGATACGTGTAATGAAATATCACGACTCTGTATCTAAGCGAGATATAAAATGATAAACAATCGCTTACTTACATTCAGATAACTCGGTGAGGACGCGACGCGGCGCTCTACTATTACGCATTATTATTTAAACTTTTAATGTGTATAGATTATTTAATTCATTGAAAAAAAAAATTGTGAATTTTATAAGTCGTTTAGATGCGATAAAAAAAAATACAATGCGAAAATAAAGTGTAATTTATGTGTAATTACGATCATAGTTTTTACGTTTTCGTTGTGCGTGTTGAGTTTGTTTTTCTTTAATGATTTCTTTATTTTATTATATTTTTGGCAACCAATCTTCTAGTAGATTATTACTGCCATTGTCGAGTGGGTAATGGTATTACGAGTTTCTTGTGATTACTTCAATTCACTAACAAGATCCTGCCAAAAACTCCGATATAATGATATCATCAGGTCATTGAAAATAAGTACGTTTTACAATACCGACAGTGTTTCTAATTTTTTTAAAGCGATTTGTTATCAAATAAAACATTTGTAATAGAAAACAATAATTACGCTAACTATAGCTTAAAAACAATATCAATTAATAATACCATAGTTTGTGTAGCTTTATAATTAGCGTTTAAAACGAAAAGTGTTTAACATAAAACTAATGTAATTAAAGTTCAGTGGAAGGTTACTTTGTTAGTTGGAATGCTCGTGTATATAATTTAGTGCCGGAGGGGAAACATGGTTCGCGTCATAGGGAAATCTAAAAAGAAAGTAAGTCATGTTGTTTTTCTTTATTTATATGTTATATTATAGGCTATTTTATTTTCGGTGTGGGTAGCCCTAGCTGTGATAATAGTTATAAACATGATTCATTTGGTAATTGATTTATTGGAAAATTAATCTTTTTTTTTTGCCTGATCACTGTTACAACGCTAAATATTATGCAGTGCATGTTGAGGTTCACATTATTCCCTTGTTAGACTAAATGTCATGTATGAATTATCTATATTCGGCTCCTTTATGTACGTTTTATGTCGACGTATAGTTTTTAAATGCAATTAATTTTTTTTTCTTTAATCTTAACTAATATTATAAATACGAATGTAAGTTTGTTAGTACTTAACCAGTCGTCATGAAATTTTATATTCACATTGTTAAGTACTTTTCATCTATAAAAAAGTACCATTCTTGAGGGATAGGTTCAAACTAAATTAATGCGAGCGAAACCGTGGGTAAAATATGGTTAGTCAAAAACTACTGAACGGATTTTTATTCGGTTTTCACCAGTGGATAAAGTGATTCATGGGGAATGTTTAGGTATGTAGTTTGTCAATGGTTTTTTAATTATCAGAGCGGGAGAAAGTCCGCCGGGCCCACTAGTTGGATATAATTAATGGATTTTATGAAACAAAAATGTATAAACTATAAACGTGTATATAGGTTTAGGCTGTGAGAGAATGAGATATTATATTCTTAATGTGCTCGAAAGATATACAAAGAGAGAGAAATATTGTAACAATAAACACATTATATTCTGTCGGATCGTATTGAGTCTCGCGCACTTTTAAAAATTATTCTATGTTGTGTATTATTAACATTGTTGATATACATTATAAATATTAAAATATAATGCCGAAAACACATGTTCACCATCTACATATGTATTCATCTCATTCTCTTAAAAATTAATCACTATACTAAGTGTCACGTCTTCCAAATTCAATCTCGTTTTTTTTAAGGTTTCGTCACAATCTTGTGTAGTGTATGACCACATGGTCTAAGATAACACGGTAAACTTATAAGGCAATGGCTCCCAAGTAACAGAACCCATCTGCAGATGCTTAGCGACAGCTTCTTAACTTGAAAGTGTTAACTAGCCACCTGTTACAAACCACCCTACCGACATACTATGATTTTATCACGATTGTTTTCTTGATCAAAAGCTAAGATTCAATGTAGAATTTGCACCCGTATCGATCGACACCGTGTTCCAATACGCGACAACTGAACCAACATAGCTAACATGTAAAATAATACTACTTATTAATTTGCTGTAACAATACAAACTTTTGATGACAAGGCTCAATATATATTTGCGACAAATGGTGGCTATGTTCTGTACAATATACCTATATTAAAAGCGTTCATTATAGGATCACGTAGCGAAGCTGACCAATGTCGCGGACTTATGTATAGCTAGAAGCATTTGTGTATGACGACACCACTTTGTGATTGTACATGCCGCTTGCAACACCAGTCTGTCTCCGTTAAACCCTGGATTATCCAAAACCATAACGATGTTATTACAAAAAAGTTAAATACGTATTGAATCCTGGCTTTAATAAATAGTTTATCAAATTAACCAAATTAAATAAAACATATGAATATGTGTGCTACCTAGAGATGTATTAGAAGTCGGTGCGAACCGAAAATCATATCATCTACATAGGTACAAAGTTTAAGTCCACTCTCGCGTCTCTGGAACAAATTTGAAATTTCGGTTGGCACCGACTTCCAATACATCTCTAGGTAGCACACATATTCATATGTTTTATTTAATTTGGTTAATTTGATAAACTATTTATTTTCCGCTTTTCAGTGCCTTATGGGTTTTTGATTGATATTGAAGTCGGTTAATACTTTTTTTTGAAAATTTACTTTATTTGAAGTCGGTTAAAAAAGTTTCGTACTAAATGCACCGCGGTCGCTGAATGTGCGACATCTTGCACTTTTGTCTCGCTTTGGTTACGTTAGATTAGACTTGCGAAAAAGGATAACGCGAACTTGCTTCGGGCGAGCGCGGTGCTTTTATTACGAAGCCTTTTTAAAGCAAGTATACGTATTTAACTTTTTTGTAATAACACGGTAAAGGTTTAAGCTCCATATCTCGTGAGACACAGGTTAACTGACTGTTGGCAGCATAAGCTTAAAAAAATACCTGATTTATTACAAAACTTTGAAAAATAAGAAATTATGTATTGTAAAATCATAATTTTTAAATCAAGCCATGAAATTTACAATTTACGATGTCGTGAAATAAACAAAAAAAAACATGATTAGCCATTTTGAGATCTAAGTCTTAAAAAATCAACCGAAAGGTTAATTTTGAACTAAAAGTCTTATAAGTACGCTGAAAATTCTTCACTACTAGACATAGACAGTTTTATTTCGTAATCGTGATGCGAAAGTATAGCTATTTGAGAGATGATATGTGAAGATTGCTAAAGAAAAAACCATAAACTTTCATTCGTATCCATGTCG
Organism: Antheraea yamamai; assembly: GCA_036509395.1. Taxonomy (NCBI): domain Eukaryota; kingdom Metazoa; phylum Arthropoda; class Insecta; order Lepidoptera; family Saturniidae; genus Antheraea; species Antheraea yamamai. Next base: position 20,276,860 of record AP028446.1, read on the forward strand.
AACTGACAAAAATGGCTGTCATATCTTGAACAAAATAATTGTAACTCTATACTTCTGCGACTTTTTCATCGCAGTATTTTATCGTAACTTTATAATTAGCTTTAAATATACCCAAGTAAACCTAATTATTATTATGATATAATGTATTTGTTTTATGGCAGCGTTGAGTCATGCCTTGCACAAATAAATGAGGCCATTATCACTATGATAACGGAACGCACGTCCGCGTCACGTCAGGTGTAATGCCGCTATAGATTCACGAATTTGTGACATTCAAAAATATCATTTTAATGTTAAAAGTACAAGATATAATCGTTTTTCATATGCAGTTGACAGTTGTCAACTATGTGTGCACTCTAATTACAGCATCAAGGTAAAAGTTTATGTTTGTTCATTACACCTACGTCATAAGAGTTTCGATAGCGCTTTGTTAAAACTTGGCTAGCTAGCTTATTTTTGACGGCTGCCCCATCAATCCGCCCGTACCTAAGCAACATATAACTATTTCTTCTTCACCACCGATATTGAAAACATGCTATTTTCCGTCCACATTTTATCTAAAACCCACACTGTTTTACTTTACTTTCCGTATGTGTGCGTTTCGTGCCATTTGTTTTGTCAAAATATCATATAGGTAACGTATCTACAGCTTTTTAGTTATACCATTGCTTACACCCTATCAACTAAAATGACGTGAGTATGGATTCGGTTTCTTTGCTACGTATTTCATCTTGAATTAAAATAAATTCAAGGGGATGAAGTGGACAAAAAAAATTAAATAGAAAAATAGTTTACAGCGACTTTGTATTATTTAATTTCTTTGATATCACTAGATTGTTCCATCAGATTACACGAGACCAGATACGAAGTTCTAGTATAAGATATGGTAATTTTTCAATACAATGAAGCGATCCGTTTTAAGTGCAGACAATTTTAGATACTCTTAGTCTTTTCAATACTAGAAATCTATTTATTAATACGTGAAGAAAAATCTTTGTGGGGTACAAAGTTAAGTTTAAATGCACTACACATGCAGAAAAATGTAAAATTGCATTACAAATAAATACATTAAAGAAAATGAAATAAAAAATCGATTTTTTATGTTCATACTGATTATCAAACACATAGTAGCCAAAGTGAGTAGACAGATTACCACAAAAGAAGTTACACCTAACATGTGTTACATATGTAATCTATACTATCTATATTAATATTATAAAGAGGTAAAGTTTGTGAGTTTGTGACGTTGTAACGTTGTACGGGGTAATCTCAGGAACTACTGGTTCGATTTGAATAATTCTTTCAGTGTTATGTAGCTCATTCATCGAGAATGGTTATATGCTATATATTATCACGCTAAGGCCAATAGGAGCGGAGCACAGATGGATAATGTTTCAAAATCGAGATGTTTTTTCTTTTTGAGAGCTTCTGCTGTGTGTCAGCGTTAGCCCAGAGTAGTAACTATTACTACGCGGACGAAGTCGAGGGCAGGGGCTATAATATTATAAAGAGGTAAAGTTTGTGAGTTTGTGATGTTGTAGGGGGTAATCTCAGGAACTACTAAACCGATTTTGAAAATTCTTTTACCAATAGAAAGCCACGTTATTTGTGAGTGTTATAGGCTATATATCATCACGCTAAGGCCAATAGGAGCGGAGCAACAATGAAAAATGTTTTAAAAACGGGGCTTTTTTCCTTTTGAGAGCTTCCGCTGTGACTTAGCTCAAAATAACTATTCCACGCGTACGAAGTCTCGGGCAGAAGCTATTTAGAATTAGCTATTTAGAAGCTATAACTAATTATAAATAAAATTATAAAGAGGTAAAGTTTGTGAGGTTGTAGGGAGTAATATTTGGGGAGTCGGAGAAAAAATGGTCGAACGAAAACGTTTCTTACGAACGCTGCCTTAACTATGAGAGATATATGACTGAGTTCTAGAGAAAAGTTGTAGCTTGATAACGCCTATTACCGCCCAACGAAGTGGGCACGGGTCGGCTAGTGAAATATAAAGCAGATCGAATCTCTCTTGCCGTCTCTTCTCGGTGATTGAGCTTTAACGTTCGTAACTGCTCTATCTGAATTTAAACTCAACAATATTTTAGATGTTGATTTTGTTGAACGGTCTGTATTTTTAATATAAAATTAACAAAAATGTAACTGATTTTAAAAATGCTCTAAAGAATTCACCAGAAGATTTTTGACCATAGTTAAGTACCTAACTAGTCTTGGATTATCATATACTTGCCAATATCTTTTTTTTAACATGAAGATATCCCTACGGATTCCCACCCTAGCCGGGCAGCTGAGGGTAGTGTATGTCCGACTTGCATGCACTAAAACCCATGGTTCCTTCAATCACCTATAGGTCGGGGAGCAGGAGCTGCCGAACTGGCACTGCGTCTACTCCCTGGCAGATGTTGACCCCTCGTCAAGGGCCTCGTCGCGGTCGAGGGGTCAGAATCGTAGATCCCTCAGGGGAGGGCGAGAGTTGCCCTCCCGACGATCTTGGGATGCGCATCGACACAATGCGTCAAACCCACACGGGCCTGTGCAGAAGTTCTTCCAGAGTGACGGACATGCCCGTGTCCGCCGCCCGCAGGTCCTTTTCACGGCGGCCTCAGGTCATCATTGACTCTGCGCCGCCGTGATCGTCGACCGCGGGAGGGGAGCTGGCTGGTCTGCTCCCTCTCTCTCTCCGCCACCTCCTTTGCGAGCATAACCGCCTCGCAATATGAGGCGACGGAGGTCTACCCGCTCTCGCATTCGACCATCTTACGGATGACGGCCGAGAGCGAGAGATCCGGACCAACGGCCGCGACGTGCTCTCAGCGGGGCTGTTCCCAGGCGGGATACACTCGACTAAAGTGTGCTGCGCGGTGTCTTCCGCGCAGCCACAATGATGGCACTCTGGCAACGGCTCCCGGCCTATACTACGCAGGTAGCTCCCGAAGCAACCGTGCCCCGAGAGCGCCTGTATTAGCCTGAAACTCAGGGTGCCATGCCGCCTGGACAGCCATTCAGCCAGGACGGGTTGAATTGAAACCAGATGGCAGCACACGGTCTCGCGCCTCTATATACATAATTAATTCTATTGTATGATTTTTATTATCATTCAATTTAATATTTCGCATTATTTTATTTTTTCAAAAATTTTTGATTGATTTGATTATAAACTATTTATTGACAAATTCAAAAATATTAAAAAACCCGATGGTACAGAAACCTGACGCCATATTGCCTTTTTTCTCGAACTGACTACGCTGTTGACCTAGCAAGGTCTTAACAGCTTCACCGGACTATTGCCGTAACGGACTTCCGTTGTATTGTCATACAGTTACCTCTTAGTCGCGCCTAAAGAAGTTGTACTTCAAAAATAATCTTCTAAATGGGTGTAGAAGTGATGAAGTTCAGAGTTAACAAACTTAAAAAAAAAACAAAACCAAAATGAGAACTTCCCTCTTTTTGAAGAAAGTAAAAAATTTGAGATCATGGCTCTAGTAAATCTTTGCTGAACCATCTCTTATATTTCAAGAATCCGTCAATTGCACTTAAAACCAATCGTCATTTCTAGATTCCAGAATCCCAGCCGGCTTGACTTCCTCCGTCACTTCGAACAATGGTCGTTATATTTCAACAAATTATACACCAAAACCTTCCTCATAAATCACTCTATCTATTAATCAAAACCGCATGAAATTCCGTTGAGAAGTTTTTGAGTTTATCGCAAACAGAGAGACGCGGCAGAGAACTTTGCTTTATAATATGTAGTGATAGGTTTTAGCGACTGACCACAATCTCATGTAATGTTAAATGACGATGAGGTCAAAGCTGGTAAACACGCTAAATATAGAGGGGGACTGGCTCTCAAGTCCGTGAACCGGAACACACCAGCAGCTGCTTGGCGACGGATTTTCAACTCGAAGGCGGTAGCTAGCTAGGTAGAGTTAGAAAAATTCCTACCATCATGCTATGGTTTCATCATAAAGTTTTCCTTCACAAAAAGCTCCACCTAAGTTGCTAGGATTCGAACCTACGTCCGTTCACCATCAAATGAGATTGTAATCGAATGTAATAAACTTTTTTTTTCTTTAAACAGGATCTGTTAGACTCGTCGTCTATGGACGCTAGCGGCGGCGCAGATGCGAAAGAAGACCATAAAGTCAGCAGGTCTATCTCTCACACCAGGGATACTTCACCGCCATTAGGTAACTTGGTTTTATTTAAATAACTTATTTCTAAAAATAAGATCTAGTACTATATTATTGCCGCTTTAAATAAAAAAATATAGGTGAACATTGAAGTAATGGCTTCGAATGCGATATACTTACAGACCCCCATCATGGCGATAAAGCGTTAGGGTCAAATAAAGTATATTGATTACTGAAAGTAGAAATAACAATTGAAATTATTACCCCCGAGAGGGACACTAAAACTCAGATCTCAAAATATCTTTCTAATCTCCACAGAATATTTTATAATAATTTAAATTCATCATGTAATAACTCAGTATAGTACTAGTTGTGCGTGCGACCCCGTCCGGACCCTAATGTAAAAAAAACAGTGGCTAATAATATCATCTGAATGTTTACTTATCTACTTTTCTCTCGTACTTCGGTCGCGTCCTCATTAAAATTACAATACAATACTTTTGATAAACCGAACTGATTTTAATGAAACAAAAACTAAATGTTACTCGAGGATATGCTGTGTGATTCTCTTTTGCGTGATGCGTGATGCGTGTCTAAACAAACAGACATTTCTAAAAATGATTGAAATGTATTTTATTACTTATTCCAAGACACCTGCAACAATTTTTTTTACAAAAATCTAAAAAGTTACATGTTAGATTTACATTCCTATTATATGTATAGAAATACACTCGTAGTACCTTATTTAAAGAAAAACTTTCCGGAGCCGACGCAGTTGTATGAATAATGACTGTATAAATTAATTAATCATGTGGGGGTTACAAAAATTATCTGTACAAGTGCATTAGAGTGATATCCTCTGTGTTTTGTGCCCACCCCAGTATAAGTACAGCGTGATGATCGCATTGCCATCGATTACTTTTTAAAGTGTTATCGTAGCAGCAGAGTTGAGGCTCAGTACCAGTACACGAGTCGCGAGATATGGGTATTTAGTATTACAATGAATGGATTGTTTTGAGAACAATAATGTTCTCTTGACGCTTTACTTTAAGTAATTTGAACTTTTAAGTATTTCTGTTGAATTCATGAAGAGGTCTTTTACAGTGTTTTGTTTATGTTGATAATATCCGGCTATACATTGCCTTTTCATCAAGACATCAACACGTTTTTATTGGGATGTCTAGAGATGTGAAAAATATGCACGAAATGAGCAAAACTTTTGTTTTTTTGAGTCTTCTAATTTTCATCAACAGTCGATTGATTCTTATATCGAATAAGATTAGGGTTGCAACGATATACTGAAAAACCGATAATATCGATAGAACATTACCGATATTACAAAATGAACGATCGATACACTAAAATACTTATTATTGAAAATTATGTCGAACTTTTTGACATTTTCAATCGTTGAAACTCAAATATATATGTAAAAAAATTATATCATTGGAGGCAAACGAACAGGTGGGTGACCTTATGTTAAATAATCACTGCCGTCCATAGACACTAACAATACCAGGGGAGTTGCAAGTGCGTTGCCAGCCTGTGTTTTGGGGAGGAGGAGGAGGGGAGGTCTTTCTCCGGCGCTCTCACTGACCGATCGAAACGCAACAATGCAAGCACTGTTAGTTCACGTGGGTGATCTATGGGTCGGGTGGTAGTACCGCGGGCGAGCCGACCCATTCATGCTGAAACCAGTAATAGCTTCAGCGAGGCTCTACCACCTACATAAATATTTTATGTCATGTGTGTCTGACACAGAGTTCGTAACAACTGCTTTGTCCCCCTCCCCCTCCCCCCCCCCCGTCTCACCGATCGAGTACCGCCGGGGCGGTACAGCGTTTGCTGTCAGATTATAATAAATACATGTGAAACCGCAGGGCACTTTTAGTTAGTATAATAGCTAATATATTTCCGAGTATCCTGAAGGCTTACAGAATCCTTACTGCGTTACTAGTATTATAAATAGAAATATATGTTTGCTTGTTTGTTCACTTTCACGCCTTAACTATTCAACCGATTGTTTTGAATGCTTGCTGCTCCATTAAAGGAGAGAAGTCACAAGCGAAAATGAGTAAAAAATAAATTGAGTTATCATTTAGAATGTTTTCTGGTAACACGAACAAAAACACTGTCTGAGGCTAGTTAATATCACTTGTGAAGGAGCGAATTCTCAAGTAGTCCCTCCACTTTAAGCTTCATGTCAGTTAGAAGTAAAATTTCGACCGACGCGTTTCATCGACCGCGTTTTTTTTTACTAAATCAAACGAATTAATACTAGAGTTAGGACGTGTTTAATTCTGTGTTTTGGTTATAAAGAAGAGCTCTGCAAATATTATCTTCGCACGAATAGAATAGTAGAATAACTCAAAAACAAAAAAATTATTCGCAAATGTTTTCACATATATTAGAAGAGTGTACGTTTGTGGACGGATTCGAAATAGGCCAGCCAGCGATTTCCTGTAAATCTATGATACGATATTACACGTAAGCTAAGTGAAGTTAAATGCGGAATGTGTGAAAAAAGTTTATATGTGAACTTAGTCAATTATATTTATTTTAAACTAGCGGGCCCGGCAGACGTTGTCCCGCCTTGATTATAAAAAAATCCGGGACAAATTATATACCAAAACGTTCCTCATGAATCACTTTATCTACTGGTGAAAACCGCACAAAAATCCGTTCAGTAGTTTTTGAGTTTATCGCGAACAGACAGACAGACAGACGCGGTAGGGGACTTTGTTTTATACTATGTAATGATTTAGACTTATAATATTGAATATATAGCCATCAAAATAACTTTAAAAATTAAATTAAAATAATGTTTTAAGATATATATAATGCCTAGAGTGTATGTATGTATGTCTGTCTATATATATGAGTCGCTCTATATTCTAAACGGTTTGATTTATTTTAGCATATGAGGTATTCTAAGATTTGTCTTAATTCGAGGAGTGACGTAATTATTATGCCTTTAAATAAAAAAGAGCGGAGGGATATATTTTTTTATATAACAATACTCAGCTGAATAAATAACTCATCTATACATATACATGAAAAAGATATGTATGTTGGTGTCTTAGATTTCATAAATCTGTATATTAAAAAGAGGAATGTAAATAACGAAGTGTTGCTAACGCAATCGTTTTTCAGTTCCCCTTTCCCTTGGCTCCTAATTCATATAATATAAGCAAGGCATACACCTCCATTAACTTTTATGAGTATATGTAAAACTTTTTTGCAACCACGATTTTTTAACAATAAGGGACTGTTCAAGTATTATGTAAGCAGATTTTTTTTCACTTTTGAGCCCCCCTCTCCCCCTCCCCCCGCTCCCCCAAATGTACAGAAAATATCCCTCCCGCTTTATGAGATTTAAAAAAAACAACGTAGGTAACTAATGGTTGCTAACGAAATCGTTTTTCAGTTCCCCTTCCTCATGGTTCCCAGTTCATAAACAATAAGCAAAGCATACACCAAGCTTCATTAATACCTTAACGACCCCTAAGTACGCGATAGTTGTATTGTTATTTTTGTATTGTCCGTCCGTTTGTCGGCAGTCACGAACGGTGATGCCGAGTACAACGAGGACGCGGGCGACACTCTCCCGACAGACATGTCCGACACGACCGACAGCGAACCGGACAAGCCCAACAAGTGAGTGGTCCACATTAATTTCCACTCCTACTGTCCAACTGACTAGCGTTACAGCGCGATGACAGAAAAGTATCAGAGAGTTTGCCTTCGAAAATTGCGTAAAACCTGACATGGTGTCTCGCTTTGGAACGTTACAAACTGTGATTAGTATTCTGGTAAATAGTTCGGAACTTTACAGATTTTCCTTAGCGTCAAGTGCAGATCAATCTGTGTATAATATAGTATATTTATTTACGCAGTTCACTTTAAAATGAATCACGAGGAATAAAATAAGCTGGAATCGACATCACTTGGTGTTGTTCTATATTTTATCATTTTCAAACGTTTATCAATAATCAATGTTACATAATTTAATATTAGAATTTATTAATTGTGTAAGTTTTATCGATTTGATAAAACGTTGTAGGTTTCAGTCTAATATGCTCCTTCGTATTATCTTCTAAACATATAAAAATCTAATGTCATGATGTTGGTCCACGATGAATTCCAAACCTACTCAACCGATCTTCATGAAACCTTGACATTTATCTATAATTTGGTCCAACTTGACAGATAGGATAATTTGTATTTCGATTGATAACCCCAGTATTATTTAATTACAAATTAGGTTGTCAATGTTGATTATTGTTATTAATTGTGAGTTCCATCAGTCTCGAACAGATGGCGGTTTAAATTAGTTTGTTGACCGACAACTGTGGGACCGACAGTTATAGACATCTCATAGATAAGGCTACATTTTAATTTTGTATCATAGTTTTAATTCAACATGTAATAACTGAGCCACAGCAAAGCGTGCCATATAGTTGTTATTATATTAATTATCGGACTAATGACTGTTGCACATTATCCACAACTGTGAATAAATAAATAATTGGTAAATGGTAATGGGGAAATGGGGTAGAAATGGGTAATGTATATTTGTTTTGACATTTAATCTTTTAGTAGATTATTACTGGCATTGTCGAGTAGGTAATTATATTACAAGTTTCTTGCGATCATTTCAATGAATTAACAAGACGGTGGCCCTCTTATTAGAACTTTCCAAAGAGTTTTTGTGGCAAGTGAGTATCCATGCTCCGTGGTATTACTTTTCATCCATTTCACTTGTGCATAATTACCGAACTATGTTACGTAAAAGACCATCAATATTACACAATATAGAGTGGGGAAACACAAGATTATGAATAAATTATAAAATCCACTACATGTCATTCCAAGTTCCGGATAAAAAATTAAACTGCTGGTGTGAAAATGTTGCAGTAACGCGGTGATGGAAAAGTGCACGGAATCGCATGACGGCAAACTGATCCTCAAGCAGCAGTTCCCCTTCAACATCGACCATGTCTTCACCATGATATTCACCAACTCCAGGTTCCAGCTGGAACTGCTCGCCGCAAGGAATGCCACTGATTACGTGCAGGTCGCTTTTTTTTTATCTCAGACTCTACGAAATAACGACATTGTGCCTGATAAAAAGCGTTGATTGCTTAGTTGATTACGTGTCGATAGCATCGATCAGTGTAAATTCGAATCCTTGGAACTGAATTGGAAGGAAAACATGGTGTGAATGCATAGCGGCAGGGATTTTTCTAAGTCCGGCTCCCGTTAGCTGCCCCTTCAAGTTGTAAATCAGTCGGCAAGCACCTGTTGGTGTGATCCGGCGCACGCACTCAAGAACCAATTTCCCCAGGGTTACCTTGTCTACCATCTTACACCATATCATCGTTTATCGTCAGGTGAAATTTTAGTCAATCGCTAAAACCTGTGATGAATAAAAAAAAAACAATAAATCATCAGGTTTCTAGCTTGGAGATGGCTCTTAAAGCATGATAAAGTAACATATTTTCATAAGAAAATCGAAAAACAATTCGTTTTTTTAGTCATCCTAATATACACATATAAAATAACACAGGTTGAGCTTGTTATGGGGTTTCTTTTTCTATGACTGGCTTCTTCGTCCGAACTATAGTTAATTTTGACATTCATAAATGTCATTACAGAGCCCAAATAAGACAAAACATTATTGATTTTAATTTGAAACATCAAAATTACGGATATTTACAATATGATCGATGGTGGAGAAATAGAAAGATAAGGTTTGTACTGTTGGGTTTCAGGCTCCATGGCAGGTCCAGAACGGGCGCAAGTGTCGGCAGATCAGCTACCGGCTCAGCCTCTCCACGGGGCCCATCGGACCCAAGGAGGTGCAGGTCACCGAGACCCAGGTCTGTATATTCTCTAATATCCAAAACTTACCTTTAAACCTTACTAGATAAATCTACAGTCGAGTGACTCGTGTTTCTTAGCCACCGATAACCGAACGAATATTATGTAAACACCACCATTTTTACATAATATAGAGTCAAATAACACAAGATTATGAATAAAATATAAAAGCCACTATATGGCAGACTAAGATCCCATCAAAAATTCTGTGACTCAAGATTTGTGAGTAACCTGTCAATTGTTAGTTTTCATCGCACGAACATAAGACTACTGATGGAATTTGAATTTATTTTGCGTCTCGCATTATGAGCACAACCTTGAGTTACTAGAATAATTAATGAGAGAGTATGATTGGTTTGTCTAAATGATACAGTAACAAAGGACGATGTTCCCTAAATGTCAAAACGTTGTAACCCATAGCTATAGTCGTAATCTTCCAATACCCTCGCGTTGGTTTGTGAGACTGAAGCGACGACATCTCGTTTTTTTTAATACAAAACGCAGGTTATTTGGGCTTCTTAGTAACTACATGCGATGCATGCCACTGCATGCCTTGGCTCACGGTATGCTTCGAATGAGTATACCGTGTACGTTCATGCATATTATACATGTATCTGTGTACATGACGTAGATCGGTTCGTCAGACCATCGCGCTGGTATAGGAAGGTTAAATATGCTCGAACAAGACTGTTATATAGCTAGTTAATATAACGTAACTTGTAAAGGTATGTTCTAAAATAAATCAAATGTTCTTTATCAACTTAGTGAAGGATAATTTATTAGTTCCACATAGAACTTAACGAAAATCTCAGTTTAGTCGTCCGTTATAGTTAGTTAGGAGGATAGTTATCCTGAAGTTGTTTGTGGATTTTGTGTGAAGGGGTTGCTTCGTTGTTGCGTGTGTGCAGGTGACGAACAAGTGCTCGAAGCCGGGGATGCTGTACTCCATAGACTGTACGAGCGAGAACTCCGGGATCCCGTACGCGGACTACATCAGCGTGGTGGTGCACTACTGCATGCAGCGCGTCTCCGACTCGCTCACGGACCTCGCGCTCTACGCCAACATCAAGTACAAGCGCTCCATGTGGCCCGTCGTTAAATGTACGTACCTACACCTATATAAACACATACATGTTACATGTCATATTCACACACACGTACATACGAACATATATGTGTGTGATATGTCACATTCACACACACACACACATATACACGAACATATACGTGCGATATGATAGACGCGTATACTTTTTTTTGGCAACCAATCTCTAAGAGTATTACTATCATTGTCGAGTAATAATATTACAAGTGTGTTGTAATAATTTCAACGTTCTAGGAAGATAGTGGCTCCCTTGTTAGAAATTTACGTGGATTTTTGTGGTATTTCAGTACAAAATATACAGTCAAATAACACAAGATCACGAATAAAATATAAAATATACTACATAACATTTCAAAATCCTACCAAAAATTTCGACACATAGTTGACCAGTTGACAGGTAAATCGATTCGATAAGTGAATTCGTAGTCAATTCTCGAGTTATTACAATGGATTTTCTTCGTGGTGACTGTTTTATGAAGTTGTTAAAGGCCAAGTTTCAGTAATTCGGTATTTTAACTTTACCCTCCCAATACATTCTTGATAATTTAATGTGACATACATTGAATGACGCAAAAACTTTGAAAAGCTGAATTTCGTAAAAAACCGGCATGATCTAAATACTAGAAACTGTGACGAACTAGTTGTCCCATATTTTTCAAACTCAGTAAAACCAGAAACAGTTTTTTTTAGGGAATAATGTTAGCTTTTACAACAAAGTTCCAAAGCATATTGTCGATTTGCCGGGTTGCGAGTTTAAACGTCATGTTGTCAAGCGGGTTGTGGTGTCAAAAGGATATGTTAACGATGGTGATGTCTGGAATTGACACCTCTCTGTGCATCCATTATAAACGATTGTGACGTGTAATGTAGTATACATATATATGTAAAAAATATAAACTAAATTGTGTTTCTTGCCGGTCTTTCTTGTTGAGTGGGTTGTTTGTCCGACATGGTGGTAGTTTTCACGTTGATAAGCGCCTTCTTAGGGCGTAAATTGAATGACATATATATTTTAGTTGGTATGGTTGTTCCAGCGTTTATGGAGAAAAGTGCATTGGGCGGAGTGGAGGAGTACAGCCGGCTGCTGGAGGCGCGGCTCACCGCCGAGGCGGACAGAGCTGCTCCGCCGGCGCGTGCTGCTCGGAGACATCGACGTACTATCGGTTACTTTTTTTTACTTTATTTTTGGCAACAAGTCTTTTAGATTATTACTGCCATTGTCGAGTAATTAATAGTATTACAAGTTCTTCTTCCATTCCATTTTCGGCAACCAGTCTTCTAGTTGACTATTACTGCCATTGTCAAGTGAGTATCGATGTTACGAGTTTCTTGATATAATTTCAATGAACTAACAAGATGGTGGCCACCTTGTTAGAACTTTCCATGGAGTTTTTGTGGCATCTCAGAATCCATGGTCCGTGGTATTATTATCCATTCACTTCACTTATGCACAATAAACAAACTATATTACATAAAACACCACCAATTTTACACAATATAGAGTCAAGTAACGCAAGATTATGAATAAAATACAATATCCACTACATGACAGCCCAAGATCCCGCCAAAAACTCTCTATCGGTAACTTATGCACGTCACTAACGTCGATTGGGATTTGTAGTAAAGTTTTCAAAAGTATTTCAAAGGCGATGCTCAAAAGTAATTTAAGTCGTCTGAGAAAATTATATATTTCTCGATATATTGTGTTTTCCTACTATATGTAAGCCTGGTAGCATTTGTTATTTTAGTTACATGATTATGCGCTAATAACCTATGACGTATTTTTATGTTTATATATACCTTTTAATACGTAGTTATGGGCATATAAAAGAATACGTGATAACTAGTCTTATTATCATTTCTTCTAATAAATTATAGTCGTAACAAAATTCGTCGTACAGTATAAAAGTTGATATGCTGTAGCGCCATCTAGTAACGCACTTTATAATGAAAATCATAAATCAACATATTATAATAATATGGATGGCATGAGAACAGTTTCTGCACACATTTTAACTTACGTAGAGGGTAGATACTTGAAACAAATTTAATTACATATTCATTACTTGATTTAAACTTCGGTGTCCATGAAATAAAGCACTTAACCGTGCATCTTTCATGGTTATTCATGATTGTAGTTTATGGTTGAGAGTTCTATAAGTTAATTGTGTGCTCAATCAATAAGTACCAAATATGATTGATCAACTGATCAAAAACAATCAAAAAAACGTTAACCGATTAGAGAAACACAACACTGAATATAGTCACGATGAATTATCCGTCGGTGTGACTAGCCTAATTGTCTAAGCGAGGATGGCCAGTATATAGTTGTCAGTCGCCTTTTAGGGCATCAAAATGTATGAACAGCCGATACCTTCAACCAATGGCGTTTCACATCGGGGTAAATAATGAATAGTCGATAACTTAAAGCAATGGCGTTTGAGGTCACTAACCTCAACTCCCCCGATGTAGTCAATAGTACGGTAGGCAGGTCAATAGTAGGTTCCCTGAAAAGTACGTTTTATTTTCCCTATTCCGCATAATACACTTTCTAGCTCGAGAAGCGTTTGTTGGTCGAGTCCCTGTGAGATCGTCTGAAATGTGTTCGAGTGTATATGGTATGGGTCGCAGCGTCGTCGCAGGAGAGCGCGGTGGTGTCGGCCGCCACCTCGCCCGCCAACACCCTGCAAGCGTTTGTTGGTCGAGTCCCTGTGAGATCGTCTGAAATGTGTTCGAGTGTATATGGTATGGGTCGCAGCGTCGTCGCAGGAGAGCGCGGTGGTGTCGGCCGCCACCTCGCCCGCCAACACCCTGCAAGCGTTTGTTGGTCGAGTCCCTGTGAGATCGTCTGAAATGTGTTCGAGTGTATATGGTATGGGTCGCAGCGTCGTCGCAGGAGAGCGCGGTGGTGTCGGCCGCCACCTCGCCCGCCAACACCCTGCAAGCGTTTGTTGGTCGAGTCCCTGTGAGATCGTCTGAAATGTGTTCGAGTGTATATGGTATGGGTCGCAGCGTCGTCGCAGGAGAGCGCGGTGGTGTCGGCCGCCACCTCGCCCGCCAACACCCTGCAAGCGTTTGTTGGTCGAGTCCCTGTGAGATCGTCTGAAATGTGTTCGAGTGTATATGGTATGGGTCGCAGCGTCGTCGCAGGAGAGCGCGGTGGTGTCGGCCGCCACCTCGCCCGCCAACACCCTGCAAGCGTTTGTTGGTCGAGTCCCTGTGAGATCGTCTGAAATGTGTTCGAGTGTATATGGTATGGGTCGCAGCGTCGTCGCAGGAGAGCGCGGTGGTGTCGGCCGCCACCTCGCCCGCCAACACCCTGCAAGCGTTTGTTGGTCGAGTCCCTGTGAGATCGTCTGAAATGTGTTCGAGTGTATATGGTATGGGTCGCAGCGTCGTCGCAGGAGAGCGCGGTGGTGTCGGCCGCCACCTCGCCCGCCAACACCCTGCAAGCGTTTGTTGGTCGAGTCCCTGTGAGATCGTCTGAAATGTGTTCGAGTGTATATGGTATGGGTCGCAGCGTCGTCGCAGGAGAGCGCGGTGGTGTCGGCCGCCACCTCGCCCGCCAACACCCTGCAAGCGTTTGTTGGTCGAGTCCCTGTGAGATCGTCTGAAATGTGTTCGAGTGTATATGGTATGGGTCGCAGCGTCGTCGCAGGAGAGCGCGGTGGTGTCGGCCGCCACCTCGCCCGCCAACACCCTGCAAGCGTTTGTTGGTCGAGTCCCTGTGAGATCGTCTGAAATGTGTTCGAGTGTATATGGTATGGGTCGCAGCGTCGTCGCAGGAGAGCGCGGTGGTGTCGGCCGCCACCTCGCCCGCCAACACCCTGCAAGCGTTTGTTGGTCGAGTCCCTGTGAGATCGTCTGAACCCTGTGAGATCGTCTGAAATGTGTTCGAGTGTATATGGTATGGGTCGCAGCGTCGTCGCAGGAGAGCGCGGTGGTGTCGGCCGCCACCTCGCCCGCCAACACCCTGCAAGCGTTTGTTGGTCGAGTCCCTGTGAGATCGTCTGAAATGTGTTCGAGTGTATATGGTATGGGTCGCAGCGTCGTCGCAGGAGAGCGCGGTGGTGTCGGCCGCCACCTCGCCCGCCAACACCCTGCAAGCGTTTGTTGGTCGAGTCCCTGTGAGATCGTCTGAAATGTGTTCGAGTGTATATGGTATGGGTCGCAGCGTCGTCGCAGGAGAGCGCGGTGGTGTCGGCCGCCACCTCGCCCGCCAACACCCTGCAAGCGTTTGTTGGTCGAGTCCCTGTGAGATCGTCTGAAATGTGTTCGAGTGTATATGGTATGGGTCGCAGCGTCGTCGCAGGAGAGCGCGGTGGTGTCGGCCGCCACCTCGCCCGCCAACACCCTGCAAGCGTTTGTTGGTCGAGTCCCTGTGAGATCGTCTGAAATGTGTTCGAGTGTATATGGTATGGGTCGCAGCGTCGTCGCAGGAGAGCGCGGTGGTGTCGGCCGCCACCTCGCCCGCCAACACCCTGCAAGCGTTTGTTGGTCGAGTCCCTGTGAGATCGTCTGAAATGTGTTCGAGTGTATATGGTATGGGTCGCAGCGTCGTCGCAGGAGAGCGCGGTGGTGTCGGCCGCCACCTCGCCCGCCAACACCCTGCAAGCGTTTGTTGGTCGAGTCCCTGTGAGATCGTCTGAAATGTGTTCGAGTGTATATGGTATGGGTCGCAGCGTCGTCGCAGGAGAGCGCGGTGGTGTCGGCCGCCACCTCGCCCGCCAACACCCTGCAAGCGTTTGTTGGTCGAGTCCCTGTGAGATCGTCTGAAATGTGTTCGAGTGTATATGGTATGGGTCGCAGCGTCGTCGCAGGAGAGCGCGGTGGTGTCGGCCGCCACCTCGCCCGCCAACACCCTGCAAGCGTTTGTTGGTCGAGTCCCTGTGAGATCGTCTGAAATGTGTTCGAGTGTATATGGTATGGGTCGCAGCGTCGTCGCAGGAGAGCGCGGTGGTGTCGGCCGCCACCTCGCCCGCCAACACCCTGCTCGCGCCCCGCGCCTCCGTCTCGCGCGCCGCACTAGCGCCGTCCCGCTCGCGCTCGCGCGGCACCGCGTGGCTATGCGTGGCGCTGGCGGTGCTGCTGGCGATCAACGCGCTGCTCTACTGGCGCCTCTACCACTCCGCCTCAGGGCCCCACAACCTCGACCTGGAAGATCTTCAGAACAGGTAACATTTACACTATACGATAGGTAACATTTACACTAGGTAACGTGTAACATTTACACTATATAACGGGTAACATTTACACTATATAACGGGTAACATTTACACTATATAAAGGGTGACATTTCCATTATGTAACGGTACAGAAGAAAGTGATAAATCACGTGATGATATTTTTACTGTAGTCGAGTAAACTAAATTTTAAGTTAATATTAATTATGCATTTGACGTGATCAAGACAGAAAAGAAGTAAAAAATATCACGTAATATTTTTTTTTCTCGAACTGACTACGTTATTGGTCTAGCAAAGCTTTTACAGCTTCACCGGACCACTAAGGCGAGCGCTTAAGGCACTCAGCCGATCTCGTGATATATTTTATAACATATAGTATATACATAATACATAGTTTCCGAGTTTAGTTGTCTTCAAATCCCCATAGACTGTAAAATATATTTCGCAAAACAAAACATCAACAGTCGCTAAATATCACATCTACTAATATTTCTTTATAATAAAAGTGATATTTTATATGATATAGCACAATTATTGTACACGAGCGACCGAGTTATCAGATATCTAAAAACTTATAAAACGACCACCTTATAAAAACTTATAAAACGACCACCTTATTATTTATTTCACAAGAGCATGGTTGTAATAGAAAACGATAAATATTTATAATTTAACGGTAAATTCAGACTGCGTAACCGTCATAAATGACGTCAGTGAGTATAAAGTCCATAATTAAATAGAGTTTAAGCGGCATGTCATGTAAACAATGGTGATATTTGGAATTCTCTCATCTCTGTGCATCTACTAAAAATGATTGTGACGTGTAATGTACACGAAATATTATATAGGTATATATATTTGTATATATATGTTAAAAAGATAAACCAGATCGACTTTCTTGCCGCGTTCTTCTCGTTGACTGGGTTGTTTTGCGAACCGGTAGTAGTTTTGACGTTCATAAGTAACTTCTTAGAGCCTATTTGATTTTGAAACCATAATATAAATTGATAAAAAATATCCTAACTTCTCAGCGATAAGTTGAGACTGTATACAGCATAAATGACGTTGTTAAATGTAAAGTAGATGATTAGAGGTAATGTTGGATGATGATGGTTGTTCAGGATAATCTCGGTAACCATAATATAAATCGATAAATATGCATAGCAACGGCATGTGCATCATAAATGACGTAATTAGCTATAAAGTACATGACTTGAAGTTACATTGAATAATGTTTATTATCTATGTTAAACAATGTCCAGGATGAGCTCGGTAACCATTATATAAATCGATAAATATTTATAACTTTATAACGGGTAAACATAACATAAATCGAAAAATATTCATAACTTCTTAGCGATAAGTTGATATTGTATACACCGTAATTAATGACGTCGTTAAGTATAAAGTACATGAGTGGAGGTTACCTTGAATAATGTTGTCTGTGTTAAACAATTTCCAGGATGAGCTCTGTCAGTGACGCACAAATGGCAGACTGGTCGAAACTTCTGGAACAGCACTCGTCGCGGCAACGTGGACAACTCCTCGCCTGGAGGCAGGCCCTCGACAAGACTGTAGCTCATCTTGCACAGGTCCTCTACCAACTTTTTTCCACTCTTCTGTTTTCTCTGAAAAATCAGTCTTTCCAAATAATCATGTTGAAGTTGTGTCAGAGAAAATAGAAACGTTTTACCTTTCAATAAATCTTATGTTGTTAACCTTATTGGAAGCTTAATATTTTAAATTCTGTCTGGTATATTATTCGACTCAATAAAACAAAAAGATGCTGTCGCTCCGAACGCGTCATTCTGCCATGTGAGATACTTAACCGGAAATCAATGATATTTACTATCAAAGTGTGCGCATGGGCAGGAAACGGAAGTTGGCTATCTCATAAATAAGCTTCAATAAGGAGTTTTTGGCGGGATCTTGGGCTGTCATGTAGTGGATTTTATATTTTATTCATAATCTTGTGTTACTGGACTCTATGTTGTGTAAAATTGGTGGTGTTTTATGTAATATGTTTGTTTATTGTGCATAAGTGAAGTGAATGGAAAATAATACCACTGACCATGAATTCTGAGATGCCACAAAAACTCCATGGAAAGTTCTAACAAGATGGCCACCATCTTTTTATTTCATTGAAATTATATCAAGAAACTTGTAATATCGATACTCACTTGACAATGGCAGTAATAGTCTACTAGGAAATTGTTTGCCAAAAATGGAATAGAAGAAGAACTTGTAATACTATTAACTACTCGACAATGGCAGTAATAATCTAAAAGATTGGTTGCCAAAAATAAAGTTAAAAAAAAGCTTCAATAAAGCAAGTCAAATGAATATATTTAATATATTTAAAAATAATCTATTTTCAATTTAAAGGAAAAATGATTAGGAAATAATAAAGTTATAATATTTGTTTAATAAAATAATGTATATATTTAACCAGATAGAATATACTAATGTCAAACTTAAAAATAATGTTTCTAATGTTACCATATGGTTTATTTTTACATTTCAATTATTTGTGTAGTGAATTTTTTAATATATCAAATCATGGTTTCATTTGTAAATTAAAATATTTTATATTATTCAACGTACTTGATTATAACAAATTTTTTTTTGAAGTGAAACTTCTTTATCGACGTAGGGAGGAATTTTAGAGCATGTAAAAACGTAACGTTTTTCGATTACGCGCCATCTTAATTTCTGTACATTTTTCCGTTACGCGCCATGTTTATTTCTAAAGGTGCGCGCTCACAATGATCAGATTCGGTTTTTTTTTCTAAAGGTGCGCTCACAATGATCAGATTTTTTTTTTTTAAGTTGTAAATATAGTAGATCATTTTTCGAAAAATGATGTCATAAAGAAGTTTCACTTCTTACGTGTGTACACTGATACACGCACGTATTTTTTTTATTTTATTTATTCGGGCTCAACAACAGAAAATAAATTACACAAAATGTACATTAATAATAATAGTTTACAGAACTAAATTTGTTTTCCTATTAATGTTGGGCACAACATGGTAAAAATTACAGAAATAATTAAAAATAACAAAAAAAAAAAAGATTATGATAAATACTAAATACAAAACGGTTGAACACTTTCACTATTACTATCCCTGCTCGTATCGCCCTAAAATATATCCACATCCCTTGCGTTGTTATTGTATTCTCTACATATTCTATTACATAAATAAGGAAATATAAATAAACCAAGGTATTAAAAGAACAGCGATTTCAATTTTCATAATAGGAATAATATCTCGTATGATTTTATAATAAATTATGTACATCAATATTTAAAAAAAACTAATTGAATAAATAACTATATTGACTGTTTCATTTGATTATGTTCAAACTCCTTTTACACTTAAATAAACATTTTATATCGAGAATGGGAAGGATAATCTACTAACGAACCATTAGTTATTGCACGTTAGTCGATTAGCCTTTCCATTGTTGATACAAAGATATTAATGAATGCGTTGTGAGATATTGAATTGATAACGTTTCAGACGGAGCAAGCGCTAAGGAAGCTGTTAGAAACGATAAAACCATCGTTGGAAAGCGTTCAACGCGAAGCAGAAGCCGAGCGAAGCGAGCTGTAAGCGAATCACGGAGCGGAAGTAGAGCGAAGTGAAGCGGAAGTTGAGCGAAGCGCTGAGCAGAAGTAGAGCGAAAGGAAGCAGAAGTTGAGCGAAGTGCTGAGCAGAAGTAGAGCGAAGCGAAGCAAAGAGATCGCCGCCGCTACTACGTATGATGCATTAGGTAAATCAATTCTATAAACGGCTTGAATAGTTTTGTTGATAGTTTGAAGTATTTGAAGTCGACTTGAATCAGATCTCATGGTAATTGTCACTAACGTTTGTTTTTCATGTCTGCGAATAATATTATATAAATAAAAAGTGTTTTAACGAATCGGTACCAACAAAATTATACAAGTCTTTCGCTGCTGGTTCACGCGCTTTCATTTCAACCGTAAATCGAAACGCACAACTCTCACTACAATTTTTTTTTAGCATATTGAATATTTTTAAAAGTTGTCCCAAGAATATTCAGTAATTAAATAAAGTAACTGTTTCTAAAGTGGCTTCTATGGAACAGTAGGTGAGGTTCATTTTCACAGTACAATGTCTATTATTTATTGAAAGATTCATAGACATAAAAAAGATTTGTTGAGTGTTATGTTGTTTCGCATAAAAAAAATATAATATGTAACGAATTGTCTGGTACAATAAAATAAATAATATTTAGTGTTTATTGAAAACTTGATTGAAAAATGTTTCGGAAAATCATAATAATGTTTTTTTTTTTCTTAACTTAAAATAGCTCTGTACGTCTATATAATTTGGCAAAAAAAAAGCATTTCTTTGGCTTTAAATTTTATACAAGAATCCTGAAAATAGTTATAATACATTTTATTCGTCTCTGTTTACTGTAACGTATAATATTTTAATTCTAAACATTATTCAATTTAAAACGTGAATTGATATGAAAGTGCGAGAATCAGCGGGATAATAATATTAACGAATACAATTAATTATATAAAGAGATAATAAAGAGTTGTATATTAGTAATCGTAAAATATATATCTGATAGAGGTTTTCCTGTGACATATTTTGTCATTCTCTGCAATGACAAGTATAAATGTTGAAATAAATTTTTAAGGAAAATTTATTCCGTTTGTTGTTAACTAGTTAATCAACTGCTGATGATTTCAATTTCCCTTTATGAGTTTATTTTTAAAATTATGGCGGGTAAGATTACTCTGAATCATTGTAAATGGGACGAGAATTATCCAGTGCTAGACGCCATGTTGAAATTTTCGGTCCTTCGAGCCATTTTTCGCTCGTGAAACGTCATCTTATTTGAGCAACGCTATTCTATATTTATATTTGTCGATATGCCTGCACAAGTAACAAGTCATTATCAGCAGTTGAGATATTTAAATGTTAATTTCCTCGCACTTTATCTCTGTAATTCTTGAAATTTGTGACCTGCCTTTGAATTGGTATACTTGACTAAAATTATCGTTAGATATGAATAGACAAATAATAGACAAAGTATACAGTATTTTTCTATAGCACATAAGAGAAGATTCAAATATATTAAACTAAGTATAATATATATTCAAAACTACCAAAGTAAAATCGAAGGCAGGTATTTGATCAAACATAGCTATGTTCAATCCTCTGATGGAAACCTCACAGATTCTCACTGTGATAAAAATAGATACAATTAAATTAAACTTTTTGCGTAGCAGCCCTATGACGTAATGGCGCATAGCGTTGTCCAGTTTCTTATATCACTACTTACCTTTACCAATATCAGCTTAAAATAAAAAAATATATTACTATGTTCTTACTTAAAATAAGACAGTGTTTTTAATATAAATTAAAGGTAAACGCATATGGCGTCGTACGGCGTTTATATACGTACTTAGAATGTACTTAATCGTTTATTTTTTTTTTAAATAATTGGTTTCACTTGATACCATCTCAGGTGTACTTTCAAAAGAAATACATTCTATTTCTCTAGAAAGTATTTGTAACACTTGTGTTTGAAATTATTATTTATTCATAAAAGAACGTATATTTTTACAATTAAAATATCTCATATAAGTAATTATGAAGTATCTACGAGATTATGCGTTAATTGGTTTCTCTTGATAGCATCTCAGATGTACTTTCCAAAGAAATACATTCTATTTCTCTAAAAAGTATTTAAAAATAATAAAAAGTATTTATAATTACACACTTGTATTTAAAATTGTTATATATTCATAATCAGAAAAAACATATCTTTGTACAATTCAAATATATTATTTAAATAAATATGAAGCATTTCCAAGATTAGGTTATTGAAAAAAAATAATTTTTTTTTAAATATTATCATCACAATTGATACACGGCCGTGTCCCCTCTGAGAGTACAACGCCATATGTTTATCACCTTTTATAAAAAGTTACTATAAAAAGTATGTAATCACATTATTTTGAAAGTTAAATAAGGTCACAAATAGATTTACATATATAAGAAAACTGGTTATTTTTAATTTAACAAATAATTATAATTTTAATCTCGCCCTTAGATTTATTAACTTAGTTTTATACACATATTGTTTATATCTGGAAATATACAAACTGCATAAATGCATATGCTTTGCATTATTTTCATTATAGAAGTTTTTTTTTTTTCGAAAAATTATATATCCCCTTTTAGTGCTTATTTCTTGAGCGGTTTTATTGCTTAAAGCAATTAATAAAAATTGCTGTCTTATTTGCTTCAACCACGCGCGCGCTAGTTCCACCAAAAATTTACGGTTATGTATATTATTGCATTTTATTCGTTTTAATGAAACTTAACGATAAATAAGCGTAACATGTGGGATAAAAGCCAAACTATACGCTAATTAACTATAAGGAAATATCTAAATGTATTTTTAAAGAGAAATATTACACTTGTTAATTACAATTACAATTGTATAATTTAAAATAAGTTACAATTGTAAATAAACAGTGTTGACGCTGGAAATACAGTTGTACTAAAAAATATATTATTATATGGCTCCTTTATCTGCAAACAATTTAGCCACTGTCAAATACACGTTTCAGAAATCCAATGCCAATTGTTAATTATAATTTAAAATTATATAAACATGATATCATATAGTACAGTATACCTTATTTTGACACAAAATTTTCTAATGTAGTAATATTTTATTGTTGCCATGTTTAATAATATTTTACAAATGGAGTCGTATACAATCCAAACCGGCGAAGACTGTGGGTCTGACCTTTAAATTGGTAAAATAAAATATTATATATTTTAATTGTATTCGTAGCCATAGTGAATACTCAAATCAGCTTTGGTTGGCTTGATACCAAACGAAGTCAACAAAATTAACAGTATATGACTGTGTTGCCATATACTTATTTCTTCTTAAATTACCGTACATCGCCACTTTTAATTTTCTACGGCTCGTTTTTAAATCTAAAAAAAAATCTTGATTGTTACGTAATCACGCATCAGTTTAATGTTTGGGGTTTTTAAATTAAATTAATTAAATGTGAGAGATTCATGAGTTATTCATATTCAGGACCAAGTATTCATTAGGCAATTAGTTTTGAACTAAATTATTTTTAACAATTGACAAACTATAAAGTGGTCGACTATAGAACTTCTACCCTTAACGTGTAACCCATATATTGGAACGGAACATTATAACGTGTTGAAACTCTGTCCAGCGTCAATATACATGTGTGTAATTATCTTTATTGATAGATTATATATAAGAAAATATGAGAAAAATTATTATTGAAATTGTTCTTTTTCATTACAATCGTAGTGTTTTGATCTCTCGTTTATTTAGTTTATATGGATAATGGTTTTGCGGTGCTTTAGTTATTATTATATTTTTCCTAGTGTCAATTATATGTAGTCCTAATAGACAACTTATTTGAATGATGTGTTGTTAAAATAAATAAAATAATATCGTAAAATGAAAATGGTAAAAGAACTAAATTATGTAAAGAAAAAAATTATCCTTGTTTTATTAAAATGTCAAAATAAAAACGAATGTATTTTGTTATAAGATTGTATTTTTATATGGATAATTTAAATTTTGATTCGATCGGAGTTTTATCTGTATATTGATTTAAAAATAAATTATAGAAAATCTGATTTAAATAGAAGATTTAATATTTTAATTATCACATGGTACAAGCACTTGTAGTTTACACAATCTATTAGTTTGGAGTTCAGGTCTCCAGGGCCCTTATCTGTGCATCTATCATATATAGAATATCAAGTATCATAGTTTTTTGGGTGATTGTGAAGTTATGTAGGTATAATTAGTAAGGGTACAGTTGTGTAGGTTCAGACCTCTCTGAAAACAGGTAAGTGTAATGTACTAAGTAACAGATTTTGAACATCATTAAATTTAAATTATAGCTATTTATGAATTGTACGAGTTATAGTTTGATTAGGGTATGAATTTTCGTTTCAAAAAATATATCTTCTAGCTTTAGTGAAAGACAGTTTTTATTGGAATTCGTTGATTTCGACCATATAGTACAGATCAGATAAACTCGCCACAGATTTTAAAAAAATGCTACAAATAGCGCAGCATAGCTGACACTTACACTGAATGTATTTAAAATTCTACTCCCAAACTCCAACATTATATAATAGTATATAATATAAATGTAATACATTTCTATTCTAAAATCCAAATTAACAAACGTTTAATATTAACGATATATCCAAATTAATTGGCGACAAACTGCTTTTATTTAAAATGTGGTAAGCGGCTTTTAAATTTTTAATTATTAATGTGTATTTCACTGATTTTGCTAAATAGAAATCTTATTTCCAACTATATATTATTACCACGTGTTTAAATTTTATTAAAATTTACTGAACATTAATATTTATTCTCAAAAAAATTGAATTCAAATGTCACTATGTACGTATACACATTTGTATGTATAATCATATATCTTATAAGTCTTTTCTATTCTCATCATTAATTCCATATTTCGTTATTTGTAATAATTTATTTACTTAGTCTTTATGAAAATTTAATATAAATTGCTGGAGTATGGGTACTTAAGCTTTAACTTTTGGAAGTGAAGAAAAGGTTACATGTCGTCAGCGATGTCGTGAGTAAACCTACCATCAGGGTGGTGATAAAATAACTTACAAGGCATATGACGAACTAAATAGGCACCTCTCACCGATAACACTTTTATATGTTATCGGTCAGTGATATTTGGAGCCTTATATATTCATACAAAACTTGTATCACTCAAACCATTTGAGACTATGCAAACTGTAGCATGTGGGAGTGTACTTAACAGAAACCAGTATTATAATATCCTGTAATAAAACAGTATGAGGATATATCGTGCGAAGCGTCTACGAATTCAGCTATACAACCTTCGTTTCTAGTGTTCCTACTAAAATTTGAATACATCATGTGACATATATAATTGTAAATTAAAAGACTATTAAACTTACTATTATTATCAATATAAACTGTCTTTCTAATAAAACAATACGTTTTACTATAAAGCTAGTAACATTAATAAAATAATTATTGTAAAAAGAAGTAATTTTTTTAACAATAATACAAACGGTTTGGTTTCAAACAGAACTTACAATTTAGAGATATAATATTGTATAATAAAATAGAGAAAATTCGTTTTAAATAAATTTATAACTTATAAGAAATAAGAAAATAACATGAATTACAAAATGAAATATAATTATACAAATAAGAGATTCAAAGCAATATCTCATATTATGAAATTGTTATCATTCCATAGTAAATTAATATTTGATCTGATGTATTTACGTAAATTGATTGTCGCTTTTGAAATACTGAACTATACATAAATCGGTGATCATTTTGAACTCCTTAGTAAAATATTCAAAATAAAATGCTACATACATTATTTCTGTTTACGGTATAGATAATTAGTGGCTTTTATATGTTACTCACAATCTTGTGTTATTTGACTCTATATTTTGTAATACTGATATGGTGTTTTACATAATATAGTTTGGTTATTGTGCACAAGCAAGTGGTGGGAAATAATACCACGGAGTATGGATTTTGACTTGCCAAAGAAACTCCCTGGAAAGTTCTAACAGGAGGATCACGATCTTGTTAGAACATTGAAATGACCATTAAGGAATTGTAATACCATTGCGTACTTGACAATGGCAGTAATAATCTACTAGAATATTGGTTGTCAAAAATAAAATTAAAAAAATAATAAAAATAATATGCATATTTTTCTTATAATCCATATATTTATTATAACGCTATGTCAAATGGGACAGACAGAAATGCTGGTGTAAAAATTGTGTGTACTATTACTTGAAAACCTCATCCAACTCTCCACCAGACCAGTAATTCTGCGTATCCTCTCTGGTAACATAACAACATTAATGTACTGGAAAGTCCAAATGAGTCTTAGATGACTAATGTTGGTATAATGGAAGCCTGGCAGTTCAGTTTGTTATAATAAGTTTAGTAGATCAAAAGCGATTTCAATTTATTATAATAGAATACGGTGGGTCTTAGATTCCTATTAGGTAAGTTTATATCTTTCGAGTGCGGGAGTAAACCCTTGCCAATTATAGTGTAGTAGTGTCTTGTTATTGCACAAAAATATTATATTGTATATGTGTATTATGCAACTTGTGTGACAGTTTGTCTTTAATCACCAGTTGATTCCAGTATTTAATAAATATTTTAATGAAGTTCGTTGTTGTTTTTATTCCAATTATATTATTACTGTTCTGTAGTTTGTTCATCAGTGGTTAAAATAGTTTTAAATTAAACTAAATAAAAAAATAAATTGTAGCCTATAGTAAGCAAATGCATTGCCGGTACAATGTCAATTCATTATCGAAATTAAAAGCTCACATATAGATACGAAATCGATGCAATTTATCCTATGACCAAAAGTCACCTTTGTTAGCTTGTAATTAGTTCTGTCAATATAATATTTATTGTAGTAAAAGGCATAGTGTTGAATGTAGACAATTATTATATCATAATTATTCGGGGTTTTGAAAAAATGCGAGCATAATATAAATATCAAATCATAATATAAAATTTAATTTATGACTGCGTTGAAATCCCAGTTTTAGTTCATAAATTCCATGCAAGCTACATTTCAATCTAATTGGTGGCTTTCATACTCTTCTAGCAAATTCTTTCATCTCTGGAATAACTCGCATATGATAACCATCTTGAACTTGAAATACATATCTACATAGACTTATATTATTTTCTATATATTTATTAGTTACAAATTGTACCAACAGATGTCACTGACTGATTTTTAAACAAGCTATTGTATTGTGATCGTTTTTAAAGTAAGTTCATCATTATTTGTGGCTTCCTCTGTCTGATCTGTGAACGCGTTTACATAAACGCGTTCAGCGATAAATTGTTTTTTTGGAAGGGGTTTTAAAGCTCATTATTTGAGTGAACCTTTATAACATATTATTATTAATTTGTCAGAGTTGAAAATAGGGATGATCGATATTAGAAAAACATCGATAATAAAACATTGTCTAAAAACATCGATCTTTTTACTAGCAAATAAAACTGGCTATTCTATTTATGTTGATGTCTATTCTAGCAAATAAAACTGTATATTCTATTTATTAAATGTGTTTCTTGTTATTGAAGATAAAATACAAAAAAAATTTAACATTTCTAGTATTTTTGGGCACACTGTGTAAAGAAATTAATTCTGTAATGTGTTTTCCATTTTTTCTGTTCCATTACTGGTACAGGAGTTAGCCAGCTTTGGAAAGAGCCTTTCTGAAGCTGTCCCTGTTCCTTAGGAAATGAAAAGAAATAACTATTCGCTCGGCTTACGTTGACCAGTATCATCTAGTGTAAAATAATTGAACTTGATAGTAATCTATTCCCTAGCTAGTACATCCGACGCTAGATGACGCTAGATGAATATCGATCACCCCTAGTTGAAAATATGGAAAAAAATGTAGACATGTTTATGATAAAGCTAGATTTGTTTTATTAACTATGAATAATCACAAGAATCATCAGAAATCAGGATATCTTCCAAGTTCCACATTGCTCAAATATAGTCTGTTACTATAATCCGTTATACAGAATTTGCAGAGCACACAATAATCACGCAAAGGATTTGGTTATATATTTTATGAAAAGCAAGACTTACAATGGTCTCAATAATATTTTGATGACATAAAAAAATATATTTGTATGTAACATTTGTAATATAATTGTCAGAGTAGATAGGTAGAGCCTATAGAGCAGAGCACGGATGGCATCATCCTCCATTTGTATGTATTTTCACAACACGACGGCACTATGAAATGAAACGACGACTTCTTCGATTCTTGTTCTTTTTATTAATAATGCTTTTACAATAATCTCGGAGACAACGCTCTCAGAGACAATAATTATCACTTAGCGACAATAACGATAGATCTCACGAACTCGAAACAATAATGAATAATGAATGAATCTTGCACGACCTCTTACAAGCACTTATAATGGAATCGCCTTCCTTCGCCTACCGACAACCCAAGTGAAGGAAGTCTTAGTTTAACGAAGTACTTAATCTACGATTTTGTACATAGTTACACTTTATGTTCGCTAATAATTCTAATTATAAATAAATAACGATTTTAACATCATACACTGAATAATTACGTTATCATTAATTATCTTAAAATAATTCACCGTTGTAACAACCGAAGTACTTTACAAATCCTTATTTGCTATAAAACTCATTTTAGATCGACAATTATTCTAGTAATTACAAAGTAATACTAATAACATAGTACAATGCCAATATGTTTTAATTACATTGTTATTCATTTTAAATAGCAACTTTACTATTCTATCTCGACTGCACATAGACTTTATTTCCGGTTTTAATAAATAACAAAAGGTTCCAAATGTTACTTAAATCTAGAATATTTCTATTACAATTTCACAAGTCCAATTTTAATTATCGTGACACTAATTTAGGTCTGCTTTAAATCAAGAATCAAATGAAGTTAGAAATGTTATCATACGACGCACATTTTCTTAAGATGGTGTCACGCGTCGAGTGTGGTGTGACACCGGGTTATTTAGCGACTTCTATCAGTGCTTATGTGAATAAACATGTGGAATTCTTAGAAGTTATGAACAGTTTAATCTAATCTAAATTACTCAATTATTTAGAACAAATCACATTAACCATAATCAAATAGAAGAGCATTAACAATACCTTGCCAGTATTGTTTAACATAGAACATAATAGATGGCGCTGTTAACAAACACCTGTGGAATTCGAATCTTCGTAAGATTCTGTAATAAGATATGCGTTACTATTTATGTGTTAATTTCGACTGCTGAATGCTCCGACTGCTGGATGCTCCCACTATGACATACTCACTTGTGTTGTTTCTAGTAACTTTCCTAATTTATTTTTTCCACAATTTTGTAAAATGTTGTACCCAACATAAATAGGGAGACAAATTTAATTTGTTTTCTATTTTTGAGCCAGAGTAAACAAAAACATCATCGGTGTTATTACAAAAAACTTAAATACTTGGTTTAAAAAGGTTTCGAATTAAATGCACCGCGCTCGCCCGAGGCAAATTCGCGTTATCTTTTTTCGGAAGTCTAGCTAACGTAACCAAAGCGAGACAAAAGAGCAAGATGACGAACATTCAACGACCGCGGTGCATTTAATACGAAACCTTTTTAAAGCCAGGGTTCAATACATATTTAACTTTTTTGTAATAACACCTAAGGTTTAAGGGTTTGACCATAATCTTATCTGATGTTACAGGACAATGTAGTGTAAGATGGTAAATACGCTAAACCTAGAGGAGACTGTCTCTCAAATGAGTGTGTCACACCACACAGTTGCCTAGCGACCGATTTTCAAATTGAGGGTGGTAGCTATAACCAACTACCACGCGAAATTAGGAAAACCTTTACCTGTTTGGGTATATTGGCGTTAAAAAAGTTCGTCTTGGCAAAAAAAATCGAGGCATAAGGACTGCCAACAGAAGTAAAAACTCAAAAAAATGTTATAAGTGTGTGTGTGTATCTTTTGAATTTTTAAATTAACTATAATGTGACTTACAAGATTTAAATTCCATAAATTGAAATTATTATCGTTAGTCTGGTTTTCGTATAAATCTATTGGCACTCCGAACAATCTTTATATATAAATAAAAATCAATGTTTGTCCTCTATGCACACCGAAACCACTGATCAGATTGAGATAATAATTTTGTAGGGTATTCTGGGGACGCCCGAGATGGTTCCTGAATCAAAATCTATATATATAAATGTTTTTTTAAGTATATATTAATGAAATTGTTTGCCTTAGAAAAAGAAAGGATTTTCGTACTTATTGGAACTTTTGACACTACATTTGAATATTATTTTGACATACTTCAATTAAATATAATTAGCTCTTTAACCATCTTTGACAACACAATTTTACACTTTACAGTACAAAAACAATATAACATGCTGCAATTCAAAACTAGTGATGCTCGATCATGAACTTATTATGTTTAGTACATTATGTCGATGTGCTCAATATAATATTGACGAGTGTTCGAATGTCGATAACTCTGAAAAACTAAGGTTCTTATAGTATATTCAATCAATATAAAATCTGTTTTTTTTTCGTACTAATTGAAAATGCAATTAGTTACTGACTTTGGTATAATATTGAAACGTTTATAGTAAACTGAAAATGAGTTATATATACCCAGCGTAAATATATATGCCAAATCCTTATTCTTCAATTTGTACAAAATTAAATTCCTCGTATTGAAGTATCAGAGTCCTTACTGTTTCCCTTAACATTCGTCATGCTGACAGCTAAGAAATAGAATTATTCACTGACGTATATGTATTCCTTGTACCTACAAAACTGAGAGTCATAATTTCAAGAGTAAACAGGTTTCTTATAAACATGCATGCTACATCTTCGACCATATCGTCGCTTAAAATGAGATGGGAATGCATTCAAATGTATAAGCTTATGAGGAATAAAAAGTGTTTTATTCCTAGATAATATACAGTTTATTCTGATTTTGCGGCAACAGTTTTTGAGATATAAGATCTCTCTTTCTCACACATATCTGCAATAGATTCGTTCTCGGTTTACTCGTGTATTCTGAGCGTGGTGGTATCTTTACTGTAAAAATTCTTCTAGGAGTTAAGGTACCAATAGCGATTGCGTATTGAACAATTAATTAATTAATATGGAATAATGAAATCATAAGGTAAATTTGTGTAATGAGCGATAATTGCACGAAACCATCCCAAGCTCATCCATTTTTTTTTATTTAATATTTTTCACGTAACCCAGATTCCCCTAACGACAGTCGATATCGACGTATTACGATGTACAACACTTTCGATTACGTTTTCTTCGAGAAATTAATTAATTCAAATTAACTGAATGATTATTTTCAGTTAAGAATTCAAAACTACTTGATCCAGAATTCCATGATTTCGGCGGTAAATAATGAGTTTAAACTCAAGATAATATTATTTTGAATTATAATATTAGTCATTAAAATAACCACAAAATAGAACCAAGACAATATAATCCTAAGTAGAAGTAATTTACTTAGAAAGATTTTTGTTGCAACCTTTTTTTAAAGTTTCCAGCCTGAGAATTTTTGTGTATTAAATCGATAAACTATTTTTATGACAAATGAATTAAGTGTATTTACGCAATTTATTAAGGTTTCTTTGGTCGAGAGAAAAAAAGTTAACCGTATTTAGTAAAGATGATTATTTTGATTCAAAAACTTTGATTCCGTTTTAAAATTGCATTTTTTGCTTGTAAAAATACATTCAAGATAATGTAATTCCTTGAATGAATAGAAACAGCTATGGTTGAATTAAATCACGTAACTCATTTTTTTCTGTGTAGGACATCCCATATTGTAAGCTTAAAATGCATACCTACGTACATTCATTTTCCTACATATTTATTAGTTACAAATTGTACCAACAGATGTCACTGACTTATTCTTAAACAAGCTATTATATTGTGATCGTTTTTAAAGTAAGTTCATCATTATTTCTGGCATCCGCTGTCTGATCTGTGAACGCGTTTACATAAACGCGTTCAGCGATAAATTGTTTTTTTGTAAGGGGTTTTAAAAGCTCATTATTTGAGTGAACCTCCATAACGTATTGAATTGACCGAGTTGAAAATCTGTCACCAAGTCGCCTATAAGCGCGTGTCGGTAGCTTCTCTTGAGACGGTCTCCCTTTGAGTTTTTGCGCGTTGACCATCTCGGACCTCTTTAACATCACGTTATCTCGTAAATATTACTAGGGTGCGCAGTTATTAAACAATATTAAGTATCTACCTACAACTTTCATTAGAAATAATCTATATATATATCGATAGAGAGATATTCATACAGAAAAAAATCTTAGACCAACACAGCGTTCAAATTAACAGGATCTCGTTACCTTTGATATAGTCTCTCAAACTTACTCAAATCTACTAGACGTAGATTCATCATAATTTTTTTCTATACTTGGCAACCAGTCTTCTATTAGATTACTGCCATTGTTGAATAGGTTATATTAGTGTCTTGCGATAATTTCAATGAACAAGATAATAACAGTCTTGTTAGAACTTTCCATGGAGTTTTTGTGGCAAGCCAGAATCAATGCTCCGTGGTATTATTTCCCATCCACTTCACTTGTGCACAATAACCGAACCATATTAAGTAATACACCAGCAATATTATAACATATAGAGCTAAATAACACAACATTATGATCCGCTACATGACATTCCAAGATCCCGTCAAAAACACTCGGTTATGTGCGAGTATGAAATTTAAATGTGTAAAAAGAGTGTAAAATTTAAATGGCCTTGTTTATGCTATAAACTATATTCTTTAGTTTTACTGTAACATCACATTTTATCTTGAAATAAAATATATCATAAAAAAATATAAAGAGTTGTGATTCACGTTAGTGCAAAGAAAAATAAAAATTTTGTCAACAGACACCAAAACTTGGGATAAGTTATAAATAAAAAACAAAATATTTCTCAAAGTTTATTTTAATCAAAATTACTTACCTTCTTGAGTTTACTACAGACAATAATTTCATATATGATTATAGTAAACGGTTTGTTTCAATAAATCGGATGCAAAAATTTTGATTCTGCCACTCAGCCCCAAGATCATGTTGCTTTCCAGGTGTTAGTAGCTTCGCATTTTAACTCGAATGTTATAACGAACCGGTATTTCATCCCTTACCTTTTGATGCATACCAATTTTAAATAAGTTTCAAAAACACTCAGATGATTGGTTTCTATACTGACAGTTTTAATTATTGTACGATACCGTTAACAGTGCTATTAAATGTTGCTGGCTGAAAAACTGACCTTATTTGAACAGTTAAAATTATTTTAGAGCTTCCAATATCGTACAGCATATTTCTTTGAATTTATAGATGTTTAATTCGTACTAAATGATGATTTAAACACAGAAGACCCACCCTCATAGTTCAATTCAATTACACTATACCTAGTAATATTGATATTTTTTTAGTTCATATTGGAATACATAACTTCTCAAAACTGGGACTAGTGACAGACAATTGCCAGAGTTTACCAATCAGCAGAAGGTTGTACATATAAAGTAATGTAATAGCAAATCATCACACTATGATCTTCAAGTCTCCCTTCACAGTGCAATCCAGCTTATAGTAAAATTTCAATGCTGCACTACAATGTACTAACGTCTCTTAACTAATATTATAATTGAAAATATGAGTTTGTTACGTTACATTATCATGTCTGAAATACTGAACTGATCATCATGAAAGTTTGCAAACACTTTGCCCAAGGAAATAGAAAAGGACATAGGATTCATCTATACATTAAATGTACATTAAAGCGAGCGCAGCCACAAGCTAGTAATTCATAATTATAAACTAATCAGAGGACATTTTGTTAAATAGAATCTTAATAGCCTTCTCAATTCTCTAAAATTATATTCGTACTGCAAAAGAAATAATAGTCATTGTGAAACTATGATAAAATTCAGAGTAATATATTTGTTGGAGATGTATCCGAGTAGATATCACAGCAATCATTGCTCCCAGACTGCATTACACCAAAGACAAAAGTACAATTAATGTCCTAGAAAAAAACATAAATACTGCACAAATAAGTATGAAAGGCATTAGAAAAATTGTCATAAAAAGCCCATCCATCCAAATAAAACCCATTGACACTGTGTCAAGATTTATTAAAATCCATCATACACAGCAGTCGAGAGTCTTAACGGCTAGGGCTTAGTTTATTTATCATCGTCCTTGAAGACCATCGTGCTGTGGCACTTGCCGCAGTAGTGCCTGTCCTCCATCACGGCCATGAAGACTCCGGCACCACACTGCTCGCCAGTGCACTCGCGTCTCAGCCTATGGATCTTGCCATTTTCATCAACCTTTTGAAAAAAAAAAATTCCGTCTCATTCAAAGTTCAACTTTCCCGATAGGTAGGGAAACTTAAATAAAAGTTACCGATATGTAGATAGTAAGCAACAGATGGACAGATAAACGAAGACCAAAAAAGGTCCACCACCAGAGGACCACTCAATGGATAGATTGTGTGAAATGGATGATATGTGTATAAAATGTGTGAATTAGGGACGGCAACCTGGAGATTGATTAATCGAATAATCAATTTTTAGACATAGACAATATATCTATTACTTGAATAGATATTAAACAACTAATCGATCCAGTGAATCAATCTCCGACTCTCTGACTATAAAATTGTTACTCGATTTTTTTCTATTTAGATAAAAACAAAAGTATACAAATAATATATAATTTAAAAAAAATCAAGAATTCCACAGACCACAATGTATCTATGTTTTTTTTTTTACGAAGAATCGCCATCCGCTGTGAATACCAAGAGTTGAAAAAGAAAACATGTCGTGCAGACTCTACTTGGGATAAGGGTAAGAACAAGAATACGATAGATAGTAAGCAACAGCTCAACATGAAGTGATAAGAAAGTTACAAAAACAAAAATCGATGACTGAATGAATGAACACATGTAAGTGCATCACTTCAAAATGTCTGTACCTATTTGGCTAATACTTGTTTCTTCTTTTGTAGTGTTTTTAATTGTCAAGACAAGGTATTTGTATGATAGAAAATGTTAGAAAAGTCTTACAGAAGAGTTTGGATTAAAACATGTCCATGTAAAAGAATGTGACTGAATGAGACAGAAAACAGTGGAGAGTACTTCAAAAATATTTGATAGAATTGGCAGATTGCCATTCAATTTTTCAGTTGCCACATTCTATAATTCAATTGCATTACTATAAAGCAAAGTGATGATGGGCACCTAGTCCACAATAAAAATAATCATGAGATTTGATGTCACTGGTAAATGATTATGGAGGTTCATTAGTATTACTAAATGATATAAAAAATATATATATATAAAGATATTTTATCTACATACCTTGTAGTACCGAAGTACAGCAAGCTTGACCTTCTTCTTTTTGTGCTTGATCTTTTTGGGAGTTGAGTAATTCTTCTTCTTGCGTTTCTTAGCACCACCACGCAGGCGGAGCACCAAGTGGAGTGTCGACTCCTTCTGGATGTTATAATCTGAGAGGGTTCTACCATCTTCCAACTGCTTACCAGCGAAGATCAATCTGTAATAGAATGTACTATTTTATGTAGATCTAATTATCATTGACAAATAACGTTCTAATCAAGCAGCATGTAAAGTGTATTTAGACCAAGTGTATTAAGACATATTTAATAATCTTATACCAGCCACCAATTTCTATTTTAAGCCCGGGACTTTCCAAAGGTATAAAGTTTTAAGCTCAACACAAACAAATGTAGACCTCATGAGGCACGGGTCAACAGACTGTTGGCAGCATAAGTTTAAAACAATACCTGATTTATTACAAAACATTGAAAAACAATAAATTATGTATTGTAATAAATTATGTATTGTAATTATGTATTTTTTCATAAGTATGAAGTTTTTTTACTAAAATTTATTTTATTTAATTAATTTACAGTTTAGGATGTCGTGAAATTAAAAAAGCATGATCCGCCATAAAAATAAATTTTAATAAATAAAAATAAATAGATAGCAAGTTACAATGCAGATAATAATAAAAAATTCAGTAACAACTCACCTTTGTTGATCAGGGGGGATTCCCTCCTTATCTTGGATCTTGGCTTTCACATTTTCGATGGTATCCGAAGGTTCGACCTCAAGGGTGATGGTCTTACCCGTGAGGGTTTTCACGAAAATCTGCATCCTTGATTACCTGAATATAACAAAAACATAATTAAGTGTATTAAGCACTAACCATAAATTATGTAAAGGAGTTTAAAGCAAGTTTATCATGCACTGGATTTTATATTTTATTCATAATCTTGTCTTTATTTGGTCCATTTTATAACATTAGTGGTGTTTAAGTAATATACTAATGGTTTATTTCATTTTGAGATTTCGTTTTTTTTTCTCGAACTATGCTACTGACCTAGCAAGGTCTTAACAGCTTCATCGGACTACGAGGTTATCATTGCATAATGTAATTTATTGGACAACACTTCAGAATTTTACATCATACTAAAAAAAAAAACTGTTTTTGTACTAACTTTAAAAAAAAAGGAAACAAATAACAATGTTCAAAAAAGAAACTTGTTAGGCTATACTGATTACAAAATAAAGAATTAAGTTATACTAGTATTTACAATTAATTGAAATGTATGAAAATTTTCAAAATCTTATAGAAAATAACCAGTTTCTAATTTAATAAGTGTGCTCATAGCATTGCCAAATAATGTTCATTTTATGTTTTATAAAATAGTTTTACATATAATTAAAAAATAAACTAGATCTAAAAATAAAGGCGACGCAAACATAATGAAAAAATAAAATATATTTAATAATGTTTATTGAGGCATAGTAGATACATAAATTACACCAAAAGCACAGCATTAATGCAGCCATCATTCTCTGGATTATTTGTAACTTGTGCATATTTCCCCCAAACTACTTTACCGGCCTGCGTCACCAATCCTAGCTCAGAGATATTCACTTCAATAACCGTACCCTTTGTTATCACTCCCAAACTAGTGTACATTTGGGAGCTGGGATTCTTCTTAACACCGATAATGGGCAGACAGAATGTTGCCTTCAACTCTGGGTGTGTTACATGAGCTTTCTTAAAACGGAGTGCCATCGGTCTGATAAACCTTTCAAATTTTGGTGGTTTACGTGTAAAATTCTCTCCTACAAATGTTACTTTTGTAACCATGCGTTTCCAAGCTTTCCTCTTCGTTTTACCGGACTGTAATACTTTGAATACTTCTGCGTCTGCTTGTGCCCTGACTTTTGGTATTGGTACGTCCCATTTACCGGCTTTCTCTTTACGTTTCTGTTTAATCATGTTTGATAGAACTTTCGCACGAGATTGGACATCTCTGTCAAGTAGATAGACTGGCAAAGCCCCTTCAGAAACCTTCTCAGTGTTCTGTTTAACATTTTTCTCCTCGTGCGCTTTGATTTTCTTTTTCATCTGTATCTTTTCATTACGGCGTTCTTTATTATAGATCTTTGCTTTAATACCGCGGAGTTTGCGAGCCTTCTCGGCCCTCTTATGAGGCTCACGGGCCTCTTTCTTACGTTTCCTCTCCTCATAATCGAGCCTTCTGCCGTAAAGCTTTTGGTGACGCTCAATATATTCGTTCTGCGGCATTTTGGTGGTTGTTTAGCAGTAACTACAACAAAATGTTCAATATCAATTCTGCAACGAAGAGTAGTTTTCGTGTTTTTGATCAGTATAACCTCTTCATTAGATATTAATATATATTTACGAACAGATAACTATATTACCACTTTTCGTACACACTGGGAAATGAGTTTAGTCCCCTTAAGATTACTTTTCTTCCAAAATCTTGACTTCACATAAACCAACCCGCCTTGTTCCACGTGCTTATTTTTTTCACTTCTTATGTTATTAGAAAACACGTTTATAACTAGAAATCGGATAGGTTTTTGAATGATTGAGTAAATCGCGTAAAATTGAAGTAATTTTTAATTATTTATTGCGCAATTAATTGTAAATTATTTGACGAAATTGATAAACTCACCTTACGCCGACACCATGCCACATGGAAAAGGAAATGTATTTTAGTGTTGCCAAGTCTTTGTTAAACAATCGTCCAAAAGTACCAAACTTTTTGATTGCTCTAAATAAATATAAGCTGCACAAAATACAAAAATTACAATATGTATAAATAATTATTATATTATCTGTAAAATATTGACACAACTTAAGGACACAGAAATACCAATATTAGATTCCTATAATAATGTTTGAATTAGGTATGTTGTATATTAAACTCTTGACCTTAATATGCAAAAGCCCGATTTTCGACTAACTTTAATGCGAACAAAAAGACTGACGATTTCGTATGTAGGGCAAAATGGCACTACCATATTAACTAAAACTCCAAAGTTATCACAAGAATTACAAAATTATTTGGGTGGAAGACGTATTAAAAAGTATAATAGAAAACTAGTTACCAATTTCATGTAAAAAAATAAAAATGCTGAGAATGAGAACTATAGTTAATATGGAAACATTTATAAATATATATTTTATATAATTATAATACAATATAATTACAATTATAATTTATATTTATAATTATGATAATACTAGCCGACCCGTGCCCACTTCGTTGGGCGGTAATAGGCATTATCAAGCTACAACTTTTCTCTAGAACTCAATCATATATATCTCATAATTAAGGCAGCGTTCGTAAGAAACGTTTTCATTCGACCATTTTTCTCCCACTCCCCAGGTATTACCCCCTACAACCTCACAAACTTTACCTCTTTATAATATTAGTATAGATTATAGATAATATAATTAGTTAATAGCTTCTGCCCGCGACTTTGCACGCGTGGAATAGTTATTTTGGGCTAAGACGCAGCGGAAGCTCTCAAAAGGAAAAAATACCCCGGTTTTAAAACATTTTTCATTGTTGCTCCGCTCCTATTGGTCTTAGCGTGATGATATATGACACTCACAAATAACGTGGCTTTCTATTGGTAAAAGAATTTTCCAAATCAGTTTAGTAGTTCCTGAGATTACCCCCTACAATGTCACAAACTCACAAACTTTACTTCTTTATAATATTAGTATATAGATTATAGCCCCTGCCCGCGACTTCGTCCGCGTAGTAATAGTTACTACTCTGGGCTAACTCACAACGTCACAAACTTTACCTCTTTATAATATTAGTATAGATATAGATTATAAAGAGGTAAAGTTTGTGAGTTTGTGACGTTGTGGCGTTGTAGCGGGTAATCTCAAGAACTACTGGTCTGATTTGAATAATTCTTTCAGTGTTATATAGCTCATTCATCGAGAATGGTTATAGACTATATATCATCACGCTATGGCAAATAGGAGCGGAGCACAGATGAAAAATGTTTCAAAATCGAGATGTTTTTTTCTTTTTGAGAGCTTCTGCTGCGTGTCAGCGTTAGCTCAGAGTAGTAACTATTACTACGCGGATGAAGTCGCGGGCAGGGGCTAATAAATATATAAAATGATACTCAAAAACATACATGGTGATTAAATATGCATTACACGAGAAATGTATATAAAAAATTAATTGCTTACATAAATTTTAATTAAGAGATTACATATACATACATTCAAAAATAAATAATAGTTTAAAAAAACTAAAAAAACACGCTTTCATAAATAATCCAACTAAAAAACAGAAAATAAAATTTAATAAATTTTGATTAAGAATAGTGTAAATTAGAAATAAATGTATATTTTTGTAAAAAGTGACAAAAAAATGATAAAAATACTAGATAAATCTGGAGGTGCTGATATTAACAGTGACGCATCGCATGTTTTTTTAGTTTTTTTAAACCATTA
This sequence comes from Antheraea yamamai, assembly GCA_036509395.1. NCBI lineage: Eukaryota > Metazoa > Arthropoda > Insecta > Lepidoptera > Saturniidae > Antheraea > Antheraea yamamai. The sequence goes on from AP028446.1 coordinate 20,316,714, forward strand.
TTTATTTTTCATTTTTTAGTTAAATTTTTTTAACTTTTTTTTTCGGATTATTGCATTATCATCGACCTTTGACAGGTGTGCAAAGTTTGAAATACATCTGATCGTTCAAAGTAGGACAAAATCGAGCTCAAAGGGATCGGTTACATACATACATACAGGTGAAGCTAATAAAAGCGTGATAAAAACAAATCAATCGTGTGTACTTTTTTGATAAATATAGTTTACTGATGTAAAGAGTATATAGTTACTTTATTATTTTTAAATATGTATTAGTCTATGTTAGGAATGATTCGTAAAGTGTTGAAGGTTCGACATTTTACAGGCTTGTCACATGTATTCTAATATTTAAATAATTAGCAGTTTCTATTATTTTAATAAAGTAAAATATATCATAATATATTCATATGATGTTATACCAAAGGCTGATACATATCGGGTCTTTGAATAAAAAAATAAAAAACAGTAATTTAATATGTTTCAAACATCATTTATTGAATCCACAATAACAACATGTAACCAAGACAACATTCCATTTTTATTCTATATTGTTATATACTACCGAGACGCTATGTACTAAAGTGTTCCAATACCCTACAGTACACACCAATAAAGTTGTTATATTTCCAAAAAATGTGAATTGCAATGTTGTTTAAAATTTCACTGATTCTCCTATATTACATATACAGTAATACTCCGACTTACGCTACCCCGTTTTACGCGAATTCGGAGATACGCGGTTTTTCATTTTGATTGCCGCGCGCATCGGCTCTCTCGTTCCGCCCTCTCAGTGTTCAGTTTGCGACAGGTTTGAACGTATTCTGCATAGAATTGTTTTACGTGCGCAGTGGGTTTTACTTATAATCTCTAATTATGTCATCTAAAAAAAAATAGTCGTTTGAGCCTAACAAAAAAAGAAAAACACTGTCTTTGGAGTGTAAACTGAATATAATTAAAGACTTTGATGCAAAAATTAAAATTTGTGAATTGGCAAAGAAATTTGACCTACCGGAATCAACAGTCTGAACGGTTATAAAAGGTAAAGAAAAAATTATGAACGCTGTGAAAGATTATGCGAGGAAATTTTGCGTGAGAAGAAGAAAAACTTAAATCGTCAGGCAACATTGTTAGAATATCTGAAGCCTTCGACATAAAAATAACTTCGGTTTAGGTTACTTTATCCATAACAATGTAAATTGTTTTATTATCTTACATTTTATTAAACATTTTTCTTCTAAATTATTGTTTTATTTAGACTGGTCACGATTAAACATACTTTATATGTATTTGTATGCAAAGTTGAACCCCGACTTACGCAAATTCGACTTACACGGCAATCGCTCGGGCCCACCTATCGCGTAAGTCCGGGGTATTACTGTACCTACATTGCAGGTTTTTTAAATCAATGTAATAATAATTAAAAATATAACTAAATTCTAGTATTAATATTACACGACAAGCGTATAACTATAGTCTGGCTTAATTTAAGGACGAGGATTAAATTCTATTTATTACATTGGGAAACTACACCCCTGATAGTAATCAACTGATCGCAAATGATTAAGACCATAAAACGTATATGTTATGTTTACAGGCTTTTACGTTTGAGTGTTTTCTATTGCCGGATCTACTGATTAATAAGCAGATGTAGTGACTTGTTGTAAATTATACGTTTTTTCTTGATTTTGAAGACATAGTCCATATTACTGTTTTTTAAATGTAATGAGTATTTATCTAATTCAATATTAATAAAATAGGCTCTCCAGTGATGGAAATCTAATTATATAGTTGGTAGGAAATAAATTCAACTTGTAGATTTCATTTGAACTCATTACAAGGAATTGAACTTATGTGAATAAACGTTGTGTCCGACTCGCCACACTTAGCCGTTATCGCTTCTATTTTCCTAATGTTAAATATGCATAATGTGTAACACATGTTATAATATGCAGGTAAATGAAGCCATCTACAGTCCTGATCAATCTTTATGACCGCTCTGAATATAACCGTAAGTTCAGGTTTGCGTGTGAATTCTCAAGAATGTAATACAAAAGAACATTAACATATTATTAAAGGAATTTAAAATTGGCATTTATTAACCCTTAAATTGTCTTGACGCTATACATATAATATAATACGGATTTAAACCAAAATTTGTTCTACTCATCTATATTCAGAGCGATCAAAATGTTTGACGTGGACTGTATTATATGTTTCACCAAGTATATCAATATTATTTTTATATAATATATCTTGATTTTTGATATTACACTTTTTTCGACAATATTATGTGAATTATTATGATAATTTCATTTATTTTTGGTAACACTGATTCTTATCCAGAGACTAAAAAATACCCGTATCAATATAGTGTTGTAGAAGTAATGGGATTGGTTATTTCTGTCTACATTGGTTTTTATTAGATTTACCTTCAACGCCATTGGTTGGATTATATTTAGTCTACTTTTATACGTAAGTGAAACCATACCATTGTCACAATTTTTATTTTTCCTTGACATTTGATAAAATTCTGAAACTAGTTTCAACAAGTCGACAACGTAAATTCGGAATTCATAGAAAGTTGTGAGGATTTAGTAAAGGCGTATATTGTCAAATTATGAATACAACGGCGACCTACGAGACAGGTGTGTAAATTTAAATCATATGTGATATCGTTATATTATTATGTTATGTACCTTTACTATGATATTATTTTATAAGTTCAATATTTGTAGTTCTAGTAAACAATAGAAAGTACACATAACATACAAGTGAACGATTAGTTGTTTATTGGGATCGTACGTTTTCCTTTTTTTTTCTAATTTGAGTTCTACAAATAGACGCATATATTATGGAAGCGTTTTATAGGTTATATGTTGGTGGGATGTGTACACAGTAAATTTTCTAACCGTTGAATCCTTGACTTGGTTCTGAGATTTATTTTCTTCGATAAATTCAAACGTTTATATAGTTAATGGATAAAACATTAAAACAAGCACCTACGTTGTCTATCAATATTGTTATAATGAAAAAAAAAGTTAAAACGCGGGAAACTATTATTAAAGTCTATTTATACAATGAAACTTGAGTGTAAAAACATATATTGTTCTTTATGGTAATATTTTTTCCATTTCGTTTTTTCTACAGATTATCCTTTTTGTGTTTAATAAAACATACCTAACTAATTACATGGATATTCCACTTTGAACAGTTTTGCTATTAATAAATTAGATACTTATTAAAGCTGTAGAGCTAAGGTTCCCACACATTTTTTCTCATAGACCTCTTTGAAAAATTTAGCTGCTTCTTGTGGACCCCCTGCAGCTACATTTCTACCATATTCCCAAAACTCGACAAAAAATGTGAAGATTAGATCTACGGAAATTTGCAAGTCTCAACATGTTGTACTGAATATGGAATATGCAAGTTTTTAAAAGTAACATTCGATGAGCTTCTTAAAAAATTATCTGCCTACATTGGTAGGTGAAGTCAAGCCAACATTTTAGTTCTTCACTATCGAAAGCAGATAAATTTTTGTGGTTCCCCTTTCGAATTGTGAACACACATTTTTTGTCATGCCAGAACCCAGTTGAGTCTCCTGCGGAACTCTGGGGATTCACCTGGGCCACTTTAGGAACTACGGCATTACAGTAATGTATCATAGCAGAAGTGGCACTGTAAATTTTCACTGCTTTAGAGAATTATTTTTAAAACACCACATTCTGGGGTTAATAATACATTTGACTCTGGTGACTATACTAAAGAATATCTTTGCCTTATCTCCTACATGCTGCCCTTTAAACTAAGGCCTAATTTTGCTTCAAGTTCTCCATTGTGCTCTTGTCCATATTTTTTACTATATTTAAAATAAGCATTTTCCTTTTTTTTCATAAAAGTTTAATTGCAGATAAATTCTAGATGAGTAGTTAAAACTGTCAAATCAAAACTAAACATATTTTCTAATATTGACAGTGGCAAGACCAATTGACTAACAAGCCATCATGGTTTTTGCATGTTAGTCAGTTAGCCTTTGCAATGTCAATATGATAATTATATTATACAGTGTAAACTTTTTATAACAAATTTCAAACGAACAAGCATTTTTTTCTTGTTCATTATATGGGGGGAATTTAAATAAATGGTTTTGTGGTAAACCAACCAAAATGAACTAATTTCTACATTATAGAAAATGTTCATTATAATGAACGATGTTGTAAAAAGTTTACACTATATTTCATTAGATTTAATTTTCTTTGAATGATATAGTGAATATATATTTGTGAAAAATACTATAAACACTAGAAATGAGTGATGTAATTTTTTGTTAATATCTCTAGAACATTCTTGGTCAAGGCGCTGTTCCACAGAGACAGTTTTCAGTATCCAAGGGAGAGAAACTGGTGAGTATATCACGTTTCTTGCTTGATATAATTATACTATAGTGTAATCTCCCTAATAAATCAACCATCTTCACATGATGATTGGTTTGACTGAAGTTTATCTGCTATAAATATATTTTTCATAGATCTTGCACAATTATTTATATCAATCACTTTGTGTAATGCTTAATATAAAATTTTGACAAGTATACATTATTCACAACTCACTCTTCGATGTTACAAAATATAGTGTAAAAAACTATAATTTGTGCTCATATTACTTGTAATTTTAATGGTGTTCTAGGTTTGTTTTTGATATTTTACACAAATAAAACGAGAGAAGTGGTGCTCTGCCCTTTTTGTCTACCCCAATATTCTAACTGTGATGATAGATAAACCTCATGTCAATAAAATAGTAATATGATAGATTTCTTTTTTTTCTTTCTGATCAGTGGTCACTCATTATTTCTTTTGTGATGACTAAAACTAAATTAAATATGTATTCCTTACACATTATTGTAAAAAATTGATCTATTGACGATTTAAATACACTTTTCCATAAAAAAATTTTTATGTTAAGTTCTATGGAAACCGACTTTATGCAAGAACTTTGTGTAAAGTTGAATTAGTAAGTATCCACATTTGCTATACAAAAAAAATGCTATTAATTTTTCCTATGTTTGTATCCTTTATATTATTTATGTAACGCTGGTTGTGCATGTTTTGCTATATTTGAGAATGTTTTAATGTAACTTTACAAGTATTGGTATTGTAAAATATATTTTTTGTTTTTTTTATCACATTACAGTCAGGAAAGTAATATTGTTGTTTGTTTCAAGAAAATATCTTGTTTTTTATTGATATATGAGATATATCTTGTTTTCAAATATTCTTGAAACTAAAGACTCATCTCAAAATACAATTGGTGTTATATTTAATTAAAAAATGCTATTATGAATAAAAACGATACAACTTCTAGTACCCTAATCCCTTTCACTTTATGCGCAAACTAGACATTGGAATATGCATCTCACAGAAATATTTTGTTTTCTTTAGATTTATATTAAACAATTTTTTTTTATCGAAACCAACCATATTTCAATTGATCAAAAACCAAATCATGAATAAAAACATAGTAAAATCTCTATTTTATATATAATCATATCTCATTTCTAGTTTGCAAGCATGGGACTGTCATGTAGACATAGCTTTATATATTTTTAAACTTGTATCTAGAATTTTATGAATACCTATGGCTATCACCTTGCCTTCTTATATTTATATATACTACTTGTATTTTTATCTGACATTACACAACTAAAATACATTTACATAAAATTGTTTTCATTTTATTTAAGTTATTATTTTATAATTATCTCACCGAATGTAAATGATGTTATAATGACCATTGAAACCCTGTACTTTTAATAAAAACCGTGTTATGTAAGTGAAAACTGAAATTGTTCACTAGGATATTAAAAATATGCAAAATACGTTAACTTTTACGCACAATTTTTAAGTTTTTACATAATTCTTAATCAATCCGGTAATATCTCTCAATGTGACCTCCAGTCTTGTTGTATTCAGTAATATGTCAATGTGTCAACTTGTTCCAACGTGCAAGTTGGAACATGTCTCAGTGGGTCCAGAATAGTAATTGTTTAAGCAATGTTCGTGGATAAAGCGTGCCATATGGCGTGTATACTAGCCGTGGCCGTGATTCACGCTTATTACCGTTAACAACCCATATTGTTCAGTTTTTAACTTCAATTATTTTATGCGATTGCTATTAGTATTATTTTCTGTAGCCAAGCAGATTTAGCAGATTTCACCCTTTGGAAATATTTTTAATTAATAGTTCTGCATAACTTGCTATCTATTGAATTGTTCATTTCGAGTATTAGACATGATATAATAATTTTATTTGATGTAACGTGTCATGAAGCAGAACTGAAAAGTAGGAAAAAGTTGTATCTTGATTGATCTATTTAATCTATGAAAAAGTCTTAGTAAATATTTGTCCCGTATCACTACATTTTATAAAACTAAGTCCTCTGCCACGTCTGTCTGTCTGTTCACGATAAACTCCAAAACTATTGAACGGATTTTCATGCGATTCTCACCAGTAGATAAAGTGATTCCTGAGGTAGATCTAGGTATATAATTTGTTAAGTTTTTTTTTTTTCAGGGTGAGACAATGTCCACCGGGCCCGCTAGTTTATTCTATGATTTTTGTTTCAAGTAGTTATTCCAATATGTAGTTACTACATCATGGTTAATTTCATTGTATGATGCTTGATGGAAATCTAACTGGCCTTTACTGATTAAATATAGATACAAAAAACTAGGTGTAAAGCTGATTTTGTTAGCAGTTCGTTTTGTCAATAAGGATGAAAAAAATTATATTGTGGTATTATATAAAATGTCATTGTTTGTACAGGAACTGTAAAAAAATAAAGTCCTAATTTTATCATCGACTGGGTCTTTAAACATCATACAATTTGTACATCCATTTTTTTCAAAAATTTTGTTACTTGAATACTCCATATTTTAGTAGATAAAAGAGTCAATTCATTTAGTGAAGGAAAAAATGTGTTTGCAATGGCTTTTAAAAATGTATCAATCATTTTCTACTGTTATCTAATCTTTGGAATATTAACATTCTTGATGTTCATTATATCTATTCTTATTTAACATAATTATTGTATTAAAAATTATTACATAAGCAGTGATTGCTCTCGCCACGAAATATAAATAGTTTTTTATTCCAATTTCATGTTTATATATTAATAATTCTATAGGACATGTCACGAGGAGAGATGAAGACCATGTAACTAGAAAAGTTTTGAGTATGTTGGTGGATGGATATAGGAGTAAAGGAAGACTGAAAAGGTATGGATGGATTGTGAGAAAAATGATATATGTGTAAAAGGTGTGAATACTGATATGACATCTGATAGGCGAGAGTGGAGAAGGAAAACATGTTGTGCCAACCCTACTTAGGTGGGCTAAGGGTAAGAAGATGATGATGATATAAGTAATATTTTATTACTTATCAAATCTTTTTTATATTATATCCCAATGGCCTTATGTGTACTTGACAAGAGGAAATGACGTTACAGATAATTATGTCTTTAATACAAAAGAAAGACACATATCATTAATACTTATAATAGAAATAGCATGACATAGCAAGTGAGATGTATAAATAACTTCAAAAAGTAAGTAGGGTGCGAAAAGAAAATAACATTTTGTTTGTTTTTATACTTTTGAAAATTATATCAATGTAGTGTTTTGATCAATAAACATACATGTAATCTATTTATTATCTATCACATTTATTATTAAGCATTAGTCCAATAATTAGAGATATAGATATCTTTATTAAACGTATTATCGGTTTTTGTAAGTCATTTGTCATATCCAAGACATAATTTTTACACTGTTTCAAGTTTTCATATCTACTATTAAAACATTTTCATCTTGTATTTGTATCCTGTTGATCCAAACTGCTTCCATATTGTGTTGATCAAACTGCTTTTATTATATTTGTTTATCTCTATATCAAAAATGGATGGAGGGTGTATGAAACTATTTTGAGCATGAATTATTTTATAGCTTGCCAAAACTGTGTAGTGCAAAAGTCTAATAAATTATTTAAACATGGATCTTTATAGTAATTAATTTTCTTCTAAAATAGCAGAGAGGTATACTTGCATATTAAAAATAATGATTTTCTGTAGTATATAATATAAATAATATGCTTGATGTAATTAAAGTTTATTTTATTATGCAATAAAATATACAAATGTATATTTGTACATAAGCAGGTCAATAGAAGTTTACGAGTAAGTTAAAATATTTCGTCTTCTTTCTTTTACTGGCAGCGACCTCAGCTGAATCCTGAATAACTACAATTTGTAAAACATAATTTTTTGCAAACTATCAATCAATATTTAAAGTGAATTGTAAGTAGTGATTATGACAAGATTATGTGGCTAAAAAGCAATAGAAACACTGCTGGCCTTACACCTGTATATAAATACCCACAATAAATAACTATATTATAATATAAAAAATAATATACTTATTAAATTGCTAAGACCAGTGGAATATAGATCAGATCCTGTAAGTTCAAGAAACACCGTTTACTTATATAAATAATATCTCCTTACTAAAGACTGACTAACTTAAAGATTGGCTGACTATTAATGAAAACATCTATATATATAATAAGAATGTAAATCTAACGTGTCTGTACTTTTTATTTTTTTGTGAAAAATATTGTTGCAGGTGTCTAGGAATAATTGATAAAATACATTTCAATCAATTTTGGAAATTTCTGTCTGTCTGTTTGTTTAAACTACTAAAGGATTGTTTTCCTGATAAAACCTCGAAACTAACATTTAGTCTTTGTTTCATTAAAATCGGTTCTCTCTATCAAAAGTCATTGTGAATTTAATGACAACCTGACTTAAGTACGAGAGAAAAGTAGATAAGTAAATGGACTTAATACATTCAGATGAATTTATTAGTCACTGTTTTTTAAATAAAGTACCACGCGGACGAAGTCGCGGACACAGCTAGTTGTGAATAAACATGAAGCTATCTTTTGAAAGTAACAAAATTATATAGTCTATTTCATTGAATTGCGTACAAAAGTATAATTGTACATGACTTTACCAAAGTATGTTCTAGAAAAATTAGTTAAATGGTGCCCATTTATACAAGGCATACGAATAGAATTGTTAAATATTGTGTTTTATTAATATATTCATATGATATTGTCAGATGTTGTGAATACCACACGTCCTGATGGTCTACCCAGCGGTCCAGGGTTGTGCTCCAGAGTGGAAACTACTGGACCCGAAGATATTTAACTGTATAATAGATAGCCAAATGCGTTCTAGTTCATATTTTATAAACAAAAGTATAAATGTTGCAGTATTTTGGAAAAATTGCATGTTATATTGGAAGAAAAATTATAGAATTCTATTTGGTCTGAATATGACTTAGTACCTGTGATATGCAGTTTCAAAGTCAAGGTTTTTTTTAACATATGTTACCCGGTCACGATTTTACCATAACATAAAGTAACAAGTCACGAAAATCCAGTTTGGGAATGTAACACATGATAGGTACATCTATTCTTTGTATCTACATCTATTCTATGTGACGATCTCTGCAATATTTTTATGGTGTTTTTTTTTAATATAGTGTAAAACAAAGTCGATTTAGTGACACCATTTATAACTCGAAAACGGTTGGACCGATATTAATGTTTTGTTGTATTTGTCTTCTTCTTCTTGTCCCGAATAGCAGAATAAATATAAAAATATGAGAAAAATTCGCAAGGAAAAAATTTATAACGAAAATTCATTTTCTCATACATTTTGTAAGGAAAGGCATTTTTGATTATATCTCGAGAACGGATTGACTGATTTGGATGAATTTTATTTTGTTCATGTATCACAAAATTGATAACAGGGAATCGACATGAGTGCAACACGTACAGCAAATAGTTTAACAGAAAGTAGTGCAATAATGCCTTCCTGCCACGTGAATACATTCATTTTAAAGCGATTGAAAGACTTTATTTTGATTTTCTTACATTTATTGTATGTAATTCATCTTTAATGTTCATTTTATTGTAATAAATAAATGAAATGAATTCAGTTAATAAGTTAACACAACATTTATTGACTCTGAGGCAGTACGAGGTTGACCGAGTCTGCTAGGTATAAATCTATAGTAACATTATAAAGCTGAAGAGTTTGTTTGCTTGAACGCGCTAATCTCTAATAATTACTGGTCAGATTTGAAAAAAATCTTTCAGTGTTAGATAGCTCATTTATCGAGCAAGGCATATACGGCGAATATGAATGGGGCACCAATGGAGAATGTTTCAAAATCAGAGTTTTTTTAGTGCTAGCCCAAAGTAACTATTCCACGCGGATGAAGTCGTGGGCAAAAGCTAGTATTTTTATATATGCTTATAACCAATTTCAAAAGAACCTCAGTATTGGGGCAAATTCTAATACACTCATCAAAAAAGTCTAAACAACATGTACTAATTTAAATTTTAGGATGGTTCTTCACATTATAACGTTGTATTTTATTTTTAAAATAATATATTTAGGGTTCTATGATGTAAAAATAACAGCTGTTGTCTTTATAAGTTCTTTTAATAACAGAAATGAACAATATTAGAATATACATAAGAAACTAAACTTTTTTCTTACAAAATGAAATTTCTAAAGAAAATGTATTTATTGTGAAAGAATAGAACAATTTAATACAAAGTATGGTCTCCTCTGCTATTCAGAACTTGTCGGCAACGATTATTCATTGAATTAATGAGACTGTTTATGTCATCTTGCGGTATTCGCTCCCAATGGAATTGCAGCAAATCCTTCAGCTGTTGGGTTGTTGTCGCTCCGTCCAAGTCCTTCAAAACACGTCTCTGGAGCATGTCCCATGCGTGCTCGATGGGGTTGAGATCTGGCGATTGTGCAGGCCAGGGCAATACCCGGATGTTCTCCGTTGCAAAGTATTCACTGGTTCGCCGAGCTGTATGTGAACGCGCATTGTCATGCATTAACCTAAAATCGGAGCCAAAGGTTTGTGCAAATGGGTAGACATAAGGTCTGAGAATATCCTCAATGTAATTTTCAGCATTCATGTTTCCATTTACAAAAACGAGCTTAGTTCGCCTGTTCTTCATAATACCCGCCCATAACATAACTGTTGAGCCGCTGTATGGATGAACTTCCTGAACGCACCTGAGCCTTTCAGTATTTCCGGGCAGACGATACACTCGCACCCTTCTTGTATCAGGCTTAAACCTGAATCGCGACTCATCGGAAAACATAATTCTATCCCATTGTTCCTGGGCCCATGTTATGCGTTCTCTACACCATTCATATCGACGAGCGCGATTCCCGTGACGTATCGGTGGGCACCTGATTGGGCGTCGAGCTCGTAGGCCGTACTCATGCAGTCGATTTCGCACAGTTTGAGGACTTACATCAACACCACTTGAAATTTGTAGCCTCAAACTTATCTCTCGAGCGGTTAACATCGGCTGGCGTCTTGCAGTCAGTTGTATGTACCGGTCTTGCCGAGTGGTTGTACTCCTTTTACGGCCTGGATGCTGTTCAGCGGGTTCTCCTGTATTATTGTAGCGCTGCCAAAGACGACAAATAACACTTCTATGAATGCCAAAATGTCGAGATACCTGAGATTGATTACTTCTCGCTTGCAACATCCCTACAGCTCTTTGCATTTCATCTGCCATCAAATGACGTCGCTTCATGACGTAAAGAATATCTAACAATTCAATTTTGTCGCTAACTTTATTTAAATGGTTGGTAAAATTATAAAATCAAGAATAAACGTAGCAATTAAAACGCACTTAAATTCAAACAAATTCGCAGTCATTTGAATTTTATGAAAAAACAAAACATAATCAAATTTTTTTTTACAACCAGCAAGTAATCAATCAAATCAATAACAAAAAAGTTTACTTACCTACGCACTTTGTTTGAGTAAATACTTAGAAATTAATTAATATAAATGGTAAAATTTGTAATATCACGCATGTTGCTTAGACTTTTTTGATGTGTGTAGAATGCAACTGCTGCTGAGTCAGAAGGACTCATGTACCCAGTGCATATAGTCCAGTAAATTCCTTTAGCAATTTGCCCATTATTGCTTTGTCGATGGCGCTTCAACAAATAAAATTCCATTTTGATTCCATACCTCATACTATTAACATACTAATATAGGTTTGATAAAGGTTTTTTTTTTCTGAGTTGTCCATCTGGCCAACTAGCTCTATTACTTCTGTAGTAATTTTCGTTCCAAAAGACCAGTAGTTACAGATTTATATACAAGTAACAGTAGTTACAGTTTTATATATATTGAATTAATCTCAAATTATTTATTCCAACTATTTTTTTTCCTATATATACATTTCATTGTAATCGGTTCAGACGTACAGTGGTGAAAATGTAATCAAGGCATTAAAAAACATAGTCTGGTTTATAGTGTGCAATTTTTTTTGTGTTATAACTATCTCACTTTTGAATTGAACAGTACACTTTTGGCTTACCGTCTTAAAATTATCTTGATATAGTTTAAAAGGATACATAATTCTTTAAGGACGAAATACCACTGAAATTGGGTCATCTCTGGCAATTCAAGTATGATAACGTACTTCACTGAAACTGCGAAGTTTTTTGTACATACTAAATTTTTCAAAAATGCTTAGTACACTTTTCAACAAATATTAAGTAAAGGATAAAAATATTATTGAGGATGATTAAAAATAATTCTTCTTATACAAAAGCATCTTTATCATTTAAACTTCAGTAAAAAATTGACCAGCTTAAATTGTACTTTTTGACATTAAGTACTTGCTTTCTATTTTTATTTATGATCAGCCACATTGAGTTTCAATATGGTCAACTTCAGTGGATACATAACTTAAATATAGACCATTTACAATAACGAATCCTATTATTAGTTACTTTGCTTTAAAATTTAGTGATTTCTTGTATTAATGTATGAAGTAGAATTATGTATTTATAGTAAATTATGGTTGCAAAAGTCTTTATATTTTTTGATATCTCTTTCACTTTAGAATATAAATGTAAATTTTTTGAATAGCAAATGCGACTGAACCGTCACTAATTTTTTTTACATATATATGAATTCTTTAAATGTTTGTCTGGTTAGTAATTGATGAAAGGTTTCACCCTAAACGTGATTTTAATTTTGTTGCCTAGTAATAATTGTAGATAATATTTTTTTAATTAATCTATTTGATGCCGAGTAATGCCAAGTAAGAGTTCAAACCCTCCTTTCTAAAAATACTATGTGTATGGACATTCACATAAATAGAAATAAATAAAATTTTAAATGGAGAAAATATATGGATTAATTTATAATAATTACATACTAACGGTCGAAATTCGGCCATAGTTCATTATTTTTGTACGTTTCAATATTCAGGGAAAATAAACGAACTTTCCTAAAAAAATATTGGTAACACTAAACTTTGTCAATAGCTTCTATACAAAAAATTAATAAAATTTGTTGACACAGAGGAGGAACATATATTATACTCGTACTTGGACTGTTTTGCTTCTGTCTGTTTATATATCGATTTTTCAAATATACCACATTTGAAAAGGAACTAAATTGTATAAAATATTATCTCTTTACCTCTTTCTTTTCATAAAGATTTTAAATACAACACAGATTCCTCAGATCTTAGATATAGTATTTTATTTTTATTATTTAGGGAAACTTGCAGCTGTTATTCATTAAATAACAAAACAGTAACATAGTTAAAGACTAATTACAAGTTTAAAAAAAATATAAATAAACAGAAAAAGACAGCTATAAATACAAATTAAAGAAAAACATAATGATTACAAACACAAAACGAGAGAAGTATCAAGACAAACATTATCTAAGGCACGACACGCGAGTGTAAAGTCAATATACATTATTGCCTAAATAATTAAATTACTACTCGGATAGATAAAGAGGTACTGTAGGTAAGTGACTGTTTAATAACTAGGAACATATATGGCAGATTTTAAATTATAGAATTAATTTTATTTTACTACCTACGCATATTATGTTTACAAATTTGTTGTTTTATGGAAAAAAGTATAAGGGCTTTTTGCAACCTCACTTTATTTCAGAATAGCTTGTATTTAGTTTTACAGTTTGTGTGGTATCTTGTGATTCGATAAATTATTTAATCATGTTTGTGTTTTTGATAAGTGTTGTTTTTGTGTTGCTTTTTTGAGAACATTATGATTCGTTAAAATAGAAATAAAAATCTCACTTTTTTTCAACACATTATATTGAAGCTTATGACCATAAAATAAATAAAAATGTACAAAATGATACTATAAAATAAGAGACAGACCAATTGAAAAAAAGTATCAATGCTATATCATACTGTTCTCATAATCATATTAATTGTTTATGATGTAACTGTACAATTATCATTGTTTTAATTTCACTAAAACGCGTTTTTCTTTACTTTAACGTTGGCGATAGCAATAGCAAGTTATATAACGGTACTTTTTGTGCTGGATTACCTTTTGTAGCTATCAATTCAGTCTGATAACTATTCTAACTAGACGTGACTAGATTACAATCACTTAGAACGAAAGAAATCACGTAGAATACGTAAACTACGTAGAACGTAGTTTAGTTGTAATTTTATTATTTTATGATGCCTCAGTTAATTTATTTAGACAGTAGCATTTTGGGTTTAAATTCTACAATAAATATACACTAAAACTATTTCTTAAAGTATTAGTAAAGTAGTGGTTTCTAATGCCTCCATTATTACCTAGCAACCTTAAATTAAAAAATTATCGCTAAGTATCTTATGGTGTACTCTGTAAGTCGCATTTAAGAGCCAGTCCTGTAGCCCGAATATGTATCCAATTTGTGCCAAGCCTGACTTCAGGGTGGGATTATTCAAATATTCATTTTTTAGTTTTGCTTTCTGATTCCTACTAGTAAAGTTAAGGTTCGAGATAAAGTACGCAAATAATAAATAGTTAATAAAAATATTTGATAACTGATCTTGTATCATCAGTTCGCATTGCACACCTCTGTGATTAAACGGTTCTTTTTAGTATGGCTGTGGTTTGGTTACGGATTTTAATGAGCCATGCATGAAAATGCAAATTGCATAGCAATGTATTGCATTTCATTCGTTCTCTAAATATTAAATCGACAAACGTGAATTGGTTATTTAAATAATTAGTAATAACAATTAAAATCAAAAATACTTTATTTAATTTAGCGCTTAATTCACGAACTTTAAGATAATACCATCACTTCGAAAAATATTGTACTCGGGAGCTGTTAAAACACTACATAAGCACCAAAGGAGGCCTTATTTTTTACATACTACCTACCCTTCGTTTTATTTTTTTACTTTCAAGAAACTAGCGAGAGATTTTGTAAAAATTGCCAATACCTACGTAAGCACAGTAGGGGAGGAATTAAGGGTTTTACTTGGGGAGTAGGTTTCTATAATATAATCTTTTGACAGTAACACTATGATAATTATATTACACATTGGATAATTGTACTACACATTGTCATAGCAGAATGTCAATTTGACATACGAGATTGACATTTTTCAATGACAAATTCTGTATACTATGTTCTTATTTAGCAAACGATTAGCGGTATTTCACAACCGTTGACCTTTTTTTATTTTTTTATTTTGTCGTACTGACTACGCTATTGACCTAGCAAGGTCTTAACAGTGTCACCGGACTACAACCGTTGACCGTTTTGTTGTAAAATTACTGATCTTTGAAATTGTCATATCCACTAATCGCTTGTTAATTATGGCCTAATTCTAATATTTTAACTTTATAATGTATTTTCTTAAGCATAAACACTTAATCGAACGCTGAATTACAGAGTAAGTGATTTTATGTGCACATACCAAATGTAAAAAAGTGATATTAATGATTTAAAAAAAATATCGAGAAAAAAAATCTAATTTGAAAAAAAAATGTGGACACAAAAATTATAAAAAAAAAAAGTGAACTTGGAAAAATATCGAATATAAAATATACTAGTGAGATTTAAGGAAAAAAAAAAATAAACAAATGTGTCACATTAATCACGTTACAAAAAAAAAGAAAAAAAAAGTCATCAACATCATTCATCGTCGTGACTGATCGACTCGAAGAATGAAAAGAACAAAGAAGCAAGGATTAAAACCGGTCGGTCTATGTTGTTGAACATTGTGTCTAAGTGGGTGTGTTTTGTAGATATCGCCCGGGACACGAGCGACACAGATGCAAGCTTTAGCGACACTGACCGGGACTTGGAGTACGAACCCGCTTCGGAGCCAGAGAACGAGGTTCTATTTAACGGGTCCACTTCATCCGATAGTGACGTAAGTCTTTTTTTTAATGTCCCCCTTTAGCAATCTTTATGCCTACTTTGGTGGTGAATGTTTTGGGCCACAGATCGTCCCCATTCATATATGTATATCTCAATATATAAAAATCCAGTGCCATGATGTTTGTCCACGATGAACTCCGAAATTACTCAACCGATCTTCATGAAAGTTGGCATTTATGTATAACTAACTTTGGGCTAACGCTAACACGTAGCGGAAGTTCTCAAAAGGAAAAAAACCATTTTGAAACATTCCTCATTGGTACTCCGCACCTATTGGTCTTAGCGTGATGATATTATAGCCTATATCCTTCCTCGATAAATGAGCTATCACACACATACCGTTGAAAGAATTTTTCAAATTGGACCAGTAGTTCTTGAGATTAGAGCGTGCAAGCAAACAAACGCATCAACTTTATAATATTAGTATAGATTTGTTCCAACTTGAGAGATAATTAATAATTCGATTAATGACCTCAATATTTTTTAATTGCAAATTAAACGATTATCAATGTTTTGTTTGTTCCAGAACGCGATAATCAAGACTAAGGTGATAAAGGTGTCGATAGAGGAGGATGGTGACCTCTGGGCCGCGGACTCCGAGTGGACGGAAACCTACGAGAGTGACAGTGAGATCGACCACAACGACTATTGGCAGTGCGCTCGCTGCCGCACCGACAACAACAACCCCCTCTATAGATACTGCCAGAAGTGTTTCCAGGTACCACAAACCCTGCTTGATTTTTTGGGTGAAAGGTACCCTATACCTTTTTCTGTATAACGTGCATGAAAAATTTCGTCGCGATCTGTTTAGTAGTTAACACGTGCCTTGCTAAGCCATTTATGCCTGACATGTTCCTCAGGCCATTTGATAGTTTGACAAAAAATATATGTATTGTCATACTTTTTTTTTCGAACGGTTTACGCTATGACTGATCTTCATAGCTTCACCGGATTGCATTGCGCATTATCATACTATATTACTTTACAACATCATACCTAATATGACATAAGTAATTGTTTCGTTTTCAGTAGTTATCGGATCGTGTACCATCAGTGGTACATGTGACCTAAAGATCAAGTTTAACTTGTACCAGCAGCGGTACACGTGGTCTAAAGATCTAGTTTAACATGTACCACTGGTGGTACACTTGGCATAGAATGTGTTAATATTAGATAAGATTGTGTCCAAAAACCCTAAAAGTATTAAAAAAAAAATGCTTCATGGATTCCTTATAAATTTACAGTTACGCAAAAGTATCTTCCCACCGAGACCGAAACGTAAGAAACGTGCCCCACATGTTACCACCGAGCAACCCGCACAGACCTGCTCCCAGGACTCCGGCGTATACTCCCAGCTGAGCCAACCTTCTAGCAGCCAGGAGTTGCCGCAGGAGCCACAGCATCACGGTACGTCTCAGAGCGAACCGCACTCTAGTGACGCGACTCGTGTCAACCGTAGGCCGAAACGTCGCGCCGAATCCGTTGACAGGAGATTGAAACGAGCACGAAAATCCGACTCCGATACCGAATCGGACGTGTCCGTAGTACAGCCGTTGGTAAAAATGGCCAGCGATCCCTCAATAACTGTCGATGATTCTGTGGAATCGAGGAAAAATGTCTCACTGGACACGTTGAAAAAAGATTTTGAGTCAAACGAGCTGTGTGTCGTATGTTACAGTCAACCCAAGTCCGGTGTGTTCGTACACGGTAGGATAGCTCACATATGCTGCTGTTATAAGTGCGCTGTGAAGGTCTGGACCAAGATCAAAAGGTGTCCAGTTTGTAATTGTAAAATTAGGAACGTACTCAAAGCAGTCATTATGTGAACAAAGTTGAAAATTTTACAACGGTTTAATAGGAGCCATCATCATCATCAGCCTATAAGAAACCCACTCCAGGGTCATAGGAGTCATATTAATAACGAATTCTATGATTATCTTATAAAAATAGGTTAGTTTGTTTTATGTTTAGTCGATGTTGCATAGCACTACTGGGCATTGATTTTATTCTCTTATAACCACGATATAAACGTTCACCGCTGTATAGATTTTAAATTGATAGGTAATATATGAGATAAAATTGCAGAATCGTTAAATGAAAGATGCTATTGAATCTTTATTCGAACTTTGAGGTGCTGAAAATACCAAAATTAACCATATTTGATAATTAGGTAGCTTTTTAGACTTATAACTATATATTTCATTATATGTAAAGTTTTTTTATACTTTAGAATTGCTTTAATACTTTCAAACTAGGAAGTATATTTGTTTTTCATTATATATTTTTTTCTGCTTCATTAAGAAGTTGTAACTTGTGTAGTTTTTTCTTAATATAATTTTTCTATTCTTAACAATTAATAAATAATGAAACTTTGATTACATCAAAAGAACTATATAATTCACTTTTAACAAAGCTCAGTTGATTTTTATATATAGTTTCTCAAATAAAAGTTAGCTAGTGGCTGATTAACTAATAATTGATCAGCCAAATTAGCTTTTGGTGTACTGCACTGAAATAAATATTCCTTTCTTGTATGAGTAATATTGGTGACGTGTAATGTACACACACTAATAAGTTTTCATTATTATAAGCCAAGTTTATAGAACTTTATATATTATCCCTTTATTATTTGACAAGAACAAAATCAGAACATATCTGTCAGTTTTGTGTTTCAGGGGCCTATAATGAAAATTTAAATTATACAAAAAATTTAATACTACCTGTAAAATGATCCTCCCATTACTTATTTGACACTGGCAGAATTCGTATTTACGAGTCGCCAATATTAAAAAATTGAACTTGAAAATCATAACAAATTTACCAAATAACAGCTTTCTGCAATGGCCACAATTAATACAATATATTCTGATGAAGACATAGTTAATTGTTTCTTACAAATACAGCAGTACAATTAAATATTGTAAACAAATAACCAAATTTTGACTTCTATCTTGGGAATCGTTTGCCCAATGCAAGTTTGCAAAACCTTATACCCTAACCTTATACACTAATACAGAATTAATGTAGCTTTTACTTTGTGCACTATTTATTTCGGTCCATATGTTATTTTCTTTGAGAGTGTTCAGTTCGATCTTTATAGCCATTTTGTGCTCTTTTTACTTTACTATGCAAAGTCTCTAGAGGCCCGCGACATGGCAACATTTTTTAATACTATCAAAACTAATTTAGCGTTTATAATTATTAAATAGGAGTACGCAAAACGGGAAGTCTTAGTAAAACGTGTAAGCGGTTACATTTGGGCGCCCGTTATTTACCAAATTTGATACTCAATTATGAATCGAGCGTCAAAATTTTAATTTGTATACTTATTGTATATGTATTGTATTTTGATAAGGTCAAAATTAGAAAAAAATATTAGAAAAAACGATAAAAATAAATTTTGACCCTACCAAAATATAAAAATTACATTTTTGACGCCCATATAAAAATTTCTCTTTCTCAAGGGATCATAGTAGATTGAGAATTAATAATATTTGGTAAGTCACATAATAAAACAAGCAAGAAAAAACGGATTTCTAATAAGTTGAAAAACTCCAAATTAATTGAATGGGAAAAGTATCGTCATTTAGGCATGGTTAAACGGCATCGAATTTTTTTTTGTTTTCTTAAAGGTTTTTGGGCTATAAACTACCGATTTGAATGATAACCAAATAAAAAAAGTCAACCTGGTAAATAACGAACACGCTAAGGTACATGTTTGTGTTTATAAAACTAAATACGATTAGTATAAATCATTTTTTAATATACACTTATGGACATATTTAGTGAAACACAAAAAAAATAAAATAAAATAACAAAATTTATTTTCTTGTTTCGTACTGTCCATGTAACTAGAAGTATGTAATTTTAAAAAAGATTTGAATAGAATCTTGCTTACGACTTTCATTTAAGAGTTTTTGGCGGGACAATAAAATATGTCACTAAAGTATGCAATATGAAATTCACTATTCTAGAGAAATTAATCTCATTTTTACAGATGGAGTTTGTATCGTAATTTGCAAGCCACAATTATTACTGCATTAGTCTATGTTCAACTTCTCTAACCATCATGAGAGGATTTTCATCTTCATCCTCTAGATTATTTTCTTTCTTTCTATACATATAAGTTTGTTCCGTATAGGTGTTTATATTCCCATCAAGGTCTGGTGAAGTTACTCTTACTTCATCATCTTGATAGACTTTATATTCTTTATCTTTCTCCTCGTTTTCATTATCATTAGTAATAATTACCGGTGGTGTAAGACTCTATTCCTGACAATAATTACTTATTCTTTCTTAATTACGTGGGTACTATTATTATCTTTTATAAAAGTGATCTCGCTTTATACTAAACATTGTTTTTTGATGGAAAAGAAATCCTACAATTTTTTTGTTGTTCTGCGATAACTTACAAAATAACTTATTACAGTTTTACTGACCCTTACTTAGGCCTTTATTCTGGAACTAGCTTCTGCCCGCATGGAATAGTTACTTTGGGCTAAGACTAACATGCAGCGTAAGCTCTGAAAAGAAATATCAAAGGATTTTGAAACATTCTTTATTGGTGCTCCGCTTCTATTGCTCTTAGTATGATAAATGAGCTATCTAACACTGAAATAATTTTTGAAATCGAACCAGAAGTTCAAGAGATTAGCGCGTTCAAGCAAACAAACTCTTCAGTTTTATAATATTAGCTTAGGTTTAAATTAAAAGTCTTTTAATTGTATTAATTGCTTCCTTCTTTTTTAAGAAGTAAATGGTTATATATTTTTATTGTCATATTTTATTATTAAATAGCCAACCAACTATACACTTTTGACATGACTCTATAGAGTCAAAATACATTACATTTTAATGTAAAATTAACACATATAATCTTATTCCTAATTTGACATCTCATCTAATTTGTTGAAGTTTATGACTATAATTATAGTGTGAGCAAAATATTTATAAAGTATTTTGTGATGGTTGCAATGTTCCAACAAGATGAGGGTCCTTTGTTAGAATTTTCTGGAGAGTTATTGTGACATCTCAGATTTTTTTTTTCTCGAATTGATTACACTATTGACCAAGCAAGGTATTAACAGCTTCACCGGACTACCGAGACATCTCAGAGTTTATGCTCTGTCGTATTATTTCCGATCCATTTCATCTGTTTATAATAATCAAACAATATTACGCAAGATGCGAGCAATATTGCACAACATAGGGTCAGTATTATGAATCCTAAGTTAAATGCGAATGTGAAATTGTCAAGCGATCATTATGAAATCTTGTATACACATTATCAGGATTACATAAAGGACATAGGGGTACATGTCAGTTAGAAAAAGGGTACTGTTCCCAAGGCAGAAGGTCAAATCTACATCAACGCAAGTAAAACCGCGGGCAGAAGTTAGTAAAAGTTCACGCAAATGATTGCAGCAGTATTCAGATAATAAGAAATGTAGATATGGTCCTGCAACTCTTTTAAATAACTAGACTTCAGTTGCTTGACTATAATTAAATATATCAATTTCTGTTTCATCACATATTAGTTGAATCAAACAATCATCAAATTACAGTTTACATTTGGCTTAGAATTATATTGAGAGGTTAGTTTCAAAGTGATTTTAAGATATCTTTAATTTAAAAGTCTTAGATTTTGATTTCTGTTTTTGTGGGTTGTGTGATTTCTTTTAAGTTTTTAAATAAAATTGGTAATCACCTAACAAAGAACAAACATTATCTCTAAGAAATAACTTTTATTGTCTGTAGTAAATAAATCGCTAATTGATAGTTTATCTGTACAATCTATTTATTTAACATGTTTGAATCAGTATGCCCATTGGTGATATGTAATAGAACGGCTGACTATATTCAAAATTATTGTGAGATGCATTAATGAGATATTCATTTGGATATACATACAAAATTAACTCTAATTTGAAAGGATATGCTGATTTTGCCTTAAAAAATCTAATAAAAGTGAGATTCACTAAATTTGTTTTTGGTTAGATTTTGTATGAGAAATGAGGTACAAATTA
Organism: Antheraea yamamai; assembly: GCA_036509395.1. Taxonomy (NCBI): domain Eukaryota; kingdom Metazoa; phylum Arthropoda; class Insecta; order Lepidoptera; family Saturniidae; genus Antheraea; species Antheraea yamamai. Next base: position 20,339,080 of record AP028446.1, read on the forward strand.
AAAAATTGAACGTCAATTGATTGCCGTGTATATTTTAAAAATTTAGTGATAAAAATAAAAATAATATTATGGTATACTCACACACATATATATATATATATATATATATATATATATATTTAATATGTTAATTTCATGTCGGTATTTAAATAGCTTATCGATAAAATAACTACTCTATCTACCCTTTGTACGCTTTACGTGCAAACTATAGTCTATACCAGCCATTGTTGTTTAACAGCAGTGCTATTTACTCTGTAAATCCTTCTATAATCCCTTTACCGTGTAAAGTTAGTCTTGATTTATCGATATTCGTTACCATCGAAAAATTCCACAAATAAATTCGTTACTCTAAAAATAAATCTTTTATATAAAATTCTCTCACAGTATAATCTTGTTCCGCAAAAAAAAAATTATCTTGTATATAAAATTTTGTTGAATGAAGATATAATTCTAATTTTAAAACCAGAAAGATTAGGTTTTTAGTTCGCTTAGACTTAAACATATGTATACATATTATATTTAGTTGTATAATAATTACAAATAAAGTAGGTAATATATAAGAGTTATTACGTATTAGGGCTATATTACGAACCCACCATCTCTCCTGCCGGGCAAAATATAAAAGATATATTTGTTGTTTTCCTTTACGGAGTATATGATCTATTTTATAACTGTGTTGATATTGATCTCTGTAAAGTAAAAATATATATATGAATAAAAAAATACAAAAAAAAATTAAGAAAATCGAAAAAGAATATTCGATATGATTAAAAAGAGCAATATATTAACAATAAACTTTTTTCTTTTTCAGCAAAAACTTGTCTTTTTTTAACAACTACAATTAATCCTTACCTTTTTCCTACCTTTTATAAAATTATTGTAACAAAGAATTAGTTTACTATTGCTTTCTATTCGTTACGATGTTTTTTTTATCACAGAAAACTATTCGAACCAACTCTTCTTCGAAGTGATATCTGAATAGGGACCCACTGAACCATAAAAAAGTGGAGTTATTGCATGACATTACATAATATGAAAAAGTAAGCGCATACAATATGTGCCTATGATAATCCTATTTATAATGATCGCATTTCGAATCTGTGTGGTACCATAGTTGGTCTAAACTACTTAACCCATTTCAATACAATTTCCACTATAATTTAGAGCATTTCTTCCAGAAGGTTTACATTTACAAAAAATGTTGACTTTATTGAATAACAGATTAATTTACAGTTCAATAAATGAGAAAGAACACTCGTTGAAGCCATAAAAAAAGATAATTAGTAAGTGTTCCCAGAAACAAGCGTAAAAGGTCTTAATTTGCGTACAATATTCTACATGTGTATATTATATTTATCTTAATATATATTTTCCAGTGTCATGATTTTTGTCCATGATGAACTTTGAAAATACTCAACCGATCTTCATGAAAGTTTGCATTTATGTATAATTTGTTCTAACTTCACAGATAGGATAATTTCTATTAATGGCAACAATATTTTTTATTACAAATTACATAATTGTCAATGTTGATTACTATTATTAATTGTAAGTTTTATCAATCTGGAACAGATGGTGCTTTAAATTAGTTTGTTGACAGAAAACTGTAGGCCCGACTGTTGTAGATATCTCATAGATGGCGCATGTTATAATTTTGAAAATAGTTTATTCATAATTTTAATCTCACATGACTGAGCCGCAGCAACTCATGGCCGGGTCAGCTACTATAAAACAATCTATTTATTCTAATGAAATAATAAGAATGGGGTTAACTCTGAGATATGTGATGGTATGTGTTTATATAGTAAGAATTAACTCCATAAGTATATGCTTTTTATCTCTTACATACTATAAAAAATAATTGTTTATTTGCGAAGATACATAGACATATATTAATCCTTATTCGATTAAATATTTTATTTGCGTTGACCAATTAATGTAGATTTACATTGCTGTTTACAACAATATTATTTCAATGAATATCTTAGAGCCGTGGCCGTCCAACTGCGGTCCTGGGTCGCATGAGAGAGAAAAAGATAGAACCATGCTATTATATTATATACCGAGACACGAGAACGATGGAATAAGACGAATGTATGCAGCAGTGACCAAATAAGCCAAATAAACCTAATTAATTTCTAACTTAGTCCGTTGTCGATCTTTTTCTTTGATGTTTTTGCACTGACATTAGAAAAGTATATAAATGTAGAAGGATTTTTTATGCTGCTTCGAAACCTTGAAAGTACTTGTAGAAATATGACTTCAACTTAGAGACCTCCCTCCCGATTTTTATAGAAATTAGGGAATTATTCATGAATATAAAAGCTTAAAAAATAGCTGAACTATATAATACTAGGGAAACCATAATGTAGGTTCACATACATCATTACATAGTATAAAACAAAGTACAAACCCAACCGCGTCTGTCTGTCAGTCTGTTCGCGATATACTCAAAAACTACTGAACGGATTTTCGTGCGGTTTTCACCAGTGGATAAAGTGATTAATGAGGAACGTTTTAGTATATAATTTGTCACGGTTTTTTTATAATCGGGGCGGGAAAACGTCTGCTGGGACCGCTAGTATTAAATAAATTGATAAGGTTCTTTCAATTATATATTCAGTATTAGCCGAGCCGCCTATGCGTCGCTGTAGCTCAGTTATTACATGTTTAATTAAAATTATGAAAAACTATTTGGTATTGTGGCGTAATGAAGACTCATTAGTTTTTAGGTAGACACCTAAACACTTGATACAGTAAAAGCTAGGTTACCTAGTAAATAGATTAACTAAACACGTGCAGCATAAAAGAAACTGCGACTTGAAAGAGTTTCAAAATTAAAACATGGTGCCATCTATGAGATATCTATAATAGTCGTTCCTAAAGTTTTTTGTCAAAAAACTAATTTAAAGTACTATCTGTTCGAGACTGACGAAACTTACAATGAACAATAATATAATTTGTAATTAAAAAATATTGAAGTCACTATTTAAAATATAAATTAATACTATATCATATCACTAATATCAAGTTGGACCAAATTATACATAAACTAGTGGGCTCGGCGGACGTTGTTCCGCTCTGATAATAAAAAAAACTTGACAAATGATATACCTAAACCTGTCCCATGAATCACTTTATCTACGAGTGAAAACTGCATGAAAATCCGTTCAGAAGTTTTTGAGTTTGACGTCAGACGTGGCAGAGAACTTTGTTTTATAATATGTAGTGATGCCAACGTTTCATGAAGATTGGTTGAGTAATTTCGTGGTTAATCGTGAACAAACATAATCACACTGGATTTTTATATATTTAGATTGTATAAATTGTCCAACGGTATGTTTGATAGCCATCTGAGAGCTATTTCTGCGTGCACTGGATAAAACCGTTCTCTACAAGAAGAACATGATGCTATAAATAACAAATGTAGATGAAGTTTCCAGAAACAAAATACTGGCGTCTTAACCTGTGGTTACAGGCACTCGAGTGTTGGATCCGTGATCCTAAAGAAGTGATGGGGAATTGATTCTATTTCTTTAATACTCTGTAAGTTGTAGCGTATGACCACAATCCCATCTGATGTTAAACGACGATGTGCTCTAAGATCGTAAATACGCTAAACCTAGAGAGGACTTGCTCTTACGTGCAGCAGCCGGAACACACCAAGTGTTTAGTGGCAGATTTTTAACTCGAGTGTGGTAGCTCGGACCCAATTGCTAGGATTTGAACCTACGGCCATCGACACGGTGTCCGAACACGCTAACAATAGCCATTATTGGTTCAATTGTTTATTACAGAACACGGCAAATTGACTACTTTTACGGCTTTAGTTGAACAGAAAATAGAGTTTGATATCGATTCGACAATTGATATAATCATATGTGTATTATTTTTTAATCAATACATAAGAATTAACAAGTGGGTACATTTAAATAGCGTACGTACTTCGAGTTAAGTTTGAAGCGTAAGTCGTAGACTCGCAATTACTACCTACCCTAATACCTCACCATAAAGTCCCTTAATCTAGGCACTGTACAATTATTCAATACTATCTCTTAAAACTTCTGTACAAAAATATTCTAGTGTTCTTTAAAATTCTTAATTCGATTGTTTCTTCGAAGGATCCTGTAAATAAAGCGATTTTTTTGTCATATTGTTAGCTTGACTTTGAATAAGTTTAATTTGCCATCCACGTGTCATGATAACTTATTAAATAGATGTGGGTAAATACGAACGAGAAAAAAAAATGTTGCAAATTAATTATATAAAATACAGTTTACCGTTTGTAAGCATAATAGTTACGCTACGTATGCTATATGAATATATTTACAGTGGATCTTATTAGAGGTATTTAATTAGCGAGTAATGATATAATTTTTAATATTGTGGAAGCTCATGACTGATTACAAATTTACTGTTATTATCTGAACGGAGAAGTGCGGTTAGCAACAAATTCTTATACAATACACATAGTCTTGAGGATTAATAATACTTCGCTTCGATCTGTCTAGGCCTGTTTATGTTGGTATACAGCCTACAATTTTCATTTAACATTATATTACATGAAATGAGACATCATGCAGTAGCCATGATCTTTTTATCCCTAAAGTGCCTTATTTTGACGATAATAAATCATAAATAAAATACTTAATAAGAATTCAACGAACTCTGACTTGAGAGTCATCTTTTAATTTTGTTCCGTTTGTAAAAAGAAAAAGTTTGGATATACGACGGCACGCACTTGCCGTCCCTCCCCTCCTGTGGGTGAGTGAATCACAGGTTCGCAGTGTCATACAGGAGCAGGAAGCAAAAAAAAAAAAGCATAATATTGTTACTAAAGAAATGTTTCAAAATAGCTCTATGCATATTTCAAAACTGAATTTTATATACTTGCAATATGATAGTAAAAATAGTCAACGGAATACATAAGTAATCTCTTTGCATAATTTTTTTAATTCCTTATAAGATTTATCGTTTGACCACAATCTCATCCGACGTTAACTGACGATATGGTCTTAGATGGTAAACACGCTAAACCTAGAGGGAAATGGCTCTCAAGTGCAGCTCTGCCGGAACACATCAGCAGTGCTTCGACAGATTTTGAACTTAAAGCCCTACCACTATGCTATGGTTTCATCACGATATTTTCCTTCACCGAATTATTCGATTCAATTGCTAGGATTCGGAACTACGTCCATCGACGCGCTGTCCAAATATGCTACTAACGAAGCCATCATCGCCTTATTAATAGTATTTTATTTGTCAACCATAGCTAAAAGTAACCTGAACTTCTGAAAACAATTTGTAAATTATTGTAATATCATTACCAATCATTAGGAATATGGTTTACTTTAAATATCTTCATGTGAAATTGTAATTTATAATACATGCGTGAAATTGTTATATATAATATATAAATATATAATATGAAGTGTTGACAAATAAAAAGTCGAAATCAATAAAACATAAAATTTTTAAAGATAATCAAATTACGGAAATGTATTGAGTACATCGTTCGATATGGTGACTTATTTCCTGATATAAAAATGAATCATTCTATGAGTTTTATAGGTTTGTATTTTCTGCTAACAAAATTGATTTCGTTTTCAGTGTGTGTTTTCATAATATTGACTCAGAAAAAATATTACGGATTACGAGTTTCTTGTAATATATCGTTCACTAAACTAATAGTTTGTTAAGTCATTAAAGTATTGTCTAGTTGAGGTTTTATTAATAAAATTAGGGCCTTTATACTACTTACCTACTAGTAGTTTACTTATTAGTACTTTATACAAACTATTGAAAGTAGACTATTAACACAAACGCGAGATACTATTATTCCCAACTTTGAATGATTTCTATACTCAAATAACTTACAAAACTATCTATACCCCGGAAATTAATTGTTGTCTCTAGAACAAATTTTAACCATAGGTATTTATTCCAGAATCCGGTAAGCAGGACAAAAAGATATTTAAACCAATACTAATGATATGATGTCACTTGTTTATATGTTTCCTTAGTTAATACGAACGTTCGATAGCCTCAAAGGCACATGAGTCATGTTGAAGTAGAAAAAATAATAATAATGTACTGCGACCGGCTCTCGTACCACACCGCGAACCGACACCCCCGACAAACACCGCCCGCGTACAACTTCTGTTTAGTCAGCTCAGTTGCTGTTTGCCGTAGCTGCGTTGTGCACGGATCGTCTACCTTCTCCAACTTTCTTCAATTGTATACCTGGTAAGTTATTTAAATCTTATTTATAGTTATATATCTTTAATATTGTCGCGCAATATAGTCTATTTTATAACGTTCATTCTACTGTATCCAAACCAGAGAGCCGGGTAACAAAATTTAACATACAGATGCACTTAGAGATTCATTGATCAGGAATGTCCGTTTTCAATGTAGAATTGTTTAATAAATATATCTTATGTTATTGTAATCGCTTCGTCGTAAGACATGACAAGGTTTAATGCTTGATTTTTATATATTTTACGCTTTGGTTGTATGATTAACCGTTTCAACGCTTTTTAATTATTGAAAGTACGATAACATGATTGAAAAAGCATTCCACTATGGTGTGCATGTTTTGTTCGTATTTTACAGATAAAAACGTGTTTTATATATTATTTTATATCTACCCACATGCCGTTCGGATTTTTATTCCCATGGCGTCCATTTTGTAAGCGTGTCATTATTTTAATTCCTTTCTTATTGTAAATATCACCATATTATATACATTAATATATTTGGAATAATATTGACGCGGTCGTATCGAATAAGTATCATTAAAATGACAAAGATAAATAACGGAGGGTTGTTTTGTGTAGGGGGAGGTAACGGTATTAATAAAACTCATAGGATAGGAAACAAAGACATCCGCGTTGAATTTGTATAGTGTGAGTTATCTAGGATATGAATCATCGATGATCGTTCCTAAAAACGAAGAAACAATTTTAGAAATTGTAAAAAAAGTTGCGAGGCGAAAAAAACATGGAATTAACCGTTCCGTTACGGTTCGTTTAGCGACATGCGATATATTATGTTAATAAATACAATTACTTCGTTTTGCGTTAACTAAGCCGTGTCGTTCAACTGCGATGAAGCCGCTTGTGGGTACAGCTAGCCGAAATCTGCATTCGGATGTAACCGGCCATCTGGTTATTTTTTTAAATATTTAATTTCTTCAAATCTTATTTCGTTCGACATGTCGGTTAAATCGGGTATTAATTGAAATATATTCAACTTAATTATTGATAACTAGCTGTGCCCGTGTGGCCCGCATGGGACCGTATCTACTATTCTGTGGCACTTAAGTCGCGTTGTCATTAAATTTATAACAACTTTTGATAGAGTGAACCGATTTTATTGAAACAAAATCTATGTTTTTTTTCTCGAACTGACTACTTTATTGCCCTAGCAAGGCCTTAACAGCTTCACCGGACTACTTGAAACAAACACTAAATTTTATTCGAGGATACGCTTTATGATTCTTTTAGTGAGGTTTTATCATGAACGCAGTACTTTAGCAGTGATGCGTGTTCAAACAAACAGACAGACATTTCTAAAAATGATAGAAATGTATTCTACTATTTATTCTTAGACCCCTGCAACAATTTTTTCACGAAAATCGAAAAAGTACATGCACGTTATATTTACATTCTTATTATATGTATAGATATCCAAGTCACACACTCATGTTTTTCCTTGATATGGAATAATTCTTGAATCTTGGAATACAGATAAGATAATATGTTTACACTTTCATATTTAAAGATATATTTTTGTTAACTTTTTTTTTTAAATAACCGACCAAAAGGGCTTACAAGAAGTTTATATAACTTAAACAAGTTGTCCATCGATGTTTGCTAACGTACCCAAGTTTTGTATCAGTTGAGAAGCTATAAATAGATATGTGACTAACGCACAACACATGGTTGACTCGACCATCACTTAAACAACCGTTGTTGTTTTGAATAAATATTTTTTTAGATAGAATCATGGACGTTTTTTTTTTTCTCGAACTGACTACGCTATTGACCTAGCAAGGTCTTAACAGCTTCACCCGACTACTAAGGCGAGCGCTTAAGGCAGTCAGCCTCCATTTTCTGTAGTCAAAAACTTACTATCTGACATTAATCTGTGGTTTTGAAATTTGACGGGTCATATACTTGTTTTAATTTTAGAACAGATTATGCGTGTTTTCAAAATGTCTAGTTATCATCAAATTCATACTTACAGTAAAATTTATTTGAAATTTAAATTAACACATTGCTTGATGTTGTTTGTATACCATATACACACACGCAGTAGAAACATATTAACATTCATATGAACGTATTTTTTTATGTTTCGTGTTTATTTTTATTGTAACAACTTACTTAAACTGTTATTGTTTCAAATACGAACTTCGAATTGTTTCCATTCTATTTTAGATATCTATCATCTATGATGTTAATCCAGACTGTATAAATAAAAGCTATAATTTCATAATTCGATTTTATTATTGTCGTGTCGGTTTTGAATGATTTAATGAGTATATATTTTCGATCGATGACGTCTTACGAAATAGTCTAAATCAAATCAAAAATACTTTATTCAATTTAGGACCTAATAAGGCACTTATGAACGTCAAAGACTACCACTGGTTCGGAAAACAACCCAGTCGTCGAGAAGAACCGGCAAGAAACTCGGTCGGGTACATTTTTTTAACATATATTTCCAATACATCATACAATAGCTTTTAGTGGATGCACAGAGAGGAGTCAATCTCTATAATAAATCCTTCCAACTACTTCAATATTTTTAATATGCAGACCTCTTCCACAGATTATTAATTTAATTAACCCTGTAGTATAAAAAATATATGTATGCGTTCTGTCAGTCATCTTATCGTGAAGTTGTTTCAATTACTGAGAACGGGAAATGTTAAGATTAGAAAATTTACTAGGATTATAAACGTAGTGTTATGTTATGCAATATTTTAAAGAAAAAAATCGAAATGCGGTTTTTATTATTATTTTTACGTTACTTTGAGTCATGGAGTTTATTTTTAGTATTATTATATACGATTGTAATTTTTTCCTGTTGTTGAAGTACTTACTTAGGCGTTACTACGTTTTAAATTGAATCATAGTGATTTAGTTTGAATAATATCGGTGTTGTTAATTAAAGTAACAGGAAAAAGAAACTATAACGTTCAGTATTATAGTTTCTTTATAGGAAAATTTACAAGTTATGCGGTGTTTATTATATATAAGCACTTCATGTAATGAAATCTGCTGAATGCTCAGACAGAACAGTGGTTACTGCGTGCGAGAGAGAGAGGTAGCATCCAGACATCTGTTATAGAAAGAGAGGGATAAACTTCCCGAATACTCGAATCGATTGGCCTAGACCCGAGACCGGAGAAAATACCCCTACCGACGAATAGCCAGGGTTGTCTGGAAGAGTATTGTTGCAATTAGATGTTATAAATATCAATTTTGTTTAAAATATAATTTACATGATGAAACGTTATATACGTGTTTGATCATAAACAATCATTTCTTACATTGCCACAATGATATCTGTCAAAATGGGTTATAGATTATAAATATTATGAAAGTCATCAAGTTATAAAATGAAGATTTTGATGGAATCTTAGTCTGGCATGTAGTAGTTTTTATATTTTAATCTATATATATATGTATATGTAATATTGGTAGTATTTTACGTATATAGTTCGGTTATTGGGCACAAGTGGAGTAGATGGAAAATAATACCATGGAACATAAATTCTGAGAAGTCGCAAATACTCCCTGAAAAGTTCTAACAAGGGGGCCACCATTTTGTTAGAACATTGAAATTATCGCAAAACACTGGTAATATTATGGCATAATGGCAGTAATAATCTGGAAGATTGGTTGCCAGAAATAACATAAAAAAGCTATAAAACAATCTACAAATAAATACATATGACGTTGGCAAATAAATTGGTTTGTTTTATAGATGTGGCAGCCTTTGTTCTGATATTATATTGCGTCGCGAAGCCCTAGGTACCCTGTGTGTCGGTGTACAGATCGATAAATGGCGAGGGAGAACGAACATAACTGCGTTTGTGAGACTATAAACTATGTACATATACCTACGGCAGCATAACGATCCTTCCTATTTAATAATGTAATGTTTTTTCGTCGGATGAGTTTTATTAGACCGCAGCTTCGTAACGTAATTGTATATAATGTAAGAAGAGATGGGTGTAGAAATATTACTTTTTACTGAGTATTTTATTTAATTATTTTATGCTGAAAGATATAGAAATAGTAAAAAAATGTGGCGAACATTGTAACGTGAGTGAGATTAGCACCCATCCGTGAGATGCTTGCACTTGAAAATCTCTTAATTGCGAACGGCTTGACGCGTGACGCTCCATAAAATTTGAGATGTATCTTTCGGAATTACGTTCTATCGTTACAGAGAGGTCGATGACACTGCACGGTTGCGTATTTACCGAATTCTTTACACTGTATTAAGTATGTTATTGTATATAATTGTACGATTACAACATAATTAATTCTTGTTTGTAGTCTATTTGATAAAATCCTTTTTGTATTTCGAATTGACATCAAAACTAAAGTTAAAAGTCAATGAATATTTAATTTATATATAAATGGACTAGCGTTTCGTCTGCGTTTGTATCTTTACAAATGACGACACCATACGTATATTCGTATAATTTAAAACATTTATGCAACTCGCGCCAAAATAATTAACAGATGACACGATTTTTTCCAACGTATTTGTTAGTTATCGTTATATTTCTGTCAATTTTAACAATAACCTCATAATAGGCGTATATTATTTTAACGTATAAGATATATTATTACAAATTTTAAAATCAAACTACTTTATACAATTTAGGTTCTGAGAAAGCTCTTATGAACGTCAAAACTACGGTACTGGTTCGGACAAACAACCCAGTCATCGAGAAGAACCGGCAAGAAACTCGATCTGGTTTATCTTTTCATGATACATATTCTTACAAACATAATATAGTTACATTCGATTTTGGCGGATGCACAGAGAGGGCGTTATTTCCAAACATCGCCATCGTTCACATATTGATCCACCTTATAAATAACCACTACAAATTAAAGACACTTCTAAATATGTTTTTTATAGAGGTTTTTATGTTAACCACTTTCCTATATCTCGGAAATATGTGGTGCTATGCTGTATCTTACTATTACTAAGTTTGTTAGTACAATTAGATGAGATAAAATTCGATTTTTCTGTTCTCGTTTTGGAATGAAATTATTAAAACTTCCTAAATTATAATGACTCATGGTACTCCCAAATATAAACGTGCTTATTTTAAGCGCCCTTGGAATGTTAAAGCGGGGGTGCTATATTAACTCCCCTACGAACGCGTCGCGTTGGGTTGTTTAGAGAACGAGGGGGAGCCGCCGAAATGCGTCCAGAATGTTAAATCCCAAATTTGTCCTTCGATTAAAGTTTGTTACTTGCAGTGAATATCATATGTATATAAAATTATGAACGAGAATGTTTGCGAGGACGTAGGAATGTTTGTTGGTTGTTTACACAATAACTATTAAGATTTTGATAAAACTTTACAGTAATATAGCTTATATGATTTATAAAGCTATTGTTGAAACTGGCCAAAATATAACGATAAATAAGAAGTAAGTTGGAAAATGGAGTTTTTGGCGAGCCCTTCGAAAGTCATGTAGTGGTTTTTAAATTTTATTCATAATCTTGTGTTATTTGGCTCTATATTTTGTAATATCGGTGGTGTTTTACGTAATATAGTTTTGTTATTTTGCACAACTGAAGTGGATCGGAAAATAATACCACGGACATGGATTCTGACTTGCCACGAAAATTTCTCCCTGGAAAGTTTTAACAAGGCGGCCACAATATTGTTAGTTCATTGAAATGTTCGTAAGAAACTTGTAATATAATCATTATCTACTGGACAATGGCAGTAATAATCTTGAAGATTGATTGCCAAAAATGAAATAATATAAAAGATAAATTTGTGAATATCCTGCCGTCTGTTAAAAGTCATTAATATTACACATTAGTAATGAATGATCAACGATGTCATTAATTATAAAGTGCAACACAAACAAAGTCGCGGGTGGCTGCTAGTTGTAATTTGGACAAAAAAGAAGAGAAAATTAAATTTGTTCAATACACGATAACCGTAGCTGTATAGTGTTCAGACTTTTAAAACAATATCGTACTGATTGTGCCAATGGCTTTGCCTTCATAAAATATGAGTATACATTCTATATGTTGACTGATAATACATAATTAAACCACACTTTAATTTCAAACTGAGTACTTAATCGTTCCACAAGAATGTCATTCGTTAATTGTTTTAGAAGATGATTGAAATAGATGCAGCATACCTTTCATTTCGAGTGAAACGTTTTAGGAGACGTATTTCACTTATTTCAGGTTTTTTATATCTTTGAAGGATATATCTTTAAATATAACTGTCGTTTGAGTAACCTAACACAAAAACTGTTTAATTACATACTTGAATTTACACTTATTCCGATATCTTATAAGATCGAGGTTGTCACTACATGAATAATTAACCTGTTTTCAAAAATAGTGAGGTTACGTCTGTCGATATTTTTCTTGTGGTCGATATGTATGTAGGACAAAAGATTACAATATGTTGACGGACTGGTTGTAAGACTAGTCGTGAAGGAGTACGCCTTGGTACACATAATTTGAATTCGGGTGAACAATGAGTCATCGGCGCCGTTATACTGACAATGGTGCGAAGGTAATGCTTTATTGTTTTTGAAGTTCGCTTTGTGCGTAGTTTATTGTCGCGTACTGTAAATAAAGGCGTAGATAGCGTTTAGGAGGCATTGAACCTATTTAGATTTTACCCAACGTACAGCCTTGGTAGTTCGTAGCAGTAGTAATGTGGTGAGTTGTGTTATTATAAAAAAAACTTTTTGCCTGTTTTTTTTTTGCAAGACGTGGTTGACGCATTTGCCAGTGTCCTGTATTATATAGTAAGTACTTTTTTAAGATTTCCCCTGTTATTATGACAGTTATCGTTGCATTTTTGTGCAATGGCTGTCAAATATTTTTTAACTTAGTGTTGTCAATTATAGTATTTTATAAAATTTAACTATAAAACATGTAATTGTACTTTATTAACATGAATTTTAAATGATAAGAAAGACTGAGTTTATAACATTATTTTTATGCAGGTAAGAAGTGTAGAAGGAAACTTTACAAAGGTATATAATAGTTCTGGATCTAGTGTGAAATATAGGCAATCTTACGCATCTCTAAGAATATGGGGTATTTCGTACTATATTCTTCTTCAATAATACGTTGTATTTTATATTATACATTGTATTATTTTTGATAGTAATGATAAGCGTGGACAAAACAGGAACGTGTTTAAATTTAGCATACTTATGTACTTAAAAAATGTTACGCTAGTAAACACAACGCTAAAATTAATCAAATGAAAATCGTATCACGAACAAACATCAATATGTTTTATTTCAAGCAGTATGTAAATAAACTGTGCTTTTAGTTTAATTTTTTGGCACATAAATGAACTGCAAATAGCATTGGAACAGTTGTTCAAAATATAATTATGGACGACGTAAAGGTCGGAGGTATATCATAAAACACAGATCACTTCCAACGATATATTTACTGGAAACGTTTATTTTATTGTAGTCTAATCTGTATCACTGATGCTATGTAATTATTAATAAATGTGTTCAAACACATATAACATATATAAATGTAATCGTGTCTTTCTGATGTACAGAGTTGAATATATTTATTTTTTAGTAGATGCAACGTTCACTCAGGTTAGAATCTTTTCCAGTCGCGTCAGTGTTGAGTATAAAATATGAGGCAACGCGTTTCCAGACAGTTCTATTTCTTTACACTACGATTTTAGACTGGGTTCAAAGACTTCTTGTAAACTTTAACTACTCTTAGAATAATACTTACCTAGTTTTATAATAAAGGTTACGAATTTTTTACCTCTTCTAATGTGAAAATTATGAAACCGGACAAAGTGTACCGTGTTCCTTAGTTAGGGACCTTAAGATATGGGTATGCTAGTGAATATGCGCTTTCGGAGTTCGTTAATGTATTCGGACTATTTGAACGTGTTATATTTTATTAATTGATTTGGCTCAATTTATTTTCAATGTGTATAAATTTAAAAGTTATTATGTTTTAATGAGAAACCGTAATGAGAAACATTCCTTATAATAGATCGATCGTATAAAACTATAATCACGTGTTTGTAACTCTTGCCTATAATACTAGATCGAGTGAATAAGTGCAAAATCTATGTTATTTATAACTATGGCGTAGTTCACGAGAAAAGAGAACTCTGGAAGCAACAGAACTTGGCTCGGGTCTTTGGAGTGTTACGTATGAAATCCTTCGTGCCGCTTTGGTGTTATTGCTATGCCATTATTTTGGAAATGTCTCCTTCGTTTACTGGTTCACGTCTTCTTATATTTTATTTATGTTCGTATATAAATAGGAATATTAGGGAACAATCTTGGCAGTGACACAGAATACATGGGTTGACTATTTTTCAGTAATATTTGTTTGTTTGTTTTATGATGTAAAAATCATGTTATTCTTTATTTTATTATAGATTTAAGTCGCTTTTGTTGCTTTAAACAGGTAATGAATGTCATAGGAAATTAAGTGGCTTATGTTTATTTGTTGTATTGTCGATAACGTTCTTTGTTTTGAGGATAATCGGAAACATTTTAGTGAATCATTAACTGATAAATAAACTGATTATGTACCAAGGCGTTTCTTACATTTCTTACTTTATTTTCCTTTATTTAGATCTAGAAAACTTTGAAATCATGATTAATTTATTAGAACATACCAGTTATAATCCGTAATGTAGGTTAACGAAGTTTAGAGTTACGATTTAACGGAATTAAAACAAAAAAAGAGGCAGATTTTATATAAACAAATAACAATAGTTATCGCTACAAGGTTTTTATCGCAAACGTTATTTGATAAATGCATACAGATATCGCTGGCAGAGATTAAATAAATTGCATTCTAAGTTTATCTCCGGAAACCACCCCGCCCTAATATTATCAGAGAGATTGTCTTGTGGGATGTATTGATTTTTATATTTGGTATCGTTGGTACTTTTCATGCTATTTATATAAATTTTATTTGTAACCATTTTAAATAAAACAAATTAAAAATCATCATCTGTATTGCAACGCCCATATACGTAGTCTAATAACTGGTAAGGTCAAGAATAATTAACGAAACCATTTTCTAGTTCTTTTTGTGTATGTTGTACGGCGTTATAACTTGACCTGTTTACAGATTCGTACTACAAAAATAGAAATGATGTCCACCTTCCAGCTATTTGAGAACATTCATGCTTTTGCACTAATAGTCCAGATATGAAAACTAGACTTATAAGTATATGATACTAGCTGTACCCGTGACTTCATCCGCATGGATTTTAATGCAAAACAGTGCAAACGTCTTTCCTTTACTGTGTCCTAGATATTATTTTTATATTATATAATAATCTTTTGTAAGAGATTGAATTGCATTTACTTACCTACTCTTTTCTCGTACTTAACTCGAGCCGTCATTCAATTTACAATAACTTTTGATAGAGTGGACCGATTTTAACGAAATACAGACTGAATGTTACTCGCGGATATGCTTTATGATTTTCTTTGTGATGTTTTATTGTAAACGCAGTACTTTAGTGATGCGTGTTCAATCAAACAATCGGACAACCATTTCAAAACATGACAATGCAACAATTTTTTTCACAAAAATCTAAAAAGTAGATACATGTTAGATTTACTTTCTTATTATATGTATAGAAGTAAATATAACGATGTTGATGATTCTTATCTTATCTTAACCGTTTTCGGGAAATATTTATTGTGGTCTCAGACATTGTCAAATACGATTAGGATGCGTTGGGTTTTAAAGTTATATTTTCCTGTTGTGTTTCAGCTTTTAACTATACTTTAACCATACATTTGGAAGTTTTTGGTGCCATTTTAGTCTATCATGTAGTGGATTTTATATTTAAATTGGTTTAAATTCAACCAATTGGTATTTGTTTATTTTTATCCTGTGTTTTTGAGGAAAGAAGCTGAAAAATATTCACCTGAACGATATGGTCTCGTATATGCTTTGAATATTGCAATTTTAGTGAATTATTTTCTACGTTGGGAGTATTGACCAGTTTCTAGTTTTCTAGAACGACAACAAACGATGCAATTGAAGATTATTATTAGAGGTAGATTTATTTTTGAAATTTGATGTAATGATTTCCGACACGCTAAATTTATTAAAGGATGCATTTCCAAACAAAGGAGTAAATGTGTCCGAATTTAACAAATGCCAAGGAATATTATAAATCTTAATTAAACACTCTGGCATTTAATCCCGAATACATATGAAGGGCTAAATGGAAAAACTGGCCAAAGTAACAACATTTACAAAACTTTACAGGAGAGACAATTTAAATTTTGAAAGCATTTTATGATGGACTTGAATACATTAGAATAAATGATTTTGAAAGAAAATTTTATATGTATTTGGAATTGGTTTCTGTATAAAATATACCTAATAATAATAATTACAAACGTGGTCAAGTCACAAACTTATCTAGTTAAGGAAGAAAAACAAAAAAAAAGAATGTGACACAACGTATTTTACACTGGTTTTAGTCATATTTTGAAATGAGTATTTTTGTGGTCATAAACTACAAAAAATAAATAAAAAAATGGGCTTAACCAGTTTTTTCCTTTAGCCCTTCATATTGATTATTGTTCTTCGTTTATTACACATAAAAGCTAACAACTAATGTAACCTTAATCTGAATTACTGTATGTACGCTCCATGTATAGAAGTCTTAGCTCGAAGGTCAGCCGCTACGCTGTCTAAGACATACGTCTCGTTCGGCGAGGAATTTCTTTAGGAATATAAATAAACCCAAGGTCGTCTCTCTGCAGCGATGCAACTGCACACAGTTCCTTTAAAAGGAGCATCATTTAGCATAACAATGAGATTAATTTCCATAACGTTATGTCTAATTTACCACGGTAAATGGATGAGACATTTTATCTAATAAATAGTTTATTTATACCTTATTGTTAGGTCTTACAGTTGTTAATTGTAATCTATTATGTGTTTTTGTGTTATTATACCGATGTTATATTGTGTTGTCGATGTCGAAACCCATTTTATCTGGATTCATTGTGGACTTAAGTTTGAGTTACCTTTGTTTCATTTCACCGTATTCGCTTACCCTATAGAAAAAGTACTGATACATCTTCTATCTACCTGTAAAATTCTTGACAAAATATATTCAGCATTTTTGCGAGGCTATCTCGAACAAACAGACATTTCTTGCTTTATTTATATTAGAGTGTGCCAAGAAAAGTCGAATTTTTCTATTTCTTGCTCTCACTCCAAAATATCACAGGCTCCAAACAAAAATTATGCCCAAAGGACAGCTCTTAATTTCAATTTTAAGAGGTCCTCCAACGAATTTAAAGTTTTCCCATACAAATAATATAGGGAAAAAAAATTTAACATTTTTGTCACTTGCAAACTGTGAAGAAATTTTATTTTGTAAAAATGAATGGATAGGTCTCATTAAGCGATAGTTAATCAACAAAAAATTCATTGAGTCAAATTTCTACCTTGAATATTTAAATTTTATCGGATCTTTCAAATTTGATTGTTTAATAATTTTCCGTTTTTTTATATTTTGCGGCTAAACTATAAAAATAGAATAAAAACCTAAATGGCAATTTTGGGCAATTTTGTAGTTCTTTTGACGCTGTATACAAAAGTTCTTAACGAATTTTCCGTATCATTATCCGGATGGGAAATAAAACAACGGAGCATGGATTCTGACTTGCCAGAAAAACTTCCTGGAAAGTTCTAACAAAAAGACCAGCATCTTGTTAGAACATTGAATTACCAAAAGAAACTTATATTATTACAAGAAACTTGTATTATTACCTACTCGACAAAGCCAGTAATAATATACTAGAATAAAAATAAAATTAAGAAAAAGATATATTTGCTTATGTCAACAATGTCGTACAGAATATGTCGCTGTTATAATCTGCGCGGAAACGGGACGTGGTCGTAGCCGAGCGCGGCGTTGAGCTGCGTGGCGATCTGCTTACGGTGAAATTTTAATAAAACTTTCTACGCTGTCAGTTCACTCTTGCATCGCATGACTCATAAGTTCATTAAACGAAAGATCTCCCCTCCAGATGTCCGGCAGATGAATGTTACCCACCCGCATTCGCTAGACATCAATTCTCCTATGAATTATTCGTTATTCGCAACGATTAAACCAACACGAACGTTGCGCAATCGATTCTGATATTTCGATTAATCGATTTACATAATAGGACGAGATTTGACATACATATGTAGCGGCAATTAATTTTATTTATTGTTCATTTTCCAATCAATCTGTTTCAAAATGTTAAATAATCAATAATACTATAATATAGATTGTTGTTTTAGTGTTTCTAGAGCTACGTAATGTGGAGAGACAGCTTCTTAAAACGTGCATTTTCAATTTTACTATTTATATGACTTTTAGTGAATTTCACCGACGAATTTTCTTTTGCATTTTGTAATTAGATATTGTAGTAATTTGTCATGTCAATTATGTCTTTACACCGCCCAGCGCGTGTAACATTCGCCATATTGTATTACTAGACAGTAATGAATCTAGATTTTCCGTAGCTGAGTCGCGACCCCCGTACTTATGGTGACAAAGGCTTTAAATATGATAACTATTACATATGACAATGATGACCGGTGTTGATCAATGCTTGCCAACAAGTCTATGCCGTGTTACTATAAAATAATTGTAGAAGTCTATGAAGTATTTTCGAAGAGATATCTCGGTTAATATGTATTAAGCCCGTCATCGCGTGAGACCAATTATTGTTCGACATCGCGTCGTTATCCGGAATGCGTTCATTATCTAGTATTAAACGTTCTATACCACAACTCCTTAATCACATAGCTATACTTTCCGTTGTTTTACTAACATTATACTTAGAAAAAACGGTATGAAAATAGCTCGATCTAAAAATATTATGCTGCAAGGATTAACATTAAAATGGCTTTCAGAAAGGGGTGAGTAAATTTCGGCTGACATTATGATAAAGTGAACCATATGGCGCGCATGCGTCAGGACACTTTTTTATGGCAAAGAGTTACGAGTTGATTTTACTTATTTATCTCGTCGTTCTTGTTACCGTATATGGTTTTGGAAAGGCGCCATGACACGGCACGAACCGTTAAGCCTCATATAATTCTACAATAGCACGTTGATTTTATGTATAAAATAACAGATGGTCAAATTATATATCGTGTCCATTGTTATGGTGAAAGATATGGGTTGATTTTTTTTGTCGTCTATTGTTCTTTTTTTTGTAGCGATTGCATGATTCATATTCTTTCTTGGTATGTTTTTAAGTGTGACCTGATAGGTGACACATCGCATTATGTATAATCGAATTTTCTAGATTTAATAGAATTTTGATTCACCGTTATATATTGTTCTGGCATTATTGGAAAGAGTGTAATATGGGTATTAATTATTGCAGTTACATATTGTATAAATACCTTAATAATAATAATAAAATTGCAAATTTAATGATACACACTTGGCCGGTTTTAAATTAGTATTACATAGCATAAAAAAAGATAATTAGTAGGTACACTGTAAAAACTGTATAAAAAATCATGCACGCCGTGTGCAAGCGGATTTTTTAAGGTTGTTAACCCTGTCTGTATTAGTTGTTTTATACCGATTACATTTTTAATCAAAATATATTTGATTTAATTCTGCACATTGGGCGGATGTCATGAATAGCATGAAAATTGCATACCGTATACTCAATATCCAAGAGAACTTGCCTAGACCTTTTGTTTGTTTAATAAACTGGCTGGTGTTTGTGGCTTTGCTCGCATGTAAATGATTTTTTGTTTCGTAGCAACTACATCTTTTATTTGGATTAATCGTGAGCTTTCCTTTTTATTGTATTTTTTTCAATCCTTCTTAACGTTTACATATAATCCTTCTAAACATTTTAAGTTATCTCTATTAGATTATATTATTTCTTAGATTCTATGAAAAAGCGCTATTGTACCTAGTTTAAGTAATACTCTGAACACATCTCAATATTTTAATAAGCCTCGTCAAAATAGATTCAATAGTTTCTAAAAATCACATCAACAAACAAGATATACTTAAATGTTATTTATATATATATATATACTAGCGGACCGGGCGGACGTTGTCCTGCCTTGAAAACAAAAAAAATCCTAAAAGTCGATCGCAGCGCCACCTGCCGGGTCCAATTGTGAATCTAAAAACCATTCTCGAATCTCCACGAACACACACAAAAAATTTCATCAAAATCGGTCCAGTCGTTTAGGAGGAGTTCAGTCACATACACACGCACACAAGAAATATATATATTAAGATATACATAATATTTGGAATGTAATATAGTGCTTAGATTTTTGCGTTGTAGAGGTATGTGTAAGAACTATTTATTTAATATTATATCAAACTCACTTTTACTTGTGGTTTCGCTCAAATTGATATGGAATGATCCATCGAGAACAATATTGTTTTTGTTTGTTTGTTTTGATTGATACCCTATGTTATTTTCTATATTCCTGCCACCGTGTAGTCAACATTTCATGATCATTGGTTACGAATTTCGCAGACAAGCAGATATTCACATTAATAATATTACTTAGGATTGGTATTATTATGATATACTTATTTTGCTTAACTATAATTATACAATTAAAATCCATAAAGTATAAAGTACTATAATATATATGAGATGTTTAACTATTGGTATAGTTTTCCTTCGTGCTCGATGTAGCCAATTACATTGTATAAAAGTTCATATTTTGTTTACTAAACCGCATCGCGTCATGGACGGTTGTTAAGTTGTAACATACATTCTTGTAGCTATCGAAATAGGATGAAATAAAATCCAACCGCGAAATTAATACGTACAAGTGGTACATTCACATAATTGTTATTGTATGCTTACTTAAATGAGGAATGGAAGTGCGTATTCAGATTTATATTGGCAGGATATAATTATTTGAAATAAATAAATGGTATTTGTACTTTTCTGAAAATGGCGGAGTTTTGTAATAAATCAGGTTTTTTTTTAGTTTATGCTGCCAACAGTTTGTTGACCTGTGCCTAATGAGGTCTACGTTAGTTTGTATAGCTTTAACCTTTATGGTTTTGGATTGTCCAGGGGTTAAAAACATTTTTTGATTTTAAGTTTTACGTGGCGCCATATTGCGAAAACAATGTTTATGGGAAGTTGGGTGCTAACAGTTTGACGCAACGATGAAGTTAACATCCTACACTAAACAAAAGATTGTTTCCCTTTTAGCAGGATGTATTCTAGTTTAATATACACGTCGGGTTGTCGACAACAATGACATGTGCATTTAGTATTCTAAACACGTACGTGTCGCCGCTGAGTCGATTTATCGAAAGAATTGTCTATGGTTGAAGTTTAAATAGAAATTCTCGTCCTTTTTTATAACCCATAAATGTTGTGTGACTCATTCTCATTCTTTTAATATAAAATATACAGTATATTGTTTAACTAGCTGTACTCGCGACTCCGTCTGCGTGGTACGTAATATAAAACAACGGGGCTAATAAAATCATTCGAATGTATTAAATCCATTTACTTATCTACTTTCTCTCATACTTAAGTCGCGTTGTCATTAAAATTACAATAACTTTTGATAGAGTGAACCGATTTTAATGCAACCAAGACTAAATGTTATCCTCGAGGATATGCTTTATGACTTTCTTGGTGAGGTTTTATCGTGAACGAAGTACTTTAGCAGTGATGCGTTCAAAGAAATAGAAACACGGACATTTCTAAAAATGATTGCGATGTATTTTATTACTTATTCCAAGACACATGTAAAAATTTTTTGTCACGAAAGTCTAAAAAGTACAGACACGTTAGATTTATATTCTTATTATATGTATAAATGTAATAATAGAAGAAGATATTATAATACAGTTAGTTCTATACAAAAAATATTAGTTGTGTTCAAGGCATAATACGATAAACGGTGTAACTTTTTGGCATGCAAAGATTGGATTTTTATGAACAAAAAATACAGTAGAACATGAATGCGTAGTTAACAGGTCGCATCGAACAACATTCCGCTAATAATTATGTTTGTTATTTCTTATACAGTTACTCGACCTAGACAGAAACATCGTGTAATCGATAATCACTTACGATCATTACGAATTGTATATATACATAATTTAATCTAAAAAAACATGTAAGTTGATGAGCAATTACTTCTGTGTATTCCTTTCTCATATAGATACAATAGTTTTTTAGATAAATATTGTTAGTTTTACAACAAAGTTCCAAATTTTACCGATTTGCCGGACTGTAAGTTTAAGCGCCATGTCAAGCAGCCCTTAGTGTGAATTCAGAGTGGATCAATATGTGAACGATGGTGATGTCTGGAATTGACTCCTCTCTGTACATACATCCACTAAAATTGACTATTATGTGTAATGGATTCTAAATATATGTATGTTAAAAAGATAAATCTGATGGAGTTTCTTGTCGGTTCTTCCCGATGACTGGGTTGTTTTCCGAACCGGTGATAGTTTTAACTCTTTTGACGTTGATGAACGCCTTCTTAGGGCCTAAATTGAATAAAGTATATTTGATTTGAACAATAATTCATACACATAATTTAAAGTTTATCTCAAGTGAGGGTGGCTAATGTAGTAATATAGATTAATTGGTTATTGGCAGTACGTTTGGTAGTAATGTCCTTTTAGCAAAGAATAACCGAGATAGATATATATTAGTAAGAATCTGTGTGCTTTTACTTCTAATAGATATTACTTTTCGTTAGATATTGGTTCGTGATATCGTGATACACTACAGTGCCACATAGTGGCGAGTTAGAGTAACATTTTGCCGTTTAGTCGATTGTCTGAATGTCATAATTAGTAATTTTATTTTCAGTATAGAACAATTCTGATACAAAATATAATGCATTGTAGATAATATATAAATATTGTAGTTTATAAATCAAAATATAAATATTCAAAACATCTCGTTGCTTCAAAACAGAACGTTTTTAAAAGCTGACTTGTTGTTTCAATTTGCATTATATAATTTATGCACATTATTGTATTGAAATATTTTTAGATAAGTCCTAAAAACTGGTCAATTTAAAATGGTTACAATAACCGTCTAGTAAAGTACAGTTAGAATTAATACTTCAACTAACTAACAACATTAACACGCGAATTTTACGTATTGCGCACACGTTTGTGTCCGTCTATATGGCGAGACTGCGTACTGTTATATAACCTTCAATTTGGGATTTACTTTATCAGGGCAATCACCTTAACGTAATGATATTTCAATCTTCCATCGTTTCTAAATCACTATCAAATAATCTTTATTCATTTTTTATAAACGGCTACTTATGAAATTAAAATTACCAAAGGCTTGGCAAAAACGTGTTTATCACCGAGTAATATGTGTAACTTGCGGAGTTACCTGATGTATGATAACTATAATATTGTTTTCCTAAACAAAAAGCACGTACGTAGCGATAAGTTTTACGGTTATTTTTATATATTGTTTAAATTGTTTTTTTTTTTAATATTGTTTTAAGATAACATTACTTAACCAGAATATTAAGATGTAGGACCAAGATTCTATTATTTTTTCTTATATTATATGTGGTATTAAAATGGCACAACCCTTTTTATGAAGATAATTTTGACAGTTCTAAAGAAGTATATTCGATAACAATATATTGTGGGAGTTTTTGGCGGGATCTTGGTCTGTCATGTAGCGGATTTTATTTTTTATTCATAATCTTGTGTTACTTGACTCTATATTGTGTAAAATTGGTGGTGTTTTATGTGATATAGTTTGTTTATTGTGCATAAGTGAAATGAATGGAAAATAATGCCGCGGACCGTGAATTCTGAGATGCCACAAAAATTCCATGGAGGGTCCTAACAGGATGGCCACCATCTTGTTAGTTTATTGAAATTATATCAAGAAACTTGTAATATTGATACTCACTTGACAATGGCAGTAATAGTCTACTAGAAGACTGGTTGCCAAAATGGAATAGAAGAAGAACTTGAAATACTATTAACTACTCGACAATGGTATTCATTGAAATTATATCAAGAAACTTGTAATATCGCTACTCACTTGACAATGGCGGTAATGGTCTACTAGAAGACTGGTTGCCGAAAATAGAATAGAAGAAGAACTTGTAATAATATTAACTACTCGACAATGGCAGTAATAATCTAAAAGATTGGTTGCCAAATATAAAGTTAAAAAAAAAACAATTGTTCAGAATCATAGACAACATAGATGATGAGTTCGTCATGCTGTTAAAACTTCTGTGTAATATGTGTTGCTGACCAGAAAAGTGTATTTCGATTGATAATTAAACGACGAGTAATAAATAATTATAAACATTAAGTCGGAGATTTTGGCGAGATTTGTCATATAGTGGCGTTTATATTTTATTCATAATTTTGTGGTTATTTGACTTTATATTATTTAATATTGGTGGCATTTTACGTAATATAGTTCGGTTATTGTTCATAAGTGAAGTGGATGAGATAGAATACCACGGAGCATGGATTCTGACTTGCCACAAAAATCCCTGGAAAGTTCTAACAAGACAGCCACCATCTTGTTAGTTCATTGTAATGATGGCAAGAAACTTGTAATATCATTACCTACTCGACATTGGTAGTAATAATCTACTAGAAGAGTGGTTGCCAAAAAAAAAACAATATATTGTTCAGAATCATAGACAACATAGATGATGAATAGGTCGTATTTGTAAGCATCTATGTAATATATGTGTTGCTGGCCAAAAAGTATTTTTACATTGATAAAATAAAAATTAGTAGGTAATGAATAAATATTAATTTGAGTGCACATACGTGTATGTGTCGTTGTAATCTTATCAATCACTTGAAGAAGTTATTGCGGTTCTTAAAAAAAAAAAACAATTTTATGTTGGCGCAATGAGCCAACGGCTTCATCATTGTTTGTATTCAGCATTAGAATTATTTAAACCTCGTATTTTAAAACGAAACCGAACTTCAGGTATAAGTTGTGAGACTGTCTTCGAAATATATATGTACATGTCCTAAATCTTTAAATATTTATCTGCTTATATTTAAAATAAAATGAGCGATGCAATATGATGCCTTCTAAATCAATTAAATTTTTTTATCGCGTGTCTTCACCTTTATTGCGAGCTAACAACTTCGAGAAGTAAGCTTTCAGCTCGTTTAATTTTATTATAATGGAAGGCTCTATTCCACGTTGTTAATTTTCTCATGATATTCCTAGATAAGCACCTTTGCTACGCGCTATATATACATAAGTGTACATACTGTAATGGGTATTATTTAATTTCGTGATAACACTCTTGGCTCCTTGTCTTATGTATTTTAGTACTTGCTGTAGTAACAGAGCACTGTGAGACAACGACCAATTGACAGAATCTGTTCACGCTTCTGCATACTTAATCTAAACATACATTAACTTTAAGTACTTGCTGAAAATAGATGTTTTGTTCGTCGTAAACAACATGGAGGGATGGGCCGCTTAATGTTCGAACGGTCGATTTGATTAGATAATGGCGGATGTCTCGGATACCCATCGCGTGGCTACACAGACGCGAATGGCTCAATATACTTGTATTCAAACACGTCGTGGATAAAGACGTCCATATCTTAATTTTTTCATATAAAAGTACAAGAAGTCATTTATTCTTCATTTTTGATGTTAGGTAGTAGGACATCATGGTACTGGATTGTGGCAAACATATACTGATGTAATGTCCGTCATTGTATATAGTTGTAGTGTATAACTGTTGCGTATCCTATAAAAAAGTGGGGTAGCAGGAATCTATACACGACTGGTGTCGACCATAATAGACGTAATAAACTCTTTACATTGTATCACTATATAATTCTGTAACATTAGCGAAATTAAGCCTCAACCGAGGATGAAGTTTTCGTAGCTCTGTATAAAAATATATTTTGTTAACAGCAACCTATCGGGTTTTATGTATATATACTATATATAATTTAAAAATGAAATAATTATGCGAAAAGTAATCGGAAAAAGTTGAATTTATTATTAAATTTGCATCGGATATTTCATAATCGTTCATATCATTCATAATAATTCGATGTACGTATAAAACTCATTTTAAGCACTGATGATTTTGTTAAGGAAATCATATAATACTTTCTTAAGATCCGAGTAACTCTAGTTGACAGAATAAGGACGCATTTGTAACATAAACGGGGGAGATTAACTCAAGTGCTACCGAGATGATAAAATTCTCGAGTGACTCATGAATGATGGGATTTGTTACTGTCTGTTTTACTATATTTATCTTCATGTTTCGTTAAATCCTGATAGGATAACGTGCTTACCGCAACATTAAGCGGTGAAGGAAACCATAGATATCAATGAATGTTATGCAAAAAAATGTGATATTTAGTAATGACATT
Organism: Antheraea yamamai; assembly: GCA_036509395.1. Lineage (NCBI taxonomy): Eukaryota > Metazoa > Arthropoda > Insecta > Lepidoptera > Saturniidae > Antheraea > Antheraea yamamai. The sequence goes on from AP028446.1 coordinate 20,365,772, forward strand.
GGATGTAGATTAAATTTAAAATTACTGGCCGGTTATAAGTGAAAGAACTTGTTGAGAGTTTGATCTGACGCTTGAATAAAAATTAGAACTGTAGAACTTTATACTAATGAAAAAGAAAAATGTTTGTTCTGTTACTTTCCAGTCTTTTTGGTATCGTCATATGTTAGCATTAGCAGTTCCGGCGTAGTCCTCTGAATACTTCTATTTTAACATAAAAGTGGCCAATATGTTGTTGATAAGACGTGATGTTATTTTTTTTCTCCATTGTTATAGATTAAACAATGGCCTGCTCAGTAGGTGACGCTCCCTCCCTCAAGGACTTGCCAAAGGTAGCCAATGACCTCAAAAGCCAGCTCGAGGGATTCAATACAAGCTGCTTGAGGGATGTTGATACAAATGAGAAGATCGTCCTGCCCTCGGCTGAAGGTTTGTTATTTGTTTTTTATGAATTTTGGTGATACTTTTTTATAATGTTTTCTACGCGAGCAATATAGTTTGAACATGACAAAATTGAAAAGCCTTAAAAGTGTTATTCCAATGAATATTAATTTTGTTGTTTATTAGGTCACTCAAAAATGTATTTAGTTGTATGTTCAAAAATGCTAATAACTTCAGAACTGAAACTCCACTTAGGATTTATAATATTTATCTGTTAATATACAAGTGTATTCTTAATAATAGAAAACTCGTGCTCGACCTACTGAAGTAATACATATGAGGTATGGTATAAGATATATAATATATATTTATTGAAATTTCACGACAGACGTAGCAAAAGAAAAGCAACACAACGCTCTACTACAAGGCGTAGAACAATTTCAGACATCTTCGTTAAGGAAAACCGAGACCGTCGAAAAAATCGTGCTTCCGAACGCCCTAGGTATATTATGTGGGTGGAAATAACATGCAACTAATACGAACGCAAATAGTGAAAAAAAAATGCGTCGCCAACTGCCTGATGAACGTGTATCGCTTTTTGCGTTTTCATCGCCTTATAAATGTAATTCACAACAGAGTATACAGTAATAATGCAGTTACTCACCTCTTTCATATTTTGATCATACTAAAATAATAACGAGCATGTTTTTATTCTCTCTTCTAGATGTTTTTAGCTCGTAAATTAAACGTCATATCCGAATATGGTTGACCATTATCGATGGTTTTCAGATGTTGCCACTGAGAAAACTCAAAAATCCCTGTTCGATGGTATTGAGAAATTTGATGCCACCAGTTTAAAACATACAGAGACACAGGAGAAGAACCCGCTGCCCGACAAAGATGGTACAAATATGAATTTCTTATATTATTTGCATGTATGCATATTGTTATTAATTATATGCTGAACGTTGTGTTGATACGGACAGCGCCAGTAATAAGGACCGAAACGTCTAATGATGGTTTTATTGTGTTTTAATGACCTAAGCATTCAGCTTATCAGAAACGACTGTCTGCGGTCTTGGCACGCTTTCTTGTTTAAAAACTATCTTGTATACATTCCCATTTAGCATAAAAGATGCCTTATTTTCTGATATATAATGCGGTTTTTCATTGTTGTAGTAAACACTTAGAATGAATACGGTGCGTATTTTCTTACACAGTGTATACAATTTTGTATAGATATTAATAACGCTACTATATATTAATTATAGTATTATACTATACTATTTGTATATCGATTATTTTCATATTTTTTATATTTGTTAAATAAATAATGAGCAAGATCGTCTTTTTCTTCCTAAGCTTAATACGATTATTTTTACCAGATCAACTATGTATATTTCCAAACTATTGTGTATTTATATGAAAAAATGAACATATCCGCATTGTATATCTGAAGTTTTTACTTCGACAATGCCTAAATGCCTATATAAACGCACTTGGCATTATTTATGCAACGCATTAAAGCTTATTTATCTATTTTGCTCTGCACGATTTTGCTTTACGTCAGTTGTCGCAGCGGAGAAGGCGCACCAAAACCTATTGGAAGGTGTCGAGCACTTCGACAAGACGCAAATGAAGCACACGACGACAGAAGAGAAGAATCCTTTGCCACCAATCGAAGGTTTATGATTTGCTGCTTTTATATAAACACTTGCTTTTATTCGTACTGTATTCTTAAAAATGAAATGTTGCACTATTTTGTGTTGTGCATAAATTTATTTATGCCTCAAATCTTTGAAGCATGTACATAAATCTTTAAAAAGTCACGACTTAATCGATAAATGAATATCGATGATTGAAAATACGTTAAACCTATAATATTAATTATATTTTCTTTCGACTTATAGTATTATCATAAAATCATGGTGTATAACAATAATAAAAAATTAGGTGTACTGCTCGTTCACAACGTCTGCGCCAATAACATAGTCAAAATAACCTAAAACTTTATAGTTCCTTTAGTATATTTGTAGGTAATCTGTGTAGAGGAACATACAATATAGGTATACTATACTACCTAATATTCATAACCTAATGCTATTTTTAGAGCATTGCAGAATTCATACATATTATTGTGCCTTAACCGTGGCATAAATCAAAAGGAATTATATAAATATTTGTAAGATTGGTTGTTATACAGCTGTTGTAAGGTAAAGTGTAAAATTTGCAGCCCTTTTTAATTACCATTGTTCGGTTAAAAGTTTAAACTTATGAAGCCTTGTATGTACCGTTTACCTCTTTTTACATTCTTCTTTTATTGTATATTTGAGTTTCTTATGAAAGTTCTACATCAAAACCTGCCATTAGCATCAAATATAATATATACAGCGTTGCTGGATGTATATTGAACAATTAAGAAATAACTAGTTTAATCTCTACTTCGCGTTGTTCATGGTTATACTTGTTAGTAGATACATTTCTATTAAAAGTTGTTATTATTTTTTCTCATTTATTTTTGGCAACCAGTCTTGTAGTAGATTATTACTGCCATTGTCAAGTAGGTAAATATATTACAAGTTTCTTGCGATCATTTCAAATAACTAACAAGATAGTAGCCATCTTGTTAGAATTTTCCAGTGAGTTTTTGTGGTAAGTCAGAATCCATGCTCTGTGCTATTATTTCCTATTCACTACACTTGTGCACAATAAATATATTACGTAAAACAATCTTAAAAAATATAGAGTCAAATAAATGTAAAAAAATATAAAATCCACTACATGACATTCCAAGATCCCGCCAAAAACTCTCCATTAAAAGTGTGGTGCAGCAATAACAAACTAGTTGTTTGTCTGTGGTAGATGAGATTGCATTTTATATTGTAGTCACTATCGCGTATAATAGATAAAATGGTGATTGTATTATAATAATAAAAACAAGTTAATAGAAATAAAAGGTTTATTTCCCACCTCTGCACATTACCTATACTATTCAGTACTTACATAAAGCATCATAATCTCTTAGGTACAGGATTGTTATTAATATTATTATTATATCCAACAGCTATCGAGGCGGAGAAAGAAAAGAATAAGTTCCTGAACGGCATCGAGAGCTTCGATCCGGCCAAACTGAAGCACACAGAGACGTGCGAGAAGAACCCCCTCCCAACTAAAGATATCATTGAGCAGGAGAAATCTGCTTGAATAACTCATATTATAACCCTCGCAACTATATCTCGCTAGTATCGCCGTATTTTAAAATCGATGTAAGTTACGTATAGGCCCGTTTGCGCTGTCCGTTTTAATTATTTTTTAATGCATATATCACCTTTCTAGTTTGGAAATATTAGAATGGACGTTGTGGACTGGTCCCTATCATTAGTCTGTAGGGATTTAAAATTTTCTACGTCACTTTTAACGTTATAGTATGTATATTTAATAGGGCGTAGTTTACGAGCATTTTAAAAGTAATTTATTTTATATTTGATATTCATGAGTAATATCATGTACTGATTTTTTTAAGCGACAACACTGCTCTTTGTCACTTATGATTTTCTTCTGTGTAAATTTTGTTCTTGAGATATTGTCGAATGCATGAGAAAATATTATGTGAGCATAATGAGTAGAAGTGACTCGGATCAGATTAGAAGTTTAGTTACCACGATGATTTTGGATCTAAATTATTTTTCACTAATTTGTAATTTATGTTAAAAGTCATACTATATTAACGGTTATTTATAACATAACCTAGAAATAAATGTCATCGAAGAAGTAGTACTGTAATAAAACTTGCTCAAAGTTTATGGCATAAGTGTAATGTTTGTTTAAATAATAAACAAAAAAACAATAGTCGATTCTCTTAGAAGAATACGAACAATATTTATATACTGTCATTTACAAGAATAATCATAGCTTTCCATTTTTATATCATGCTATTGATGCCAATGAACCGTTTTTTACTGAAATTTTGTATGTTTTACAGACGGTGCTTTTTTATAAATATATAATAAAAAAATGTATTCCTTGTTTTATTTTTTCTTAATTACACAATAACCTAATATCGATTTTAGGCAAAGTGTAGCCTTTATAGTGAACAAATTGTAATGAACTGTTGATTCGATGTCCTGTAGTTCGTGATTTGTTATAAAACCAGTTCATTTTTTGGGGCTAAATTTAATTTCGCAAGGAAAAATTTGCGAGATTCCCACATGATAAAGTATTTACACTAAATTTTGAATTTAACAAATTTTGAAGTCCCTACAGTAATGCAAATATTGATAATACGTTGAGATAACATGTCCTGAGTAAAGACAGAGGATTAAGAAATGTCATCCCTGAAATCTTTAAAACTTTAGATCGGTAAGAGCGAAATTTAATTATCAACAGCACTTCATGTTCCGCCTGTTTATGATGTCATTATAATAGCTGATTGGTTCTAAGATCTACAACAAATGCTGAGGAGCAGGGCTGTAGCTACATTAGAATTTTAGATAGGGCAGCATTGGTTACAGGTAGTGCGGAAGTAAAAAACTTATCATAACTGATCTACCCTCGAATGACACAAACAGTGGTATGTTCGGAAAAGTTTAAATACCTATCGCTACTATTTTTTTTATCTCAAACTATGAACAAACAATGTAATTAAAATAATTTATCTTAGTTTTTGGTATTTTAAGGTAGGGCATTGAAATTTTAAAGTAGGGCACTGCCCTACAATATACCCTAGCTAACAATGGTCGTGCTGAGGAACCTCGACTATGTCTACATATTGTATACATACATACATGCATTCGGATAAATTAAGATAAAAACAGTGTGCAATATTTAAGTCAGTAAAGAGATTATTTTATTTTACCACTAGCGGGCCCGGCTGACGTTGTCCCGCCCTGATTACCCCCCGCAACCCCCCTTGTGGGTGGAATTTCGTAAAATCCGTCCTTAGCTGACCTCTACTCGGCGAAAGGAATATTCCTACCATATTTCAAGTCGCTACGCCTTATGGTTCCAGAGATATCGTGATGAGTCAATATATAGGTGGGAATCTCTTATATATATATATATATATAGATAGATTAATCAGTGAACATATACCGGTAATAGGACACAATCGCCATGTTCTACAACCCAACAAATTTTGAGCATATCCAAAGCTATGATTGTAGCAGTTAGAATAGAAAGAAAAATTATAATAAAAACAAGGAATTTAATAAAAAGTCCCTAAATTCAAAATATGTCGATAAACATCGAAATAATTCTTCCTCCGCAATAATCTCCTTTTAGTTTAGTGTGTAGTTCACATAATTTAATCATTTAAGATGTGATGAGATGATATGATGACATTGTGGTCATGCGTTAATTATAACATATAAAAGATGCACCGAATATATACATCCAAAAATAATCTTTTTATACGACAACGCGTACTATCAAAGACGCACCGTTTTTTCGATTCTTCATTTGGGTTTGGAACGTAGAGTCCGCGCCACGAAGAAGTCCCGCGGCAAAACGTAGAACTAAATGACAGCTCCGCTATGTTGTTGTTGTGAGCTGTTAAACTCTCTAATCCCGAGCGGTGTGGTGGTGGAGAGTGGAGTGGAGTGGAGTGGAGTGGAGAGTGGTGGAAAAAGTATTAAAAAGAAACAAGTGAAAGTCTACAATTCGGTCCAAATATGTATTGTTTTTAGTTTTCACATTTTCCATAACTTTTACTTAAACAAAATAAATCATTTAAATCTATTTATATAGTAGGTGTCAATATGTGGTTACTAACGTCGAGTGTCAATGAGTTAATACGAGCGATTGCGGTTGCTGGGGCTGCCATAGAATATTAATTTCCCTAAATTTATGCAATATTTTCTTACAACTTTTACGTTGTGATAAAATACAAAAATATTTGTTTAATTGATCGGCAGTTCATATTGATTACCACTGATCCATCATCGCTTCATCATTTCATCAAGATTGTATAGACTAGATAAAATTATGTATGTAGCAAAAATGTCTTTATAAGTGTAAACATGTTAGCCGCGCTTTATTTTGGAAATATTAAAGTCAGGTAATAGGTTAACATTTTCTTAGTCACTTATTATCCAGAGTCGCGCTCACAGAGTACATTTGTATATAGGGTCACGGTTGCACGTTATTACAAATCAAAATATATTCATTTGGTTCTAAAATAACATACATGACCTAATAAATTGCTACCATTTATATTTTATTAACTTGCTATTTTGTCTAATTATATCAACACAGTAAATTTCATCAAAATCCGATGATGCTGAGTAAAGAGTAACAAAAAGTCACAGAATCATTCGCACAAAATTTCACATAAATAGTTTAATTAATTACTTTTATATGCATAGGAATTTATATTCTGCTTGAAACATTGTATTTTTTATATGAAGAATGTAAACGACGTTTTCACGGTTTTTAAGCTATTTTGAATATTAAATCATCACAATATATACAGTGCGTTAAGATCCGTTTAACATATTAAGAAGTCAATATCTGGAACAAACTCCCTAGATCCTCTGCCTATTTTTGAATTTCTTCATTCTATTTTAAAAGACGAAGCTGGTAACTTTATGTCTCGCGACAGCAGCGCTGCGTCTGCGGGACTTCTTTCGTGACGCGGACTATATCCTAAATAGGTTCATAATAGGGGTATGCGAATAATGCTCGATTCGAATAATGATGCCAATTTGAAATTCGATATAAATATTCAAACACATCGAATAATTCCAACTATTCGACCATTTGAATTATTCGAGTATTTTAAAAATAAGGAATAATTATTAAAATAATAGTTATAGGAAAAGGTACATTACCCAAATAATGTTTTTGCATAAAAACTTAAATAATTTTATAAGATAAACAGTGAACATTCTTATTTATTATAAATTTTCAAACTAGTTTAATTAAAATTTATGACTGACAGACGAATCTATTGAAATAATCTTGTATACTAATAATTATTTAATTATTACTAATTAGTAATAACTATATATTTTGATAAATACATAATTAGTTAAAATCATTAAACTAGTTCGAATTATCAACATAATTATATGAATAGTTGGGCGTATTCCAATTGTTCCGAGTCTTTCGAATAGTTCCAATTATTGGAATGGTTCAAATTGTTCGTTAATTCGACTCGATCTTTGTATCGAATTATACGGTTCGATTCGCAGTTGAATAGATTGAATATTAGCACACACCCAGTTCATAGACAATTCTTATGTTCCTATCAAGGTTCCTATATGTCTACATTTAAAAAAGGTTTTCTCGAAAAAGCGTAATCAACCAGAATTTAATAATTAGGTGCTTTCTAAATTATTGAACGCGTGCATAATGTATATGGTATCTCTGTCATGGGAATTCCCATCACATCTAATAATTTGAAATCTTCAAAGCAATGGATGCCAATATCAAATTATCGCTTCAATTCGGAAAAGCTTAAATGTGGTCACTGGTTTTCATCATGCTAGGTACTTTTTTGAATAGAAGTTTGGCAGGAAAATCCAGGTACTAACCTGAATGATGCTCCAAATGCCAAGTTGCTTTAACATATCCATCTGACATTACATTATTTACAACATGTATTGTTCCCAAGGAATAGATTAAATTTAAATTAACGTGAGAGAAGCCGCGAGCAAAAACAATAATAAAATAATCCATCACTACTGTTAAGTGATTTATATTTCTTTAAATTAAAATACGGGTCATGCCCGTTAGTTATGATAAAAAATTACATATAAAAACATTCTTTTAAAATTTTAGTTTATTGTCTACGTGAATTCTAAGATTTAAATATCTTGAGCTAGCCTGTTGGCCTGTACTTATAAAAATCCTTTGATCTCAGCATAAATCTGTGTGTAATCTGTGGTAGATGCTACTGAATGCATAGACACAAGCCAGATTTTGATCGTTCTGTATCTGTCAACAAATAATAAGCATTGATTTCTTAGGTAAACAAAGAGAGCAGATATAATTTTGACATGTAAGACGAAGATGCACTATTTCTTTGTATGGTGCGTATGCACTTCAATGTAGGTGTTTGCAAAAAATGCTATCTCGTAAATTTTAATTTTGCTTCCCGCCGGCTTGACGGTTTGCTTTGGCACGTGCAATTTTTCAGTATATTTTTGGAACACAGCATCTAACACCAAAAACCAGTTCAACACCGATGGTGACTGTCGGGAATTATCATTCAGGTAAGTCTTAATTGTTATTTTATTTGTGTATGCATTGATATAACTTTGCACGTGTAGATAGCAAAACAACCATTTGCATTCGCCACACGATATAGCTACAATATGGTTTTGTGTGAAGTCGTTTTTGTGATTTACTCAATAATAAGACTCCGAGATACGGTCGGCTGTGTATTACGTACGGGCGGTTCATTTGTTTTTGTTTACCTGCAGATTAGCTGTACACTATGTCGCCATCCCCGATACGTTGTCGCGGTCCGTGGAAAATAAACAAGCGCGCCTCTGAGCCTGACCGATGGTTGGACGATATGGGGTTCTTTCGAAAACACACAGCTAGAGACCCAAGTTGTCTTTTCAGAGTGATATCAGAGAATATATATAACACACAACGTTACTTCCATAAAGTCCGTCTGGAATGCGTCCAATTTATGGTATCTAAAAGGCATTTGTTTGAAGGGGTAGGCAGAAATATTTACAATTTGCAATAAATATAGTAAATTGATTTAAAGTTATTAACATGAATGTTTATGTTGTAGTCCTTAACATGCCCATTTGATAAGTATTTGAAAGAGTTGTCGAATTCATCTGAATCCGGTGGACTTGTTGAGATATCGGCTATGAGCCACTTATATAGGTAAGAAGACAGTTTCATTTTAAACTACATTTAAGTCAATTATTAATAACATTTCATCTTTTATATATTATTTGGAGAACTATTGAGGAGTTTGATAATATTTTTAAACAAAAATATTTTAACTCGAGATTTTCAATATTGGATCATATTAATAAACAATAATGCACATCAACAAACTATACAGAAATGATCTTCTTGGAACAATTGTTAAAAGGCAGAGCAAATAGAATGGGAGAAAATACTCATATATACATAAATGTAGTATTCATATATTTGAATAATCTGTATTTCAAAAATGTAATCTACTAGGTGGAACTGCACCTTCACACAGTTTGTTGTATTCTTTTGGCACTCAGATATTTTTGTGAAAGAATCTTGAATTTTTGATCCGTGTCTTTACCCAAATGTATTATTTATTTCTTCACCTTGCTAGTCGTTTGCTTTGTTAACTACACATTGATATAATCATAATATTCTTACATTATGTTTTACATATATATGCTTATCTCTGTAATAACAGATATTTTGTTAGTTGCAGATATAAGTGCCCATGTTTATTGCAGAAACTTTATAGTTTTTCATATTATTTAATGATTAAGTCACCTATAGGTGTTTCATAGTTGCAGTTGATAGCCAGTCTTCCTATAAGTTTTTGTTTAGCATTGGAGTTGACAATAAATATTAGGTGAGATTGGGGTTAAATTATTGATACCTAAAGTACCTACCAATTAAAAAAAAGTTTTATTTTCATTTGTAACTATTGTCATATGGTCATTTGAAATAGTTTTATGTTTGTGCCTACAATATTTTTATTTTATGAGAAAGAAAAGCAAAATGCGCATTGTCTTTCTATTACCAAGCTCATTCAGAACTACTACTTAATATGTTCCGTGCCAAGTCATTTTTGCCTGACATGTCTTTCAGGCCATTGGATATTTTGGTGAGAAATAGATGTATTATCATACTTTTTTTTTCAAACTATCTATGTTATTGGCCTGACTGGCCTTCACAGTTTCACCGGACTACATAACATATTATCATACAACATTATATGTAACATGACATAAGTAACTCTTTTGCTTTCAATAGTTATCAAATCGTGTACCATTGGTGGTACATGTGGCACGGAACACGTTAACCGAGATTGATATCTTTCACCAGAATTGTAGCTATTTTATAGAATTATGTTGAAATACATAATGCACAACAATTAGATAGCTTAAAATGTTTTGTATGGTGGCAATACTTAGTCTGTTTTGCAAATAATTTGGAGTGATACAAAAATGTATCTCTGGCATATTAATCCACCTTCATAAATGGACTATCAAAGTTAGGAGGTTGTAGGTAAATTAAAGTGGTGGTATAAGTGAGATAAATATTTAAAAATGCTGATAATTTTTGTTAACGATTTTGACTTTGAATAGTTTTCATTTACTCAAGGTGTTCTTTGTATATTTGGTTAATGTGAATGTAGGTAATCTTAAATAAAGTCATTTTTTGTTTGGAACTCAACTATGGCGTATCCTTTAGTTTTTTATAAGATATTTGCAATAATTGTCTAGAGATACAATAAAAATTCCAAAATTGTAATGGGTCCCACCCTGCAACTTTTGTTTTTATACAACTCATTTGTCACTCACAATGTCCACTGTTATACAGTTCAGAATCTTATAATGTACACAATTTTATAGTAAATGTCATAACATGTTAGAAGTATAATTCTTAATGTTTACTTTTGTTTTTATACAACTCATTTGTCACTCACAATGTCCACTGTTATACAGTTCAGAATCTTATAATGTACACAATTTTATAGTAAATGTCATAACATGTTAGAAGTATAATTCTTAATGTTTACTTTTGTTTTTATACAACTCATTTGTCACTCACAATGTCCACTGTTATACAGTTCAGAATCTTATAATGTACACAATTTTATAGTAAATGTCATAACATGTTAGAAGTATAATTCTTAATGTTTACTTTTGTTTTTATACAACTCATTTGTCACTCACAATGTCCACTGTTATACAGTTCAGAATCTTATAATGTACACAATTTTATAGTAAATGTCATAACATGTTAGAAGTATAATTCTTAATGTTTACTTTTGTTTTTATACAACTCATTTGTCACTCACAATGTCCACTGTTATACAGTTCAGAATCTTATAATGTACACAATTTTATAGTAAATGTCATAACATGTTAGAAGTATAATTCTTAATGTTTACTTTTGTTTTTATACAACTCATTTGTCACTCACAATGTCCACTGTTATACAGTTCAGAATCTTATAATGTACACAATTTTATAGTAAATGTCATAACATGTTAGAAGTATAATTCTTAATGTTTACTTTTGTTTTTATACAACTCATTTGTCACTCACAATGTCCACTGTTATACAGTTCAGAATCTTATAATGTACACAATTTTATAGTAAATGTCATAACATGTTAGAAGTATAATTCTTAATGTTTACTTAGTGTCTATAATCCTCAAGTTTACTGTGCTATTTCAAGAATGTGTTTTGTCCTCACAGGACACTCGAGAGGTAGTTAACTTTATATTTTGTAGGTACATTGGTTATTAAGGAAAAAGTGCAGATTATTAAGTGAGCCAATACATTATTCAAGAAAATCAAATTTATCAAGCTGGTCTAATCTAGTATATCTTAGTATTGATACTAAGATGTATTTTTCAAACAGATCTTATATGAGTAAGAAAAAAAAACAAATTCTTAAGGACTACATGATGATAGCATTATGATTTATAACTAGCTGTGCCAGTGACTCCGTCCATGTGGAATCTAATGTAAAAAACAGTGACCAATAAAGCCATCTGAATGTATTAAGTGCATCTACTTTTCTCTGGTACTTAAGTCGCTCAATCATTAAAATTACAATAATTTTTGATAAACCGAACCGATTGTAATGAAACCAAGACTAAATGTTACTCGAGAATATATTTTATGATTTTCTTAGTGAGGTTATTTTGTGAACGAGGTACTTTAGCAGTGATGCGTTCAAATAAAGAGAAATGCAGACATTTCTAAAAATGATTGAAATGTATTTTATTACTTATTCCAAGATACCTACAATTTTTTTCACAAAATTCTAAATAATACAGACATTAGATTTACATTCATATTATGTGTACAGATATAGATGTCCGATTTTGAAATAATTCTTCCATGCATACACAATATGGAATTGTTAAATTTGTCTATGTTATTTAAAGTATAAATTATTTATATTACATGTTGTGTATGAGCTGTTGCAGTAAATTATTATTTATTGTTGCTAACCATGGGTCAAAAAATATAATATTAGTCAAATACCAAATTATAACCAAAAAAAATATTATGTCCCATTATGCAGTCTACTTTTAGTTTTATTTACTGTCGTAACATTTATAGTATAAAACAGATAAATTTATAATTTTAAGCACTTGTGTAAAATTTGTAGTATTTTTTAAAAGACTTCAAAAATTAGGTTCTTAATTCAAATGTATATTTTTTTATGTTTGTTACCTCAGAACTTATCGTTTTATAAACCTCTTTGGAAAATTATTTTTTATTGCATTGGATTCCCATTTCCCATTTTGATTTAAGCATTGTATCTTTGATTACAAACACACAACAGGGAACTCTGATTTAGGCTTTTACTCTCCGATCAACACAATACCTAGATCATATAAAACATGAGACATTTTATCAAATAAACATAATAAATTCAAAACAGTGGTAGAGCCATATCAGTCTATTTATAAAATAGAGTTTTAGTATTCTCTTTCTCTTTAAGTTTTAGTGTATTAGTTTTCATATTATTTATGTTAAATCTTTAATTCAGTATATTTAATTGTTAAATATTCAATTGTTTTGACATTCCATTTATTGCTGGAGTATGCTGTGGTTGTCTATAAATACGACTATATTTAAATTTAATTGCAAAATTGTTACTATTGGTATATTTACATATAATGTATAGTCTTATTGATGACCGGTACTAAATAAATAAACTGCTCAAAATCCAATAGAAAATGTATAAGCTATTATAGGGTGGATCAATACGTGAACGATGGCGATGTCTGGAAATTACACCCCTCTCCGTGCATCCGCCAAAAACGAATGTAACCGAGCTGTCTATAACTATGTATGTTCGTAAAAGTATGTTATGTTTTATATAAAGATAAGATATACCAGATGGAGTTTCTTGCCAGTTCTTAATGATTGGGTTGTATTCCGAACCGGTGGTAGTTTTGACGTTTATAAGTGTAATTGAATGAAATATTTTTGTTTTTTTGATAATGATTCAAATGTACGTAGGGTTATGACAATTCAAGACTATGTAGTATTTAATTATGTTCAAGGATGTTCTCTTGTATTTTTTAGAGTAGATTTTTTTAACTCGGTTTTTTTTGGTAATATTTTATTTGAAACCCTAAGGTTACATAGAAAATAAAGATATAATCAGTGGGTTAAATGAAAATGGAAATTTTGCAGGCGTGATTTTGTTATATTTGAAGCTAACAAAGGGCCACAAACTAAAATCAGTAATGGTTATGGAGAAACGATTTATTTATTTTACACCCCAGAAACTAAACATTTTGATGTTGTCTACACTAAAGATTTCATAAACGCATCGTCATTTTGTCAGTGTGAGTATTTTTTTTGCTATTAACTCCAGTATAGTTTTCCCATCTACTTCAAAAAATATATAAAATAATTGTAGTTTGTAATGTGAACAAATTCGTGTTTATAATATATATGTTCGCGTTATATTTGGTATATTTTAACCCGTTTTTCACACCCGTTCTTGGTAACGGTAAATTTTTAATTCTTTTTATGTTGTTCAGGACTATTAAACTATTAAAAAACCTTTCCTATCAGATAGTCACTCCTTGGCTGATAGTCGTAGTCTATATTCTATTGTTTATAATTTTTTGTCGTTGCAATTTACTAAAAAGACAAGTTGTAAATATATGTTTAAAATTGTATCTACGATTTCAATGAAGTTTTTTTTAATAGAGAGCCGTCACATGCTGCAAGAATCAATAATTTCTTATTTCTAAAAGTTTAATTCAAGCACGCGATAAATTGTGTTCGTTTTTCTCTTCGCAACTAGTAGTATCTCTATTTTTACTTCACACTTTTTAACTCCATTACGTTATTATATTTATAGCTATAGTATATGAAATACTTTACGATGGAGTGTTCCAACTTAAAGACTTGGCTTATGCCGTTGACAAAATGCTCCATGAGAAAATTCCAACAAACCACATTGAATATTTCATGTCAGAAAACGTCGAACGTCGAAAGAAGTACAAAGAACGTGCAAAAATATATATAGAAGCATCTAAAGATGAAAAGGATAGAAATAATAACGCAGTGGCCCTGAAATGCAAACACCATACCGAGGATATAGAGCGAGCTAACTTGTTGAGGGAATCTTTGAACATTTTCGTGTACAATCGAAGCCTCATTCAGCTAGAAAACGTGTGTTTAAATTGCTTAAACATAAACAGCGCCAAAGATCTTTTGGACAACGGGATAACACCGTTCCCTTACAAAGTTGCAAAGGCTTTAGATCCTGATATATATAGGAATATAGAGTTTGATGTATGGAGCGAACTGAGACGAGGTACATCCGAGTTTAATTAGTCCGTTAAAACAGTGAAGGTTTAGGTTGTAACTTACATAATCGTGTTTACAGAGTCGCGTTACGGTCCTAGGTATTCTGACGGGACAACGTTGCAAGTCGGTGTCAAATGTCTGTGTAAAATCCAATCGGATCAGACGATACCTTATCATTGTTATATACAAGAAATGCGACCAGACGGGGGGCCGTGTCTGGTATTCATTGAAGAATTGGGCGAGAAGCGAATTGTGAATTATGACCAGTTAGAATCACTGCCTTCTGATGAGATACGCCCCTGGGCACCTCCATATAGATATTCGCGTCCCAACTCCCAGCTCTTAAGTCTTGGTCAAATGTTGCAGCAATTAGGTCTGATATTGTTTTTCTTTACATATTATAAGTTATTTTTCTCAACGATATATTTATTATCGGTCTATAGTGTCTATTCCGAAATGTAGTAAAAAAACTGATTTTGAAGAATAAAAGTCTTTTTAAGTTCCAAATAATATGATAGAATTAAATTTAAGTAATAAATGTTTTACTACTTTTATAGAAAAGTTGATGGATTTTTTATTATTATAAACTGTAATATCTCAGGGATATAATCCCATTACCTTTTCTTATTCTTTAATTCATATGATTACCTACTTAATCCTTATTTATTACCGTGTTTGTTATATATCTACTTATATACATCTATATATTGCAAACTTCACCTTTATAGTGATTTATAGAGTTTAAACCCATTTGGTTACAATTTAACATCAGCGCTGGGGTCACTTCCAAAGGTGGCAGCCAGCACGTGCTGAATTGTGCGTTGTTGTAGCAATACCATGGCATAGTTTTATATCTTGTAACGTTTAATTTCTTTTATTCATTTTATTTTATACATATCCTTGTAATTCTATTTTTTTCACTATTGTATTGTCCGTATGTACCTATATATGCTACATTAAATATATTTTCTTGCTTTTCTAATTATTTCCCCAAAAAATGTATTAAATTTGTAAGTTATATTAATATCACGGTTGCAACTTTTCGATATACATGTACTTTAAAAAATGCACAAAACCATATTTTGCTATTATTTAAGATTTTACAATGTGTCCAATATAAATACCATATTCAGGCAGCGTCACAAAGAAGCAAAGTTTGGGTAAACCGCGTAACAAGTCTAAAGGTGTCGAAGAGACGAAATTACTTGAGAAAGTGAGGGAAAATCATAAGTTATCGTGGAGTGATATGAATGAGGAGACCAATAGCACTAACTACGGGGAACGGAGTGACTTCACTTATCAGCACTTGGATTTTATTCATTTTGAACCGTCCCTTGTTAGTTATCTAACTATGTAGTTTGAATATTTCATCCGTAACCACTTCATTGATTTCAATATGATAATATACGTCTGTTAATTTTGTTTTATTTTTGGCAATCGATCTTCTTGTAGAATATTACTGCCATTGTCGAGTAGGTAATTATATTACAAGTTTCTTGCGATCATTTCTATGAACTAACAAGATGGTGGCCGTCTTGTTAGAACTTTCCAGGGAGTTTTTGCGGCATCTCAGAATCCATGCTATGTGGTATTATTTCCCATCCACTTCACTTGTGCGCAATAACCGGACTATATTACGTAAAACACCACCAATATTACAAAATATAGAGTCAAATAATACAAGATTAGAAAAACTATATGAAAGTCACTACATGACATTGCAAGATCCCGCAAACTCTCACTAGTCTGTTTTATTGTCCTAATAATAAATTGACCTTTGATAAAACCTTTTTCCTTACATTTTGATTGAAATATAATTTCTAGTTTTTTTTAATCCTATTTATTTTCTATTCCTGTGGAATTTGGTATGGAAAATGTATACGAAGTGGTTTGACCGGTGGAATATCTACCCAATGTCCGCAGGTTCGAACCCCGGCATGTATCAATGAATTTTTCGGAATTTGCGTACATCATCATTATACATAGTATAAAACAAAGTCCCCTACCGCGTCTGTCTGTTCGCGATAAACTCAAAAACTACTGAACGGATCTTTATGCGGTTTTCACCAGTGGGTAAAGTGATGCACGAGGAACGTTTTGGTATATAATTTGTCCAGGTTTTTTTATAATCAGGGCGGGATAACGTCTGCCGGGCCCGCTAGTTAACTAATAAAAATTGGTAACACTATCGGCTGAAGATGAAGGAAAACATCGTGAGGAAACCTGAACCCGAGAAAATGTTTTTGTAGTACTCGTACTAGTGTACAATGTGTGTTTAAATCGACAACACGTCGTGGACTGGTGTGGGGTTTATGCCCATACCTTCTTTCGGGAAGAGGCCTATGGCTCTGCAGTGGGTCTCTTATGGGCTGATGATGATATACATTGATCATCGCTGCCTACCAAGAATATGCAAGCGCGAAGTAATAAGTTATGTCATGAAGTACAACGCTAACTTATTTCGAGTTAATTCGGACTAATGTAAACATCGCGGCTGGATAAAATTACAAAGTAACTCCATTGTTTTCATATTGAAATTTGAAGTGCTTAGGAATGAAATGAAATAGTATCGGGTACCCATATCGTAGCTATTCTATTGTAGAGTTGTTTGCTTCGTAGGATATACGTAGTTTAGTGATTGATACACGTGTGTAGTATGTTGTATCTAGATTTTAGTATTTACTGTATTGTACATAGTTTTATGTGAATTACTGACAGATTGATTAATATTTTGCTAACGGCTGACGTACTTTTACGGTTCGTAGTACAGGTAAATTGTTAAGTTTTTCCCTAACAAGTTCTTATTTTGTACGTTTCGTTATACCTCTATGATTGTAGTATGAAACGTTTATTTTCTCTCGAATAAACCTTTGCTTAAATAGTAACTGCGGTAATCTGTTCTAATTTTACAAATTTTAAGTTTATGGTTTAAGTTGAAGATTGAGGTATTAAAATAGGTTCAGTTTCTGTAAGAGATTTCTATCAAAATCAAAAACACTTTATTCAATTTAGGCCCTAAGAAGGCACTCATGAACGTCAATACTACCACCGGTTCGGAAAACAACCCAGCCATCGAGAAGAACCGGCAAGAAACTCGATCTGGTTTATCTTTTTAACAAATATATATATAATATATAGAATACTAGCGGGCCCGACAGACGTTGTCCCGCCCTGATTATGAAAAAATCCTTGACAAATTATATACTAAAACGTTCCTCATCAATCACTCTATCCACCGGTGAAAACTGCATGAAAATCCGTTCGGTAGTTTTAGAGTTTATCGCGAACAGACAGACAGACGCGGTAGGGGACTTTGTTTTATACTATGTAATGATAATGATGATATTAGGTACATGTCACAAACGTTTTTAATGGATGCACAGAGATGAGTTAATTCCAGACATCACCATCGTTCACATATTGATCCACTCTATAATAGCCTTTTGAAACCAAAACCCGCTTGACATGGCGCTTAAATTCGCAATCCGGCAAATCGGTAATATCCTTTGGGACTTTGTTGTATAGTCTAATACTATTTCCCAAAAAAATGTTACTGGTTTTACTAAGTCTAAAACGTGGGACAACCAGTTTGTTACAGTTTCTAATATTTAGATTGTGCCGGTTTTTTACGAAATCTAGTTTTTCAAGGTTCTTACGGACATACATTAAAATGTCAAGAATGTATTGGGAGGGCAGAGTTAAGATACCGTACTCCTTGAACTTGGTCTTTAAGGATTCGCGAGGTCTCATATTGTAAATTGCTCTATGTATGTGTAGTGTATTTTTTTTAATTCTCCAAATACCTACCTACTTATCTCAAGTTGGAAAACTTTATAAGATTGTTATTCTAGTTCCACGCCGGTTAACATGTTACAAATCTAATGCCTAATGTGCTGAGGGCGCTATAATACATCGGTTTAAACAATTTATTCGATGTTGTAAAGTCATCTATTCACTTGAGGCCTTAAGTCTTTGTTAATTTGACTACAACGTTACATTTACGAATACCTCTGAAAAGTTGTATGTAACAAAATGAAAACCAATATTTTATATAACGGTACGTAAGTCATAAATTCAATTCATAATTTGTCTCGTCTCCTTGGTAATTACGCGTATTATGATCTCCAATTACTAACGAGGGGTCGAGAGGAAATTAATTCCCTTACCCTAAATATTGGTTTATTGAATAAGCTGGTATTTCATCTACATAATAAATAGATACGTATGATTAATAAAAATTAGCAATATTTCAACATGATTTTATACAGTTTCATATTAGAATCTGTGATAGGACGGAAGAAATAGCTTATACGTGCGGTTTCACTTGCGTTTTAACAGTTAACAGTTTTTTTTTGTTTGAAAGGTATCCTAAGTCTTTTTACCCCTGACAATGTGTATGCAAAATTTTATGATGACCGCTTATGTAGTGAAGTTTTGAAAGCGTAACAACAAATACACTCAGATTTTCATTTATAATATTAGTTAGGATTAATAGGTCATGTTTGTACCTGTTTTGAATAAGAATAATGTTTACTGGTTACTCAACAGTCACGTGGACAGATTTTATGTTGAAGTGTGCCAATAACAGCATCGAAAGAGTAGTCGATTAATAACATGAGTGTTAGTTGCCAAAAACATAGGTATTTGTCACAGCATTTCGGCAGAACCCTGTTCGGGTGAAGCTAAGATGCTGTATGACTTAGTAGTTATATCTCATCATCGACTCTCCTAGTGAAGCTAGAATGAATGGCGACCGATAGGGTTGATATATTCGTAGGAATAAAACCAAAAATAATATATACTGGTGAAAGGTTAGGGCGAGGGGTATGCTCGTTGCGTAGTTTTGGTTCCATGGCGATGTAGGATTTAAATCTAGTTGAGCAGCGATAATTATAATCGGATTGTGAATACAATGCCGTGAGTAAATCGGCCATAGTAACGATCGGCAGGTTTGTTGGCAGACACGATCACCTCGAGCGTCCTCAATAAAATGCCTCGCCCTCAAAATCAGCTCTTTTTACAACAACCCTCACCCTCGTAGCCCCTCTCAATATTTAGATGGCGGCATGGTGTCGTCATTTTTAATCATAAACGGTACTTACGTATTAACGCCACCGCAGTGCTCTCGCCGACCGCTATCGCGGCAGACTCGCGCTATCTTTGTTTCGCAAGTCTAACCTAACCGAAGCAAGACGGGAAAATTGAGAAAAATAATCCACCTAGTAATATACACGGCGAGATATCAATCAAATGGTCCAGGTGTAGATTGTCTGCAATTGACCAACTTCAGTTGTGGTGGCGGTAATACGTAATTCGTTCGGGGCGATGTGATTGATATCGTCCGTCTCGATTCGGTTAGGTTATAGAATAGCCAAACAAGTAGATAGACACTGCGGTGGCGTTAATACGTAAATACCAAATAGACTTCTCTTAGTATGTACTAAATAAATAACCAAAATTAAAAAAAAAAATCGTTTCTTACGACATATAAATTAGAAAGTTTTCTAGTTGTTTTATTATTTCAAATTGACCTCTCGTTGACGAGCTACTTGACACCGCGAAAGTTATAACGTAACCTCTAGACGTTTACCAAACAATATGTTTACCTTTCGGAAAAACTCTCAATTTCCCCCCACCCTATAAGTTGTATAGATTTAAGCCGATTTATCGGTAACGGTGCGTTTGAGCGAAAGGCAAAGCGACGTCCTACTTTGTAATGATTGGCTATATCAGTCGTCGGGGATTCTTTGAGGAGAGACTTATTTTTTGCGACGGATCTTTTGATGTAGCAACAACATGCAAAAGTAACCAACTAATTAATCGGGGAGGCGTATCCCTACCTCATGGACGAAAATAGTAACCAATCAAGGCGTAATATTACGACTACACGTATATTCGCGTATTATTATCATATTTCTACTTTTTTTTACGTCAAACGTCGATATTTGGTTCGAGGCGTCAGTCGAATTTTAGACATGGAAGAACTGAATAGTTCCTTTTGGAAATATTTAAACGAATCTGTCAGTAATTTTTGTAGAATAGTTTGAAGTTTTTGTTGTGGATTTTCGTGGTGTATTGACTGTGAATAGCGGTGGTGTTTTCAGGTTGAAGTACAAGCGCTGCCCCTGATGGTGGACTGCCGAGCAGGTCCGGGCGCTCCGCCCCAGGAACTCGCGCAATCGCCGCCCAACGGCGCTCAGCAGGCTGAATCGCAACAGAATCAGGTGACTAATTTGCTTACAAATATATCGAATAATTATATTTATTCATTTATTCACATAGTTTAACAGATACATCTATTAGGGTGGGCCAAAAAAAACTTTTAATTTTTTTTTTATTAATTACCATGAAAATATCGTCTGAGATGACGAAAAAAAATTGTGTTAAAGTTTCAGCTCTTAATATTAATATTAAGAGGTGGCGCATTAGAGTTTTTCTTTTTTTCTTTAGTCCCATACAAAAAAATTCATATCTCACCATTCGTTGTTCGTACAGCAAAATTTTCAGGAGTTTTTTGTAGGAAATTGAACGTTCTACAAAAAAGGTTTCCTTCATTTTTTTCGCACGCCTCGCCATTTTAAAGATATTCAAGATTGAAATTTAAAGGTTTTAAGGTACATTTCTTTTTTGCTTCTGAATTTTGTAAGTCGTTGACAAATGAACGTTATGAAATGCGCAATACATATTTCTGCAGGAAATTAAATGCTCTACAAAAAAGGTCTGTTATGCTTAGTCGATTAGAATAAGCGTTTGAAAGATATTTATGATCAAAGTTCAATACTTATCGCTCTTACTAATTTTTCAACATTTTCAACAAATTTGAAATTTTTTTTGGCCCACCCGAACGTACATGTATATAAAAAATAATTTAAATAATAGATAAAAGTATTTTTGTGCTGATAAAAACTTAAATTTGCATTAATTTTTTCGAAACTAATGAATTATATTAAAATTTTCCGAAGAAAATGTTGAAAAATTAGTAAGAGCGATAAGTATTGAACTTTGATCATAAATATCTTTCAAACGCTTATTCTAATCGACTAAGCATAAGAGACCTTTTTTGTAGAGCATTTAATTTCCTGCAGAAATATGTATTGCGCATTTCATAACGTTCATTTGTCAACGACTTACAAAATTCAGAAGCAAAAAAGAAATGTACCTTAAAGTCTTTAAATTTCAATCTTGAATATCTTTAAAATGGCGAGGCGTGCGAAAAAAATGAAAGAAACCTTTTTTGTAGAACGTTCAATTTCCTACAAAAAACTCTTGAAAAATTTTGCTGTACGAACAACGAATGGTGAGATATTAATTTTTTTGTATGGGACTAAAGAAAAAAAGAAAAACTCTAATGCGCCACCTCTTAATATTAATATTAAGAGCTGAAACTTTAACACAATTTTTTTTTGTCATCTCAGACGATATTTTCGTGGTAATTAATAAAAAAAAATTAAAAGTTTTTTTTGGCCCACCCTAACATCTATACTACATAAATCAAATATTTTAAATATAAAACAAAAATAAAAAATATATATTAACCTAATATCTACAAATACATATAATAAGAATGTAATGTAACGTGTCTGTACTTTTTAGATTTTTGTGAAAAAAAATTGTTGCCGGTGTCATGGAATCTACACTAGTATTATAAAGAGGAAACTTTGTATTTTTCTATGTTTATAACGAATAAACTCAAAACTACTAGACGGATTTCGATAATTCGTAATAATAAAGCTACATTATCCCTGAGTAACGTAAAGTTGGCATTTATGTATTACTAGCTGTATCCGCAGCTCCGTACACATTTTTTTTAAATTGTATTAAAGAAATATTAAATTGTGTGACCATGTATGCACGCCACTTACAGTAACATGTAACGTAAATATTAGGTCTTTACCTATGAAATTGCCGTTTTGTATGAAAAAAATTAAACGAATTTTTTTCATGTATTTTTTATTTGTATTAATCGAAGTAATAACCCATGCAATCAATGCATCTTTGCCAACGCAGTGGCAGTTTATTGATGCCCTTTTTAAAGAAATCAGCTGGCCGGGAGGCAACAAATTCTTCAAAGGCACTTTGTACTGCCTCTCGGGTATTGAATTTTTTTCCCGCCCAGGAGTTATCCAAATTTTGGAAAAAGTAGTAGTCTGTAGGCGCAAGGTCTAGTGAGTAGGGCGGATGACGGAGAACTTCCAACCCCAGTTCTTGCAACTTGGAAACCGTCTGCTGTCCAGTATGAGGTCGCGCGTTGTCGTGCAGGAGCAGCGGAGACGAGCGATTGACCAATGCTGGTTGGAGATGTGCCAGCTTCTCCATCATTGTGTTCAGTTCTTCACAGTACATATCTGCAGTTATGCTCACCCCGTTAGGTAAAAAGCTGTGATGAATCACACCGGCGCTAGACCACCAAACAGTGACCATCACTTTTCTAGGGGTAAGTTTTCGTTTAGGGCATTGTTTAGGTGCTGAACCAGGATCCAACGAACTTGCTGAGCGCTTGTGGTTATCAAACAGAATCCATTTTTCATCGCAGGTAACAATGCGGTTCAAAATTCCTTCATTTGTGTGTTTGTTGAGCAGTGCAAGGCACTTCTCGACGCGTACTTCGCGCTGGCGATCATTGAGTTCGTGGGGCACCCATTTGTCAAGATTTTTTACCTTGCCAATTTGACGCAAATGGACCAATATTGTTTTGACGCTAACGTCGAAAGCTGCTGCTAATTCAGCCGTAGATTGTGTATTATCAGCTTCCACAATCGCCTTCAATTCGTCATTGTCGACCGAAGTCTTCGGACGACTGCGAGGTTCATTTTTCAGGTCGAAATTACCAGAACGGAAGCGAGCAAACCAATAACAGGTGGTGCGTTGGTTTGTAGTGTTAGCTCCGTAAACGTCGTTGATGTTGCGTGCCGCTTGTGCCGCGTTGCTGCCACAACGGTACTCATATTCCATAATTACTCGAATTTTTAACGTATCCATGATGACAAAAAATATTGAAATGCGATGAAAATGTAACACTAATCAATAAACAAATGACTACTTTTGGAAAAAGAATTCCATGTTTTTAAAATAAAATTAATTTGAAATTAGAATTCTTAGCCAAACAAAAATTATTTTGATTTGAAATGGCCAGTACTGCAGAACGGCAATTTCATAGGTAAAGACCTATTATAATAATATTGTATCGAGTTCAATGAGCACTATTTAAATTGTCAAATATTAAAAACTGCTTAGACAGATATAAAGTTTCATATCTTGATTTATATTTATCCAAGATTTCAAGATATCAGCTCATTAATTGTTTACAATTCAATATTATAATTATTAATACTGATTTTGAAGATAGAAGGGTTCTTTCTAATAAGATATTGTACCATATCTTAACATCTCTAACCATAATAACATCTTTAAGTCATCGTTTCATTAGTTCCTTACGCAGTGTAAGTGAGCATTGAGGTAGTTATATGGTGGCTTAAGGTTCTAAATATGTTGCTGATGATAAACCTCATTCGACACACTGTTAGTATTTATATATCTAATGTATACGTTACATGCTACTGTAAGTGGCGTGTGTGTCGTTCTTACAATTGTTATTAAAGAGCATATCTATAATTGTACACGGTCTCACAATTTTATATCACTTAAATACAATTTAATAAAACGCGTGCGGAGCTGCGGTTACTGCTAGTAAACTATAAAAATGGTTTCGGTAACAGACTGCTGACTGGTTTTCTATCAGTGTTGTCTCAGAACTAACGTGTTCATACACCGCGTGGATGGGTGCAGGTTCGAATATTCCATTAACCGTGGAGATCATAGCAAAGCGCTTTCTAATGTTTAGTTAGTGAAGTATGTTCAGTTAGCTGCACATGAGAGTTAGTTATCTTTGTTAGCATTTGTTAACACCAGGTGCTTCTGGTTACGCTGAAAAGCTAAACTAATAAAAAATCCATAGGCTACGACGAAAATTGTAAAACTAATTTTAAGTACATTTCGCTCATTTAGTCAAAAGAAGATTAACTGAAAATGTACGTTTTTCGATTTTTTTCACCAGAAAGTAAATTAGGTTGCGCAAAGAATACGTCCAATTCAACAGCCACTTAAATACGATTAAAACTATAAAAATAGACGACCGTTGTTCTCATTTTGATTTAAACTTGTGAAAAACTTCGTCATCGAAGATAATAAAGTGAAATAAAACGAAATAAGGCAATGTTTAAGTAAAAAGTAATTATCTGATGTACTTTATTTAAAAAATGCATTAAAGTGCGCGTCAAACTTTTTAACCGCTCTGAAGTAGATGCGCAGAACACAAATTTAGGTATTAGAGGGACGCAGAAGTCGCAAAAGGGGAGCAGACTCACCCACGCACGTACCTCGCCCCTATTGCACCCACGTTGACACATGTCTGCTGTCTTTACTAGTTGCAGTACAGTCGCAATCAGAATCGTTTTCTTGTTGTTATATTTGTTATTATTAGAAGACCCCTCGAGTTCAAAAAATGATTTTTCTGTGAAGAGCGTTGTTTATTAATTATTTATTTATTATGAATGTATTTTTTGAAGTTATACTTCTTTTGGCGCGTTAGGGAAAAATGATGAGAGTAAATTTTTAAGATGCGCCCGCAAACCGTCATGAAAAACCGACACCCTGAAGTTATTACGATGCGCGCGCACACTGTCACGAAAAACCGACACCATGAAGTTAGCTATAGTCAACATTTTGTTTCTTTGTATTTGTTGTATGTCTTTCTTTGTATTAAAACTTCAATGTATTAAATACCTTTTTTCTATTGTTAGTGTCGTTTTTTCTACAAACGTAGAATAAAATTTTTGCAAAGATTTTTATCTTGTTACGCCAAAGAAGTATAACTTCTAACGCGTGTACATAAGTACACACACATTTTTTTTACAATAATACATATATTACATATATGCTACAAGATAAATGCCACAGATAGAAACAAATACTGCATAAGGGGGACCATTCAATTAAAGTACCCGATCACCCACAACTCACCAATAAATCTTATTTGGATTTAATTATAATTGACAAATACATGATGTAACGAACTGTTAATATTCTAGCTTTGTCTATTATTCTATTGTTCGGCTACTATTGTCCATTTCTAGTTTTTACTGTTGTTTTATTAGCTCAGTAATGATTCAATTTTTATTATCTTTTCATTTCTATTTCTAATCTTTTGCAAATACTCTAAATGTATAATATCGAAACAAAGATGAATAAACGATAAATTCCTATATTAATATTTTGAATTTGTTTGGTTTTCAATTCTTGACTGTACTATGATGCGCAAAGCCGAATTCAAAGCTGTATTTAGAGCGGCCAAAACATTTGACTCGGACTCTTCAGTCTATTTTATTTAAAAACATGTATGTAGTTTTTTCGGTAACATTGCGATTTAATTTGGTTTTATGTTAATTATCGTAGTGCATTACGCTATTACTTCGCGTGTATTGAAATTATATCATAATATAGTTTATAAAAAAGTAAATTAAGTATGAACTTTTTTAAATGTTTATTTAAACGTCTTTCTGCTACAATGATGGTAATATTTTCTACAACGACCAAATAACAATATAATAACACTACTTATCCCTACTTTTAGACTTAAAACTTTTCTATTTATGTTTAAAGTAAATTTAAGTCGAACGTAGAATCCTGGTCAAAATTTAAGCGCATTCACTCACAAAGTTGTTTTTTTGAGTTACTTCTTTTTCTGATTATACATGCCATTTGATTGCGGGATGCAAAATTTCTAAAAGTGGTAACTGCAGTATTATGTTTCGGTATCAGTTGATATATATTATCGTCTTTTTTTTCGTACTGAGTAACGCTATTTGCCTAATGGGTCTTTACAGCATCACCTGACTAATATTTTTTTATTTCTACGAACTTCTTTTTATTAAATCATAAAATTTACGTTGTTTTGAAATAAAAACAGTAAACAAAAACATAATCCGCCATTTTGAGATCTGAATCTTACTAAAACAGCCGACGAGTTAACCAAGTTTGAAAAAATGAGAAGAAATAAAACTGTTGAATTATATGTGTACTTGCCTGTGTATTCTGCTCTTTACGCGTTCAAGCGTACTGCAATGTTTGGAGACCAGCATAACGATTGTCACCGTTGGTGACTGTCCATCGATCATTGTATAATAGAATAGGTATATCATTGTATACTAGGATATGTCTAAACATGGTTTCGCCATTGAAATTTAATATAGATGTATTGTTCCGCGCCAGCCTGCCGGTGGGTCTGGTGGTGATGCCGGTGCGCACTCGTTATCTTCGGCTGCCTCCACTCCTCCGAGTACCAGCAGCGTTGTGACTTACTCAGGTATATTCATTTTCAATAACTTGTTATAAGATATTTTACTGGAGTTACTTTGCAGAAAGGGGTTATTTTGCAGAAATCCACACTAAGGACTTGATTAGACGTTATTTTGCGTGTCCGCCTAGAATTGTTTGGTCATTATAACGTTACACTGCAACAAAAACGTTTGATTTTATTTCCGCGACGTGTTATAAAAGAGTATAGTAATATATATGACGTAGGTAGAGAACAATTTTCCTTTCAGGATACCCTCACCTAGAATTGAGTTTGTAAACTCTTGTTATGTGTAGTTTGCACGGTTCTACTGTTATTTGTTTATTATATGGTTTTCCCATCTTGTTACTTATCATCTAAGTTGTGTAGTTTACAATTTTTTTTTACATCCAATTTCTTTTCATATAATGCTCGCCACAAGCTCTGGTTTTGCTGCGCGTATGTTGACTTGTGCAACATCTGTAGATAGCAATAACGATTATATATCAGTAATGAATTACGAAGTGTTATTCTATAGCATTTTTTTGATAACCTGTTGTCAGTTATTCTGCTGTTGGGTACTATAACAATAAAACGAATATTTGTTTTTCTATCCTGTAAATGTGAGCAGCGTGAATACTTTTAAATCTGTATGTTGTCGTATAAAACTTGATTGCGATAACACCGACTACCATTGTCATTGCCAATAATAATAACGGACAACGATAACCAACATCAGAATGTTTTCAATAATTTTTATATATTGCGTTGAAATAATGCATACAATACCTCGGTTCCTACTATGATGGAACAAGGCATGAAAAATAAGTATATTACAAAGTCTTCTGGAACCTTATAAATATATGTATTATCGGAAATTCAGTATCATTCATTAATTTATACGAATAATATTTTTTTCGTATGGTAAACAAGCGGTAACACGTCAATTCAATATAGTTATTGTAAGGTCCTGTATAGTAAACAGAGATTTTACTAAACCCTAGCAACAACTATCTTGCGTACGAGAGTTCAATTGACAATCCATTTATGTAATATTTACCTAAAAACGTTTGCCCTTGTGTTTAATTCGAAAATTAAATCATTACATAGTATATAACAAAGTGCCCTATCGCGTCTGTCTGTCTGTCTGTCTGTTCGCGATAAACACAAAAACTACCGAACGGATTTTCATGCCGTTTTCACCAGTGGATAGAGTGATTTATGAGGAACGTTTTAGTGTATTTTGTCAAGGATTTTTTAATAATCAGGGCAGGACAACGTCTTTTTTTTTTCTCGAACTGACTACACTATTGACCTGGCAAGGTCTTTACAGCTTCACCGGACTACCTTATATAAGGACAACGTCTGCCGAGACCGCTATTTTTACATAAAACAAATGATTTGAATGAAGCATTTTATCATATAATTAGAGGCGTATTTACTATAGGCAATATATATATATATATTATTTGAAGCTTATTAATATGTGATACTGACTTCCATTTCCCGTCTACTTCCTGTCCACTATTAGACGATAAATATATTTAATTTTCGTGTAAATATATCTCACCTTATTTTTCCTATTTGTTATCGTTTGGTGGTTGTACAGATTTATGTTAACGAGATCTAGATAACCAATTTTCTATAACTAATCAGTAACTTAGGTGGTTTTAAATAATGTAGTTATAGAAGTGGTAGCGGCTGAAGGTAAAATTGTCATCTTATAATATTTAAAAATGTGTTTTAACTGTATAGGATATTCTGAGATGAAAAATTGTTTACATAATCTTTAAAGTCGTGGTGGTCTAATGGTTTGGCCGGTGGAATGTCAACACGAAGCCCGCAGGTTCCAACCCCGCGGCATGTACCAACGAATTTTGCGGAATTCGCGTACATTGATTTTTAATTTAAAGTAGTGCCACCATCGGTCGACGGTGAAGGAAAACATCGTGTGGAAACCTGAAGCTGAGAAATGTTCTTGTAGTACGACTGTATTTGGGAAAACATAGAACTGTGCATTCCTCAGAGTTTGAAATTGCCAATACGTCGTGGGCTGGCGCGGTGATTATGCCCATAAATTCCTTCGGAAAGAGGCCTATGGCCCTGCAGTGGGTCTCTTACAGGCTGATGATGATGATAATCTGTAAACTCAACTGTTAGACTCTTTAAGGGTAATCATAATAGATAATATTGGACACAGTGGTACAGAATCTAGGCCTGCTTTGCATCCCTTCAGAAACCTTATCCGAGGTTTTTTTTTATATTATAGGGGGTAAACGAACAAGCGGGTTACCTAATGGTAAGTGATCACCGCCGTCCATAGACATTAGTAACACCAGGAGCATCGCAAGTGCGTTGCCGACCTTATACGCTTCTTGAATGGGCGAATGAAAACGAGGTGGTTTTTTTGAACGGTTTATTTGCACCCACATTTTTTTTTCTCTTGGACTGACTACGCTATTCGCCTATCAAGGCCTTTACAGCTTCACCGGACTACACATTTTTCTTTTTGCGATTGCCTCGATATTTATCCAAACTGTAAGTTCTGCCTAAAATCTGTTAACGTATGGTGATCCGGGCACATAATTTAATTTACAATTTCATAATCCAAGTTGAAGATTTTTAGAAACCTGCCCAAAAAGGCAGCAAAATTACTAACGGAAAATCGGTTAACAAAATCAAATGTATTACAAAATACGGTGTTGAAGCAGAAATTCTCAAGCGTTATTTTAATGAAAAAGTCTTGGTACTCAAATGTAAGAATTGTCATTGAAAAGTTACTTATATGACAACTATACTTTTTTTTTCTTACAGAAAATATGATGTAAGATTTTGCGCAAGTATTTTGCATGGTAAAAGGTAATCGATATTATATTGCGTAGTTACGTAATGTACCTTAGGATGTGCCTTTAGGGCAGAGGTGCTCAAACGGTCAATCGCGAGTGTTTTTTGACTAGATCTCGAGAAAAATTTGCCGACATAGAACTATTCACAAATTTTGTTTTAACGAAAGAAAGAAATAGTTCTCATACAATTAACAATTAATTGAAATAAAAAAAAAAAAACAAATTAGACAAAAAGAAATAAACACGTGTGAAAAATTAAAGAATTTTTTTTCCAACATTTGGCAAACCCATTCAGCAAATAAGTACCGTACAATTCTGCAGCGTTGATTTTCGACGAGGGATCATAATTATGATAAACAGACGTTCAGTCGGTCATATTAATATATTAATTAATTAATTCAGGTCATTTTGGTAGGTAGGTAGGTAGTAACTAAAACAAAATATAATGAATAAACGACTAAAATTTATTTGATTCACATTTAGGCCAGAATAACCTCTGTTAGTTTCTGTTATCGTTTTTAGCGGGAGTTATCTACACCTGCCTAGACAATCCTGCATTACACATAATTGCAACGTTTCATAGCCGATCGATCGTAGTCTAACAATATTAAGTTGGCCAGCATTTCAAGGTTAAGCATCACTGGTTTAGGGTATCTAAATAATCGATCCTTACTGATTCGCCGTTGATGAGATGCGTCACAATGGACCCCTGGTTATACGGCCCCTTATCTCTAATTCGGCGACCCCTCTGTAATCCCACATGCATATATAATGTTCATTTATTTCGGCAAATCTGGGTGTAAGTTTATTAGATTTATTATTCTATAATTTTATTACGTTTATTGTTACATATGAGTCGTTACATTTCAAATCAAATCAAAAAATCTTTATTCAATTTAGGCTCTGAGAAGGCTCTTATGTACGTCAAAATGACCACTATCAAACCAGTCATCGAGAAGGACCGGCAAGAAACTCGATCTGGTTTATATTTTCATCACTACATAGTATAAAACAAAGTCGCTTTCTCTGTACCTATATCCCTATGTATGCTTAAATCTTTAAAACTACGATACGGATTTTGATGCGGTTTTTTTAATAGATAGGGTGATTGAAGAGGAAGGTTTATATCTATAATAACATCCATTAAATAGTGGAGAAATACTGTTATTTTTGAGGTTTCTAATGTGATGTTGTAAATAATTACATTTTTTCCGCTTACATTGCATGAAACGCAGGCCGGCCACGGGCAGTAATGAATAAATCAAAACTACTGGATCAATTTTAATCATTTTTTTAGTGAATGACATAGGCTATATATTTTATACCCGTGCGAAGCCGGAGCGGGCCGCTAGTTATACATGATATAGTACAAAATATTTTTATATACAGTTACATTCGTCTTTGGTGGATGCACAGTGGAGGCGTCATTTCTAGACGTCACAATCCTTCACATATTTATCCACCCTATAATAGCCTTTATGCATTAAGACCCGCTTGAAATGGTATTTGAACTTACTATTTGGCAAATCGGTAATGTGCTTTGGGACTTTATAAAATCTAACACTATTACCTAACAAACAGTTACTGGTCTTAGTGAGCCTGAAACATGGAGTGATTCGTTTATTTTTTCTAGTATATAGGTTATTTCGATCTTTTACTATCTATTATCTAAGTTTTTGCGGAATTAGCGAAAAATCCCTCTAGGTTTAGAGTGTTTAGACCACATTATCATTTAATACGACGTGAGATTGTGACCTAAAGTGTACCCAGGTGAAACTGTAATAGCCTTGTCAGGCCGATAGCGTAGTTAGTTCGAAATAGTGGTTTCTTGATGTTGCGTGACGTGGAACAGGTGGGGCGGGTTCATCGAGCGGAGTGAGTACGTCGGGTGGCGCGGCCCCCGCGGGTACGCCGAACGTGCCCCCGTACGGTGTGGGCGGGCCGTGCACTCCGTACGTGTGCGGGGTGAAGTCCATGATGTGGTGCTCGCCGCAGTCGCCGCCGCCGGCGCCGCTGGGCCCGCTGCCGGTGGGGCACGGGCCCCCGCCGATGCCGGCTCTGGCTGCAGTACAGCACGTGCCTCACTTGCCGAACATCACCCCACCGCCGCTCGGGGTTAATCCCCATGTATTTAAAAGCACGCACGCAAACGGAGCTGATCTACCCATGAACGGTAATCTAAATCTTCTAAATCTAGATATATAAAAATCCAGTGTTTGTCCACGATGAACTCCGAAACTACTCAACCGATCTTCATGAAACGTTGACATCTATGTATATAGTATATAGCGACTAATAAAGTCATCTGAATATAATAAGTCTATCTTCTTATACTATCTTCTTTTCTATCGTACTTAAGTCACGTCGTCATTAAAATTACAATAACTTTTGATAGAGTGAACCTATTTTAATGAAACCAAGATTAAATGTTACTCGAGGATATGCTTCATAATTTTCTTGATGAGGTTTTATCGTTTACGTAGTACTTTAGCAGTGATGCGTGTTCATACAAACAGACAGACAATTCTATTTCATTTCTAAAAATGGTTAAAATGTATTTTATTGCTTATTCTTAGACACCTGCAACATTTTTTTTTTACGAAAATCTAAAAAGTACAGACACGTTAGATTTACTTTCCTATTATATGTATAGATTGGATAATCAGTCGCGTTCAAGCAGTCAGTTAGGTTGCACAACAACATCATTGTAATAAATTAAATTAAATGATTCTGACCGAACAAACAATTTTATTCCCACAAACGGGCACCCCAAGAAAATATGTAAGGCAAGGATTTGCTCCTCATCGGTGTCGTGAAGTCGGTACACGGTGAACTCCGAAATTACACAATCGATCTTCATGAAACATGACATTTATGTATAATTTGGTTCATCTGGAGAGATAGGATAATTTATATTTCGATTAATGTCCTCAATATTTTTAATTACAAATTGAATTATTGTCAATGTTGATTATTGTTATTAATTGTAAATTTCATCAGTCTCGAACAGGTGGCGCTTTAAACTAGTTTGTTGACAGAAATCTCTAAGACCATTTGTTATGAATATCTCATAGATGACGCCACGTTTTAATGTTGAATTTCTTTCCAACTCCAGTTGATTGTATGGTGCATATGTCCTGTTAATCTATTTACTGAGTAATCTCGCTTTTTTTGTATCAAAGCCACAGCTACGCATGGCTGGGTTACCTAGTCAATACTATAAACATATAGTCACTTGAACAATCTTTTGCAGAATACACTACTGATAATTTGACGTGTCTGATATGGGACTATTTCTGATAATTATTTTCCTCACTTTGTGTTTCAGTATAAAATGAATTAAGTATTCATACAATAAAGGGACTAAGTTTGGTGTTGGTGTAAATTAAACCCCAACGCTGTTGCCACATGATCAAGTTTTTCCTTTATTCTGTTTTTTGGCAACCAATCTTCCAGTTTACTACTGCCATTGTCGAGTAGGTAATAATATTACAAGTGTCTTGCGATAATTTGAAAGTTTTAACAAGATGGTGGTTCCCTTGTTAGAACTTTTCATGGAGTTTTTGTGGCATCTCAGAATTCATGCTCTGTGGTATTATTTTCCGTCCACTTGTGCACAATAACCAAACAGTATTATGTAAAATGCCACCGATATTTAAAAATGTAGAGTGAAATAACACAAGATTATGAATTTAATATAAAATCCAGTATATGCCAGACCAAGATCCCGCCAAAAGCTCCTTACCTCCAAGCTAACACCAATCTATAATCATGGGGTTTCCATCTTTTTTCCCGGAACGTTTGGGTCTGCAATCAAGTTTTATATAAGATCTGATTGAAAGTGGTCGGTTCTAAAAAACTCCAAATGTGGATAAAATAAGTACCTCCTATCCCACCCTCCCATAGTCCGCGTGTTCGTCTGTAATATATTGATATGCATGACAGACATTCCAACATTGCGTTACTACTACAACCTGGGCGTGGAGTGCATGTGGGCGGTGTACGGGCCTCCGCCCCTGCACGCGCCGCCACGACACTACTCGCCGAGGGATCTCGCTCAGGTATCATTTCAGATAGATATCACCGACATATTTCATCTTTCAATTCAACTTTAGTTAAGTATTATTAAATAACGATTAATAATAATAAACTCTTTATTACACACCATATTTTTATTATACAACATTAAACAGCAGTTTATAATATATGTGTACAGTTAGGCGGCCTTATCGGTTAGAGTAATCTCTTACAGGTAAACCTTAGGAGATATTTAATTTTAGTAAGAGAAAATACCCAGTGACGATATAAAAATGCAAAAACTGCAGGGAAGAAAACACTAACATATAAACCTATTATTATTCGAATTAATTAAAAACACATACTACACACACTGCATTCTGAGATCAATTATTGTTATGTGTGTTTCATAGTGTTACAGCAGTTCCTAACAGTTACTAACGTTCATATAATAATTCTTTTAACAATAATAAAATAAATTTAAATATACAAGCGATTGACCTTTATATGTAATATTTTTTATTATTTTTACAATTATAACTTGAATCTTAAGCTATATGTGAGTCATAGTTTTACTTGTGTACAGTTAAATATAATTAATAATATAATAAATTATTTTGTAATAATTATAGGTAAAATTATATGTAAACCGTTAAATATAAATATAATTAAAAAAATCACATTTTTATATAAATTTCACAACATAGGACATGCAGCATATGTCGATGCACGATCGCGGCATGCACCAGCCCAACCCTTCCGATCAGAACCACAAGCATAAGCCTTCGCAGGGGAACGACAAGTCCTCCATCAACAACCAGGGGAAGGGCAACGGCCAGAGACCTCTGCTGGGACCCAGGTGACTGAAAATCATTCATCCTCTAATTTCCAAACTCATTAATGACCGGTCAGGCTAGATATAGATTCTTATATAGACCAAATGTGTTGTTACATTTCATAATGAGCTATATAAATCCTATTTCAATCGTTCATATATGTTTAATTTTTTTAAACACCCAGTTTTTATACACGGAGAACATAATTCAAATTTTGCCGTTCATAAGGGTTTTAATATTTTTTTATAACCGTATTTTACATGTACAAAATTTTAAGATCTTGAAAAATAACGTACAATGTTATGTGCGGTTAATATTGGATTCAGGTTATTTTGTAATTGAATGACACAAATTTTGAATACCACTCCATAACTTAAGATATCATGTAACAGTTTTATTGGTTAAGTTAAAAAAATATTTATTGGACGATCATTTTAAGCTCGATTTTTAATGAAAATAACTGATTTAGTGCTGCAGTATGATATCACAACATATAAGTGATGCTGTGGTCTAAGAGATAGTATTTGAATCTAGACTTTAGTTCTCCAAGTTCAGATATAGGAACACACCTGTTTCTCAATGACAATTTTTTAATTTGGTAGTAGTAACTAATCAGGCAGGCGTTAGAATAAGATCTGCCACCGTGATATTTATTCATTATATTTATTTATTTATAATTGTGGATAATGCAACATGTGACAGAGATGCGAATGTTAAGGTGGACGTGTGGTGTGACTAGAATGGATAAAATTAAGAATGAGTATATCAGAGGAAGTTTGAAAATAGCACCAGTGACAGATAAGTTGAGGAGTAATAGGTTAGCATGGTATGTGCATGTCATGAGGAGAGATGAAAACCATGTAACTAGAAAAGTGTTGAGTATGTTTGTGGACGAATAGACGAGTAGAGTAAGACCGAAAAAGATATGGATGGACTGCGTGAAAAATGATATGTGCGTGAAAGGTGTGAATACTGAGATAACATGTGACAGGAGAGAGTGGAAAAAGAAAACATGTTGTGCCGACCCTACTTAGGTGGGATAAGGGTAATGATGATGATGAATGCAACAGTCAACAGTCCGATGAATAATATAATTACAATAATATGAAGGAGAATACTAGACTGAAAACCTACAATGCTTTATCACATCGATACAACTGACACTCTCCTCCAAATAGCGTGTGTGCGCGCCCACGTTCGTGTAACCACAGATCACGCCGCCGTGGTCTGGGGGTAAATTGCGCTCCCGCACACTCGCCGTGCCCCTCCCTTGGCAGCGGCTCATGCCTAGGTCGGATCGCCGGAGTGGAGCCCTCGAGCACGCTGCTATCGCGATACAGTGACACTATAACTTATTAATCACTAGTTGAACAACACAACACAAATCACCTCACATACGTGCATTTTTTTTTCTTCAGGTTTTTATTTCTTCTCTTATTTTTCCGAACTGGGTTAGTTTAGAATTTAGAGTAACCAAATTATTAGACACGAAATACATGTTTGAAATCGTGAAGCTCACATACCAGTACACATTGTTGCCAAGCGGCGGACTGCCTTAAGCGCTCGCCTTAGTCCGGTGAAGTTTTTTTTTTTCGAACTGACTTCGCTATTGACCTAGTTAGGTCAAGCTCAAGGGTGTCAGAGTGGCCGAGCCCGGTGAAGCTGTTAAGGACTGTTAGGCCAATAGCATAGTGAAATCGAAAAAAAAACTTATACTATTAGTAATATTGAAAAATTAAATTATGTTACATTAAATATTGATCAGCATTTAATCGAGAAAAAAATAAATAGTGAAAATGTGTTCATCTATAAAAAGTAAAATTAACCTACGGAAATTAAAACATAGTGTCAAATATAATCAAGAATATCGTAATTAATATATGGTATTGCCGCGGCTTTTTCCTTCACTTGAAACTTTCTGTTTCATTGTATGTGATCAATAATACTATATTGATGATGATTAACACTTTATCTCAGAGACATCATTTCAATTTAAGAAATATTTACAAGAATAATACTTCTTACTCCAATTCAATTGTATGTATGATTCGTTTGTACAATGAGTTCGCATCCAATAACATCTCAGTACTTGGACATATTTGACCATCAAGCTTTTAAATTGAAAAGGACAATTAAATACATTTTATATCCATGCCTATTTAAACAATGTTCAGTAAATTGTACTTTAATATTCTTCATTATACTTGCCATGTTGTTTTCTCTTCCATAGGTTAATTTTAAGTTTTATAGATGAATTCATTTTCACTTTTTCTTTGACTCATGTTTTTTTTTTTACAAATGTTTATTAATGTATTTAATGTTACATAATTTAATTTTTCATTATTATTAATAGTGTAAGTTGTATTGATGTGATAAAGCGTTGTAGGTTTTCAATCTAGTATGCTCCTTCTTATTATTGTTTAATTATTCATCGGACTGTTTACTGTTGCATTATACACAATTTTAAATAAATAAATGCGAGCGCATTATTTAGCTGAATGATCTCTGAAAAATGCATTATGACAATACTATTTGTGTTTTCCCACTATGTCATAGTTTAAACATAACGTGAATCAATTTTCCCTTTTGGGGCTGGCTTTTCCCTTGCAAAGGAATACTTTGAAAGAAGAAACATACTTATATTTGGTTCTCGGCTTGCCTGTTCGGTCACAGCGTCGATGGACGGTTCGAATCCTAACAAACAGGTCGGGGCTTTCAGTGAAGGGAAACATTGTGGTGAAACTATTGCATGGTGGTATGTAAATATGTCGCCAAGCACCTGCTGCTGTGTTCTGGCACACGCACTTGAGAGCCAGACCACTCTAGGTTTAGCGTGCTTACCATCTTAAAGCACATCGCCGTTTAACATCAGATGAGATTGTGCTCAAACACTAAACCAATAAAGAATTTAAAAAAAATTGATACACAATTTTTGTCTTGTCCTATCTGCTTTATATATAAATGTAATTCTTATGTCCGTGTGTACGTGACTTAACTCCTCCTAAACGGCTGGATAGATTTTGTTGAAAATTTTTTTTTGTTCCCGGTAGTTGGCGCTGCAGTTGAATTTTAGGGTGTTTTTAGTATCAATGCACGACAACGTCCGCCGGGCTCGCTAGTCTAATAAATTAACTATGATATCAAATTACAGGTTCAAACGTGGTGGTAACCATCAAGACGGTAACGTGAACTCTAATCATCAGAACAAACCCCATAATAATATGGGTAACAAGGGCCCTAATCATCGGTGAGTTTTTTTATATGTATGTGGTCTAATAACTTTGAAGTTTCGATCCTCTTTAAATGTTCCTTCTATTTGTTGCCATGGTGCATTTGTTCCTAAAACCAAAGATACTTTTTTCAATTTAGGCCCTACCAAAGCACTTAGTTATAAACGTCACTTATAAGTTCCTATAAAACAAAAACAATTGTAAACATTTAAGAAATACCTCGCGCAAGTATGTTTTATGATTCTCGCAGTTATTGTCAACTGAATACATTGTCCTTGCGCTTATCTCCTCTTTTCATCAAGTTTATTTAAACCGTTTATCTGGTATAAACAACAGTATAAACCAAAAACTATGGCGAACCTCAAGAAGTCCTAATTCTCAGTAAGTCGAAAAAAAATCCTGTTCCCTTTCGTTGAACCTCTAAATATGGTTAGACTTGATAACTTTAATAAAATATTATTTCTCTGTAGGGTATTAATAAGACATATTTATACTCTATAACTCGAATTCCAAAAAGTTGTTGTTAGTGAAATATAATGACGTGTTACACCCCAAGTATTCCCAGAAATCATAGCAATAAATTCCAAAAGGAATATTAGGACCTTCTAATCAATTGTTTATGTCTTGTTCAATGCAATGTAAAGTGCAATGAATGACTAGATTAATTAAAAACAGAGCAGTAATCAACACACTACGAACTTATGTACAAAGATGTGATGATCATGATTTCCATTCATTGTTTGAACTTGAAAAATAATTAATATAAAATCTGCAAATTGCTTAAGTTTGTGCTCTCAATTTTTCGTGGTTCAATTTTGGCATCGAGTCCTGCTAGACGCGCATCGCTCACGCACACAGACACGACAACTGATAACCGTGGAATTATAGCGCACTTTAAACGACTTTGATACTTTTATAAAAAATATTACAATATTTTCTTATCATTGATGTTCTACTTTTTGGTATATTTGATGCTATAGTACCAAAATAAATTATAGTTCCTCAAGGTCATACTACGTCAAGAACAGTATAACTAAACCTAAATATGTATACGTAATATACAGAAACATCGAATTTGTGCTCAAATATTTAGCCCCTTAGTGCCCGATCAAGGTATAATTTCTCACCATTCTCATGAGGAGTAGTACTGTGGTAACTGGATCATAGTCTAGATAATAGCTAGAAACATCAAGTTTGTGCTTAGATGTTTAGTCTCTCAGTGTAGGAGCAAGGTTTCAATTTTTGAAAGTTTGGTGAAGACAGTATTTATGATAACTGAATCTTAGTATAAATAATAGAAACATCGAGTTTGCACTCAAAGGCTTAGTGTCATAGTGTCAGCTAAATGTTTCATATCTTAAGGACCAGGTGAGAGCTATCTCGTAATAAAAGAATTTTAATATTGATAATAGCTAGAAACAGTTTGCGCTCTGAGGTTGAGTCTTGTCGTATCAGATGAGAGTATAATTTCTCATAGACCAAGTGAGTAGCCGTATCATGATAACAGAATTTTAGTACTGATAATCGCTAGAAACATCAACTTTGCAATCAGAGGTTTAGTCTCACAGAGTCAGATCAACAGTCATATAATGTATAGAGTAGCTAGAAATATAGAGTTTACGCTGAAAAGTATCATAGTGTCTGATTAATGTTTAATTCCTCATGGGCTAGGTGAGTAACTATATCGTGATAACTGAATTTTAGTACATATAGATATTAGCTACAAACATTGAGTATGCCCTCAGAGATGTAGATAGGAGAATTTTTAAATTAGCGTTTGCCATTATAAACCAAAAATAATTCTGTGAACAACAAACTACAAAACGCTTGAATTGTAAGTTGTAATAGCTGTAGCACAACGGGCAGCATATGATGGTCATTGTGTAAAACGAACCCTAATTCCACCGACAAACTTTGCATCTCTCTCTAGCTTTGATAGACTTTTCACCAAATAATTCGTATGTTCTGATAAACAGTAAGCATACTCGATTCTTTTGAAAGTTTATATTTGTTTGTAAATGCTGCAGCCTGTTTATGATATTATTGTATATATTCTGAATAGATAATAAAATATAATAAAAAGAATGCGAATACGACATATCTATTTCTACCCATGAAGGAGCTCCCTGGCCGTTTCTGAGAGCCTATAATGAGGTCGTTTTGTTATTACGTAACGAAAGGAGTACAAACAAGACATATCTGTCTCTACCCATCAAGGAGTTCCATAACAGTTTTTGAAGTGGGTCGTAATCAGATCATTTTGTTCAGTCTTGTGGTAAGGTATCGTCACTACTAACATAAGGAATACAAGGGCGACGTATTTATTTCTACCCGTTAAGGAGTTCCATAATAACCTCTGGAGATCACCATCAACTCACTTTGTTAAGTTCTGTGGTAAGATCTCGCCACTACTAACAAAAGGACTACACAGACGACATATGTATTTCTACCCGTCAAGAAGTTCCATAATGAATACCTCAAATCCATCTATAGTCAAAACCAAACTTAACCTTATTTCAACCTAATTACAGTGTCTCTTACTACTAGAAATATAACCACTATAAAAAATTGGTTAGTTTTTCAAAATGATCAAAACGTTTTGTGAAGTGTATACGTATTTCTACAGCGATGTTTTTTTTCTAATCGAGTGCAAAGTGACGTTTACATCCACTCGCTACGGCGCCTGAGCGCGGTCTGGCGCGACGTGAATCCTTCTTCCGTACTTTTGTTTACATCGAATTTAAATAAAGAAATAAATTGGACCTTATTCCATAAGAGTTAAGGTCTACGTAACTGACCTAAAATCGAGAAATATTGTTTACAACTAAATATTTTTTTTCTCAGATGTAGTGTAGATAACTTGGCTTTATTTTATGTAATTGAAACTTGACTATATGTAGCATAATCAGGTATTTTTTTTATTAAGAAAAAATTAAATTTACGGAGATTTTCATACCAAAAAGCAGGCTGTTTTGCACAAGGGGACTACGGAGAATTGGATTTTTTAAATGGAAACCTATTACTTAAAAAAAAAACAATCATTTATACATCATTGTTAAAGGTTCAATATATCTGTAGTTAATCATTATGTTTACCGAACTTCAATAGTTTTGTTGTAATTCTAACCGAAAAACAGTGAAAATGGACCTTTTTTGAGAGCGCGTCCTTAAATCAAAAGAATTTAACAGATCTTTCTTAGTTGCTTTTGTACATTTTTTTTAAAATTAGAAACTATTGTATGTTCTATTGTTATCTAAATAGAAAAAAAATCGAATCATCATTTCATAGTGTCAAAGATCGATATGATGTTAGATATTGATTTTTCTATTTCTAAAAATGATTATTTGAATAATAGATCCCAAATCGCCCTCCCTAGATGAGATATATGTATGATGCTTTGCAATAATTTGTAACCATGGAATTCGGTCTATCTATTTCAATCAATATTGCGAGTGTTCAACCAGTCACCTGTTATGTCTGTTAGTTATGACAATTAGTATTTTATTTTTTTAGCGGGCTCAATTAAATAGTGTGTTATTGAGTGATAAGAGTCACAGAGAGTATAAAATGTTTAGTTACAGCCGCAACCCGCACGGCGAGGGCCGGTCGCAGGGCGGGGGCGGGGGCGGGGGCGGACACGGCGTGGGCGGGGGCGGGTACGTGGGCGGGGGCGAGGGCGAGTGCGTGATGGAGCCGCCGCTGATCCAGCTGCCGTACATCCCGTACCCGCCGGCGCCGGCGCCCCCCGTCTACCCCATACAGTATTACCCCATCGAAGCGGAACCAGGTAACTAACCGCACCGACCAGTTTTGCTCTCACTATTTCTTTCAATTTTACTGTTGGGGAATTTCACATGAAGCGGCCAACCACTTACAAAAAATCCAGACTTTGAGTATGACTGTACTTTAACTGAGTATATTCTGGCAAATAAACATTATAGAAAAAAAATATCACACAAATTCGTACCTACTAGAAATGCAAATAAGTATGCTGAATATGAACGAATTTAAAAACCTTTTTTAGCTGTCTACTTCACGTGAAATTCCCCTGTTGTCAATTTCAGCAGTCCAACATTTGTTACTATTTCGACGCCGAACATTGGACTGTATATTTAACAGCTATTTGCCGAATGCAAATGGTTGTTAAATTGGCAGTAAAAGTTGAGAGTAATTTTTTTTCCATATTTTTGAATATTATGTATATCTCGTGCTTATTATTAAGCCTGACAAGTAGTAATTAAAAGCTTGAAAAATATATAATATTAACGGGCCTGGCAAACATTGTCTTACCTTGTTAATAAAAAAATTCTAAAATTCAATTCCAGTATCACCTACCGAGTCTTAATTGTGAATCCAAATTATTCTTGAATCTGCCTGAACACACACAAAAAATTGCATCAAAATCTATCGAGCCGCTTAAGAGGAGTTCAGTCACATATGAACAGTAGAATAATATAAAGATATTTCGCATTTAAAGTCAATTTTTTAGTTAAAAGGTTATTTTGGTATTATACTAGCACAGGTAGTACTACAACGCTACGATGAATTTATAAGGCAATTGCTATCTCAAATTTGATCATTGTGTGTTTAAATCTATTGTTCTTTGATTCTTGATTTTAGTTTGACATCCATTTGCGTCAGCAGTTGCACGTCAACTTGCTGCTTAGTTTGCCTGCCAATTTGCTATTGAGACCATATATGAGTAGATATTAACACATTCCGTGACAAGCTATTTTTTTGTCTGACATATGTTTTTAAACCAATTCATATTGTGACAAAAAATAGATGTATTATTCCATTTTTTTTAATTGTCTGCGCTATTTGACCTGACAGCATCACAGTTTCACCGAACTACATCATTTATTATCATATAATATTATGTTACAACATCATACATAACATGACATAAGTAATTCTTTCGTGTTGTGTTGTTATCGAATCGTGTATCATCGTTGGTACACATGACCTAAAGATCAAGTTTAATGTGTATCACTGGTGGTACACATGGCCTGAAAACAAGTTTAACGTGAACCACTGGTGGTACACGTGACATGGGACGTCTAACTATCGAGGTATATATATATGTGTTGATCTGTATAAGTTTTCGGTGCAGGCATGATCGGCATGATGGGCGGTATGGGATACGTGAGCTACGAGGAGAGCGTCGAGTACAGCGGCATGCAGCCCTACTATGGCGCCCCCCACCACTACCCGCCGCCGCCCCCCCTGCCGCCCCCGCACCACCACCACCAGCCCCCGCACCACGTGCCCCACCACCACCAGCACCAGCACCATATGGAGCCCAAGTGAATGGATCCACACCCATACGACACCAAACTCGTTTAAAATAACTACCCACCTTAAATAACCTATAAATAATTGTTCTTCT
Source organism: Antheraea yamamai (assembly GCA_036509395.1). Classification (NCBI taxonomy): domain Eukaryota; kingdom Metazoa; phylum Arthropoda; class Insecta; order Lepidoptera; family Saturniidae; genus Antheraea; species Antheraea yamamai. The sequence continues at coordinate 20,409,279 of AP028446.1, forward strand.
ACCCTTACTAATGATTTTCGAACTTCAAAATCTCGCTTAATCTTTCAGAGTTTCTTAAATTGAAAATATCGTTATTTGTGTGATGTTCTTTTCGAAAGTCTTCTCTTACATTCTTCTATAATTTTCTAAATCTTTGTTATCTTTGACTTTTTAATAATAGCGACTCGACCATACGAAGTCTGCCAGTGTCAAGTCAGTCATGTAAATGTTCATCGAAATAATATAATTCTATGTACTGACACGCAAATGACAGTAGTGATTGACAGCTGTCAAAGTTTTTGATTATACATAAAAAAACGCATCTTCATAGAAATACCAAAGTTATATGTATTAACGTACATGACAGTAGTGACGGACAGCTGTCAAATTTTCTGTTACCATAGATTAGAACTTTGATTATAATTAAAAAAAATATGGGTAGAGAATTTTAAACGGGTTCGGAATACGGTCAAACTGACAAATTCGCACTCTAATACTATAACGGTCAAACTGTATTTAGCTTCGGATGGCTTACGCCGCAAATTAAAAAAAAAAACGTTATCTCAGCTTTGGTTTAATTTTTCGAGTTAATTTTGCCAACAGAATCTTGAAAATAGTTTTTAAAACGAATTGCCAATAATAATTTCACTCTCAAGTCAAATTTATATATTATCTAGACAATTTTTTCTATAGATTATTAGTCTACATGTCATGTGAATGTCAATTATCCCAAATTTTATGTATTATACAGAAACTTAACAATTAATTAGTTATAATTTAATTTGTACCTGAAAACGACATATCAGAGTGTTATATATATATATATATACATTTTTCTGTGTATAAAATGTTGTTGAAATAACGTAAACCAAAGCTGAGTATATCGAGCACAAGTTATCTTCAAGTAAACGTCGGAATCTGAATCTGATTTACTTGCAGATGACTTATCAATTTTGATTTTAAACACGTTGTAATGTAAATGTGTTATTATTTAATTTAAGTTCTATTTCACACATAATAATATATATATATTTCTGTATCTTTTGAAATTTTGCAAAGCAAAATAAATTGCTTATATATATTGATTATTTTGTGTGAAATAATAAGAAAAGTATACACTTTGACATATGGAAATTATTTTAAGTTAAACTTGGATATTATGTTGTTCAGCATTATGTATACTAAGGGGAGAAATAACATCATGATATAAGGTATACTGGATATGCAGTAATGTCAACATGCGACTTTCTTATGTTAGTTTAGTTAAATGTATTATATTCTTTCATATGTCAAGTGTATAGAGAGATTAGGGATTGATTGGAATAAACCGAGGAAATTTTTGATTCGAGGAAGTTTTGAGGTATTGGTGAATAGAGGGTGTTATCATCAGAGCTAACTAGGAGCATGCCGTTTCATGTGTAAAAACAAACTAACGGACAATGTTACTTTAAATTTCAATTAAAGGTATCGTTCGCATATGGCTTCCGAGGTATGAATTTTTCTTTAATTATTAATATCACGTAAAGTAAAGTTTGATGCTTCTTTGAGTATCATTTGAAATTTAGAAGTGAATTTGTAGATAATTGTGAATTTGTCATATCCAGTAAATTGCATTTCGTTTTGAAGTAAATATTTCCTTTTGCTCTAATAATAAAATTCTGTTGCATTCCAGTTATATAAAAGAGAGTTTTTGTGTATGATTTTAAAACTAAAATGTTATGTAGTTGTTTTGTAGGTGTCTTGTATAGTATATTTCTTTTATTGTTCTCAAATTAAGTAATTATAAATATTAACATGGAACGTGAATTTTGTAACGTCAAAAAATAACACTTGAAAATTTTAATAAGTTATCACTGTTCTTGTAGAAAGATCATTAGAAGATACTAACTTTGTAATATTGAACAATTAACCACTTAATAGTGGCAGTAATGATGAGACTTCCTGCTGATGGGTAAGGAAAAATATAAAGTATTTCAAAAAAATCGGTAGTCAGGTGTGGGCGATCCATTTAATATAACTTGTCCGTGGCGGCTGGCCCGTTGCTCAATATAAACATATGCTAAGTAATTATACAAAAATCAGGGTGTTAGGATAAAGTCGTGGAAACAACGAGAACGCTCATCGAAAACGGTAATATGGTTTGTGGTGGCCGGTGCACCGATTTATAAGCGATGCATCGTGCTAGTAATACGTTCGCAACGCGCACGTAACATGCATGCACGCATATGTAATGCGCTCATAACATGCCACGTACGTGTAGGTAACGCACGTGCACGCAAAGCGCCCGTATTGTGCACGCACGCGTACGTACCGCGCCTATAACTCGCTACGCACGCATACGTCATGCGCACGCAACGCGTCCGTAACGTGCTCGCAACGCGTCCGTAACGTGCTCGCAACGCGTCCGTAACGTGCTCGCAACGCGTCCGTAACGTGCTCGCAACGCATCCGTAACGTGCTCGCAACGCGTCCGTAACGTGCTCGCAACGCGTCCGTAACGTGCTCGCAACGCGTCCGTAACGTGCTCGCAACGCGTCCGTAACGTGCTCGCAACGCGTCCGTAACGTGCTCGCAACGCGTCCGTAACGTGCTCGCAATGCGTCCGTAACGTGCACGCAACGCGCCGTCGCGTGCCACTGTGTATATGACAATTTTTTAATTTGTAACTATTTTGAGTGTGCATTCAACGATAGTCATTATAATAATATAGTCTTTACTTTTATTACTCGATTAATTAGACACGGGGTTGTGAAATTCTTTAACTAGTTAAAAAAACTTTTCTATATGTCAATTTACTTGGAATTTACAAAAATTGTCATTAACACTGAGCAAATGTGAATCGGTGTTTCGATTAAAAACTAAAACGAATCCCTGCCGCGTGTACTTATGATTTACTAAAAAAAACTTAACAATTCCGCTATTACTTTGATTATTCATGATTATTATCTGTATTATTTTCGTCATAAATCACACCTCGTAATATATTCACGGATATAGTATAACGTTAGGGGGGTAACAGCGGCATGTAATGCGATAAAATCGTTGGTAGACGCGGCGCGGGTCAAGTCTATATATAAAACTATATGTGTTATATGTGTAACTGTAACCCTATTGTCGTAATTGTAAATTCGGTGTTGTAAAATGTACTTACATGTTTCATACGAATCTTTAGTTCGACTTCGAAGTGGACTTGCGTTAGGAAGAAAAGAAAAAAAAGGAACAAAAGCCAAGTTGAAAAGTTACGGTGGCGAAACCCCATCAAAAACGAAATTTTGTAGAATAGTGTTCCATATGGACATATTGTGCAAAAATTCTCCCGAGGAGCCGACCTTAACATTCACATAAATGTGTCTTAAAATTAATATTTCACTCTAAATAAGCCCAAAATTGAAAATTAGGTGCTCATGGGTCAGGCCATTTTCTTTATAAATCAACGTAGGTTCCTCTAAACATCGCCTAAAACACTTACAACTTGACAATGATTGGAAATGAATAGACTGATTATAGGAAGCATCTCTTTTGGCTTTACATATATATCTATCGAAAATATACCGTATGTTTGGCTACCTTTATTATTCTTTACTAATTTTCACTTTCGGATACTTTTTGAAAGCATTCTGATTAATTTGTTTATATATCAACGTTGGACTATGGTTCTGTTGTGGCGAAAAAATAGGGGCTAAATTAGATATATCATATGAATAAAACAAATCTTTGTCGAAACGTTTAGGAATTACATTACATACATGTTTCAAGATTACTTTCCCACAAAATTTGCAGTTATGAAACAATTAGTACTTAGTTTAGATTTTATTACATTTTCAACATATTTTCATCAAAAATCTTTAAACTTTTACTTTTCTTTTATTATTTCTTGATCAATTTATCGTTGAAATATATCAAATTAATTAAAATGCCGTCAGAACTTAAGGGCCGTTCAATTTTTCTGAACTATACATATCTTCACAATAGTTAATTAAAAGTAAATAATTATCTATATTACTGTAAGTTCTATCTCTTATATGTTACTACTTGTCTGTTTTCGTTCACGTCGGATATGTATTTATATTTTTCAGAGGCCCCTTTCTAATATTTTTGTGCTAGTGGATATCATATTTGAGTTATTTAAATTTTTCGAGTTAATGGCATTATGACAATGGGAATATTAATATAAAATACAAAAATATAATATAGATATCTTTTGGTTGATTAAAAATAACTTTAGATACATTTGATATTGTACCACTCGTGGTACACGTGAAACTTGATCTTTAGGCTACGTGTACCGCCAGTAGTACACATTGTACTTGATATTTAGGCGAAGTGTACCACCGGTGGTACTCATTGAACTTAATGTTTAGGCTACGTGTACCACCGGTACCACCACAATTTGATAACTATTGAAAACGTAAAAATTACCTATGTCATGTTATGTATTACGTTATAACATAATATTGCATGATAATACTTAATATAGTCCGGTAAAACTATGAAGGCCCGTCAGAGCAATAGTGTAAAAGTTCGAAAAAAAAAATTTAGATAATACGACTATTTTTTGTGAAAATATCAAATGGCATAAAGGACATGTCAGGCGAAAATGGCTTGACATGAACCGTATTAATATACGGACAGCCTCAATCCACTGGCACGAAATTACCTTAACTGAATAAAAAATATAAAATTTCTAAAATATAATCAGGAAGTGTTCATCGGTGCTCCGGTATTAGTCGAGGTCGACAGGGTTTAATCCATATATTTGTATGTATTTATACATACAAACATACAATTATTGTGTAGTCGTTAGAAACAATATCATTCCTTGTAATAATAGTAAGTTGAAACTTGTAAATTAAGTCAATGTATTATAATTAGGCTTGTATGTCGCAAATTTAGATTTCTGTTTAATTAGTTTAAATTTATCGATTCTTGCAACAATCTCACTAAAAACTATCTGTTTTTGATAACACAGTTACTCTGTGTTTGTTGGTTGTGAAGGAAGAAAATATATATATAAAAACCGTGGGTAAGGCATTCCATAAATTACGTTAAGAGGATAATGGGGAGACGAACATCATGTGAAATTAGTGAACAAGTTATACGAGCTTATAAGCTTTCTGAAGTCCTATATTTCTGTGTCATATATATTTAAACTCTTAAACTACAATTGCAACAAAAATTAAAATGTTAGGTTTCTTGTTGATTTTATGAAAAAAGATTTTAAATAGAAATAATTTTGGAATATAGTTTAATTTAGTTGAATATTTTCTATATTTAAAATTGTAAAATATGTGGCGTCACAACATTATATTGCTTCACAGAAATGTGACCATCTATAGAAAGGACCGGAGGGTTTGTAAAAATTATGAAATTCTTGTAACGTAATTTATGGACGCCTCTATTTTTAATTGATAAAATAATACAATAATTCGAGGAAAGTTATCTATATTTTTAGGTTTTTTCATAATATCACATCAGAAATTACAAAAAAAAAAAAAAAAATAGTCGCTCACTCGATTGTTGTCTTGAATCGATTTTCGCTTGCTATAATTTAGTTAAACGTATGTTCGTATTATCGCGACGAAATCGCTCGGAACCTGACGAGGTGTTTTTGATATCGACGAACTTTCCATAATATAAATTCGGGGAATATTGAATCTCTTTAAAAATCTTTAAAAAAGTATTAAAAAACATGTATACAATGTGAAACGTAAAGTATTTGATCTCATGTAAACGACATTAATATTAACATTGGTGCTTGAGTAGCGTTTTATACTATTGTAAGAGTAGAAAGAAAGTGTCGGAGAGAGAGAAAGAAAGTGTTGGTTGGTTTAGAGCCGTTATATTAAGAGAAATTCGCATTTTTCTTGTTTAATCTACATCGGCCATACTTATATCAATCTAGATAACTTTAATTTACATTTATAATTGAATCTCGTATATATATTTTTAATATTATAATATGTAAACTATATTTTGTATGTCTAATCCTTCCAACTTCAAAAATAGAAATAATTTGCTATATAAAGTCTTTAGAATTTGATATCTGCTTCAATAATTAATATTGATGAATACATTAAATAATATATGAAAATGGGTATGGCTGACTTAGTTTTTACAGTTGTAGTCTATTTAAATGATTCTTTTGCTCCCCTTAGTTGGTTGCTTATGGTATTTATTTATTTTGTCGAAGTTGCAAGTATTGAACTATGGTAGAGGAATAATGTTTTAAAGGGTATAATTAGAACGTATTTTTTTTTGGGTATATTCTTATTTACGATACCGCTATAAACTTAGCTTTATTTTTATGTAATAATAAAAATATATACATATATTAGACGTCAATATAAGTTAGCTAACTATATCAGATGAATAAGTGGCAAAAATACTTGAAAAAATGTTGTGTCTAGATTTTATGCTATAAAAAGAAAACCACTTGTGGGATCCATCGATGTCAAAGTTTAAACACGTTATTTATACCTTTTAAAATATTTAGTCGCTGCTTTAGAGACGTATAAAGTAAAATTTAGGTGCTGTCCAAATTTTTGTTGTGCTTATTAGAAACAAGATGCAGACTTTTCCGTTAGCGCATTATCTGAATAAGTTATATAACTAAACATATTTTTGGAATGTTTACATAAAGTTCGGCTGTGATTCGATTATAGTATTAACAGCTCGACAGTAACGGTAGCGGAGCGTTAGAAAGAGGGGGGGGGGGAGTAAATGACATAATGGATACCATTTATTTGTGTTAACTTTTATGTAGTTGCGATACTTGAAAAAATACTCTTCCTTTTTTAATCTGAAATTATATTCAAAATGGGGTTTAGTGAGTCTTTGATGCAGTAAAACTAAATGTAGTAAAGGATTAGTCGAACAGAACGCGGTCTTAACGCACGTCAAGGCTTACAAGTATAGCGTACTAGCGCCGCGTTGTGATGTACTATTCAAGTTGATACACGTCAAATAGCGCACGTGCGTTACGAGCGTCGTGTACTTTTAGCGCGCACGTTTAGTACAACACAACGCGGCGCTAGTACATGACATTAGTACGCTCTGACGCGCGTTAAGAACGCGTTCTGTTTGACAAAGCCTTAATATGATTTTCTAATATTGCAAGTGTCGCAACAACTAATAACTGTTCTTAAAATAGTTATAAATAACGATAAAATAACAGCTCGAAGCTGTGTTAATAAGATTCAAAATTTTTCGCAACCCTAACGAGCACTCGTCAATATGGTTGTTATGTTGAAATCAGCTCAAGATTTATATTAAACTATATTTTCGTCTCTACGTGTACTATTTGTGAACCAGTTCCGAGTTGCTGCAAATGTGTTCTTTTTTATAAATAATGTGTGAAGTAAATATTTATTTCCTATCCTTATATATTTAATCTGTGTCATTATAAAAATAGTAATATTTTCTTATATTATTTCTTTTTCTCAGTTTACACATTTGCATCAGCTTGGGCCAATACATATCTATACTATACATTAGGTAAAGTTTCGACTGTTTGTACAGAGTGTTGTTAAAAATATATAATAAAAAAATACAAAAAAAAATATATGTGTACTATGTCTGTCTGTCGGTATGTTTGATGTTTCGATGTAAAGTGAATATTCGATGTTGCAGTGTTAGGTTTAAATCAACTAGAAGTTAGAATTTTATGTTAGTTGTTAATTAATGTTTACTTAAATTGTAAGATTTTTTTTGTTACATTATAAGCAGCAGTCAGTTTTTTTAGTTTTGTTTTTTTTTCACTTACAGCAATAGGTTTTTATTTTTTTCTTCGAGGCGTTTGTATTTTCTTTTTTTATGTTAAATTGATAGTACTTGCGTTAGGAGGTTGGATGGATGGTCGGTTGAAATTCCTGTTGGTTATATACGAGATATGTGCAAAATACAATAATGTGTTGTGAATATTCTTTAGGCATATTCTATGATTAAGGGTTTTTACAAACGCTCAAAGTATCGTCCGCCTTTGAGTATGTGATTTTGTAATAATTTCCAAAATTAATCCAATAAAAATAAAACTGATTTTCGATTTCGCTGTTTTATTGTATTTTAGAAAACGCATTTCAAGAAATAGTATGATATATTTTATTCAGAAGGAAAAATGTGGCGGAAGGACCCATGCACCAGCGATTGTTGAGAAAATAACTGAATTCTTGTGAATTTAAAATTGATATCTCCATAAATACACAATTTCACACATCGCAGCTTTCATTCCAAACTAAGTTTTGCTAACATACCTTGTATTATGATAACTAAACAATTAATTTACAAAAATACATCTATACTAATATTATAAAGAGGTAAAGTCAGTAAGTTTGGATGTTCGGAGTAATATTCGGTACTACTGATCTAATTTTGAAAATTCTTTCACTGTTAAAAAGGTACATTATCACTGAGTGCTATAGACTACTTTTTATTTTGATAAATATATATTTTCAATAATTAATCACAATACATGTAATTGAAATTGGAGAAAAAAATCTATAATATGGCGCTCGCGGCCGGAACGGTTTGAAGTAAAGGAATAAAATCTATGGCAGAAATATCCATTACTTTTAGCTGTACAAAAAAGTCCTTGGCACCTTATATCTCAGTTTAATATATCAGCCAAAAATGGTGTTTATGTTGAAAGTAAAATAAATTTTACAAGATTAAGTTTGGACATAAGTTTCACGTATACTTTACAAATTTGTATAAAAAAAGGTAAATCAAAATGGAAGTTTCATGGAGAGAAAGTTTACTTTTTTACAGCATATTTATTGATGGTTAGAAGATATTGCGAAATAAAACAATAACCCTGGAAATGGACCTTGTGAGTTCCTTGTTAGCTTGTGAGTTCTAGGTTAATTTAAGAAAAAATTTTGCATGCTAACTAGGTCATTGAGTCCCTGGATAGTTTGGAAATACAATTGGATCCTATAGGTGGCGATGCCATCGCGTTCAAGATTTTTAAGATTTTGCTCGTTTGGAAATACAGCTAGATCTGATAATAACCGCTTTAGCGCAGACGAAGTTGCGCGAGTCAGCTAGTATATGAACATTTGACACAGACACGTATTTGAACATATAATCTATAACGCTACCGTAGTTGGGTAAGACGAAAAACAAAGCCAGCGGTGGCGTTAATACGTATTTAACAGAAAGCTATTGAAAAACTAGGTTGTTATCAGGTCTATATTTTTTTTAAATCATGCTTGCAATTAAGATTCTTGTGACGTAAATATGACTTGCAAGAAATAATACATATTCTTTGAAAACGGCACGTCCTTTATCACACACACTTAACGTATATATGAGGATTTGCAATAATTGAAAATTATGGTGAATGTCACTTCCGCATGGCATTTTTTGGCCGCTGTCAGGTCTTATTGCTGACAGAAGTGAAAACTTAAAACAAAGGAATGACTGTACTCTTTTGTGAATTATTAAATTTATTGTAGTCTGAATTATTTAAATTTCATAATTCGTAAGTTGAAATTATTAACATTAGTCTGGTTTTCACATATATTGGCACTCCGAGCAATAACCATCATTACATAGTATAAAACAAAGTCCCCTACCGCGTCTGTCTGTCTGTCTGTTCGCGATAAACTCAAAAACTACCGAACGGATTTTCAAGCGGTTTTCACCAGTCGATAAAGTGATTCATGAGGAACGTTTTAGTATATAATCTGTCAAGGTTTTTTTTATAATCAGGGCGGGACAACGTCTGCCGGGCCCGCTAGTTATATATATTTTTCAATAGTTTATTAATTATAATCAAACATATGATGGGCAGCACAAGCTCAATCAAAATATCAATATAATATGTACACAGGCCGCTATGCTACGTGTTGCTAGCCTGACATAAGCACTGTACGTCACGAGCATGTCGATGTGATCAGTGACGCGAATAAGGGACCATTCATAAATTACTTCACACGTTAAGGGGCGGGAGGGGGTCGACGAAATGTGACATTGTGTGACAAGGGGGGGAGGCGTCCTAAATTTTGTGACGTCACAGTTCCAAATATACGTGTTAAAACATTAACTTTGCACTATTAACGAAATACTCAATAACATTTGCACTCCTATGTATTTAAACATAAGATTCAAATTGTTTCGCGGATTAAACGACGTAGTTTTTTAGTTTTGGTATTTTATGTTTTTAACTTACGAAACAAATTTAAAATGAACAAAACGAGTGATTTACGTATACTTTATCGTAACATATATGAAGCATACAATGCAGTCTATGCTGATAAAAAAAAAAAACAAAATGTACAAAAAGAAGTTAGTAGCTTATGGGAAAGTTTGAAAAATGGTGACAATATGGAAGGTAAAGTGAAATCTAAGATGAAAGAATTGCAACAGAAAGCGCAACTCATGATTTTTTTGTCGAAAACTCCTATGTCGTCAATCTCAAAAATACAACTGGAGTCCGAGTACGTAAAACTAAGTTCAAGTTAATTCGCTGTTATTTTTATTTTTTTATGCCAAAGAGTAGCAAACAGCGAGACGGCCCATCTAATGTTAAATGGTTACCATCGCCTATGGACAACTCCAACACCAGGGGCATCTCTGTTATGTTGCCGATCTTGAAAATTATAACCTTAACTCGATAAGTATATAAATTTTTATATTCCGTTAATGACGCAAGGTCTACGGTTCGATTCCCGCACAGGGACAGATAATTATATAAATAGCTGTATCGGGTTTGTGTGTTTGTGTTACTTTTATTAGTTATGATTTTCATAACACAACACTTTTAGCAATTTGGGCACATAATGTTGTACTGTGTGTGTTGTAATTAAATAAAATATATATAAATATTCCACCACATTCACAAGGCGCCATCTAGTACATCTAGTATCCAATTTAAAAAAAAAATATTTTGGAAATATTTATCTACTTATTTTTTTAAATTTGGGTTTGAATTGCGAACGATGCCATGTCATCGCTAGAAAGTATGACATAGAAAATCACCCAATCTCAGGAGAAACACATATGATCATCACATAAAAGTGTGTCGTTTGCGGATCGAACTCATCGAACCCACAACCACGTGATCGGCAGCCGCTATACACAACTATTAGACGACGGAGGCAGATATGAGAAAACAACGTTTAACTTAATTTATTATTTACTGAACCGATAAATTATTATAAAAGACGATCGCCACTTTGAATTTATATTTCTTTATATGTCGGGGTAATCCTGACAAAAAAAAAGGTAGTGACTAGAAAACATAGAAAATTTTAGAGCTTTATGAAAGTAATACCGACTTTGCAGTAGCTCTAAAAATTCGAGATTCTGTTTGTCGGCCTAGAGTAGAATAAAAAATCAGTCCGGTATGCTTGAAGTCATAAAGGAGATTGCAGGTGATGCAGACCGTAGGAAAAGATGACGCCAAAGGTAAATTCGCTCCACTGTTACTTCAGCTAGTTTTGGATCTTTGAGCGTCCTCGCATTTGAAGCAAGTTATAGATGCTATGAATATGCATATAGATGCATGATAGCTATTGCCCCATACATATTTGTTTAAGCGGTCATGTGGCATCTGTGGTCTATATTTTGCATCATACAAGGCCACTATTCAACACAAGCGATCACATAAAACAAGAAGTTTTGCCCATCGCGAAGATTCGTTCTCAAAGAATTGCTGCTAGACGAGTCAGAGAAACTCTTTGTTTGGATGAAGACGGTGATGATGTATGGTTGGATGAAATAGATGTTGACACAACGAATGTTCCCGATATCAACAACTCAAACGAGAACAAAGTGATTTTTATGCCAGTTATAAATAATTTAATGGAGTGGGTTCATGGTCCATGGACTTAAGATGATTAAGTTTTCTTTAATTAAAATTTTGTTTTATTTATTTCTTCAAATGTTTGACTTGATACTCATTTTTATTCAAAAATAATGTAAATGCATATAAAACTAATTTCGAATCAGCTGTTTGAATTCAATAATTTCTAAATATAAAATTGCAAAATATGTGACATCACACTAGGGAGGGGGGAGTCTCACAAATGTGACCAGCTGTGACAAGGACGGGGGAGGGGTCAAAAAACCATGAAATTCGTGTGACGTAATTTATGGATGGCCCCTAATAAGTTTTCCCCTTACCAGAAAATCGGTAATATCGGCTAAAAGAAGTTTTCATCTGGATAAATCAAAATCTATTTAGTAGTTTTTGCATGATCAGTGCATAACGGCAGGTCTCTATCATTTTAATTTTAAGGATAATTTGTATAATTCTACTTACTATTAAAAAATGATCTTGTCCGTGTTTAATTTTTTAGTATTATCGTATATTTTAACTAGACAATCAGCAGCAAGAACTTATCGCAAAGTATTAATAGATAATTATCGGCTGATGTCTCTTTAGAGCATGTACTGTGAGTGCTATATGGAGCGCGTCAATATTCGCTGATTAGCGTTCCATTAAAAATATTAGTGATTTGATGTGACTACTTTATTCATATTATAATAATAAGTATATATATTATAGTATATTTTCCGTGTAATCATTTTGGGACGTTACGAAGGTATTCTATTGATTTAATTTATACAAATATTACCTTTGTTTAATGTGTTTTGGTATAAAGTATAGATATAATTTTGTAAGCGACATGAGGGATTTTTTGGCGGGATTTTAGTCTGTCATGTAGTGGATTTTATATTTTATTCATAATCTTGTGTTACTTGACTCTATATTGTGTAAAATTGGTGGTGTTTTATGTAATATAGTTTGTTTATTGTGCATAAGTGAAGTGAATGGAAAATAATACCACGGAGTATGAATTCTGAGATGCCACAAAAAATCCCTGGAAAGTTGTAACAAGGGAGACACCATCTTGTTGGAACATTAACATTGACATTAAAATTATCACACGACACTAAATTTTAATAATATTAACTATTTGACAATGGCAGTAATAATCTAAAAAACTGGTTGCCAAAAACAAAATTACAAAAAAAAAAGGGGCATGGGGTAAATCTCAGCTTTGTCCCTATATTGAGCATTATCGGACTGTAGGTGCATGTTGTTGTTCTTTTTTAGGTTATAAAGTTGCAAAGAAACAGTTTTTCTTAAGTGATCTCCACAGCCTATAGCCATGTATAACCATTCTCAATAAGACCGCGGTCCTGAGTCGATAGGTATCAAATTATATTAATATTCTTGAGGTTGAAGTTAAAATGTCTGTAAATATTGGATGACAATTACACCCTTTGAATAATTGACATACAGCAATACGATCTGAAAGCCGAGTATATATATTACATTTTAATTTTACAGAAATATATTAATACTAGCTGACATCTGCGCCTTTCTCTGCGTTGTTTATCTTTTTCTAAAATATACTTTACGTTCAAAGGCAAATATATGTACTTTGGTTACAAAATTTCTTTGCAAACAATGTTATCCTTTTACTTCCCCCTCTTCTGCGCTTGCGCATCACACTGCTTGTCCAACTTCGTCACAAAAATTGAGTTAAATCATACATCACAACATGAAAAACATGTTGTACCCTGCTTAGGTGGTATAAGGGTAAGAAGATGATGATCCAATCATTTTTGCGTGATGCAATCACAACAGCAAATCTTTTCTATCATTTACTTCGATAGATAAATGTTAATTAGATTTCTCAACGTAAGCATAAGCAATCTTATAATTAAATCGTAGGTAATGATATTACAAGTTTCTTGCGAATACTTTAAGGAACTAACAAGATGGTGGCCGTCTTGTTAGAACTTTCTAGGGAGTTTTTGTGGCAAGTCAGAATCCATGTTCCGTGGTATTATTTCCTAATTGCCATCCACTTAATTGCACAATAACGTGACTATATTACATACAACACCACCAATATTACAAAATATAAAGCCATTTAATAACACTTAAGATTATGAAATATAACAACCACTACATGACATTCCAAGATCTTGCTAAACACTCCTACTTATGTCTTATTATTCATAATTCTTATACAGATGTCGATAAATATTGATAAGATCACGGAAGCTGTTGTGCTCGGTGAAGGTCCGCACTGGGACGATCGTCAACAAGCATTATTTTTCGTAAGTCTCATAGAGAACACCATACATAAATACGTGCCTACGACCAAAAAACACACCAAAACTGTAATAGGTTAGTGGAATTTATCAATTTTGATTTTATTAAAAACTGTACAAAACGGTAAAGGAAAGTACTCGTCTATTGTGAAAGCATCTCTTATATATATAGTTATTACATAGTATAAAACGAGGTCCCCTACCGCGTGTCTGTCTGTCTGTTCGCGATAAACTCAAAAACTACTAAATGGATCTTTATGCGGTTTTCACCAATGGATAAAGTAATTCACGAGGAACGTTTTGGTATATAATTTGTCCAGGATTTTTTTTATAATCAGGGCTGGACAACGTCTGCCGGGCCCGCTAGTATACTTATAAAAAGGTATATAAAGTATTTAATCTCTTTTTTGGAACTTTGGTCTTTAACTCTTATACTACTCCCATAACTGCGAGTAACGCCGCGAAGTTTTGTCTATGGTCGGCATAAATGTAGGTGTGGGAAGACATTATCTGCATGCGTTACGAACTATAGGCGTGTGTGACGATAGATAGAAAGAAAGAAGAAAAGAAAGAAATATTTTTATTCATAAAGCATAACATAAAATACAAGTATACAAGAATGGACAAAATATGCATATCTGTGCATTATGAAATGGTGTCCAGCTCAGCATATGCTAGCGTTATGAGAAACACTTAGCGCTGATTTTCAGCTGGAACCCAATGCAAGTCACGGTGCGTAAAATATAAAAAATATGAATTAAAATTATAAGATATAATATATATAGGGATAGTAAGTAATGTACAAAAATAATACGGTACATAATATATATAGGGGAAATTAGTAAAATAAAAAGTAGGATACATAAAACAACATACAAGAGAACCAATTGCAGGCGTGACAAAAATATATATATGCAACTCAAATTGGATGCAAAACCTTTAGTTTACAAGCATTGCGATAATAATAAAAACTTTTTATAATGAATTTTAAATGTAAGTAATGCGATGAGATTGCGCATTGGAGATAGGTCGTTCCAGCATTTGGTAGCAGTGAACTTAAAACTGCCTCGAAATGAGGTGGTAACATGGCGATGAGTACATAACATATACTTAGAAGCTCTAGTTCTGTAACTATTCAGATCTCTTGCCCAAACTAGTTTCTCATAAAGATATTCAGGCTTCCCGGTTTTATGACACCGAATAATAGTGTGGCTAGGTGTAACTGCCTCCTATTTTCCATTTTTAGGAGTTGTCCTTGGTTTAAAAAAGGCGTGATATGAGTTCGTGGTGGAATATGAAAACAAAAACGTGCTCAGGCATTCTGTACCCTCTGTATAAGCCGTTTTGTTTTATTACGAATAAAGGAGTCATACACAATATCAGCATAATTTAATTTAGACAAAATGAGCGACTCACATAGCATAAATCTAACTTCTGTATTAATGTACGGGCGAATATTATATAGAAGCTTAAGTCGATACATACAATTACGTGTTGCCTCCAGAACATGCTTTTCAAAACGCAGGGATGAATCCATTAGTAAACCAAGATTACGAGACTCTGATACACACTCAATGAGTTCGTTGGATAACATGATCGCGGGTCGATTGAGCCTTATATTTACAATTTGTTTTTTTGATCCTAAAACCATAAATTTAGACTTATTCGGATTTAAGACCAAACAGCATCTGCCCATTCTTTTACACTGGCGAGGTCTTGATTCATCCTACGTGCTGCTTCCATGGTATCACGCGGAAGACAGTGCAAATATAATTGCAGATCGTCTGCATATAGATGAAATTTACAATGCTGGATACTATTAACCATGTCAGAGCTATACAGAATGAACAACAAAGGTCCTAAAATTGAACCTTGTGGGACACCTCTCTCAACTGGTATAAGGGTCGATGAAACTTTATCACCAATACCATTCCCCATTTCCACATATTGGAATCTGTTACTCAAAAAACTACGAAACCATTCAACAGTAGCTGAATCAAAACCATAATACCTTAATTTAGATAAAAGCAGGGATACGTTTATGGTATCAAAAGCACGAGAAAAATCTAAAAGCGTCAACAAGGTACCCATGCCTTGATCCTGAGCCGATAGTATATTGTCAACCACGTTTAAGAGCGCTGTTGTTGTGCTTCTATTTTTACGGAAACCCGACTGAAATTGGGAAAGAATATTACATTTTTCTATATAGGCTGTTAATTGTAGTGATACAACTTTCTCTAATATTTTAGAAAGACACGGAAGTATACTAATCGGCCTGAGGTCTTGAATACCAGTTGGGATGGCTTTCTTTGGGATCGGTTTTATAACCGCAATTTTCCAGAGGTCAGGGACAGTTGAAGTTGTTATAGATGAGTTGACTATCGTAGTAATGGCCTTTGTTGTATAGGGGAGGGTTGCTGTAATCATTTTTAAATCAATGTGGTCTATGCCTGTTGCATTCGATTTTAATTTACGAATTATATGGGTAACTGTATATTCACTTATAGGATGTAAAGAAAAGGTATGACTATTATAATTATTATACTCCAAGAAATCACGATATGAGGGTACAAAATTAGTACCACCCGGTATAGTTAAGACAAATTTATTAATATTGTTGGGGTCACTGCAACAGTCATTAATATTTAAGTTACTTGAATGAGATTGAATAGCCACTTTTAATTTTTTCCAAAGCAATTTAGGATCTTTACGATTTGTGTTAATGTAATTCTCAAAATAAGCTTTCTTTTCAGAATAGATAGCTCTCGTAACAACCGATTTCATATCCTTGTAAAATTTTTTGTGTCTTTTACTTTTACTTATTTTATATCTGTTGTAACTATTATTGCGCAATTTAATCATTAACTTAACGGTATCTGTAAGCCAAGGACAGGAACGGTCTCTAATAACGACAATTCTCTCAGGAGCGAACAAATCAAAGATTCCCAACACGTATGAATTAAACATTGTTATCATATCATTAACGTTGGTAAATGTGTCTATATAATCCCATTTTGTACGTTCAAGAACAGTATCAAACACATCGTGATCTATGGCAGTAAACGATCGCAATTTTATGAAAGAAGGCACTACTTTTACCTTTTTAATATCTATCTCAACAGTAATTAGTGCATGACTTCCGAGATCAGGGATGTAAGTTACTTGAGTATCACGGGTAGGGGCATCTGTGCAAACTAGATCGATAAGAGTTTCACTGTTGTCAAGTACGTGTGTAGGTTTCGTAATTATTTGAGTTAGATTAGTATAGTGTAAAAAATCATTAAATAATTTTACTTTACAGTCCGAAAAATTTAAGAGATTAATATTAATATCTCCTAAGAGAACTATGAAGTCAAATTGAGAGAATGCTGAGATAGACTCTGTCAGAGCGTCCAAAAAAATGTCAACATTCATCCATGGTGATCTATATGCTGTCCCAACTATTAGTTTTTTAGAATTAATATTTACAGTTACCCACATTTGTTCAACTGATGGAGATAGAGGATGTGCACAGGATTTAACAGTCAAACCACGCTTAATGTAAAAATCGACATCACCCCCGCGGCCGCCACACACTGTCTTAGGGCGCGGAATATGTCTTAAACGATAACCTGGCACAACAGGGGCACGTCCGTCCTCGCCTTCACGGAGCCACGTTTCATTAATTGTCAAGATATCAACGGATAAGTCACTCATAGCCAAAAAAAATTCATCATGCCGTGTACCTAGAGAGCCTGCATTAAAAAGACCAATTTTAATATATTTAGTTATCAATACACGTTTTTTTTTAAAAACGATACGATATCCCCCATAAGAATAATTCGTAATAAAATAAATAAAAAACCTAGATATACCATTAATCATAAAACCCCTACAAACAACGTTCCACAGAGTTAGAGTATATACAACAAAATACAAAGTTGGATAAAAAATTATTACGAGTAGAAAATGAAGATAACGTATATAATACAATAAAATATAAACATAATATACATATATATAGTCATACGATAAAAGTAATTTATGGAAAGGTACTTGGTAGACGTCATATATACAATTGGTGTAAGAATTATACAAAAATATATCATACCACATACAAGAATACAAAGAATTACAAAAGAGCACTCCAAAATAGTCCACAATTTCAAACGGAGCAAGATCCAAAAATCCGTGTCAGGTCCTCCTCACATCGAATAGAGTAGGCCGTTTTGCCATCAGACTGCCGAGTATAAATTCGTCCACGCTTAGTCCAGGAAAACCGCCACTGAAGCCTACGGCATTCCTCACGAACGCGGTGAAAAATCTGGCGGTTAGTGCGTGTCAGTCTTTCGTTTAGAAATATACGCGAAGGTTCAGCGCCAATAGAGACTCGTCCAGTGTCTTCCGCAGTCAGTGTACGGCGCACGCGCGCTGCTTGCAAAAGTTCATCTCGCAGTCGCCGACGCGCAAGGCACACCACTACACGGCGTGCGCGTTGAATATCGCCACCGTCACCTGCACCCTTTGCGACTCCCACGCGCTCCGCAAAGACGATTTCGCTTTCCTCCAGCCGCACGCCTAACCTGCAGGCAAGCACGGTTACCACATGAATAGCACTCTCCCCCTTCTTCTCAGGAAGATGACCAATTTCAAGGTCCGATGAAAGAGCCTCCTGATCCCGGTCATTTATCTCTTGTTTTAATTGATTCACAGTTTGCATCAACTCGGCAACCTTTTCAACTCCAGGACCTAGATTACGCTTTTCCACTGCCTCAAGCCTCTGCTCGAAGTTTTCCATTCTCTCTGTGATGGTTGTGATAGAAACGCGCAATTGAGCCATCTCTTTCCGAAATCCTCTAATTTCAGCCACACATTCGGCGATTTCTGACTTAAGCTCTTGCACGCCCAGGCTAGCAACGTTTACTGAAACATGAGACGTACCGACTGGGACGTCACTGGATGCACGGTTCCTCCCGTCTTCCTCACAGATACTCTTCACTGGCGTGCAACTGTTGTCCCCTTTACGCGTCAACATATACAGATACAGGACGTTAAACACATCAAAGGAACCCTATTTTTGTGTTATTATTGAAATGATGACGAAAGGGTGTGAAAGTTATTCTGCGCCTTTATCGAAATTACTTTTGAGGTTAGTTTTTAGCGCGAAAATTATCCGAAGCTTCTTCACGCAGTTATGGGACAAGAATTAGAGTTACATTAGTTGTTTTCACAAATTTACTTTCAAATTACTAACAATTTAGTATCAAAACTGTTAGATACGGTATGACAATGCAGTATGGAAGATATAATTAAGATCAAATCTCCTTATAGTCTTCTAATAGTCTTGCTATTTCTCTTCGATTTGTTTCCTATAAGTGATATATATTTTCATACTATACGATTGGGGCAATTTTTCTCAATTAGATCAAGTACGATATTTAATTAAGTACGTAGCAAAATTTATTGAAAGGCATGTCGGACTGTGACTGATTGGCGTATAACAATTTATTTTCTTGACTTATCCTATTCCAGTTTATCACAAGTTGGAAATGCTCAACACCATTTCAAAAAATAAATGAGGTACATTACTAAATTTTGATCATTTTTTTTAATACTTGTTTTAGCGTTTGACCACATTATCATCTGATGTTAAACGATAATGTGGTCCACGATGGTAAGCACGCTAAACTTAGAAGGGGGCTGGTTCTTAAGTGTCGCCGCCGAAACACTATAGGTGCTTGGCATTAGAATTCCAACCTGAGGATGATTAGAATTCCAACCTGAGGACGATACCTAGCCAATCTATCTATACATATAATCAGAATGTAAATCTAAAGTGTCTGTAATTATTCGATTTTCCTGAAAAAAAATTGTTGCAGGTGTCTATAATATAGAATAAGTAATACTTATAGGAATAAGTAATAAAATACGTTTCAATCATTTTTAGAAATGTCTGTTTGTCTGTCTATTTCCCTGTTTGTATGAACACGTTTCACTGTTAAACTACTGGGATCACAATAAAACCACACAAAGAAAATCATAAAGCATATCTTCGAGAATAACTTAGTTTTTGTTTAATTAAAATTAGTCCACTCTATCAAAAGTTATTGTAATCTTAACGACGACGTGGCGTAAGTACGAGAGAAAAGTAGATAAGTAAATGAACTTAATACATTCAGATGACTTTATTAATCAGTGTTTTTTACATACGGTCCCACGCGGACGAAGTCGCGGGCACTGCTAGTATATAATATCATTGGTTGAAATACACCAAAAGTATTTCTGTTGGTTGGCTCTGTACTTGTTATTTATAAATGCGTTCCACGGAAAACATATTTTGCAGACAAAGATCACCATGCGAGTTTCATAATACCCGTGGAAGGCATTCAAAATCATTTCGTAGTATCAATGAAAAGAAACATACGTATCGTGGAATGGGATGGCGAGGACGATAGTAAGGTTACTGTGGTAAAGGACCTCGGGGAAGTAGAGGCTGAAAAGTCGGATAATTTTCTCAACGATGGAAAAGCTGATCCTAGAGGAAGACTTTTTACAGGTATTTAATTGTTATAAAATTTACATGAAATATAAGTATTGAACTGAACACTTTACACGACTGGTTGTAAGGACAGTACATGGGGCATGGTTTGGAGACGACAATTCATTAAGAGTCATGATCGAAAAATCTATATATTAATACGTGAAGCGAAAACTTTGTACCCCTTTTTTAAGCGAATTGTGCAACGGATGAACGTGAAATTTGGCATAGTTATAGTTTATATGGAGGAGAAGTGCATGAAGCTATTTTTAAACACCAGATTAGGCCCCCCTCGGCAGCGGCTCAAACCTAGGTCCGTTCTCTCGGCGTGGAGCCCTTGAGCGCGCTGCTTGCGTGATACAGTGACACAAAATCTTACATCACTGCGACAACATTACACATATCACTTCCACACACATGCACGCATACACGCTTACACATGAAAATGGAAGGGTTTCATTTTTTTTCCTTATCAAACTAAAATAGTTTAGAAAATTATCCGATACGAAATATATATAAGAGTTGTTGAGGTATGTATGTTTGGTACATACTCACATATAAAAAAAAGATAGGTCGTGAATTGTATGTATCAGGCAACAGCCCAAGCCGAGGTGTACCGTGCACCCTTGAGCTAGTTGTCAAATAAAATCGGCTGAGTGTGTTAAGCGCTCACCTTAGTAGTCCGGTGAAGCTGTTAAGACCTTGCTAGGTCAACAACGTAGTCAGTTCGAAAAAAAAACCTATTTTTAAAATATAAAATGCATTATAAGTACGTTAAATTAATACAATTTACATTACACACACTACTGCTTGAATGACACACAACATATACACACATGTAATTGAAAATGACGTTTCGCCATCCTTCATTTTACTCTTACGTTCCAATTACCTTTTTTCATTCTACGTTCAATATTGTTAACATGACTTACGTTCCCTACCTTAGATGCCCTTTGAAATCAACTGGTCAAATTGTAGGTTCATTTTATAATAATATAATATGTAAATTGTAGGTTATTTTTATAATAATATAATATGTAAATTCATAATATATATCAATAATTAATTGATAAATAGTTTATCTTCCACTGAAATAATTATTATTCTTTTTAGTGTTATTGAATGTAATAATGCATTGTGGTCGAATCTCGACCACTAAGCGATCACTAGTTCCTATAAATCTGCAAAAAACTCGTTAGTAACTGGAGATACATCAGTTATGTTAACCAAATATTTGCAACTAAGTCTTCGAAGGGATGTAAGTTTAAGCGCCATGTCAAGCGGGTTTCGGTATCAAAAGGCTATTTATTATTATAGAGTAGATATGTGAACGATGGTGATGTCTGGAATGGATTCCTCTCTGTGTGCATACACTAAAAGCATTTGTTACGTGTAATGTATTTTAAATATATATACATGGTAAAAAGATAAACTAGATGGAGTTTCTTACCGGTTCTTCTCAATGACTGGGTTGTTTGTCCGAGCCCGTGGGTAATTATGACGTTCATAAGCGCTGCCATAAGGCTTAAATTGAATAAAAGTATTTTTGATTTTAATGATGGCTTAGTTGATAGCGTATTTGTAAACTGCATCGATCGACATAGGTTCGAATCCTTACAACTGAGTTAGAACTTTCGGTAGAGGAAAACATCGCTATGAATCTATTTTTGTACGTTTTCTTATTCTGTCTTTTTTTTAATTACTTTTTCTGGCTAGCTAGTACCATCAAGTTGAAAATCTGTCGCTAAACATATATTGCCGTGTTCCGAAAGCTTTACTTGAAAACCAGGGCTCCGTCTCGGTTTAGAGTGTTTACTATCTTAGACCATGTCGTTATTTAACATCGGCTGAGATTGTGGTCAAATGCTAAAACTTATAAAGTATTCAAAAACTAACATTCTGCATTTTGTGAAATACATATTCCTAGGTACAATTGGCCCCCAAGAAGCACCAGGACTTTGTGAAAAGTTCCAAGCGGGTATTTTCCGTTTAAACGCTGATAAAGGTCATAAGATAGAAAAGGTATGGGATGAGATATCGCTTGCTAACGGACTCGCTTGGGACCTGAAGGAAAAAGCGATGTACTATGTCGACTCTTTGGAATATAAGATCAGAAGATATGATTACGATGTGGATACAGGAAATATTTGTGAGTTATTTTTTTACTATGGTATAGGTTAGGCAAGTATATTTTCTCTCCTCAGATGCAAAATGAAACATCTGCCTAATCCATAAACTCAAATAAAATCAAATCAAAAACACTTTAATCAGTTTAGGCGCTAAGAATGCACTTATGAACGTCAAAACTATCACCGATTCAGAAAACAACCCAGTCATCGAGAAGAACCTACGAAAAACTCGACACTCTTCGACTCGAAACTCAAAAACTAAATTAATGATATTATTAAGTAACTCTTGAATCTATATACACAAAATCCCTTTGTGTGTCTGTTCGTAACACTTCTCGTCCTAAACGGCTGTAAGATTCGATGATAACGTGTTCGGACACAGCGCCCATGGACGTTAGTTTGAATCCTTGCAACTGAGTCGGAGCTTCCAGTGAAAATAAATATCGTGATGAAAACATAGCATAGTGGTAGGGTTTTTTCTAAGTCCGTCTGTTTAGCTACCACCCTCAAGTTGACAATCTTTCGCCAAGCACCTGTTGGGGCGTGTCGGCAACTGTACTTGAGAACCAGTCTCCTCTAGGCTTGGCTTGTTTGCCATCTTAGAGCACGTTATCAATTAACATCAGATATGATTGTGGTCAAACGCTAATACCTAATAAGTATATATATACTATATAGTTTGCTTGATAAGTAAAAAAAAAACTTATTGTTTGGTTTCAATAGTCTGAACGATATGTTTCTAATGTGTACATTTTTTCCAAGCCCTCGTGACTCATCTATTATTTTGAGATAATTGTACAATGATGCAGAAGTATCTTCAGTGTTCAATTGACTTGCATTTTATACAGTTCCTAACAATAATAGATTTTTGTCATTTTTTTCAGCCAATCTTACATACGTGTTCGATTTACCCAAAAATGGTATTGAGGGTCTACCAGACGGTATGACAATAGACACCGACGGAAACCTCTGGTTGGCCGTGTTTATGGGCTCGTGCGTTCTAAAGATTGACCCCAGGGAGGGAAAGGTTCTGCAGAAGGTTACGATTCCGGTTTCGCAAGTTACTTCCGTTACTTTTGGAGGTCCAAACTTGGATGCTCTGTTTGTGACGACGGCCAGCATTAATCTGCATGGTGAGCAGAAACCTCCGAGCGGGTCTACGTTCATGGTCACCGGATTGGGTGTTAAAGGCTTACCAAATGTTAATTTTAAATACAACTTATAATTTTGTTTGGTTTATTACTTGATGCCTTTTTCTTGTCAAAATTGTTAGTTACATGTTTTATTATTCTGAAAAGCATTTTATCTGCCAGTAAATTTCTTGTCAAAATTACTTTTGCCGTTTCTGAGAGTAACCTTTCAATAAACAATTCAGTTTCATTTATATGCATAGATAACATAATTTCCAACCGTAGATAATTTGAAAGTTTTGAATATAACACTATTTATCTATACATATAAAAAGAATTTTGTGAAAAAAAATTCAATCATTTTTAGAAATGTCTGTCTGTCTGTTTGTATGGACTAGCATCACTGCTAAATTACTGCGTTCACGATAAAACCTCACCAAGAAATTCGTAAAACATATACCTGAATAAGATTTAGTCTCCGTTTCATTAAAACAGGTCTTCTTTATCAAAAGTTATTGTAATTTGAATGACGGTACGACTTAAATACGAGAGAAAAGTAGATAACTAAATGAACTTAATACATTGAGATGATTTTATTAGTCAGTGTTTTTTTTACATTAGGTTCCACGCGGACGGAGTCGCGGGCACTGCTAGTTATTAGTAAATTTGTTTATAAACGGTTAAATTGAATGATAATCGATTTGTTCCGTAATCAGGCTGGCTTATGTTTACATTTAAAATACTTTATTTACTTCCATTATCAGTTTAATACAAAAAAACGTGATACTCTGTGAACCTTTTTGTAGTGATACAGGCAAGAATTTAACCACAATTACATAACACAGTTTAACTCAATTGGCCTTACATTTAGAATTCTTCCAAAATAAAGGTGTCTTCGACAAACTCTATTTAAAGTATTATTGTACAAATAACTTAATAAAACCACCTACATAATGACAATATTAATATGTGTGTCATATAGTTATCGTAAAACTAAATTTCTCATCAAATGGGTCAATTGTCTATTTAATAAATATGTGAAGTAACAGAACATTTATTTATTAACATACCTTATACATAACATACATATTTTCTTTAGAGGCAGTACCTCAGGGCTGTAGCTAGAGCTGAATTTGAGGTAGGGCAGCATTGGTTACAGATAGGGCGGAAGTAAAAAAATATTATAATTGATCTGCCTTTGAATGTCACAAACTGTGATATGTTCGGAAAAGTTTAGATACCTATCGCTACAATTATTTTATCTCAAACTAAGAACAAACAATTTAATTATAATAATTTATTTTACTTTATGGTATTTTAAGGCACTCTTATTTAAAGATAGGGTATTGCTCCACAATGCCTCTCCCTCATAGCTACGGCCATGCAGTACCTTCTTATGGTCGAATTATACCGTGGACTATATTGGTAGACATTTTTAAAATATACAATCACGTACTAAATTATTTTGATATGTCTCATAAGGTTTTTACCCAACGTTAGCAATATAAGCGGGCGAAATTTCTTTTTACGGTTTGATTACAATACCTTTTTTTTTTTTTTTTTTTTTAACGTGGGGAAATCCCTTATGGATACCCACCCTCCCGGGGGAGAGAGTGGGTTATGTCCGAGTCGCACGGACTAAAACCCCACGGTGTACCGACAGACCGTTGTGTGGGGGCGGCAAGGGATCGTTCAAGCTAATCAACCTTGTAGAGCCGCCCCCACGGTCCGCCCGGCGGAAGGTGACCGCCGGGCTCCTACCTATAGAGGGACAGACCGGGCACACACCGGCTGCCCCCCCTCGTCCGCCGGACCTGTGCAATGAGGAGATGGGCCCCCCGGCCCACCCCCTCAGGTCCGGCTACGGTGGCAGGAGGAGTTGGGCAAAGCGCCGCCTCCTCCTGCCAATCCTCCGTTGGCGGAGACGGCCACTTAACGGGTCTGCCTCGCGGGCCCTCTCCGCCGCCTCCTTCTGCGAGATGACGTCCTCGCAGAAGGAGGACATCGCTCGCCAAGCCTGTTCGCTGCCGAGCATGGCCGAAACCACGCTCGGCAGCGATAAGTCCGTTCCCACCGCCGCCGCCAGAATGCGGCGCTGCTCCCCCCACGCAGCACACTCAGACAGAGTGTGCTGCGCGGTATCTTCGACAGCACCGCACTCGTGACAGGCGGCGGTCGGCTCCTTGCGTGCGATCCGGTGCAGGTACCACCCGAAACAACCGTGTCCGGTGAGTACCTGCACCATCCGGAACGTCAGGGAGCCCCACTCCCTGGAGATCCACTCCCGCAGGACCGGGCGGACGGCGTCTATGGTAAACCGTCCGAACCGCTCGTCCGCCAGGTCCTGCTGCCACCTTTCGACGGCGTCTCCTCTGAGACGCCGTCGCTCCGCCTCTACCTCCCTGGGAGCCGGAGGCTCCCCCCTTCGTTTCCTCGCCGCCGTGAATTGATACACGGCGGCGAGAACTCCTGCCTCCAACTCCCAGGGTAGGGAGCCGGCGAGCGTGAAGGCCGCCGCTGAGGACACCGTCCGGTACGCCCGGATCGCCCTCAGTGCCACCGTGCGCTGCGCATTACGAAGCGCGCGCACGTTGGCGGCACCGAGGGCGTCGGCCCAGACCGGTGCCCCGTAGGCGGCCATTGCTCGCACGACTCCCATGTAGAGTCGGCGGCACCCGGCGCCCGGCCCCCCTATTTTCGGGAGCAACCGGCCGAGTGCCGCCGCCGCCCCAGCAATTCGCGGTCCGAGCCCCGCAAAGTGGGGCTCGAACCGCCAGCGCCCGTCCAGGGTGAGGCCCAGATACTTCATCTGGGTCCCCACCCTGATCCGGGCGCCCTCCACCACTATGTGGGCCCCTGGTGGTGGCCCTCGCCGAGGCCCATGAAAGAGTCGGGCCTCGGTCTTCTCGAGGGCCACCCTGAGGCCCAACCTCCTTATGCGCCTGACCACGAGGGTTGTGGCCATCGTGGCCAGGCGCTCCACCTCCCTCCACTCCCCCCCCCCCCGGGCTACGACTAGGGTGTCATCCGCGTAACATATGAGGCGTGCCCCATATGGGAGCACGCCGCGGAGCACCCAGTCGTAGCCCATGTTCCACAGGAGCGGCCCCAAGGCCGACCCCTGTGGAACCCCCCGCCTTGTGGCCCGCCGGACCATACGCCCGTCGCCGTCTACGTAGGCGACCTCCCTACCCTCTAGGTACGCCTCCAACACCCGCCGCAGGTACGGGGGCACTCCGAAATACCGGAGCGCCTCCCGTATGACCCCATGCGGCAGGGTGTTGAAGGCGTTGGCGATGTCAAGGGACACCGCCAAAACCCTATCCCCCTGGGAGGTCGCCTCCGCAGACAGCGACTTTAGGAGGGACAGGGCGTCCACCGTGGAACGCCCTGTCCGGAAGCCATACTGCGCGTCCGCCAGATTCGGCCCCACGCCCTCTAGGTGCTGGACGACCCGGGAGGAGATAATCCTCTCCAGCACCTTCCCGGCGTCGTCCAGCAGGACGAGGGGCCGATACGCGGACGCGCAGTCCGGAGGGCGGCCTGCCTTTTCCATGAGGCAGAGCCGCCCAAGCTTCCAGGGCTTCGGGAACTGCCCGACCGAAAGACACCGGTCGAACAGCTCCCGAAGCCACCCCCCTAATTGGCCCAAGGCGAGGCCGAGCACCCGACCCGGGACCCCATCAGGGCCGGGCGCTCTACGCCGGCTGAGGAGGCGCTCGACTGCCCTCCCCATCTCCTCCTCCGTTATCGGAGGGGGGGGGACCGTCGCGCACCTCCTCGACTACCTCGCGAGGCGGAGGCATGGGAGGAGCCGGTAGCATCGGAGGGTCGGGGAATAGCTCTCCCACAACCCTCGCTACCACCTCCGGCCGGAGGGTCTCCGTTGCCGGGGGCGCCCATGATCGCAACTTCTTGCGCACGATCCGGTATGGGCGCCCCCAAGGATCCCCCTCCAGCGTCTGGAGCAGCTCCTCCCACGCTGCTTCTTTCGCCCGGCTGATGGCAGCCTGCAGGGTCTTCCTGCACTCCCTGTAGCTGCCATACAGCCGGGCCTCCGCCTCCGGGTCCCGGTGCCGGCGTCGGCGGCTGCGCCCGAACAGCCGCCGGGCCGCGGAGCAGGCCGCTCGGAGATCGGCGATCTCCGGCGACCACCAGTACACCGCCCGTTTGTCTGGGCGGTGTACGCTCCGCGGCATCGACGCGTCGCAAACCTCCATGAGGGCTGCACGGAGGCGGGCTGCGGACGCGTCGACATCAGCCCCTGTGGGGGGGGGCATCGCCCAGGCCTGGACGATGGCCGCCTCTTCCGCTAATTCACGGTTGAGGCGGCTCATCGCCCAACAGGGGAACTTCGCGCCCCTCCGGGGGCGGGTGCCACTTCCGGCTTGGGAGGTGGAGACCTCGAACCTGATATATCGGTGGTCCGATAAGGTCTCCACCTCCTCCAGCACTCTCCACCCCCGGACACGGCGTGCGACGGACGGTGTGGCGAACGAGACGTCCACTACCGACGCCCCGTTCCATCGCACGCACGTGGGGACGCTCCCCTGGTTGAGGAGGGACAGCCCCAACTCGGCTGCCCACTCCTCAACGGCCATGCCCCTCAGGTCCGTGACTGCCGCTCCCCAGGTCCTCGATTTAGCATTTAAATCCCCCATGAGGACCACGGGAAGCGGCGACAGCCGTCTGACAGCTCCCTGCAGGGAGCCGAGGTACGCCTCGAACTCCCGCAGGGGCTTGTTAGGGGAGAAGTACGCCCCCACAATGGCGTACTCTCCCCAGACGGCCGTCACGAACCCGGCCCCACACTCTCTCACCGCCAGGGACGAACCTCGACCCGCCACGATCGCCACGGAGCCGTTCCGGTCCCCAGCCCACTGCGGCTGGGAGGGAACGAAGTAAGGCTCCGTGGCGATCGCGAGCCCGATGCCCCACTCCGCCACTGACTGCACAAGAAGATCCTGTGCAGCGGCGGAGTGGTTGAGGTTCGCCTGGAGGAAGTTGCGTATGGTGTGCTCCATCACTGGTCCATAGCAACTTCCTCCTGCCTGGCGGCGACCACCCTCGGGCTAGCTCCCACTGCTGGGGAATCCCTACCGTTCGTGGTGGGGGGCCTCCAAATGCGGCTCCCCATTATATGCCCAGAGGGCCTTCCAGCATCCGCGCATACGGCGCAGCGGGCCGTCTCCGCCTTACATTGGGCCGTTTTGTGGCCCGCCGCGCCGCAGCGGTAGCACCCGTCTCCCCTGCTGGACGAGGAGGGGCACGTGGGGCGGGTGTGCCCCAAGCCCATGCACTTATAGCAGCGCATGGGCTTCTCGTCCAGCAGCTGCACGCGTACCACGCTCCAGCCGATCAGGAGCTTGCCCTCCTGGACAAGCTCCCGAGCTGCCGTCGCGGGGAGGGTTACGTGGGCCGCTCCGAGGCCTCCCCAATTCCTTTTGATTTCGCCGACCTTTAGGTCGGCTATCTTACAACCGGCCTTCGCCGCCACGACCGACTCGATCTCGTCGGCGGACACCGAATCGTCCAGCCCGACGATCCGGATGTCCGCCTTTTTGGTTGGAATGACTACCGTGGCGACTCCGGCCAGTACAGTCTTCAGCTCCCGGGCCAGTTCGGCGGCTTTCTCACTACTTTGACCCGGGAGCTCAATCTTCCGGGCCCCCGTGGCGGTATGCCTCACCCGCACCTCCCCTATGCCCATGTCGGGCAAGGTCACGTGCTCGCGCGCCTTTATGAGCACCTCCCTGTAGCCGACACCTTTGTCGGCTGCGGCATCCTGCAGAGTCAGGATGACCGCAGCCGACTGGGGGACGGACGGCAGCTTCGGCCCGGGCGGCTTTGGCGGCGCCTTCGGGGGCGCTGCGACTGCGACTGCGGCCTTGGGCACCGTGGCAGGGGCCGCCCTCTTCTTCCGACCCAGCACCTTAGACCACTCCACCTCCTTAGTTGCCGTTGTCACCGCCGGGACCGGTAATTCGGCCCAATTGAAGCCCAGAGGGGCGATCGGGGCTTGAGGCCCAGGTGCCGACCTCGCCGGCCTCGCAGGTGGAGCCCCTGCTCCACCCTTCTTCTTATCCCCCGCCAATGGAGGGCGAACGGGCACCTCCGGGAGGCGGCTCTCCAGGCTCTCCAGGCGTGCGTTCAGCATGTTGCCGAACGACACCTGGAGAGATCGCTCAAGCCGAGATACTGCCTCGGCGAGAGTATGCTCCCATTGGCTGGCGGGAGACTCCACCACAATTGGTGCCGGAGGGGGAGGCATCTGCTTTTTCGCATTTGCCTCCTGCTTCCAGGCCAGCACCTCCGCCTTAAGGTCTTCGACCTGGCGACGGAGGTTCTTGGTCTCCCTTTGGAGCTTGCGCGTTTCCTCCGACTCTGTGCGCTCGGCCAGGGTCTCGACCACCTCCTTTAGGGTCCTGGCAGCTTCTTTCAGGACCTTAATGCAAGGGCCCGAAATATTGCGAGACTTCTTAACTGTCTCAATTATGGCAGAGAACTTGACCCCGGCCAGAGCCTTGAGCGTGAACGCGTCAAGGGCGTCCACATCGACAGGAGGCTCCGCCTCCGACCCCGAGCTAGTGGCTGCACCAGCCCTGGAGTTGGCCCTAGAGCCGGCAGCCGAGGCAGCGGCCGAGCCGGTAGCGGAGTCTGTGATTGACTCCGCCGCACTCACACTACCCGCTAAGGCCCGGTCAAATGACCCGTCGGCCTCCCCCATAACCCCGCGACCACCCACGTTGCGGCTGATCCGCCTCGTCGTCCCCCTGCTCGCGGTACTCATCTTGGGAGCCGCCCGCTCCTCCACCTCCGTGTCGGAGTCCATCGCCACGCTCACGCGCTTCTTCGTGATCCTCTTGGCACTCATGGCCTACCGGAGACCCAGGGTCACCAGCAAGCCAAGAGGCAAAAAGACAGTGTCCGTTCAACAAGCCAGGTCAGTCAAAGATACAGGAAACAGTCCGAAAAACAACGCCAAAGTCCAAACAGAGATAAAATCCACAAAATCCAAAAAAACAAGCCAAGTCGGGTGCACAAACAAGTCCGGAGTCAATGAGTAAGCCAAGGTCAAAAAGAAAAACAAGATCCACCAGAAAGAACCACCCATAAACGACGCAGCAAACCAAAAACCCAGTATCGATAATACGACTATTCTTTATTGTCCACAAACGTTCTGGGACAAATTGTCTAAATATTAGTGAATAGTATATTAAATTTCGCTTTTCATATTTTTAGAATAAGGTAACATGAAAACATATGATAAAAGTCGTGATTATCTAATATAATTGATTTTATTCGTCGAGCAGAATATCAGATAATTATAATTAAAAAACATTCATTAATACTTTTATCGTAATGCGATATATTCATCTAAAAAAACAATTAAAATAAGACATTATTTTGTTTGGGTAAAAAGTTCCCACTCTTAGGTTTTCGTTATCTTATTATTTTGACCTGCCATGAACAAGCTGTTATCGGTTGGTTAAAGAGTTTTATTGGTTTTAAGTTTCTGTTAAAATTATAGTAGGCTATAGTTATGGGGTGTCAAGTAATATATTACTAATTTCTTGGAATATATATCTTATTTGTAATAAAAATATAAAAAACAATTTAATTTTGTCTCTGTCTGCACTCGCATGACAATCATATCAAAAACTTGAGAAAGTTATTCGTCATCTACACCCTGGCTGCAAATTGGAATGTTCATTCATATTCTGACATTTTGTTTTTACGGCATAATTTTTTTCTTGAAAGCTAAATTCTCCTCATTATCAGATCAGATGTTCTATACAAGCAGATTGTGAGTTTATTATTCGTAGAAAGCTATAAATATTATGAAATATAATACATTAACACTGATGACGCTATTGAAACTGATATAGCCAAACTAAACTCGCTAAAATAAATAATATTTGATAGTATTAGACACTAAATAGTTAGTAGTACTACTAAATAGTAGTAGTAGTAGTTAAATTAGCTTTTACAGTCACCTAATTTTAATAGATAATTCAGGTAAACTTAAAGAAACAGTCACTTTTGGAAGTGAAATAAACGAGTTTAAAAAAATCTGCTAAACACAAAATGCTGAATATAATTGTAGAGTATATTACTGAATTTATTATAATGTAGCAACTCAACGTGCAGTGAACATTATCCACGGAATAAAGAATACAGAGATGGTGAGTATCAGCTACAGGTCACGTGATACACGTCATTGGTATACACTGAATGAACTAAAGAGTTGTGTCAAACAACAAGATTATGTCATAGTTTGTATAGTTTATTTACATCGTTCATTCTCCGGCCGGCATTCCGCTCGTAAAGGTGTATATTCTGTGAAGGTAGGTATTTAAATATAGAATATTAATTATTTATCCTAAATATATATGTTTTGTGTATTGTTATATTTTCAATTGTAACAAAAATGCGTTTTACTACGTGGTTAATTGTTTTGATTTCTTTATTAATGCAGTATTTAATATTATAATCCTCGTCAATGATATTATTATAAAGTAAAACAGATTTTTACTTATATCTTCGGTTATTAGTTTATCGATGAAAATAAATATTTTTTAAGTATTCTGGGTTTCTAAAGTCTTCTATATTTAGATCTATGGTTTTCGTGTTTAGTGGAAGTTTTCGTGGAATAATTATCACGTTATACAGGTTTTTATTAAACGTCTTAATAAGAGGCAAAGGCTTTTGAGAAGAATGCCGAAAAAATACAAGAATATACGATAGTAAGAAATAAACACATTTACAGTTGAACTCAGCTAAATATATTGAGCACAATGATTATCCAATATTTTTAATTTTACCTTAATTTTTGAGCAGTTCTTCATTAGTAACTGTTATATTTACGGCTCAATATGTTACATTATTGATGGGCGACGCAAAGACGCTTTCACTATAACCAGCGCGGCGGCGCGGCGATACGCCACGTATAGATAATTTCTTTATTTGTAAATCCCAAAGAATGTGTAATTTTTCATTCTGTGAGTAGATGGCAGCATGACAAAAATATTGCTCGACTGTGAAGGTTTGTTCACATAAGTCTTCGTGATTATTTTATTTCCAAGAAATGATCATAAAATAACAACATACAATATATACTAACGCACGCCGACAAACCTCTGGAATGTTAGAATTTTTCCTAACTATTTATTTGACACTTATCTTTATGTTTTGACCTAATGTACCTATTATTCTGATAAGCTCCATTATTGTACGATAGGTTTATTAAAATTAATGAACTACTTTTTGATGAAAAGAGACCCATCCATCCTCACAACATTCTTGTTTTAGGATTTGTAATAAATTAAATTCAATGTCGTTGGATTCTGATGTTTTTTAGTTACTAGTTAACTTCCAATCAATTTATACATGTATTTTACGTATTCAACTCTCAACTTACGTTCTATTGTAATGGATGGCCTACTAAATAATTCCATGGTGTTTCCGAAACGACTTAAAAAAACACGATTACAAATTGACTTTAGACCTAATTTTAAAGTTTTTAAACCTCGCCATTGACTGATAGTGCACGTCAGTGGGTCTGGGAACATTACATAGTTTTTTTTTTTCGGACTTACTACGCTATTGGCCTATCAAGGCCCCGGACTACTAACATTGCATAGTAGTTGTCTGTTTCATTATATAACGTAGTTTAACTAAGAAGTGTTTTGAAAATTCATGCTTCTAATAAGAGCAACGTGA
Organism: Antheraea yamamai; assembly: GCA_036509395.1. Taxonomy (NCBI): domain Eukaryota; kingdom Metazoa; phylum Arthropoda; class Insecta; order Lepidoptera; family Saturniidae; genus Antheraea; species Antheraea yamamai. The sequence goes on from AP028446.1 coordinate 20,442,827, forward strand.
ATCCCTATGGGGTTAGTATTTATTAAGGTATCATGAAAATTAAAGAGTCTTTCGTTATTAAAAGAATTACTTATACTCCTTATACATAACTTATTTTATACATAGTTGTTTTTATTTGTCCACAAAATGTTTTCTTTTTAAATATTCTTCGTTGAAATTTATGTTATTTCTGTGTTAACTACTTAGAAAAAACAGTTAATAAAATACATTGTTGAAAATGATATAAGTAGGTACTTAAAAATCTGTATTTATAATAATTGTTATTCAATTACGTAACATCCACGATTATCAACGAGTCACGTGAAATCGTCAGTCTGTAGATAATAAAGCGTTACTTGCATTATTTGTGAGTTATTAGGTAGTTTTTTTTAATTGCAAGTAATCTTGCTTTATATTATAACATTGTAAAGGTGTGGTCAAATTCACAATTCAGGCTAATAACGTGACGTTAAAAAGTAAAATAAAATGTAAAAATTATATTTCAGGAAATAAAAATAAACTATACATGCACTAGGGTCTGGAATGTCTACATTCTGTATAATAAGAAAAAGTTTTTTTTTGTCAATTATTCTATATATGATATTATAATCGAAAAAAAAACTATTGAACGAATTTTGATGAAATTTTACAGTGATATCAGAAAAATATATAGACTACAATTTATAAAAAATGTTCTTTAATTTTAGCATATATGTATAACAAAAAAAAATCAAATGAGTTTAAGAAAATCCTACCATCTGAAAGCTATTTTGGCGTTCGTTACAGAAACCGTCAAAGTTACAAGAATCAGATGTAAGGTGGCACCATTTATACAAACGCAAACGAGGTAGCAGGCAGCTGCTGGTATTTTATAAATTTGTCCTGGCAATTAATAAATTCAATGAGCACGCCAGAATAAATTGATCTATGCGCGAACGTCTTTTCTCATAATCATTTTTGTCGTGCTTGAATGATACACTTTTGTAAATAGTGATTTCATACGAGAGTGAGTGGAAATCTTTTACTTTACATTGATGATTATGATCCGCTTCGATAGACGAAGGTTCGGATCTTAGCAACTGAGCCGGAGCGCGCGTGAAGGAAAACATCGTGATGACATCTATAGCATGGTTGTAGGGCTTTTTTAAGTCCACCTCGCTAGTTACCGTCCACAAGTTGAAATTCTGTTGGCAAGCATGGTATTGGTGTGTTCCGTCACACGCACTTGAGAGGCAGCCCCCGCTAGGTTTAGCGTGTTTACCATCTTACAGCATAGCGTCGTGTGAGTACTAGCTGTACCCGCAGCTCCGCACGAGTTTTTTTTAAATTGTATTAAAGAAATATAAAATTGTGAGACCATGTACAATTACAGAAATGCTTTCTAAAAACAATTGTAAGTACGACACGCACGCCACCTACAGTGACAAGTAACGTATAAATTAGATATATAAATACTAACTGTGTCAAATGAGGTTTATCATCAGCAACATATTTGGAACCTTAACCCACCATATAACTACCTCAGTGCTCACTTACGCTGTATAAGGAACTAATGAAACAATGACTTAAAGATGTTATTATGATGATATAATATGCCCGTATTGTCAATAAGTAATACGTTTATGGTCTTTTTATCTTATCTTTTTAGAAAGACCACTTCTATCTTCAAATTTCCTATTAATAATTAAAATGTTGAATTGTATACAATGAATGAGCTGACATCTGGAAATCTTGCATAAATATAAATCAAGATATAAAACTGTATATCTGTCTAAGCAGTTTTTAATATCCAACAATTTAAATAGTGCTTATTGACTTGGATACAATATTCTTATATGTTACTATGGTTGCTGAGTTATGTAGACGAAAGCGCAGTAAAGCAAAATGACCAAAAAGATAATAGAATTCAAATTATATACATAGATGCAGATAATCATATTTATTCTTGGAGTCCAGTACAACACACATCGTATGCACATGTTTACAGTGAAGAACATATTTTTGCTAAATTTCATGCGGACAAAGTCGCGGGTAATAGCTAGTCTAAAATAGAATAACTTAAATTATTACCTATAAGGTCAGATATCTGCCAGTGAAAGTCTTGTGCAAGTTGGTCAAACCGTTTTAGACATAGCACTGCGGGCGAAGCCACGGTTAACAGCTAGTCTAAATTAAAATAGACTAAATGACTTTTTATAATGTCCGGTATCTGCCGGTGAAAGTCCCGTAAAAAACGGTCGAACCGTTTTGAAGCTATTACTGCGGACGAAGCCACGGTTAACAGCTAGTATACATTAAAATTGCCTAAATTACTTTTTATAAGATCAGCTATCTGCCAGTGAATGTCTCGTGAAGATCGCTCAAACCGTTTTGGAGATAGCACTGCGGGCAAAGCCACGGTTAACAGATAGTATAAACTAAAATTGCTGGAATTACTTCTTATAAGGTCAGCTATCTGCCAGTGAAAGTTTTGTGAAGATCAGTCTAACCGTTTTGGAGATAACGTTGCGGACGGAGCCACGGTTAACAGCTAGTTAAAATTGCTTGAATTACTTTTTATAAGGTCAGCTATCTGCCAGTGAAGGTCTCGTGGAAATCGATCCAACCGTTTTGAAGATAGCATTGCAGACGAAGTCGCGGTTAACAGCTAGTCTAATTTAAAGTAGCCTAAGTAACCCGCTGTATTTTTTTCTATCTGCCAGTGAAATTCCTATCAAAATCGCTCAAGCCGTTTCGGAGATTACCCGGAACAAACAGACAGACAGACCGACAAAAATTTTAAAAATTGCATTTTTGTTATCGGTTGCGTGTATACTTTCACACCCAATCAGTAAAAAAGTGTTATTTTGATATTACATACAGACACTTCATTTTTATTATATGTATAGAAGATTAAAAAGAAATTTCGAAGCATGGTATTTTTTTACATTGGTTTTCTTTTGAATATCATCATCTTCACCCACTGCCAAATACCACTTTCAGTGAATATTTATCTTGAAACTTTTACCGATGTTTCCGTGATGGCATTTAGCCCCAATTAAATTAAACTGACATTCTGACTGACGTGAATTCTAAATATTTAATTTAATTTTGGAGACTGGAGCAATTAAAATTTAACCTAGGTTTTATAATAAACCGACACAATTTCAACACCAGACATAATTACAAACTAGCTATCCTATGTTTTAGACTCAGTAGGATCATTAAAATATTTTTAGGTAGTAGTGTTACGGTCTACAATAAGGTCCCAAAGCTCATTATCGATTTGCTGGATAGCGAGTTCAGACACCAAGACAAGCTGGTATTAATGTGGAAATTTTATTATAGGGTACATCAGGGTACATCATACAAGTTCATCATGACACTGGATTTTTAGAGATTTAAATATCTAATATTTCTAGTTTTAACGTCTTTTATATTTCGAATATTTTATAAAGAAAAAAGCGGATGTTTTTGAAATACAGATTATAATTTCTTTCTCAGATGTCGATCAAAGTCGAGAAAATATCGGAACCTCTATTGCTTGGTGAAGGTCCGCACTGGGATGATCGCCAACAAGCCTTGTTCTTCGTCAGTATTGAAGAAAATACTGTACATAAATACGTGCCCAGCACAGGGAAATACAGCAAGACTACTTTAGGTGAGTTACATAGCGTGTATTCTTGGAATTCAATCAATGTGAGATCACGTATGGGAGTGTTTTACGTGCAGCTTAGAACACAGTTAAAACTGCATGTCATTATCGTATCAAAATAAACTAATCTAATCAATCCATTAAGTTATGCCCTAATAAATAATTATCAATGGAAATTAATTATATCGTAAAAAAACTTTTCATTTGAAATAATTATCCTCAGTATAATAGTTATCTTGGCTAACATTATGAAATATCTCGATAGGTGTTTTATAAAAAAAAAAAAATGTGTGCGTGTACTAGTGTACACACGTAAGAAGTGAAACTTGTTTAAGGCCTTATTTTTCGCAAAATGATCTATATGCAACTTTCCAGAAATTGGTTAAAAAACCCTTTCTTTCTTTATGGCAAACAATTTCATTAATATATTAAAAAACAAAGTTAAATTAGATATTAAAAAATTTATTAAAAATTAAATTAAAAAATATATTAAAAAATAAAGTTAAATTAGATAAAGTTTAAACAAAAGGATTTTATTATCATAGACATGAATACAAAAAAGATGGCGCGTAACGGAAAAATGTGACGCGTAACCGACAAATGTGACGGTAAATTTTTTTCCAACGCCGATAAAGAAGTTTCACTTCAAAAAAAAGGTGTTTCAACATAAACGTTTTCTTTCGTACCTATTTTTGAAGTTAAACACCTTAATTCGCAAAATTTTAGTATGACGAAAACTATTGGGGATAAGCACTGTGTCGGGTAGTGTTGGTAACATCGGTTCTTGTTCGATTACCGAAGTTGAGCAACGTCGTGTGCGATCAATACTTGGATGGGTGACCGCTTGGGAATACCACGTGATGTTGGCTTTTCGTTGCATTTTTAAATTAAAATGTTTCCCTGTAAAACAAAAGTTTCACTTGTGTCCGTGTGTCTTTGACACCCCTATCTTTCCTCTATTCAGAATTGGTCAAAACTTTCGCAAAAACATTACCGGTGTATTAAATATGTTTCATTGAATTTATCGTTTCAAAGTACAAGTCTGTAAGACGCAGGGCTGGTTAATTTAAGAGGTGTACATTGTATTAAACCCGTCAGTCTTTTAGTTTGCCGCATTTCGGTATCAGCCAGTGGGTAGCAAGCCCTCGTGACAGCGATGACTGACAAAGGGTGGTAAAATTTTCGATGATCATGGTTGTTTCGAAATTGTACTGTATATGAGCACACACTATTGGTAACACAAGGAAAAGTGACGAAACTTTGTCGTTTTCTATCAAAAAAAAAAACCTCTGTACAAAAAATCACTTTGAAATAATCCAGAAGATTAGAAGTTTCCTACTACAGCTGTTATATTTTCCGATTAAAGGAAAAAAAATATTCTCTAGATGGTCGCGTCGGTTTCATAGTTCCTGTAGAAGGTGCACTGGATCAGTTTGTCGTGGGGGTGGAGCGTAAATTCCTCATCATAAAGTGGGACGGTGAAAATGGAAGTAAAGTCTCTGTGGTGAAAGAACTTGGAGAAGTGGACCCTGAGGAGCCAGAGAATAGGATTAATGACGGAAAAGCTGATCCCAGGGGCAGACTTTTTGCAGGTATCGTAGATTATGAATAAGAAAAATATTTGCAAGATTTTTATGTTGACAGTCAACCTTTTTTGGCAGAGAAATGGATACTTATATATATACTGTAAGTATCTAATTACCGTTTAATATCTTTCGTTCTTGTCTCAGGAGTAGGTAAAGGACTGTTTGTACTATTTTACTATCTTCTAATTTACGCAAGATTGAAAAGCATACAGACCGCTTCAAACTCATAACTCCCGTCGCTGGGTGGCTGCTCACTTGGACACCTTAAACCTTAGTGTTGTGGAATGGGTTTCCCAGCACGGTTTTTTCTCAGGGCTATGATATGGGGCTCTTCAAGAAGGTACTGAAACGCACTCTTCAAGTTCGCTAACACAACAGTAATGCCCTTGGTGTTGCAGTTGTCAATAGGCGACGGTAACCATTTGCCACCAGGAGGGTCGTCTGTCTGATTGCTACCTTTTGGCATAAAAAAGACCGAAATTTGCGGTATCGTTCTCTCTTTAATTTTGTAGACAAATCCTAGAGTAATGAAAATTTAAACTAGATTTTAGAATAAAATCCGGCATGATTTTGACACCACACAAAATTACAAACTATCTATACAATATTTTAAACTCAGTGAGATAACTACAATATTTTTAGGTAATGCTCTTAGGTTCTCCAATAAGGTCACAAAACACATTACCTACCGATCTGCCGAATAGTAAGTTCATGCATCAAGTCACGCGGGCTGTAATGTCAAAATTTTCTTAAAGGGTACAGGATATTACAGGGGGTATATATATTGCACCCCTATCTGTATATCTTCAAAAGTATTTTTTTATAGTTGTAATAAAAAAGTATATCATAAATATTAAAAAAGGTAAAATAATCCACATAGAGTTTGGTGGTTCTGAAAAGTCAACAAGTTAGTTTGTCGGAGTGGTAATAGTGTTGTGGTATTCATAAGAGCCATCACATGATCTAAATTGAATAAAATAATGTTTAATAATAGACGTAAATTATATTATTTATGTTTTGAATAATAGGAGTAAATTGCGAAAAGGAGTATTAATCATGCAACGTACAGTTTGTCTAATAGGTATACTTAATGTTGCTCATTGAAGGTACTCTAGGTCGTAAAGACGAAACAGGCAATCACATTAAGGAAAAAGGTTCCTTTTTCCGCCTCGACGCTGCTAAAGTTCACACGATTGAGAAATTATGCGACAAGATATCGATTTCGAATGGTCTCGCCTGGGATTTAGCCGAAAAAGCAATGTACTACGTCGATACTGCAGAACAGAATATCAGAAGATACGACTACGACGTTGAGACTGGAGAGATCTGTGAGTTTTGTTCTAATAAAGTCTTAGGTAGTCCATGATCTCAATTTTGTACTGTGTTTATGTAAAAAGCAGCAATTTGTACTAATCTATACTAATATTATAATTTGAATTGATTTGAATAATTCTTTCAGTGTTATATAGCTCATTCATCGAGAATGGTTATAGGCTATATATCATCACGCTAAGGTCAGTAGGAGCGGAGCACAGATGAAAAATGTTTTAAAATCGGGGCTTTTTTTCCTTTTGAGAGCTTCCGCTGCGTCTTAGCCTAAAATAACTATTCCACGTGTGCTTAGTCACGGGCAGAAGCTATTAACTAATTATATTATCTATAATCTATAGTAATATTATAAAGAGGTAAAGTTTGTGAGGTTGTAGGGGGTAATATCTGGGGAGTCGGAGAAAAATGGTCGAACGAAAATGTTTCTTACGAACGCTGCCTTAATTATGAGATATATATGATTGAGTTCTAGAGAAAAGTTGTAGCTTGATAATGCCTATTACCGCCCAACGAAGTGGGCACGGGTCGGCTAGTTATAGATAAAAACGTTACAAAGTATAGGCAGATTTGTTCATTCTTTTCTGATAGTGTCTCAGTAACTATTGAAGGCAGCTCTCTATATTTTGTTGTCTTTGGTAAAGCGACACAGTTCAAGTGTACCTAAAGACGTTTTCTATAATAATATACTTGTTGAAAATCTGTAGAACTCTATCACTTCAAGAGGATTCGTACACGCTATTATATCAGTGTAGGTACTACATGGTATAGAATCAAGTGGAATAATAAATATATTATAGAGTTTTCACTTTTTCTTGTTTCTGAAGTAGTATTTAGAGATATTATTTTTTTTATAACTTTTCAATTCATAGCTTAATTGATAATAACTGGGAACACCAATAAATTTGTCGTTACATTTCAAAAGGAGCTAAATCCAATTTTACTCGTTCATTGTAACGTGCTTAATTTTTTTAAGCTTTCCAGGTCTTATACACCGAAAATGAAGTTTAAATTTTGCCCTCCACAAGGTTTTTAGTCTTTTTTTATGATCTTCATATTTTACATGTACATTTTGAAAAAATAATGCAGAATATTAGGAACGGCTAAAATTCTACGAGTTGTAAAAATGTTACTAAAAATGATTCTGTATCTTATTCGCATTTTAAAATAAAACGAGAGTTTTTAAATTCAATAAAAAAATTATGCTGCATTAAAATATATTCATATTAGTTATTAGTAATTTCTAGACAGTTTCTTAGGACACTAGAGCATAATTGACGTTCGCTAGCGATATTATTGTTTTATTTTCAGCTAATCTTCGTTACATCTTTGACTTACCCAAGAACGGTATTCAAGGCGCACCCGACGGTTTGACAATAGACACCGACGGGAACCTCTGGTTGGCCGTATTTTTCGGCTCCTGTGTTCTCAAAATTGACCCAAAAAAGGGAGAAGTATTGCAAAAGGTTCCGATACCAGCTCATCAAATCACATCTTGTACGTTTGGAGGACCGAATTTGGATATCCTGTTTGTGACAACAGCCTGTTTGAATCTAGGCGAGGAACAGAAGCCACCATGCGGTTCTACGTTCATGGTAACTGGGTTAGGTGTGAAAGGATTCCCTAATGTTAATTTCAAATATTGAAATGTTTTTATTATTGAAACCAAACTTTCTTTTGTTGTAATATATTTTTAATCAAGAAAAATTGGAACATGTATTTTTAATTTTTTTATCATGAATAAGAAAAAATATAAGTTTTGTTTATATAGCCTTTTTATTTATTAAAAAATTATTTAAATTAAACTGTTTAAAAAAAACAATGTTTATTAATAAAAAGACTATGAAGGAGAACATCTTGAGGAAACCTGCTGCTGAGACATGGTATTTTAAATACTAGTGTATCCATATAGTGTATTCATTTTAATGTCCAAAAATTAAGTTAGGTGATTTAACAATTGAACGTGGTGTAAATTTAAATAACAAATGTATAAAAAACCACATTGAATGATACGTAAATTCAAATATTGAAAACTACTACGCGATAGATGGCGTTAAAGATAATTATTACGGTTATAAAAGTAAAAAACACGATTACAGGTCCTAATTCGAAGTTTGAGCGATAGACGGCGTTAAAACTGATTTTGACGGTTATAAAAAGTAAAAAAACAACACAATAACAAATCCTAATATGTAGGTCCCATTTGTCGAGCCGGACCTAGGGAAGATGGGTCGGGAGCCCATCTTCCTATTGCACAGGTCCGGCGGACGGAGGAGACGGCCGGTGTGTACCCGGCTGTCTCCTAACAGGACGAGGCCCGGCGGCGGCGATTTCGCTGCTGGGCCAACCGCTGGGGCGGCACGATGAAGTCTATAGAGATCTCGTGCCGCCCCAACTTAGCGGCAGACGTACACCGTGGGGTTTTAGTCCGCGCGAGTCGGATATAACCCACTCTCTCCCCCGAGAGGAATACGGGATACATAAGGGCTTTCCCCGCGTAAAAAAAAAGGTTCCATTTGTCGAATGTGTTTGTCGCGTAACTAAACTCAAAAAGATATAGACTTGTATGTCTGTAGTCCTTTAGCCTCATTGAAAACTAAATTAAAGCAATGTATCATAAATACTCCACTCTGGAAATATTTTATTTCATTCTTATAACTGTTCTTTTTTGGTTTTAATTTATAGTATAACGGATAGTATTAGTGTATTTTTGTAATTGTATTCTTTTTTTAGGATACATTTTAGTTTTTTTTTTAATAATTACTAGCATAAGCCCAGTTTCGTAGACATAATAATTAAAAATTTCAAGGCAGTCATAAGTGAAAACTCAAAATAACGGAATCACTCTATTCTCTTTTGAATTAATTAAAGTTTGAATTATTTAAATTTCATAATTCGTAAATTGAAGTTATTAACATTAGTCTGATTTTCTCATTTATTGGCACTACGAGCAATAATTATATACGTTTTATTAATTAATCAAACGTATGATGGACTGCATAATCTCAATACAAAATATCAATATTACGTGTACACAGGCCGCTATAATACGCGTCACTATTTTGACGCAAAATGGTCGGTCTAAGCGTAGTAGGTTGTTGCTGACGTCATCTGACGAATCATAAATTTATCTCCTGTTAAAAGTACTCAACGCGCATAAAGAAGTTTTCACTTCAAAAAAATTAACAGCGCCTTATAAAAGGAGTTTTTGGCGGAGTGTTAGTCTGTCACGTAGTGGATTTTATATTTTACTCATGATCTGTTATTTGACACTATATCGTGTAACATTGGTGACATTTTACGTAATATAGTTCGGTTATTGTGCACAAGTGAAGTGAATGGGAAATAATATCACGGAGTATGAATTCTGAGATGCCGCAAAATCTCCATGGAAAATTATAACAATGGCTCCCTTGTTAGAATATTGAAATGACCACGATACACTTGTAACATTATTACTGACTTGATAATGGCAGTAATAATCTAGAAGATTCGTTGCCAAGAATAGAATAATAAAAAAACAACAGAATAACAAGTCATAAGTCATTTAATCAAGTTTAACGTTGACGTTACAATGTCCCCGGACACCGAGCCCGGTGACCTGGAAGGTGGCGCCGCAGGGAGGCAGCTGCTCCTGCCCGCGGTTCATGCAGGCGGAGGTCACGTACAGCACGTCCAGCTCCCGACCCCCGAAGGTCGCAGATGTCACCTGCAGAGCTGGTATCGGTACCTTCTGGAGGAGTTCGCTCGTACGAGGGTCTATCTTCAACAACTACGTATAAAACAGACAAGCATCCCCGTATAATTATTTGAAAAATCTATCTTCATTGAAGTCTATAACAGGTGACTGTCGGGTGATTTCACTTTCATTTGAAAGCGAACGTGAGAACAAAGCAAAAGGGTTTATTGCCCGTTTTACTATCGAAAGTTATTAACTCCGGGTCGCCCATTCTAGCTTTTGGCAACGGTCATTGCACTTAGGTTTATTATTTTATTTACACGTTTGTAGCTATACGTTTGAAACAAACTTTAACTTAGCTTTTCTTGGTTGTTTATTAGTATTTGTTTCAATATTATTATTTTGTATGTTAAATATAACCATAGAATGCTGCGAGTGTCTAAACAGTCACCTGGTATACTAAGTTTTGTAGTTTAACTAGCTAACCCGGCCACGCGTTGCTGCGGCTCAGTTATTACATGTTATTTAGTTACAAATATTTAGTATTATGGGGCATTACCAAAAATCCAAAAGTCTGCCTAAAAACTTGAAACAGAAAAAGCGAGGTTAAGTAGTAAATAGATTAACAGAATACTTGCACCATAAAATAAACTGGAGTTGAAATAGAAATTAAAACGTGGCGCCATCTCTGTGATATTTATAGACAGTCAGTGATACAGTTTTCTGTCAACAAACTAATTTATAACGCCATCTGTTCGAGACCGATGAGAGTTACAATTAATAACAATAGTCAATATTAACAATCATTTCATTTGTAATTAAAAAATATTGAGGCTCTTAATTAAATTATCCTATCTCTCAAGTTGAACCAAATTACTTACATGTGAATGCCGACGTTTCATGAAGATCGGTTGAGTAGTTTCGGAGTTAATCGTGGACAAACATAACACTGGATTTTTATGTTTAGATATTTTAAGTATTCTATATGGAATAGTTTGAAATGTATAAATAACAAAATACTCACTTGGTGTCCATCGAAATTGGCGACCCAGAGGTTACCGTCGGTGTCGATGGTCATTCCGTCCACGATACCGTCCAAACCGTGCTCCTTATATTTAAATACTAGCTTAGGATTTGCTGCAACGGAAATTAAAAAAAAAACACATAAAGGAAACAACTCATAATATTAAGTCATAGAAGAATTATTATAGAGAAATTTCTAGGTTTTGCTTGCACTGCTAATCTCTTATCCACTCGACATTTCAAATTTATAGCTAAGCTCTATAACTGTAATTTGTCTTGTATTTCCTTTCATATCTTTATCGTGGATTATTTGTACAGTATTTTCTAATTTTTAAAAGTAATATTTATCATGTTAAAAGGTTATTATTTTTTATTTCCCTTGTATAAAATTTCATGATAAATCAGGTGGGAATACAATTAGCATTATTAAGAACTTTATCCATTACTCTAAAAATTAAGGAAAGATGTAAAATTTCTAACAGGGTGATTTTTCCGTTAAAACTTGATTTACAAAACAGGCACCTATCACAAAAATTCGAAAAAATATACCGATAAAACTACCGATTTATAGGTAATGTTGGGACGAAGATAAAATGGCGTCCTAAATGATAAAAACAACCAAAATACCCTCAACCGACGGTGTTTCAGAATCGGGTAGGTAAGGCAGTTCAATAATAATTCACCGATATAGTTAGTAGTATGGACGCAGGTCAATATTAACTCCCTCAATATAGTCGATAGCACGAACGTAGGTCAATGTAACTGGCACGATATAGTCGATAGTACCGACGCAGGTCAAAAATAACTTCCCCTGATATAGTCAGTAGCACGTAAATAATAACTCCTCCGATATAGTCGGTAATACGGACGCGGGTCAATGGTAATTTTCCCGATGTAGTAAATAGCACGGACGCAGGATAATAGTAACTCTCCCGAAATATATATATATACTAGCGGGCCCGGCAGACGTTGTCCCGCCCTGATTATGAAAAAAACCTTGACAAATTATATACTAAAACATTCCTCATCAATCACTCTATCCACCGGTGAAAACCGCTTGAAAATCCGTTCAGTTGTTTTTTAGTTTATCGCGAGCAGACAGACAGACAGACGCGGTAGGGGACTTTGTTTTATACTATATAATGATATGTATATAAAATCGTTAAAGTAATGGAAAACTCACATATATCGCCGGTTTCCACGTCGTAATCGTACCTCCTGATGGCGTACTCGAATGAGTCTGCGAAATAGAACGCGTTCTCTTCGAGGTCCCAGCAGAGACCGTTGGATATGTCGATACTATCGGCCAGTTTGTGGGTGCTGCCGTCGGGATCCACTCGATACAGGGACCCCTTTTTCAGATGGAACTTCCCGGGTTCGTACTCGTAACCCATCGTGCCTGAACCGTTCGTATTTCAACATTCATTCTATATTTTTTGTAGATATTCGAGTCGTTACGTTTCAAAATAAGATAAATCCAATTTTAGTCGTTCCTAAAAATTTATGTTATTTTTCAAGATTTTCGAATATTGTACATGTAAACTATGAAAGTCATGAAAAACAATCCTAAAAATCTTATGAACGGCAAAATTTGAACTTCGTTCTCAGTGTATAAGAAATGGAAATCTTAACAAAAAAAAAATTAAACATGTTATATGAACAATTACAATTGGATTTAACTCATTTTGAAATGTGACGACACATTTGTGCGGGTTGTTTGAACCTATATCATTGCGACCAACAGGATCTAGTATATAAACCTGAAGTCTTACATTTAAACATTAATATAGAAAAATGTTATGAATGCTAAAGAAAAATATTAATATTTTAAATTTAATTTTGTAATTTAGGGTAATCGGATTTTTTAAATTTTGAAACGAAAATATAAAGGTCCACGTTTGTCGTCACGTGAAAAGAAACGGTAATTACAGTGAGTGCCGACACAATTTCCAAAATATCTTATCGTTCTGATAACATATTCATACTAAAAACAAACGTTGTTTACAAAGGTTTGACGTCACTCCATCGCGGCACGATGACAAGAACGAGCGTTTTAGCGGGAATATTTAAAAACGAAATTGAAAACATATTTTTCAAAAGAGCTTATGGAATAATACCAAAAAAACATTTAGAAGAAGGGAACTAAACTCCTATTATTTTAATGTTAGTAACTTGTAACTAGTTTTGGTGATTCAACAGTTGTCAGTAAGTGGTTGAAATAACAACCCCAGCGAATTCCTATTTAATATCAGAGCCTGTTCTACTTTAAGCTGATGCAATGCTCTCATCAGCACTTTCAAGAACTTAATTGCTTTATAACTGTTCAGCCCTAAATGTCAGGCATGCTGAAGTTTGATAAAATCATAGAACACCTTATGACCTAAATATTGATTGTAACTGATTGGGGAGATTATTAGTCGGCTTAATATAGCTAATTTTGAAAGGCGTTAATCGGTATTTGCTATGTATATGTTGATTACAAGTAAATTAAATGGAAAGTTCTACCAGACTGTTGCCGGCTTGTCCTAGCTTACAATAAGTGAAGTTAGGAGATTTTTTACATCACAATAATTCGGAGACACTATATCCACGATTACTTAGATTTACTTTGGGTATAGTGTGATTTTGTGTTGATCACAAGTAAATTAAATGAAAAATTCTATCGGTCTGTTACCAGTTTGTCCTAGCTTTGTAGTAAGTGGAGTTTGAAGTTTTTTCACATTATAATAATTCAGAAAAATTCCTTACCAGCAAACAGCCTTCCCCTAGGGTCAGCTTTGGCGTCATTGAATCTATTCTTCGGATTATCCTGATCGACTTCGGTGACAGTTCTAACGACACTCGCCCCGTTTTCCTCACCCGACCACTCGACTTCCACGACTTTTCTATTGAGACCGACCACGAAGTGGTGGCGTTTGCCTTCCACCGGGATTATGAAGGTCGGCATGCCGTCTGGAATTCGTAAAAATGTTTATTAAATTTCCTATTTATCGTATTCTCTGTAATGACAAGTTGAATTTAAATGTGAATGGGATAGGTATAAGACAACGCCCGAAGGGGACCCAACAACATTAGTTTAACCTTGCTCCCTTTATTTTCTATACGATTTTAATGGATTTTAAATATACGTATGTTAAAAAGATAAACCCGGTCGAGTATCTTGCCATTTTTTGTCGATGAATGGGTTGTTTATCCGAACCGGTTAAATCGGTTCACAAGCGTTTTATTAGGGCCTATATTGAATAAAGTATTTTTGATTGATTTTGATTTAATAAAATAAAAAATTTAGTATAGGTTTAGTATAAAAGTATAAGACATGTCGTCAACATATAGTAGACATCAACTGCTTGATTATTAAAAAAATAATACTTGCTTTTGATAGTGTTTAAAATGTACTATATGGTGAAGTCATGAATCGAAACAGTATGGCGGCCGGCGTTTTTAACAGAGTTTGAAATATGTACAATCTAAATATCGTATTAGGATGCTTATCGATTAAATAAAATCGATATCAAAAATCTAGTGAGTTATTATTACCCGAGTATCAAATTTATTACCACATTAAAAATGTGGATATTATTAAAAATATATATTTAACTCACCCAATTTAGCTTTGGTGTGTTTCTCAGTACTAGGTACGTATTTGTTAATGGTGTAATCGAAGATGCTGACGAAATACAGTGCTTGCTCCGAGTCGTCCCAATGAGGGCCTTCACCGAGCCATACAGGTTCTGTCACTGCTTCCACTTTGGGATCCATCTGAAGAGTTATTGTTAGATTTAACTATCATTATTATTATTTTATTTACTTTATGGCACCTGTGGCAAGTCCCACCATTCTGCTAGTGTCTATCTAATGATAGTTTTGATACACGATACATTTTGAAGTTCCTGGCGGGATCTTGGAATGTAATATAATGGATTATATTTTATTCATAATCTTGTGTTATTTGACTTTATATTTATATAAAATAATATTGGTGGTGTTTTACGTAATACAGTTTGGTTACTGCGCAGAAAAGAAGTGGATGGGACAAAATGCCACGGAGCAAGGAGTCTTGACTTGCTAGTTCATTGAAATGATTGCAAGAAACTTGTAATATCATTACCTGCCGACAATGGCAGTAATAATCTACTAGAAGATTGGTTGCCAGAAAAAAAACAGTAATTTTTGAACAGACACTACACTGCGGTTTTTTCACAAAACCAGGACTTTTTAAAATTAAACAATTACCGAGTTTCATGCCACAATTAGATATAAATAAATTAAAAGCGTATAATTACATTATCTTGCGAGTTACTTTGAGGAAAATGTTGTTTTCAAATACACAAATATCGACCGCTCGCAGTTAAATATAATTTGATACTAACTTGCCAAAACGTAAAATGTAATTTAATACTAACTTGCCAAAACGTAATTCTGTTACTAAGGAAATACTCCAGTAGTAACTGTTCGTCTTATTAATTAGGATCATAGACAAGTAACTATGTTATAATTTCCTTTTAATGTTTAGACCACTCGAGTTGTATTAATTTAGTAATTTTTGTGTACATCTTTAATTAAATGAATTTCTGAACGTAAGTAAGTATTGTACTGACAGCTGTGGTGTTAAATCATCTAAACATAGTGGTCTGAATATGTAAGTCGATATGTCAGGTGCATGCTCTAAACAACTGGGCTATATCGTCCTAGACTCGTAGTAGCGAACCACTAAAAGTTAATTCCGCTCTAGACTATAAATTCCATATTTCTAGACTTATGAGATCAATTAGGAAACCAGAACAGATTAAAAAATACTTATATACATGTTACATGTTCTAGTCAGCATGGGAAGAAGTGGGGGTAAGAGCATTGTTTAATTTGCTGACAAGGGGGAGGGGGTGGCCAAAATTAGAAACAATCTTACTTGAATATAAAATTAAATAATACTTGAATTGCCCCTAGGTCATATTTAGTAAGTAAGAGGAATGGAAAGTGGATACAACAGCAAATGTCGCTAATGTATTCCTGCTTACAACGCAGAAGATGTAACGTGATTTTACTGTATATTGTCTTTTATGGTGGTGAAATAGGTAAAATGCCATGGGTATTTGGTCCAGGAAGGGCGGAGTTACAGGGAATCCATTACATTTCTTATTACAACATTTATTAATCTATCTATACATATAATAAGAATGTAAAATTAACGTGTCTAACGTGTCTGTACTTTTAGATTTTTGTAAAAAAAATGTTGCAGGTTTGTAGGAACAAGTAATAAAATACATTTCAATCATTTTTAGAATTGTCTCTCCGTCTGTTCGTATGGACATGCATCACTGCTAAAGTACTGCGTTCATGAAAAAAAAACCTTTTCAAAAAAATCATATAGCATATCTTTAGTCTTTGTTTCATTAAAATCGGTTCACTCTATCAAAAGTTACTGTAATTTTAATGACGACGCGACTTAAGTATGAGAGAAAAATAGATAAGTGAATGGATTAATCACTGTTTTTTAAATAAGGTTCCGCGCGGACGAAGTCGCTGGCACGGCTAGTATTAAAATATGTGCGTTTACATTTCAAAATAAACTAAATCCAACTTTAATCGATCATATAACATGGTTAATTTTTTGATCATTCCCAGCTTTTATACACCGAGAACGAAGTTAAAATTTTGCCGTCCATAAGGTTTTTAGTTTTTTTTAATGATATTAATATTTCACGCGTATAAAGTTAAAAGATCTTGAAAAATAACGTAAAATATTAGCAATGGCTAAGATCGGATTTAGCTAATTTTGAAGTGTGACTCATATATTGCTTTTTAAAGAAATTCTATGGGACAAAAACCCAACTTAGCCACTCGCGCACAATGTTTATAATATCTTTTGTCAGTAATTTAGACAGCCATTTATAAAAAACCAAAGGACATTAGTTTAGCTTCTTTATACTGACGAGGGGTCGATACAATGAACGGAAATCAACGATATAAACATAGTGTTAAAGTTACATTTTTTAACCGACTTCAAAAAGGAGGAGGTTAATCGTTATTTTCGTCAATTGTGAGCGATTTTAATGATTCTTTTTTTATTTGACTCAGTTATTCTCAGAGGTTACCATATAAATTTGAAGAAAATATTCAATCCCTAGGGGGCTGAAATGCCGCTTATTTCATTTTCATTCGCTTAATTTTGAACAATAAAGAGATGAACAGCGCTTATACGACTTTTACTTACTTCCTGTTAGGTAATTTTGATAAAAACTTGACACAATCTGTAGCTGAAGTCTTTGAAATCAACCCAGAGTAGAACCCAACCCAAAGAAGGTAGACAAATATGCTAAAGGTAGTACACGATACGCGGGACGCGAGAGTCGATCTAAAATAATACTATGAATGTTGATTGGCAACGACTTCAAATAGCTTATTAGGTAGCGCATATACTAACATTTTTTTATTTTATTTAATGATTTCGTTATTTTTCGTTTTTGGTGCCTTATTGTTTCTTTGGTGTTTTTGGATATTGGAGTCGGTTTTTTTTTTGTAAAAATCGTATTATATTACTAGCAGTCGACCGCGCCTTCGTCTGTGTTTATATCTTTGCATGTAACTGTAACGGTTTATGGAGTGCACACCGAAATACCTGATGTCAAGGTTTTTCCCAACTTACTTATCGTCATATTCTGACCAATAAAAAAAATACGGTACAAATTATAGTATGTTATACAAATGTATATTGCTGTAAAGTATTGCCATAATAGTTAAGTAGTTTTGTGTGAAAGAATAACCAAAAGCCATCCATCTTCATAAGATTTATGTATACGTTCCACTTAAATTTAGCTTGAAAATAAATGAAGCGTTTTAAGTGAATTCTAAAAGTAGGGATAACTAGTGTGAATATCTTGCTTATTGGTCGCTGTAGGGAATACCACCGTTTATAACAGAAAGACGTTAAAATAATATTAAAAAGAAAACCTCGAGATAGGACTGCCGACTGAAGTGAAAACTCAAAACAATGGAATTTAGACTGTGTTCGCTTTTGAATTCTTAACTGAATTATATAAATTTCGTAATTTGGATATTGGCACTCTGACCAAAAATCATATATATTTTTATACAGTTTATTCATTAATGAAACATAATAATGGGCTGCACAAGCACAATATAAATATTAGATGAACACAGGCTGCTGTACTACGCGTCGCTAGCGGGACGCGAGCCGCGCAACCGCAATACGCTCGGTCACGTTTACTAGCATGTCACGACGGGGAATTATAAGTTAATACCTGCCAAAAAATACCGCTCAACGCGCCTAAAGAAGTTTTCGCTTGAAAAGTTCGTAGTTAATTCACTTTTTTTTTTACAAAATATTCTTATTAAAATCAGTAGGTTTTTCACGTATTTATTAGATGATATTTAGGGTGGACACACTTTAACGTATACAATTATAATATCTGAAAACGCTATTTCATATACACACAATACGAGTATAAGGAATACGTATATTCCATTTAAACTCATATTGAGCGTAACCAACTTGCTCACGAGACGCAGAAGGTCGAATACATTACACAGTCGTATTATATTTGGCGAATTCTCTAGTACAATCACTTTCAACAAATGTATATTTTTGATGTGGTTTTTTTATTTTGTTTTCAATTAACATTTAAACATAATTACAAGATAAGATCATATACATGGTATTGGAGTGTGTTGTGTATTGTAATTTTTATTCGCTCCCCGTTTCCATTAGGGATTCTGCTAGAAAATGCACGTATTATATAAAATGTTTAATAATATTAGAAAACTATGAAAATATTACTAAACCTTCTGATTCAAATGAGAATAGTTACACGAGTGAAGGAGACAGCCTAGAGCAGAGGTTCTGTAAGTGTGCGCCGTACCGCGCGTCGAGAGGAGCTCCTTTTAACCACCGGTAGCTTAACTTAGTTATTCGTGGGTACAGCGTAAATCATTTAACTCCTAGCACTCACAGATCCATGTTGTGGATGTTGTAATACCTGTGGCTATCTAACTAGTATCATTTTACGTATTTCTATCGACTAGCTAGGTAGAATAGGGCGCCGCGACAAAATACCAAACTTGAAAGTGCGTCTGGGAATCCTTGGCCTACAGAAAGGATTTTTTTAATGCTGTTGCCGGGGCGTTACAGCGATAAATGCTTTACGAGGGATTTACAACTTAAATTAGATCATCGAAGCTTGCTGCGCTTAATGTAACCTATAACTTTTTATAATTATGCAGAAGCCACATAATACATTGATAGTGACAACCTTTTATTCTTAGCGTTGAAGAAGGAGTCGGACGTTTTCTTAACCTGTCCCGTGTTACGTGTACCACCGGTGGTACAAGATTTGATAACTATTGAAAAGGAAACAATTACTTATGTCATGTTATGTATGATGTTGTAACGTAATATTGTATGATAATACGTGATGTAAGTCCGGTGAAGCTGTGAAGGCCCGTCAGACCAATTAAGTAGACAGTTAGAAAAAAAAAGTATGATACATTTACTTTTTGTCAAAATATCAAATGGCTTAAAGGACATGTTAGGAAAAAATGTCTTGGCACGGAACGTGTTACCTAACGTCTAACGTAATTACATTTATTGAAAAGTACTAGATATATCACAAATATCATTGATTTTTAGTTTTATAGAATAAGGTACACGAGCAATATTTATTTCTAGTGGACCTCAAAACGCAATACTTACTTTACAATATTAAAATGTAAATATTTATTTCGTACAGCGAACAAACACTGAACTGTCACAGCGGAATGAAATAATCTACAAATAAATTGTTCCGCATATATATTTATACAATTTAGTTATTCTATCTAATCTAATCTCACGTCGGCTTCTCGGTTAATGCTAACAACAAGAGATATCTCGTCGTATCTTGAATTCAACTCTCAAATATAAAGAAAATTTTCATACAATATTTAAAAAAAATGTAATAATTCAGGACATTATTTTAAAATTATAAAATTGTTAGAACTCTAGCTTTCTCCTACGTCAAGACACTTAAACATGTTCTATAAGTCACTGTGACTTAAAACGTTTACTACATTTTCGCGACCAATAAGTGCGATAATTTGACAAAACAGAAATTCTATACATCAAATATATTTACACAATGACAGCAACATATGAATTATATCAAAACCCACATTCGTGTTGCAGATAAACTTGCATTGACATAGGACGAGGGTGTTAAGATATAACTGATAATGTGCTAACGTCTGTTGATTGACCTACGTAGGTGGTGGAGGCACGCTGAAGCTGTTACTGGTTTCAGCATAAATGGGTCGGCTCGCCCCCGGTAGTACCACCCGACCCACAGAAACACCCACGTCAAGTAACAGTGCTTGCATTGTTGCGTTTCGTTCGATCAGTGAGAGCGTCGGAAGACCACCTCCCCTTTCCCTCTTCCCAAACACAGGCTGGCAACGCACTTGCGACTCCCCTAGTGTTGCTAGTGTCTATGGACGGCGGTTATCTCTTACCATCAGGTGGCCTGCCTGTTCGTTAGCTCCCTATAATATAAAAAAAATTGACGGATGTATTAAAAAAAAAACTATTTTAAAGCAACATCACGGCCTACTCTTCTTCTATTTTATTTTTGGCAACCAGTCTTCTAGTAGACCATTACTGCCATTGTCAAGTGAGTAACGATATTACAAGTTTCTTGTTATAATTTCAATGAACTAACGGAGATGGTGGTGGCCATCTTGTTAGATCTTTGGTGGGATCTTGGAATGCCATGTAGTAGTCTTTATATTTTATCCATAATCTTGTGTTATTTGGCTCTATATTGTGTAATGTTGGTGGTGCTTTACGTAATATAGTTCGGTTATTGTGCACAAGTGAAGTTGATGGGAAATAATACCACGGAGCATGGATTCTGACTTGCCACAAAAACTCTCTGGAAAGTTTTAACAAGACGACCACCATCTTGTTAATTCATTGAAATGATCGCAAGAAACTTGTAATATCATGACTTACTCGACAATGGCAGTAATAATCTACTAGAAGAATGATTGCCAAAAAAAAGCTAATATAATAAAATCAAGATATGACACGAGAAGGTGAATATGACCGTACCAAGGTCTTATATTACGCCGTGTTCGAGACTCATCGGGATAAACAGCTATCGATATCACGATAACGCGTACCTAACATAATACTTGTAGATACAAGATAACGATTATTTCTAACAAACTTTGCATAGCTACAGTTTTGTTTTAGATTATTTAATACGTAAATATATTACACGTAATATAACATTGAAGTGGACGAATTGAATCAACGTATTACGATGTTTTTAAACAGCGCCGGTTTTAGCTATTAGTGGTTTTCACTATTCCTTACTACATTACTGCAATTCACAGAAAAAAAAATAATCTAGTCATATAATAAGAACGTTCGTCTAACGTGTCTATACGTTTTAGCTTTTTGTAAAAAAAATAGTTCCAAGTGTCTTGGAATAAGTCATAAAATACATTTCTATCATTTTTAGAAATGTCTGTCTGTCTGTTTGTTTGAACAAGAAAAAAGTTAAAGTACTGTGTACATGATAGAACCTAAGAAAATCAGAAAACGAGTAACATTTAGTCTTTGTTCCATTAAAATCGGTTCGATCTATTAAAAGTTATTGTAATTTTAATGAAGACGCGACGTAAGTGCGAGATAAAAGTAAATAAACTTAATACATTCAGACGATTTTATTAGTCACTATTTTTTTACATTAGGTTCCTCGTGGACAAAGTCGCCGGCACAGCTAGTTTTTCAAATAAGCAAATGTTATCATAACAGGGTCGTGAATTTTTTGTCAATTCAATTTGTTTTAAATGTGTGCTCCTTAGATTATGGAATCATATGAAAATTAACTTTTGTTAACAGTATCGCATCCGTTAACCTTTCGGCTGATTTTTTAAGACACAGATCTCAAAATGGCTGATAATGTATTTAAATATTTAGCCAACTTTTTTAAATTACAATTTACATTACATAATTTGTTATTGCTCAAGTTTTGCATATTTTGTAATAAATACGGTATTTTTTTTTAACTTCTGCCAACAGTTTCTTGACCAATGCATAATTCGTTTGTATGGAACTAAAACCCTCATGGTTTTGGATAGTCCAAGAGTTACGGCAACAGTAATTTTATTTTGGATGAATGGTACCTACTCTAAGTTTTTTACTGTACCCACGACAGCTTGTATAGAATACTTCATAATAAACGGTTTAGTTGTTACGACATAAAAACGAATATACTCACTTTCAGAGTTACTCAATATTACTTATGTTATAAATAATGAGAAAATTGAACTTGAATATTCATAAAAAAATATATTATTGTTTTCTGATAGAAAATAGGTTATTTTATTGAATGTATGACAGAATATACACATCGTAGCAATTTAGTAACAATTTTTATTCTTTTATTCGCCTTTATAAGGCATTAAAAAAGACAAATCGCTGAAATCTGGTTAGCAGGTCGATCTTTAACAGATCCATAACAACCTTAAGTGAAGCAGAAACTGAAACCAGGTGAAATCACAAGGCAAAGATAATATAACAAAATCTTTGATAAAATATTACCTTCGTGACCGTTCGGTTCTGCACCCACACTTGTTCATAAGGAGAATTAGATTTGTTGTTACTTAAATTTTCTTAATTCCATAACTTCCATCCCTTTACCGAAGACGCACACTATTATGGAATCACTGAAAAAAAGATTACAGATTACGCCTTTCTTTATAAACATTATGGGAACATTTTGTAATAGTTTTGGTAGAACCTCTTGCTTAAGTATAGAAACACTCGAGATATTATATTTTAATTGTTATAAAACTCTCAAGTTTAATATCATATTTCTGACCTAATATTGAATAGTTATCTATGCAAATAAAATAATGCACGTCTGCGGTTATGTACTATAGATTCTGTTCATTTTTTTTTTGTACTTTTACTTATTAGCCACTTAGCCCTTATAAAAATAATTAAGGTAGCTTTTTTATAAGAACTACGCGTTCAACGATATGTTCTCTTGCCGTGACGAAGTGTAGCAAGCGATGTAGCGCTTATGTGTATTCTTCTGTACATAGAGAATATTGTTCAGCTAATAGACAAGACAGAAGAAGTCGCGGGTATAAGTATAACCTAAAATAAGAATACGCTAGTTAATGTCCCACGTATACCAACGAGTCGATTGGGATTTTCTTAAATTTACTGATCTATATTTAACCAGTAACATCGTCTGATGAGTAACTGCGAAACATTGTTCGATGACTAACTTCGAACAAAAACATCTTGAAGATATTGATAAGTAAAATATCTCCAGAACCGCTATTTAGGCAGAAAAGGTAAAAATATAAACTGCTAGTAATTAATGGAAGTTAATATCTACGCCATAATCGCGCTCTATTTAAAAAATATAAATACTCCCCGTTTATATTTCTTTATACATACTAGAATGGCATACTGATTGCACTGTAAACTGTCATGCCGGCCTGCATGCTTCTCGACAACTGGCATATCCACTGACTGACCCCGAAAAGAGAGTCACTATGACAGGTTTATTACCAAGTGTATGTTTGTCATGACGCAGTCTACCTCTCATTCCATACTATCTATATAAACGTAGTGACAGAAGTCTGGATAACGGAAATACTACTCGATAGATTTCGGTTCCATTTTTTTAGTTAGATACTTGGTTCTTATTAAAAAGAATACCACGATGTCTTCATATAAAGTTGATCTTATAATGATAAGTACTAACGACGATTTTTTATAAACGCTAGGATGGATTTAAGGATGCCTTCAACGATGTGCATTTTTTACAGCGCAGAAATGTATGTGCAGAAGAGGGAAATTAAATTAAGTTTTAGGAATAAACTCTGTAAGCTATAATATTTTTGGTTTTAACTGTTTCTAATGTTTTTTCCTCTATACATAAGATATATTGTTAAGATAATTAATAAATCAGGCGTATGCGCGGGTTTCATCTAGTTTTATTTGTAACGGAGTTACAGATAACGCATAACATACAATGGTGGATCTAGGACTATAAAAATCAGCACAGAATTTTTGCAAATATGCATGAAATAGTCAAAACTATGTTGGCATATGCGATGTCGACACTAGGCAATGTTAACAAAAAATAAAATAAATTTTCTAGTATGTTCTAATCGATATACATACCTTAAGTTTTCTATGATATCAAGCCCTTGAATATCAGATATATCGCTACATGTTTGCGACAAATATTCGCATATCGCGCAGCTATCAACATACCATTTGAACAGCGTTATCCTCTGATCAATCGATGCTGTTATCATAAAATTATCTACGAATCTTAAACCAGTTATTTGTGAGCTGTGGTACTTGTCTAAGCTCAACTGGTGCTTTATCGTCATCAAGTTCAAGTTACCCTGTTCAGGTATTTCCAACAACACTAAGTGTATTGAATTATCGTCTCCAGCCGTGGCCAACAGTAAATGATTATTAGATATCACAGTTACATCTAAGCTATTAATACCTGATATATTTGTTTTTGTTATAAAAAATGGATTTATTGTTACACTATCTTTTATACCATCAATATCCCAAAATGCTACGTCACCTCTAGTTGTAGCTGTTATAAGTAAATTAAAATTTGATATCTTAAAACAGTGTGTTTTTAGCACACATGTTTTGTGATATTTCAATTCTTTTATTGGTTTCAATATAACATCATTTTTATATTCAAAAACTCGGACACTTGCATCTGAACAACCACAAAAAATTGTATATACTTTTTCTTCTTTAAACACATCTAAATCCATGATTCTGGTTTCAGGATCAATATCTACAGTACAGTTACGCCAAGTTTGATTCCCTTTTCTCTCCTTATCTGTACCTTTTATTTGATAATTAACTAGTTCCTCGGATTTTATTTTTAGACTGTCAATCATTTTACAGAAACTAATTTGTCTAATGTTTATCTGAGCTCGACCTCCAGCTGATATCAGTAGTAGAGTATTGTCAGCTAAATCATGTAATTTAAGCGTTCTTACACTAGACAAATGTTTGAAAATTATTTCATCTACAAATATTAAATTTTTATCAATACGAGAAACCCTAAGTGTTGTATCTTCTCCACCAGAAAAATAGAAAGTGTCTGCAGTATTCAATACACATTTGTAAGCTATTAAGCAATTTATTTCTTTAGGATGCGACCCTTTTATTAAATTGGTTGATGATATATCTCTCATTAGAAAAGTTTTTAAATTTATAGTAGAGTTTTTAAGGTATACAAATTTTATTATTTCACTATATTCAGTGTTTATCTTGTTTATAAATCGTATTGCGTCCCAAGATCTGTGCCCACCCCCACATGGTACTTCTATAACCTTAGAATTGTCTCGAATATTATATACAACAAACACTCGTTCTTGAAACCCGCAAATAAATTTTTCACTTTTATCTAGAAATTTTTCCACCCATTGGAACTCTAGAACTTTACTGTCCATATACTTATAAATATGAGAATTAATATCGTAATAAAAATATTTAACACTTCCATCGCGTCCTGTTGTAAAAAACCCATTATCTTTAATAGTTATCGATGTTGGACCATATCTGCCATGAACTTTGCTAAAGCTTTTAATTGGATCACACTTCCCTTGAACATAAATGTGAATATTTCCACATCTATCCCCTACAATGAAAATGTTACTTGTTTTATTGATAGTGCAAGAGGTAAGCCATCTCTCCTTACAAGGCGGCAATACAAAATTTGCATATACATCTATAGTATTATTGTTAGAGGCCAAAATAATAATGCCTCCATTATCAGAGCATAAAACTAAATGTCTATTGTCTGCCCATTGCATTGACAAAATTTTACCAATTTGTAATGTTGTATCAACTATATTAGTAAGTTTAGGTTCATCTTTACAGTTTTCCACGAATACATCCAATTTCCCACCCATGTCTGCAATAGCTATCATTTGTTTACATGTTGATATTGATAGTAATTTATATGTGGATGTGTGTTGCATTTTTAACATATTAATAGTTTTAGTCATCAAATCATAATAGATAAATTCATCATTCTCATTTAGAATTACTAGATTATATCTGGCAGTAAATATAACCTTTTTCGGATTACCTCCATCCAAATCGATGATAGTATCTAAACTATCTTTGATACTTAAAGGATGTAATGCAATCCCACAATCACCACCACCAGTAATCAAATTGTTACCGTCAGCATCTACTGACCAAATACAACCATTCTGATGTGCAATAATTTTTTTAATCAGTTTTCCTTCATAGTCCCAATAACATATAGCAGAGTCTTCACCTACAGATATTATACTGTCACTGGTTATGACATTTTTCATGACCCTGGCTGAATGACCATACAACTCATGCTTGCAAATAAAGTTAAGGCTTTTCCAATAGTCTGTGGTGTTAGATGAATATTTCGGTAGTACATTCGAGGCCCATATTCTAACAGATCTATCATCTGATGTTGTTACTATTAAGACTTGTTGTGGATCACAAGATATTGAAAATATAACACCCTGAAAAGAATATATATGAAGATGGCAACATACAGGCAATAATAACAGTTAACAATACCATGTACAATAGTTAATCTTAATATATATATTTCTTGTGTGCGTGTGTATGTGACTGAACTCCTCCTAAACGACTGGACCGATTTTGATGAAATTTTGTGTGCGTGTTCGAGTGGATCCGAGAATGGTTTAGATTCACAATTGGACCCGGTAGGTGGCGCTGCGGTCGACTTTTAGGATTTTTTTGTTTTCAAGGCAGGACAACGTCCGCCCGGTCCGCTAGTAGTTATGTAAAATAATAACAGTAGTTGCTCACATTTAAAACATATTCTAACACAGCTAGTTAAATAAACGAAAGCAGAAAAAATATGTGCGGACCTCTTAGTCTACAGACTCTTGTCTACAGAAAAAAAAGATTATATGTATCAGTCATTTCATTTTCTGTATGGGGTGTAGTGTCTATTTCTTTTGTACACAAGGATGCATAAATCACTTATAATCATTACATAGTATAAAACAAAGTCCACTACCGCGTCTGTCTGTCTGTTCGCGATAAACTCCAAAACTACCGAACGGATTTTCATGCGGTTTTTACTGGTGGATAGAGAGATTGATGAGGAACGTATATATATATATAATTTGTCAAGGATTTTTTCATATTCAGGGCGGGACAACGTCTGCCGCGCCCGCTAGTTTATATATATTTACAATACAGCAAGGCTATTTTTTTTTTTTTTTTTTTATTGTAGCTCGGCAAAGTGACTGTACTGTGCCTGATGGTAAGCACAGTACAATCCAAAAACAATGGCGACCACCGAAAGACATACTATCCATCGCCGGTCGCCGCTGTCATGCCGGCCTGAAAGCGACCCAGTCAGGGACAGCCCCCCCCCGGTTGCTGGATATACACCGGCTAATCCCGGAACGCGACACGCCCAAACGTGCCACTATGGCGGGTGTTCCACCTGGTGTACGGTGGTCGCGATCCAGTTGGGTACAGACACCCTACCACCCCGTAAAACACTATTAACTTTTCAAGTCTTTTTATATCAAATCTTTACTATTAAGTATTATAAAACAGTGAAATTTGTATGTTTATAGATTCTGCATTCTGTTGGAGTAACACAATCTATAGTAAGGGTGCTCAAAGTGGAACTGTGGCGATCTACCTCTATATTGTTAGACTATGATCGATTGATTCTAAAACACTGCAAGTATGTGTGAAGCAGGATTGTCAGCAGGTGTACGTAACTCCTGCTAAACACAATAAAAGAAAGTGTTGAGGGGTTATTCTGGCTTATTAGTGGATCAAATGAATTTTAGTTGTATATTAATTACATTTTGTTTCAGTTTCCTACCTACTAAAACAAAATCTGTAATTAGTTTTATATTGGCGAACTTTAGACTAAAAAGCACTCACTATAAACTGTTTGAGCACCCCTGATCTATAGTTTATTATTAGTAAATTTAAACATTATATTTAACATGTACAAAGATGTGAATGGCTAGTTAAATATATAAATGTCTCTATTTTATAATTTTATTACATGAAACAACTCCGAGTTAAACTGAACAATAAGATTTTCTTGGTACCCTAATGATCAGAGTTTATTAAAAGCATCAATATATCATATAGCATCATCAATATATAATGAAAATGTTATGTTCAATATCTTCATACACATAAATGACCTATACCTCTCTATATTTAATCTAGTATCCTACACTTTATAATGTCTGTTGTCACTATCAATAATTTAGTTGAGTTTTCAACATACTAGACATGTGAAATGTTCAATTTTTATTCCTAAATTAACTTACCTTATGACCTTGTAAATGATGCAAAGGTGTGTTATTACCGCTTTTATGTACAATGACCTCTGAGAACACAGTTCCTGCCATCACTAGCACTCCATCATCCAGTGGCAAGAGTAATCCACTATACAATATTGAGTTGTCTCTACTGATATCTTGAGATATCAGGGTTTGATTTGATGTATTCCATTTCTGTATGAATAATATAAATATTTTAGTATTTATAAATATTAAAGTTTCTATTGTTACAATGATAGTAAGGCAATTATAAAATTGGATTTTTGAATAAATAGTAAGATCATATATAAGCTTTAGAACAAAACTATATTTTGCCTTTTTTGTTATGATGGAATTATATATTAAATGAAAAAAAACTGAGGAAACACTAACAATTTCCTAACAAACCCAAATGAGTAATGATATCACAATGTTTATTTCTATTCATCATTATATGCATCTCATACAGTGTTTTTATTCCGTGCATACATGTGTAGAAAACACGGACATTCTACTATCATAATGTTTATAATGACTACAAACAAGACAGCTAATGCTATAGTATTCAGTTTTTTTTTTACTTTAATTTTGGCAACAAATCTTCCAGAATATTACTGCCATTGTCAAGTAGTTATTAACATTCCAATTGTCAAGTGATTACTTCAATGTCAATGTTAAGTTCATGTTAATGTTCCAACAAGATGGTGGCTCCCTTGTTATAACTTTCCAGGGAATTTTTGTGGCATCTCAGAATTCATGCTCCGTGGTATTATTTTCCATTCACTTCACTTATGCAGAATAAGTGAACTATATTGAATTGAACTTATGTAAAAAACCACCAATTTTACAAAATATAGAGTCAAATAATACAAGATTATAAATAAAAAATAAAATCCACTACATGACAGACCAAGATCCCGCCAAAGAAACCGTATTCATAATTGTGATGCTTTTTTAGATTAAACCAACTTATATTGTTTATACCAAATTTGAAAAATATGTTTTTGAAAGGGTTACACATTGCAGTTTTAAAATAGATTTTAAATAGAGAGACATTAAAAATTGATATATTTTTTTTTACTCAATAAGGTACCTCTTAAAATTGGTATAATACACAGGAAAATGTTTTGAATTTATTTGTATGCAAAATGCCTGCATACTGGAAATAAGGTATTAAAAGCTATCTAAAGTGACAAAACTAAACTGATGACAAACTAAAATAGGCTTTATAAATTATTTTGAATATATTACAGTTATTATTTAAAGAACCTATCAAATTATATATAGATATTTTCTATATGTTATTTCTAGATTAATAAGACTACATAACCAATACAGCCTCATTTCATATACGGTGTAATGTAGAGTTTCAACTATAGCTATAACAAAACAGTCTGACCTTTAGGAAGATGATATTTTATTACATATTGTATTTACCTGAACAACATTATGTGCTGTTAATATGGCTATTATATCATCATCTAGCCAAAGCGCTGAATGAATCCAATCATCACAAATTACTGGGTCGAAACACCTTTTAAAATCATCTGATTGATTCCGATCTGATTCTCTACGTTGATCTGGTTGTTCTATCGATATTACAGTAAACTGTTTTCCGCCATAAACAAGTATTCTTCCATTACAGTCTGTTGGTATAAAACCATATATTTTTTGACCATGTAACCCTTGAACTTTATATAAAAGTGTTGATGTGTTTCTTTGGAATATATTGACAGTACTTCCAATACCTAGAAATATATTTTTGATGTAAGAAACAATATTATACTAACTTATGTTTACCTGTAATGTGTACTACAAAAACATATAACCTTAAAACTTACCGGCTAATATGTAATTTTGGTACAATTTAACTGCTGTTACATCTGTACGTGTCACTAAAAATGGCAAAGACATATTATTTAATATTTTTCTACTAATAATAAAGTTATCGGAAATATAATTAGAAAATAGATTTGTTCAATATGTAAATAAATTGACAGTTCTGACCATAAATCCAGTCGATAATAACAATATATCAGACACCTACACGAGCTTTACAATAAACTATAGAAAGTGATAGTTATATAAAGGATAGCGTGAAAAACAAAGATGACAAAAGTTAGATCATGCTCTAAGTTCAAACATTTGTAATCAGGATCAGAACAACTGTCATATCATTTGATATATTTGACAGACTGTGCACTCACTTGACAATGGCAGTAATAGTCTACTAGAAGACTGGTTGCCAAAAATAAAAGAGAAGAAGAAGACAGACTGTTCCGTCTAACGCAATAACATTTCAAAAACCAATAAGAATAACTATGTATCAGTTTCGTTAACAATCAAAAATTCTAAACTTATTATTATAATGCAAATTATTACGATGAGAAATTAATACTTGAAATACTTATGTAATTAATAGAATTCCGAAGTCAATATCAAATTGATAAATATTATAAACGTACGGTGTAAGGCGTAAGCAATACGGGTCATTTTTACCAAACACAACCACTCTTACAAAAGTTTTTTATGAAAGTAAAAACGACAATCGCGTTTTGATAACAATAGACAATTCTATTGTATCCATAAGGTGACAAATTTATATATTGTACACTTAAAAAAATACGGATTATCTCAATAAAGAAATTATAAAAATCGATATTGCAGTTTCCACTCGGAACGTAGTCCGGTGACGCTGTAAAGGCCTTACTAGGCCAATAGAGTAGTCAGTTCGAAAAAAAAATCTATAAGGAATCTTGCACATACCAACAAAGTAAAGAATGAGGTAACTTCTTTTTATGACGTCAGATAAAAATAAGCCTGATGAATTACTCAAAGTATTCAAAAATTCGCGAAAAAAGTTTGCGGTACTTTTGTATTAAATACATCTCGCTCGCGTTATCTTTTTTCGCAGTCTAACTTTCTTTTTTTTCGCGGTGGAGTCCTCTTGAAGATCTGCAACTAGCCGGGCAGCACAGGTGAGAACTCCAGATTTCTACTGACTAAGCCCCCTCGGTGTTCTTCTTACACCATTTAGCCGGGTGGGCAGGAACGTCTTCTGCAGTGCTTCTACCCGACCCGGCAGGTGTTGACCCCTCATCAGGGCCCCGACTCGTAGTTTGAAGAGGAAAGACCTTGGCCCTCTCTGACGAACTGATGGGAGGCACAATAAACACTAATGCGCCTTAACCACGTGGGCCTGTGTTAGAGTTGCCAGGGTGACAAACATACCCGTGTTTATCGCCCGCAGCAGGTCCTCACAACGGCGGCCGGAGGTCGTTACCAACCCGTCACCGCCGTGTGGTTCGTCGACTGCGGGAGGGGCGCCGAGTGGTCTGTTCCCTCTCTCTCTCCGCCGCCTCCTTAGCGAGCATTA
This sequence comes from Antheraea yamamai, assembly GCA_036509395.1. Taxonomy (NCBI): domain Eukaryota; kingdom Metazoa; phylum Arthropoda; class Insecta; order Lepidoptera; family Saturniidae; genus Antheraea; species Antheraea yamamai. Next base: position 20,474,809 of record AP028446.1, read on the forward strand.
CTGTCTCACAGTAGGAAGCGACGGAGTTCCGACCGGTCTCGCTCTTATATAATATAAACAAAACAGTTAGTCTGCGTTTTTTAGATGACTGAGAGCGAGACCGGGTGGAACTCCGTCGCTTCCTACTGTGAGACAGTAATGTTCGCTAAGGAGGCGGCGGAGAGGGGCTGAGAATAAATAAGTGGCGATTCATGGGATAAAAATATATAAACGTAATAATATTATAAAACGACGAGCAAAAAAACTCTTGCGCTAGCGGGAAAATATAATATAGTCGGGAAAAATTTACCCAACAAATATAGGTATATTATTCAAACATACTGTTTGATAAATAATAGTTTAGCGGACAAATCATAGGAGCGTGATGAATATAAAATAAAATCAAATAAATGAGTTACATTAGGTTTCTTGAAGCGGGGTTGAATATAGATAACTTACACTAAACTGCCTCCTGTGTCAAGTTTAATAATCTTACGAAGTGAGTATGGAGCGCTATCAGGTAAGATTCGCGTGTTGCATAATTCGGCGGAATATTTACCAAATTGTATATGTGTCTGGGGTAACTTCTCTGGTTCACAAGATTTATTAACTGAGCTTTTCGAGGCTATTGCAGTAAATAAATACGTAAGATGCATCGGCGGACCAACAGATGGCGGTAAAGGAGTGCAGTGCACAGAAGATATATTGCGGTTATGTTTTTTAGATGTTAATGAGTGTGTATTTCTAGGAAAGTCTTTACCAAAATGTAAAAGGGTGTGATGTCGTTTGTTGCATATCTCGTAAACAGACGACGATTTACATTTTGAGAAGGTGTGTAATGTACTTAGACAATTAACACATTCGCGTTTACACTTAATAAGATTAAATCGCTCTCTAGGCGATGGCAAATTCTTAAATTTTATGCAGCGGTAAAGATGAACGTGGTTATTATTATTGCAAAAAGTACAACACGACTGGGGCAAACCCGTGGCAGCCGCTAGCCGTAGCGAAAGCAGGAGCAGAAGCGAGAGCGGGAGCTAAAGTAGATACAGCGGTCCCCGAGATGAACGCATTGTCTCTCGCGAGGAAGGTTTTATAATTATTATGTGGGCGTAGTTCACGTAATTTAGCGGGTACTTCATTATCTGCGCTCTTCGTATTCTTTCTCCACGTAAAAAAGAAGTTAGACTGCGAAAAAAGAAAACGCGAGCCGGCCGAGGAAGCGGTCGGCGAGCGCGGTTCATTTAATACACAAGTACCAAGCTTGTTCTTCTGGATAGTTTGTGCACGTGGCTCTACAATGCAAACGCGAGGAATTTGTTATAAACATCTGTTATGAAAACAAACAATCCTATAGTTCATGTTAGATAATTGTTATAAATTGTTATGGTAGGTATAAAGGTCACTGAATAAGTAATCCGCAAATGCCATGAGCCCTGGAATCTTGCACCAAAAATAAAGATTCCCAATTCCCATGCGGTTATCATTCTTGTCTACATTAAATTAAGAGCTTGCCTCATCGCTTCTTTCAACAGGTGTTTGACTAGTGGTTATTAGGTACAACAAAAAGTCAAAAGTAATAAAATTTATTATAATATCTTCAAATCCCAACAAAATTCATAACAATGTTTATAAATATTATTCGTTTTGATATTGATCTAGCGGATAGTGTTCTGGATACTTCTTCAGGTGCTCTTCCATTTGTCTCATTTGTTTCCTGAAAAAAAAATTACTAGAATAATGTTGAACCATAGTATGTTCTAATCTTTGTTACAATGTAACCGGACGTCTATTGTAAAACCTATACGTAATGGGGAAAGGCTCTATAATAAGTTGCAAACAGCAAAATTTTCAATTTCCTGTAATCTCAGGCATATTGTAAAATTCGACCGTTACTTACACATACTCCTTTTGAATATATATAGGGTAGATACAAATTAAAACATGGAAACAATTTTATTGTCACGGGGACAATATGTATTTTCCTTGAATTGTACACAGCGAGTTTTCTTTTACCTAGTATAGGAAATTTATATTATTTTTCCATATCTCATTGTGTTAAGAAGGTACGGTCATCATTCATATACATATATACATATGTAAACTGAAGTCTATGTGTAACGTATATATTGTTATTTTTCACTGTTAAATAAATAAATAAAAAAAACAATGTGTGACTGAATAACAATCCGTTATGCACTTACTGGATCCTTGGCGGCATATCATAATAAACGTCTTCTAACATCTCTTTCCAGTTCGGTCGTTTCTTCCTTTCAGCTTCCTGCATTGTTCTGACGACGTTGTCCCGCGCCTCCTTCTGCCACGATTTCTCAGCGTTAGCATCCCAGTAACCTAGATATCGCAAGAATTCAATGTGAATACTACCGTTTAATAACATTCAACTATAACTCTTCGATTATTATATATTTGAATTTATATTAACTTCAATAATTAAATAGGAAACGCGGTAGGTAGAACTTACTAAGTTATGAGTATAAAGAAATACACTGTATTTAAAAAATACTGCACAAAATAAATGTACATTTATGTGAGAAATCCAAAAAAATATATAAAATACTTTTGTTCGATAAATTACAGAATCCTAGATCTAGACAACATTGCCATATACCGGGATCAACTATAGATAAACCTCATTCATATAACGATATCTATTAAGTTTAAAAAATGTACCAAAACTCAATGGCTTCATAGCATAAGTCGTTCAAATGCACATCGAAATACTATACATAAAGATTGAAAGTATCCAAAACATTAAACTTTTGAACGACTGTTTGAGATGTTTTACTACATTTTAATCATAACACGTTTAGTGAAATAAGTATAAATATAACAAATAAGTATATAATTCATACATTAAAATGAAAAGTACTTATGGCTTGAAGAACGTGAAATGTGTCAATTGTCGTGTATATAAAAAACGACATTTCACACAGTTTTGAGCCAAGTTAAAACTTTGAAAGATGAACTTATATTCTATGAATAAAAGTTTGAATAAATAATATATACAAATTAATATTTATGTATAAAAAAGATGGTTTATACAATATTTCAAAGAAAATATTCATGAAATAATTGAATGGTGTGTTTACACCAGCGCGCGCAACTTCCGCTTTAAATAAAACTAACTTCATAGCGTGTTACATCAATGTGCACTCTCAACGAACGTACCCTTCTGTTCCACATATAGTTTCAACTTCTGTAATGGACTTTCATCTTTAGTCCATTTTTGTATTTCTTCCACGGATCTATACGCAGTGCTGTCATCAGAAGTGGAGTGGTGACCAACTCTACAAAATCAACATATTTATTATTTACAATTTTGAAATCTACCGATAATATCTGACGTGACAACATTTGCCACGACACAATGGCTTTGACATCAAGTTCATTGCAATTACAATAATGCCCATTGTGTCTTATTTTTATATTATTTATTAGCGTATCATGTGAGAATAACAATATATCGGAGTTTTAGTTGCAAAGTAATTATATATTGGTGAAAAGTTTAATTTTTTTTCGATATTTTGAACGTATAATTGATAAACCATTAACATGAGACCATATATGACATCACATAAAGATCATGTATAATAACATATATCTAATTAAGGTCATGTGTGTATGGAACCGGAATATGTTAGCGAAGACTTTAGTGTGCCAACCTTATAATCTACAATTTTACTGATCTTTTAGGCGTGACGCTGCGTTGTGACGGGTCCCTACATTATTAATGGAAATCGACCTTGACACGTATGCAATAAGTTCCAAATGAAGGGCTAAAGGGAAAAGCTGGCCAAGTCACATTTACAAAACTTTACAGGAGGGACAATTTAAATTTTGAAAGCATTTTATGATGGACTTGTATACATTGGAATGTATGATTTTGAAAGGAAATTTTGTATGTTATATGAATTTGGAATTCTTTTCTGTACAAAGTATGCCTAATAACAATAATAACCGATGTGGTCAAGTCACGAACTTAGCTAGTTATTCACTATTAAAGAAGTAGTACAACAACAACAAAAAATGTGGCATAACGCGTTTTACACTTGTTTTAGATAGTCAAATTATGAAATAAGTATTTTTGTAGACTTAGCTAGTTTTTCCCTTTAGCCCTTCAAATGTGAATTTTAAACACATCTATTGCTTTAATCAAATATCCAAAACCTAAATTTTCCGACTTTAGGTCTAAACTGGAATTACATGTTTAAACTTATTTATTACATACAAATTAGTATACTAAGTTCGAATGTCAATCTTTTCTTCTCTCTGCATTTAATGAGCTCAACATCGATCTACCGTTTGTCTGCTCACAATGAAAGTCGATACACCTAGTTGTTTTTTCTTGTAACTCATTCTATTATAACTCATTAATAGAGAGCGCTGTAGTGAATCAACTTTTAAACCGTTCAATCGAATATTATTATCAAGTAAATGTATAGCGTATTTTTAACAATATCTAGCATTTTCAAATTGATAATTAATACAAAGATTCGAGCACACATAAAGGGCACACATTGTTAATTACTCACCTATAGGACATAGCTTCGATCAGCACTGGCTTGTTGTTAGTCACTGTAAAGTGCCTAGCGTGGCTTACTGCATTGTAGACGGCTAAAGGATCAGTTCCATCTACCCTCACGGTGTGCAGCCCGAGAGCAGGGCCTCGCGCTGCAATACCATCCCCACGATATTGCTCATTGGTCGGTGTTGATATCGCGTAACCATTGTTTCTACTGATGAAGGTAATGAGGAGAATAAATACGAAATAAGTCACAGCGATTGATTCGGATCTATACATTATGGGTACCTAAAGGTAAACAAAGTACTTTTGTGTGTTTTTGGAACGATTCTTGTGGTAGTTTGCGGTAAGAGTAAACATGTAGAAATCGTTACGTAAGGAAAAAAGAGTTCCCTCCATGCGACTTTGTTTCTTTCTTTGTATACGAGTGTGTGTGTGAGTATTGAGATTCAAGCCGACGAACATCGTGTGCTGCCGATTGTATGACTTCAATACCGAAAACATGAACATTTAATTGAAATCTATTTGTTATTTTTATATAATTCAATATATAAAATATTTAGTACGTTTTAATAAATTAATATTTTTTCTAATATAGTTAATGGAATTTTCTAATATTATATTAATACTAGCCTTTTCATTATTTGTATTGAAAAAAATTATAGAAAATAAAAATATACAGTTTACGAGAGAGAGAGGGACGTACTGTGGAAATATAACGCTTTAATATAAACAATCTAAAGTGTAAGGAACCACTTAACCGACGGGCAAAACCCTGACCGCACACGCTTTTGTTTGTAATATATTACGTTTAAAAAAGATTAAACAAAAGTAGATAAACTAAATTATAAATGGTTATCTAAAACAATAGTGCTTAGGATTTTTTATAATTAGTCTATTTGTGCAAAGATTAAAATGTATTTCGGGACGGTAGGGATCTAAAATATATCAGGTCACAATCACTAAGCATGTGGTGATAAACTTGTCACAATAACTCTCTTTTAGTTTTTTCAGACGCTCACCGTTGTTCTTGGACTGGATTGTACTGCGCTCACTATCAGCTATACTACTATCCCTTTAGGGTTGGTATTATACATACAGTTACAAATGAAAACAACAATATAACGACTATAATAAATATAAGACCTAATTTGAATTAAGATACTGCAGTCATAAATCTTCAGTAGGAAATTTGGACGTTTTGAAGCGTCCGTTTTGGTTACTGCTGGGTATATGAGGAATGTAGTCCCGGTGAAGCTGTTAAGACCTTGCTAGGTCAATAGCGTAGTCAGTTCGAAAAAAAAGGGTATATGAGGTATACGAGCGTTAGCTACCAAGTAGAAAGAAATAAACAGATGTCTCTTGTTCCAAATCATCATTGTGAATGATTACCATAACATAATGACAGGGCAGTCGAGTGTAGCTGCGAAGTTGAAAGCAGCGTGAGCGTCACCTTCCGAAGCAGCTCCGTCTCCGAAGTAGCAAATAACGCATCGGTCGTTATCCTGGTTACGTTTGAGTGCGTAAGCAGCACCCACTGCTTGCGGCATTTGTGTCGCTGGGAATTATATAAAAGAAATGAACACTGTTTTACACTTTTTGCTTTGTGATATAAAGCACAAATTTTCAATGCTGTCATCATCAACTAGTACCAAATCCAAGTCAGTATTGTTGTAATGTCACTTACATCGAAATTTATTGTTGTAACAAAGTTTTACATCTTTGAACTCTATACCTCCAGCCTTGGGATTACCTTTGATAGGAGTGCTGTCAAAGGGTAGGGGACTTTTGCTTTCTCTCTCTCTGCCCACTCATTTATCGTTTTGTACACAAAACCAATGCTAGATGTAGAAATATCAACGTACTTTGGAATTCAGACCCCAATCATTTCGACTGTAGTGTTTATTGTTTAAAATCTAAATTTAAAATCAATTAAAAAAATAATAACTGCCCTTTCTGCTCTGTACCTTTACCCCTCTCCGTATTTATAACGAGTCTAAATTGTAATCTACGAACTTATTGCAACATATAATAAAAAATAAATAATTTGAGAAAGGGTTTTTTATTTATTTTGTTTTTGGCAAACAATATTCCAAATTATTACTATCATTGTTGAGTAGCTAATAATATTACGAGTGTATTGCAATACTTTCAATGTCGTAATAAGATTATATTATGTAAAATGCCACCAGTATCACAAAATATAGAGTTTACACAAGATTATGAGTAAATATAAAAGCTACTGCATGATAGATTAAAGTACCGCCAAAAACTCGTTACAAAGGGTTGATTGAAGATGACTCACCTAGAGGACTGGATATAGTAACAAGATTATGCTGTTTGTTGCCGTAATGAACGGGCATCTGTCTTCCTTTGCCAGGGTCTTCGCAGTTCCCGTAACACTGGTTCACAAGTTCACTCACAGTCACACCTCTGTATAAGAACACGCCAACTTCGCGGTATTGTGCGAAGACCCAATCTCTCGGAGACAGAGCAGCAGCACTGCCGACATGGATACCTTCCTCGCCGTAATTCGTCATGTAGAATGATATACGGCCTTGTCTGAAAACATAGACACTTGACAGTATAGTAATAACAATTTCAGTGGTATTGAATATAGTTTTATATTATCTTTGTAGATAGTTTATTAAAGCGTCGTGAGGCTTGGCCTTAGTCCGGTGAAGTTGTGAAGGGGCGTCCATCAGGCCAAAAGCCATCAAATAGGAAAATAGATAATTACATTCTAAGAGCTGTGTGCCATCTATTCATATTTATGGGTATGATGTTTTATAGTAAGCTAGCAGACCCGGCCACGCGGTGCTGTGGCTCAGTTATTACATGTTGAATAAAAAAAAAAAAATCGTGGTGCCATATATGAGATATCTATAACAGACGATCCTACAGCTTTACTGCCATCAAACTCATTTATAACGACATCTGTTTGAGACTGATGTAACTTATAATTAATAACAATAATCAACGTTGACAATTATTTAATTTATAATTTAAAATATTGAGGCCATTAATCGAAATATAAATTATCCTATTTCCAAGTTGGACCAAATTATACATAAAACTTTCATGATGATCGGTTGAGTAGTTTTGGAGTTTATCGTGGACAAATGGACATCATATACAAATTACACAATAATTTTGTTTGCAACGTTCCATAATTGTAAATTACTCGACAATCGCGAAACTAAGTAAATTTTACTAGACTAAGCTTAATTTGGTTTAAAACAATCTATACCTTTGTGATTCATATAAAATTTTATCCATATTGCTAAGTTGTACCATCGTTTTATACATATTTACTAAAGTTTCCTTTTCGATGTTTGGTTCTTCCCTATTATCTATAACTTCGCCGTTGTTATCCATCACTCGATAAATAGGGATGGGCTCGTAACTGTTCTCGTTCAAAAATTTCATTTGTGTAACGTATGGAGCTCTTGCTCCCGGAAATTCGGCATTTTTCACCCCATTCTGTACTGTTTCCGGTCTCGTATGAGTCGATAAGAGCTGAAAAAAAAAGTTAAGTTATTTATAAATTTTCCAAAGTCATAAACCACGATAAACTCTTTTATCTTACCTCTTTCAAATCCTGCACCAATCTTAAATTCGTAAAGTACCCCAAATTTAAAGAACTGACAGATATAGACTGATTTATTTACGAAATTTCAAATCCAAGTTGCGTTATCAATATAAGCACGACATGCAAAAAACCATATCCGATATATTAACTCTTATATAAATAGCAATAAGGTTCATATTCTCTTGAGAGACTTTACTAAGAAATGCAAAACATTCCGGTTTTGACTATCTGACTTGCAACAACACCAGTGATTGTCTATTTAATCAATAAAAATCAGTAACCTTAGTAAGTTTAAACGTATAAAGTGTATCTGAATATTAATGTTAATAATATATATGTATAATTTAAAAATGATTACTTACTCGAACTAAGTTCCGTAAAGCGTTTAGTCGAACGAAACTAGCTCCTGCATTGAGCGCCATTTTGTTACTGACGTAAACTCATTACACGTATGGATACAATATAGTGGTATTATTTATAAAAGCGAACATAAACAAGCAAGATAAGCATGACTAGTGGGCAGCCGAAACAATTTTTTCGGCAAAAAATGGAATCAGAACAGAATATTCGCTAAAAACAATATTTGTACCTTTAAAACTATTTTTAACTATAAGAAAAAATTGTTACGCATACAAAGCCAAAAAAAATGTATTCATTATGTCATATTACTATTTAATTAGGTCTAGCTGAGTAGATAAATGGATAATAATACATAATAAATTATAGACCTTATTTAGTCTGACACGAATACGAAGTTGTAATTAAGAAAAAAAGGTTTTAAACATCTGAAATAAAATTCATTGTCATAAATTTTGTTTCACTATCCCAACCAAGTTAACAATAGTTTATTTTTTTTAACCTTTGTAAACACATTTTTACTTATAATATCATTGATCCCAACACATCATTTACTAATATTTCATACGTGCAATGTGTTAAGATTATGTATTAAGTAACCAAAGTATCTTCTTTTGGCAAAGTCGACGATAATGTGAAGTGACATAAAAAAAAAATAGTGCGTGTAACCGTCACACGCGATTGAAGTAAAACTTTTTAAATATTTTTGATTTTGTCAATAGATAGTTTATAAACAAATCGATCAAAACTTTTTGAAACAAAAAAGTGTGTATGTACTTATGTACACGCGTTAAAAGTTATACTTATTTGGCGTAACAAGATAAAAATCTTTTTAAAAATGTTATCTTTCGCCTTATTCATAGGTTTTTAGAAAAAACGACACTAACAATAGAAAAAAGGTATTTAATACATTGAAAGTTTTAATACAAAGAAATAAAATGTTGACTACAGCTAACTTCAGAGTGTCGGTTTTTCGTGACGGTGTGCGCGCGCATCGTAAAAATTTAATCTCATCATTTTTCACTAACGCGCCAAAAGATGTATAACTTCAAAAATAAAAAAAAATAAACTGAATAATAATAAAAATGATACAATTGAATTAATTATGTATATATGGATGCCCGACCGTGCTGCCATCTGGTATCAATTTAAGTAAGCAACAAATTAAATCAAAGCGTTATTATCTGTAGTGCCACCTATCAGCTAATTAGGAATTTAAATAACACAGGAAATATTATTAGGAACTATTTGTTATAAAGTAAATTAAATATAGAAAAGTACGAACAGATTACTATAATAAGTAACGAATTAAATTAATTATGATTTAATAGAAGCTTTGGTTATGTTTAACTATTATCTAACCGGATGGTACAGAAATGTGCCGCCATATTGGCGAAACGGACTTCCGTTGCATTGTCGCCCTGTTATCTTCTAGTCGCGCCTAAAGAAGTTTTACTTCAATAAAATATAATATCCATATTGTCAAAGCACACATGGTACACATTTTTTTGTATATTACCCAAAATATATCGATTTTAGAGCGACTAAGCCGAAACGAAACGACAGTAAATAAAGTTTACATGAATTTCAAGTGACACGAAAATTCGGTAGATTTTATACTATACCGAAACTTGTTAATTGTGGAAATATTAAACCCTAGAAATGAAATGTGGCCTTTCGCTTAAGAATGAACAAGCGACGCGGACGCTGTTAATGTAACGTTGTTATTTACCTACAAAATATACCCATTGTTTTTAAATATCATTATTCTTTTGTCTTTCGTGATATTCAATTGAAACTTATTTCAATATGTGACATTGTTGTTCGACGTACATTAATATAGTCATATATAATTAGAAGATAAAAAAACAAAATATCAGAAAAAAGAAATATAACGATATACATATAGCAACCTTAAACTGTCGATCACTAGGAACCATCGAAAAACTACAGGAACTGGAGTTAGCTTTGGATGAAATGAAATGGGGCATAATTGGTATTAGTGAAGTGAGAAGAATTGGGAAAAGAATAGAAAACCATGGAAAATACATACTGCACCATATTGGGGAGACGCCCTGATTATACGGAGTCGGATTCATGATTAAAAGAAACCTTGTCAAAAATATATAAAAACTAAGAAGGATTTCAGAACGGATTGCACTTCTTAACATTCAATTACCTGTAGATGGAGAGGAAGATCAACTGTGGTTTATAATCCAGGCGTATTCGCCTACCGAATCAAATAGAAAAGTTAAGACATAACCAAAATCGAAAAATTCTACGTATACCTACAATCGATCATTACAAATGCATCCAAAAATATAATAATTATTGGCGACTTTAATGGACAGATTGACAAACAAAAAGTGGAGAAGAATATACCGTAGGAAGTCATGGATTGGGTAATAGAAGTAAAAACGGCTCACGACTAGTTTCCTTCGCTACTGAAAATAAATTAAGCGTCCTAAACAGTTTTTACAAAGAGTAATCATCAAAGAAATGGACATGGATTTCTCCTAATGGCCGACTAGCAAATTCTCAACTATAGATCATATACACACTCTAAAACAAATACTACAAAAATATAGTGAATATAATAAAACATATTACATTGGGGTTGTTGACTTCAACAAAGCGTTCGATACATTGGAACATGAGTATACATGGGAGGCTCTAAAAAGACAAGGGGTGCAAGAAAAATATATACGAATAATTAAAAAAGTATACACAGCGAGCACAGTACAAGTTAAACTTGAAACGACGGGCAACGAATTTCCTAAATAAAGAGGTGTACGCCAAGGGGGTCCTAAATCACCAACATTATTTTCAGCAGTCTCTTCTTCTACAGTTTCTCCTTCTAGAAATCTAAACTGGACTAAAATTGGCCTCAATATAAATGAAGAAAATCTCAACCATCTGCTCTTCGCAGATGATTTGATTTTGTTATCAGAGGACGCAGGAACTCTAGGACTAATGATGCAGCAACTATCCGTTGAAAGTGTTAAGGACGGTCTGACAATGAACCTAACTAAAACCAAACTTATGACAAATTCTAAACAAGCTACCAACGAACAAATAACAGAATGAACACAGAATATGTAAATGAATATATACGAGTATATATTTTTTTTTTTGGCCCACCCTACTGTTCAGAGCAATTCAAATTTTTATTCGAGGGTCAATTAACAATAATTCTTTAACACACATGTGTTGCGAGACGGTTAATGTGAATAATATACTATAATAACATATGCAGTGGTAAATGTGCGTACAGGCTAATTAAAAACCAAAAGGTTATTTCAGGTTAGTATACGTATTTTATGTAATAGCATTCGAAATCAATAATCGTTTTTTTTCTGTATATACATATATGTAGTTTACAAAGAGACGCCCGCTGTCATGTCATTCTGTGACCGTTACTCTGCAATAATCTTCTTCTATACATATAATAAGAATGTAAATTTAACGATCCCATACTTTTTACATTTTTGAAAAAAAAATCTGGCAGTTGTCTCGAAATACATAATAAAATACATTTCAATCATATTTGGAAATGTCTGTCTGTCTATTTGTTTGTTTGAACACCTATCACTGCTAAAGTACTCATAAATCATAAAGCATATCCTGGGGTAATGTTTAGTTTCGATTTCATTAAAATCAGTTCATTCTATCAAAAGTTATTGTAATTTTAATGACAACGCGGCTTAAGTACGAGAGAAAAGTAGATAAGTAAATGGACTTATTACCTTCAGATGATTTTATTAGTCACTGTTTATTAGGCTCCACGCGGACGGAGTCGCGGGCACAGCTAGTAAAATATAAAATCTCATAGAATTTACGTATAACAAATTGTAAATACTCTATCTTCTTAGCCCACCTAGGTATGTATGATCAACACGTGTTTTCTTCGTTAATGTTGTACTGAAATTCAGTTCTATTTTTTACGAACGGTATCACTCGACCATAACCTGGCTTGGGGAGACATCCATTAATTACGTGAGTCGTTTTTGAGGATTTTTAGACCCCCACTCCTTAGTGAGATGTCGTGAGATTCGTCTCGATCCTTCTCACTCTACTCCTTATCTCATGCGAGATCTTTCAAAATTTGTATTTGGGGTATAAATGTGTTGGATTAAAAAAATACAATTTGCTTTATTATTTTTCTTTTTACTTTAACTATTTTATTATTATTACCTTTAGTTATAATTAATATTACATTACATTTCGATACATTCATACTAAATAACTTTACATCTACTCATGGATTTTAATATATAGAAGAATTGTGTCAGATTTCGGCATATTTTAGTCTAGAAACGTGTTTTAATTTAAATTAATCTGATTTTCTCACATTTTTACACTATTTTTTACTTTTATTAATTACGTGATATTTGCCGAAAACCCTCTCTCTCCAACGTGAGATTTAGTGAGATTCGGCTAGACCCCCTCCCCCAAACCCTCACGTAATTATTTGACGCTCTCTAAAATAAACAGCCACTGTCATTGCCTCTGAGGCCTTCCACTACTTCCTTACAAGTATATGAATACTTTAACTCATTATAATGATTATCATTAACTATTTAAATAACTATTTTACTCAATTTGTAAAATGAATGCATATGTTAACAAATAATGAATATACTTTATTGCTTATGGCTCTAGTATATCGTGATAGTTCCTAGTCTAACCATAATACAAAAAATACCATATGGGAAATGTATAAACGATACACGATATCTCTTTAGAATCAAAGTAAAAATAATTAAGTAATTTGTTGATAAGATAAGACATCATGTATCGAACCACGGTCATATGATAATATTGGATTTGATTGAATATATTCGTCACTAACGTGTGACTATGACCTTACATGGTATATTATTGTATTTTGATGTAATATTAACTTTTTTCAATTTATTTTATAAGTGTTCATTAAAAACTTTAATACAGATCTAGATATAGTCAAGTTGTGGATGAGATGCAGAAGTTTTATTAAAATTACAGAAATTGTGTCCGAGTTCTGAAAATACTACTTTGTATACATATTTTCTTCACGTTCTTAAAAAGAACGACGCAAGAAGAGCAACGTCGTCAATTTTCTGAAAGATATTGTTGTACGTCACCGCAACCATTTCACTGTTTTGTCCATTCAGGGTATTGCTCTGTGAGAATAGTAATGTTTCGAAAGTCTCAGGAATATATAGCTACCTATTTATTCTAATTTTAACTAATATTATAAATAGGAATGTAAGTTTGTTGTTTATTGGGGTTTTGTTACGCCTTCACTGCTGAATTTAGCATACACGTTAAGGATCATCCATTAAATACGTGAGGCGTTTCTGAGATTTTTGACCCCTCCCACCCTGGTAAAATGCCGTGAGATTTATATTGACCTTCCCCCGTCTCATGTGAGATCTTTCAAAATACGTATTTTGAGTATAAATACGTTGGATTAATAAACAAAAAGTAGAATTAGCATTATTGTTTTACTTTTACTTATATTATATTTCGATATATCAAAACTAAATAACTTGTCATCTATAGACGGATTTTGATATATAGCAGAAATGTGCTAGATTTCAGGATATTTTAGTGCAGAAACGTTTTTTACTTTAAATTATTTTTTTTTCCCATATTTTTACAGTATTTTTGCCCAACAAAATTACGTTATATTTGGCCGCACCCCCACGTGATATTTAATAAGATTCGGCTTGAACCCCTGCCCCTTGAAACACATACGTAACTAATGGATGTCTCCTAATATATACAATTGCGGGGTGGTAGGGTGTCTGTACCCGACTGGATCGCGACCACCGTACACCAGGTGGAACACCCGCCATAGTGACACGTTTGGGCGTGTCGCGTTCCGGGATCAGCCGGTGTATATCCAGCAACCAGGGGGGGGGGGAGCTGTCCCTAACTGGGTCGCTTTCAGGCCGGCATGACAGCGGCGACCGGCGATGGATAGTATGTCTTTCGGCGGTCGCCATTGTTTTTGGATTGTACTGTGCTTACCATCAGGCACAGTACAGTCACTTTGCCGAGCTACAATAAAAAAAAAAAAAAAAAAAAATAAAGAAAAAAAAAAGAAAGGGGTGTGACAAATTTTATTAATGCGAACTAAGCCGCGGGTAAACGGTAGTTCTAAATAAGTCTTTCTGCCAGTAATTGTATTTTGCTGAAAGTCGAAATAAAAATATACGTATGTAATTTATATGCAGTAAACCTTTCGGTACACCTTCAAAAAATTATAAAGTATTCATATAAACGATACACGTGAACAATACAATTACAACTTATTAAAGTTTACTGATGTTTGGCAGTAGTTGACCACGATTGCAAGTATCTATCAATAAATGTCGTTATTTTTAATATCATTCCAAAAAAAAATATAAAAACTTACGCTATATTATTTCTTAAATTTTAGTTGGTATGTTATAACCTTTGCTACCTTTTCTACTTGCCAAAGCCACGATGACCCAAATTTCATATTACCTCATCGTTCCTACCTATAACAGAAGTATGCACTGAAAACTCTCAGTTTTTATACAATAAGGAAAGCCTGGCGGCATTCACAGGCTCTTGGTCTATAAGTTTTACCATTATAATGCTTAAATATGCTTCTTAAATGTAAAAAATAACAATTTCTGAGTGATTCTTAATAGATACATTAAATACTTTTTTGTAGGTATTCTTAAGATCCTCAGTTCCGTAGTACCTATATTATTTATATGTATCTCGTAAGGTTTAGCCACCGTTATCAATAAGAAGGCTCTAAAACTCCTTACGACTCCATTAGAATATGTGGATTTTTCTCTACTTTATATAGATATTCCATACATGTGTTATACACAAAATCCTTTCGAACAAAATTGTCTAAATGGTTGTGAAAACTGTCAAAATCTGTTAGTTTAGAAAAACTAAGGATGTGTTTCTTCACAGACATGACATAACCTCCTTATTATCTAAAAGACGCAGTGACAATATTCCTTCATTGTAGTTCGAACATTACTGCGATTATCTGCGGTCTTTGTTCCTCACTTACCGGATTTAAATCCGGTGCGAAATTTTACCCGCAGTGCGCTGGTTTCCATACAATTCCATATATTACGAATTTTTGGAAAAAACCGCAGTGCGCGCAGGTATTAAAACTGAAACCCCCAATATAAAAAAACTCTGTATTCTATCTCATTCTCTCGTACGTTAAATGTAATATAAAATGATCTATTATCTATCTATCTAATATGACATAATTCTGTTTACTTTTTAATAGCGCTCTATAGATAATAAAGCATCTAATAAATAACATTAAAAAATAAATAATGTCGGAGTTTTTGGCGGGATCTTGGAATGACATGTAGTGGTCTTTATATTTTATCCATAATCTTGTGTAATTTGCCTCTATATTGTGTAATGTTGGTGGTGCTTTACGTAATATAGTTTGGTTATTGTGCACAAGTGAAGTGGATCGGAAATAATACCACGGGGCATGGATTCTGACTTGCCACAAAAACTCCCAGGAAAGTGCTAACAAGATGGCCACCATCTTGTTAGTTCATTGAATTTATATCAAGAAACTTGTAATATCGTTACTCACTTGACAATGGCAATAATAGTCTAGTAGAAGACTGGTTGCCAAAAATAAAATAGAAAAAGAAGAAATAACGTCAGGTCTAAAACATTTATAATTTGTTTCAAACTATTAATTGCCAAACTTGGAGTTTTGACGGGTTATCTTTCATATTATTGTTTTTATTTTAATCATGAATATAAGTATATTATGTTACCTAATCTAATGTAATACTAGCTGTGCCCGCGACTTCGTTCGCGTAGAAACTTATTAAAAAAATGTATTAATAAACTCATTTGAACGTATTAAATCCATTTTCTTAACTACTTTGCTCTGGTGCTTAAGTTGCGTCGTCATTAAATTTACAATAACTTTTAATAAGGAAAACCGATTTTAATAAAACAAAGACTAAATGTTACTCGACGATATGCTTTATGATTCCCTTGGTTTTGTCGTAAACGCAGTACTTTAGCAATAATGCGTGTTCAAACAAACAGAATTTTCAAAAATGATTGAAATGTATTTTATTACTTATTCCTAGACACCTACAACAATTTTTTTTCACAAAAATCTAAAAAGTATAGACACGTTACATTTATATATGTATTAAATATGTAAATTGGTGGCGTTCTATGTGATGTTCTTTGGTAATTGTGTGGTGAAAAGTAAAATTATAAAAAATAACCTAGAATATGTATTTTAGTTAGTACAAAATCTCCTTGGACAGTTGTAACAAGTGAGCTACTACCTTGTTAGAACGATATTTCAATATTAGGAATATTGTAAAAAATTCGACACAGTTCATCAACCTTTGTAAAAATAACCAAAGGCCCAATATAAAGATGCCAGATGTATCATTAAATCGATTTTACGATTTAATTCACTACATTAAAGTATCAATTAACAATTATTAAAAAGATTTTGTAAGAATTATGGTAGTTTTAATATACTATTGTTTAGTCTAGCTCAAACTCGATATTACTAGATAAATACCAAATTACGAACAATTGATTGCACGGATAGTTATTATAAGATACATTTTAAATTTACTCAGTGGTGCCTAGAAAGATGGTTATTGGAAAAAGAAAGATCGTGGCGTGGTATTATAAGAATATTATCTTTCACAAAAAGTTCAAGTTCATTGTAGGATTCCAACTTATGTCGATCAACGAAGTATTCAATACGTTACAACTGAGTTATCAGCCCGGTGAAGCTGTTAAGACCTTGCTAGGTTAATAGCGTAGTCAGTTCGAGAAAAAAACAACTGAGTTATCATTGTTTATACATAATATAAAAATTATATATAACGAAGGGATTAAGCTCTGTAAAATACAAATAATTAATATTTATTAAGAAAATGGTTACGTTCGGGATAATGTTTATTAAAAAAGTACGAAAACGATTAGTTGTCTGTAAAGTCGGTTTACGGAAGATAATTTAACGTGATAACGACTCGGACGCATCGGCCAATGGAGTGAAAGAAAGATAGATGCGTCACAAGCCAAACGCTTACATGCTCGGCTCAGATGGAACGTGACAATAAGTCATGCTCTTTCGCACGTGCAGCCGGCGTTCATCGATTTATCTTGTCAAAAATTTAAGAGTTATTTCTTAGAATAGTGATACTTTAGTTCTTTAAGATTTATGTTTCAATTTTTGGTGTAATGTATTAATTTATATAACTGGCAGATATACTTAAAAGGTATAACGTATGTTTATTTTATTCTTCAGTGAAATAAGATAATCGGGTAAATTCTATCTATCTGATAATTTAGCAGTTTAGGTCTGTGGAAACAAGGGAGTTATTTATTGGGAAAAAAATTAATCCATTACATACCTGTTATTTTATCTATAAATATATAACAGGTTTGTATCATGAATAGAATCAGTATATCAAATAAATGTAGAGATTTATATCAAAATATTTTTTTTTGTCCTAGCAAGCTTAGTCCTATATCTAATCCAAACGTCATATCATTATACAATAAAATTAAATAGTCTCAACACTAATATGAGAACTCCAATGGCTTACGTATATAGAAGTTAGTCGGATTATGGTCAGTTGTCAGAAATGGTAGTTGAGGTTATTAGTGACAGTGGTTTGATTGTTAATTTTAATTGTTTTGATAATGCCTTATTGGTATTACGACAAAAAGGATCTGCAAAATACGCCATCGTTCCGCGATGGTATATCTAACGACACTGAGAATCGCTACCGGAAAGAGGGCGCGCGATTTATAATAGATACAGGCTCTAAGATGGACTTAGGTTACAACACAGTAGCAACGGGAGTTGTTTATTTCCATCGTTTCTACATGTTCCATTCGTTCAGGACATTCCCTAGATACATCACAGCTTGCTGCTGCCTATTCCTGGCAGGTAAAGTGGAAGAGACACCAAAAAAGTGCAAAGATATTATTAAAGTAGCAAAATCTCTTCTCACGGAACAAAAATTTGCGTCCTTTGGTGAAGACCCGAAAGAGGAAGTGATGACACTAGAACGGATCCTTCTACAGACCATCAAATTTGATTTACAAGTGGAACATCCTTATGGTTATTTATTGAAGTATGCGAAATGTTTGAAAGGTGATAAAGGAAAACTTCAAAAGATGGTGCAGATGGCATGGACCTTTGTAAATGATAGGTATTAATATCTATACCTTCTTAATAACAATAAACACATTTAAAATTCTAATCATAATACAGCATAATTGCAAACTGGTGGTTATTTATTTACTATTTGAGATGTTTACTTAGATTTATTTTTACCGTACACCATGCAAAAGATTTTAACTAGTTTAACTTGTATTTAAGTTCAACTTGTGATATGCATTTTCTCTCTTAACTTTAGTCAAATGTTAAAACATGCACAAAGAATTGCTAATTTTATAGGACTGGTTATCACTTCTGCAATGGTCTTTGATAAATACATATAAAAATATTTGCAGGAAATTACTGTAACGATAATGATTTCAGAAACTTGAAGTTTATGGTTCTGCTTATAAGAAGTGGTACTGATGTTTTTGTCCACAGTTTATGTACTACTCTTTGTCTTCAATGGGAACCAGAAGTTATAGCTGTGGCTCTAATGTTCTTAGCTGGGAAATTGAGCAAGTTTGAAGTGGCAGACTGGAATGGCAGACAACCAAAGCACAGTGCCTGGTGGGACATGTTTGTAGAAGATATCACAATGGAATTGCTTGAGGATATCTGTCATCAGGTAAATCTCCTGTTCCTATATTTTGAGTAGTCAGAATGTAGTACACATTTATATGCAATTAGTTTTTTCTAGATGAATAGTACGCTATGTTCTTTTTGTAAGCTTAACAATGTGTATGCAAAATTTGATGATAATCAGTTCAGTGGTTAAGGTGTCAAAGTGTAACAAACTTACTTTCACATTTATAGTATTAGTTAGGATACTACCAACTACTTGTAATGTTACATTTGTTAGAACAGTATACTGTAATGATAATAAAACATAGCCATATGTCATGGATAATGTAGTTTCTTTTTAGTGAAAGAATTTTCATAATGAGATCAATAGTTACAGAGGTTACCTGCTGTAAACATATTTACACAATTTAAAATTTTAAAACAATACATAGTGTAGGATGACATCATTCTCTTCTTACCCTTATTTACCTTACTGGCACCAGATTTTTTTCTGTCAACTCAGTGTTTACACCTTTTATGTACATACCATTTTTGAAACAATCCATCTATACCTTCTCTGGTCTTCCTCTAGTCCTATGTTCTTCCGTCTTCAAACTTAATACTCTCCTACTTCCTTTCTCTTCCACTCATGCTATGTCCATACACCTAGATCTTCAACTGATCCATCACTAGTACCACTTTTAAAATTCCTTTGATATAGTCAATCATAGTGTTATTAATTTTAATTACACTACATGTCCACTTTAATATTCGAGATTTTGCAAAAGGCAATTTTCTATTTATTCACCTCCTTTGTAGCCCAGCATTCAGATATTTATAACTTGATAGGTTTTATAATAGTTTATATGATTTAAAAAATTTATAACAGTGCAGTTATCTAAGAGACTGGTAGTTATAAAAAAATAAAACAAAGTGTAATTTTATTTCTAAGAAATATTTTGTATTACAGGTCTTAGATTTATATTCACCTCAGCCACAATCATCAGGAAGTGACTCCCCTCCTATGCCTGCACTGAATAAGGTTCCAAAAAACGAGAAGAAACCCCCCTCCATTACACCGCCAGCTTCCGTATCACCTGTCGCTCCACCCGTCATTAAACAGGTGCCGGTTGTGACTACACCTATCAAAAATGGAGCGGAAATAAAAATAGAACCTCCGAAAATGGAACCAATTAGGTATACTTATCCTGCATTTACTACGATTCCAACTTACCCCCCTGTTTATACAGCTCCTCCTCCAAACATTCCTCCACCTCCAAGGTTACCGCTGACTGGTCCACCTCCTATAGTCTACTCGGAGCCGCCGCCGCCCAGATTTCCTCCTGTAAGTGTTCCGCCCCCAAACTATTTCCCTCCTCTGCCCGGACGGGGGCCTCCTCCCCCAGGACCGCCGCCTCGACCTTATTATCCACCGCCATAGTGGCGTTTAGCTAGCTATATTATTAGGTTATTGTATTTTTTACCTGAAATATAATTGATACACTATACACTGTGTTTTGATTTTACTACTCAAATCAATAACTTTAATTAAGATTTACATTCTACAAGCATGTCCAAATGTTTTTGACCTTCCACAGGAACTAGGGGTGTTGTCGTGATTTAAATTGTGTCTTTTATTTGTTTTCATTACAATATAATGTTTAATAGTTTTAACTAGACCTGAACATTGTTCTCACTAAACATTACATTGTTCTTGACATACATACGAGATTAAACTGAGAATCTACTGAATCAATCGTTTAAATTTGGATACTAGTGCACAGCAATACTGAACCTGTTTTGTTTATACGGTTTGTCCACATGAGTGTAGCGTAATTAAAAAAACTTATATAATTATAGATGTACAAAATTCAGTAATTCCGTTTATGTTCTCATGAGACATTGACAGTCTTTAGTATTGACCTAAATAAATAATTTAATTAGTACACACCTAGACTTTGGTAACAGTCAGTTTAACACGAGACTTATTTAGTTTTGGTTAAACTTATTTAATTTTGTAATGAAGACGCCTTATTCATATTCCACAAAAGATACAAATTATCTCTTATAAATTAGGTTAATTTATTTGCTTGTATTTTTTTCGAATATATTTACAATCTTGAAAGAGAAAAAGTTCAATAAGACAAAATATATCATATTAAAATTTTATTGTCAGTACATCACATATCTGCAATAATTCTTTTTACTGAATTACAAGTTTTATTCCTAATGGAAATTCTATAAAATATTATCGTTTAAATACTGTTTGTTAGGTAAACAAATATATTATACAAAAAAAAAAACATCTTTTAGTATTTTACTTTATAAAACAACTAAAAAAAACATACAATACAGGTTAAAATGTACATTCATAAAAAATACACTATGGGTTTAACATTTTCAAATTCCATTTAGTAACCTCAACGCATTTACTTCAGACATGAATTTAATAGCTGTTCCATGCTACTTATTTTATATCCTAGTTTCGATTTTTGTTGTATTATCCCTTTTCTTTCAATCAGTAACAGTATCAAACAATTTTAATAACACCTTGCGAGATACTAAGTGACATGCAAAACAACTTATACAATTTCTAATATATGTAATTTAAATATATTTTTAATTCCATGGAATGGTTTCTTCAGATTTTATGGTAAAATCTAACATACAAAATGATTTTTATTTTTTCTTTATATTTAAACCATCGCTAACTTTAATACTAATAGTATTGTTTCAAAACGCGAGTCTAAACTGTATTTTAAATATTTTGTAAATGCGTTAAAATTAAATTAATGTACACTATTACTAGACAAAACATTAATAATAATATGGAGCTGCAAATCCGACTAGATAGTAAGATAATACATATAAGGTATCTCTCTCCACAATCGTTATGTGAATACTTGAACACATTTACTGCACCCGGACCGTTAAACTAACAGTCTCTTGTACAGGGCCGGATTTGGGGAACAACAGGGGTTTAAAGCCCCCTCACGAAAAGAGCCTTCACTGATTTTATTTTATCAAAAATAATTATGCCTATCATCCTTTTGTTAATATCTCTAAAAATGTGTAAAATTACTAGTGATCGTCTAAAGGTCAAAATTCGACCATAATTCATTAATCTTAAATATTTCAGTATTATGGAAAAAACGAACTTAAAAAAAGTATGTATAACACTAAGCGCTCGTCAGTAGTTACTATAAAAACAACAATCCGTTGACAAACACAGGAATATGTACTGAACCATCTTTGCATATTTATGTATAGATTTCAGGTCCACCAAATTATTCATTATCGTCAAACTTCCCACTTTTAAATCCAGCCCTGCTCTAATGGAGTATCCATTGGCTCTTAGATTTTTAAAATCGCACCGAATATTATTAATATGGCTTACACATTTATACCTTCATTATTTTTGCACACCTTTCCTCGTTAGATACGGTTCCAATTTTATTACACAATAAATATTAGTTCCCAATTTCTTATAGTAGATTATTCTACTGCGATTTTGGAAATTGAACAATTTTAAACAAATCTAAACACTTTAAATATTATATTGTAAAAATAGTAAACCTAAGAAGGCACACCAAAGTTTCAGATCGTGAATAATCTCTCCAGTAAGGCACGTTATTCTCACTTATACTTAAACTACAACCTTACTAAATACAATGTAAATCGAAATAAGAGGATTCAGTAAACGCATATATTAGTTAGAAATGTTCATAACCGAGTAAGTGTTTAGTTGAACTCGAAAACTAAAATAGTATGCGGCTTTATCTACGTTATTGAAACAGATTGTCAGGTTATATCGCTTTCGATTTAAACTAAAAAAAACATGCAAACTGTTCGGTTAATGCTTGCACAGACTCGTTCACACGCTAAAATACCACACTTGGCACGTTAACACAAACAATATTAGAACCTGAAAATTAAATCTATAATATAAAAAAAAGTTTATTTAAATAATACATTTTTATACAATGTAAGGCACAAAACTGAGTTAATAATAATACTTTAAAAACCACTTCTCAATATGAAATAATCACAAAACCTTTATATTCATACAAAATTAATATACATTATAATTTTTTTTATAAAATACAAAATATACACAAAATAAATCACTAGATGAAGGTGGAATACATCATATCAGTCAAATTGGTATAATCTCAATAGATCTTTTAAAATTCACACATATTCTTAAAACCATCTCATTATATATTAATTTCATAAATTTTAATAGCTCTTGTATAAAACAAGCATAAACATGACGGGATGCCAGTTAATTTAGAGTTGACCAGTTATTTACTGTCGTTTTTATTTTACTTTTCTATTATCAATACTATATTTGTTGGTCACTTAATGTTGTGTATACACTAAATTCGTATCAAAGGTTTACCAAAACTGTTCTGTTATTTACGTATTTTTATAGAGCCTCAAAATGTATCAAATATGTATGACATATTGATATATTTGAGTGTATACGAATAACAATTACTATTAATAACAATTCTTATAATTGTTGTTAAACTATATGTCATGTAGTTTAACAACACATCATCTTAATCAGAATAGAATTGAAATTCAGAACATAATTGAAAGTAAAAATAGTCATTTTATATATTTAAATAGATATTTTTTTATAAATTAATTTTAGTATAGTATAACATTTCTATATCAGTTTTAATACTTTCAATAGTTTTTTTTAACACAAACTATATACGATAGTGTGTAATAAGAGAAATGTTTTATTTAATTATCTCATAAATATTTGGTAAATTTTCATGAGATTTTTTTCAAATATTTTACTGGGTACCAGTAACATTTGTATAGTAGATTCCAGTTTCCGGGGCAAAGGTTATCATATCAGGCGGGATTGTTTGAGGTATTGCAGTAGGAGCTCATGAAGGAACTTGTACTGGTGCACGTTCTGTATGAGATTCGCTCGTTGCTGGTGCAGTATGCCTATTGTCCGGGGAATGTCTAGTTCCTGCGGTCATCATTCAAAATCGAAAATATTTTTAATAACATCACCAAAACTAAGGTAATATAGTATACATATAATTCGATTATAAGTAGTGTAAGAAATTGTACTTTGTTAATAAAAGTATGTTGTTCTAAAAAATGAATTCATATTTGGATTCTTTATTTTATTATTACGTATATATATATATATATATATATATTATAGGGTGCGAACAAACAGGTGGGCCACCTGATGGTAAGTGATCACCGCCGTCCATATACACTAGGAACACCAGGGGAGTCGCAACTGCGTTGTCGGCCTTTTATATATAGCGCATTGTTATTACTAGTAGCAATGAAAAAAAAAGAGCACAAGCTGTTAGGTACAACACTAAAACCGGTAAAGTGCCAGAGTCACTGTGCCTTTTTACTTAGGGTTTTTTAAATACATGATGGTTCTTAAAGTGAAAACAAAAGTACGAAAGTTAACGAAGTAAATATGAAAAACTGTAGCAAAAGTGCAGAAATAAATCGATTAAACCTCTCTAAACCTACACTATAAAGGTTCTATTTCGAATTGACATTTATTATTATATTAGTCAGATGGGCTTTTATGGCTTTATCAGACTAAGCCTCTAAAAAAGGATATATAATAAGGCCGTAAATGTACAAGTTTGCCCGATCTTTGTTCGATGTTGGAGGTGACGAAGCGGTAAAGTGGCGAGGAGGTGAGTTGATGTGGCGGAGAGTTGGTGAGGTGGCGAGGTGGCGAGGAGGTGAAGTGGTGAGTTGGTGATTTGGCAAGGTGGTGAAGTGGTGAGGTGTGGGGGTACCTGGTTGTGGTCGAGCACGTCGAGCAGCAGATGCGCGGCGAGGGCGAGGCCGGCGCGCGCGGGGGCGCGGGGGGCGGAGGCGCAGCAGAAGGCGAGGGGCGCGGTGGCGGCTCCGACCGCGCGCTCCGCCACGCCCTCCGCCTCGCAGGACGCGCGCAGCGCCGACACCTCCGACAGGAACTCTACACCATGACTTCACCATTACCATCTCATTGCGATTTTTTTTTTCGCAGACCTTTGGTCCTGTCCTTTTTTATGGTGTCGTTAAATTTATTAGTCTTGTTTAAAAATCAGTAAAATGATTACAACTATTGTTATTGTTTTACTTAACTATTAAATATTATACATTACGTTAGTTTACATGTACGGGACATCTATTTTTATTTATTGATTTGAGATGAAATATTCTTTAAGAAAAAATTATACTATGGAACGCAATAATTATTTTCTAACATATTAACGCAAAAATAAGTTCTGTAACGAAAAGTAAGCACAGTCTCAGGATTACCAGAAACAATATTTATTTCAAAACGGTCTTCAACTCATCGCACGGTTAATTAAGGTCGCCGAAACATTTCGATTGTAACAAAAAAAGAAAAGATCATCTCCACTTTTTACGAAATTTACATTCTTACATAAACTAATTCAGAGTTATTTTCTACCACATAAGTTTACTTGTGATTCAATTTTATAAATAACTTAAATGTTGTAAAATAAAATATTTTTCTTTCTGACAGTTTCGAGGCAAACACTTAAATAATTATATTATCTGTGCCATAATCTTTTTTAGACTAAAGACAGTATCTTTAACTCTATTTTGACTGTATATTATAAATTTCTGTTCCATTATCAAGGAACATATTTGGTTAATTAGTACATTTAAGTTATATTACATTAAACATAATTGTAATAAATCGTAAATTGTTTGTTACATTTTTTATTATGATGGGAACGTTATAGCATATGTATGCATGGGTGTGCATAGATGCATGAGTGTGAATAGATGTAAGAGTGGGAATAGATGCGTGGGTGTGAATAGATGCGTGGGTGTGAATAGATGCGTGGGTGTGAATAGATGCGTGGGTGTGAATAGATGCGTGGGTGTGAATAGATGCGTGGGTGTGAATAGATGCATGAGTGTGAATAAATGCGTGCGTGTGAGTAGTACCGAGGAAGTGTTGCAGGCGGTCGGGCACAGGCAGCGCGTCCGGCCACCGCGTGTAGTGCACGTGCCAGAGCGCGCGCGGCCGGTCCGCCCCCGCCGACACCCACACGCGCACTGACGCGCCCCACGCGGCCGCGCAGCCCGCCCCCGCGCGCACCTTGAACTGCAACCCACACATACCCTCCCTCATACACGTCCTTTAAGCCTAACTTACCACTATCTGTCTAATTTTCAAACACTCTTACAATCCCTCTTGGCGGGATCTTGGATCTTGGAATGTCATGTAGTGGATTTTATATTTGATCCATAATCTTGTATTATTTCACTCTATATTTTGTAATATTGGTGGCATTCTACGTAATATAGTTTGTGTTTTGTGCACAAGTGAAGTGGATGGGATACAAGGGCATATGGCGCATAGATTCTGGCTTGTCACAAAAATTCCCTGGGAAGTTAACAAGTGGGTCACCACCTTGTTACAGCATTGAAATGGTCGCAACTTGTAATATCATTACCTACTCGACAATAGCACTAATAATCTACTAAAATAACACTGTATAACTGTAGAAGAGTGCACATTTAATTCTCTCCGCCACCGCGCGTGCTCTCTGGTAAAGTCAAATAGCGCGCGCTTCTCCCACTCCCTGTAATACATTTCCATCTCTTTCCATCCAAAGTCCCTCTCACAAAAAATATCCAGCAACCGAGAAGTAAGATGTTACACATCAATACTTGTTAAAAATGCAAGATAAAATTTCGAGTCACCTTCCCATAGTCTGCAGTAGTGTTATCCGCAGGCAGGTAGTGGGGCCGACCCTCGCCCCCTACGAGCGCCACCAGTCGAGTCCCGACCTGCCACATGCACTCCCAGACCAGTGCGGCTTGGTCCGAGGCACTTGGGCCACCGCCTGCGTTACTCATATTGCCAACACTCAAGACTTTGCCCGTTCCCACCGCTGCCACCACGTAGAACCGCTGCGTGCTTCCCACCGTCATCTATACCGTTTCAAATATTATTATCATATATTGAACTGCTTTATTTATGCCCTTTAATCTTTCGGCTTTCGAATGGGACCAAATGGTCCCGCGCGTTTTTTTAAAAAATTTTAAATCTCCCGCCATCGGCAAAGGCATTTAGTACGTATACCCTATATAGGCCTATGGGTGTATAAATCTGTGGTCACAATAATATATTTAATTATATGCAAATTATATATGGTTTTATCATATATTTAAAATTATTTTCATAAATAATTATGGCTAATTTAAAATATATTTCATTTTTTCTTATGATCGATTAACAAATATTGTATAGCTAATAATTCTTTGTAGCAACATCACGTTACACATTGACAGTTTCCTGGGAGAATGTTGAGTTATTTATGAGTGCTAGGAGTAATTGTTCTGCATTTTTTGGGTTCCTTTATGTTATAAAAAAATGTGTGCGTGTACTAGTGTACACACGTAAGAAGTGAAACTTGTTTAAGGCCTTATTTTTCGCAAAATGATCTATATGCAACTTTCCAGAAATTGGTTAAAAAACCCTTTCTTTCTTTATGGCAAACAATTTCATTAATATATTAAAAAAAATAAAATGTGTGCGTGTACTAGTGTACACACGTAAGAAGTGAAACTTGTTTAAGGCCTTATTTTTCGCAAAATGATCTATATGCAACTTTCCAGAAATTGGTTAAAAAAAAAAAAAAAAAAACCCTTTCTTTCTTTATGGCAAACAATTTCATTAATATATTAAAAAATAAAGTTAAATTAGATAAAGTTTAAACAAAAGGATTTTATTATCATAGACATGAATACAAAAAAGATGGCGCGTAACGGAAAAATGTGACGGTAAATTTTTTCCAACGCCGATAAAGAAGTTTCACTTCAATAAAGTTAAATTAGATATTAAAAAATTTATTAAAAATTAAATTAAAAAATATATTAAAAAATAAAGTTAAATTAGATAAAGTTTAAACAAAAGGATTTTATTATCATAGACATGAATACAAAAAAGATGGCGCGTAACGGAAAAATGTGACGCGTAACCGAAAAATGTGACGGTAAATTTTTTTCCAACGCCGATAAAGAAGTTTCACTTCAAAAAATATTTTTCATTTGCATCAATAATTGTATACACTAACACAATTGAAACTGGTTTTATCTAAGTTTAATACAGTTCGCTGTGTACACAAACTCGAAGTCGTTTCCAGTAGATAATTAAGAAGATGTCCCTATTTATATGTTGTGCAGAGTATTGCAACACATAGTTGTGTGTATTTTATTTACAACTTTCATATTCTATTTTACAAAACAAAACCATAATTCTGTAATGTTTATAGGTGCTCTGTATATGAAGAGCAGTGGTCATCAAATATCACTATAATTTTTAGTTTCTTCATTTTGTATACATTCTTTTATGATACCTTAATAAAATGTAATTGTTTTATTTCTAAATCAGTTTTGAAAATTGTTATATAAAGTAAGAAGTATAAATTATTGAAATTTATCTTTATTTCAAAAGTATAATTATAGTTTTTGAATTTCATTGGTTTCTGCTTATATTGTAACAATCTTATTGTATGGTTGATTAGTATAAAAAGGGCCACTATAGGAGAAATACTCTCAAGACATGATATTTATGCCTTTTTCACATCAATATCAATTAATTTTTAGAATGTAATATGACTATCAACGTTGCTATATATTTCTTAAAAAACTACTATCCTTGCATATTGAAGTGAAACTTCTTTATCGGCGTTGGAAAAAAATTTACCGTCACATTTTTCGGTTACGCGTCACATTTTTCCGTTACGCGTCTCTCCATCTTTTTTGTATTCATGTCTATGATAATAAAATCCTTTTGTTTAAACTTTATCTAATTTAACTTTATTTTTTAATATATTAATGAAATTGTTTGCCATAAAGAAAGAAAGGGTTTTTTTTTTTTTTTTTGTTTTTTTTTTTAAGTTGCATATAGATCATTTTGCGAAAAATAAGGCCTTAAACAAGTTTCACTTCTTACGTGTGTACACTAGTACACGCACACATTTTTTTAGTGAAACAAAATGTTTTTGTTTTAATATTAGGACAAGTGAATTGATAGGTATGGATTTTGTTTTAGTCTTAAAGGGTTATATCTTTAGCTAGGTCTTAGTATATTTTCTTGCAATAAGTTTTATATGAAATAAATAGGGAGGAAAATAGTAAAGTAAATTGACTAAAAAAACTGCTGCTATCCTATTCATACGTCTAAATTATTAGATATTTCATTTTAAATATTTATATAATAATAATAATTTAATATTTATTTAAGTATTTCATGTAAAATATTTTTTCTAACCTAAAAGTATAAATACAATAAATAAATTGTAAACTTCATGGTTAAGTAAAAAAAAAGTTCTTAGGAGTGAAAGAATAATTTAATAATATATTTTATACAAAAATTAGAATTTTACATTATATAATTTATTATTATTCAAATCTTGTAATAAATTCAGTATTTTTTTTAAACTTATGCTGCCAAAATGTTTGCTATCCTGTGCATCATAAGGTCTACTTTCGTTTGTATGGAGCTTAAATCCTTATGGTTTTCGTCACTGGAGTGGTTAAAAATATTATATAATTCTGTTGTAAAAATTCCAAATAATCACAGTCAAATTTTTGTACTGCTATTCATAGTGTGGATCAATATGTGAACGATGGTGATGTCTGGAAATACAACATTTCTTTATGCATGTACCCAAAAACTAATATAACTATCATGTATGTAAAGATATGTATCATGAAAAGATAAACCAAATTAAATTTGTTGCCGGTTCTTCTCATTGACTGGATTGTTTGTCTGAACTGGTGGTAGCTTCGACGTTTATAAGAGCATTCTCAGGACCTAAATTGAATAAAGTATTTTGATTTTGATTTTTGACACCCATACCTGCTTGTATCACCACGAAGTTTCGTTTATGGTTCTAATAAATGTAGGTGTGACACGTTACTGTTATACATTAAGATCTATCTACCTCTAACACAACAGAATTACTGAGTCCACGGTTTTTACACATATCAAAGGAACTTGAAAACGCTAATTCGAGTTATTGAAGTGAAACTTCTTTATCGGCGTTGGAAAAAATTTACCGTCACATTTTTCCGTTACGCGCCATCTTTTTTGTATTCATGTCTATGATAATAAAATCCTTTTGTTTAAACTTTATCTAATTTAACTTTATTTTTTAATATATTAATGAAATTGTTTGCCATAAAGAAAGAAAGGGTTTTTTTTTTTTTTTTTTTTAACCAATTTCTGGAAAGTTGCATATAGATCATTTTGCGAAAAATAAGGCCTTAAACAAGTTTCACTTCTTACGTGTGTACACTAGTACACGCACACATTTTTTATTGGATGGCAAAGGTGTATGAACTTGTGCTTCTTTATCGGAATTACTTTTGAGGTTAGCTTTCAAGCTAAGCACGCTAGATTAGTTTGACAAATAGACAAAACTTTGTCACACAGGTATGGGAGTAGCATAAGGTTAAAAGAAACATACAGAATGCTTTAACAGCTGTCATTTTTGACAGACATCAAAATTTTATCGGACGTAAGTTGTTAACCTATAAAATTTCATTCATATCACCACATAGAAGATGTCGAACAATCAAGTTATGACTTTGGACTTGCCTAAATATATTCACTTACAATAAAAAATTATGTAGAAAACATTAATCTTCAATTTCTGCAATTCAAGTTTATTTTGTTTCGCCTTGACAATTTATTGAATAATTGCAATAAATAAAAATTATTCAGTGGGAGTGTGATTAATTCGTAGAAGGTATTATATAATGTGGCAAGTACTGACGGTAATATGAGAGGCGTTGATGTAGCCGTAGGGGTTGTTCGGTGTGGGATGGAGCCGCACCCTGTTGTCCTCGTAAGGCAGGTTGTCGGCGCAGTGCGCGTTCATAGCGGCGCAGTGGGGGGAGAGGGCGGTCACGAACTCGCCCCCGCTGTCGCGCCCCTTCGGGATCTGCTCGAAGGCGAACGACAGCTGCTCGTCAGAGAGCTTGCGTTCCAGGATTTGGCACTGGAAACCAAAAAATTGGATCTTTTAACTCTAACCGGTCAGAGGTTTTCTACAATAATTCAAATCTAGAACCTCTATATGATTAAGGATCAACTATATTATTATATATTTTATATAATAATATTACTTGAACAATCTCACATAATGCCACTTGATTACAAATTAAATAAACATATACCAAGCAACCAAACAGTTGATACACATACAGATACCAAATATATAATTTCTGTACCATTTACCAATAGGCCTTGGTTATTCAATTGTTGTTGGTGGCTTAAATTCAAACTTGTACCTGCTATTGTGGAGTTGAGTGGAAATAAGAGAGACATACAAACATAGAGAGATGAGAATGTTTTGTATCATTGTGCATTCCAGTAATCACACAAACAATATTTGAATGTTTGTTGTTGTTTGAGCTTGCTGCTTTCAATGAGAGTCATCAATCAAAATTATTAATCAAATCTCGTTTTACAGTTTTAGGTGTTTGATATGTGTCTGGTAGTTGAGGCATAGGAATTAACTTAATTTGGGTTTGATTATAAATCCACTTATGTTATAAGAAAAACGAAATGCAATACTGTAATAATTTACTCATGCATATTTAAATAATGTGAAGATAAACAACAAACAACCACGTTATGAACTAATAACAAACAACAGGATTGAAAAAAACATGTTAGTCATTCATACACATTGCATGATAAACAAACAGCATATTCGTTACGAATATCGGTACTTATCAGTATTAATGGATATAAAAACATCTTGAATTTCAATGGACAATTAATCATTGATATATAATTATCATATTGTGTACTATTGAACAAATGGAGGATTGTATACTACAAATTGTTCTCTATCAGTATTTGAGGGATTCATAAGGGAGTTGTACGTAATGTGTCTACAATGTTTATTAAGTCTATCAAAAATTCAGCTTATCTAAGCAGAAGTTTGTTCCATATGTTTCATAGAAACCAAATACTTTGTAAATTGACCTCGAAACTGGTTCCGGTCTAGCGCTGAAGCTACCACGAATGAACACTTGTGACAATTAGTAGCATGAGTGGGTTTATTAACATTTAAAAGCATGAAAAAAATTAATTATCTTTTGCATGTTGCAAGGAATTGTAATAGCTTTTATAAAAGTTTATATATTATGGGATCTTGGAGAAAATGAGACAAAGAATTATTAGAATCTGAAGTAGCCATTTAAACTATTTAAGTACTTTGATAAATGTTTATATTTTTGAAGACAGAAGATAAAGTGAAATTTGCCATTAAGTAATCTTTCAAAATTATTTAAAACTTCTTTCGAGAAATCTAAGTAAGTGACTTCTGCATAAAGTGTATAGTAAAAAAAAGGTGTTAAAATATTCCTTTGTGACTGCATCCAATTGTTGCCTTTTTTTTAATATACACAGTAAAAGTCATAGTTAATTCAATATCTTAACGAGTAACTATGAACTGGTGATGGAAATTTATGTGAGACACTAAACTAAATGTTGCTTCAAGTTTAAGTCCTATAATAAACGTTTGTTTTAAAACTATCCTAAAATTAGTAAATATCATTCACCAAATGGATAGTAAAATAAAAATACATCAAAAAGAAACAAACCAATATCCTAATTGAATATGTCGTTTATTTATCATACACTGATGTATTTATTTTGTAACATTTTTTCATAAAATAATGTGGTTTTACTACATGCATGTATAGATAGATAGAAATAAGAAAGACATACCATAGTTTCTTTGGTAATACTTGGTGGTAAAGGTTGACACTTCGGCAGCCCAGTTGACCAACGATGTTTATTAGCAGGCTGGCCTTTCGCTCGGTCCCGGCCCAGCGTCGCACTCTTCACCTCCGCTTTCCCCTTCCCCGCGAACATTCCCCATCTTCTCCTCTTCTTTTCCTTCACCACGTTGTTCTCCAGCTCGAGGGTAGTGCTGTAACTCGAGTTAACAACAGAACTCGATATAGCACTGTCGGTGGTCGCGCGCGACATCATCGACTGTTCGGACACGTTGTGCGAGTCCGGCACGTTTATCGATGTTATGTTATCGATGGATTTGTTTATCGTATTGTTATTCATTTTGTGCGTTGACAGACTCTGATATGGCGTCTCGTCGTACTCCTTCTCTAGCGAGATTTTATCGATTGTTATCGTTACGTTGTCGACGTCGTCTTTGTTTATCGATATGTTCGAGGTGTTTATTTCTTTGGGCAGACTCGATTCCCTCACCCTGTTTATTATTTGCGCGTTGACGTAGTGTCCGTCCGGGTTCTCCGGTACTGTATAGCCAGGTAGAGTCGGCTTCAATAGGTTCCCGTAATTGTTCATTGTAGTGTTGTTTCTCTCGTTCATTCGCGCTATTTCATCTGTCGTCGTTAAGCTCTGTGCGCGATCCCTCATACTCTTACCGTCACTTTGCCAAGGCAGGGGAACGTTTTCGTATATCGGTTCCTGGGTGCCCGTCACTTGCTGAGGTAACACTAGATGCCTCTGATAAGGTATTCTGTGCATTTGCATAGAGTACATAATATTCCCTCTCTCATCATACATTTTTTGTATATTATCTGATATATGGTGAGGGTCCATTATTATACGTGGCTTGGGCTCTAATACTGATGGTAAATTATTGTATGTTCCGTGGGTACCAGGCATTACTGGTCCGTAACTGACGTGCGTGTTGTTCAAATAACCTAAGAATTGTCGGTTTAGCGCTGTTCTAGTGGATACTAAATCTGGACTCGATCCCGAAACGTGCGAGTTTATGTACCCGCGATGGTAATTGAGAGCTTGACTGGCAACGGCTAAGTCTGGCGTCGAGTTTGAAGCTAGGCCATTGGAGGGATAAGGCGGTGGCGGTTTGTACACATTAATGTAATGCAGCTGATTCAAGTCCGTTTGAACATTAGGGTTTACGGCAAAAGGATAATTAGTGCCCATAAATTTAAGACCATAAGAATAATCGTCGGTGGCAGCGACGCCTTGATTGAGAGTGTGCCTGGTGACGTCAGGGTAGTGTATCCGATGGATATCAGGATGGGACCCGTATATAATGGGTTTAGTAGCAGTGTTCACCAGCTGAGTATGTGCGTGGTGATTTTGGTATCTAAGTTGAGCCTCGGCTCGTTGTTGAGCGTATTTTTGTTGGATAGCGGTTTCATAGTCTGGTGCCGGACGATATGACGGTAGAAGAGCTCTGTAAAGTTATATTGGAAAGTTTAAATATTTACAACCATTTACACTATAAAATTGACAAAATTACGTCATAACCTAAATAAAACAAATGTAAACAATTACTATCTAATATTTATAATTTCGACAAAGGGTTCATGTCGCAGCAAGATGTAAGTTAAATCAAGCTTATTCAAAAATTCTGGAGTCGGACCTGTTTTCATAACGATAATTGATCTGTGTCACCTTCGACATCAGGATACGAGAGCATACCTGTTTCGCTGTACTGGCTGCTGTTGCGGAGGCTGGTGCCTGTCCGCCAGCTCAAGGCAGGAGGTGGAGTGCGCTCGATGGGCTGCAGTCAACGGTTCCAATCGTGACACACTGCCGACCTCTCTGACATCCAACTCTTCCCGGCTCTCTGATAGACCATGATCCTATTACCATGAAAACGAAATTGCCATACTTACAAAATGCTCTTTCATAGGCTCTTCGATATTATGAATATTGGACTTATGTTTCTTTTTTTCTTAAAAAAAGTTAAGACAGTGCAAACACAGACACTTTTTTGGTGTTCATAGTATAGTGCTTGAGGATTTAATTTTTGCTGAGTATGATGACTTATTTTGTACATTTTAAGACAAGATGTAATATCCCTTAACCTAGAAATTAGGATGTCGGTTTTCTACCAAGTTGACATTTTTGACTTGGGCATAGTTCAAATCGTTAGTTTATAATCTAAAAACATTTAGAAAAGAGCACCGATGGTGTTAAATGTGCCTAAATGACAATACTTTTCCTATTCATTCGAATGGGTTTTTTTACTTTTAGAAATAATTTTTATCTTGATTGTTATATTGAATAACTTACCAAATATTATTAATTGTCCATCTACGATGATATTTTGGCATGGAGAAATTTTAAAAATTCAAGTTTTATATTTTAAATTATTTTATTTTTACCATTTTTCTAAACAAGCAAATTATCTGGCATTGTTGATTATTAATACTATTATTCAAATAAAATAAATAAAAATTTTAGTTTAAAAAATTCAGTTGATCTTCTAAATGATTATTAAGAGCGTAAAATAACTTAATCATTAAACACAAGTAAGTAGTGAGTAATTGGTTAGTTAAACATTTTTAGGAAAAACGGTAAAAATAAATTTTGACTTTATCAAAATGTACAAAATAAATATTTGACGCCAACATCAAAATTTCTCCATCTCTAGGGATCATAGTTGATATAGAATTAATAATATTTGGCAAGCTATTCAATAAAACAAAGCAAAATTAATATCTAAAAGTGAAAAACCCTATATTAAATGAATGGGAAAAGTATCTTCATTTAGGCACGGTTAAACGGAATAAAATTTTCAGTGTTTTTAATCTATAAACCAATGATTAGAATGGTACCCAAGTCAAAAAACCAACTTGGTAAATAACGGATACCCTAATATACTATATATGTAGTAACTTTTTAATTTCTATTTCTTTCAAGCTTAAGTAATAATAATAAAATGAATAAGAGACTTACATACAAGTAATAAACGAAAATTAATAACACAATTCAAATATAGTTTTTGTTTCGTTTAATACAAAAAGAGCGTGCTGATAGCATAATACGATAAAGCGGATTTAGACTAACTGTAATATAAATATGGTGGCCACGACGCGACGCAGCGGAACCATTTCCTAAATGTATAGCTATGTGGACATTACGAATGTGATCGTATCTCTACATCTAAAGGGATCTATTCAATATGCGATCATAGCTAATGCATAATGGTATACTAAGTCTTCATCTTTGCATGAAAGAAATTATGTTAAAAATAAGTCTACTCATATAATAAGAATGTAAATCTATCGAGTCAGTACTTTTTAGATTTTTGTGAAAAAAAATTGTTGGTGGTGTGTAGCTTGTAGGCGTAGGTGCTTAGATAGGAATTAGTAGTAAAATACATTTAAATTAATGGTTAACGTTATGAAACTTGTCGAGTGTAATTTAATTGTGTTTAGTACTTTCTGATTTGTCAGAGCAGATACTCATAGTTTTATCAGATTGTTCAGTGATCATTCTCTGTAGGAGTTTATTATTGACTAGCTGTTACCCGCGGTTACGCACGCGCTTTTTTAAAATGTAAAATTATGAGTAGGTGTGTACATTACAGAAATGCTTCTTCAAAAACATTTGTAAGTAAGACACGCACGCTATCTACTGTAACATGTAACGTGTACATTAGATATGTGAATAATAACAGTGTATCGAATGGGATGGGATTTATTGTCAGCAACATACCTGAAACTATAACCTACAAATATATCACCTTCAGTGCTCAGTTAGACTATATAAGTAATAAAAATTTTAGGCTATACATTATCGAACAATATTGGTTAAATCTTTTATTATATAGATATAATATAGCCCATATTGTCAGTATAATTAAGTTATTCTTATACGCTGCTATAATCACCGAGTTATGTAGACGCAAGCACGGTAAATAAAACAAAATGACCGCCAAATTGACCAAAAAGATAATATAATTTAAATTACATTCGAACATATGAATTTCAATTATGTATTCTTGAAGTCCAGTAAAGCGCACGTCTCACACGCTTCTATACAATAAACAACATATTTTTGATAAATTTCACACGGACGAATGGACGGGTAACAGTTCAACAAATAAAATAGAATATGTCACGCGCTATAATTTCGTATATCTGCCAGTAAAATTCCCGTTAAAATAGGTCCAGCCGTTTCAGACATAACCCGGAACAAATAAACAAAATATAATAATATAAAAAAACCAACAATAAAAAAAAAATTGATTCGTTATTTGTAGCCATATCTATTCACCAAAAAGTTGTTATTTTAAATTTACATACACACACTTTATTTTTATAATACTTAATAGATTAATTATTAAAATTAATAATTTATTAAAAAATTGGACACAAAAAATATAGAATAAACATTTTGAATAGAAACACAAAATAAACTTTAAAAATGTTTGCGATAGAAAGTTACCACGTTACCATGGCAACATATATAATATTAACGCTAACACGCAGCTAAAAGGAAAAAACAGCCCAATTTTGATAAATTCTTCACTGGCGCTCCGCTTCTATTGGTCTTAGCGTGATGATATAGCCTTCCTCAATAAATACACTATCATATATATACAATAAACTATCTAACACCGAAAGAGTTTTTCAAATCGGACCTGTAGTGCCTCAGATTAGCGCGTTCAACCATACAAACAAACAAACTCTTCAGCTTTATACACTAGTATAGATTAGACTTCTTCTTTCTTTTGCTTCATACAAAGATGAAGACTTAGTATACCATTATACGAAGAATTAGACTAAGAATTGTAATTGGATTACCTGAAAAGAGGACATGAAACCTTTGATTATCCACTATAATAGGCTTCACAACAAACTGTAGGACAAAACGATCAATATCAAATGACAAATCAGTGTCTTAAAACCAATCAAATGACACTTGACAAGTTTTACATCTTTATTAACAAATCTTCTTAAACAATTTAGTTTTTAACCTGTGTTCTAATTATTTAAAAAATATTAAAGATATAGCCGGTATTGGAAATATGAATGTTTTTTGATATCTGATCTAAAAAATTGTGTTTTAAATATGAATCTAAAAAAATATTTTTACTAAATGAATACAGCAAATACAAATGAAAACAACAATTTCATAGGCAAAATAATCGGATATGAAAGCCTATTGAAAAATATACTATATTCCTACTAATAGAACTAGATTTGTGCGTGTGAATACTTAGCTTGACACTATACTGTATACTGTAAATGTAATATGCTAACAACTTTTAGTAAATTGATTTATTCCAACTAATGCCGGACCGAAGCTTCGGTTTCGGGTCGGCAGAAATTAGAGTTTGTCGAGTAATATTCAAAAATTACTACTGCTATACTATTAGCTTAGCTATACGAGTACAGCTCGTTAGATTACTTTGTCCTTTATAAATCTGTCCACAGTAAATTCATCAATGGTTTAATAGTTCATAATTAAATCATAAATATAAAATTATTAAATCAATAATGCCTTAAAATTCGATGGCACACTCACAAGATTTCTAGTGTTTAAACAAAAATATCTAAAGAAAAATTGTATGATGAGTGACATAATATATTTACGGTTACCCTGTATTTAATTCACCATTGCCTTAATAAATATACTGAAATTATCTAGCTACAAATAAAAACTTATTAAAGTAACAAATCTATACTAATATTATAAAGCTGTAGAGTTTGTTTAATTGAATGCGCTAATCTCAGGAACTACTGGTCCGATTTCATTTATCGAGAAAGGCTATATGAATATCATCACGCTAAGACCAATAGGAGCGCAGCACCAATGAAGAATGTTTAAAAATCGAGGTATTTTTTCTTTTGACAGCCTACGCTGCGTGCGCTGCGCAAACGGTAACAATTTCATATAAATAGGAAGCGAGGAAACGGTTAAGAACATCCCACTCCTCTATTTATTAACCGATTATTCTTTTATTTTGTGATAAGCTTTAGCGTTATCACTTTCTCTACAGTCGAAATTCGGTCACTGGACGAGCACTCGTAATATAATAATAGATCACTAAATGAAATATATTCACCTGGAAATTAGTCTTATGTTCCAATTTATGCAGCGGTGGTTCACTGAGAGCTTCTCTGTGCTTCATAAAGAAAGTATGTTGCAGGACGCACATCCTCCACACGTACTTCCCGTCCTCGGGGCTCGCCAGAGTGAACGACGCCGACTGCACCTGCTTCTGGCACTCTATGCTGAATGACCGCTTGTGGTTTATCACATTTGTTATATCCATCCACCTGCCGACAGACACAGATACATAACAATCTTAGAGCATGACAACTGACTCTCACTGAATAGCAAGTACCGTCCAGTCTCTTTTAAGGTTTTTGACCGCACTAAGTATAACCTTAAAAGGAAACGCGGTCAGCAAGAGTTATATAGAATACGTATTAAACGGGACTTTTTGGCTTAGTCTGTCATGTAGTGGATTTTATATTTGAATCATTAATTTGTGTTCTTTGACTTTATATTTTGTAATATTGGTGGTATTTTACGTAAGTAATATAGTTTGGTTTTTGTACACAAGTGCGGTAACAGAGCGCGGGTACTAAGCAGCACCTTGGTTATATTCAATACTAGCTGACCTGTGCAACTTCGTCTGCATCAAATCGGTTATTAGCGGTTTCAATTGTATTTTTAAACGCAAAAATCTTAAATATCCTAAAAACGCGATATCTACCGCTTCCATTTGTGAATTCAAACTATTCAGGGACTCACGCAAACATATACCCAGTTGGTATGTGAAAAATCTTTTAAAATAAGCCTAGAACCCGTTCGGAGCATCACCTACCGAGTCCGATTAAGATAAAAACTAACCTACATATATTGCCGATAAATGTCTTGCCATTACCCCTTGGGTTGCTCTTGTGTCGCTCAACTTCGCGGGCCGTTCACTATTCGCGTAGAGCCTACTTCTAGACTCAAGAATATTCAGAAAACTAATTTTATCAAATATCGAAATAACACATACTGACAGAACTCGTAACACACGTACTAACAGAACTCCAATTGAGATTCATCTTCTACAATGCAATGTAACTATTATGTAGGTTTATGATTTAGGAAAAAATCTTGTCACCTTAGTTTAAGAAACATTTTTTATACAATAAAATGTAACAACATATAAGTATCAGTTTCGTTTACACATATTTTTCAACTTTGTCGACACGGCATTATCGAAGCGAACTTTATTTAGTATGGTTATGGTTCGAAAATGCCTCATGACAAAGATACGAACACATATATCAATACGATTTAGCTTACTTATTTCATTTTGTGCTTCTAATTCTCTAACTGATTGATAATTGCGCGTAGAAATGTCATGTAGCCGTAGTTCACTCATAGCGTATTGTACGTTATATGGATCGACGGAGGCGTCGGTTCTGAACCCAGCGATAATTTTTTTTTTAAAGTAGCATAGAGAAATGAAATATAGTTTAAATTTTTAGCTAATCTGTCTGCTACATATAGCACAAAGAAAATATACCAAAATTTGCCAAGAATTTCATTAACTACAAATTTTTTACTTTCGTCCTAACGGATCCTGGATAATCCCTTGCGTTTTATGGGACAAAAAGTATCCTAGATGTACCATTGTAATATTAGTTATCACTACGTCTAGTTTCGTCTAAATTGGTCCAGTACTTTTAGAGTGATACGTGTTCACAGGGACAGCCAGACAGACAAATAGACAAAACTTGTAAAAGAATTATATAACAAAATCTACCCGTATTATAATTTTCAAAAAATATTTATTGTACAGATTTGGCCTAGTCATAGTTTTATTATAGTATAATAGATAATGAGCTAACTTCTAATAATATTCTATAGTACTACAACTCGCTTGTGTTCCAGTACATGGTAAAGTGTCTACCAGGGAGAAGGGAGGACGATAAATTTTGTTTTTTTTTCCAAGCTAGTTGTTTTCGCAGAGGTCATTTGAAATTGGCAATGTAAAGGGAGAGAGGGGTGATCGCGACTTGATACGATTCAGTACTCACTCCTTTGACGTGTTGCATGAGCATAAACATTGTGGACAATCATTTATCTATCTATTTATTTATTTATTTATTTATACAAACGTGTCGTTTTTTTAAATGTTTCCGAACAATTTAAAAAAATATTTAATAACACGACAATAAACTCAATGGAAATCACAGATGTGTTAACACGTTCCATGCCAAATCACTTTTGCCTGACAAATCCTTCAGGCCATTTGATATTTTGACAAAAATTATTACTTATACTTTTTTTTCCGAACTCTCTACTCTATGTACTCTATTGGTCTCACGGGCTTTTAAAGCTTCATCGAACTACAACACGTATTATCATACAATATTACGTTACAACATCATACATAACATGACGTAAGTAATTGTTTCGTTTTCAATAGTTATCAAATCGTGTACCACCGCTGGTACACGTGGCATAAAAATCTAGTTTAACCACCGTACCACCGGTGGTACATGTAGCGCGAAACGTGTTAACATCATACTTCAAACTTGCCTTTTACGGCTTTGAATCTATAGTGAGAGTTAAAAATATCACAATACCTATAAAAATGTAGCGTGTCAACGTTATCAGTGAGAAGTGTGATGCCCGTCAACGAGATTGCAATGGTGACCTCCGCCTGGCTGAGCTGACCGCGAGCTGTGTACATCTCCTGCCCGTACCCGCGCAGTTGTTGGCACGTTGTGATGAAACCCTCCTCCGCTTGGGCCTACCGGGATTCACTACATTTGTACAAATAATAATAGTAATAGTATAGAATATCGTAACAATGAATCGACCTATAGCAATTAAATTATCGTTAACATTCATATTTCTTTGCTTTTTCAAGGATATAACCCGCGATCACTCAGTGCCATAATTGTTCA
Source organism: Antheraea yamamai (assembly GCA_036509395.1). Taxonomy (NCBI): domain Eukaryota; kingdom Metazoa; phylum Arthropoda; class Insecta; order Lepidoptera; family Saturniidae; genus Antheraea; species Antheraea yamamai. Next base: position 20,516,737 of record AP028446.1, read on the forward strand.
CCAAGCCCTTGGGGGTTCGATATGAAAGTAACACTTGATTTGTTATAACAACCAGTGGCGGTAAACGAGAACCATAGACTCTATAACATAGACAATACTTTATTTTTATTTTTTCGAACTGACTACGCTATTGTCCTGGCCAGGCCCTTCCAGCTTCACCAGACTACATAGACAATAGTCTCCATCATTCTATAAGTTATTCCCTAAATTAAATGACGTTTTCATTTTTTTAATTATAACCAAATATTAAAGATGTGTACTATATTCAATTTAGGTCCTAAGAAGGCACTTATGAACATCAAAACTACCACCAGTTCGGAAAACAACCCAGTCTTCGAGAAGAACCAGCAAGAAACTCAATCTGTTTTTTTCTTTTCATGATACATATTTTACAATTATAGATTACTTACTAGGGAGTTTAAAAAAAAACTTTTATTTTCTCTCGGAACCAGGCTCAAAAGTTTGGTTTATATGCCAAAATAGGCCTTTGAAAATATGAGCTCTTAATATTAAGGTTGTCCGTATCGCACTTTTCGCTTTCCCATAAGAATTACAGAGGAAAAAATGTTTTATTTTTTCTGACTTTTGTAAGTAATGACCCATAAATTGGTCTACAATTTCCATCAAATGTTTTTGTAGAGAATTGAGCTCTCTACAAAAATATTCTGATATGATTTTTCGAAGTTAGTCAAAAGTTATTCGAGGTCAAAGTTTTTAGGGGAGTTTTCGAAGTTCTTTGGAAAACGACATCAGGTCCTAACGTTCCAATATTTGTTAGATTCAAAAATGAAACTTAAATAAATGAAAAAATCTATAAATTAAATTAAAAAAAAATTAATTCGTTGTATAGCCTTGAAACTAATAAATTTCAGAGTATTATTAAGAAAACGGCTAAATTGATAATGAATTTAACTTTGACCTCGAGTGACTTTTGAATGAGTTAATTTTTCGAAAAATACTTTCAGAACTTTCTTGTAGAGCATTCAATTCTCTACAAAAATATTCCATGGACATTGCAGAGCAATTTATGGTTCATTACTTAGTTATAAAAGTCAGAAAAAATAAAACATTTTTTCCTGTGTAATTCTTATGGAAAATCGAACAGTGCGATGCGGACAACCTTAATATTAATGGCTTATATTTTCAGAGGTCTACTTTGGCATCTAAACGAAATATTTAAGCCAGGTTCCAAAAAAAAGAAAAAAAAAATTTTTGAAGTAAAACTTCTTTAGGCGCGACTAGGACCCTTTTTGACGCTAACGTCGAAAGCTGCTGCTAATTCAGCCGTAGATTGTGTATCATCAGCTTCCACAATCGCCTTTAATTCGTCATTGTCGACCAAAGTCTTCGGACGACCGCGAGGTTCATTTTTCAGGTCAAAATTCCCAGAACGGAAGCGAGCAAACTAATAACAGGTGGTGCGTTGGTTTGTAGTGTTAGCTCCGTAAACGTCGTTGATTTTGCGTGTCGCTTGTGCCGCGTTGCTGCCACGACGGTACTCATATTCCTTAATTACTCGAATTTTTAACCTATCCATGATGACAAAAAAGATTGAAATGCGATGAAAATGTAACACTAATCAATAAACAAATGACTACTTTTGGAAAAAGAATTCCATGTTTTTAAAATAAAATTAATTTGAAATTAGAATTCTTAGCCAAACAAAAATTATTTTGATTTGAAATGGCCAGTACTGCAGAACGGCAATTTCATAGGTAAATACCTATTATATATACTTAGTCTGACCATAAATACTGTTACAATTAAAAATAAACAAAATATTACATTTGAATTTGGAATCTGTCATTTTTATATGATTATTCATTGGATTTCTCATTTTGGCGCCAATACATTGTACAATATTTTGCGATATTAAAATGGAGTGGGGTGATAAAGAGAACCGAATTGCTGTGATTGCATTACACAAAGTAGGTATGGAGCCAAATGCAATATTTAAAACTCTCCATACGCTTGGTATTAGTAAAATGTTTATGTACCTATTAATAGGTACAATGAGACCTCCTCTGTTTGTGACAGAAAAAGATCCGGCCGTCCACGTAGTGTTCGTACGAAGAGATGGTCAAGGCAGTAAGGGAAAGAATTAGAAGAAATCCTGTCCGAAATCAAAGTATTTTATCTCGGGAGATGAAGATAGTACCTAGAACCATGTCGCGTATTTTAAAAGATGACTTACGACTTGCAGCCTATAAGAGATGTACTGGTCATTTCTTAACTGATAATTAAAAAAAAAAAAGAGTGGTAAAATCGAAACAACTACTGAAGCGGTACGCAAAGGGAGGTCACAGAAAAATTTTGTTTACGGATGAGAAAATTTTTACAATTTAGCAAACTTTTTAACAAATAAAATGCACGTATTTATGCTCAAAGCTCTAAGGAAGCTTCCCGATTAGTCGACAGAGTGCAACGTGGGCACTATCAGACTTCAGTGATGGTTTGATGGGGTATTAGCTATGAAGGAGTGACTGAACCATACTTTTGTGAGAAAGGTATCAAAACATCGGCACAAGTGTATCAAGATACCATTCTTGAGAAGGTAGTGAAGCCCCTTAACAACACCATGTTCAATAATCAATGAATGGTCCTTCCGGAAAGACACGGCGCCGGGTCATAAAGCTCCGTATACACAGTCTTGGTTGGAAACGAACGTTTCGGACTTCAGAGCTGAAGACTGGTCGTCGTCTGGTCCTGATCTTAATCCGCTGGACTATGATTTAGGGTCAGTTTTAGAGAGTACGGCTTGCTTTAAACGCCATGATAATTTGGAGTCCTTAAAACAATCCATACGATTGGCAGTGAAGAATTTTGCCATGGAAAGAGTGCATGCTTCTACTGATAACTGGCCTCAACGTTTAAAGGACTGTATTGCAGCCAATGGAGACCACTTTGAATAAGCTTTTTATATTTTAAATTATTTTATATTTATGTATCAAACTAACACACTGTAAAAGTAATAAATGTTGTTTGCAATAGAAAATATTTGTTTTTTTTTTTATTTCAGTATTTATGGTAAGACTTGGTATATAAATGTTTTTTTTTTAAATATATTAATGAAATTGTTTGCCTTAAAGAAAGAAAGGGTTTTCATTCTTATTGGAACTTTTGACACTACATTTCAATTTATTTTAACACATTTCACATACTTCAATTAAATATAATTAGGTATTTAACCCGTCAGATTCCGAATTAACCACATTAGATCAAAATTAATGAAAGTTTTTTTTTTTATTTCACTACATTCGGCTATAACATTTATATATGCGTGGTTGCGCCGCTTTATGTATGTTTGAAAATTCCCGCATTATGGATTAAATTATGCCACTTTGAAGCCCGACCAATTAATGGCGATCAGGTCACGCCACCTTTCTAGTCTTGCCCAATCACATTTCCCTTTAACTATGGCACATGCTTAGTCACCGCGAGCGCGACGCCCGCGCCGTTAGTTTCGATTGCGGCCACCAGTGTTCGACTGTTGCCGCCATTGTGCTAGTTCGACTGCTATCGTCGTGTAGTTTGCGCGCCGGACAGTGGTTGTGTCCGCGCCGAGCCGCGCCGCATGCTAACATTTTGAGTTTTCGCATGGTCGAGTGAGAAATAAACGCATCGCTACATACGTGCCGACATATATTATAAACAATAAGTGTTGTGAGGGAGGAAACCCAGTGGAAAGAAACGAGAAACACCTAGCCGGCTAGCCACGTGGAGACTGCATCGCCGCGAGGTATGTGCCAAGTTTCCTTCCTACCCTGGTCTCCCTAGTCGTAACTGATCGCAATAGTTAAATACCAAATATAGCACCCCCGCATATACAGTCCACTTAAATTTAGCATAGAAAGCCCCGCACCGCACCCTCCGGTGACGTCGACAACGCCGCGGCGTCACCAATGCGTATGCATGCAATAATATATTTATTTATATGACAATGTGATACATTGTATATGTATATCGGTTTTATCTACACTAATATTATAAAGATGTAATAAATAAATACTCTTCTTTACCCTCCACCTACACAGGTGAAGTAGTTGCTATATTAGAAGCTATAAAATATATACTATCATATAAATTAGATCAAACTATCATATTGGCAGATTCACTAAGTTGCTTACAAACTATTCAGCTTAATCTGAATTTTTCTAAAGTAAAAGTAAAATCCCCAGTTATCATAATTATTAAATTCCATTTGTATCAATGTCATTGTTTAGGAATCTATGTAGTTCTGGCATGGATACCAGGACATAGTGGGATCCAGGGTAATGAAACTGTTGATCTTCTTGCTAAAGTAGCTACTTTAGCTGATCCAGACTGGATATTTTGGTCACTATAAAACCTATGTTTAGGGTTTATTCTTTCTAAACAAAGACTGATTTCTTTGCATCATGGAACTAAAACTGGAATGTATCCAACCAAATGCAGGCAAATTATATGCTTCCGGATATATTCTGGACAACATTTCGGGTAACCCATGGCTTTATAACTTTCGTGACTGTTACAAACTTGTTGCGACTACTAACTGTAGACTGGCGATCTGAGATGTGCTCTCCAGTCCATCTTGTAGAGATCAGCATCAGGGACAACTGAATATGTGAAAGTGGGTTGGATGAAGACACTCTAGAAAACACTTTTTTCAATTGCTCCAATTTTGTGTTTTCATTTGTTACTTGCTCCATGCCCTATTGCAAGTGTAAGTTGTATGTTCCGAGTATTCTCTTATCTTATATTTTGTCAAATAATATTAATTAAAAATTGAATGTTCGCCTCTTCATGACAGCATTGGTCTGGAAAACTAACATATAAGCTGGTAGAAGCTGGTTACTAATCCAATTATTATCAAGATGTACATGTTTGTCATTTGCCAGTTACATATGACCATAAATATAACAAGCGTTATCTATTCTAACATAATCAGTAAAGATAAATGAGTTTACGTTCCACTATTTTAAAACATTCAAATGTTCGCTATTTGATGAGGGGTGTTTGTTTGCCAGATTTTATGGCAAGTTAACACTGTTATCAAATTATGGCTCTTTAGTTTAAAACAGGGAATCTCTGCAAATGGCATTATACTAGTAATGCAATGCCATTTACTGTTTTTTTTAACTCATTAGATAATTCCGGTTTTCATACATAGATGCCACAATTTGAGCATTTTCATTGTAAACCATGTAGCTCTTCATCTATGATCTATGATCTTCATCAATGATATTTCCAGCTTAAACCTTGGCACAAGTCATAAACCTTGACACTACTTATACACCAATAATAATATTATAATAATCTTATGGAATCATATGATGAGAGGGACCACTGTTATTTTTGGGTGAATGTTTGACCAAAAAAGTAAGGCATTATAAGGTTTGAGAATATGTTCTTTCAAGTACTTCTAAAACATATCTCCCATCCTATTACCCAACAAAAGAATAACATGTTCTCACATTTATACTATAAATAAATAGGATTGCAAAAGAACATATTTAATTATAAGTCATTAATTTAGGCCTGTATTTGTTGACTTAGTGCCTATTAGCAATTCCTGTATAATGATTTGATTAATTGCAATTAAATACACTGTATGCTACACAATTAAGCATTCTAAAGGCTGTACAATCCAATATAAAACAGTTTTACAATCTATACATACAATAAGAATGTAAATGTAATGAGTCTGTACTTTTAGACTTTTATGAAAAAAATTGTTACAGGTGTCTAGGAATAAATAATAAAATACATTTCAATCATTTTTAGAAATGTCTGTCTGTCTCTCTATTTGTATGAACATGTATCACTGCTAAAGTATTATGTTCACAATAAAAGCTCACCAAGAAAATCATAAAGCATATCCTCGAGTAACATTTAGTCTTGCTTTCATCGGTTCACTGTATCAAAAGTTATTGTAATTTTAATGACAATGTGACTTAAGTACGAGAGAAAAGTAGATAAGTAAATGGACTTAATTCATTTAGAGGATTTTATTCCTCATTGTTTTTTTTTACATTAGCTTCCACATAAGAGTTGCGAACACAGCTAGTACTATATAAAAAGAATCTGTATTTGAATGTTATTTTGTTATAGGCTACATCTAGACCAAGTTGTCTACTGATACTAAAGGATGATATCCTCAGAGACAAAGTCTTACAAAACTAGAAGCATTACTAAGTATATGAATAAGCCAGGCTCAGAACATTAAAAAAATAACAAAAATACTTATTAATTTTGGCCATATTACTGTTTCAAGAATTAATAATGCTTATTAGCGCTGTAAAATAGTGCCCAGATCTATATTATATAAAAGGTAACAAACCATTTAGATCTTACCTACACAAAGAGTATGCTAGGTGCAAACTCAAAACAAATATTAAGATTCCTTGTAAGATAAGATTATTTTTTTCTAGTTAATTACTCATGTAAATTGTTGTTGCATGGAATTAATTATGCTGTGTTTATGTGAATTGTTTAACAATAGAAACATCTTGTTAATAGCTGCTAGCTACTATTCAAATTTGTTTACAGTTTGATTAGTCTGAGATTTCTTATATAAAAAAGGAAGATAGATTAGGTGAATACATTACTGTATGTCTAACTCAAAGCTAATTCCCATGCAGTTTTTGTTATGACAACATGTTATTTTACATTAGTATTCTCAGTTAAGTTAAAATTTATTTAAAAAAATAAGTCATAAATTACCTCTTAAAGTGTCAGAAAAAAACATTTTTGTTACTGTTTTGTTAGAAGTAATAAATTTCTTTGGCTGCATACAACAACAAACTTAATTAACCAAGTCACCTTATCGAATAATGTAGTTTGCCTGAGATTTTGACTAGTCTGAGATATATCTTGAACTGTTGATGTATTAGATCAAACTATTTTAAATTTCAATTTATGTCTGCATACTGACAGTTCATTATGTATTCACTGACTATGAGATTTTCAAATCTTAACACAAGTAAACATCTTGTGAATAGTTTGCATAGAACTACTTATTTTAAGAAAATCTTAAGATCCTGCATAATAATATCTATCAGGAGAACTTTATGTATAATTTAGTTGTTTTATAAAAGAGTTTTAAACGTTACCTGAGACATATTGTGCAGTGCCATATGATGTTGTATCACTGCTTCTGTCAGCCATTCTAGTCTTCCTGTCTCAGCTAAAGTGCTCCCATCAATAATTTGACCTCCATCAAGCATCTGTTTTGGGAAAGTCAACAGATTTTTCAAATATTCCACTGTGTGCCTTTCTCTGTCATGATTCCCATACTCTGCCTGTCTGCTATAAGATGCAAGAACCACAGCCTGTTGCAGATCACAGATAATCCGACCTTCAACCAAATCATGCTTCAGTTGAAGAAAATAGTGATATCTGGTAACTTCATCCGTGATGAGGCTTGTTCCATTGATGACGTAGTACATCACTCGTAAATACAGCTGGTGGGATGATGCGTGCTTGTCTAGCTGGCGTTTCAGAGGTCTGTCGAGTTGCACCCATCGCGGCTGTTGGTTGCGGTTTACGTAGCGCAGACCGAAAAATTCTGGCTGGTTTATAGCCTGCCGCTGGCAGACGTTGTCGAGACACTCCTGTCCCGAGCTGTCTACAGAGAGCGTGCAGTCAGCAACACCACCGTCTAACAACTCTACACTTATCACAAACAAACTCTTCGACGCAACATTATATTGCCGCGTCTTCTTTAATTTCAATTTAAAAGGCATTTCCGCGACCACACGGAGCCGATTTGCAATAGCATCACATAGGAAACGTACGTTACGTTACATTTATGGGTAAAGTATGTAGAAACCGAGGTATCCGTTACGCGCACCACATATTTTATTAGATTATATGTAAAGTTTATGAATTCTTGTTTGTAAATTGTTTATAAATAGTGGAGCCGTGATGATGACGTACGAATTTCGTATGGGTACAACGGAAATTGCCAAGTAAACAGATACGTATCAGAAAAAATAATAATCACGTTCACAACATTGCGGCCATCGCAATTATGACATCTATGACAGTTAGTTGACAGTTCCACTTCAGTGTTACCGTAATGGAAAATGATGCAGTAGCGTTCATATAATTAAATTATTATAAGTTCAAATTAATAATTATGCCACCGTAAGGAAAAGGGCTGCATCTAAAACATAAATCAGAGAAAAGTTGAAGTTCAGCCTGTGCTTTTAACACAGTACATTTGTTTCATTTTCTCATTAAGGGTAATTTAAAAACATAAGCATAAGGTACACAAAAAATATTATTAAATACTCATTATTATCTTGATCACAAATATATAACTTAATTAAAAAAAACAGCAAATTCAATACTCTTTCTCTGGACGGTAATGTGAAATGCAGTAATATATACACGTGAAAAATATACGGTTATTATGATTATTGCCACATCGAGTCATAATGATTAGCGGGCTTTTGAAGATATTTGAAAGTTTATACGAAGGAAGGAAACGTTTTTGTTATTATTCATCGTAATAATTGGTATATTAAAACATAGCGGATATTATATAAATATTCTTAGGATTTAAATAGCTACACATTTATGTTCAAGGCGATCGAATTCTATATAGCGAAGTTGCTATAACGGTACCTAGTCGCGAGCTATAGTAATATAAAGAGTATTGAAAAGACACACAAGTATGCTGAAATTTACGGTGAATAGTTAAGCGATGTTGTTCTGTTATTTCATTCATAGTTAATAATTTTCATAATATAATATAATAAAAAATAACATGAAATATTAAAAGTATATTTATTATTCAAGAAGTCAAATTTAATATATTCTACAAAAATAGTACACAATATTTTACATGTTCTCTGTATTTTTAATACCCCAACCCTATTCAATTAATTAATTAAGCGGTAGAACGTTGTGAATTCGCTAAGCTGACCCAATCTCTCGGTTCTTTTAGAACTTTAATAAGCTTATCTTCCGCGGAGTTTGGTTTCGGTGTGTGCATGTACTCCCATTTCTGTAACATAAAATGGCGTTCATTCTACTAAAAACAGATTCCCAAGCCCAAGATACTACAAACTCTTTTCGACAAGTAAATACGATTTAAGTCAAATTTATTAAATTTATGTACCTTTATCACAAAAGATAAAGTTTAGTCTGCTATGTAGTGTTTCTAAATTAACAAATTTCGATTATAAATTGACCATATTTTCTTTTGTATTGTTGTAAATGATCTTATATTCTGTTCCACAGCCTCTTTACTCAAAATTCTATTAACGTCCATCCTTTCAATTCAGCACGATTGGTGGACATACATTTAAACAAGGATACGTTCACACGTGTTATGTTTGAACGGCGGGGTCTATTTTAATGAAATTGTAAAGGAATAGGTCATATCGTGGAGGGGCATATAAGATATTTGAGCAAAGCGAACGGGTAAAAAATATATTAGATTTATTAAGAGCAAATATAGTTCAAAGGAAAAAGAATGGTTACTGACCGCGTTGAGTGGCAAAGACATGAGTATGGACTCGTATCTGGCGTCGGGCGTGTGCAGCCCAAACTTGGTGCCGCGGTCGTACATGAGGTTGAACTCGACGTAGCGGCCGCGTCGGAGCAATTGCCACTGACGCTCGTGGTAGCCGTACGCATCGTCTTTATGCTTCTTCACTACAAAAATATATTTTATTTATTAACGACAGTTTTTCTACTTCTTTGATATCTATTTGCAAGTATTTTATGGGATATATCACTGGATGGCGCTGTCATGTAATTTTTAAATTCTTTGTTTTTTTTTTCAACTGGCAATATTTTGACGTAATCGTAAAATCGACAAACTTGTATAGTATTATATAGTAATCTTTGAAAGTTAAATAACTCGATAGTATTGTTTTTACTCTCAATTTTATATCTTACGCATCCGTTTATTACACACCATAAAATTAGTTGATAAACAGTTACTTGTTTATTAACCAACTTCAAAAAAAGGAGGAGGTTCTCAATTCGACTGTATTTTTTTTAAATGTTTGTTACCTAATAACTTTGGGCTGGGTGAACCGATTTTGATTATTCTTTTTTTATTTGAAAGCTGGTACTTCCCGTGTGGACCCATTTCAATTCGGTCCAGTTCCGACAACGGCATCCAGTGCAAAACCGTATAAGTTTTAAATTTGCGTTAAGTATGTACACGACAAATAGACGAATAACTCAATATCACAATAACCGATTTCGATGATTCGGATTTTTTATTGGAAAGGATGTACTTCAAGGGTAGTTTGATGAGAGTTTGGTTAGGTTCTGATTATGGGATCCGTGAAAAAGTAAGAAAACTTTCAAGAAACGAGCCTACTTAAGAAAGCTTAAGGGCCGGCAACGCATGTGTATTTCCTCTCGTGTCGCAGGTGTCCATGGGCGACCGTGATCACTTACCATCAGGTGACCCGTATGTTCGTTTGCCACCAATAGTATAAAAAAAACTCTTCAATTCTTAGGAGCCTATTGTGCTTATGTTCGTTGCTGTGTTGCAACATGACGCAAGCATTGTAATTACATTACTTAAGGTGTATTATGTGTGAAGCGATGGTAGTCGAGTTGGTGGTAGAAACTATCGCGGATTATTGATAAGGTTGCGTTCGTACCAAACGTTACTTATTGTACAACCAATTGAAACCATATCGCATAACATACCGATAGATACCATACCGCAAAAATGCGCATATTTTAATATACTTAAGGCGGAACGGAGTTCGCGGGCACTGCTAGTAAAATATATTTATGTACACTATAAATGGAAAAATGAAGTAAATTTTCAAAAAAAGTATTAACCGACTTCAATATCAATCAAAAACCGATAAGGCACTAAAAAGCGGAAAATAAATAGTTTATCAAATTAACCAAATTAAAAAAAACATATGAATATGTGTGGTACCTAGAGATGTATTGGGAGTCGGTGCGAACCGAAAATCATATCATCTACATATGTACAAAGTTTAAGTCCACTCTCGCGTCTCTGTAATACTTTTCTACCTGGAACAAATTTGAAATTTCGGTTGGCACCGACTTCCAATACATCTCTAGGTAGCACACATATTCATATGTTTTTTTTAATTTGGTTAATTTGATAAACTATTTATTTTCCGCTTTTTAGTGCCTTATGGGTTTTTGATTGATATTGAAGTCGGTTAATACTTTTTTTTGAAAATTTACTTTTTTATCATATCAAAAGCGATCGACTCAATCCTCCATCAGATCCCTTCTGCGGAAATCGTGGTTCTTGGTGACTTCAACGCCCATCACGCTGAATGGCTTGGTTCGCGTACCACCGATTACGCGGGGCGAACTGTTTTTGATTTTGCCTTGGCTTACTCCCTCACACAATAGGTCGCCTACACGTGTTCCGGATGTGGAAAAACATATGCCTTTACTGTTAGACCTGCTGCTGACATGTCATCTGGACAGTTATCAGATAAAGGTCGATGTCCCTCTGTGCTCATCGGATCACTGCCTGATCCGGATTTCTGTGCCTCTTACACGTCCATTTCATCCACGTTCTGTGGACAGACGCCAAGTCTGGCACTACAGATCAGCAGACTGGGACGGTTTGCGTACTTTCTTCGCTTCTTACCCATGGGGGCATGCTTGTTTCTTGCTGGATGATCCAGATACCGTCGCAAATAGTGTGACTGACATCATACTCCAAGGAATGGGCTTGTTTATCCCGAGCTCAATAATACCGATCGGAGGCAAGTCACAACCTTGGTTCGGTCGCACCTGTAAGATAGCCTGCCGTCAAAAGAGAAATGCTACCGGGCCTAGGTTGAAGCAGTGGCATCACAGGATGTAATCACTAGCCCATTAAAAAAGGAATACAACTTTGCCTCCAGATTTTACTTAGAGCAATCACCTTGGCTAAGTCCACCTTTGTTGACAGAATTGGTGAGAAATTGATTCGTCTCCTATCGGGAACCCGGGCGTTTTGGTCTCTCGCCGAAGCTGTCCTTGGAAATTTTTGTTGACCATCCTTTCCATCATTGCGGAGGGAAAACAAGTAGTTAGCCCAAGATGCTAAAGACAAGGCCGATCTTCTCGGTTGCCTTTTTGCATCCAACTCGACTCTCAATTCCAAAAGGAAGCTACCACCTACCTTACCGCGTTGTGAAAGCTCGATGCCTAATATTCGGTTTCTGCAAAGAGCTGTACGCAATGCACTCTTCTCTTTAGAAATCTCAAAGTCGAGTGGGCCAGACCGAATTCCCGCAATTGTACTTAGGACATGTGCTCCGAAACTGGTTCCAGTTCTTTCACCTCTTTCGGCACTCATATTCCGCAGGCATTGTCCCTAATATCTGGAAGTTCGCCTTAGTGCACCCGATCCATAAAAAAGGCGATAACTCTGATCCATCCAACTATCGGCCAATTGCCATTACCGCTCTGCTTTCTAAGATAATGGAATCCTGCATCAACCGCCAGCTCCTGCAGTATCTAGAGGTGGACCAGCTCATAAATGATCGCCAATACGGTTTCCGTCAAGGCCGCTCAGCTGGTGATCTTCTAAACTTACTGACTCACAAATGGGCGGAAGCAGTGTAACATAAGGGAGGGGCTCTGGCCTTTAGTTTGGATATTGTTAAGACCTTCGATCGAGTCTGGTACAATGCTCTTCTCTCAAAGCTGACTTCGTACGGACTCCCCGAGAAACTTCGCAATGGGGTGTCCAGTTTTCTCACGGATCGGAGCATAAAAGTCGCCATTGATGGTGCTTGCTCGGATCTCAGGTCTGTGAGTGCTGGTGTCACGCAAGGCTATGTAATATGCCCACATTATTTCTGCTGCATATCAATGATATGTTGCAAATCAGTAACATTCATTGCTATGCAGATGATAGCACTGTGGATTCTTCGTATAACAGTCGTGCAGGTGTTTCTCGGGAACGCGTTTACGAGAGCCGTCAGAGACTTGTGACTGAAATAGAGACCTCACTTGAGCGTGTTTCAGATTGGGGAAGACAAAATTTGGTTCAGTTTAACCCCATTAAAACGCAAGTTTGTACATTTAGTGCTAAAAAGACCCTCTTTGACGCAGTCTCTATCTTTCAGGGAGTTCCGTTAGTCGCCAAGCCTAGCATCCTGGGTGTCGATATATCAAGCGACGTTCAGTTTGGTGGTCATATGTAAGGTAGAGCAAAATTGGCCTCAAAAAAATTAACAGAGCAGGACGGTGTTTCACAACAGGTCACCGTCTTCAGCTTTATAAGGCGCAAGTCTGTCCTCACGTGGAATATTGTTCTCACCTCTGGGCCGGAGCACCTCGGTATCATCTACTTCCTCTTGACCAAATCCAACGTCGACCGGTCGAATCATCGGGAACCAGATGCTTACCTCAGGGCTCGACACTTTGGCGATTCGTAGGGACGTTGCGTCTTCTACAGGATCTACCACGAAGAGTGTTGTGAAGAGCTGTTCGGACTGATACCTGCTGCTGAGTTCCGTTGCAGAACGACTCGTCACGGAATGAAATTCAACCAGTATCATCTCGATGGTTGGAAGTCCTGCACTGTGCGGTTCTCACGTTCATTTTTTCCGCGTACGTCAGTTCTCTGGAATGAACTCCCAGCGGCAGTGTTTCCGGACCATTATAATTTAACAACTTTCAAGAAACGAGTCTACTCCTTTCTCAAGGGATGGCAACGCATCTGTGATTCCTCTCGCGTTGCAGGTATCCATGGGCGTTGATCACTTACCATCAGGTGTCCCGGATGTTCGTTTGCCACCAATGGTATAAAAAAAATGTGTATGTTGTTTCTTTAAACTTTTATTTTTAGTAATTAATTTCCTTGTTTGAACTTATGACTTGATTGAAACGATTATAATGTGTACAAATACTCTTATTTATTCCACAAGAGCCGAATATAACTTATCACGTGCAAACGACATTAGTACACACATTCGATTTTGACATAACATTTTTAATTAGCATCGTTTAGGTAATGGTAATACGAGTCAAGATAACTCACCGAGCGGTAAATAACTGGGGATGACGGCCTCCGCGCAGGAGGTGACGAACTTGAAGGCAGTTTGTTGGTCGGGACTGTCGATGTCGTCAAAGAATATGCCGCCGAGCCCGCGCCGCTCGCCTCGATGCGGAATGTAGAAGTAATCGTCGCACCACTTCTTGAATCTAACAAAAAACAATTAAGTGAGATTTTCCATCCTCTCGAATGTTTTCGTCCATCAAAAGTAAAGTATCATCAGGGGTAAAGTGAAAGGCGGTCGGCAGACCTTGCCAAGCACAATATGGCAATGCCCATGACTCAATTCAAAATTATTTAATAATTGAAATAAATATTGTGTTCAGTTTCTAACATGCGACTATCAGCTGGATGATTGATGTATTTATTATGTACTAGCTGTGCCCGCGACTTCGTCTGCGTGGAACCCGATGTACAAAACAAGTGACTAATAACATCATCTGAATGTATTGACTAATTACTATCTACTTTCCACCGGTACTTAAGTCGCGTCGTCAATAAAATTACAATAACTATTGATAGAGTCAACCGATTTTAATGAAACAAAGACTAAAAGTTACTAAAGCTAAAGCTTTTCTTGAAAAGGTCTTATAGAGAAAGAAGAAAGTAAATAAGTAAATTTAATTTAATCGTCTGAATAGACGATTTTATTATCACTATTTTTTTTACATAAGGTTCCACATGGACGCGGATGAAGACGGGCACAGCTAGTCAAAAATATATTTATAAGTCTATAATATTAATAATTGAGTATTAACGACCATACCTCTGGTAATATGAAGAGTCGTGAGAGTCGCAGGCGTGTTTCAGAGTCAGGTGGAAGTGGACAGCGTCCTCTTCGTTGAGGTAATACGGTGTCAAGTCTGTTCCACCTCCGAACCACCACTGGACACCTATCAAGAAGAAGTCAAAACGTAACAAAAGGCAGAAGTAAGGAAAAGTAGCTAATGGATAAGAGTTCATCAAATTCAACAAATCAGTATCAAAATCAAAAATACTTTATTTAATTTAAGCCCCGAGAGGTCTTGGTTTCAAAAGGCTATTATAGAGTGGACCGATATGTGAACGATGGTGATGTTTGGAAGTGACTCCTCTCTGTGCATCCACTAAAAACGATTGTGACGTGTAATGTATTGGTAAATATATAAATATCAAAAACATAAACCCGATCGAGTTTGTTGGAGGTTCTTTTCGACGACTGGGTTATTTATCCGAATCCGTGGTCATTTTAATATTCATAAGCGCCTTCTTAAAGCCTAAATGGAATAAAGTATTTTGATTTTAATGCACTGGTTTGGTATCAACCTGGGAAAATGAAAAAAAAAAACAATAGTCACCATTTTTATCTTGAACCTCGAAGTATCTATAATTGAAATGAATGGTGGGTATCATCGGGTTGCGAGGATGGATCACCGCGCTCACTCCTGCCGCGAAAAACGGCAGCTCCGCATTTTGAAGATCTTTGCCTCTGTTAATTTATATTTTATAGTTAAATCTTGAAACTCTGGCGCTCCTATATTTGACGTTATAATCCTCAGGTTTGACTTACAGTCTTATCGAAGTCCAATTGAATGATGCTTTTCGGCCTTTGACTAAAAAAATTTCGTCAAACTTAAGAGAGACTAATTTGGTCCGGCAAACGTTGAAACTTAATTAAGGCTTTGGTCGAACATAAAAAAAAACTAGCCATTCCAGGAAGAGACTGCATATCGACTTTTGACTATAACGTACTTGTTGGGGCAAAGATAAAATGGCGTCCATATAGAAGTATGACGTTATTGATTTGATCGATCAATCTGCCAAGACCAATCGAATAAAAAACGTTAGCCGAAATGCAACGCTGAATATAATTACGACGAATTATTGGTAGATGTGACTAGGCCGACTGTCTGAACGACGTTGCCCAGTATCTAGTCGTTGCATTTTAAGGTATTCAACCAAAGCTGACAGCCAATAATAATCAAGATGCATGAACAGTCGATACCTACAACCAATGGTGTTTCAAAACGCGGTAAATATTAACCATTCAATAGTATCTCCCCCGATAGTCAATAGTACGGACGCAGGTCAATAGTAAGTCCTCCGATATATACATTGACATGGGTTTCACGAGTGATCTTATGCATATTAAGCTTCACGTCCATCAGGCACACAGATTCGAATCACTTTAACTCTCCTATACTACACTGAAAATACAACGATTCCACTCATTTCATGAACTCAATATATTATAGATGTTTACAAAAGCGCCTAAATTACGTTATTAGGTATATTTTCCGTACAACCGTCCGCGACTTCATCTGCGTCGAATTACAATAAAAAAATTATAGCTGAATGCCAAGTTATAATAGCATATACATCATAATCATATTTTACGGAAATATTCTTTCCACATATTATAAATTCTTTCTACAAGATATAAAACTTAGATGTTTTTTTTTTATATCATAGGATGCAAGCGAACAGGCGGGTCAACTGATGTTAAGTGATCACCACCGTCCATAGAAGTGGGCCATCGGCACTCTCACTGACCAAACGAAACGCAACAATACAAGCACTGTCACTTCACATCGGTTTTCTATGAGAGGGTGGTACTGCCCCGGGCGAGCCAAGCCATTCATGCTGACACTAGTAATACCTTCAGCTTGGCTCTACTACCTAGAAAAAGTAGCCATCAATCAGTGATATGCGAAATGGTGTTCGAGTCCATCGTACTTAGATATACTAACATCCGATCTCATATACATTTATTCATATCAGAGTCAGATAGAGAGCAAAAAGACATATATATCTTACAAGATTATAGAAATAGCCTAGCCAATGTGTTCGTACCACAAACAAAATTGTATCAGCATTCATAGTAAGTCTAGAATATTACTTGGTTCTTAGATTCCCTGAGACACGCGTCAACGATGTTCCTGGGCAGTAAATATATGCTTAGAAACACAGCGATATCCATTATAACATTTGTAGATTAGCATGGCATGATAGCATAGAATTTCGGTTCTTCATCTCACTGCCAACGCATTGCTCTTTACGTACACTACTTATTTAATCCAGTACGAATTTGATTCACCAGAAGTATAGAATAAAAATGAAATAATAAATAATTATCCTAACCGGCTCCTCATCTGCTGAACCGCTGCCGGGGGTAAAACTCCAGAGACTACAGAGATATTAACTCCTGCCTTCTCGAACACACGTCCATCTTGCAGCACACAAGAGATACCTCCTCCGCCGTCCTTACGTAACCATCTGTCCACTTTAAACTTGGCATCCTGAAATTTTGCACTTATGATAGTCACAGCAACCATGTAATTTATTCCATATTGATAACTCTTGGACTATTATATCTATGAATGGTAAGAGTTGGATATTTTAGAAAGCAAATCAATGTAATATAAAATAATTATTTCCATTTTTTTTTACAAAAATCAAATCAAAATATAAAATTAATGTAAAATTTTGAATTCGCAAGGAATCGGATTATTTCGAGCCCTCGCTGATATTATTTATGTATTCTAGCCAATTGATATATTTTAATTGAATAAAGATAACAATAATACCGCGATGATTAGCAGATAGCTAGGCATTCTTTTATTTTTCATTCATTCATTCTTTTATTTCATTCATAACTAATACCTTATTAGTTCAAAGAAATCTGGAGAAGAAAAATCAAGTCCTTGCATATATTCCTAGGCGTATAGCTAAAAGTGGCTAATATAAACAATGTATTCTAAATTGATGGTTAAATTTTGTTCGTACAATAATACGCTATCAGAAACACAAAAGGGAAGAGAATTTACTGTGTAAAAAAGTTTTATCCTATCATTAAGGCTTTTAATTTACATATACAAGTATATAAATGATATGGTTCACGTAGCGTGATAGTAATATTACTCAATCTTCGAAAACATCGTCGCTTTATATCGGGATATGATTGTGGTCAAATAAATGCATGTGTAAATTATTGATTACTATGACCGACCTTTAGTTGTTTAGCAATATTAACAAGTGAATGGAATGATAAGCAGCTATTAAGTTAGCAATGTATCTTTTAGAACTCTGTCAACAGTTTTAATATTGAACAGCTATTTTAATTAACACGCACGCAAAAGTTAAAAGATTTGAATGTGCATATGGAGAAAATAGTTTTCTTTTTAGTCTTAGCGACCACCAGGCCTTTTGAATCGAGTCCTACCAAATGGTAGAAGAAATAATGCAATATGTGACTCAGCTCAGTTGATATTTTATTCGAGTTAGTTCGACTCGGCGCGCCTGGTGGACGCAAACTTTTAGATAAAGGTTGAGATTCCACGTCACATAACTATCCTCTAGTCACTAGTTTTAGTGTAGTTTACTAGAGTCTAATGAACTACATTGAATGGAAACTTTAAGTTATGACTTAACTTTACACAACTTAGCGAAAACAACATTAAGTTGGGGTGACCACTTTCGTAACTGCATTATCCAGTAGTAATACTTTTCTAGATTGTTTTTAGGCACTAACTTCTACTTTAAAATTTTATATTCTAAACTCATCTAGAAACATATAACAATTATTTTGCATTATCAAATCCTCGAATTCCAATCATCTTTTTCAATGTGGAAGTTTAACAAAAGCTTATACATAGTTAATTAAATATAACATAGTTACAGCTATAGTTAGTTAAAATAATTAACAAATGCTAGTGACAGAAATATCGCAATGTAGTTTCTTGAATTCGTAAAAATTAGAAATCCTTCCCATATCTACAACTTAGTTTAATTTGTATTCTTTATCTTAGCATTGAATATTATTCTCAGAAACACATTTTTAACCCAAATTACTAATATTATTTTTGGTTTATTTCAATAAAATTGCTATTTTCGCGGAATCTGTGGAAAGTGGTCACCCCATTTTACTATAATATTCTAAAGAAGACAACAACAGAGACAGAGTGTGAGCACAACTAAGTTGTTAAATTCCAAAATGAACCAAGTCTAATTTGAAGAACTTTAATTTGTTTTTAGATTTTTGGACTTTATACACCTTCAGTGAAGTCTTAATGTTGCCCTCTATAAGATTTTGAAAGTGTAACTTTTATCTATCGCTTAAAATTTTTCGTCGATCTATCACATGTCGCGTTACAGCTGGCACACAGTCGCAGTATAGGGTAAAGTGAAAGGCGCTCGGTAGAGCAGTCAAGACCAATATGGCGGCGCCCATGACTCAATTCAAAATGATTTAATGATTTAAATAAATATCGTGCTCAGTTTTTCTATCATCTGAACGATTGTGTTTATTGTGTATTCCGTACTCTAATACGCAGGCTGAAATTTATAGTTGAATATCTTGTCTACTATTGTTTTCTCATTATCGTTCCTATTTCCCAATTATTAAGATTAAAAACGCAATTTTAATACTCAACTATTATATACTCTAAATCGACTTATTTTCCGAAAATATTCAGTAAAATGCCTTGAAAAACAAAAGTTTAACTTCCATCGTGGCTTCAAAAATTCACAAACTTTTGTAGTTTATTTTTATGATCTTCAAATTTTACATTTATAAAATTTGAAGATCTTTAAAAAAAAACGGCTAGAATGAAACTTGGCTCATTTTGAAATGTAACGATACAAGTACGTAAGTATGTTGCGTACCGGGTACGGTAGATACATATCTTCGTCAAAGTCAAAATCGTCAATCGTTTTCTCATCCTCCCATGCCTATAATAAAATAATAATTGATATTAGCGTAATGCCAATCCCATACCTGCATGTAGCATAACGCTATGAAGTTTTACCATAGCCGCTATAAATTTAGGTGTGGGAAGACATTATCGTCATGTGTTATGAACTATCAGATTGTGTGGTGATAGAGGAAATCAAAGGACCGCGGACACGCTAATATCGAGTTATTATTGAAATGACAAAGGTGTGTGAACGTTATTCTGAGCCTTTATCGAAATTCATTTCAGGTTAGTTTTAGCATAACAACTAGCCAAAGCTTCGTCACGCAGGTATAGGACTGGTATGTTCAGAACTAGGAAACTATTGATTGATCGTATGTTAAGCGTACAATTTTTAGGTTTCGAATTGACGTATAAATATTTTTTACTTAAATATATTCGAGCACAGTAACCACATATCTTAGTAGCAACATTGTAATAACAACGCTGAATGTAAGATTTCACGGGAACTCAGCTACATTCAGTTGTATTATGAGACTATACATATCGCAAATGTAAAAGATAGTAAATTGGCATAGCTAGTCATCACGTCGCAGCGCGTCTCCTCTGACACTGATATTTAGGGTAAGTTCAATTTTATGTAAAGTACAGTATTAAAATATTAATTTAGTAAATAAAATTAATAAAATATTAATAAGTATTAAAAAACAAATTTTCGATTGTCCCTGACTTAATTTAGCCCCTTGTGTTAGATTTAGACATTCCAACATTAAGGAGAGAACGGATCTTAATAAACTTGTAGTTCAGTATAAAAGCTCAGTTTTAAAATTAAAAGCAGGTCATTGAAGGCGCTCGCGTAATGATGTAGCATTTCACAATACTATATTTAGTTACAGAAATAGTTGAGATTTTTAAACCCCGGAAACTGACGTTACATAAAATAAACGGGACTTTTACGGAGTTCACATGTTTTGTCCCCCCCGGAACCAAAGGTTTGGATACGTGCCTGGTGGTTCCCTCGACTTTAATTAATGTTATGACTAACTGGTGGCAGTTTACAGTTATATTAAAACATAAACAGTACGTACTGTTATATCCCTTAATAGTATGTGCATAAAGCGCATTCAGCATTTCTGTATATGACGCTGTTTTGTCACGTGCAAATAAGCAATTATGCATTTTTAGTTTACTTCAATACAAATTTCTTTTACTTAAAGACAGTCATTACTAGAACCTCGCGGAGTACGGCATTGTCCACTCAACAAACAAAATTCGGGAGTCAGTTGTGTTAATGTAAAAACTATATATTTTTCAAATATATAAACTTAGTGCAAAAGTGTGTTTTAATTTTTTTTAAAAAGGATAAACAGGGACGCCGCCTAACAATTTGGTGTCAGAAGTGGGATGCCAGAGAAAGGTCTTACGACAAAGAGTCATTTATTGACGCTGGCATCTAAACCCAGGCACTCTGTAATATATTATCCTTCTGATCGACAATAAGACTTAGCCCAAGGCTAAGCCTGCATCAGACACACCACTAAGTACCAGGACGACGGTCAGTCTCAATTTTATAACTTGAGCCCGCTCCGCACACTTCACTGACGGATCCCTCTGATCGACGGTAAGACTTCGCCAATAGAGCAAGCCCGCATCACAACCTGGACATGGTCAATCTCCAGTAACTAAATCTATTCACTCATAACCATCATCACACCGAGTTTGTCACGGACGACGCAGCAGAATTCGTGGTATCGAATACGACTCCCTGAGTTGCCGAGCACCCGACGCTACGTTACGCCACACTCGTGTCACGAGGTTTCTCCCAGGCCGTTTTTAGAGAAATGTTCGCAAAAATTATTTGTGTGTTAATATTGTGAGTGATATTTTTTTTCTATATTCTCTGTGTCTTTAATGTAATTGACTCGTGATATTTTTTTTTTCTATATTCTCTGTGTCTTTAATGTAATTGACTCAATTTTATTATTATATTTTTGTGTAAAAACATAATTAAGAATATTCAATCAATTTCTATCTTTAAAAGATTAAAAAAAAAAAACTTATGAAAATAATTTACAAGTTCATTTACAAAATAATAATTTTTTCATTCTAAATATTTTACATTTTTTCTTTATATACATTTGAATATTCTCAATTTCAATATTTGTTTGTGTTCTAATACGTATTTGCTAAATTTTTAAATAAATAGGTAATATTTAATGCCACCTAAAAAACCTAAAATTGAAGTGGACGAAAATTCAAGTTCATCAGATTCATCATTACAAACTTCTAAACCAAAACCTAAAATGTCTGATAAAGTCACCCTTTCAGTTTTAACAAAATTCATTAAACCCTACAATGGTGATCGAGAAAATTTACCATCTTTTCTAACAAATTGTGACAACGCAATTTCCTTAGCCACCACAGAACAACAAAATGTCTTATGCAAATTTATTATATCACAGTTAGAAGGCAAAGCACAGTTAGCTTGCTGTTTAAAACAATTTACAAATTGGAATGAAATTAAAGTATTTTTGAAAAACACATTCGGAGAGAAAAAGCATGCCTCACATCTTTTAATCGATTTGCAAAACTGTAAACAACTTACATCGGAAGATGTTATAAAATATTCATTAAGAATTGAATACATATTGACAAGAATATTATCAGATATTCATTATAACTGTAAGGAGGAAAAAGAACTTGTTGGTCGTATAGCTGCTATGGAGGACCTAGCACTTAATACTTTTATGTTAGGACTAAACCCCTCAATCTCAACTATCGTTAGGTGTCGAAACCCTGCCAATTTAAATGAAGCAATACAACGAGCTATTGAGGAGGAAAAACTTTTTAATCTTTCAAAATCTAATTTCAATATACACAAAAACAGTGTTCCATATGTAATAAATCGGGACATAGTTCATCTGAATGCTATCGAAATAAGAAAAATACAAATAATTCTCAATTTCATATAAATTATGTAAATTCCAATACTAATTCTAATTCTAATTTTAATCCAAAAACTTGCAACTATTGCAAGAATATTGGTCACACGATTGAGCAATGTCGCAAAAGGCAATACAATATGCAACGCCGTGAAAATGCAAACAACGCGCAACGTGATCCGAACAAATCGCATAGTAACCACGTTAAGACGGTTCACATATGTGATTCTAATAAAACAGTTCACGATGAAAATTTAAACTAAAAGGGATCTCGGGCACGTGTCTACCGAGATCGTGTAGTTATTTAAAGGACACGAAATCTAATAATTTTCATACTAAATCTACCAAATCTTATACACCTCAACTGAAACAGTTGAGTCATACTAATTCTACTAATTCTCTTACACCTCAACCGAAAGAGTTGAGTCCTACTAAATCTTTTACACCTCAACGGAAGGAGTTGAGTCATACTAAATCTACCAAATCTTCTACACCTCAACTGAAACAGTTGAGTCATACTAACTCTAATAATTATTTTACACCTCGAACAAATAAGTCGAGTCATATTTCTACTAAATCAATTGCAACAACTTCTAATCCTAAATCTAACGAAAAGGTTACACCCGTCTGTGAAATTAACACGAATAGCAAGGGGGTATCCTTACCACATATATTCATTAACACGAATCACTCTACAAAACAATTATGTTTTCTTATTGATACAGGAGCTAGTATTAGTATTATCAAAGGGTCTAGCCTACAAGAAATTCCAAGCCTCTCATCTGAAAAAGTGAAATTGAAAGGCATCACTAACTCAGAGCAGTTAGTTGAAACATTAGGTACATTCCAGCTAGAATTTATTCTCTCTCAAGAAATATTCAAATATAAATTTCATGTCACAAACGATGACGTCAACTTAAAAGAGTATGACGGCATTATCGGTAGTGATTTTTGTAACTATTTTAAAGCAAATATTAATTACTCTTCTAAATCTTTATTCATCGAAAACTATTCTATACCTATTGTTTATACACAACCAACTTATATTATTCCCGCACGATCCGAAACGGTTATCGAGTGCGCGGTTCATAATTCATCGTGGGAACATTGTCATAACAATGAAGCCCTCGTACTAGATCATATTATATGCAAAGGTGTTTACGTCGCAAATTGCATTGTTTCCATTAAACCAAATGGAAAAACAAACATATCACTTTTAAATACGACTGATTCTAATATCGAAGTCAAAGATTATCACGTAGAGTTGACATCTTTTAAACATAACAATTTTGACTCTGATCAATATCATAAAATTAATACTATGTCTACTACTAAATCTAATCGTCTCGATCAAGTTTTAAACTTAATTCGCTGTTCTCATTTAAATAATGAGGAGAAAAAATCTCTCCTAGAATGTTGTTCTCGATTCACTGATATCTTCCATATCGAAGGTGAACCACTATCTTTCACGAATGCAGTCGAACATAATATTAATACAGGCGACGCACCTCCTATTCATGTAAAATCTTATCGGTTCCCTGAATGCCACAAAGATGAAGTCGACATTCAAATAAAAAAAATGCTTGACCAGGATATCATTCGTCCTTCTATTTCGCCCTGGAGCGCCCCTGTCTGGGTAGTTCCGAAAAAAATGGATGCTTCTGGCAAAAGAAAATGGTGAATCGTCATAGATTATCGCCGACTCAATGATGTCACTGTTTCTGAAAGTTATCCACTGCCTCTTATCACTGATATTCTCGACCAATTAGGTCATTCCAAATATTTTAGTACATTGGACCTCGCAAGTGGGTTCCACCAATTAAGGATGAGCTCCAAAGACGCTCCCAAAACAGGATTCACTGTTAGTACAAATTCAAGCATGTCTGGACATTACGAATTCACCAGAATGCCTTTTGG
The DNA here is from genome assembly GCA_036509395.1 of Antheraea yamamai. Lineage (NCBI taxonomy): Eukaryota > Metazoa > Arthropoda > Insecta > Lepidoptera > Saturniidae > Antheraea > Antheraea yamamai. The sequence goes on from AP028446.1 coordinate 20,541,270, forward strand.
GTTGAAAAATGCCCCTGTCACATTTCAACGTCTGATGAATACGGTTTTATCAGGTCTTCAAGGTATCCATGCCTATATCTACCTTGATGATTGCATCCTGTTTTCTCATGATCTATCTTCTCACATTTCAAAACTCGAATTAGTGTTTGAGAGACTCAGAAAATTTAATTTAAAACTCCAACCAGACAAATGCGAGTTTTTACGTCGCGAAGTCGCGTATTTAGGACATATTATAACCGATAAAGGTGTTTCCCCAAATCCTGATAAGGTTAAGTCCGTCTCTGAATTCCCGATCCCAGTCAATGTCAAACAAATAAAATCATTTCTAGGTCTTGTCGGATACTACCGACGTTTTATAGAAAACTTTTCCAAATTAACCAAACCTCTAACTTCGTTATTAAAAAAGGATGTTCCTTTCAACTGGACCTCTGAGCAGGACAGTTCATTTCAAATTCTAAAGGACAAGCTAACTACGGCCCCTCTCCTTCAATATCCAGATTTCTCTGCTCCGTTTTTATTAACAACGGACGCCTCGAACTATGCTGTAGGTGCAGTCCTCTCACAAGGCGACATAGGTAAAGACAAACCTATCGCCTACGCTTCCAGAACACTTAATAAGCCTGAAGGTAATTATTCCACAACGGAAAAAGAACTTCTTGCTATTATTTTCGCTGTCAAAACTTTCCGTCCCTATTTATATGGTCGAAAATTTAAAATAATTACAGACCATCGCCCCTTGGTTTGGCTCTTTAATGTTAAAGATCCCGGCAGCAGACTCATTCGCTGGCGCCTCAAACTTGAGGAATACGATTATGAAATAATATATAAACAAGGTCGTCTCAATTCAAATGCTGATGGATTATCTCGCTACCCTGTTAATATAATCGATATTTCCAATTTAAATAATTTTAGTTACCAGCAATATTTTAAAAATCAATTCACAAATAAACTTCCAGATTCTAACACTATTATTGAAGAACGAACTCAATCATTACACTTATCTAATGTTAAAACAATCGCGTGTCCCGTCTCTTTAGACTTTGATCCATCGATGCCTCAGTGCGAAGAAATATTATCGCAACTCGAGCATTCCGCTGAATTGTTAAATTCCGAACGGGAACCTTTTACCGTTCATTGTGTAAATGATAAAAACAAATTATATTTCTTTTTATATACTAAAGTACATCATTACGAAGATACAAAATTTGAAAATATTTATAATTTATTAATAAAATTAAGGGATAAAATCTTAATTGATTACCCCAATGTCTCCGATCTCGCGTTACCAGATTTTTCTGAACCTTTTACTAAATTAGCTTACACTAAAATATATAACATGATTTCCTACATTTTTCATAATACTAATATTAAAATTTATATATACAAAAATCAATTAATCTATCCGACTCCTGTCGAAGTGCAAAAAATATTAAAAGAAAATCATGATTCGACTATTGCAGGTCACCCAGGTTCAAATAGAATGTATTCTAGAATTAAAGCTGCCTACTACTGGAAAGGCATACGTTCAGATATTGAAAACTACGTTAAGAATTGTAAACTTTGCCAAATTAATAAACCACTAAGAAAATCAAATAAAGCTCCAATGGAAATAACTTCTACGTCTACTAAACCTTTTGAGCGATTATCATTAGATATCGTAGGTCCATTACCGGACGCGGGTTTCCAAAATTTTAAATACATCTTAACACTTCAAGATGATCTTACTAAATTTTCTAGCGCTTATCCAATGACTTCAGCTACTAGCGACGAGATAGCTCGAAATCTCGTACATTTTATGTCTCTTTTCGGTTTTCCTAAAACCATTTTAACCGACTTAGGTACTTGTTTTACCTCAGAATTATTTAAACAACTCACTGATATCTTAAAAATCAAATCACTTTTTACTACTCCTTATCACCCTCAAACAAACGGTGCCCTTGAACGATCACATGCAACTTTAAAAGAATATTTAAAGTCATTCGTCAATGAAAATCAAAACGATTGGCATTGTTACTTATTTACTGCAATCTTAGCTTATAATACAACTCCTCATTGTACCACGAACTTTACACCTTACGAGTTACTATACGGTTATAAACCAACAATTCCAAATTCTTTATATGAAACGTCAAATAACACTACTTATCACGAATACATACGCGCTCTACAGTACAGAATGCGTTTTAGTCGAGAAAAGGCTATTCAAAATATTATTAACAGTAAAGAAAGATCAAAGAAATATTATGATACTAAATCTCGTGATATAGTTTATAAAACAGGCGATATGGTGTACCTCAAACACCATCATCGACTAAGAAAGGCTCTATCTCCTATATGGAAAGGCCCTTACAAGATTATCAAAGTGCACAATAAGCACAACGTCACTTTACTCGTAGGACGAAAACATATTAAATACCACAAAAACGAAATTAAACCTGCTACATCTTAAATACCTTTAATCAAAATATTTTCTTATTGCTATTTCTTATTTTACTATATCTTATTACTATATTTTATTTCAGAATATTTTGCTATGGAATTAATGCAGAGTACAAGATTACTCCAGTTTCCCATAGTCCTGGAATATACTTTGAACCAATTACGCATATGAAATTTTATAATGATAATTGGAAAGTTATTACTCACATAGATATTGTTTCCTTAGAACCATATCTAAATAATATTGAAAGAATATTATGTAAAGCTCAAAATCTTTGTAATAAAATGCAAACCACTGATTTTATTGAATGCAAGGATATTTTTAGTTCTACAGAAATCCTAATTCAGTCTAATTATGTAAAATTACAATCTCTGTCTCATATCACTTCTACAAAATCGCCAAGTAAGGTCAAAAGATCTCTAGAATTTGGTGGTGAAATTTTAAAATTTTTCTTCGGTACTTTAGATGCCGACGATGCGCGAAAATACGATGCCGCAATTGAATCGTGTCGCAAAAGTGAAACAGAATTGTTTCACTTAATGAAGGATAACATTCATATTATCAGATCAACAATAAATAATTTTAATTCATCTATTTACAAACTTAATGAAAACGAGTTAAAACTTAACTCTCAAATTAATAATATGAATGATATAATTTCTCAAATTTCTAATAATGATAAGATATTCAATTATGTTTCTAAAATTAATTCTTTACTTAATTTAATCGAAAGTTCTTTATTAGCAATTTCTAATCTACTAGATACTACATTAAACGCAATTTTATTTTCTAAGATTAATATTCTACATCCTAGCGTTATAAGTCCAACAAATCTTTTTAATGAGTTGTCTAAGCACAGCAACCAAATAAATAAACGATTAGATTTTCCAATACAACTGAGTATCGATAATATTCATTCCTTAATTGACATATCTCAACTTAGTTCTTATTTCTATAATAATAAGATTGTATTTGTTTTACAAATTCCTTTAATAACTCGAGACAGATACACTGTCTACAAAAATATACCTCTGCCTACACCTCATGATGAGTTACATGTAAACACATTCGCATTAATCCAACCTACTAATTTTTATATTGCTCTAAGCGATGATCGAATGCATTATTCTATGTTGGACAGTTTAAATGATTGTAAAATGATAAATAAAGATTATTATATTTGTAAACTTATTTCTATATTTTCTAGTATAAGTAATGCTAATTGTGAATCGAAATTATTAACGGAAGTAGTAATGTCCCTACCTTCCGAATGTAACTCTAAGTTTTTATATGGTCATATAGATATATGGCAAAAACTAAAAAATAATAAATGGATTTATGTTCAGTCAGACATAAGTAAACTGACTATCAAATGTAATGATGATATTACTGATCATTCTATTGTTGGCACTGGAATTGTCAAGCTCGCAGAAAATTGTATCGGATATTCTAAAACAATCCAGTTATTGCCAACTAGTTCTTATTCTTTTATTATAAAGTCTAATTTAGATATTAACTTTGATATAACAACTGACGATTGTTGTAACAAAGAAATTTTTAATAATACGTTACCATATTTATCTTCAATTTCATTATCTAAAATTAATTTAGATTCTTTAAAATATGCCACTCATCATATGGACAATTTAGAAAATGAATTAAATAATTTACAAAAAGAATCTCATTTTATTAAATATGGTTCCTACTATTCTACATTTACTTATATTTTAATAATTTGTTTGTTTTTCTATGTTTGTTTTAGACTTTATAAATGTTTTAAACGTAGTCGTTCTAATAATGCTGGATGCTGTATTCAGATTTTCAACCAATGTTATAATAAGAGATCAGTCAAACATAAACCCAGAATAACGAATATTGTAGAGATGACTGATATTTCCACATCTGAGGATGATAAATCTATTAAATCTATGCCAGTCCTACAGACAAATTACAAGTCATGCGATAAACGTATATCTGACATGACAGCTTCCAGAAGAAATTTAAATTTCTAATTACTTATTTTAATCTTTAATTATGTTATTATAAACTTATTATAAGATACGATTATTTTCGTTTACTTGCCAATTTACTAATTCTAACATTATACTATTTCAATTTATACTCTAAGATGAATTTTCAATTTCTATATTTTTTATTATTGTGATGACTTCCTAATTTTGATCGTTTTCTATTTCTCACTTCGCTTCATCTTATTGTGATAAAGCTTCGTCAAAAAGGGGGAGCTGTTATATCCCTTAATAGTATGTGCATAAAGCGCATTCAGCATTTCTGTATATGACGCTGTTTTGTCACGTGCAAATAAGCAATTATGCATTTTTAGTTTACTTCAATACAAATTTCTTTTACTTAAAGACAGTCATTACTAGAACCTCGCGGAGTACGGCATTGTCCACTCAACAAACAAAATTCGGGAGTCAGTTGTGTTAATGTAAAAACTATATATTTTTCAAATATATAAACTTAGTGCAAAAGTGTGTTTTAATTTTTTTTAAAAAGGATAAACAGGGACGCCGCCTAACAGTACGTAAGTAAAAAACAAAGGTCAACCTGAATAGACAATTTATTCTTTTAAAAAAATCGACTAAACTGTTTGGATTAAAATCTTTACAGTGAATAAGACTTCTTCAATAGGTGGTTAATGTGGTATATTGCAGATTCTCTATTCTTTCTCTCTCTCTACATAAATTAAACTATAAATAAACAACTAGAGACCAGTATCGCGTATTATCTCAGATACGGCGCGACTTATCAATCAATCATATGACCCGTCCATACAGACAACGATGAGAAGCGTCGGCGGCGATACGGCCAGGCGCTAAGCGCATGGATTGAATCGACGAAAAGATATAGAAGAAAAACTATGTTAGCCTGCACTACCGCAGAGGAATTTTGAGGTCTAGTATAGTTAAAGTTCATACGAAGAAGGATTTCAGAAAGATAAAATTAATGTTTGTTACATTACAAATAAAACATAATTGTTTTTATACTAAATGTGAAACACGAAAGTGAAAAATATATTAAGCTGTGCTCAAATGGAGGTTCTGAGTAACGTTTAATATTAAATATTGTGTAACATACATTTCAATAAATCACAAATTGAGTTCTTACATTTCAAGATGAGCTAAATCCAATTTTAATTGTTCATACAAGCAGTTTAATTTATTTAAAGATTCCAGTTTTTATACACCGAAAACGAAGTTGAAATTTTGCCGTTTGTAAGATTTTTAGTTTTTTTATTATCTTCAAATTTTACATGTGCAAAATTTGAGGATCTTGAAAAATAACTTAAAATACAGGGAAAGGCTTGAATGGATTGAATGGATTTATCCTATTTTGAAATGTAACGACGTAATGAATGCACAATGACCTATTTGTATATGCTCACAGCTGAAGTAATAGAACAAAATTTTAAATAATTATGTAGAGTGATTACAGAATACACTCTTTTAAAAAATATAAATAGAGTTCAAACTCAAAATATAAATGAACTGCAATGCACCAACAATTGTAAAAATTAATACCAATATGAATCTAGAATTATTGAAACAATAGCTATAGTAGATTGTGAATCACAAACTATGTGAGTGGATGACCTTAGATCCTGTCATCCATATGATTCATCATCAAGTAATTCAGGATCAACTAGTAACCCTACTGCCTGGACGTTTTTGACATGCCGTATATAATGATGAATTTTAATGTATATTTCACTATAAATATATAAATAAAAATAAATACTAACATATAACTCCCCATATCACCCTATGAATTTGAAACCTAGCCTAACTTACTATATGGTTACCAAAAAGATGATATATATAAACATTTGGATATTTAAAATCCAGGCCTGACAATTATGCTCATAACATGATATAAAACCAAATCTCATGGCTCAGTAATAGAACTTGTTATCATTACACTATGAGACTCTGAGACATTGTTATTCAATTCTAATTTAATTTCAGTGCACGGCAATTACTCTTACCTTATCTTCTTCCTTCTCCAGTGCCCTACAAAACTCTGCTTGTATCCTCATGATAAGCATTTCCATTTGTGCTTTCATATCTTCCTGGTTTTTCTCTAGCTCAGAAACAGGAGTGATAGGTTCCGCCATATAATTTCTTAGCTGTAGAATTTCCATCATCTGGGCCTTGTTCTGTTTGTGTTGGGTGTAGGCCACATATCCACTTCCAAGCAAAGCTGCACAATATAACCTATAAAATGATAATGCTAAAATATCTTCAGTGTATAGTGACCATACATTTATAGCACTCAGTTATTAGGGGTCCATTGACAAATATAGAAATCTAAACATTAAATACTGAAAGGTCTGAAACATATATTTTATGTACAAATGTGCAGACTTTATCATATTTTCTTTAAATCTGTGTAGTGTTAGTGGATATAATTTTTTTTAATAACCTCACTTTGTATCATCCATTATCCTTCCTACCTGTGTCACTCACCTACTTATGTATGTTAAGTAGATATTGAGAAGTTAAATTTGCCAACCCTAACCTACTACTTCCTATATACCATAGGATCCAATCTTTGTTGTCTTGTAGGTCACTTGCCATGATTTTATGTGTAGACCCCTCGCTTACCCGCTATTGAGTTTTTTTGGAATTCCTCAACTGCAAATGTGTTTTGAAAAGGTAGTTTTATAATTTATATATATAGATATGTCCTCATATTATAAAAAAGAGTATGTGGATATTTGTTGTTTCATGCAAGGTAAGTCAAAATAAACCTACAACCTACTTAAATAAGATCATGATCGTTGACCCTTGGTTGCAACTCTTGGACCCCAAACTTTTTTTACTGACTTGGGCACCTTTTGCTTGTCGTCATAGACTCCTGGGACCTATATAGACCATTTTAGGAATCATAGCTTAAGACAATAGGAAATTTGCAAATCTGGCACTGATTAGGTGTCATTAAGTATTATTATATTGTAAAAAAAATTGTAACATTACATATAATTATATTAATTATACTCTATTGACTTTTAATAATCCATAAGTAATAAAAAGTTTTAAACTGAGATTTAAAATTTATATATATGAGCAAGATCACGTCAACTGGACCCCCCATTTTCCACTTGATCATAAAAATTAATCCCATGTATTTTTTTTATGAGTTCATACCATGATAAAATGATCCCCCAAAACGATTTTAAAAAATTTCGATTTTAACAATATTTTTTTACAATGAAAATTTTAGGTACTTTTAACTAATTATGCATAAATAAATAAAATAATATTTTTATAAGTGATTATAACTATAATATTTGACTAAGTACCAAATAATCATATTTTTTGTCAATTCGATGTTGTTGTACGTGACTCGTCACATGTACCACTCCACGTAATAAGAATATAATAAAAATACCAATATACTCTTATAACATACAGCTGTTTCGGAAACTTGTTTCTGAAATTTAGCGTCTTTTATTGAGAAATGGTTATGTTTGCCTTCTATACTGTGTTTATCTACAAATTCTCTATCTTTACAATGATAAATTTCTCGAAATAGATAAGTTCAATTCTGTAGTTTATATATAATATAACGATGTGATTTCAATGTAATAATAAATATACAGATAATTTGGGAAGAACAATTACACTTTTATGTAGTATGAAATAGAATAATTACAACAGAATTATTATACAAAACTTCTTTCGTCCTTATTGACAGTTTGTATCTTACATTGGTAAAGTAGTTTTACTTACTTGTATGGTCTATCTTTCATTGTTTTGTAAGCACTCACGTAACTAAGTGTCCTAAAACTTCGCACAATTACTTTGAACGACATATTTGTGTAATTTCTTGTTAGAAATCAACGTGTTTCGTTTATTATTTTAGCAAATGACAGGTCAAAAGCCGAATGACACTAGTAAATGACAGCTAACGCTAGCGCCGCCCGTTGGCACGTTGAAGTACTACAGAGTTATCAGCTGTGAGTTTTTCTCGTATATGACGAACTTGATGCGCAATATGTGTTCATCCCTTTTGCGAGCGCGGTTTAGCAAATCGTTCGGATATACAGCGCACTCTGTCATGCCAGTTTTCATGTGCTGTGGCTATGATCGCTGATGACGGTGACAGCGTGGTGGCAGTGCGCGTGTGCATAGAGCGGGCCGAGTATCGATTTGTCGCGAAACCGCATTGCTGTACATTCCGGAGGCGGTGCCTCGCCTAGTTTTCGTCGATCGTCAGCGTGGCGGGCGCGTGTCGGCGTCGGCGGCGCCCGGGGCGGCCTGCGCACTGAAGACGGCGCGTGGCGCGCAACATACGAACATTCCTTCCGCCAAAACCGGCTCGCTGTCCGCCGCGGACGGCTGTGATGTAGCCGCGCGGCGCGACCGGACATCGGACAAAGAAATCGCGTTCTGATTGTATTTCGCGATGAAGAAGTTCACTTTCAAGGGGGTGCTCGACGGGTTCCGCAGCTCGGTGCAGGCGGCGCCGCGCGGGACCGAACAAGAGATTCAGGAGACGCTACGTCCCGACCACTTCCAAGTTAAAAAGGTGAGTGAGCGCGGTCCAGCGGACGTCGTCGCCGTCACCGGCTCCGTAGAGAGGGCAACACGCTCGACTGCGTTTCGCGTATTTATAATTGACACCGCTCGCGTACAACTTCTGTTGTGTATAAACTCTGATAACAACACTAATCAACAAAACATTACCCATATGGTTGACGTTTTTGAGCGTTATCAGCCGTAAAGTTTTCACTTTTATTTTCACTTGACAGTTTGTAGAAAAACGAGGTCCATGCTATAGGTAATAAGGTTGTAACGCAGTTAGTTGCCATTACTAGCTTACGTCAGCTTGTAACCTTGACCATCTAATCTGTTAACATCGTTCGTGTCACAACAAATGTAATCTGATGATCGCGCTGGCCACACGAAGCGACGTCGCGACGGGCTTCCCGTGGGTGGGATGCCGGCCTAACTGTGCGATTTCTAATATAGCCTTCTCTTTATGATATTCTACATATATTAAAAAATAACTCTGCGCCCGTAGGCGGAGGTATAACGATCATAATATTGAACTGATAACAGATTAGATAATATCGGCTGCACTCAATCATTATTCTGTGTAAATTTTTACTATAAAAATTAAAGGGAAATTGTTTTCTTCTATTAAAAATCCTTACCTATCAATGTAATGAAGTCGGATACGGTAAGCGGAAGAAACAACAATAACACTATGTGTAACAGTTAATATATTCGTCGAATTAAACAAATATAGTTATTTTTTGGTCAGTTAGGTTTGGTTTCTGATATGTTCGAATACCGTGTCAAGGTCTAACTTGGTAAATACCTTATAATGATCGATGAAGGAAAACCTTAGCCAACTTTTAATGGTTGCAACTAAGTTTTGGTTATACACGCTCAGTTTTACTTTATTACGTACAAGAAGTTGTTCAAATTCAGTTTGTAAATGCCGTCGCGTGTTTTCTAATTACTTCATAATGTTTTTATTTTAGTTCGACTTGGTACAGAGCTCGAATATACGAAAAGAGAACATTAATATTATTGGATAATTTTTAGAATTTGTTGGCGAAAATATTGAATAATAAATATTATACTAAATTTAATTACAAAATTTCCATTGGTAATAGCGAAAAGCTTTCAGAACTTTTCTGTTTCATTCGTCGTCAAATTACACAGACAAATTAATTCACTGCTGGATTTCTGTGCATCCTGTGTTAGAAAACTAAAACTGCGTTAAAATTCAATACATTTGAACGAATTATTTTTAATAATGTAATATTTTACCAACAGAACTAATGAAAACGCAAATACTATATAGGAAATAAGTAAATAATTTATGAATAACTAGTTACTGCCCGCGACTTCGTCCGCATGGAATAGTTAACGCGCACGCAACAGAAGATTTCACAAGGAAAAATAAAACCGATTTTGAAACATTATTTTTTGGTGCTCTGCTCCTATTGGTGTTAGCGTGATAATATACTGACTTCCTCGATAAATGAGCTATCTAACACTGAAATAATTTTTGAAATGAAACCTGTAGTTCCTCCGGTTAGTGCGTTTAAGCAAACAGATTCTTCTGCTTTATAATATTAGTACTATAAAACAAAGTCCTCTGCCACGTCTGTGCCAACTGCCAATTAATTCGCTATAAACTAAAAATCTACTGAACGGATTTTCATGCTATTTACACCAGTAGATAATCTGATTCATGAGGAAGGTTAGGCATATAATTTGTCAAGGTTTTTTTATTATCAGGGCGGGACAACGTCCGCCGGGCCCGCTAGTAGATATATAGAATTAACTAAAAATTGAATGCTCCATAAAATAAAGTTTTAATAGGAAACTATAATAATCGTTTATATATTAAATCCACAATAAAATAGCCAAGGTAATGTATTACGTTTCAACATTTAGCACGAACGATAAAAGGAAAACAATGTTCAACAACATTCTATACTTATTTTAATACGTTATGATGTAAGCGAGTATGACTTCACAACTCGTAAAACTAGTAAGCCCCACTAACTCATCGGATAAAATCACGGCTTCGATGAAATAAGATCGTTTAACTTTGTATCATGATATCCCCTTTTCATTCCGTTGTAGTACCGAAGCTGCATAAACCGCTGAATTATAGCGTAAAAGGTTTGATCGGTCTCCAGTAAGTGAACTGGAGAACCACTTAGGATCTAAATAGGTTATAACATCATTGGTGTGTGCATAACCAATGGAAATGCATCTAGACGTAATTATAATCTCGTATGCAGGTAAATGTATTATGGGTATCTCTTTAACTCGGTTAAAGGTAGGCGTTTAGGTTTTGATTATATTTCTGTTCGATTTCTTTGTTATATAAATGAAATTAGATTAATAAATAACAGAGTTGGTTGTATCAAAATAATTATCAAATGCTGGTACTTTTCGTGTCATCTAGTATACAGTATTTTCTGTTAATTATAACATACTTCGTTGGAGTTTTTCGCGAGATCTTAGTTTGTCATGTAGTGACTTTTATATTTTATTCATAATCTTGTGTTATTTGACTCTATATTTTGTAATATTGGTGGTATTTTACATAATATAGTAACATGAAGTTTTTGTATTGGGGTTATATTGTGTGTGGTGTTAAATAATGCACTTATTTTACTTTCGATATTGTTTATTAGTTTTGACCTAATAACGGTCCGGACAAGACACAGGGGCGTAAACGACGTAGCGGGCCGCCGGACCGCGCTACTAAATATGTGCGGTGTCAGCGCCACAAAGTGTATGGAAAATAATATCACGGAGCATGAATTCTAAGATGCCACATAACTTCATGGAAAGTCCTAACAGGGGCCATAATCTTGTTAGAACATTATAGTTATGGCAACACATGCATAATATTATTACCTATTTGAAAATGGTAGTAATAATCTCAAAGATTGGTTGCCAAAACCAAAGAAAAAAAACATACTTTGTTGTTAATTTTATGTAGTTCACTCTCTTCACATGCATTATAATATAACTGTTGACTGCTTTATTATAACAGTTATAATACCCAGATTGCCCAAACCTAGTGTCTTATATGAATGAACGTCATTATCGTAGTGTGCTCTAGATGGAGATAAGTAATTACTGAGGAAATTGGATTTGTCCATTGTTATCTCGTCTGCCTTGTGGCGGTGATTCACTTAATTAAGTACACAGACTCGTGCACGCCGTCACAGACTCTTTGGGGTTATTACAGATAGCAAATATCTTCTATGATACTATTAATAATCGCCTTAAACGTAAATATATTATTAATAGTATAAACGAACCAAAACGTGTTATTATTCCGCAATGTATTAGTTGTTTATTTATTTACACATTCAATCTTTTAAATGGTTAAGTAATGTGTAAGAAAAAATACCTGATTTATTACAAAACTTTGAAAAATTCAAAAATTATTTATTGTAAAATAATATTACGTAAAATGTATTTTATAAATAATTTTTTCATTTGTACAAACTTTCTTTTACTAAAGTATAAAATGTATCTACAGTTTATCATGTCGAGAAATTATAAACATGGTCCGCCATTTTGAGATCTATTTCTTAAAAAAACAGCCGAAGGGTTAATTAATATAGATATACGTTAAACTGATTAAAAAAAATCGACTATTTTTTCTCTCTTTAATATATCGAAAATTTTGTGGGAAATTATGAAAAAAAATCCTGTGAAAGCCACAGCCCTTAATATTAATATTACGATATGCCACACGGTAAATTTCCCCTATGATTAACATGGAAAAGCTGGTTTTTTTGAGTTTAGAATTTTATAACTTTTTAATGGTTCATCAAAAACGCTAGACCAAATCATTTTCTTGTATAGATTTGCACGCTCTATAAAAAAGCTATGTTATAATTTTTCGATAAACCGACGCGTTTTGAAGTTATTCAAGTTAGTAAAAAAAATAGCATCGGGCACATTACTGTTAATAACAAAAATGTCTGGGAATAATAATTTCATGTTTTAGTAGCGTTTCAAAGTTAGTGAAAAACAAAACATTCTAAAATTATATAAAAATCAATATTTTTGCCTGTAAAGGTGCGATATGCACTAATAAACGCAACGTTGACCGGCAGCCAGGTAGCCCGCATGCTGTTCGGAAGAATATAAAGATATATAAAAAACTGGCTTATTGAAATTGGGTGTCAAAAACGTTGCTAGCTCTTAGACGAATAGTTACAGGCAACTGACAGTTGACGCGTCGTGTTCATATCTTTTTAATATTTATATTTTTCTTCAATACAATGGAGTGTGAAACAGTTTTAATACAAGTTGAAAATAGTTATGATATCATTCAGTGTTTAGTTTATCATTATTTATTTTATGAATATATTTTATTGTTTAATTTACAATTTAACTCTATCAACTTGATATTTTATAATGTAAACTATACTATAACTATATACTAGACTGTATAGTAAAGGTCTACAAAAAAGGGAAAGGAACTTCGTTCCAACTGGGGGTCCATAGACCTCTCAAGCTTTTTTTACATTACTGCCAATATATGTAGGTTAGTTTTTATTTTAATTGAACCCGGTAGATGATGCTACGAACGGGTCGTAAGCTTATTTTAAAAGTTTTCTCACATACCATCTGGGTATATGTTTGATTGAGTCCCTTGATAGTTTGGATTTATAATTGGAAACGGTAGGTGTGGCTGCAATCGGGTTTTATGTTTATTAAAATTTTTCGCGTTTATAAATACAGTTAAAACCGGTGATAACCGATTTCATGCAGACGAAGTTGCACGGGTCAGCTAGTATATAATATATTTATATCATGAATATAAATATTGTACACTAGTAGACGTGAGGATCGTGAAGTATTACGAATAAAAATTTCTAATTTAGGACTTCTACTATCATTACATAGTATAAAACAAAGTCCTCTGCCGTGTCTGTTTGTCTGTCTGTTCGCGATAAGCTCAAAGACTACTGAACGGATTTTCATGCTGTTTTCACCAGTAGATAGAGGGATTCATGAAGAAGGTTCAGATACATCATTTGTTAAGGTTTTTCTTATTATCAGAGCAGGACAACGTCCGCCGGGCCCGCTAGTACATACTATATATAACACTGAAATTCGTAAATAGCTACTAATTAAAAAAAATCGGTTGACAAACACAGAAAAAAAAGCTACTGAACTGTTTGCTTTCGATTATTTATATTTTTAGATAATAATGATTATTATTAAGGTAATGATATAGGTATAATTATTTAGATAATATACATAATTAAAATCGTCATACGATCAGTTTTTTGTATCTTCTCACTTATTTTGTGAAATCAAAAGAAGTGAAATTTAATCATGTACTAATACCAGAATATTAATTCCTGGTAAGTAGGTCAGTTTGCGCGCCAAATTAATCACACTGTCCGTGGTCAGAATGAAAACGCTTTGTCTACTGGTTTGCGCAGATTATGAGGGATTCAGGTTGAATTATAATTGTAGTGGCTACGAGAGAATGGTATTTGAGAGCGATTGTGTCGGGGATTCATACGCGTATTGTTTTCCATTCTGAACAACAGACGAGTAACGTACTTCAAGTATCGATAAGATATGAAAATCGATGAATACTCTATATATATATTTATTTCGACTTTGTGTATACTCATTACGTGGTGTGTTTTCTCATTCTTTTTTTTATAGTAACACGACAAAATGGCCAACACTAAGGATGAAATCTATAGAGCGTACTCAGACTTATCTTAGCCTTAAAAATCCAGTTTAAAATTAAAGTCCAAAGTGAAAATGAATAGTCGAAGCTTAGCATATATTTAGCTCGTGCTGAGCTACGTTCAAGTCATCGAATTCAATGACTTACGAAGAACTTGGGTATTACTTATGCGAATAAAAAAAAACACGGAAGAAAGAGAAGACAAAAAAAGAATGACAAAATAATAATGTAACAATGACATTTCTATACTTTTGTAATTACCATTATTACTTAATTTTTATTGGCTTGATCCGTCATTGCAGAAGTTCCAAGAATGCTTCCATTGTTTGTTTCATTCTCGGTTGACTTGTTTCTTATATTTTTTCAATAGACTTTCAACATGCATGGTTCAATTAATTTTTTTCACAATTAAGA
This sequence comes from Antheraea yamamai, assembly GCA_036509395.1. NCBI lineage: Eukaryota > Metazoa > Arthropoda > Insecta > Lepidoptera > Saturniidae > Antheraea > Antheraea yamamai. The sequence goes on from AP028446.1 coordinate 20,556,358, forward strand.
ACATTTACCGACTCGACGCAGTTTTGAAACAAAGTTAACCACAAGCTTAGCGTAATTAGACTATATAAATTCGAAACCTAAGATTACTTAGTGAAGCTGTAGCTTACCTAAGAATAAGATGAAGCTGAGTACGCTCTATATATCTCACCTTAAGGCACTATTAGTATATCATTGGTCGTCGCTCATACTGGTTTGAAAATTTGGTTGCTGGCTCACTCGGACACTGGCTGAACCCGGAATGGAAAAAACTAATAGAGAGTCACTGTGACTGGGTTCTGTGCTTAGTAACTACGGTCCAGTTTAATATACTCTACAAAAATTCATTGATTTTAGGAATTATTTTGGATACCTGGAATTATTTGCTCCTTATAAGTCATTAGAGAATCCTATAGACAAACCTTATCCTGTTACTAATGTTGTATCACATTACACTTATCTTAATATTGCAAAAAACAAGAATGAATTGTTGAGTTCATTTAATTGTTTTATGTGGCAAAAAGAATTAATAGGAAAATGAAAAAAAATGGATCTTGACAACAGCACTACCTGCAGGATCCAATTATAGTCAAGAACAATTTAAGTGATCGCTTGAGTACAAAAAAAATCAACAAAATCGACCGACCTGTTGAAGGGAAAATAATTACGAACACTGCACTATTTTGTGGGATGGAAGTGTAATGTATATCTTTAATTGACATCATCGTTTATTAAACTGGAAAAGGTGGTTAAGAGATCAATTTGTCACAATATAATTTTTTTATCATATTATGTTGAACAATTCAACTGAAGTTATATTGTAATTTTAATGTTTTACAATCTAATTATATAAAATCATAATTGGATTATTTTGTAAATCGCTTAAATAAATTTCGCAGTATTAAAACGTAGATGAGAATGATCAACCGACCGGACGGACAGGATCATTGCCCGTTACATTTAATAGAGTTAAATTAACACAATTAACGTTAGACCGTGATTCGTCGGAAACGCTATTTTATTAATTGGAATCGCGCGTCATCACTGAGCCGCTGTCGCGTCGCGTCGGATCGCACCGTTCGCCTCACTAATGATTCATTCTCCAAACATAAATTCACTCGTTTTCAAACTTTGAATGCTTCTCTGTAATTTATTAAAAAACTAGCAGCCGCTCGCGACTTTGTCTGTGTCTGTATCTTTACAAATGTTGACACCAAACACTGGCTTCCTGTAACTAACTGTTTTTTTTTTATAATTATATTTTACGCACCCTATATTCTAGTAGATTAGTACTGCCATTGTTGAGTAGGTAATGGTATTACAAGTTCCTTGCAATCATCTCTATGAACTAACAAAATGGTGGCCGTCTTGTTAGAACTTTCCAAGGAGTTTTTGTGGCAAGTAAGAATCCAGACTCCGTGGTATTATTTCCCATACACTTCACTTGTGCACAATAACCAAACTATATTACGTAAAACACCACGAGTATATACAAAATATAGAGTCAAATAACACATTATGAATAAAATATAAAAATCTATTACATGACATTCCAAGATCTCGCCGAAAACTCAACTAACTGTTTATACAGTGCGCGTTGAGATCGATTGATTTTTTCTAACATACTTGATACTTGTCGTTGTTTTGGCTAATTTAAACGATATCGTTATATATATGTTAATTTAATATATAAGCTATATTACTCTAAAGTTCTATAAAAATCCGTTTCGTAGTTATTGTTTAAAAGAGTAGCAAACATCTATATTTTGTACGGGCGTGTGGAGCGCGCGAGTTTGTATACTGCTACTTTAGTTTATTCTATTTGCGCGGACCTCTATTTTTTTTTTCTAAAAGATAATATATGTTATTCCCTATAACATCGGTTCCATGCTAGTGAAAGTCTTGTCAAAATGGGCGCAACCGTTTCGGAACTTAACCAGAACAAATAGACAATCATTTTTAAATTTGGTTTTTTGTTATCAGTGCCGTATATACTTTTATATCAATTTAATAAAAGCTGTTATTTTAATATTACAAGCAGACACTGCAATTGTGTCTATTTGTATAGATTAAAACTATGATTAATTTGGAAAACCCAGATAAATTTTGTGTCTTTTTACAAATACTTAAATTTGACTTATAGATTGACATTGCGTTGACATAGCGTGTTGGAAATATTTGAAAACAGATTGTAACTTATTATTATACCTTGAAAATAATAATAAAAGTACACTCTATTGTACTCCATATAACATAAACATATGACACAGTAATTTCCATTACTTTTGCGCACCTAGATGACCTTCTCGCTCAGAGCAATCTCTTCCAGGAAAACCTTTGAGATACATTTATTATCTACTGTTAATGTATATTTGCCGGTCGCAATGTATTTTACATACACAAATATTGCAGATATTATGTATACTATACACAATATCTATTAGAGTTCCTTATGAAGGCTACAGAATTGTAAAATTAAATATAATATTTTTATTATATTGGGCAAGGATTGCTTCATCCTAGTATCATTATTACGGTAAAAATTATTTGTGCCTAGACTGATTCTAGACACAAAAATTTATTCAATATTATGACAGATTCTCTTGCCTAATAACAGATAGATTAGATAGATAGTTTGGACGTGAAATGATTTATTATAAAATTGAATGTGACAGGCAAAGAATTTAAATAAGTCGTGTGAAAATAAGCGGCGTGGTATAGTAAATCTGGAACCTAGCATCTTGAATTTGTCTTTTAGGTAGAGACTTGAAGAGTATGAAGAATAAATATCGTTGATTCAAAATATAATGCGTATTAAAAAAAATAATGGGTCTTCTACTCGCTGGCCGTGAAATTCGTTGAAAATTCTTGAAGGAATATTACATGATATTCGTTTCTCTTTGTTACTCCAACGTTGAAATACGATTTGTGATAATACCAACCGTTTCTCAACCCTGTATCTACGTCGTATCGCACGCGATATTAAGTAAAATATGTACTAAGGTTAGATAAATATAAAGAGAATATAATATTCGTAATTTCGCCTAGAACTCCATTTAATAACGTAAGAAATATTGTAATCATGTGTCGTTTCTTATATCGTACGATCTGAGATTCTTCTCTATATTTTCTAATAATATATACGAGTTTTGCTACAAATGAAAAAATAAACAGTACCTCTATTAACGTTAACTGAAAATTCTTTTTTTTTTGCGATAATCATCAGACGCTTGTATTATTGGCAATCGATTTAATCGACTTAAATCGATTTGTTTCTATTGAATCTTATATCAATGTTGGCTGAGATGCTGCAACGTGCCAACAACACGCTCGGGGATAATGCGTGTGGCATATCGAAACATATAAAATGTAATTCAATATCTAAACAAAAACGTGCGTACTGTTGTTGTGATCGTACGTGTGATATCTCGGTGGTTTTTGATATTGTCTCCTTTTCCGATTGGACTTATGTATTCTTAATTATTGTCTTAATTTTAAATACACACTGACTACTCGTTTGTTCCTATTCATATTGTAAACAAGAAAAAAAAATTGCCAGAAGAATTGTTACTGGACGCATGTTGATCAAACTTCACAGTTATATAGCTTTATACATTAGAATAAGACAATGGCTATAATTTGTAAAGTTATCATTTAAATTTGTTAAAACATAACTATAAGTGTAAGTAAATATAAGAAATGCAGACGAAATCGTAAGCAATTGCTAAACGAATACAATTTTCACTTATGTAAATATAATCACAACAAACTGGGATATTAATATTATACATGTATATTTTACATTAATATATGCTAAACATACAACATTTCAAAAGGCAAGTCAATTTTTACTTTATTAAAAACGGGTACCAGCTAGTTGTATATATATTTCTACGTATGTAGAGTTATTAAATATGTTTGTTTTGTTAACAGAATATACAACTACAAAAACCTATGTTAGGACGTACTCTGTTCAAATCGGGTTAGTTTATGTCAATTTTTTGGCCTAGGTAGTAGAATTGTAAGTCACTGGCTTACCAACAAAATTGTACTCGCATGATTTAATTATGAGATTTACTTATTTGCATTACATAGCGGAACATACATTGGTACATAGAAACAAATCTTCATATAATTAGAACAATATATTAGGTGATAATAGAAAAGATACTTATATGATACGAATATTGAATTGCTCGAGGTTAATAAAAATTGCAATAAGATTTTATTTAAATCACAAATACGAGTTACTTAGCGATTGGCAGATTAAAATAATCTGAATAAATCGATTAGTATTCGTTGCACGTTCCCGCAATGTTGGCCGCAATGCGTCTCTTATAGTTCAAATTCAAATAATGATACAAACGAATCCAGATAGTAGATACATTGATATTGTTATTAAGTATTATCTACATAATGTCGCCATTTATTTTTTATCTAGTTCTGTTGCGTGAGTTTCATATTCATATAGGATTATAGGAAATTGAAAAGTTGAAAGATTCGTTGGTTGGTCTTTTAAAATCAGCAGGTAAGTAGTCTTCCCATTATTTCTTAATAGTCATATAAGTTCTTGATAATGTGTAAAAAAGTTTTTGTATAGTCTTTTTGCTTTCCATATGCAAACATGTTATAATATTTTATCACTATCTATTTATTTATCTTCTATCTTTTTACTATAATAGAACTATAGAACCGCCATGTATGATGAGGATGATGTAAGGAGTGTAACAGAATACATTAGGTCTATTTAAAAAATCGGTCTGTACGTGATCTGTCGGAACGCGTTTAGCTCTAAAACTACTATGCGAATTTTCGTAAGTTTTTGATAGGTTACTTGATTGTAACTTCTGGAAACATACAGGCTTCCTCAAAATTAGCTTATGAGACAAGTATACCTTAATTTTAAGTTTAAATAGTCTGCTCAGTTTAATACAGTCTGTAGAAAAGTGAAAAGAATGCGTTTTATTACTTAATCTTGAGACGCTTCGTGTCACGACGGTCGAATTTACTAGTGCCAGTTGCGTTTACGCAAACAAGCTCTTTGTTCATGTCGCCAATCATTTCACTTTAAATCTTATACACAAATAATGTTTATAAGTCAAAAAACCATACAAAGTCACAGGCAAAGCTAGTTTGTTAATAAAATTGCTTCGAATAGTCTGCTAATTCATTCATATTTATGATACAGTTTTATTAAAACTTGTAATCTCAAAGAAGTTTTTTCAATGCGAAATCTAACGCTTAAACTCGACTTTGTTATTCGCAACACGTACAACAGAATAGAAAAAAACTTTATTAGGTAGATAGTTATGTTGGCTGCATTGCGACTCGTCATACTGGGCAACACCATTCGGTGATAATCCTTCCAATAAACATTTATTTGAATTGTTTTGTGTAAATAATGAATAAATTGAACTTAGTTTTGCCCCCTAATATAATTGCCAGAGAATCATAAGTGCATAGAGATTATATGATGGTACATCTGAATAATAAAGAAATAAGTAAAGAAAACGTTTTTATTGTTGGAAAACGTCATGATCACAAGATAAATAAAGAAAGCCTACATATTATAGTTCATTAGATATGTTCAACAGTGCCACCCCCATTCAGCTACATACTGCAATATAACTAAGTGGTACTATAGTGCTGGTTTTGAGCAATGTACGGACTTGTAGTCGGTGGTTTAACAAAAGTATTACACAAGTGATAAAATATAAACAGCTATCGGGCCCGGCAGACCTTGTCTTGCCCCGATAATAAAGGTAACCTTAACAAATTATATACCTAAACCTTCCTCATTAATCACTTTATTTACTGCTGAAAACCGCGTGAAAATCCGTAGTTTTTGAGTTTATCGCGAACAGACAGACAGACAGACGTGGCAGAGGACTGAGGACCGAGTACAGAGGAATACTACTTGTGCCAGTGTTTGTTGGCAATCACTGATTTTATCAAAAATCGAAGAAGGCTCTACCAGACACTATATCTCGTATAAATACTAACAAGCTGGTGTAAATCCCAGTTTATTTTTTTAGATCACTTATAAAAAACTATGAAAGTGAAACTTTTCCATTGCCTGAAATTTTTTCGTCTATCTATCACATGTCGCATTACAGCTTGTTGCGAAGTTGGGGTAAAGTGAAAGGTACTCGTCAGAGCAACCAAGGCAAATACGGCGGCGCCCATGGACCAATTCAAAATTATTTAAATAAATATTATGCTCACTTTTTAACATGCGTCTATCATTTGAATGATTGTATCTATTGTGTATTTCGTACTATACGTAATACGCAGATTAAAATTCAAATGTATAATTGGATGTTTTGTCTGCTATTGATTTCTCATTATCATTCCCATTTTCCAATTATTGAGTTTAGATTTAGAAAATCATTTTAATACCATAAATCGAAAAAAAATCCGAAAGTATTCAGTTAAATGCATATGATCCGAAAAGAAGTTTCACTTGCATCGTGGCTTAATTTTTTATTTTCGATTTCTCTAATAGTTATGTATGTTATGATTATTTAACATTTTAAAACGTATGCGTCGTGTGCTCGGTTGGGAACAAAACTGATAAAACTCGTATCTGAATTTGCGAGATTAGCAAACTTCCGGTGTGCGCAAGGACGCGCGGTCGTACGTACACACATGCCATATTTCTATAGTTGTCTGCGATATGCAGAGCAGAGGAATGAAAATTATATTATTATCATCATTGTCATCCTGTAAGAAACCCACTGCAGGGCTATAGGCCTCTTCCCGAAGGAAGGTATGGGCGTAATCATCACACCAGCCCAGGACGTATTGGCGATTTCAAATTCTGAGAAACCCACAGAGTTCTATGTTTTCCCACATACAGTAGTACTACAAGAGCATATCTCAGGTGCAGGTTTTCTCACGATGTTTTCCTTCACCGTCAGCCGATATTATTACCAATTTAAATTAATTCATGTACACGAATTCCGTAAAATTCGTTGGTACATCCCGGGGTTCGAACTTGCGGATATCGGATTGATATTCCACTGATCAAACCACTACACCACCATGACTTTAAATATTATATTTTTTTATTATATATTTATCTGCATATTTCAGGGGACGCGTTAGGTGATATAATATTATATTATCCATAAAAGCACTATATATCTTCATCTCCATTGAAAACAATAGTCTTACATGAATATGACAAATGATATATTTGTGTTCTTTACTTTTAGAGGTTACAATACCTCTCAGAAACTCACTGAAAGCAGTGTTCTACAGTTCGGCAATGTCGTGAATGCTGTCTAGACGAATATTTGACGCTGGAACGATATAATGGAGATTATTGTTACACTCGCGCTAATGGACGCCACGGGACCGTGTCTCTCCAGGAAAAAGGTAGAAAACAATGTGTCAGTGAAACACAATTGAGTTAGTGGGGGGATTCGACGTGACCTACATTATGATAGACTGTGAATTGGGGGAAGCATTCGGTTAGTGGGGTCGATGTCAGACGTAGTCCTGTCCCGTTCTGTTATTGGGTGCTAGGGTTTCGATATTGGGAAGTGTGTCGCGAAGGATGTATGTACGCGGGCTGTATTCAGATTTATTGGTTCTTCGCTTCCTTACGTTACGTATTCGCTATACAATAATACAAGATTTTTGTCAGAGAACTAGCTGATACTAGCTGACCCGGCCACGCGTTGCCGTGGCTCAGTTATTACATGTTGAATTCAATAAAATATGTGCACCATAAAATAAACTCGAGTTGAAAAAGAAATTCGAAATTAAAACGTGGCGCCTTCTATGAGATATTTATAACACTCGGTCCTACGGTTTTCTGTCAATAAACTAATTTGAGACTGATGAAACTTGCAATTAATAACAATACTCAACACTGACAATCATTTAAACCCTAATTAAAAAATATTGGGGGCATTAATCAAAATATAAATTATCCTATTTCTAAAGTGGGACCAAATGCCAACTTGCATGGAGATCGGTTGAGTAGTTTCGGAGTTCATGTTGGACAAACATCATGACACTGAATTTATATATATTTAAGGTTTTATTTACTAATGTATAATGTAAATAGTATAATTAGCTTGAAAAGTTTTATACTTTGCCATTATGATTCTGGCCGGTACTTTTCAGCATAAGAATATTCATGAAAATTTCCGACCCAAAAGTTTACCTGATATGTTTTATTACGGTCGAATTTCAATAAAAAACTTTTGACTTTGAATAAAGTAAGTTACGCGTGAAAAGAAGTATAATTGGTAGTAATTATGTTCTTTATTTATACTGTGTTAGAAATATAATTTAATGAGATTTGTTACTTTGTATCTATAATAATACGAAGAACTAATAATTAATGTTCATGATTAATAATAACAATTAATACACATATTATCCACTTACCTAGTGGCGAACAGTATTACAATGAATGATATCTATACTAATGTTATTGGTGCAGCAGGCGTGTAAATAGCCGTGCTCACAGAGTGGTTTGAGAACGCAATATGACTGAACACTGGGATGCGTGTCAGTCTAACCTTGTCTATATTATGAATATGTGAAAGTATGTGATCGATAAAGGGTGTATACAGTACTTATTCGCTTACCTAGTCGCCCCTGGATGCGGCTGCCAATCCCCGATCGTCCACGAATCACGAGTATCACAGGGTATTGGTGGCCACCAGATCGTTCACACACGTAACACAAACAACGTATCATCATATCATTACGCTAAGACCAATAGGAGCGGAGCAACAATAAAGTATGTTTCAAAATCGGGACTTTTTTCCTCTTGCGAGCTTCCGCTGCGTGTTAGCGTTAGCCCAAAGTAACTGTTCCACGCGGACGAAGTCGCGGGTAGAGGCTAGTAATAACTAAAAAGCTGTAGATACGTTACTTACATGATATTTTGACAAAACAAATGGCACAATAACGCACACATACGTAAAGTAATACTGTAACGCCGCACTGTCTTAGATAAAATGTAGAAGTATCTTAATTCAAGTCCTATCTACTTGACTATTTCAAAGTTTATTTTCGTTGTAAACATAGCATATTAAAGTAGTACTTTACTTTGGAGATTAATTACTACCTGAAAAGTCTAAGGTAAAATGTCTCTGATTAAACACAAAAAAACATTTTAACAGTTTAAATATTACAGTTGTGAATAACCTCTCTAAATTAAAAAGGCCCTTATAATAGGTTCGCAACCGTTAATCGCTGGGTCTTATTGAATTGGACGGTTTTGTATTGCGAATGTTTTACTATTTAACTTTTCGAAGGCGGAGAGAAAAGCCGGGAGAAAAGATTTACTAAGAGCCACTTTAAACGAAAAAGGACGGCTTAAGGGAGCTTTTAATAAATGGTTCTTCACAAAGGTCCTTTATAAATACTATACATCTGCCTCTTGTTAGTTTTGCATTTATAAGTAACCCACTACTCGGGATGATGTTCTCAAACTTTTATATTAGACAATCTAAATTTATGATTAAATATCTACAGAGTACCAAACTGTTCAAAGTTTGTCTGTTCTTGGGTAAATTATGTAACTATTAAGAACTTGGGTATTTTATATACCTTTAGAAACAAGTTTGTGTTTGAACTTTAGTAAAAGCTAAGTTAATTTCTAAGAAGTAGTAATAAGAAATTCCCCCGCCTTTAAAAACGATTTACTTTGCTTATTACCATAGTTTATGTCATGCTTTGTCTTATCGTAATAATAGATTGATTTCGATAACTGCACCCCTGAATTTGTGTTCTTTTGCCTAAGCAGCTTTCAATGTTCGAATACGTTTATAAAAAAATTGTAGTCTTAGTAATTAGTACCTTTTATGTATGTAGTTATGTAGAAGTCGTTTATAGTAATGCTGTAATCTATGGAGAACGAAAAATACATTTAAGATTTTGTACCTTCAATTTGTAAACTTTTTAATCGATCTCAAAAAAACAGGTTCTGTATTCGATGCGTATATATGTATTTCTGTTTATATGTCCGAGATTTTCTCAGAAATTGACACAAACTGATCGGCTTTGAATAGGGTTTTCATCGTTGAGTTATGTAATAGAAAACTTAATAACTAACAGCAAAAGGGATGCTGTAATCATTTATCTATGTATTGTTTTCACTATTCCATAACATAACATCACAGCTGTGTGGTTTTATATTTAGAACTCAAAAGTGTAAAATATAGTTTTACAAGGAAACAGGAATCACCTTCAGCAAACACGTAGTCTAAAGTGTAAAGTAATATTTTATACACTCCTTTTTACATAACGCTTTGTCTTAATGTTCATGTTATCGATTGGAAAGCCGTATCCTGTTTCCCGTTAAGGAAACGAAAATCATATATGGCTTCGCGCATGACGACACTTATTTGTATCCAACCAATTTCATCAAAGTTAATATTATCAGCTGGTCTAACTCTGTGAAAGTTCCTAAGATATGTTCGTTATATCTTTGCTGTTGTTAGATGGATCTAATTAAAATTAATTGTAAGACCCGTATCGTCTATCCTCTTTGTAGCAGAAAGCCATAAAAGGTATACCACAATACATATTAACCCGTCGGCTGATTTTTTAAGATCCACATCTCAAAATGGCGGATCACGTTTTTTATTTTACGATATCTTAATCTGTAAAGTTCATGGTTTAGTAAAAAAAAAGTTCGTACAAATGTAAAAATAATTTAAAAATACATTTTATATAAAAATTATGATTTTACAATGTACAATTTGTAATTTTTCAGTTTTATATTTATAATAAATCAGGCATTTTTTTAAGCTTATGATGACAACAGTCTGTTGAGCTGTGCCTCAAACATAAATTAATTACATACGTTATTAGTGGATGCACGGCGAGGGGCGTCATTTCCAGACGTCACAATCGTTTACAATTGATCCACCCTATAATAGCCTTTATATATTAAAACCCGCTTGACATGGTTCTTGAACTTACTATCCTATCCTCACTTTACTCTAAATATGGTTACATATCCCAATTTATATATTCTATTAAATATTCCTGCTACAGTATTAGCAGCATTTATAACCATACAGATATTCAATGTATTTTATATAACAATACTTATATTAATTTCACAATGTGCGCCAAACTTTCTCATATAGGTGTCCTTTCAGATGGCTTCATTAGTTGTCGCTTTTAATTTTATCCGCAAGTGCCTACCTTTCGAGACGTTTCGTAATTAATATGTGAGAGTAATGACGTAGATCGAAGTGATTTATTATAGAGGTGATTAGAGTACGAGAGGTCACGGTCGTAACGAGGCCGTATGGTGCTGCTGGCACCGCGCCACGTGCTACCGAGACATGGTCTCGCGTTACCCCAATCAGAATTGGGTTTTAGTGTCAGTATTTCTCACTTCTGTCGTTCAAGGCCCTTTAAGGACGTTATGTAATTCCAACTAAAACTTGATGTCGATTGTAATTTTAACAGTTCGTTGAAAATGGTTTATTGTAGATTCAATTATGGATGGGTAACCGTTTTTACGTCGGGCTAGCTACAACGAAGATATTTTGCAAAATGCATGATAAGAATCTTTTGATGAAGATGTAATTTTTTTTAAATTTAGTTTTTATGCTTAGCTTTTTATAAATGGGACACTAGATTTTTTTTTTAATCTAAAACGGACATGCATTATCTGTCCTGGGTCGTGAATTTCTTGATCTAAATATTTTTCCATTTCTTGATTTAGGCGTTTAAATATTAATAAAACTGTTATATTTTATTTGTTATAGATAACTACTAAGTTGCAATCGAACGGCACTAGTGCTATTAAAGTGCTAGTTTTTAAATCCTATTATAAATTTTAACTGTAAGGCTTTGTTTATATTTATTGGTAGATATCTGAAACTATGAAGGTTCGGTTTATATAGCATCGATCATTATGGAGATTCATAAGCTGAAGGAAAACACTGTGCTTTAATCATTGAACTGTGGTAGGTTATTATTTCGTACTCGCCTGGTTAATTACCACCTTCTAGTTGAAATTGTGTCAGCTATTTCTATATGCTATCATCGTCTACATCACCATTCGAAGCTAGTTTGAGTTGAAAGGTATATAAATCAATTAAATAAAACTTCTATACTTCTGTGTGGTCTACAGAATGTATGATTTTGTGACAGTTGTCTAATGGTTAATTTCTGAAGTAAACGTTCAGAGCATGTGATCTAGTTATAAGCATTCAAATATTTATTAGCATTTCTTGTATATTTCTGCCAGTATTTGTTAGATTGTAATAAGAGAACGTGGAGGTACTATACTTGATGTTAAACATAGTGCAATCCAAAAATGATTGCGACTACTGATAGATATACAATACGGGTCCTCGTCTGTAGGAGCTGGATATATACTAGCTGATCTTGAAATGCTACTTGTTATAAAACAGTCACCGTGTCGGGTTTATCAGGCTATCTTCCAGTTGGATACAGATAATTCACATTGATGTCCAAAACTTTTCATGATTATAATGATTGTTCCGAGCGATTTCGGCCATGGCGATCATTTTGACCCCTAATCTGAGAGAGTTCTCGGAGTCCAGTAATGGAAGCGGTCAGGTGAATATATTAAGGTGCACAAGTGTACGCGCAAGGCACAGGTAACTTAAAACTTATCCTTTTTCTTCTGGACCCAGTGGAACGAGGGCTGTTACGACCGGAGAAGGACTCAGACAGATGGTACAGTATCACGGTAAGAAAGTCACAAGGGGACAGTACTATCCCGCACTACCTTAATCGCCTTTTACGATACCAACGAGAAGATATGGGGTAGTGCTATTCTACTCTGCCGGCACCACACGTTGAGACCTTTTAATAAACATGCTAAGGAGTTGTACCGTTTTTTCACTATATTTATGTATGTACGGTTGCTGGCTATATCTCGATGGGAAGGGTTGCAACTGCAATTAACTTTATAAACGTTGTTATTGTAGTTTACGTTGCTGCGCTATCTGCTAAAACTGTTCAAACGTAAATAGGGTAATGTGAGTCGGCACGCGATCTACTCGCGCTTTTACTCGTCGTTTCGAAAAATCTTTGAGATATTTGTTGAATGAATTCCATTATTGTTAATCACTCGAGTGCATTTTTAATCATTTTTATTTATTTTCTAGTAGATTATTGCTGCCACTTACGAGTAGGTAATGATGAAGTTTCTTGCGATCATTTCAATGAACTAACAAGATGGTGGCCGTCTTGTTAGAACTTTCCAGTGAGGTTTTTGACAAGTCAGAATCCATGCTCCGTGGTATTATTTCCCGTCCAATTCACTTATCTACAATAACCAAACTATATTACGTAAAATACCACCAATATTACAAAATATAGAACCAAATAACACAAGATTAGGAATAAAATATAAAATCCACTACATGACATTCCAAGATCCCGTCCAAAATTCAGTTTTTAGTAATTACAAACTTGAACATTATATTTATTTTGATAAGAAGGCGTCCTCAATTTCGGTAACGTTTGCAGTTATAGTTTGAATTTGCACAGATTGCGTAGTTGTAATAAGATCTATTTTACCTTTTTATTAGTCCATTTGATGACGCGTTTACAAAAGATACCGAATCCTTTTTAGATACATGTGTATGTACCGATGTACCGATTAGATCCTCGAATAAAGAAATCTTTATCCGCGAATATAGGAATTGGGTCGCATTTTTTTAAATCGCGAATAGTGAAAACGCGAATGAAGGATGCGTGAATAAGGAGCTTTTACTGTATTAGCTATCACTGTGTCAAGTTTCGTCAAAATTGGTTCAGTACTTTATCACACTGCAAATCGGGGCAAGTAAAACCACCGGACTGCAGAGAAATAGTTTATTGAGCTTAACAAAACTTAAGTTATCCTATAACTAAAATAACAAATTAAATGATTAAATATGACAAACTTCAGGGAGTGGGAAAATCAAGGTGATAGTTTGGAAATGAAGAAAAGATATAAAAGGGTCCACAAGACTTAAACTAGAAGACTAGAGGTAGCTTAGCTGCAGGTAGTTTAGGCCGCGAACACAGGACTCCAAGGGGCATCCACGAATGCACCGATGGATGAAGATTTTGCGACCACCCAGACTGGCAGGTCAGCAGAGCACCGCAGTACTCGCTGCAGTTGGCTGGCGGTCCAACTCGGCAGGCTGATGAACTACTCTCCAAGAGAGTTTGGTCTGGACTAGTAGTGTTACTAGACAGTAGTGCTAGGCAGCTAGGCCCCGTAGATAAAAATATGAAACCCTAAAAACCGGGATATAGATGAGGAATTGGACGACGTATCGAACTACGCAACCACTGTCCCGCAAGAGCTCGAGACTAAAGCAAGACGCTCCTTAAAACTGAGACACCACACGGCTTGACTCACAGCACCAACCCTGGGAGCAGCTGAAGGCAAACCTCACACTCGGGGTTTCAGATCAGAAAATAACTTGGATCGACGCGACATTATAAGCCAATTTTACAAATCAGACAACTTTCGGGATACCTGATTAGGAAAACAAATTCCGATGACGCGAGCGCCTTGGATAATCGATTAATTAAGAAAATCGAACTCTTTCAACTGTAATATTATCAGGCTGCAATGATTTTATATTTTAAAATTATAAAGGAATTTTAACCTGTAATAAAATCAATTATTTTATTTAATTTTGTTATAATTCAGTGCAAAGTAAAATCTGAGAGCAACAACACTCAGTCGCAGATTATTAATCCTCGTAGGAAATGATCGAATGAGCCACAGATAAGTATTTACTACCAATTTGATAAATTAAGTGTGTCAATAATATTATATGTTCTGTGTAATGTGTAATATTTAATAATATTTAATTAATCTCTGCAGGATTTTTTTTCCTTAATTTTTAAATTGTTCATTATCGAATTGTATTATTTTATTTTCTTCTTAATTTTTTCATAATTCTTTCTTCTACTTTTATTGTTTTCCGCATCGCATCTTATGATGGTTAATGCTGTAGTCAACTATAATTACTGACATAAATAATTTTAAGTTTTTTCCATGTATGTTTTTACCTTCTTATTTTATGTTGCTGTTGTTGATTCTTATGATAAATAAATAAATATTGAGTTATTAGATTCAAACACTGTTGGAATTTACAACGTGACAACTTTCAGAGTGATACGTGTTCAAAGGGACAGACAGACAGACAAAAATTGTAAATAGATTTATTTTGGATTCTATATCGATAACACAATCCTCCTCGATTATAATTATCTAAAAATATTTATTGTACAGATTTGACCTAGTTACAGTTTTATTATAGTAATATATAATAGAATAGAAGATATTCTTTACAATCGTTGTGGTTTGAAAATCAATGAAAATAAAATGCTACATAATAAAAAGACAAACACATAGATCGATAGAATTTTGCCTATTACATTTTATACTTCTAACTAATACAACTGATTGATAATTTCGCATAAAAGCGTCATGTCGCCTTAGCGCAGTTACAGCATACTGTACAATATGTGCGTTTTACAATAGACTTTTTTATATTTTTTAAAAAGCATGTGATGAAATATATCTTATATTTTTATCTAATCTGACGGGTATATATAGCACATAGAAAAGTTACCAAAATCCGTCGAGAATTTCATTAACTACACATTTTTGACTTTCGTCCGTTATCCTGGAGGACCCCTTATGTATGGGACAAAAAGTACTAGATGTAGCCTTGTAATATTAGTTATCACTATGTCAAGTTTCGTCAAAATCGGTTCAGTACTTTCAGAGTGATGCGTGTTCACAGGGCCAGACAGACAAAAATTTTAAAAAGATTATTTTTGGCTTCTATATCGATAACAAAGTCTACCCCGATTAAATTTTTCAAAAAATATTTAATGTACAGATTTGGCTGTGTTACAGTTTTATTATAGTATAGATATAAGGTAAACTATTAATTACCTTGGTTTCTTAATGAAACTGCAGTGCATTTACTTATCTACTCTTCTCCCGTACTTAAGTCGAACAGTCATTCAAATTATAATAACTTTTGATAGAGTCGACCGATTTTAATGACACAAAGATTAAATTTTACTTTTAAGGATTATGTTTTATAATTTTATCGTAAACTTAGTACTTTAGCAGTTATACGTGTTCAAACAAACAGACATTTCTACAAATAATTTGAATATGTTTTATTACTTATTCCTAGATACATGCAACAATTTTTTTACAAAAATCGATAAAGTACAGACACGTTAGATTTATATATATACTTACTAGCGGGCCCGGCAGACGTTGTCCCGCCCTGATTATAAAACAATCCTTAACAAATTATATACGAAAATGTTCCTCATGAATCACTTTATGCCCTGGTGAAAACCGCATGAAGATCCGTTCAGTAGTTTTTGAGTTTATCGCGAACAGACAGACAGACAGACGCGGTAGGGGACTTTGTTTTATACTATGTAATGATTATATGTATAGATGATGGGTTTATTACAGTATGTAGGTAATTTTGTCACACCCTATTTTGGTAAATATTGTATCCCGTTGATTTCTATATAATATCAATGTACTTACGTAGTGTAGCGTGTAAACATCTAACTACGTTATCCGTGAACACGTTAAGGTCATTCAACCGGCAAGTACATGACCTTAACTATGGAAAAAAATATGGGGAAGACATACGCCAAGTGAAGCACGCCATCAGAAATATGTCAATTGGAGTACTGCCAGACGATGTAGTTGTGTCAAGGACGTTAATACATTTGTTTTGGTTTTGTTGATTTTCCTCTTTATTTAGTGTTACGTGTCCCGTTTGCATCTTCACAATGTTTGTATGATTTATTTGACATTTAAAGCCGCCTTTTATCATGAAATGTTATTATGAAAAACGTTCAAATTTTTTAATCTTCTTTTTTTATAATATTTCCGTAAAATCACTGCACAATATCTGATGGAAAGTATGGTACAGCCCAAAAACAACGGCGACTGTCGACGTTAAATACCAACGGCAGTCGTCGCCATCATGCCGTCCTGTAAACATGCCTCGTCATTCCTCGTTTGAAGGACGGATATTGTAAAAGGAAGGAAACACACTGACCGGAGGTAATTCCACATCTTCTTCACATTACGATAGAGATAAGAATTTTCGTTCTTGCCTGGATGGTTGCTTCTGTGAATCTGTGGAGATGCGTACCTGCCTAGCTTGTATACCAGAATAATGTACGTGCTATAATCTATGAAGATATTGCGTAAATTTGCCAAAGTATAACGGTAAGTTTCAAGTAGTAAAGAAACAAGAGGGTCAAAACACGTCAAGTGGACCCCCCTTTTACCACTTGATCATAGAAAACTTATTAAAATATAATTATCGAAAGTAGTCATACCTAAAAATCATCCCTCAAAACAGTTTTTGAAAATTTTGAATTTAACAACAATTTTTTTAACAATAAAAATTTTCGGTACTTTTAATTAAAAAATTAATTGTGAAAAAGCTATTGAAGATAACTTAACGAAATTTTCAGTGATTATAGTAAAATATCTATATTTTCACATAAGATTTTTTTGCAAATGTTATTTGTTTATTATCATATTTTTTATTAACTTTTAAATAAACAAATAGAAATTTTAATGACTTCTCAGTCCGATAATCGAATTTTTTTTTTAGTAATAAGCATTATACTACAACTACTACAAATACTACAAATTACACAATTATTATACGATCTACAGTCTTAACGGCTGAGCTGAGTAGCGCGCGGCACTTGTACCGCTCGCCGCTGCGTCACATAAAAATTCATATTATTTAAACTAATACCGGGCAGTGAAATTTTATTTCGAAATATAGAACTTAAATGTATAATGCTTATTACTAAAAAAAAAATTCGATTATCGGACTGAGAAGTCATTAAAATTTCTATTTGTTTATTTAAAAGTTAATAAAAAATATGATAATAAACAAATAAAATTTGCAAAAAAATCTTATGTGAAAATATAGATATTTTACTATAATCACTGAAAATTTCGTTAAGTTATCTTCAATAGCTTTTTCACAATTAATTTTTTAATTAAAAGTACCGAAAATTTTTATTGTTAAAAAAATTGTTGTTAAATTCAAAATTTTCAAAAACTGTTTTGAGGGATGATTTTTAGGTATGACTACTTTCGATAATTATATTTTAATAAGTTTTCTATGATCAAGTGGTAAAAGGGGGGTCCACTTGACGTGTTTTGACCCAAGAGCAACGGGGCAGGGGTAGGGTCGTCGGTAGGGGTAGGGCAGTCGCGCGTCCTGACAGTCCATGAATCCCAGGAATTAACCTTCAAATAGGTGGTGATCTTGCAGACAAAGCGTAGAAGGATGCTAATACACGATAGGGTTTCAAATGCTATAGTAGCAATATCCAGACACACTAACACCTGTGTTTAATATACTGACGTGACTGACGACGCAATTAGTAGGTTCATCCAGCGGGACTGTGGATTATAATTTAAAAAAGCTATAAACTATCAAAATGATGCCACCATAAAGGCAATAATCGGTCATAAATGCCTTATAAGAGGTTAAATTGAATAAAGTATTTTTGATTTTGATTAATAAGTATACAAATCCAGACGAAGTCACGGGCAACTGCTAATATCCTGTATATGTGTGTGTAACGATAAGGTTTATATGTAAAAATATATCGCATGCTTTTTCTTAGTATATAGAGTAAATAAAGACATATTTGTACAAAGATTAGTTAAATCATCATTCTGTTGTTCCTACTCTGCATAACTTATATACTACTTTAATTTATCGTTCGATAAAATGTGTGTTCGCTTGCACGCCAATAGAAGACTACAGACTTTTGACGATTAGCATCTATAGGTGGATTATAATTTGGTCTAGAACTGTTATTGTCGTAAATTAATAGCTTTGGACTGTGTCTAAATGTTTTCTATTGGTCTGTACAATATCAGTTATTCGTAGTAACGCCTAACATCAAGTGAGACGGTATTAAAAGCATTATTCCAAGAGCTATTCAATTATCGAAATCGGGTCGAAGCCAAAACAAACAGAACCGACTCGTGTCGTCGATAGTTCTCGCTAAGATTCGGTTTAATTACGTCTGAATCCAATTTACTAGTGAGTTGTACGAAAAGCCGGGGTTAGATTGATCGTCGTACAATTAGCAAGGCCATGTATTCTACCCAATCATACTGACTATAATATAACCAGTAGGTTTATGAGAACACTTAGTAGCTAAACATTTATATTAATCAGTCCAGGTTAATGAGTCTTTTGTTAAACAACTATTTCTTTTAAATAGTTTTATAATTAACCTATTTTTATTAACAGCTTTTCGTTATTTTTCGAGTATCTTGTACTAATAACCGTTTGCGACTTCCTATGCGTCTGTAGTTATATAAACGGCTAGTTTTGTCAGTGGATTCGCTTGCGTGAACGTAGACTTAACCTATATCTCGGTATCAGTACTTTTATTGGCTTAAAAGTACCCTTTGTCCGTTTCAGAACACTTGACAACGTCTGTGCAAAATTTCATGACGATCGATGTTGTAGTTAAAGCGTTACAAACAAATATACAATCCCATTTATAATATTAGTAAGGTATACTATCTTCGTGCTATTCTAACTTTTTATACAGCGCACATCGAGGTAGCTGCAGTGGCAGGAATTTGAAGTGAAAATTTCTATAGGCGCGTTGAGCGCTTTTTGAGTGAACAAAAATCATGGAATTCGCGTCATCGTCACCGAACACTTCCCATGAACTATATGTAAACTATTTTATTATAACGGTGGGACAATGACCGCCGGGCCCGCTAGTTTATAATAATTCAAACTATAATTAAATTCAAAAGAGAACACTGTTATTCCATTGTTTTGAGTTTTCATTTCTGCCGGCAGTCCTTATGACTGCTTAGAATTTGTTTTCCAAACTTACTTAACACCTATCGTTATATTTTAAGCAGATTAATCATTGTCTTTATAAATTATAGCCTATACCTAGTCTTGCCCTAAATACTGAAACAAAGAAAAAAAAACTTTTACAGTGTGTTACTTTAATATATAAATATAAAATAATTTAAAATATAAAAAGCTTATTCGAAGTGGTCTCCATTGGCTGCAATACAGTCCTTTAAACGTT
The DNA here is from genome assembly GCA_036509395.1 of Antheraea yamamai. Taxonomy (NCBI): domain Eukaryota; kingdom Metazoa; phylum Arthropoda; class Insecta; order Lepidoptera; family Saturniidae; genus Antheraea; species Antheraea yamamai. The sequence goes on from AP028446.1 coordinate 20,576,458, forward strand.
GAGGCCAGTTATCAATAGAAGCATGCACTCTTTCCATGGGAAAATTCTTCACTGCCAATTGTACGGATTGTTTTAGGAACTCCAAATTATCATGACGTTTAGAGCAAGCCGTACTCTCTAAAACTGACCATAAATCATAATCCAGCGGATTAAGATCGGGACTAGACGACGGCCAATCTTCAGCTCTGATGAAGTCCGAAACGTTCGTGTCCAACCAAGACTGCGTAGACCGAGCTTTATGACCCGGCACCAAGTCTTACAGGAAGGACCATTCTTGGTTATTGAAAATGGTGTTGTTAAGGGGCTTCACTACCTTCTCAAGAATGGTATCTTGATACACTTGTGCCGATGTTTTGATACCTTTCTCACAAAAGTGTGGCTTAGTCACTCCTTCATAGGTAATACCCCACCAAACCATCACTGAAATCGGATAGTGCCCACGTTGCACTTTGTCGACTAATTGGGAAGCTTCCTTAGAGCTTTGAGCATAAATACGGTCATTTTGTTTGTTATAATGTTGCTTAATTTTAAAAATTTTCCTATCCGTAAACAAAATTTCTGTGACCTCCCTTTGCTTACCGCTTCAGTAGTTGTTTCGATTTTACCACCCTATTCTTTTTTAAATTATCAGTTAAGAAACAACCAGTACGTCTCTTATAAGCTGCAAGTCTTAAGTCATCTTTTAAAATACGCGACATGGTTCTAGATGCTATCTTCATCTCCCGAGATAAAATCTTTTGCTTTCGGACAGAATTTCTTTGAATTCTTTCCCTTACTGCTTTGACCATCTTTTTCGTACGAACACTACTTGGACGGCCAGATCTTTTTCTGTGACCATTTTACTAATACCAAGCGTATGGAGAATTTTAAATATTGCATTTGGCTCCATTCCTACTTTGTGTAATGCAATTACAGCGATTCAGTTCTCTTTATCACCCCACTCCATTTTAATATCGCAAAATATTGTACAATGTATTGGCGCCAAAATGAGAAAATTCAATGAATAATCATATAAAAATGACAAATTCCAAATTCAAATGTAATATTTTGTTGATTTTTAATTGTAACAGTATTTATGGCCAGACTAAGCATATTGTTTCTGATATATAAGCTCTACTACTGTAAAGTACATTCATCTATCTTCAGAAACTTTCTTGTTCATAATTTTAATAGGATTATTATTATATGCGAGTCTTATTGTGAAATTTAAGTCCATCGGTTCAAGCCTCCTCCAGGTTTCATTTTATATAGCCGACGTAAAGCCTCTTCAATACTGTGATGCGAAACAGGACTAGTATCAAGTACCCGTTATTTTTTATTAAACTATATAGTTATGGCAGTATTGGAATCAATAGTGAACAACCTGTTGTTCAAGTTAATGGCTCTATGAATATTCAATCGATTTTGATTGCTGTTTAAATTATTCAACAAGTTTGTATATTTATTACGTTAATTGTATAGCAATATTTATACTTTTCTATATTTATTGAAATTCGGACATGCAAACAACGTTTTATTTTATACTAGCTTCTGCCCGCGACTTCGTCCGCGTAGAATAGTTACTTTGGGCTAGCGCTAACACGCAACGGAAGCTCACAAAAGGAATAAAGAAAACCGATTTTGAGACTTTATTCATTGTGCTCTTCTCGTGTTGGGTTTAGCGTGATCATATATAGTCTATAGCCTTCCTCGATACATGAGCTATCTAACACTGAAAGAAATTTTCAGAGTGGACCAGTAGATCCTGAGATCAGCGCGTTCAAGCAAACAAACCCTTCAGCTTTATAATATCAGTATAGATGTATTTTCCAGTTAGTCTTGTTCTGCATTCACCGTATTTTCCATTGCACACAAAAGTTATTATGTTTAATAGTTCCAATAAGTGTAACATAAATAATATTCGCCGGACCCGCTAGTTAATAAAAAAGTAGGCATAACGAGGTGGAAATTTAGTCATCGACTATAATAGGTTTACTAGGTGTACGAGGTTTACTATAATATATTGCTGTTCCTGAATCGAGTTAAACATCTGTTGACAACCACATCTTTTATATTATCAATGGGTATGAAGTAGTTTTATCAAAGACGAAACATAAAAACACGTGTGTGAACGTTAGAAATGAAACTTCCTTAAATGTTTATATATATTGTTTTATTTCATGTATTGGTAAAGTACATAAAGTAGGTGGTAGAGCCACGCTGAAGCTGTCACTGGTTTCAGAATGAATGGGTCGGCTCGCCGGAGGTAGTACCACCCTCTCTTAGAAAATCGACGTGAAGTAACAGTGTTCGCATTGTTGCGTTTTGTTCGGTCAGTGAGAGCGCCGGAGGCCCACCTCTCCTCCCCTCCCCTCTCCCCTCCCCCTACCTCCCTTTCCCCTAAATAAAGGCTGGTAACGCACTTTCGACTCCCCTGGTGTTGTTAGTGTCTATGGACGGTGGTGATCACTTAACATCGGGTGACCCACCTGTTCGTTTGTCTGCTATGACATAAAAAAAACAATTGCCTTTAATAATTGTCCCTTGTTTTTCATTCTTCACAAATATTTTATAGTCTTTAAAAAACAGTGCATGTATCACTGTGTACGCTTCGATGAAATTAAACTTCGTTGGCTTATATAGATTAAATTATATATGTATGAGAATGCTCATAAACTGTATACTATACGAAGTCCCGTAGTATAAATACTTAACTACATATTTACTTATTTTGTTACACTACTAGATCCAAACAGACACTTATACATACTTACACATACACACAAATATATATCTACTTTACGTACAACGCGTAACGCATAATTTTCCCTACCGCGCCATGAGCAGTTTCATTTCAATAACTACTCTAACATCCTATATTTTCATCCCCGCATATTTAATTTGATATAATCTCAACTATGTATTCGGTAACATACGCCTTTTCTATAACTAAACTGTATATTGCACACATTATTATATATTTACGCGTAACCAATTGTTATTACGATAACGTAACCCAAATGCACTAATTTCCTCTCGTACCGTGTCTAAAAATGTTTCGCTTCAAGGTAAAACTAGACGTGTCGTCAAACAATTTTCCCAGGCCTTACCTAGTATGACGAATTAATTCGATGTCGTTTTGAGTTATTAGTTTTGGTAATTTGTAATTGAGCCGTGACCTTTCTAACGAGCTTTATTGGGTTTCATTGGTAATGCCGTAGTTAAAGCTACGTTATTTGTTATGGCAGGGGGAGTGTGTCAGCAGTTATAATCCGTTTACTCGAGCGATATTTACGTAACGCATTATCGCATGGCATTTCTAATTTGCCAACGTTCAACAAACTCAAAGAGGTTTTTGCCCCTAAATTTGGTGCTACTATGGGTTCAAAATCAAAAACAATACATACATTATTCAATTTAGTCCCTAAGCAGGCATTTATGAATGTAAAAGCTACCATGTTTGGACAAACAACCCAGTCATCGAAAAAAATCGCCAAGAAACTTGATCTGGTTTATCTTTTCGTGGTACATATTTTTACAAACATAGAATGTTACATTTGTTTTTGGTGGATGTGTAGAGAGGGGAGGGGCGTCATTTTCAAACGCCATCAATGTTCACATATTGATGTACCTTATATAAAGGGTTCAAAGGGACTAAACGCTTCGGTTTTTTTCCAGTAATTTTTCGTTTGTCCTCTAATCATGGTAAACGATTATAGCCGTTTTAGACCGTTTGTGTCTTTTAGGATAAAATTTTGGGATACTTTTCATGGACTGAAATTCCCTAAAAACTAGTTTGGTAATTGCCTTAGGATTTAGACAGCTTGATTGTTATAATATGTTGAGAGTATATTTGAAAATAACAGTATTTACTAAAGATATATAGCAGTGTATAGAGGTCGCGTCGCGCGAGGGCGGGCGGTCCTTTCTTATGAAATTTGAAACTATTTTCTTGTTATACGGTTTAATTAGGGATCACTGTGGTCTCTCTATTATGTGGAGCTACTTGTCTGTGTGTGTTAGGGTCTTGTGGAATATCTTTATTAAATTAATATTGCTACATGCTTTTATATTACTCTTTTTCAACGGCAAATCGTAATAATTTTTGCCTTTTTTCTATATTCACTAGGCTGTATTACGTAGTCCACCTGTATGGAATTAGAAGTTTGAAGCGATGATGGCTTAGTTGATAGCGTGTTCGAACAACGCTTCGATTGTCGTAAATTGGAATCCTATTAACTTGGTCGAAACTTTCTGTGAAGAAAATTATCGTGATGAAACTATAGCATGATGATAGGGCTTTAACTAAGTCCGCTTGGTTAGCTACTACCCTAACCCCTAGTTGAAAATCTGTTGTTAAGCACCCGTTAGTGTGTTCCGGCCGCTGCAATTGAGAGGCAGCCCACTCTAGGCTTAGCGTGCTTACCATCTTAGAGCTTAGCGTCGGTTAACTTCAGATGATATCGTGGTCAAACATTAAAAACCTATAAAGTATAAAAAAAAACTTATATCGATGCTAAAAAACTGTTAAAAATTTTCCATGGTAAACAAAATATTCACGTTGCTATGAACTCAGCTGAAGGGTATAATTGGTAACATGTACTGGTACACAAGGAATTCCAAGTCAGTCCACAGGGATAGCAATCTATTATGGATTGCCCTTATTTATCACTGTGTCCTCTATGATTAGTTATATATTCACGGGCTACAGCGTTTTCAAACATTAATTCAATGTTTTCGTTATTAAAAAATGTATAATTGGTTTTACTATTAACAGAAATATTTGATAAGGCACGGCACGGTGGTTAGAGGTCGACTGCTGATAGCACCACACTACCACCACACTAATTGTTTTAATTAATGAGTTGTGGTTTCGTTTTTATCTTGATTAATTGAGTTAATTTGATTATTTTGTTTCACACAAATATCGTCATTGTTCCCATAAATAACGTTAGCTGTGTGAAAGGTGACAAAGTTCTGTCTCTAACAAGGATTACATTGAAAATAAACGTACAGTAAATTCGTTTTAGTATAGATATGAAGAGGAGAGAATTGCGTATTTACTCATATATATTGTTTTATGTCTAGTAATAAATAAAATAAAGTCGAGAGATTGACCTTCCCGTCGATATCTTCCTGTCTGTATTTCCCTGATAAGGTCCAAAGGTAACAATGCATTATTTGCTATAGTTATTCGATGAGATTTTAGTTCTAGAAGTGACTCTTTCTGGCTCATAAAGATGTCATAATTTTGTTGTTATTTTTGATCTTGTTTTGTAGAGTTAACAGTAATCCTTGAAAGATGTAATGCACTACAACAAATTACTATTATATGTAGTTAAAAAAATGTGTGGTTTTATGAAACCATGCTGCAAGTGAAACTTTTTTCCGATCGTAGGCATTCAATTGAAAAAATTCGGAAAATTATTAGATTTAGTTTATTACAATCTCGTTTCTAATTGTAACTTAATAATTGGAAAATGGGAATGATAATGTAAAATAATAGGCAAGATATCCAACTATACATTTTAATTTCATTCTGCTTATTAGAGTAGAGGATAATACATAATAAATATAATGATTCAGATAATATACATATTGGCGTTAGCTGCTCTGCTGAGCGTATTTCACTTTACTCGTATTCGGCGCGCGCCGGCTGTAATGCGACATGCGCTAGATGGACCAACATTTTTTATAATATTTATGTTTAAAAAAACCTTTCACTTTAAAAATTGTTTCACGTATTCCACGATGTTATGCTATAACGAGGTAATTTGAATTAAACCCGAGGTAAACTATTATTAGCAACAATGCTCGTTACACGATGAGAATGCGTCAGCATCTGTGTTGAGGAAAAGAAGTTTTGAATAAATCAATACATCATACGATACACAGCAAATTATTCAATAGCTCAAAAATATAATATAATTGATGCATAACAGATATTTCTTTTCGTTATACAATATATAAAAAGACCGAGGTGCTAAGATAACAGCACGCCTATACTTTGCAGACCATAGCGTTACTATGAACACTTAATGTACTGAGAAAATTGTTTGCGAGCCTATACTGGAACGGTTTTGGCAGTTTTAATTCAATGAAAACATTAAGTAATATAATTCGGTTATAGCTAGGCTATATTTTAGAGATCAGACGGGACGTCCGCGCTTCACGACAAACTAGATACAAAATATACGAAGTCAACACTCTGCACTACATGTTTACTTTTTCGTCTCTATACATACCCTCATTCGTAGAAACTATTTAAAGTATTATAATTGGGATTATGAACATAAACTAATTCGAGTAAGAGCCAAGAGGAGCTGACCATGCATAGAATAACACATATACTGCGTACCACGTCTGCAACACACAGCATCTGGAAACTAACTAATGTTTCGCCATCTGTTAACACGTTCCGTGCCAAATGATACACGATTTGATAACTATTGAAAACGAAAGAATTACTTATGTCATGTATATATGATGTTGTAACGTAATATTGTATGATAGTACGCAAGGTAGTCCGGTGAAGCTGTGAAGGCCCGTCATGTCAGGCCAATAGCGTAAACAGTTCGAAAAAGAAAGTATGATAGTGAATGAATCTATTTTTTGTCAAAATATCAAATGGCCTGAAGGACATTTCAGACAAAAATGGCTTGACACGAAACGGGTTAATTTTTTAATCGATTTTAAAAAGGAAAAGCTTCTCAATTCTGTTGTATTTTTATGTCTGTTGCTTCATAACTTCGACATCTATAAACTGATTTAGAAAATCCTTTTTTGTTGTAAAGGGTTTATTTTAAAACAGTTCTCATTTTGATTGAAATTTAATATAAGATATATATTTTCTATTAGCTGATTTTATTGAAACAAAGTGTATATGTTGCTTCAAGTTACTTGTGAATACTCCGTTAAAATTTGTGTATTAGTTCAACGTAATAGATTAACCTTTTTTAAATAGACAACAAGGCGTGGTGGTCGACTTCTTTAACCGGTGAAATATCAATCTGTTGTTCGCAGGTCCGAACCCCGGTATGTACCGACGAATTTTTCGGAATTCGCGTTCATTTACTTATTTAAATTGGTAAAACTATCAGCTGACGGTGAAGGAAAACGCCGTGAGAAAACTTGAACCACAGAAATATTCTTGTAGTACCACCGTATGTGTGAAAATATAGAACTTTAGGTATCTCAGAGATGAAATCACCAATACATCGCGGGCTAGCGTGGTGCTTATGCCCATACTTTCCTTAAGGAAGATGCCTATGATCCTGCAATGGGTCTCTTACAGGTCGATTGATGGTGATGATGAGATAGACAGACGAATAGAAATTTTAAAGTTAGTTTTATTGAATTACAATATTTATATCGCTCAGTCATTTATTAGTTCCTTTTTAATTTATGTCATGTCTGAGTTACTAGAAATACGAGCATTATATGCGAAGTGAGCTGTCTGGTTTAACTAATCTATGAGCACCTGCCTCCTATAAATCAAACGGCCCCTAGAGAACGCTCGTGAATTCTAATGAATCGTTATCAATTTGCTAAGATATAGAGCATTATTTTTGAACCCGAGATCTTGACGCGCTGTTCAACAGATAATTTCTAACTAACGAGAATTTCCAGATGTAACGGTTATTATGAAGGCACTATTTTAAGTAGAAAAATTATAGGGTAGAAAGATTCTTCCAGTGAACAAAATTTTTCACATATTCTTTGATACCGGACTGTAAATTGCTTCGCTATATTTTCACCCGCTGACCTACATTTCGGAGTAATTTTATGACTTTGTTCATAGCAGTCTAATTTTAGATATTCTTCTTAATTTATGAATTCTTTTCTAATTTATCTAATAAATCTATATAAACAGGTAGCGTTTGTTTGTTGCTGAAATTACTGATCTAAATATATTCAGCGAGTGACATGGGTTGTTTATTTTTATTAATATTCATATTACAAATAACCCGTACAAAGTCGCATGCAATTATTAATTTTAATATATGAAAATCCAGTGTCATGATGTTTGTCTACGATGAACTGCGGAACTACTCCACCGATCTTCATGAAAGCTGGCATTTATGTATAACTAGCGGTCCCGGCAGACGTTGTCCCGCCCTGATTATAAAAAAATCCTGGACAAAATATACCAAAACGTTCCTCGTGAATAACTTTATCCACTGGTGAAAACCGTATAAAGATCCGTTCAGTAGTTTTTGAGTTTATCGCGAACAGACAGACAGACAGACGCGGTAGGGGACTTTGTTTTATACTATGTAATGAATTAGCCCAACTTGAGAGATAAGATCATTTGTATTTCGATTAATGGCTTCTGAATGTTTAATTACAAATTAAATGATTGGATGTTGATTATTATTATTAATTGTAAGTTTACCATCAGTCTCAAACAGATGGCATTTTCAATTAGTTTTTGTACAGAAAACAGTAGAATCGACTGTTATAGATATCTCATAGATGGCGCCACGTTTCAATTCATTCAATTGAATTCAACATGCAATAACTGAGTCACAGCAACGCGCTAGTGTTTTACATTTCTGTTAAAATTGTCGAAGAATATACTATTTATCATATATAGTTATACCAGTGATATTGGTATTATTTTAGAGTACAAAAGCTATAATACTCAGCGATGGTATGATATCATAAAATAAATTCATAATAATCGCATATGATAGGAGCGATCTCCCATAGTCGTAATGACTTCCCACATTATCATGCTCTTCTCTTTATATGAAATTCCTCGATCGTACGCGTTAGGTTATAAATTATCCCTTGCGCTGCTATAGCTGCCCTACTGACCTACTAAATAAATTCAGTTGAGATAACAGTGACATGGACATTTTTATCACTGAAAACACTTGATGGATAATTAATTCTGTAATTTCTTTAAAATTATTGTGTCATAGTTTTCAGTTTTATCAGATTATAGACTATAATAAGCTTTCATAACCCGTCTAATATTATCAAGCTCAAGAGATACTGTTTACTCGTGTTAATTTCTGAAAATAGCTGCCAGGCTTTAAAACGATTTTGTATTTAATGTCATCTTTATTGAGAAAAGTTATCTGCAGTTATCATGGTTATAGATATCATGTTACCTTTCGGAAAAAGCCCCAATCACCAAATAAAGTGTAAGCCAGAAAGTAAGCTAGCAAGTAGTAGCGCAGATTGGTCTTACTAGGTGGTGCGCTGTCAGAAGGGAAGGGGGTTTGACCGTTCAGACGACAACTGAGTATTACATTTCAAAATGAGATGAATTCAATTTTAATCGTTCATATAATATGTTTCATTTTTTTAAGATTACCAATTTTTATACACCGAGAACGAAGTTACAATTTTGCCGAGCATAAGGTTTTTTTTTATAGTCTTCATATAGGTTATATATATATATATATATCATACTAGTTGTTACCCGCGGCTCCGCACGCGCTTTTTAAAAATGTATTAAAGAAATGTAAAATTGTGAGTGGGTGTGTACATTACAGAAACACTTTTTCAAAAACATTTGTAACTACGATACTAACGCCATCTACTGTAACATGTAACGTGTATATTAGATATATGAATACTAATAGTATATCGAATGGGATGGTATTTATCATCAGCAACATAATTGGAACTTCAACCTACTATATACCAAACTCAGTGCTCACTAACACTATATAAGAAAGTATTGAAAATTATAAGCTATACATTATCGAACAATATATCTTAAATCTTTTATTATATAAATATAATATGCCCGTATTGTCGATATACTTAAGTTATTCTTATACGTTGTTATAATCATTGAGTTATGTAGAAGCAAACGCGGTAAATAAAACAATATGGCCGCCAAATTGACCAAAAAGATGATATAATTCATATTAAATACAAATATATGACTTTCAATTATGTATATTTATTCTTGGAGTCCAGTAAGGCACACGTCTCACGCGGTTGTGTCATATTTTTGATCAATTTCACACGGAGGAATGCACAGGTAGTAGTTAATCACTACCAGTGTACCAATTCAAATAAAAAAGAATCATTAAAATCGGTTCACAATTGACGAAAATATCGATTAACATACATAAAAAAAATACATACAACCGAACATAGTAACCTCGTCCTTTTTCGAAGTCGGTTAAAAAGAAAGTCAAAAACTACCATTTTCATGCCGTTTTCGCCAGTAGATAGAATGATGATTCATGGGGAAGGTTTAGGTATAATTTGTCAAGGTTTTCATTTTATTATCGGGGCGGGACAACGTCTTCCGAGCCCGCTAGTTATCTGCCCGTAAAAGCCTCGTGAAAGTCGGTCCAAGCAATTAGGAGATAGTAGGATATTGCGGACGAAGTCTTGAGTAACAAAATAAAATAGTCTAAGTTACTTCTTATAAGGTGAGTTATCTGCCAGTGAAAGTCCCGTGAAAATCAGTTCAAGCATTACGGATATTCCACTGCGGCCGAAGGCGAATAAAAACCCTAAATTACTTTTTATGAGGTCTGGTATCTACCAGTGAATACCCCGTGAAAATCGGTCCAACCATTTTGGAAATAGCAATGCGGACGAAGCCGCGGACAAATAAATTGCGGTTGCTATAATTTCGGCTATCTGGCAGTAAAAGTAAAATTCCCGTTAAAATAGGTCCAGTCGTTTTGGAGATTACCCGGAACAAACAAACAAACAGACAAAATATAATATAAAAATATAGACAAAGTATAAAAAAAATTTTTTTTGGTCATTTGTAGCCATATCCATTCATCAAAAAGTTGTTATTTGAATTGTACATACACATACTTTATTTTTATAATACATAATAGAGAACAAATAAAAAATTGGAAATAAAAGTAGTATAAACTTTTTGCATAGGAAAACAAAATAAACTTTGAAAATGTTTGCGATAGAAACTTACCACGTTACCATGGCAACGTATATAATACTAACGCTAACGAAATCTCTCAAAAGGAAAAAAGTGCCCGATTATGAAACATTTTTCATTGGTGCTCTGCTTCTATTAGTCTTATTATTATGATATTATGATAGCCTAAAGCCTTCCTCGATAAATGAGCTATCTAAAACCGAAGGATTTTCTCAAATCGGACTGGTAGTTCCTGAGATCATAGCGTTCAACCAAACAAACAAACTCTTCAGCTTTATATATTAGTATAGATAGGTATATTTATGGTGTAAAATATTAGGAATGGCTAAAATTGAATTTAGCTCATTTTGATATAACTCAATTGTGTAATGTTTATAGCCTATGTCTATTTCCATTCGATTCTCGAATCAAAAATCATTCTTATCGTCGTCCAAGTAAGTTACCGTTGAGTGATCGCTCACTCGACGACCTAATAGCGTCCGAGATGGGCCCATTCATGATGTATGAAACCTATTTAGAAGATAACGTCGATATTTGAACGAGGGAGAAATAAATGACTGGTCCATTTGTTTATGTGCTCGTATGATAAAAAGGTCCAAGGGCAATTGTGGGATTCTGAAACGTACGGAGAAAGAGTTAAATGTAGTTTGTGGCTATGTGCCGTTTTTGCATCATACCAATTATATGACTAGATGTTCAAAAAGAAAAAGTTACTTGTCTTTCATATAATAATTTAATAAAAAAAACCTTGACAAATTATATATCCAATACAATATCCAAACCTTCCCCATGAATCACTTTATCTACTAGTGAAAACCGCATAAAAATCCGTTCAGTAGTTTTTGAGTTTATCGCGGATAGACGGACGCGGCAGAGTACTTTGTTTTATAATATGTATCGATAATTAATGTAAGTACGTTGAGAGACTGTTTATGATGTAAAGTTACATTTAAGTAAAGTTAGGAATTGTTCAAGAAAGATAATATAATTTGTGATTATTTAATTGAGTTAGTACAGAATTTCATGATTCTTGTAATGAAGTAAATTAAATTCAAATTAGTTTTCAATAATGGTTCAAAGTTTAAAGTTATACATTGAAATATCGGAAAGTCTACCCCGCGCCAATATTGATTCGAGTGCCGACAACACTGTATTACGAACTCTGTCAAACAGATTATAAAGTTTCGTTATTGAAGAACAAAGCCGTAATACTCGGAATTCGTTAAATCCCAGTTCGCCTTCTGTTCTCGACTGATGTTAAATTAAAACATTGTTGTTCTGGAGCTGTTTCCACCTTACATCACTTTCTTTTATGTTTTACTTGCTGACACGGCCACGCGTTGGCTGGCTCAGTTATTATATCTATCGAACTAAATGAAACACTTGCACCATAAAAGAAATTGGGGCTGACAAAAGAAATTCAAAATTAAAACGCGGCGTTGTCTATGAGATATCTATAACAGTCGGTCCTATAATTTTCTGTCAACAAATTTAAGGCGCCATCTGTTGGAGAGTGATGAAACTTACAATTAATAACAATAATGATCATTGACAATCATTTAATATGTAATTAAAAGATATTGAGGTTATGAATCGAAATATAAATTGTTCTCTCTCAAGTTGGACCAAATTGTACATAAATGCCAACTTTCATGAAGATAGGTTGAATACTTTCGGAGTTAATTGTGGACAAACGTCATGACACTGGATTCTTATATATTTAAGATTGGTGTTTCCTGGTATTCTGAAATGTTTTATCAAGTACTAAGAAGGAATTAATAACATGATTATTGCCATAGCCGTTTTGCCGGACTGTAAGTTTAAGCGCCAAGTAAGGGGGTTTTGTTGTCAATTATAGAGTGGATCAATATGTGCAGGATGGCGATGTCTGGAATTGAGGAGTCCAGGCATCCACTAAAAACGATTATAACATTAATTATTTTTGTAAATATATGTAAGTTAAAAAGATAAACCCGATCGAGTTTCTTGCCGGTTTCGAACCGAAATATCATTCTGACGTTTATAAGTACCTTGTTAGGACCTAAATTTTATTGATTGATTTTGAAGCGACATGATTTGTTATTTGTACCTTCCTTACATATCAAAGAACATGCGTGCGCCGTCTGCCGTCAAACCATTATCGTCAATTCAATTTTTTAAATTATTTATACGTTTCAGGCATTTGTACAATCTCATCTTATTTTAAGTTATGATGTGCTACAACAAGTTAACACGCTAACCCCAAGAGGAATTGGCTCTCAAGTGTGGCTATCGGTACATACCTACAAATGCTTGCCGGTCAACTTGAATGTGGTAGCTAGCCAGACAAGCATTAGAAAAGGCCCTACTTTGCTAATGTTTTCCCTCGCCGAAAGTTCTGGCTATAAGAACTCACATGCCAGTACACATGTTTTGTATGTATAGCTTGCTTACATTATAGCTTAGACAGATTCATGGTGTGGCATCCAAGGCAACTGTCCAAGCCGAAGTTCGGCCACTTTGGCGTCCTTGAGCTTGTAGCCAAGCGGGGAAGCGCCTTAAGCGCTCGCTTTAGGACTCCTGTGAAGCTGTGAAGGCTTGCCACGCCAATAGCGTAGCCAGTTGAACAAAATAAAAATCAAGGCTGTCATAAGGACTGCAAACAGAAGTGAAAACTCAATACAATATGATAACTGTACTCTGTTTAAATTTGTTTAATTAATTATAGTGTGACTTATTTAAATTTAATAATTAGCAAATTGAAATTATTATGATTAGTCTGGTTTTCACATCTATTGGCACTACGAGCAATAATTATTTATAAAGTCTATTAATCAATCAAACATAATTGTGATGAGCAGCAAAATATCAATATTACATATATACAGGCCCCTATACTACGTGTCACTAGTGTGAAGCAAGCCGCGCAAACACAATACGGTCTGTCATGCTTACGTTACATGTCATGACGCGAAATTATAAATTTATCTTCTGAAAAAAATATTGCTCAACGCGCCTAAAGAAGTTTTCATTTCACAAATCACTAAAGATTTAAACTTCGGTAAACACAGTGTCCGAACACGCTACCACTGAGCGAAAGTATATCGCGTGCAGACTACACTAGCTATATCTATTTAAGTAGGTATACTCTTATTATGTTTGAAAATATTAAGTAAATATTTTCGATTGTCGAAGGGAAGAGCCGCCCCGTGACGTCACTATGTAAATAACCATAAAAATGTAATAGACCCCGCATTATGAGAGTCGCGACGTATATATTACGAATGATATCGAATTGATTTACATTTTATAGCGTTTTTACTGTCGATGTTAATGTTTATTGTAGAAATACGACAGCAACAAGTTATTAGGTCGGATTTTTATTACATTACCTTATACCTGTGATGTTGTTCTAATTTTATATTTACAATTAAACGACTCCCACGCCGCTTGTCGTATCCTAGTGGTACTTATTCAGAAACCTTCTGGACGCACGCATAACTATTCAAAGTTTCGTCATATTTAGATGGGAACATACAAAGAAACATTAATTTTTAAATATATATGTATACTAGCGGCCCGGGCGGACGTTGTCCTGCCTTGATAATAAAAAAAATCTAAAAATTCAACCGCAGCGCCACCTACCGGGTCCAATTGTGAATCTAAACCATTCTCGGATTCACTGGAACACGCACACAAAATTTCATCAAAATCGGTCCAGTCGTTTAGGAGGAGTTCAGTCACATACACACGCACACAAGAAATATATATATTAAGATATATACAATAGAAGGGTAACGGGACGAAATCTGTACATTAAATATTTTAAAGAAAAAATACTCTGGTGGGGCTTAGGATCAACGGTAACATATTTCCATGGATTTTAAAATTGTTGTCTGTTTGTATGTCGTTTATACGGGATTCACGCAAAAACTACGAGACGGATTTTGATTAAATTTGGTTTGGTTATAGTTTATACACCGGTATAACATTTAAGACATTTTAAATGTATATCACATTAGTCTATACGTATAGCTTACTTATAAGAATACACAAAAGAAAAGAAGTTTACGTAAGAACTACTATTATTATTACTAATGTATTATTAAGGGCAATTATCTAAAAGACTACTAGCATGTTTATATATGTCTATCAAATAAAAAAAATACATTCCCTAATATTATCTCGGAGCCAAACATTGAGCTTGTTTGAATGGTCCTGTAATAATAAACTGTCAGAGACATTTAATATATTCGTTGACTCAAAAGGAGAGAACAACATTGAGTAGAATTAAGGGCTCTTTTTATCTTTGTCCCATGAAATAACAAGACGATAAGATGCTCTCTAAATATAATTATGTTGGAGTTTAAAATGAGAAATGAAAAAATGTTGTCTCTTTTTATAAACTCACCTATGGAATATATGAGTCGTTATATTACAAAATGAGCTAAATCTCATTTTAAATACTCATCTCATCTATACATATAATAAGAATGTAAATATAACGTGTATGTACTTTTTCTATTTTCGTAAAAAAAAATGCTGCAGATGTCTAGGAATATTCATTTGTTTACTTATAGTTAATTGATAAGCATCATAATTGCTGATACGCCTATATCACACTGTGTCGAAATTTTTTGTCGGGGTTTGGTCACTGCAGATGTTCATAACCTTTTTTCCATCAATCCATACTGTTTTACAGATATTAAGCATTATCTGTTTAGAAATTGAGTATTTTTATGATCGTTTCTATGATTTGAATGATTATCCTAGTGATGCTGATAGGGCGAAAGGTTGCAGGAGATGAATGCTCTGTTTCTGTGAACAATATCTCACATGTGCTTCAAAAACACTTCTCTGTTTTCTAGCTAATGTAACACATTTATCGTTTACTTCATGGATTTTTTTATAGTCCTCATCGAAGCCAAAGGCCTTATAACTATTCTAGAGCATTTTTTTCTAGCAATTATGTTTTGAATGTTTCCATTGATCCAGGGTTTGTTGTGTAATTTACTTTCTTTTCTGGAGCATGTAGGTATTTATTGTAGTGGTATTTATTGCTTTCAAAATGTCACCAAGAAGGTTGAGATTATCAAGATATTTTTTTAAGGCATGGTTAAAATTGTCAAAATCAATGTACCTGTAGTATCGTCTAAGCTTAATTGCAGAGCTATATTTCTGCAACAGACACTGAAGGCTGAATTCTAGCACACAATGGTCACTTTTACCAATAGACGGCTTATGAGTTATATCTTGAACAATTGTCTCATGATTAGCCATTACCAAGTCTAACAATGATGGTACCTGACCTATTTAAAATCTTGCTGAAAAATTATTTCTTGAAAAATTCAAATGCTGTTGAGGAACATGTTTAAAAAGAGCTCTTTCAGTCCTGACCTGTATATGTCTGCCTGAAAAGGCCACTTGATAGATGGGTAGTTGAAATCACCAGCAACAATTACATTGTTATTGCTAGCAGCTGCTGCAAGATTGTTCAACAGTTTTACATCCCTCTGTCTCCATGTAGTTTCATCACTACACTGATTGTAGATTGCAGATACACTCCCACCACAAGCCAGTGAAAAGTGCCACACTGAATGATAGAGTGCTTCCACGTCATCACACTGAATGATAGAGTGCTTCCACGTCATCACACATATATCTTTTATTTATCCTAGCAATTGTCGGTATATCACAAATATTATCTCTGACATACATAGCCACACCTCCACCTCTAGTCTTACCTAGTTAGACAGTAGTAATAAGTATTAAAACACTTTTCTCGTACTTAACTCGAGCCGTCATTCAAATTACAATAACTTATGATAGAGTGGATCTATTTTAATGAAACAAAAACTAAGTTACTCCCGAAAATATACTTTATGCTTTGAGGTTTTATTGTAAACCCAGTACTTTAGCAGTGATGCGTGTTCATACAAACAGACAAATAGACAGACTTTAGATTTACATTCTTAATATATATATAGAAGGTATAGATATATAAAAATCCAGTGTCATGATGTTTGTCCACAATGAACTCGGAAACTACTCAACCGAGCTTCATGAAACGTTGACATTTATGTACCATTTGGTACAATTTGAGAGATAGGATGCTTTATATTTCAGTTAATGGCTTCAATATTTTGCAAATATAATTTAAATGATTGTCAATGGTGATTTTTGTTATTAATTGTAAGTTTCATCAGTCTCGAACAGATGGCGCTTTAAATTACTCTGTCGTCAGGTTGTAGGACCGATTTTTATA
This sequence comes from Antheraea yamamai, assembly GCA_036509395.1. Taxonomy (NCBI): domain Eukaryota; kingdom Metazoa; phylum Arthropoda; class Insecta; order Lepidoptera; family Saturniidae; genus Antheraea; species Antheraea yamamai. The sequence continues at coordinate 20,593,566 of AP028446.1, forward strand.
GATATTTTATAGATGGCACCACGTTTTAATTTTGATAATAGTTTATCATAATTTTAGTTCCACATGTAATAACTAAGCCACAGCAACGCGTAGCAGCTAGTAACATACATAAAAACTGTTTTTCGCTATGACTAAAAAAGGAATTAAAAAAAGAGCTTATTAGTAATATTGATTATGTGTCTTGATAACATGTAACTATTATGTTGTTTGTTAAATCTTTACAAAAATTGGTACAACTTTCAGCGACAAGATAAAACTGATGTTTAATTCAAGCACAGGAATCGTGGTCCGTATGTTTTTTGTTCTGCTTGTCTGTTATCGCGGCTGAATGGCGTTACGGAGCGGCGGCGGCTGCGAGCCAAAACCCTTCTTATTGCAGTGTCGTCCTCGTAAACACCGCCTCGTTAAGTAACGACGCCAGATTTTAACGGATCAAACAATTTCATTTTGTTACCCAAAATAACAAAATGTTCTAGATAGTATTTTTTATTTGCCAACTTGTACTTCTTTAACCATATACATACTAGTATATAGGAGACTGACAAATGACCGAGTTTTTATTTTTTTAAAGGTGACACTGTACATTATCTTCGTATAATTCTAACGATTTATACTGCAGAGGGGATAGGTCTGCGATGGCAGAATTTTTTCAACTTACTTAACACCCATCATTATATTTTAGCTAATTTAAATAATTTCTTTATAAATATAAAGCTATAAATATAAAGCTTATATGTTATCCGATGTATAAACTATATGAAAGTAAAGTTTAATCAAATTGCGTTTAGTAGATTTTTGTGTGAAGAAGTAACATTCTGACATAGTTTGTCTTTTATAATGTTATAGAGATTTATAAGTTTCAACACTGTTTTGCCAATAATGATATTGTGAGAAGTTACGTTATTCATTTGATTATACCTGAACACTAAATGTCTCCAGGTTTTATTTTATTTTTGTTAAGTATCTTTTTGTATTTTAACCTAGAGGTGGTAATAGGCGGTTGCTAATACGATAATAATTATTCAATATTCTACAGAAAGTGGTTGACTTACAGATATTATTTCATCGCTTTCTCATTACGGAATAACGGGTGTTGAATGTAATTTTATATTATAATGTGTATTCTCGTTCAGAGATGGCGCTGTCAATTTCTTGTGCTGAGTATTGTTTAAATTTTTGTTTTGGGTATAGATAGCGATTTGTTTTCATTAGTAAACCGGTAAGTAGTCCGGTGAAGCTGTAAAGACCATGCCAGATCAATAGCATAGTCAGTTCGAGAAAAAAGAAGTAAACCGTTAATTACTGCCGAAAGTCGCGTTTCGTTTTATATTCACCTTCCATAGTACCTCTAATTATATAAAAAAAATATATTGTAAAGATTAAGGTTCGATAAAGTAAAAAGGGATATACGAATACGAAATACAAATATTACTGACACTTTCGGCAATATATTTATATAAGTATACAGTAAAATTTTAGCCAAGCAAAGGGACACGGTATCTTTTACATCGCGAACCTCCCTGGAGACAGATCGAAATTGTTATCAGGAAAAATCTGTATTATACTCTATTGATATATATTTAATTTCACCTTCTCAATTATTTTGTAAGTGCATCGTTAGCTACGCTACATTACGATAAAAACGTAATAGTAGTAAAATACAGTCTAGCGCCACCTAATAGCGGGTTAGAGTATAATAAATAGCATGAAAACATTCACCATGGAAAACACATTAAGGTGTGCCATTCAAGACGATAGGTTAAACAGTGTTGAAGTTTATAGAGTTCAGAGACAATAAATAATATGCAAATTACATATATGTCGGGGCGAAGATAAAATTACGTGTATGTGTACGTGAACGTATGACGTCATCCATAGTGACGTCATGGTTTTGATTCGCTTGATTAATTTACTAAGAACAATCAGCCGATATAAAGCCGAAATGCAATACTGAATATAGTTACAACGAATTATCCATAGATGTGACTAGTCCAACCGTCTGAGTGAAGATGCCCAGTGTTTCGTCGTTGGTTGCTTTTTAAAGCATTCAGCCAAAGTTGGTGATGTTTTTGATGGCAGGTTTACATTCTGTGATGGTAGTTAGTCAGGCGATCGTGGACTGTGCCCTAAATGACAATATATTCATGCATAAAAAGCATAGGCTTATTATTCGAATCAATAAAGAATTTTTAATAAATAAGAATGATTGAAAATTTTCAAAATATTTGAATAAACAAGTATTTGATTTTTTATTAAAGTGACACCTTTGTTCTATCGCCTCAAATTTTTTCGTCTATCTGTCGCATTACATCGGAGCAGAGGTAAAGTAAAAGGCGCTAGGTAGAGTAGCTCAGGCCATATGACGGTATCCTTTTTTTTTTCGAACTGACTACGCTATTGACCTAGCAAGGTCTTAACAGCTTCACCAGACTACTAAGGCGAGCGCTTAAGGCACTCAGCCGATTTTACTTTGACAACTAGCTCAAGGGTGCGCGGCACACCTCGGCTTGGGCTGTTGCCTGATACATGCAATTCGCGACCTATCTGAGCTAACCTAAGCTAAGCTAACTATTCATACATATATGAGTTGTTGAAACATATATGTGTACCCAGCATACTACAATAGTACCTCAACAACTCTTATATATATCGTATCGGATAATTTTCTAAACTATTTCAGTTTAATAAAGGAAAAATATAAAACCCTTCCACTTGCATGTGTAAGCGTGTATGCGGGCACGTGTGTGGAGGTGATATGTGTAATGTTGTCGCAGTGATGTAAGATTTTGTGTCACTGTATCACGCGAGCAGCGTATTCAAGGGCTCCACGCCGAGGGAACGGACCTAGGCTTGGGCCACTGCCGAGGGGGGCCTAGTCTGGTGTGCGGGAGCGAAATTTACCCCAGACCACGGCGGCGTGATATGTGATTACGCGCGCGTGGGCGTGAGCACGCTCTGTTAGGAAAGACAGGCTGGTACTGATCGTTCACTGCCGTTATTTCATCGGGAGGGTCGGTAAAAATATGTCGCGGACGTCTTTTACAACGCGCAGCGTTCGCTACGGGTTCGTATTTTGCGGCGGATACCACTAACGGACTGGGATGATTCGCGGCTTTTTCAAAATAAGTAATCGTAAGTGATTTTACGTACGTCCAGAGGAAGGCATCTCCAGGTCCCTATGCAGATCGATTCTCCGGACGTACCACAGGGCACCGGTCACTTTACGTAAAACGCGGTTTTGGAGAACCTGCAACTTATGAAAATTATCTTTCGATATATGCGCAAAAACGGGACTGCTATATGTCATCACGGGACGGATACACGTCTTATACAAAGTGAGCTTGTGTCTGAGGGACATCTTACTCCTATGACAATGCAACGGATGGAGGCGTCCCAAGACCATAGCGGCTTTGTTTCGCACTCTATCTATATGTGACTCGAACTTTAAATGTTTATCTAATATAACACCGAGATATTTGACCTCGTCGGCCCAAGGTATTTCGGTTCCGTATAGCCTGATGGGCTCGAGGTAATTGCTACGTCGTAAATGATCTAAAAGTATCGTGACGCTCTTATCAGGATTAACTTCTATGCGCCATCGACGAAAGCATTCACCGAGTGTGCAAACTGCCTTTTCGATGCGCTTCCTAAGAAAGTCCGACCGCCAGCTGGAAGTATAAATAACGGTATCGTCATCATTACCACCTACCTCGACCCCTTTAGACCGAGGTAGGTCACTGATGAACAGATTGAAGAGCGAGGGCGCGAGTATGGAGCCCTGTGGCACACCTGAGCGTATCGGGTGGGGGACGGTACCCATGGCTCAATTCAAAATGATTCAATGATTGAAATAAATATTGCGCTAAGTTTTTAACATGCTACTATCATCCGAATGATTGTATTTATTATGTATTTCGTACTCTAATATGCAGATTGAAATTCAAATTTATATTTAGATATCTTGTTTACTATTAATTTTCCATTATCATTCTTATGTTCCTATTATTAAGTTAATAAAACGCTATTTTAATACCCTAAATCGAATAATTTTCCGAAGATTTTCAATTAAATGCCTACGTTCCGAAAAAAGTTTCACTTACATCGTGGTTTCATAAAACTTCACATTTTTTAAAATTCAAATATAAGTATATATCAAATTATAATAACGCTTAACCTACCTTGAATGTCTTGAGTAAGGGTTGTCACTTTTCAGCGTAATAGCCGGGTCGAAGTGGGCAGGGCGAGGTCACCGAGCGGCCGCGGCTGTGTCCGCTCGCTAATGCCTCATACCAATTAATGGCTTGTGATTTTTTTGGGACTTTACGATTTTCCACGTCGTTTGCTTCATTCTCTCTATTTGAAAGTTGGATATTTGCGTTTTTATATTGTAATTATATTTTTTCATAGTTATTTTTTAGTTATCAATGCTGTGTATGGTATCTTAAGCGCTGTTATACGATTATATTAAAGAAATAAAATTGAGTGCATCTGGTAGCAAGTTATTTTGTAAACTATGAGGAAAGTTTTATGGGAGTCGCTTCAGTTATTTTCATTTTATAGTTTGCTTAACTCATTTCTAAAGAAAATTAATAATTTCCTTTTATACGACTAAACTATTACCATTTTCTATTGTCACAGGACACGCATGAATCTGTTCTGAAAATTCCATTTGACAATTAGTTGAACATGATATTATCTAAGAAACCATCTCAATAGGCATCAGGCTTCATTGGCAGTAACATAACAGAATAATTCAAAATATTCATGGATGATTCGTAGGGTGAAATCTAGAGGGTAAATAAATTAATTGTAAACGACTACCTCTGTATTTATGATACTATCGTCTCTGAGTTGTGCAGTATTATAGTGGGAGGGTGGTAGGAGCTTGATAACACATAACAAGGCAACGTTATAGCCCACCGGGATCTTAAGGTCCGTTTACGATTTCCACGGGTGTGATGTGGTAAATTCAGGACCGTGATACTACTAAAACTTAGGAACAATACCAGACAATTAACGATAAATATCTTCTTCTATATCTATACATATAATAAGAATGTAAAACTAACGTGACTGTATTTTTTAAATCTTTTTTTTATAACATGTAATGTATTCCAGTGTTTACGTCTGGTCTTGATATGTAAAGCTGAAATCTTTAGCGAAATATATATTTTGTTGCATAATGAGTTAATGTAAAAATGCCTTTATGACATTAAATTTTATCTCATACTAGTGGATACCCGCGACTTCATCTGCTCGGTTTTTATCTCAAAATATATTGTATGTACCTACTAAGAAAATAACATATCTATGCACCACACTTAGCCCGCTTCTTCACGGGAACAATACCCATATTGCTGAACGCGTGGTGTTTATAAAAAACGTAGTTTCTTAAAACTTTAATAGCCTCATATTTAAATGAAGCTATTGTGATGTTTTTTCTTGATAAGGAGAAAGTGTCTGACAAGAAAAAGTACAAAAGAATCATCAAAATCTATTCAGTAGTTTACAACGGCATACCTCTATTATTTTGGTTACATAAGAAAATTCTAGGATACTTTTTATATGCTGTAAACTATTTACCTTAATTTTGTATCGTGAGATTTTGAGATAATCAACAGATGAGTTCTGAGGAAACAATTCAGTTAGAAATATTCAAAATAAACATTTTTTTGTAGACAAAAGATTAAACAAACCTTGTGCAAAGTGGTCTCAGTAATAATAGAGAGCGCCGTATTAAGCATAAGCGAACAAAGACATTACATTCGCAAAACAAACAAAAGATGCAGTAGGAAACTGAGAAAAAACATGGAAAATATTACTTCGTGTGTGGTCCCAGTTCAAGCGACTGTCCATAAGCGGAGCGAAACAATATTACAAATCATTAATAGCACTTCTATTAGATTTTCTTTAGTAACTCAGTCTGATGAAATTATTTCACCGTGAATATAAATGAGTTCCGATAAATTTAATACCCTATTTATACGTTTTCCAGTCTCTAAGAAGTAAAGTTAAACGTTAAATGTTTCGTGAATGTCAAGCAGACGCTTCTTGATTATTCTACATGTAAGATTTAAATTTTTTTACGTTTCCTATTCTGTAACTGGATAGAAATAAAAGTTAAACTAGCGTTTAATCTAAACGTACAAATGAATTCCAAGAATGAACTACAGACTGGTTTGTTCGATATAAAATCTGAAATAGCTTAATGGATTTGCAGGAGACTTCTACTGGCAAATAATAAGATTTTTAAAGATTATCTATGCTACATATAATTACACTTTTCCTTAAAAGCATATCAGTAATTGCAAAGCTTAACAAAAGCTAAAATCGATAGAAAAGTATATTGGCATAACCCCGCTGAGCGTGTTCTATCGTCTGTATCACGGCGAGTGTTCTGAAGAGTTATTTAATTTAATCCCTTCTTCCTCTTTCCATAACTGAATCACACGCGCGGGGTTACGGAGCCACAGTTTAACGGTAAATTTCTATGACATGGGGTCCTTTAAGCGTAACGTGACGAAACACTTACGCATGCCGGCATGATAGCCGAGACTGGCGATTGATAGTTTGTTCTCGGTGGTCGCCATTGTTTTTGGATTGCACTGTGCCTACCATCAGGCATAGTCCACGCGGACGAAGTCGCGGGCAGAGGCTAGTATTTAATATTTTCATGTTGCTTTTGAGTTTGTCATTGTATTAATCAAATGAGTTGATTGAAAACTGCATTTATTTCGTTTATTGTTATAAATCGCTATAAATGGAACCGCACACTGTATGCATCCGACCAATTAAATTTACACAGAGCGGAAATAGTGAGGGAGCAATTAGGAGAACTATTCTCCTCCATCGTATCTCTACAACACTCTCGCTGTAATACATTATTACGTTGTTTCTTTCACGGACATGAAATATGTTGCATGTTGCAGCATAATCTGTTGATAGACGGTTTAGGGGCGATTTTTAATTCTTTAGATATTCTTTTAGATCATTGCAGTTTATTGTTAATTCAAATATTTTGCGGCGTTTGTTAAGCATATGCGGCGTCTTGTAAATGTTGTCTAAAATTTTAATTTATACTTGCTCAAAGTGAACTCAAGTACAAAGCAGCTTATTGTCATAATGAATTAATGTTTATTTTTGAAGTGAAAACTTCTTTAGCCGTACTAACGTTGCATAGAGGAAAACTTATAGGTTCGCGTCACCGATGACCTCGACATGCTCGTGACGTATTACGCTTGGGTCAGATTAGCGACTAGGCCTGTGTATATGTAATATATTTATTGTATTTAGCTTGTGCAGGCCATCATATGTTTGATTAATTCATAAACTGTATATAATTATTGTTTGGAGTCCAATAGATGTAAACCAGACTAATGTTAATAATTTCAATTTACAAATTTCGAAATTTAAGTAATTCACTCTATAATTGTTTTAAAATTTCAGAATAGATATCAGTTATTCCATTGTTTTGAGTTTTCATTTCTGTCGGTAGTCCTTATGACTGCCTGGCCTTTTTTTAGAACTATACTTTCTTTCATTTGGCAATATACTATAAAAAAAGGCGTTTTTATCTGTTTGAATATACTAATGTCTGAAACGTTCAGTCAGGTGTGGAAAAATCTTGTTGCATTTATTATCTATTTATTGATGCAAATTATAGGCTACTTAATATCACACTACGAATTTAAGGAGCAGAGCACTTACCATACATAGTGTAGCTTTGAAAATATGCTAAACGAGAGCGTAATGCTAGTGCGGCCGAGGGGCGGGATATGCGGTTAGGCGTGTTATGGGGTATAGGCCGCGGGTATGAGAATTTACATATGGGTGAAGTGACAAGGCACAACTAGTGTAATCATAGAGCTGTAATCTCCTTGGTGCTATTCTAAAAGATTTACTTCTGTATAATAATTACTTTTTTTAGAAATGTCTATCTGTCTGTCTGTTCGTTTAAACGTTCATCACTGCTAAAGACAGAACTGACAGAACCTTACCAAGAAAATCATAAAGAATATCCTCAAGTAACGTTTAGTTTTCGTTCCATTAAAATCGGCTTACTCTATTAAAATATATTGTAATTTGAATTATGGCTCAAGATAAATACGAGAAAAGAGTAGGCGAGTGAATGCAATTCGATCCCTTACAAAAACAGGATATTATATGTATAATGTATAAATAATATCGAAGACTCACTAAACGAAAGACTGTTTTTTCCATTAAGTTCCATGCGGACGAGGTCGCGGGAATAGATAGCTAAACAATAAGACTTTAGTTACACGTGACTAAATAGGTATTAAATGAATAATATAAAATTATGAATCATTGAATCGATTATGTATTAATAGCGTTAATTGTGAGGATAAGGCGTTGCATTAGTGCGGCGATGCGTGTCTTTACGATCACCTTCTACTGAAGCCGTAAGGCTGCTGTCGGCCACGGCTAACGACCTTCGCACTTGACACTGACTCAAAGGTTTCGTTTTATTGTATATATCAATGCCTTCTTCTGTGTGCAAAGAACATTTACCTGAATACCCGACGCAAGCACCGTACAATGCAAAAACTGCGGCGACTACCCAGAGATTCACAATCCTGTTTTAGTGTCGGTCTTCCAATCTCTCAGCCACTGTATAAACACTGAACAAACTAAAAAGTTCTTATTTTGAAATCTGCTAGGGAATTATACAAAATTAATCTAAGCCATTGTTAAGTCTATATCTGTATGTTACTTAAGTGAAATAGTAGCAAAGAAGTTTAGTAGTAAAAAAAAATTGAGTCACTATGACGGGTATTTCAGCATATGTGTATAGTGGTCGCGACCTAGGTCCGGTACAGATCTATGCCACTCCCGTTAGTTACTGAGTATACACTGATCGATCCCGGAACGCTTCTCAACTAAGCGTGTCGTACAGATATTAAATAGTCCTTAACTAGGACAGATTATATTTTTATTTTATTGACATACTTTTTCCTTTTATACCGGAAACATCTGCAGAAATTTACGACGTATTTAAGTTTGAATTGTTGATAAAAAGAAATTACTGTTTATTGCAGTAAACCCAGCAAAGAGAATATAGAATTATTTTTAATTCCACATTCATGTTTATATGTTTTTAACGGTAGTGAATCATTGGATTGAAGCATACCTCAGGCTACATATATGATATGTACGTAAAATGAGATAAACCTAGCGAAACGGATTGCAGGTATTCCATCAACAGTCGAGGTAAAATGGATACAAATGTGTCAAGCCCGAGGCTCTCGTAATCCTGGGCTATTTGTTGTTTAGGACAGTTCCCCGGGGCGAGGATGCGGGTGTGAGCGGTGGAAGGGCGGATTAGAACCGGAGTCTAGGTACATCAATATTTGTGACGTTCGGACGCTATTACTCACCCACGTTTCACATACATTCAGGCATTAATCAAATGTTACATATAAATATTCATTCATTTATCTTATATTACGTGTATTTTTGTTTTAAGAAGGTTACTGATATTATGATTTTCAAATTTGATATGTAATGTCTTTAAAAATTTCTTTGAGTTAGTTCCTTACTTCCCGAAGCTTTACTTTTTTAATTTATGTCATAGCTGTGATGTTATATGACTCTTCAATTATGATTACGATATAAAACGTCAGTTTAACTGAAGTACGTGTAATAAATGTCACTCAATGTCGAATTCGTTCGCTCAAACAGATATTTCGTATAAAACGTTCCGTCTTGCCAAAGCCGACTTAATAAATACAGACATAAACATTGAGAACTACCGAAAGTAATTCCCATTTTGTACATCATTCGCGTGCCTTTAGATATCAAAGGAAGCTGATGTCTGACGTCTCATGTAACGGAATACTAGAAACGAAATGGATCATAAGGCTTTCATCGTCCAATTTACACAGACACATGAGTCTGCAAATCGGGAATAAATTCAAACGGATCCAAATTGAATACAGGGTTTTCGGGTGTTTACTCATATTGGTCGTCAGTCGATTATTTATGGCTTCATTGTAAATTTATATCTTAATATTGGTTTTATTTGTAACTGTTATGTAATTTTCAGTATTGGTGTAAGATTTTTGATTAATTGAAAGCAGTTACAGCTACAATACAATTTTGGTAAAATATTTGCTAAGTTTTAATTATATTTTACAACTTATAAACTGTCATTTGTTTCTTGAAGATTTATTTAATGAATTAACAACTATATTATTTAATACTCCTAAACTAGTTTGTTAAAATATAATTGAAGACGTGAGATTTAAATAAACTGAGGCAAAAATTGTATATTAAATAGATTCCACCGTGAGGGTAGACATCAAGTGTGTTAATGAAAACTATATAGATAAAATTGAATTAGTAGATCGTCTATCAGTCATTACGTATCAAGCGGTTGAGAAGAGCGAACGTTCACTTAAATAAACCTTTTAAAGATCTGGTTTTAAAACGACACATCATCAAACTGATCCATAAAAAATACGGAGTCAATATAAAAATAATATTAAAAACTCCGAGTATAATTAGTTAATAGTTTTTATATAGAAAATCCTACGTTAGTTTGTTTTAAAGACACGATTCTTTAATCAAAACTGTATTTACAACGAATACAAACCATTGACGTAATTCGTGTCTCAATGTCTTAGTGTTAGATTTAGGCCAATCTTTTGAGAAGTGACATGCGAGGTGAAAACATAATACGATTCGACAACGACACAAAGAGGATAACTTCATACACCCACGAAGTTTAGCTTAACATGTTACACGACCTGTTGCAGGTCAATAACTTACATAGTTTATAACAAGATATATCATATTAAAGTTATTTGTTAAGTTATACAGTTGAAGGCTAACTTTATTGATTAAGTTATATTATAAGCGCTGAGAAATGTTAAATGTTATCTAGTTGTTAATCATATAGATATATCTGTATAACTCTGTGGTAATCTCTCAAAAAATGATTACACCATATCTCGTGTAACTCTAACAGTACGTAGCACACGATTGTTACAAACATATTTGATATATATTTTGACCAATTTAAATAATATCTTTATAACCTTCTAGCTGACCCATGCAACTTCGTCTGCAAGGTTATTACTTGTACCAATTTTATTTCCAAACGCAAAAAATCTTAAAAAATCTAGAATTCGATTGTAGCGAAACTTATCGGATCCAATTGTGACTCCAAACTATCCTATATATATATTGGCAAGAAATGTCTTCCCGATATCCACTGGGCTGCTCCTTTGACCCTCACCTCCACGCCTCATTTACTGTATAATATATATTTCCCTAAATAAAAAGTAATCTAATATACTTTTCTAACAGTGAAATATATTTTCAAAATAGGATCAGTAGTATCAGAGATAAACCCGAACATCCAAACTCACAAATTTCAACTTTTTAGTATTGGAGTTTCATGGATATGAATTCTACAATTGTCAAAATAGTCATGGGAGAGTTACTTTATAGATAATATTAAATTTTTATTACATAATTTAGTTCTTCCAGATTACACCACTGAGATACACAAAGACAAACACAACATTACAGACATCAGGCCTTAAATAAATATATATTTACTGTTAGTTATTGTGCTATGTTGAAGTTTAATTTTGTTAAAACACATAAAATTAGAGTATTGACAAAAGGAGAAAATACATACCTTTGTGCCTTTATTAAAATCAGAGGGACGTAGTATATTGTTAGGTAAAATATCATATAATGAAATACTAAATTGGGGTAATCGAAAAAATGTCTTCTAGAGTGCCTTCATCCGACCCCCATACACATATTGATTTGTTGCTGATTCTGAACTTTGAATGATCCACTGGAGAGCACTCAGACTACAGATAGTACACGCAGCAAACTTACAACAGTCACGAAATTTATAAACCCATGGCTTATCAGGAATGTTATCCTAAAAGGAAGCATAAGATTTGCCTTTAATGTGGTAGAATACATTGCAGTTTGAGTTCCATGACAGTAACAAATCAGTCTTGTTTGGGGAGGATAAATCCTGAACATAGGTTTTATAATGATCGAAATATCCAGTCTGGATAGCTTCTTTAGCGATAAGATCAACAGCTTCATTAGCCTGGATCACACCTCGTAAATTGGACTATGCTGAATAGTTTGTAAGCAACTTAGAGAATCTGTCAATATGACTGATCTAATATATGTAATAGTACATATTTGATAGCTTCTAATATAGCAACTACTTCACCTGTGTAGGTGGAGGATAAAGAAGGATATTTATTACTTCTTTATAATGATAGTGTAGATAATACTATATACATACATAATGTATCACATTGTTATATTAATAAATGTATTATTGCAAGCATACGGGTCCATAAATGTCGTTGCCGAATGTCGCAAAATAATAAAAAAAATTAAAAGCTTAGCGTAAGCCATTTTGAGCTAATGTGGCTAATTCGGAAGCCATAGGGTTCAATAGCTAATTATATTTAATTGATATATGTCAATTATGTCAAAATAATATTGAAACGTAGTGTCAAAAGTTCCAATAAGAACTAAAAACCCATTATTTCTTTAAGGCAATTTCAATAATATATGTAAAAAGACATTTATATATATTTTTTTTTTTGATACAAGAATCTTCTCGGGTGTCCCCAGATAATCCTCCTAAGTTATTATCACAATCTGATCAGTAGTTTTGGCATGCATAGAGGTCAAACATACAAATATTGATTTTTATATATAAAGATGTGTTAATACGATGTCTAAACTTTATTACTATAAAGTCTCATAACTTCTACAAGAAAGAGAAATAAACATTCATTTATCCCTATAAACTTTGTAGTTTACAAAATTAAAAGGATTGCCAATTCGGAATGACTACGATTAATATGATACTTTATAAAAATTGTCATCGTATGAACGGTTTTCTTAAACGATGATATAAGTAAATCAGCGGAATAATAAAATAGTTAAAGTTTATTCAAGGGATCGTTTCAGAGCTATCAAAACTTTTAAAGCAATAAAGCTGAATGTTTGATGGATCTATTCGGAAAGTTTTAATAACAGTAGTTATAAGACCAACGTTGCACCGGGACTATGTGACAAACAACCAGGTTGTGTTTTTATTCATATATATAATAGTACTTTCACTCCTGAAGTTATATAGTGTTTGATAAAGATATAATATAGTTTAAGGGCAAGATAGAACATGAATACTAAACAAGATCAATAAGTGATGACAGGCCACTGATAGCGGAGGGATAAGGTATTTTCCAGTGCTCGTCTGGTGACCTATCACATTCAAATTAATAAATCTGTCACCAAACAGCAATAGGCGTCTTCCGGTAGCTGCCTGCCTACTTTTTTTTCCGAACTAACTATGCTATTGACCTGCCAGGCCTGTACAGGTTTACCTGATTACCTGCCTGCATTCGAGAGCCTGTCCTTCTCTAAGTTGAGTGCATTACTTACCATCTCAGGCCACATAATCATTTAATATATGGTGAAATTGTGGTCAATCGCTAAAAATATATAATAAAAAAAAAACAAAATGTAAAAAATAGCTTGATTTTATGTATATATAATTATAAATGTAGGTATATGTAATGATTATTTCAATTTTTATGCATATTTGAAATTGAATTACATGACAACAATTTTATCATAGTCCCTATAACATATTACATAGATGTTAGTTTTATCAACGTAACAAAGGCTTCGAAGGCGAAAAACCCTCTCGTCCGAGATCAGAGGAAAAATCGGCGCCGCCGAGAGCGGATTAACTTGAAGCGAATTTTCAAATATGTGGAGCAAAGTGAACTTTTGTCCTGCGGCTAGATTACTTTTTTGTTACATTATCTACAAGAACTAGTGATGGTATCGCCTCTAGCTAGTAATTAGCTTAGTAACATCAGATCCTATTATCCTTGCTCTGTTTTATATTCTAAGAACAAAATTCAGAAAACCAAAAAATGTAATCTCGTATATAAATTGCTGTTTGTAATTAACTTCTAAGGCTTAGTAATTTAAATATGCGTTGTGATAATTTTTGAAAACCACAACCCTATAATAAAAATAAAAGCAATGCCCCTAGCGGCAAAACGGCAGAACTGTATTAGAAACTACAAAAACGAATTTTTGAACATATTTTGAAAAAAATCATATTTGCCCACCTGTTTCCATGTACGATACAATAAAATATATTATCCAATTACATTATGTAGCTATATTTCATTCACACTAATGTTCTAAAACTATAATGAACTGTCATGTCTTCATTAATAAATAAAACATTTGTTACATCTAGAATTTAATCTGAAGTAACCGTTGCCTACAACATTCACTAATTTATATCTAATATATAAAAATCTCGTGTCACGGTATTAGTGTTTGAACTCCTCCGAAACGGCTGGACCGATTTTCATGAAATTTTAAATATATACGAGTATTTGGTAGATATGAGAATAGGTCGTTAAGTATATTTTATACCTCTAAGTGATTAGGATGTCCGTATCAAAGATTTCAAAACGTCAACTCATTCATTGTTTACAATTCAACATTATAATTATTAATAGTAATTTGTGAAGATTGAAGTGGTCTTTCTAATAAGATATTAGACCATAAACGTATTACTTATTGACAATATGGGCATATTATATCATTATAATAACATCTTTAACTCATTGTTTCATTAGTTCCTTATGCAGTTTAAGTGAGCACTTAGGTTATAGAATAGGTTAAGGTTCAGTTCTGTTAGTATTTATACATCTAATGTATACATTACATATTACTGTAAGTGGCATGCGTGTCGTACTTACAATTATTTTTAAAGACCATTTTTATGATTGTACATAATCTCACAAATTTATATTTCTTTAATACAATTTTAAAAAACGCGTTTCGAGCTGCGGGTACAGCTAGTATAGTATAGTAATATGTAAGCAACTTCTAAATATAGTAATATCTTACCTCTTACTAATCCTTATTCTTACTAATATAAATGCGAATGTCAATTTGTTTGCTTGTTACGTTTTCTTCCCTTAACTAGTCAACCGAACATCATAATTGCGTAAATATTGTCAGGTATATAAAATACCATATGGTACTATTAATACAGAAAAATGCACTATTTCCAGATGATAAGAGAGTTAAGGCGCGTGCGAAAGCTAATATTAAATAGTAATAGTTAATACTAGCTGACCCGTGCAACTTCGTCTGCACCAAATCGGTTATAACTGGTGTCAATTGTATTTTTAAACGCGAAAAATTTTAATATACCTAAAACCTTATTACAGCCACACCATCGATTTCCAATTGTGAATCCAAACTATCAAGGGACTCACTCAAACCCAGATGGTTTGTGAGAAATCTTTTAAAGTAAGGTTACAACCCGTTCGTAACAACCTACATATATTGGCGGTAATGTGAAAAAAAGCTTTAGAGGTCTATGGACCCCCAGTTTCTAACGCAGTTCCTTTCCCTTTTTTGTAGACGTTTACTATACAGTGAGTATAGTTTACATTATAAAATATCAAGTTGATAGAGTTAAACTGTAAATTAAACCATATAATATATTCATTAAATAAATAATTATAAATTAAACACTGAATGATATCATAACTATTTTCAACTTGTAATAAAACTTTTTCACACTCCATTGTATTGAAGAAAAATATAAATATTAAAAAGATATGAACACGATGCGTCAAATGTCACTTACCTATAACTATTTGTCTAAGAGCTAGTAATGGTTTCGAAAAAGAATTTCAATAAGCCAGTTTTTATATATCTTCATGTTCTTCCGAACAGTGTGCGGGCTGCCTGGCTGTAAACGTTGCGTTTATTAGTGCATATCGCACCTTTATAGGCAAAAATATTGATTTTTGTATAATTTTTTAATGTATTGTTTTTTACTAACTTTGAAACGCTACTAACACATGAAATTATTATCGCCAGACATTTTTGTTATTAACAATAATGTGCTCGATGCTATTTTTTTGTAAATTAAATAAGTATGTTCAAACCATGTTAAGATAGCTATAATTTTAATATTATTATTATTTTTAATGAAGGCTTAGTCGCCTGCGCGACTATATCGCCTAAGTAACATACAACTATATAACAATAAGAATGACAATAAACTTAACAATAGCTTATATTAATTTTGTACAATTCTTTAGCATCTTTCGAAATGGGGTCAGACAATAACGAATTGTACAAACCAGTGTGGAACGAACCAGTAGCATTAAGCCGAGATCTAACATCTTCGCTTCGAACACATTCTGCCAGGATGTGGTGCACGTCATCGATGAGCTCACAACTCTGGCAGAGTGTTGATGGTACTTTACGCATCAGGTAGGCGAACTTTTTTAGTGTAATCTCATTCCTGTGATTGCTTCCCGACGGCAAATCGTACTGTCATCAATCCATGGTGACCTTTAGGGATGTGGCTGAATCGTTCTGTACCATATTCCTTTTGTTTTAGAACGCTCATCAAAGTATTCCTTCCAATGCGAGTAACAGCTATTTTTAAATACTGAGCATACATCCAAATAAGTTGGTAAAATATTAATAATAGCACCTTCGGAGGATCCTTCTCTAGCTAAGAGATCAGCTCTTTCATTCCCAGTTATACCTATATGAGAAGGGATCCATTATAAAACAATTACTTTGTTCTTTGCTTTGAAATCTAGTAATTCCTTCAAAATAGTGTAGGCTATCGGTATTTCTCGAAAAATCAAGGTACATCGAGCTACGTGTTGAAGAGCAGTTTTTGAATCGGATAAAATAACAATCTTAATGGACTCAGTGGATTCTACAAATGATAAGGCCTCTGCAATTGCTATCAGTTCAGTGTGCATAATTGAAATATTTTCATTAATTTGAAATTTCATAAAAGTTTTGGAATTTGACTCAAAAAATGCGGCTCCTAAATAATTACCAGCTTTAGATCCGTCAGTGTATATTTTAACAAAATTTGGTAATATTTATTTATAAATTGAAGACAAATATCTTTTATTTTAAGAATATCATATTGACTCTTTGGCTTCCAAATACCATCTACATTTATTTTAATAGATTTTGCCAGCTAAATATTGTCTCCTAAGATGTAACGGACATATGCTCAATTCGCTTTCCATAACATGGATTGGAGTACTTTTAATGAAACCCCCGATAATTCTCATGGCCTGGTTTTGGACGTTTTCAAGTTTATAGAGGTTAATCTGAGCGCTATTATCATAAATAAAGCTTGCATAGTTAATTCGACTGCGTATAATATTGAAGTATAAACGAACTCAATGTTATGGATGAACACCCCAGTTAGAACCGGCTAATGCTTTGAAAACGTTAAGAGACTTAGAGATAGATTCTGCATCTGCATTGATATGTTTACCCCATTTTATGTATGATAAAGATAGTGATACTTGTGAAAGTGCCTGTTATAGACGCATGTAATCAAGATGGCGTCAGTTCCAAGTCATATGTCTACGTTTATCGTTGTTTTTCATTGTTTACGGTGAAATCTCAATATCATAATGGTTAATAAAATAAAGTATGTTCTTTGCAATGGAAAAAATAAAATGGTTAGAAATGAATTATTTTATTTATAAAGAATATCATCGGGCATATTAGTGTTAATAACAAAATTCCCTGACAGTGATAAATTCATGTTTTAATAGCGTTTAAAAGTTACTGAAAAAAAATGTTCCTTAAATTATTTATAACCCAAAATTTTGACCTGTAAAGGTGTGATGCGTATTAAAAACACAACGTTAACCGGCTACCACGTATCCTGAATCCTGTTTGGAAGGGCATAATATATCTTTATATTAAAACACCAGCTTTTCTAAAATTCTCGTTCTTCCAACGTTGCTGGCTCTTGTACTGAGGTGTTGCAAAAAAGTCTTGTTACATTAACTACAATTTTTTATCTTTCGTTATCCTGGAGAACCCCTTGCGTTTTATGGGACAAAAAGTATCCTAAATGTAACCTTGGAATATTAGTTATTACTGTGTCAAGTTTCGTTAAAATCGGTTCAGTACTTTCAGCGTGATGCGTGTTCACAGGGACAGAAAGACAGACAGACAGACAGACAGACAGACAGACAGACAGACAGACAAAAATTGTAAAAAGATTATTTTTGGCTTCTATATCGATAATAAAGTCTACTCCGATAAAAATTTTCAAAAAATATTTAATGTACAGATTTGACCTTGCTACAGTTTTATTATAGTATAGATATATAGTTAACAATAGTTAATAGTATCGTAAGATCGTGGAGTTAGAATCAATGTAAACTCTTTGACATCTGAATGTTGAAGTTCAGAGAGGATATAGTAGGGATTTTCGAGGAACATGTGAGAGAACGATTTTTTGCCAGAATCCCGACATTAAGCTAGATGTGGATATGTTTTGCTGGCAAAGCTGGATCTTTGTTCATTAGTGTGGCTACTATGTAGAGGTGTTCATTTTTTCTTCAGTGTTTTTGCATTTCATATTTCAGTTTAGTTTGTATTTGTACTTTCCTTTAATAGTTGGTTCAAACACATCACGTATATGGAATTATCAAAGAAATGAAAAATTTTCAACACAGAGTTTAAGCTGGATTTTCCAAACGACTTGTGAAACTTTAACAGTGGGGTTAAGAAATAACGTAAGATTAACTCGAATTTATTCAGACGCTGCTTTCCGTGGAACGACCGAGTTAATGCTTCGTTATGTTTAACCCTGCACTCGAACGATTAAAGACTAACGTGCTCGCATGCTTTTCCTGAAAACCGGCTACTTTAGGTTGTGAAGTCAACATTTGAATGTATTCTGCAGATATTTATTAATAGCTTTTTTTTAATTTTTTTAATGTTATTTACTACAATATATATGTTTTAATTTTAAAAAACTCTTAAATATTCACGGCCATATAAGGCACAGCTTAAGTTTATAATCCCTTGCAGAATATTGTACGTGAAACTGAACAGTGTTCAATTAAAAAAAGTCGATGCAGTCATAAGAACCGCCGACAGAAGTGAAAACTCAAAGCAATGGAATAATTGTATTCTCTTTTGAATTTTTAAATTAATTATAGTGTGAAATATTCAAATTTATGCAATTTGTATATATTGTATTGAAATTATTAACATTAGTCTGGTTTTGTACATCTATTAGCACTCGAAGCAATAATTATATACATTTTTATACAGTTTATGAATTAATCAAACATATGATGGGCTGCACAAGCTCAGTACAACATACGAATATTATATGTACACAAGCTGCTACATACAACGCGTCGCAAGTCTGACGCGAGCTTCGCAAGCGCAATACGACTGATCATGCTTACTAGCATGTCATGACGCAAAATCAGATGTTTATCTATTACCAAAAAATACCGTTCAACGCGCCTTAAGAAGTTTTCACTTCAACTTTTAAATAACTGAGATGTTTCTCAAAGCGGTCCTAGCATATTAACCAAATTAATTTAAAGAGATCCGAAAAGAAATCACGACCGGTTCGCTGCAATTAAAATGTTAAAAATATATGTATTACATGTTGTACTTATTTCAACGGAAGTGTGCATGCCGTGTACGTCTGTGAAGGGAGTCACCCGTTCGTTCGTGTAGATACTGAAGTAATATCCCCGTACCAGTGTCCCCGCAGGACCCTACTTCCAGAGTTATGTTTCTAATATTATCCTGACACAGAGCCATTCGTTTTAATTTGGTTGTGACACGCACTCGTGTATATTTACATTCACTATTAGTTCTATATTTTACATGTAGTATTTATATTTTATTGCCATCGTGCGTGCCTACGCTTCGAGTTGCACGGTATTCTTAGGTTATTGCTCTGTTTCTATACATTTTGATCTTTGTTTGTTATATGGATATATTTTTACGTTTTAATCATAACTTCAATTTGTTTTGCATCAGGTGAGTTTAGGGTTTTTCGTCAAATGCTGATACTGCAAAAAACGTTATATAGAAAAGTATATCAAAATAAATACGATAATTATCAACTGAAGCACTTTTTTAAAACTCTGTGAACTTGTGTTTCTGTATTTATTTTCTATACATATAATAATAAATGTAACGTGTCTGTACTTTTAGATATTTGTGAAAAAAAAATTACAGGTTCCTAGGAATCACTACGTATTATAAATAAAGTCCTCTGGCACGTCTGACTGTCTGTTCGAGATAATCTCAAAAACTTCACTGAACGAATTTTCATGCAGGTTCCACAAATAGATAAAGTGACTCATCAGTAAAGTCTAGGTATATAACTTGTCAAGGTTTTTTTATTGTCAGGATAACGTCCGCAGGGCCCTCTAGTAAGTAATAAAATACATTTTAATCATTTTTAGAAATGTCTTTCCGTCTGTCTGTTTGTTTGTACACGCATCACTTTTCAAGTACTGCGTTGACGATAAAACCTCACCAATAAAATCATAAAGCATATCTTAAAGTAATATTTAGTTTTTGTTTTATTAAAATCAGTCCACTCTATCAAAAGTTGTTGTAATTTAAATGACGGTTCGGCTTAAGTAGAAGAGAAAAGTAGACAAGCAAATAGACTTAATACGTTCACATGATTATGTATGTGTGTTTTTACATAAAATTCCACGTGGACAGAGTCGTGGACGCAGCTATTATAAATAAACAGTCTCCAAGATAATGATCGTTTACTAATATTTATTGATGAGTAAACAGACGTGCAGATAGCGCAGGTGAAATTTTTTACAATTTTTATATTTAATTTTATACTTCACATGTTACTTGAATAGAAGAAGAACTATATTTATTCAATTTAGTGTTGCAACTGAGTTACCATCACGGGAAGATGTTTCTAATAAAAAAAAAAAACAAATAAAACCGGCTTGTGCGTCTGTATGTGTGTAATCGCAGCCAAAACGTGTAATTCGATATAAAATGAAAGGTGATGTAGCCTGAGCACGTCGACGACGAGTAATCACCGCAAGGTCGAGTCCGTTTCACCTTATTTACAGTTCACGTGCGGAGGTCACACGACATCACTAAAATAATATACTCAAATTAAACGAGTGTTCCCACGATGCGAGTTTTCATGAACGACTACGACGCGCAGGGGAACCTGCTGACCATACGACACTACTCATGCGCTACATTTTGTCAAAAATCACTTATAAGTATATTTAAACAGTGGGTGTATTGTCCTTGGAGTCCTTGAAGTGGCGACGTGGGTGTGGTAAAATCACTATTTCAAATACGAGGACAGTTAGCCCGGTTTCAGATATTGCATGAGTCATATAAGTGATGAAGATTATATATCTCATGTCGCCCGCACTTACTTTTGAGAAATGTTCAAATAGAAACGAAAGTTCTACAGTCTTATTATAGTATTAGGTGTACCCGCAGCTCCGCACGTGTTTTTTAAATTTGTATTAAAGAAATATAAAATTGTGAGACTATCTACAATTATAGAAATGCCCTTTAAAAACAATTGTAAGTACGACACACACGTCCTTTATAGTAAAATGTAACGTATACATTAAATATATAAATACTAACAGTGTGGCAAATGAGGTTTATCATCAGCAACATATTTGGAAACTTAACCACCATATCCTCTCAGTGCTCACTTATCACTTATACTGTATAAGGAACTAATGAAAAAATGACTTAAAGATAAAGACTTAATGATATAATATGCCCATATTATCAATAAGTAATACGTTTATGGTCTAATATCTCATTAGAAAGACCCATTCTATCTTTAAAATTACTATTAATAATTATAATGTTGAATTGCAAATGAGCTGCCGTCTTGAAATCTTGCATAAATATAAATCAAGATATAAAACTTTATATCTATCTAAGCAGTTTTTAATATTTGACAATTTAAATAAAATAAAATAGCCGTCAAAATGAGCAAAAAGATAATATAATTAGGAATACATACATACAGATATATGAATATCAACTATATTTATTCTTGGAGTCCAGTACAACGCACGTCTTACGCACATGTTTGCAGTGAACAACATATTTTTGCTAAATTTCATGCGGACGAAGTCGCGGGTAACAGCTAACCTAAAATAGAATAACCTAAATTACTTTTTATACGGTCAGATATCTGCCAGTGAAAGTCCCGTGAAAATCGGTACAATCGTTTTGGAGATAGCATTGCGGGCAAAGCCACGGTTAACAGCTAGTCTAAATTACTTTTTATAAATTCCGCTATATGCCGGTGAAAGTCCTGTATACATCGGTCGAACCGTTTTGGAGATAGCATTGCGGGTGAAGCCACGGTTATTAGCTAGTCTAAATTAAAATAAACTAAATTACTTGTTATGATCTCCGCTATCTGCCGATGAAAATCTCGTGAAAATCGGTCTAACCGTTTTGGAGATAGCATTGCGGACGAAGCTGCGGTTACCAGCTAGTCTAATTTAAAGTAGCCTAAGTAACCCGCTGTATTTTTTTTCCATTTGCCAGTGAAATTCCCGTTAAAATCGGTCCAGCCGTTTCGGAGATTACCCGGAACAAACAGACAGCCAGACAGACCGACAAAAATTTTAAAAATGCATTTTTGTTATCAGTTGCGTGTATACTTTCACACCCAATCAGTAAAAAAAATTATTTTAATAGAAATACAGATACTTAATTTTTATTATATTATGTATATATATATATATATATATGTATGTATTACATACTATGTAAGCTGTTCAGTTATAACTAGCTGATACTCACAACTTCGTCTGCGTCGTTTCTTATCTTAATTGTCTTCCTATATCTCAAAGGCGTTTTTAACGAAAGCTCCCAGCTGGCTTGACTTCTTCCGATATTTCCAACAAATATCTTTATATTTCAAGTAATTTACAAAAAATCTTAACAAATGATATACCTTTCCCGTGAATGACTTTAATTAATAAAAACCGCATGAAAATCCGTTTAATAGTGTTGAGTATATCGCGAACAGCCAGAAATACAGTCGCGGCGGAGGACTTAGTTTTATAATATGTAGTGCTAATACACGCCATGTTTGATTTGGAATGAAACAGGCTTAAAGAGGTTTAAAATAATGTCCTTATATTTATTTATCTTATTGTGAAATTGTAAAGAATTAAATGCTTCCAGAAACTGGTTCGTAATTCTCAAAACATTTAATAATTTGCGCATTTTCTTCAGCTATTTAATTTACTGGAGCTTTATATTATTTTAAAATATTATGTATGTATTTTCACAGATATATAAATCAAACATTTTAAATATAGAACAAAAATATAAATTGAATATCGAATAAAGTCTGTGTACTCTAGACAGAAGTTCTATGCAAGCAGAGCTACCTCTATGATCAAAGCGTCTAGTATTTTCATAGTCAAGCAAGCGTGTTGAATTGTAATAATGCAAGTTCAAATACTTATTACATAGCGTTTTCTAGGATTTAAAATTATATTGTGTTTATAAAAACATCAATGTCAAATACAAAGACAAGTGTTTTATTTTACTTTGTATAAAGTTGTATTCCTTAACAAGAACTTTATCTGCGAAACGTAGAACTTTACGTCGGCGGTTGAACATTTTACTGAAACTTTGTCCCGAGAATCCTTGTCTCGTCGGTTCTTTTTCAGTAAGGTCCTTTCTACTAGAATTTAGTGAATATTGCTTTGTTTTTGGTGTCACAGCTGGCGTAACTGTGTAATTGATATTTCTTAGAGACTGTTTTTGTAAGTGGCCTTAAGAGGAGACAAAAAGAGATTACATACTTTTAAACTAATACTTGTGAAAGAAGAAGTGTATAGAAATGCTTAATCTGAAACTTTGTGGAAAACTTAAAGAATGGTTATTATATATAGTATATTCTACTTAATAAAATTTTAAATATCAATTGTTCATGTGTGAAATATCTTTGAAAAAATGATTTTAACGTCGTACAAGAACTAGTGATTGAAATTCGACCATAATTCTTTGATTTTTTAAGGTAAAGAAAGTTATGGGAAACGCTAACTATTGGCAAATTTTTTTGATAACATTAAAGGTCGTTAATATCTACTAATCAAAAACAAATAAAGAAAATCGGTTGAAAAACTGAGTAGGAAGAGTTACTTAACTGTTTTGTCTCTGTCTACTTATATATATAAAAAAAAACAAAATGTGTGTTGAAAATGTTCTATATATATATCTGTTGGATGTCAATACCGTGTAAGACATTTGCATATCAGTTGTATTAATTCCGACTTCCTCGGTTTATCTTTTAACAGTGATTATTCAATTTTTCAAAGTTATTTTTTTATCCTTAATATACTATCCTAAATAACACGCAAAATAACACTTGCATCTTATAATATTATAATCTATTCGCCGTGAATCTTCAGAAAAGGATTTCACAAAGATTACGTTGTATTTAATAATTAGCAAATTTGTGAATAATCACTAAGAATAACTTTGTTTTAACCTACTTATGCCAATTACAAGATTAGAGAAAAGATTTCACTTAAATATCTCATAATGCTGCCTGTCGGAATAAATTAATCATAGCGCTCCTGAGATGTAATTAATTATTGGCCTCTCCATCTTTCGGTAAAAAGAGCTTTTATTTACGCAACACGAGAAAACGCAATGAGACAGATTGCGAGCATTCATTATTACCGCTCGTATCTTCAACGGGATTTTTAAAATGAAACGTTTTTCCCATCGTCTCAAAGTCTTTCATTCGTCTATCGCATGTTGCATTACAGCCGGCGTGTGACCGCGGAGTAAGAGTAAAGTAAAATACGCTCGGCAGAGCATTTAATGTCAATATGGTGGCGCCCAGGGCTTAATTCAAAATGATTCAATGATTTAAATAAATATTGTGCTCAGTTTTATAATACATCTATCATCTGAATAATCATTTATTATGTATTCCATACTCTAATCCGCAGATCCAAATTAAAAGTTATAGTTGGATATCTTGTCTACTATTGATTTCCCACTACCATTCCTATTTTCCAATTATTAAGTTAATACTAAAACGCAATTTTAATACCCTATATCGAATAATTTTTCGGAAATTTTCAGTTAAATGCCTACGACCCGAAAAAAAGTTTCACTTGTATCGTGGTTCTATAAAACCACACAATCCTTTTTTAATTAAATAATCTTCATCTTTATATATATAATTCTTCTATCCGTGTGTTTATGCCTGAACTCTTCCTAAACGGCTGGACAGATTTTCATGAAATGTTTTGTGTCTATTCAGGTGGATTCAAGAATGGTTTAGAATCAAACCCAATAGATGGCGTTCCGGTTGACTTTTACGATTTTTTTTTATTATCGAGGCAGGACAACGTTCCCCGAGCCCGCTAGTAGCAATAAAAATTCTTAGTGATTTAATAAAATCATCTAAATAATGTTGAACATAAAAGACTATTTTGTACTTGAGGCGAAAAAGCATGAAATGATGAGTAAAGTTCCGTAAGGCTGTGACCCTGACAGCGCACATGTTATGTTTCCGCCGTGCTGTGGTTTACTCCACATAAAGTAACAAATCATATTGAATATTAACTTCAATATACATATTACTACAAGATTAGCTTCAAAAGGAAATAAAGTGTTACGCTCAGGCACATATACAGAGGGGGAGCAGTTGGGATTTCTTCCCCCCCCCTCCCTCGAAAACTGAGCTACATAAAATAAACGTGATATTTTACAGACTTCACATGGTTGTTTCAATGTTTGTCCCCCTCAACTAACATATTGGGTACGTGCCTGGTGCCTGGTTACGCTGCATAATTGTATTTTATCAGAATAAATATTTCAGACATCGTGTCAAGCTTAATGGATAGGGTCAGATCCTCAGTGTGTTCTGCGGTTAAATGATTCATTATTTACGATCACAGAAAAATGTTCAGCGTTGGAGTTCGTAATTGATTGTGTAATTGTTCAACAAATCGATTTATAGTTGTCAACTGTGTTCTATTGCGGTTTTATTTCGCATTAGCTGATAGCCGCGACTTTTTTTGCGTTTATTATGTTTACAATATATTTTATGTACATATGAGAATACATAGAAGAAATTAAAGCAAAAATATACCTAGTTTTGTAAATTTTTGTTGAAAATGTTATCCATTTATTTCCCCTCTCCTGCGTGTGTGCATCACATCGCTTGCACCACTTCTTCATGGCCGGAAAAGACATCGCTTATAAAATCGTAGTTTGTTAAGACTTTAATAACTATATATAAGATCCCACTCCCTAATAAGTAAAACTGAAAAAAAAAAATCAATCTATTCAGTAGTTTTATGATTGATGCGCGCACAACGACCCACTTTTATTCTAAATCAAAATTAAAAATACTTTATTCAATTTACGCGCCGAGATGGCGCTTATGAATGTCAAAGCTGTCCCAGGTTCGGACAAACAACCCAGTTATCGAGAAGAACCGGCAAGAAACTCGATCTGGTTTATCTTTTCATGATACATATTTTTACAAACATAAATAGTTACATTCGTTTTTGGTGGATGGGGCATCATTTCCAGACATCACCATCGTTCACATATTGATCTCTATAATAGCCTTTAGACCCTCTTGACATGGTGTTTGAACTCACTATCCGGCCAATCGGTAATGTGCCGTGGGACTTTATTGTAAAACTTACCACTATTACCTAAAAAACTGTTATTGGTGATAGTGAGCCTGAAACATGGAATTACCAATTTGTTACTGTTTCTAGTATTTAAATGATGTTAATCTTTTACGAAATCCAGCTTATCTAAGTTGTTGCGGGCATATTATTTATTACTAGCTGTGTCCGCAACTTCGTCCGCATGAAACCTTATGTAAAAAAACAGCGATTAATAATGTCATCTGAATGTATTATCTACCTTTCTCTCGTACTTAAGTCTCGTTGTTATTTAAAGTACAGTAACTTTTGATAGACTGAACCGATTTTAATGAAACAAAGACTAAATGTTACTCGAAGATATGTTGTATGATTTTCTTAAAAGGTTTAATCATGAACGCAGTATTTTATCAGTGATGCATGGTCATACAAACACACAGACGTTTCTAGAATTGCTTGTATTGTATTTTATTAGTTATTCCTAGACACCTGCAAATTTTTTTTTACAAAAATCTAAAAGTAGAGACGTTAGTTTTACATTCTTATAATATTTATAGATTTTAAGAAGATAACCTTTTTTGGTTCTGTTCGTTTGTCGACCAAGAGATTACAGTATACATGTAAGAATGTAAGATAAAATGTAACAAGGGTGACGGTGAACGTCCTTTCACAGTTGCTATTAAAAAAAAACAAATCCACCTATACGAACCCTGCTAGTTCTAAAGGCATTGACCTCTATTTTTTTTAATCAGTGACTATACTCGGCTGCTTACATAAATTCTATTACACACAAGTTGCCATATTTTATTAAAGCTCGCATAAAAGATAACCAATTTTAGAAGAAGTAAAATTAAATTATATAGTTAAATGAAAAACTCCCACAGTTTCTTTTGAACTAACTTTTTATTTGAAACCGTCTGGCCGCTTGATGGAAAAATGCTACAGTAACAAGACCGAAATGAACTTTGTGTTTAAACAGTGGCTGTCGTGGATCGATTAACACGAACTTTTCTCATCAACTTTGCGGTACATAGGTAGGGTTGTCAATATTTTCTATAGTCATTTCCATTTCATATATAGAAATATATATTTTTTAACCAACTTTCTTAATATGGTTGTATTTTTTTAATGTTTGTTACTTCAGAACTTCGTAATTTGTAATCTAATTTGGAAAATTGTTTTTTTTTAATATTAAACGGGATATTTTCAGGGATATCCCATTTTAAATATCATTAGTATTAGACCTTGGATTTAGAAGATACACCAGGGAATTATAGTGATTAAGATACTGGTAGGTTAAGAATAAGTACCTGCTTAACTATGGTCAAAGACATTCTGGTGCATTCTTTTGAGAGTAATTCAAGTCCATTATATTTTTTGTATCAACTCTTATGTTAAAACAAAGTGTTGATGAGGTTATATTAAATATTATTTTAGACTAACAGGTACTCATGACTTAGTTTTTTTTTAAATAGTTTTATTTTTCATAGAAATTGCTTGTTTCATTGTAATTAATTTTGCGTTTGCATTTTTTTCTAGTTCTTTTGTACTACACTACATATTTTCTATAACCTTTTTACTGGTTGTAAGTAATTTCTGTTAAATTTACACTTATGTGTGTGTTTCCAGCATTATAGGTGGTATGTGAAGGGTGGTGAAGTCTGGAATCGACACCTCTCTCTGTACATCCACTAAAAACGATTGTAATGTATTTGAAATATATTATATCTGTTAAAAAGATAATCCCGATCGAGTTTCTTGCTGGTTCTTGTGGATGACTGGGTTGTGTTCCGAATCAGTAGTAGTTTTGATATTTCTAAACGCCTTGTCAAGGACTAAATTGAATAAAGTATTTTGATTTGATTTTGATTGCAGACTAAAGTATAATAAATAATTTTGCTATATTTTAGGGTTCTATACGGAAAAAGGTGTTTAAAGACTAACGGTATAAAGTTTTTACAGTGATAATTCGTTCTTTTGTGCATTACAGTGTCCCGGAAGATAATCGATCAGCAGCGGATAATTTATGGGCTCTCGTTGTATTTATTTAGGATAAGCGTAATATTAATTTCAAAGTTATAAATTTCTTTTACAATGAGTCTTGTTTTTATGTCGTTCCACTTACGAAGATACTAAGAAGTTACCATTTTATTTGTTTTCCATTATTAAGTTTTATTAGAATTCTTAAAGATAACCCTTTCAAATATAAACAAAAAATGTATTATTTTTAAGTGGTATTGCAAACATGGTGTGTACTATTTATAATTTTATTAAAATGGTGGTAGAGCCACGCTGAAGCTATTACTAGTTTCAGCATGAATGGGCCGGCTCGCCCGGGGTACTACCACCCTCTCGCAGAAAACCAACGTGAAGTAACAGTGCTTGCATTGTTGCGTTTCGTTAGGTCAGTGAGAGCGCCGGAGGACCCATCTCCCCTCCCCCTCCCTCCTTCCCCACTTCCCCTTGCCCAAACACAGGGTGGCAACGCACTTGCGACTCTTCTGGTGTTGCAAGTGTCTATGGACGGTGGTGATCACTTAACATCAGGTGACCCACCTGTTCGTTTGCCTCTTATGATATAAAAAAAATAAAATATATATATAATAATAAAAATATATAATAACTCATATATTGGCTTGTGCTTGCTTTTTTCTTTTTTATGGTTACGAAATGTGTTAATAAGTCCAGAACAAATCAACGTAGTCTGAATTTGCCTAACGACGCTTGATATTGAGGATTTAGATTTGTCGTTTACAATAACAGATAGAGAATCACTGAAAATAAACGAAAGAGGTTTAAGCTTGCAACTTATAATAATTCGTAGTAAGGTCATTCTTTAAACAGGTCTCAACTTTTAATGGGTCTCCTTGTAAACTCAAGCAATATTTAATTTTCTGTGAAAACAACACAGTGCCGGAGTTGGAATATCCAAAAGTTGGGACCCACAAAACTAAGTCTCGAATGAATTTTCTTGGTGTAGCGATCGTAACTGTATCTACATTCATGGCTACAGTTTCGAAGCGTGGACTACTTTCACTACAAATTCGTAATGTGCACTAGTTTCGCTACAAATTCATAGCTTCGATTACTTTCGCTAAAAGTCCGTAGCGCACATTTCTCTTACTAAAAATTAAAGTCGTAATTACATTAATTTCATAAATATGCATTGTTACTCTTCATTAAGAATAAATAACTATTGACAAAGCTGGAAGGCAGAGAGGAATAATTATTATGAGGAATATCAGTAGTAATACTGAAAATTTCATTTTGTATCGAGATCTTTTGCAAAAGGAACACCAATACACTTACACGCCACCTTATACTACTTACACGCCACCTTATACTACTTACACGCCACCTTATACTACTTCTGCTGTTTATAGCTATTTCTATCCATCTTTAAACAAGACTGCAGTCTTAATCGGGTCATCCAATTGTACATTGCCTTTTAGAACTGGCCTGAAAGGATTCATGTGCTGGTTCGTGTTCTATGTCATGTTATTGTATGTAATGTTTCTCATCGCATTATTAAATCAGAAAATATCACACTGGAAATCACTATATCGCTAATTGACCGGACACAGACCGATTCATAATTAGAAAACACAGAAGTGAGACATTTCGAGGTTTCTTCTAAAATGTTACTTTGATCTTTTTCATATGAGTGACTTGTGTAATAAGAGTCCAGTAAGTTATTAAGAATGCAAAACGGTCCCCCGAAGAGACACCAGAATAAGGGTCTGGCCGGAGGTTTTAACGAGTACATTAAATATTAAAAGCATTCCCGAAGGCTAACGTCACAGATGAGTCAAACACAGTTGCGAGGTAAATTAAGGAATGTGTATGTAGAGTGAGGGACTTGTTGAGTGCCTCGGCGGTTAGAGGTCTGCTGCTCGTTAATAATTGAGTTTATCTTTGCTCGATGCCCGGGATCGTTCACTGGGGAGATATTTGTACTCTTTCGGTTAAACATCCTTCGTTTTCGTAGGATTTTGATGTTACGTACATAATACCGAATTGCTTGCACGTTCAGTTCGTATACATAATATGTTATGCACAAATAAAGCACCGGCGGGATTGGTTTGGCATAAATTACTTTGTTTTAGTAGTCTTTTAGATTATAGATATGTATGAAGAAATTTGTTTTCTTATTTGTAGGTATATGCAAATCGGTAACGATGCAAACAGTTTTGTACTATACTGATTGCTCAACTGTGGCTTGTGTATGCTATCCAAGCCCACCACACTCACTAGGTTTGATCATGGTACTTGGAATATGAGATTGAATTGATGTTGGCTACGGTGTTTATGTTTGTGTGCTCACGAGACGAGAAGTAATTGGAATACGTTGAGGATTGAAAGAGAAGTCAGAATCGTAATTAACCGTATTTATTGGTCTGTAAAGTTAACATAAATAAATTTGTTTTATACTCAAAGCCAGTAATAGGATTTCTTTAAAAAGTAGTTTGTGAAAAGCGAAATAGCGTTCTACAAATTTGTTTGCGTTATAGTATAGCTCCATTTGTCAAGATTAGAGACGTTGGTGAAGTGACATGTGTCAAATTGGTTACGAAGTAACAGCGAATTTACGACAGAGGTTGTGAACTAGTTCAATTTGTCGACATCTCACAAGTTTTATTGCTGTCACTGACGACTTCTTATAAAATGAATTACATGTATTCGCCGTTATTCGACTGTGGAGTGCTTGAGCTCTGATCGATTGACAGATCATCTTTGTTGAAGAACTGACATCATACTTAGGAGCGAACACAATATATTTTTATTATAAAATGACTGCACTGTACCTGATGATAAGCACACTCTCGGCAGTTGGATATGTACTGACTGATCCCGAAACGCAACAAACAAACAGAGAGTCACTGTGACGGACGTATCAATACATGCACGGTGAGAGTGAGCTAAGCGCGAACACGCTAGGAGATTGATACGAGAAACAACGTGTCGTAATATTATGAGTTTCTTGGGTATTTTATGTTACATATTTACAAAAAATATACTGATAGTTTTACGTCTCAGATTATATTTTTATTTTATTAGCTGTTTATCTAAGGGATTGAAATAATATTGACTTTATTCAATCCATTAATAAGCGTCAGAAATGAAATTATAAAAGATGCGTTTAACGACTAAATAAGATATCTTCTATCTAACTATCTCTGTTGCTCATACAGCATGCGGTATGTTTGTCTTTGTTACACTTTTAATACTCATACTGCCTTCGAAACGTTGAATTTACGTTGCAGCTGATTTAATAACGGTACCTATATGGAATATTTAAGTCTGGAGCTTATGCCAGAACACTTAATGGATCATGCGACCGTGTTAAACTTGATTAAAAATATCTTGCATGTTACTCGATATTTGAAAATTGGTTATATTAACATATGAACGTAAATAGAGAAAGAAGAAAAATTTTGCTTGAGTATTGACAATTATCACCTCAGTTGGAACGTACCAAATTAATTTAAGCTTGTACTATTTAATTTTATTTTTGGCAACATATCTTCTAGTACATTATTACTGCCATTGTCGAGTAGCTAATAGTATTACTTGCGATTATTTCAATGTTCTAACAGGATAGTGGCAGTCTTGTTAGAACTTTCCAGGGAGTTTTTGTGGCAAGTCAGATTGCCTGCTCCGTGGTATTATTTCCCATCCACTTCACTTGTGCACAATAACCGCACTTACGGCCGGCAACACACTTGCGACTCCCCTGGTGTTGCTAGTGTCTATGTGCAGCGGTGATCACTTACCATCAGGTAAGCCTGTTCGTTTGCCACCTATAATTAAAAAAAACTATAATACGTGAACCACCACCAATATTACAAAATATAGGGTCAAATAACACAAGATATCATTTATTTTATTTAATATGTTTATGATAATTGTTAGATCGGCTTATTCTAAACAAAAATTATTACTTTAATCATTGACTACGATATACAATTTCTTAAGTAAACAACTTGCATAGTACACATTCATCAAAAATGAAGACATCATGCTATAACATAAATTTAATTAAAAGGAAAAAAAAAATTTAAGTTAACAATTCTCATACCTGATTAAATTTTGATAATGTCATGCCAAATATATCTAAGTTCTTGTATTTTGAATAAAATATAAAATCCACTCCATGACATTACAAGATCCCGCTAAAAACTCCGGCCTGTACTTTAATACGCATTTGACCTCCTTGTTGTCAATTCTACGTCCTGCATTCGTCACTCTCGTTCGATTGTTATTCAGTGCTCTCGTAAACCATTAATCTTGTGATGCAGAAGCAGATTTAATAACAAGAGCGATGCGGAACCGATGGCTCGGCGCCGGCGACATCTGACGTCATTTGCATACGGCATTGCAATATGGACTGTCGTTCATAAATTTACATGATTTATATAAAAGCTTATAAGAATTTATTAGAACCGTCGTCTTATCATGGAGGCAGAATATGAAATAGATTGTGTTTTACTCAACTGAGAATAAAATTCGTGGAGCTGTGAACAGAAACAAAGAAACTTTGGTTTTCATCATGAAAATCTAAGTAATTCTTGATTTATAGTGATTCGGTGATGGCAGATGGCCATCCTTTGGATAAGTTTTCCGGAAAATAAACTTTCTAATTCGGGGTTTGTGTTATACTGTAGTGTGAACTCGAGTGAATCTTAGAATATGTAAACTCCTAAGTCAGGTCAAAACAATAGTTGTCTTTAATGTAGTGAAGAGAGATTTGGCTTAGTATTTTATGTCAAGCTCGTCTAGGCGACGTCAACTCTCAGTCGTTAGGTTATGCGTTAGTATGGCGTCTTTGGCGGAACTATTATGAGATTCAGTAGTAGTGTTGATGACAAATGAGCTATATGTATATATAGTATAGTACTTGGGCACCGTCTCCAACATACGTTGAAATGCTATATTGAAACTGAGATTCAAGCGTAACGCCCTGACACTATGTAGGTAAATATTCTAATAACAGCAGTAGAGTTAGGCAAAAGTGTGTAGTCACCCCGCTGTCGCTTTTTATTCGTTTATTATTGATTGGCACTCATTCATCACTAATTATAGCTCTAAACCTCATGACCGTATGGAAAAGACCCCGCCCGCTTTTATAAATAATAATCGTGTCGCGTAAAAGAAAATGCACTGGCTATTGTTTAAAATAATGGAACAATGGCAAATCGTTTTTTACGGAAAAAGTTTTTTTTTATTCTGCTGTGCGGTGCGACGCGACGGCCCCGCACCGAGAGCTTTGCTAAAGTAATGGCTCTATTAATGCTTCGATTTAAATTAATGTTTTTTATTGTTATCATTATTATATTGTTTTATAGTGTAATTAGTGGTTGACTATAAATCTCAAAATCGTATACAAAATCTAGATATTTTTACAATAACGATCATGAACTCTTTTCATCTGCAATTTAAATTATAACGTACAAGTGTAACGGTTTGGAAATAATAATACGGTATGTATTTTAGTTTCGAGTTACCTCTAGATCTATGTAAACAGTATTAGAAGAGAATCAGTAACTGGATACGTGTCTAGACTACGTTGAATATACTTAGACATTACAGAGATATAAGAACGATATCGAATTTATCTTGGATGTTCGTTTATACTAGTGTTCAAAATTCAACCATAATAAGCGATACAAAGATTTTTCTTGTTTAATATACTTATATTATGTAGGTATATAGTCTATACTATCTGTATTTCATTTTGAATTTTTTACCATAATAAAGAACAAGATATAAAGGCTTGAACTCGTCGATGTTATGAAAACAAAACTAATTCATTTTTTTTAATAACATAGAAGCTCGTCAATCATTCGTAAACTAAAAAAAAATTTTGTGAAGCAGAGGAGAAAAAGGACAACTTCTTTATCTTCACCTATTTACGTGTAGATTTTATTAAGGTCTAGCTCCTCTCGCGACTTCGTCCGCGTGGAACAGTAGCTTTGGGCTAACACATAGCGGAAGAAAAAGAAAAATAACACGATTTTGAAACATTCTTTATTGGTGCTCTGCTCCTATTAGTCTTAGCGTGATGATATTATATAACCTCTAGCCTTCCTAGGTAAATGAGCTATCTAACACTGAAAAAATGTTTCAAATCCTACCAGTAGTTCCTGAGATTAACGCGTTCAACCAAATTAGTTAAAAATTACTACACTTCTCTCGTACTTAACTCGAGCCGTCATTCAAATTACAATAACGTATGATAGATCCGATCGATTTTAATGAAACAAAAACTAAGTTATTTCCGAAGATATGCTTAATAATTTATGATTTGAGGCTTTATTGTGTATCCAATACTTTAGCAGTTTTGCGTCTTCATACAAACAGACAGACAGATAGACAGACACACATTTCTAAAAATGATTGAAATGTATTTTATTACTTATTCCTAGACACCTGTAACGATTATTTTCATGAAAATCGAAAAAGTACAGACACGTTAGATTTACATTCTTATTATACACTCATCAAAAAAGTCTTAAGCAACATGTACTAATTTAAATTTTAGGATGGTTCTTCACATTATAACGTTGTATTTTATTTTTAAAATAATATCTATGATGTAAAAATAACAGCTGTTGTCTTTATAAGTTCTTTTAATAACAGAAATGAACAATATTAGAATATACTGTAGAAACTAAGATACATAAGAAACTAAACTTTTTTCTTACAAAATGAAATTTCTAAAGAAAATGTATTTATTGTGAAAGAATAGAACAATTTAATACAAAGTATGGGCTCCTCTGCTATTCAGAACTTGTCGGCAACGATTATTCATTGAATTAATGAGACTGTTTATGTCATTTTGCGGTATTCGCTCCCAATGGAATTGTAGCAAATCCTTCAGCTGTTGGGTTGTTGTCGCTCCGTCCAAGTCCTTCAAAACATGTCTCTGGAGCATGTCCCATGCGTGCTCGATGGGGTTGAGATCTGGCGATTGTGCAGGCCAGGGCAATACCGGATGTTCTCCGTTGCAAAGTATTCACTGGTTCGCCGAGCTGTATGTGAACGCGCATTGTCATGCATTAACCTAAAATCGGAGCCAAAGGTTTGTGCAAATGGGTAGACATAAGGTCTGAGAATATCCTCAATGTAATTTTCAGCATTCATATTTCCATTTACAAAAACGAGCTCAGTTCGCCTGTTCTTCATAATACCCGCCCATAACATAACTGTTGAGCCGCTGTATGGATGAACTTCCTGAACGCACCTGAGCCTTTCAGTATTTCCGGGCTGACGATACACTCGCACCCTTCTTGTATCAGGCTTAAACCCGAATCGCGACTCATCGGAAAACATAATTTTATCCCATTGTTCCTGGGTCCATGTTATGCGTTCTCTACACCATTCATATCGACGAGCGCGATTCCCGTGACGTATCGGTGGGCACCTGATTGGGCGTCGAGCTCGTAGGCCGTATTCATGCAGTCGATTTCGCACAGTTTGAGGACTTACATCAACATCACTTGAAATTTGTAGCCTCAAACTTATCTCTCGAGCGGTTAACATCGGCTGGCATCTTGCAGTCAGTTGTATGTACCGGTCTTGCCGAGTGGTTGTACTCCTTTTACGGCCTGGATGCAGTTCAGCGGGTTCTCCTGTATTATTGTAGCACTGCCAAAGACGACAAATAACACTTCTATGAATGCCAAAATGTCGAGATACCTGAGATTGATTACTTCCTGCTTGCAACATCCCTACAGCTTTTTGCATTTCATCTGCCATCAAATGACATCGCTTCATGACGTAAAGAATATCTAACAATTCAATTTTGTCGCTAACTTTATTTAAATGGTTGGTAAAATTATAAAATCAAGACTAAACGTAGCAATTAAAATGCACTTAAATTCAAACAAATTCGCAGTCATTTGAATTTTATGAAAAAACAAAACATAATCAATTTTTTTTTACAACCAGCCAATATGTCATCAATAACAAAAAAGTTTACTTACCTACGCACTTTGTTTGAGTAAATACTTAGAAATTAATTAATATAAATGGTAAAATTTGTAATATCACGCATGTTGCTTAGACTTTTTTGATGTGTGTATGTATAAATTATAATTAACAATGAAATTCACTGGTACATAATTTTAAACATTATTCTATCTTATATTGATACTTTTTTCTTCACGAACTGACTATGCTATTGACCTGTTAAGGTCTTTACAGCTTCACCGGACTACAATATATTGATACAATATACTCGTAAATCAGCCTATACTGTATTACATGTTATAGCGAGATCATTCTTGAACAACTTTGAGTTGCCACATACTTTCGTTTACTATAAGATTGCATAGATTAATCCTAAGAGAATTATTATCTATCTATAATAAAAAACTATAATAAAACTGTAACAAAGCCAAATCTGTAGATTAAATATTTTTTGAAAATTTTGATCGGGGTAGACTTTGTTATCGATATAGAAGCCAAAAATAATCCTTTTATATAGCTTGATGCTATATATTATATAAATGAGCTATCTAACACTCTTCAAATCGGAGCAGTAATTCCTGAGATAAGAGCGTTCAAGCAAACAAACTCTTCAGCTTACTGTAACAAGACCAAATCTGTACATTAAATATTTTTTTTTAATTATAGTCGGGGTAGACTTTGTTATCGATATAGAAGCCAAAGATTATCCTTTTACAATTTTTGTCTGTCTATCGGTCTGTCCCTGTGAACACGTATCATTCATAAAGTACTGAACCAATTTTGACGAAACTTGACACTGTGATAACTAATATTACAAGGTTACATCTAGGAAACTTTTTGTCCCATAAAACGAAAGGGGTTCTCCAGGATAACGAAAGACAAAAAATTGTAGTTAATGTAACTAGACTTTTTTGCGACACCTTAGTACAAGAGACAGCAACGTTGGGAGAAAGAGAATTTTAGAAAAACTGGTTCTTTAATATGAAGATATATTATGCCCTTCCAAACAGGATTCAGGATACCTGGTAGCCGGTTAACGTTGTGTTTTTACACAACTTTACAGGTCAAAATTTTGATTTATAAATAATTTTAGGAACATTTTTTTAAGTAACTTTTAAACGCTATTAATAACATGAATTTATCACTGCTAGACAATTTTGTTATTGACAATAATGTGCCCGATAATATACTTTATAAATAAAATAATTCATTTCAAACCATTTTATTTTTTCCATTGCAAAGAACATATTTCATTTTATTAACCATTATGATATTGAGATTTCACCGTAAATAACGAAAATCAACGATAAACTTAGACAAATGACTTGGGACTGGCGCCATCTTGAATACATGCGTCTATAACAGGCGCTTTCACGATTATCGCTATATTTATCATACAGTCAGTGTTGCGCTAAACTATAGCTATAGCTAAGTTATTCTATACATATTATTTTTAATTTACCCTCTTTTATATCTAAATAAAATAATATTAAAATTACAGTTATCTTAACATGGTTTGAACATCCTTTTTTATCTACAAAAAATAGCATCGGGCACATTATTGTTAATAAAAAAAATGTCTGGCAATAATCATTTCATATTTGAATAGCGTTTAAAAGTTACTGAAAAACAAAACATTCTAAAATTATATAAAAATCAATATTTTTGCCTGTAAAAGTGCGATATGCACTAATAAACGTAACGTTTACCGGCAGCCAGGTAACCCGCACGCTGTTCGGAAGAACATACAGATATATAAAAAACTGGCTCACTGAATTTCGCTGTCGAAACCGTTGTTAACTCTTAGACGAATAGTTATAGGCAAGTGACAGTTGACGCGTTGTGCTCATATCTTTTTAATATTTATATTTTTCTTTAATACAATGGAGTGTGAAAAAGTTTTAATACAAGTTAAAAATAGTTATTATATCATTCAGTGTTTAATTTATCATTATTTATTTTATGAATATATTTTATCGTTTAATTTATAATTTAATTCTTTCAACTTCATATTTTATAATGTAAACTATACTGACTGTAAACGTCTACAAAAAAGGGAAAGGAACTTCGTTCCAACTGGGGATCCATAGACCTCTCAAGCTTTTTTTTACAATACCGCCAATATATGTAGGTTAGTTTTTATTTTAATTGAACCCGGTAGATGATGCTACGAACGGGATGTAGGCTTATTTGTCCTTGATAGTTTGGATTTATAATTGGAAACGGTATAGGTGTGGCTGTAATCGGGTTTTAGCCGGGTTTAGGGTGATAACCGATTTGATGCAGAAGTAGTTGCACGGGTCAGCTAGTCATTTAAAAAAATATTAATACTGGCAGAGACTTCTGCGACGGTAATAAAAAAAAAACTGTTTTTGTCCAAAGATGGTAGCACACTAAGTATAAAATGAGAATAAAGAATTAATTGTAAAAAACAACGATATCCATCGACAAGTGTACTTAGCGGTAGTAAAATTAATCAGCTAGAACTAAAAAATGCTTTATCTTTAAAAGGTAATATCAGAATATTTTCTTATACCCAAAGCTTAGAATTGTGTGATGCGAATTTAGGTTTAGATGTATCCAAGTTTGATACAATACGACAGCGTTGCTTCAATATTAAAATCCATTATTTTTCGTTGACATCATATGAATTTCAAAACAGAAAGAAACTAACGCAGATTTCAAACCCAATCTGGTATGAAATATGTTTTGGTGCAATATTCCGAACAGAACATAGTTTTCTAAAAGAAATCTCGCTATTGGAAAATTCTGACAATATTTTCACCTCTCAGTTACGACTTGCAATCGTATTAGTCCGTGTACTGGATCCCGGTGAGCGAGCACTTTCATCCGATAACTAATCCAATTATATCTGGTCCAACATAAAAAAGGGATTTTCTAACTCTATATCGAGTAACGTAAATGAAAGAGTAATAGGACGTTTTTATAAATGGTTATTAATTATTAGTTTGAGTAATCCTTGTTGTATCTTATCTATATCTTCTATAAATATAATAAGAATGTAAATCTAACGGGTCTGTAATTTATAGATTTTCATGAAATAAATTGTTGCAGGAGTCTAGGAATAAGTAATAAAATACATTTCAATCATTTTTAGAAATGTCTGTCTGTCTGTCTGCTTGTATGAACACGCATCACTGCTAAAGTGCTGAGATCAAAATAAAATATCAACAAAAAAAAAGAAGTATAACTTCAATCATAAAACATATCCTCAGCAGTAACTTAGTATTTGTTTCATTAAAATCGGTCCACTTTATCAAAAGTTATTGTAATTTAAATGACGACCCGAAGTAAGTACGAGAGAATAGTAGTAGTAATCTATACTAATATTATAAAGCTGAAAGGTTGGTTTGTTTGGTTGAACGAGCCAAACTCAGGAACTACTGGTCTGATTTGAAATAAAGAAGTCTTAGATAGCTCATTTTTCGAGGAAGGCTATAGGCTATATATCATCACGCTAAGACTAACAGGAGCGGAGCTAGAATGAAGAAAGTTTCAAAATCTAGTTTTCTTGCTTTTGAGAGCTTCCACTACGTGTTAGTGTTAGCCCAAAGTAACTATTCCACGCGGATGGAGTCGCGAGTAGAAGTTAGTTTTAAATAAGAACACTTTTTGTAGTAAAACATGGTATATAAGGTAGATTGCATTTCATGCAATCTACCATATGTTTAGTGGTCACCACAGCTTATGTATTACTAATAATAATAGAACTGCAATCAAAAAGCTTAGTTGCACTGTATAACATATACGAATATGTACTTCGAACCGAAACAGCATCGAATATACTACTGCTTAACGGCAGAAGTAGGAGAGGCACTGAAGCTCCCGCCTGTTGAACCTTGCGTAAGATCTCTCATTCAAATTATAACGATTTCTAAGGTATAAGTTTATCAATTTCTTTTATCTTTTTAACGGTAACTTATTACGTCAGTTTCTTCCGATAAAGGTATAGAATCAATCTGAATCTTCAAGCTGTAACGTGGTTACCCTAAAAGGAGTCGATTGAAGGTTTTAGATGGTAGAATGCACGTGAATCTAAATCGTGTAATATTTCTAAAACTATTATTCACCTCTTACGCCTGATTGAAATGAAACTCATTACAATCCAGGACAAAAGGACTAAAATGAAGTCTAAAGTTATTATGTAATTTGTACTTACCATGATTTTGTCTTTAAAATGAACGAATAAATCTTGTAAAGTGATAAAAGAGAACGTATTACGGCATACGAAGAGTAAGTTTTTAATTTAATACTAATACCCGCAACAGATGTCGCCGCGTCGCGGATCCCTCTTAGTTCTATAAAACTTGAAAGTTTTTGTGCGCTCGTACGTTCAAACTTTAGCGATATGCGACGATTGAATTAAAAG
The DNA here is from genome assembly GCA_036509395.1 of Antheraea yamamai. Classification (NCBI taxonomy): domain Eukaryota; kingdom Metazoa; phylum Arthropoda; class Insecta; order Lepidoptera; family Saturniidae; genus Antheraea; species Antheraea yamamai. Next base: position 20,634,492 of record AP028446.1, read on the forward strand.
TTAGTTTATGTAATATTTGTGGTAAATTACAAGAAACGAACGGTTAAATACAACGGAATCTCCGATGTTCATAAGTTCATGCAACGTTATGTACTATTAATATATTTTTCTGAAATTGAAAGTACAGTTTGCATTTGTTTATACCAAGTTTTAATTAAGGAAATTTAGAGAAATAGTTTCCATACACAGATACACCTTGAATTGGAGATAAATCAAATACATCCATTAAGGAAGAGGAGAAAAACATTTATAAATTGTTACTAAAATATTTTTTTACACCAAAATTAAAAGTAAAATGTTATTAAAATGACTGATGAATATTAAAATGACACGCTACTATGGTAGCTCTTTGTATTATCTTTCTGTTAACCATAATTATTTTAATATAAATCCTTAATATAATATGCAATTTAATGTTAAAATCACAAAGCAACGCTTAAGAAATATCATCGTACGTTAAAAGGAAATCAAAAACAATATTCCGTTCGTTAAGTAAAAACTATTTTAACTTGAAAAGAAACCAACTCGTTTAGTCTTCAAGGGCGGTTTGGAAACAAGTACACATTCGTGTTTATGTTGCACCTTGACGCTTTAACGTAGAACAATGGGCTTTGCAGTTCCAAACTAAACTTTAACATGCGTATTAGTTTAAATTGATTAAGGATATAGTGATATATGTTTGTTTTTTGTATAATTGTTTCAACCATTAGCAATTTTAATACACAGGTTTTTCTTAAAAGTCTTAAGAATTGGTGTTGTGTTAGGTTTGTTTACTTCTATAATATAAAATTATTCATATAATTATATCCATATATGTTTATACTAGCGATTTCCTAAGCGATTTAGCGATCCTAGCGACACCATATATTATCTTTGGTAACTTTGGCGATTTATGCAAAGCACATCGAAACAGATAGCATGATTTTTTCTAACTTACTTAGCACTTATCGTCCTCTTTTGGGCAATTTAAACAATATCTTTATAAGTGACTAGCCGACCCGTGCCCACTTCGTTGGGCGGTAATAGGCATTATCAACTTTTCTCTAGAAGTCAATAATATATATCTCATAATAAAGGCAGCGTTCGTAAGAAACGTTTTCGTTCGACCATTTTTCTCCGACTCCCCAGATATTACCCCCTACAACCTCACAAACTTTACCTCTTTATAATATTAGTATAGACTATAGATAATATAATTAGTTAAGAGCTTCTGCCCGCGACTTCGCACGCGTGGAATAGTTATTTTGGGCTAAGACGCAGCGGAAGCTCTCAAAAGGAAAAAAGCCCCGATTTTAAAACATTTTTCATCTGTGCTCCGCTCCTATTGGCCTTAGCGTGATGATATATAGCCTATAAATTTCTCGATGAATGAGCTATATAACACTGAAAGAATTATTCAAATCGGACCAGTAGTTCCTGAGATTACCCCTTAGAACGCCACAACGTCACAACGTCACAAACTCACAAACCCACAAACCCACAAACCCACAAACTCACAACGTCACAAACTTTGCCTTTTTATAATATTAGTATAGATGTAAGCAGCAAGAAACTCAATAGGGTTTATCATTTATCTTAGTTTCAAGAGAATCGACACGGATTATCGTTATTTTTAGCAATGAAAATCAACCTTTTTGTTTGTTTTCATTGTCATTATATCGGTTACATTACAAATGAATGCGATTCCAATAGTAATTGCAAACTGAAGTCGCGTTGATGGAAACTTTGATTCATTTTATTATTGCTAATCAATGCGTCTAGACTGAAAACTTTGTTAAACCGCACTCCATTATCTCTTCTCAGAGTGGAGTTGTTTTTTCTAAGAAACCTGTTATTCACTATTTCATGAGAATCCTTATCGATAAATGCGGTTCCAAACTCTCGCATCACATTTCTAAATTATATCGATTGTCACTAATATGATGCAGCATCTTGCATGACTTTATAACTGTGGGCTTCATTAGAATATATGCAAGTTTTGAATTATTTTATAGAATTATCCATAAGAGATGTGTAAGTATAAATAATATTGAAGTGACTGTTGTTTGTTTAGATTAATCTTCTAGACTAATGTTATGTTATTTTTTAGTGGCAGACATATCTTTGTGTCTTCCTGTGTACCATATTTCCTAGAAACTACTCACCGGTATTTGTAGTGGCTCTATCGTGTAAAGAATATCTTTCGAAAGTTTTGTATGTATAATATATGCATATTATATGTGTGGTGAATAGAGAAAATAGTCGTTTAAAAAATGCAATTACGATTAACATAATAATTACACACTTTATATATAAATGTGACTATTGTTGTCAATACCTCTTACCTATTGAAATATAAAGAATATAGTATATTATCTGCTAATTATTTGAAGTCGATACCAACTCAAATTCATAGCATCTACGTAAAAAATTTAGGCCCTCTCTTGCGTCCCGCGATATATATTTGTAGAGTATAGTATTTATGTTTTTCTACCTATTCAAATTTGGAATTCGGGCTGCCACCGACGAGTATAAAATATAATTATTTTCATTTCGAATACGGTACGCATTTATTTTCTGTTTAAGTTTTGTACACGAGCACTCGTTCCCCGTGGAGTGCTTCGTACCGCGTCCGCACTCCGCTCCACTCCACGACTCTACACAGAATTGCCATAAACAGTTTTATTGTTTGTTGCAAGGACCAGTCTTTACAGTTCCACAGATGCGCTCGGCATATAACTTTTTATGTTATTTTTGTTTATAAAATACTTTTGAAAGGAGACTACGATATTTGCTTTTACTGATTTAGTACGATAACCTTCTACGAAAAGTATAAACTTTATAATCAGAAGGCTACAAAAAATTCGATTAACATATTCCAGCATATCCTTCTAGTCTGATCTATGTCCGGCTTTAAATTAAATCAGAATACTTTATTCAATTTAGGCCCTACGAAGGCGCTTATAAACACCAAAACTAACACTGTTTCGGAAAACAACTCAGTTCATCATCACCATCATTACCCTTATCCCACCTAAGTAGGGTCGGCACAACATGTTTTCTTTTTCCACTCTCTCCTGTCAAATGTTATCTCAGTATTCACACCTTTCACGCACATATCATTTTTCACGCAGTCCATCCATACCTTTTTCGGTCTTCCTCTATTCGCCTATTCGTCCACAAACATACTCAACACTTTTCTAGTTACATGGTTTGCAGCTCTTCTCATCACATGCCCATACCGTGCTAACCTATTACTCCTCAACTTATCTGTCACTGGTGCTATATTCAAACTTCCTCTGATATACTCATTCTTAATTTTATCCATTCTAGTCACACCACACATCCACCTTAACATTCGCATCTCTGTTACATGTAATTTTCTCTCATCCGTCTCTTTCGTAGCCCAACACTCAGATGCATACAGCATGACGGGTCTTATCATAGTTTTATAAAGCTTCCCCTTAAGTTTCAAAGGCATTCGTGGGTCACAAGCTACCCCAGACACATTTCACCATTTCATCCATCCTGCATTTATCCTATTCCTCACGTTCTTGTCAATGCCACCGTCGCTTTGTATCAATGAACCGAGATACCGAAAATTAGAGCAGGCTGGTAAGGATACACCATTTAAGGCTATAGGAGAAAAACTAGATATACCACCGAAGTCGCAAAACAAATCGAAGTCAGTTTTCGAGAAGAATCAGAAAGAAACCAGATCTGGTTTATTTTTTCATCATATATATTTTTACTAACATAGGCGACATTCGTTTTTGGCGGATGCTTAGACATTTCCAGCTTCTTTCTACATCTTAAATTTACGTGAAACCCATTTCACCATCTGATTGTACTGATAAATTACGTCATGATCATAGTATTCGTTTATATTTAATGAGAGAAGGCTCCTTAGCACATAATATACAGTATGTAGAAGTAGGAGATAAATTCCTTCAAATTTTATATTCGTCCAGTACATTCTGCGAGGAGTTTTGTTTACTAATTAATTATTCGCAGTTCTTAGTCGTGAACATTTATTAATTCGAAAGAGAACAACTTGTTTTAACAATCTTGAGAGAAATACTATTGAAGTAGGTTCCTCAGCCTCAAACTGAAAATCAAACCGTTTCGGATGTGGAGAACCATTTGGTATCTTTTTTGGTTTAGTCGGTTACTATTTTTATCGTTATTTAATATGAAGAGAGATTTTGGTCAAAGGTTAATGTATAAAAACTTTTAATAGCTTATATAAAATAATTAAAAAGTAGAATATTGCACGGGGTTTGGTCTAAAGTTGTCAAGCGCACGTCGCGTATGAAACACTCTTTGATGTATACGAGTTTCGCCCCAGGAGTTTAACGAAACAAACTTTCACGTGAAACTGGAGTGTTATCTACTCATGTACGGTACTGTTTTATGAAAGTTATAATCTCTATTATGATCTTGTTTAATAGGTAAGTAACATTTCGGTTATTTCCAGCTAGAGTTGGGAATAGTACCGTCTTTATCATCATGAGAGCTCCCGTATTGCCAATTTAAAAATCCATATTGTTTTTGTTTTGCCGCTAGGTGGAGATACTCGAGAATATTATGCGAGCTTTCTAATCTGCAGGTTTTACATATCTACGGGCTGTTAAAACACTAGTGTCTGTCTAGGTTGCGGCTAATATATATTTGACGAAATTCCAATTATAGTGATTTGCTTTGCGGCGTTACTATGAAGTGCTTTACCACAGTATCTAGTTGCAGGCTAGGAGAAGTTTGGTAACTTTATGGCGGCTCATTGGTAATTTTATTGTATTTTACATAAAGGCGCTTATATAAGAATATTGATACAGGTACCGATATTTACGATGAGTCATGTTTAATAATTCACAGTTTTAATTTAATACTGGATTTAAATTAAGCGTTTGTAGCTAGCTGAGGGATTGCGTCAATTGTTTGTGATTTAATACAGCTTGTAATTTGAGGTTTGCCTCTATTAGTGAAAGTGTTGAGTCAGACCGCAAACGACTTGTGAATGAATGATGAGTACTTTGACATCAAGGTCAATGTACTCTATGAGTTATTCATGCTTTAGTTCCTTAGATTTATGGGTTGATAAAGGGCCGCTTGATTGTATTTCATAGTTTTCTTAATGACTGAAAAGATTTCTGTCTCTGATTGAATTTTGAACGGCACAAGTACCTCCTCAGGGTTTAAATTAAGTCTCATTTAAATACAACACATTCATTTACGAAGTTTGTACAGTATTGTTATTTAGATAAGCAAATGTATCTGAAACTTACTATAGTTATTATAGTCAGACGAACCTGTGAAGCTCCGTCACGACAATAGCGTAGTCAGTTCGAAAAAAAATAAGTTGAGGCAGTCTTAAGCACTAGCAAACACAGAGGTGAAAACTCAAAACGATGGAATAACTGTTTTCTCTCTTTTGAACTTTTAAATAATTTATAGTGTGAATTATTTAAATTTCATATTCTTATATATTGAAATTATTAACATTAGTCTGCTTTTCACATCTATTGGTACACGGAGCAATAATTATAGGCATTCTTATAAAGTTTATTAATCAGTCAAACTTATGATAAACTGCAAAATATCATCACGCTAAGGCCAATAGGAGCGGAGCACAGATGAAAAATGTTTCAAAATCAAGATGTTTTTTTCTTTTTGAGAGCTTCTGCTGTGTGTCAGCGTTAGGCCAGAGTAGTAACTATTACTACACGGACAAAGTCGCGGGCAGGGGCTATAATCTATATACTAATATTATAAAGAGGTAAAGTTTGTGAGGTTGTAGGGGGTAATATCTGAGGAGTCGGAGAAAAATGGTCGAACGAGAACGTTTCTTACGAACGCTGCCTTAATTATGAGATATATATGATTGAGTTCTAGAGAAAAATTGTAGCCTGATAATGCCTATTACCGCCCAACGAAGTGGGCACGGGTCGGCTAGTTGCTTATATAAATATACGTAATTATGCAAAAACTACTGATATTTCGATCGTTTTTTTGGTTTTACCATCACACTGAAGATTACTAAAAATGTAGAATATTTTCTGGATCATCTTATCGTGAAAATGTGTGTGGTTATTATTTGAATTTAAAAGTTATGTCTTTTTAACTCCCACTTTTCATTAAACGCAGCGCTTCTAGTCTAACATAGAAGTCATTGTTTAATATGTAAATTATAGTCCTGACATTTTACATCACATGTTAGAGGCTGCAAGACGGTTGTTATCACTACAGCAGTTACTAGCGTTCATATAATTATCAGTTCATATAATATTAACAATAACGATAGTAAATAAATTAAAAATTCAAATCCATCCGTTTTTGTATGTACCTATATTTGCACTTATGTAATTATTTTTTGTAATATTTCTATTTGTTTGTAATTCACTTTTTTATATTTACTATACAGCGTGACTGGTTAGTTGCGAGCAATATTTTTACAGGATTAATCATTACTCATTCTAAATCAATTAAAAAAACAGGTGTTTAACATTTAACCTAATTATCTCGAGAAACGCAAAACTGATATACACTCAACATCAGGTGATTTACACAAAAACGAACTGGTGTAATAATAAGGAAAGCAATGAATCACGCCGTGCTGCTCAGTCCCGCCCGCGTCCCTCACCTCGACCCGTGCCCCGCTTCTCTTTGTTCGACCGTGCGGCGTTCCCACGATAAGCAGTTACGTAAAGATTAACCTTTAATGTTGTTCATTGAACCTAGATGTGATTTTTTATGTTTAAAAGTATCGATCCCATACTTTTGAAAGTCTTAGAACAAACTTTAACAGGTTTTATTGGGTGTTTATTAGTATATGTTTTGATATTATTATTTTATATGTTAATGTGACCATGAACTACGACAGGATTGAAGGGTCACCCTTAAACGTTCACCTGGTATAAATTATTTAAATTATATTATATATCATTACATGTAATGAAATTGTAATTATGTATATGATATAATCTTATTAAATTATTATTATCTATCTCATTGTTTGTATAATAAATAGTGATCTAACAGGTACATAAATTATCTGTTTATAATCGTACTGATGGATCGTCACAAAGGATTGCACAAATTAACACATACGAACAGAATTTTCACCAAATTCAACTAGTCTGGTAAACCGCAGGATTATTCCGGCACGTCGTTCCGACCGGAGTCATAAATTGCATCCCGAGTGCATGCAAGCTTCTGTCGAGATTAACTTGGTCGCTCACCGACGCTGAACGGTATTTATACCTGTCTGGGGCGCCGGTCGACCGTTACCGCTTTGTACGTACGTTGGATACGGTCCGAGGTTCATTAAATTAATCAGATTTCAACGAATACCGGACTCGGATCTCCGTTTAATATTTTTGGTCTGTGAGTGTCGGATTTTCGCATGATACTCTTAATTTATTATTAGACTATCTATTTCTCAAGCGTAGTACTTGAGTAAGGTTGCCAAAATTACCACTTTTAACATAAAAAATACATAGTAAGTTTTCTTTTCTTTGTAAAGCTTGCTCCATATAACCATGTATTAAATTTGTAACACAAAAGCAAAAAATATTGTATATACTGTGAAAAGCATAAAACCTGTAACATTTAATATTTTCGCATATTAGATAATTATTCATAATTGGAGTTAATTATTTTATATTTAACTAGCGGAACCGGCAGACGTTATCCTGCCTTGATAATAAAGAAAATCATAAAAGTCAACCGCAGCGCCACCTTCCGGGTGCAATAGTGAATCTAAACCATTCGCGGATCCACTGGAATACGCATCAAAATTTCATCAAAATCGGTCCAGCTGTTTAGGAGGAGTTCAGTGACATACACACGTACAGAAGAAATTTATATATAAAGATATGATTTTAACGTTACATTTATCAAACATCATTGACATACACAGCATACAGCTGTATTATTGCTTAAAGTTGGGAATCCTAAGTAATATTTCAGTATATATTTGGATTAAATAAACTTGTTAAGTACAGTTTATGATTTGGGAAAGCTAGCGAATGAATTATTTTGCATTTCCAACCATCAGGAGACTGATAATGTGTGAGTTTCTCTTGAAAGCGATGTTGACATTCTGATATTGTTTGGTTTAGGCAAAAATGATATTTGTCCTTTGTGGGAATGTGTGTACAACGTTTCGTGATTATTGGTTGGGTAGTTAAAGCCTGAAAGTGTTACAAACAAACAACCTCATATTTACATATACAATGTTAACTAAGGATTTATTATTGAATCTAGAGATAATTGATCGAATAATTTAAGACGCTTTTTATACGAAAATATATTTCCAAAGCACGTAATATTTTTTATTTTAGAACACCGCAAGTACTTTATCTGATAAAAGCCGCAGTACTGTATTCAAGTACATAACAATAAGAAGGTTCACGAGGTTAATACATAAGATTAGGTAACTGTAGTTTAATGTTAGTTAATATGGTAAAGTATTACTTAATCAGGATCATCAACATTAGTTTGTTAATTAATATTGTATAAACTTTGAACCGAGCCTTAACTAAATATGTCTTTTCTTGCGAGCGATTGGCCGTGCTATTGTTGCTTTCTAAAAATGTTACACTTTTCTGTACTTACAAGGCAAGTTTTTTTTTGGAAGAGCGACATTGAAGAAGAGAATGTGCCACGGTTTGCTATGCACTGGTATAGATACGTCTATATTAATATTATAAAGCTGAAGAGTTTATTTGCTTCATCGTGCTAATCTCAGGAACTACTGGTCCGATTTGAAAAATTATTTCAGTATTAGATAGCTCATTTATCGAGAACGGCTATAGGCTATATATCATCACGCGAGCACTAATGAAGAATGTTACAGAATAGTTGTTTTTCCTTTTGAGAGCTTTCGTTGCGTATTAGCGTTAGCCCTAAGTAACTATTCGACGCGGGCAGAAGCTAGCATCTTAATAAATATCACTTCCTTTCCAAAGAGATTTTCGGACCTGAGCGAAAATTTGTGAATCATTGACAAGTAAATTATCTCGCATCGTATTAAGTTTTATTTAGTTCTCCAAATTAACTTAGAATCTTTATGTATTGTTTTAGGTAACGTTTGTGCCTTTCGAGGGAACTTCGATTGTGGGATCACGTTTCGGAAGTTTCCAGAACGGTAACTGGCCGGAAAGATTCCGAATTCGACGACTCCCGGTCTCCTAACGGAGATGAAAAGGGAAAGTTTTTGCTTTAAGTAAAGGTAATGGAAGTTTTCGAGTTACTTTGTGGTGAATAAGAAATGTTTGTTAATGTCTTGAAGCTCTTAAAGAGTATTTGTACTTTTGAAACTAATTACTGATTGCAAAAGAATTGATTAAATACTAATCTTCTTTATATTTATATGTTAATAATTTGATGCGTTAACTAAAATATGAAATGAAAGTCGTCATAAGTAGTGGCGGTCGAGTGGTTTCACGGGTGGAGTATTAACCCGATTTGCGCAGGTTCAAACCCCGGCATGTATCTGTACGGCATGTATGTGTATTTGCGTAAATTTACTAATTTAAATTGGTAACATTATCGACTGACGGCGAAGGAAAACATTGTGATGAAGTCTAAACTGAGGAAATGTTCCTGTAGTACTACTGTATGTGGGAAAACATACAACTGTGGATTTCTCGGAGTTTGAGAATGCTAATACGTGGTGGGCTGGCGTGGTGATTACGCCAATACGTTCCCGAAGAGGCCTATGGCCATGCAGCTGGTCTCTTACAAGCTGGTGATAATGATAACAATTAAATATATCACATTATTTAGATGTGTCTACATACATCTAAGAATATCTAGAAAATCCTAAGTATGGATTTTTTATACTCCTATTACTTATCCAAAGGTATAACTCCCATATCAGCCGATTAGCCCACGGGGTATTGGTAATTTTAAACGTCACGCAACTATATTTTCCCACATATGTTCTTATTAAAAGAATATCTCTCGTGTTCAAGTCACGAGGTTTGCCTTCGCTGCCAACCAATAGTTTTAACAATTGAAATGATTAAGTATACGTGAATTTCAAAAAAGTCTTTGGTACACGGCAGAATTACAACTTGTAGTTATGAATATTCCATGACTCGACCAGTAATAGTTGTGTAGTATATTTGTGAAGGCAAATAAATGGTGTAATTATTATTCTTTGAGTATAAACAGTAATTAGAACTGGTGTTCATGTGCTAATCAAACTCTAACGTATAACTAAATGTATGAAAGTGATCCACTGATGAATATTCATGAAGCGTAGCAGGCTCACGCAGCGCAGTGGCGCGCTCTGTACCGTTAGTTGTAGGCGCGCAAACATTGTCTTTGTTTATCTCGACGTGAGGCTGCTCGGACCGGATATCCTACTACGTGTTTGTGAAAATGTTTCAACACGGGCCACACGCTTTATTTTAAACTAAATCTATATGTATCGCTGTTTTTGCTATAGTGGTGTCTATTTCTGATATTTTTTTATTCAGACCTTAGTAGTATTTGTATTTTTTATCCATTCAAAATAATATATGTAGGCATAGCATATTTATGTCTGAGAACAATTGAGGTGATTTGTTCGGTCTCTATTAAAAATAATTGCATATGATTCCTCTGGTTAAGGTTTTACAAATTACGTGGTAAATGAATCATTTCACAATGACCATATTTCTATTATATTATATCACATCGCGTATTCTGTGACAATAAGATGTCTATGACCTTAAGGTACATCATTATAATGGACAGCTATTTTCAATCCATGCAAAGTAAAAGCCCTTCTCAAGTTTTCCACACAATTAGTTGTTGCTCTGTGCCAATATTATCTAGGTTTTTCCAAAAATAAAGGTGATATCGACGACTCATCTTGCCATTCAACATCCCACACTTTGCCACCATTCGGTTAGGAATCTGTTACAAGCTATGTTTAATTTGAATCCAAATGGTCAATCGAATACGTGAGATCTTTATTCGTATAATATTTTATTTCCAAAAGTCTAGAACAATTAGCGATCTGTAAATTATCGACATTTTATTAGAAAATAAGAATAACTTATCACGGGTATACGATTTTGACATTATACTTATATTATTTTTTTCTGATGGTAAACAAAAAAAAGTATCAATAGTTGTGCCGTTACATTTCAAAATGAGGTAAATCCAATTTTAATCGTTCATATAACATGTCTAATTTTTTTAACATTTTCAAATTTTATACGCAGAGAACGAAGTTCTAATTTTGCCGTTCAAAAGGTTTTTAGTTTTTTTTTGTGGCCTTTATATTTTACATGTAGAAAATTTGAAAGTCTTGAAAAATAAAGTAAAATATTAGGAACGGTTAAAATTGCATTTAGGTCATCATGAAATGTAACGACTTAATAAATAATGTTTATACGTAATTTGTTGTAAATCTTCCGTTGATGTATAAAATCACCACAAGAGATTAAACTTCAGCGTTCCCGACCGTAGGCATAAATTTCCCTGCGGACCTCTTTTCAGATAAACGTACGATTGAACTTTGACGCGGCTTTTTTTCGCACACTTGAGATATTCTCTTATTGATTGGCTTGTTGATTCTTTCAGCAGTATATACGTATTTAAGTTACCTGGTTCTTTAGCTCAGTTTTCAAATATATCACAGAGTACTCATTCGTGTGGTCACGAAGCTATAATTATGAATCAACCAAATCAAATTTAGGGTTGACTGTCTACAGCCATAGCTATATCGCTTTTTATTATTTATTAGCGGGCGCAGCGGATATTATCCCGCCCTGTTAATAAAAAAACCATGACAAATTATATACTTAAACCTTCCTCATTAATCATAGAAAAATCATAGATCAAAAATCATAGAAAAATTCATTACTCTACCATATATCTAAGTTTAATATCTCAGCCGAAAAGATTATTTTTATGTGAAAAAGAAAATAAACGTTACAATTGCTAATTACAAATTACTAAAGTTATTAGACACGGGTTTCATGTGTACTTTACAAATTCTTATTTAAAAAAATAGCTAAATCAAAATGATAATTTTATGGCGATAAAGTTTACATTTTACAGCATGTTAATTGATGGAGTTGGTTAGAAGATAATAACATAAAAACGATAAGCTGGTAAAATTATTGCGTTGTTGCGAAGATAGTAAATGGGACGTAGAGGTGAGGGCCACAGGAGCAACCCAGGGGATACCGTGCAGACAGTTCTTGTCAATATATATAGGATAGTTTGGATTCATTATTGGACCCGGTAAGTGTCGCTACAATCGGGTTCTAGGCTTTTTAAGATATTTCGCGTTTGGAGATAAAATTGGTGCTGGTAATAACCGATTTGGAGCAGACGAAGTTGCGCGGGTCAGCTAGTATTATAATAAAGCTGGAGGGTTTGTTTGTTTGGTTGAACGCGCTAGTCTCAAGAACTCCTAGTCCGATTTGAAACTCATTCAGTGTTATATAGCTCATTTATCAAGGAAGACTATAGGCTATATATCATCACGCTAAGACCAATAGGAGTACAACACTAGTGAAGAATGTTTCAAAATCGGGTTTTTTCCTTTTGAGAGTTTCCGCTGATTGTTAGCGTTAGCCAAAACAATTCCACGCGGATGACGTCGCCGGCAGAAGCCAGTCTTCAATATTTGTACGATTTTCACCATTCAGAAAAAAGTGTAGACAACAATATACTAACACGCGAAGAAAATGCTTTGTTATTATTATGGTCGAATTTCGGTCACTAGGTGATCACTAGTATATATAATTAAACATGATCTTATTAAAAACTCGAGAACATCACTAAGTTTGTCTTGGAGTTGTTAGCAATTTAATTACGCAGCAAAAAGTTAACGACTTTCAACACCTGACTTGTACTGATATAGGTAAATAAATGTAAATGTCATTTCACTTATATTCGAGTTTGCGAGCGCCGGAGGAATCCATGAATAATATAATTCTCCAGTATATTCCTGTACTGAAGGTCGCAGCTTTTAATAATATTTTCATTGGAACATTTGCATAACGTGTTGTTATTCTGCGGAATATTCATATGAAACTAGTTTTATATGAAAGTTCAATTTCTCACCGCAAGGTACAGACAAAGAAAATCCATACCATTTTAGAAAAGGAAAATTTTATTGTGCAATTTCAAAAGCTAGTGCGAGACGAGATATTATTTTCAGGTGAGCCATTTTGCAGGCGCGGGCGTGCCGCAACAAAAACTATAAAATATATTTAGTTTTAAAGGCAGTAAAATTGAAACGTGCGTTAGCTGCGTGGTTTATGTGGGATATATTTGTTTTATAAATATGATACATTCAAAAATATTTGGTTTCCAATACACAATATTCAAGTAAACGTTTGAGATACAAGCTAGGCCTGAATCAAGCGCTACGATATATTAATGTCTAACAATATCTTCTACTAGCTGACCCGCGTAACTTCATCTACGCCCAATTGGTAATATATATATATATATATATATATATATTAGGGTGGAGTGAAAAAAACAATTTTTTTTTTTCTTAGCCTGGGGGTCAAATTTATAGCTTATAAAAAACAAAAATTTTTGAAAAAAAAAAAAAAAATTTTACTCAACATCTTGAGCCAGCCCACTCATTTTTAAAATTAATTACGAGTAAAAATATTTGGTTGCAAAAAAAAAAATTTTAAAGGCGTTCTAGGAACTTCAGAGTATCCTCTTTTATGCCAATTAAAAATCACAAGTTAAAAAAAAATTTTTGTGACTATTGTTTTAATTTAAAAAAAAAATCCCAAAAAGTACCATTCCTCTTTAGGGCACTAGAATAAAATTTGAGTTGGAAATGATCATAATTGTTAGTTCTTAGATGTTTTAAGAGATTCAAAGACAAAAAAAAATTTTTTTTTGCAACCAAATATTTTTACTCGTAATTAGTTTTAAAAATGAGTGGGCTGGCTCAAGATGTTGAGTAAAATTTTTTTTTTTTTTCAAAAATTTTTGTTTTTTATAAGCTACAAATTTGACCCCCAGGCTAAGAAAAAAAAAAAATTTGTTTTTTTCACTCCACCCTAATATATATATATTAATACGAAGATAAATTTTTGTACCCTTTTTAAGCGAATTGCAAGAACGGAATAACGTGAAATTTGGCATAGTTAAAGTTTATATTGAAGAGAAGTGCACAAAGCTATTTTTGTATATAAAATGAATTCAAAACACGTTAAATTAAGTAAAATATACATTATACACACTGCTGCTTGAATGACACACAACATATACACACATGTAAATGTAAAAAACGTTTCGGCATCGGTCAGTTTACTCTTACGTTCCAATTACCCTTTTCATCCTTTTTTTTAAGTAAATTTTTTTAGGCACGACTAGGAGGTAACTGGACGACAATGCAACGGAAGTACGTTACGGCAATTTGGCGTCACGTTTCTTTACCATCCGGTTTTTAAACATTTGATTTGGTCAATAAATAGTTTATAAACAAATCAATCAAAAATTTTTGGAAAATAAAATGATTAATAAAAAATACTAAATTGAATAATAATAAAAATCATACAATAGAATTAATTATGTATATATGGGCGCTCGATCGTGCTACCATCTGGTTTCAATGTAAGTAAGTAACAAAATAAATCAAAGCTTCATTATCTGTAGTGCCATCTACCACCTAATTCGGAACTTAAATAACACAGGAAATATTATTAGCAACTCTTTGTTATAAAGTAAATAAAATATAGAAAAGTATGAATAGATTACTATGATTATGATTTATATATAAGTTTTACTTCAATCGCGTGTGACGGTTACACGCACTATATTTTTTTTTAACTGGTGGAAATCCTACATAGGATTCCCTCACACTGCCGGGGGACGGCTCACGATTTGCATGCTACGATGCCCTGGTCGCAAGCTTGGGTCGCTAGGTGGTCGAACGGAGACCCTCGTCTCGACAGAGAGGATTTCTCTTTCTTCTGCTTCATCTTGAAGCTGTGGCTAGCCGTGCTTTACCTTCACGAAAATTCCTTTCTGCGGCAACAGACGCCACTTCTATTACAACCCCGACGTTGTCCAGAATCCCCTTCCTTAGGTCATAAGCCATCTGCTCATACGTGGGCGGTGCCGTCTGTTGCTTGGTAGCCCGCTTCTTTCTAGCACGCCTGGCTGGCACTGCGACCTGTTCCTTAGCTTCCAGCGCGAGTTCCTTCTCCTTTAATAAGAGAAACTAATTTTTGGCTTTAGCCAATACGACATATTCATCTGTGGTGGCGGGTCGGCCTCTGGGTCTCTTCACTTTCTCTGGCATAAGTTGGGTCACCTCGGCGTCCTCGTCAGTTCGTCAGTTCCAGAAGTCGCGATATCCTCAGCACTCCGGAAAAATTTGCTTAATGAGGGCGATGCTCTCGCTTCACTTGAGCGCACTGACACCATGGTAGCCCAGCTACCTCCACTGTTATCTGATAACCTTTCAATAGAGGGGATCCTTCCCAGGACCACCACCGGAATGTTTTTGCCCCCCCACAGAAAACATGGGGCAGCCTGGATCCGAAGGCCTGGGGAGGGATTCTCCGGTGCCCGAGGCACCGGTTCCCTCCTGGGGTAGTTTGATTGAAAACATTGCACTGTCCATATTGTTAACATCAGGAGTCCGTGTTCTTGCCTCGGTCGTGGTGTGATCGTCATCGGGGTACCATTTGTTAGCCAAGGTTATCGTTTTGAGGTTAAATTGGCGTACATATTTGCCCCTCGAGGAAACATGCGGGAAGCACCGGTAACCCTCCTCGGGTAATATAATTTTATTTGCACACTGCATTTTGTTCTTGGGATCGGTGTCCGATAAGCAAGCTAGGGTTATTGAGAGAGGAAGAATCGGAGTCCGTGAAACTAGCTAATGTCGTAATCAGTGTCCAGTAAGCAAGCCAGTGTCGTCATGTGAGGCAAAAACAAAGTCCGTGAAACAGGCCAGGCTAACGCCTCGTCGTCCGCCTCCTCTGCTATTCAGAGGAGTGCTAGACAAAAAAGCGTCCCCTCCCATGCCAGAGATCAGCCGTCAACCGAAAAGCGATCGACGTTGCCCGGAGTGCGCCACGCGGATGCTTTCTGGCTTGCATAAATTACGTTCCATACCTTACATGCCCTTTGAAATTATCTGGTCAAATTGTAGGTAAATTTTATAATAATATAACATGTAGATTCATAATATACATTAATAATTAATTTATCTTTAGTAAATTTATGAAACCACTGAAATATTATTATTCTCTTTGGTCGTATTGAATATCAAAACGAATTATGGTCGAAACTCGACCACTAGGCAATCACTAGTTGTTTTTATTTCGCATCATCTTCTAACCAACTCTATCAATTAACATGCTGTAAAAAGTAAACTTTGTTTTTATGAAATATTCCATTTTGATTTAGCTATTTATTTTTAAAAGAGTTTGTAAATTATACGTGAAATCTGTACTGAAACTTAATCTTGTAAAATTTAAAATTAAACTAAGATACATGGTCTCGCGGACTTTTTTGTAAGAGTAATAATAATGTATATCTTTGTTATAGATTTTATTCTTGTATTAGCTGTACCCGCAAATCCGCACGCGTTTTTTTTATTCGTATTAAAGAATTATAATATTGTGAGACTATGTACAATTATAAAAATGGTCTTTAAAAGCAATTGTAAGTACGACACTCACGCCACTTACAGTAACGTGTAACGTGTACATTAGATATATAAATACTAACATCGTGCCAAATGAGGTTTGTCATCAGCAACATATTTGGAACCTTAACCTACAATATAACTACCTCAGTGCTCACTTACACTGTATAAGGAACTAATGAAACAATAACTTAAAATATTATTATAAAGATTTACATTTACATTACATTTAGTATACATTGCCATTATAATTAAGATCTTGTGACTATACAAAAAATAAACGCTTGTCTGTTCCGCAAGAAATTGTATTATGGAACTCTTTACATAATACGTTTATAATCTAAGATCTTATTAGGAAGACCTCTATATCATTAAAGTTATTAATAATTATAATGTCGAATTGGAAACAATAAACTGATAATTATTTCTCTAATTAAAAATAAAGAATGAGTTGAAATCTTGCTAACTATCACTCAGACAAAGTCGCGGGTAAGAGCTAGTCTAAAATAGAATAACCTTAATTACTTTTTATAAGGTTCTCTATCTACCAGTGAAAGTCCTGTGAAAATCGGTCTAACCGTTTTGGTGATAGCACAGCGAGCGAAGCCACAGTTAACAGCTAGTCTAAATTAAAATAAATTAAATTACTTTTTATAAGGTCCGCTATCTGCTAGTGAAAATCGGTTTAACTGTTTTGGAGAAAGCATTGCGGACGAAGCCGCGATTAATAGCTAGTCTAATTTAGAGTGACCCGCTGTAATTTCAGCTATCTGCCAGTGAAATTCCCGTCAAAATCGGTCTAGCCGTTTCGGATATTACCCGGAACAAACACACAGACCGGCAAAAATTAAAAAAAAATCATTTTTGTTATAAGTAGTGTGTATACTTTCGTACCTAACCAGCAAAAAAAGTTATTTTGATGTTACGTACACACACTTTGGTTGCGCAGCTTTATGTATGTTTGAAAATTCCCGCATTATGGATTAAATTATGCCACTTTGAAGCCCGACCAATTAATTGCGATCAGGTCACGCCACCTTTCTAGTCTTGCCCAATCACATTTCCCTTTAACTATGGCACATGCTTATTCGCCGCGAGCGCGACGCTCGCGCCGTTAGTTTCGATTGCGGCCGCCAGTGTTCGACTGTTGCCGCCATTGTGTTAGTTCGACTGCTATCGTCGTGTAGTTTGCGCGCCGGACAGTGGTTGTGTCCGCGCCGAGCCGCGCCGCATGCAACCATTTTGAGTTTTTGCATGGTCGAGTGAGAAATAAACGTATCGCTACATACGTGCCGACATATATTATAAACAATAAGTGTTGTGAGGGAGGAAACCCAGTGGAAAGAAACGAGAAACACCTAGCCGACTAGCCACGTGGAGACTGCATCGCCGCGAGGTATGTGCCAAGTTTCCTTCCTACCCTGGTCTCCCTAGTCGTAACTGATCGCAATAGTTGAATATCAAATATAGCACCCCCGCAAATACAGTCCACTTAAATTGAACATAGATACCCCCGCACCCGCACCCCACGGTGACGTCGTCATCGCCGCGGCGTCACCACACTTCACTTTTTGATATGTATAGATTTCAAACCTTTCAAGCAGCGCACGCCATAATATATAATTTTTGCCGATTTTAATTACATTTAGTGTAGGTCATTATTGTAAATATATATTTACCAAAATAAAGGTATGTAACACTCAGGGATAAAATATCTTTCGAACAGCGAAAGAATTTTCAAAATCGGATCGGGATTACCCCGAACAATCAAACTCACAAACTTTACCTCTTTATAATAAACTAGTGGGCGCCCAGTGGTCGACATTCGACCATAGTTCATTGATTTTTTTAAAGTTTGAACTTTATTGGGGTTCTTTTGTCAATAATCTATAATCAAAGGTTTTCATCATGGCTACTCAGTTATTAGTCACTTTTTTTTAATTTATATAAATATTAATCTAAATGAAAATCGAAATTAATTATAAATTTGAAATAAAAAACACGCGTTTACATAATGTGGTATGGCTCTCAAATTCTAAGTAAATATAACTTTACGAAAATAAAGAATTTTATCGCAATTTACGACACAGTGTTCAATTAATTTGACACGACACCGTGGTTGGGTCGGTGGTATTTCTGGATGATATTGACTTAAATGTAATCTGTAGATTATGAGGAATAATGATATACCCAGTATCATCGTTTGGAAAAGTAATGGATCCACAATAGAATCAAATGATGAATCCAAAACAAACATGTTTCAATACTACCATTAACTTTAGCAAATGAATTCATTTTTGTTCAAAATTCATCATCAACTGTACTAAATATAATTGCTACATCAGGTTGAACTGCATCATTGTAACCGCGGAGATCTAAGTCATAGATTAATTTCATGATTTTACATAGTATTTTTTGGCTCATTTTTTATTGAATCATCATTTGAAGTGAGTTCACCATATAAAATACTAAATATTAAAATATTGACATTGGTAATATTGCTTTACTCTTATGACAACATGAAGTGAAAGCAGTCCTGTCACCTAAAAATGTTGACATTCAATAAAATGTAAAATTCAAGCAGTAGTGTGAGTAATGCATATTTTAATTAATGTAATGTATTTCTAATTCATTTTATATAAAAAAATAGCTTTCTGCACTTCTCCTCCATTATCCATCTTAATATATGATACTACTAGCGGGTCCGCAATCGTTGTCCAGCCTTGATAATAAAAAAAAACCTAAAAGTCAATCGCAGCGCGACCTACCGGATCCAATTGTTAATATAAACCATTTTGAATCCACCTGAACACACACAAAAAAAAATCATCAAAATCTGTCCACCCGTTTAGAAGGAGTTCAGTCACATACACACGGATAGAAGAATTATATTATAAAGACTAGCCGACCCGTGCCCACTTCGTTGGGCGGTAATAGGCATTATCAAGCTACAACTTTTCTCTAGAACTCAATCATATATATCTCATAGTTAAGGCAGCGTTCGTAAGAAACGTTTTCGTTCGACCATTTTTCTCCGACTCCCCAGATATTACCCCCTACAACCTCACAAACTTTACCTCTTTATAATATTAGTATAGATTATAGATAATATAATTATTTAATAGCTTCTGCCCGTGACTTTGCACGCGTGGAATAGTTATTTTGGGCTAAGACGCAGTGGAAGCTCTCAAAAGGAAAAAATACCCCGATTTTAAAATATTTGTCATTGTTGCTCCGCTCCTATTGGTCTTAGCGTGATGATATGTAGCTTATGACACTCATAAATAACGTGGCTTTCTATTGGTAAAAGAATTTTCAAAATCGGTTTAGTAGTTCCTGAGATTACCCCCTACAACGTCACAAACTCACAAACTTTACCTCTTTATAATATTAGTATATAGATTATAGCCCCTGCCCGCGACTTCGTCCGCGTAGTAATAGTTACTACTTTGGGCTGACGTTTACACACAGCAGAAGCTCTCAAAAAGAAAAAAACATCTCGATTTTAAAACATTTTTCATCTGTGCTCCGCTCCTATTGGCCTTAGCGTGATGATATATAGCCTATAACCATTCTCGATGAATGAGCTATATAACACTGAAAGAATTATTCAAATCGGACCAGTAGTTCCTGAGATTACCCCTTACAACGCCACAACGTCACAACGTCACAAACTCACAAACCCACAAACTTTACCTCTTTATAATATTAGTATAGATAAAGATTACTATAGATATCGAAAGATAGTTTGTCTTATAATTAAATAATGGTTTTACTATAGATATATTTTGTGAAAGTATTTAGGGAGCAAGTAGATTATGTGACAATGAATTGCTAGTAAAATTTATTAAACTCTACATACGTCAGGTATTTTATATTCGATATAGTTAGTAGGTACCGTAGCGGCTTGCTACGGTATTGTGATTTCGCGCTACGACGTAGCAGCCTACGTGCTACGCGTTCATTCTTTGAAAGTTTAAATATATAAATCTGCTCACAAAATACCTTTGGTAATGTCACTGGTCAATGGTCACTTTGGTAATGTATCGTCAAACACCCGACAATATATCCTGGTGTAACTCAGTACTTCAGACACCAAGTATAATTTCATGGCTTAGCGTGCTACTTATCTATTTCCGCCTTTTTTCCTCCATTCTTTATAATACCAGAAATATTACGGTGTGCAATAAACAGTTGTGTGGTTGAAAATGATTGATTCACTGATAAATAAATATTATGTGGGCGGCAATGGTGAACTTTGTTAGTTGTTGGCCGCATTCACCATCCTACTCGGTGGGGAGGTTAGACGCGAGCTGCGCTGTGGTGTTAGTGGCGGGCTTTATCTACCTCAGGTCAGCTCAAGCATTTATTTGTAAGTGAACACATTTTAGTAAAAATTTGAAGTAAATTTTAATTTAAATTAAAATTTAAAATAATTTTCATGTTGTAGTAATTATTTGCTTTTATTACTTTGAGTATTTATGTCTTCGTTGTTGTGTATTAGTTAGAATTATTGTGGACTTTAATTCATATAGCACAATGTAACTTTAGTTACGAAAAAAAGATTACGGTTTGTTTATTGTATTATTTTATTAGGTATAGTAATTACCTATTGTCGTATATATTACTAGCAATCGACTGCACATTCGTTCAGTTTTAATTAATTACAATGCTACAGTGCTACCTAATCGTAAATTATAGTAAATGGAGGGCACAAAACCTTCTTCAGTTTTGTTTTTTGCGGTGATTGTAATTAATTTATGCAGAAAAATGAGATGAACTAATTTAAATTTAGGCGATATTAATTAATTCAGTCTGGACCTGTGTGCTTATTTATCAAGTGAAATATATAATACAAAATTATTGCTTATGACAATGTTGAGGTCGTTTTGAATATAAATATCGAGTTTCTCAATTAACATGTTCAAAGGATCCTTCGCGTAAAACAAAACAAAATGAGCAAGGTTTTTTTAAAATATGAATCAAGTTCGTGGAAGCTCTGTAACTTTGTTCTCGTCTGAGACGACGCTTTGTTGGGCGGTGTTCCGCTGCTCCGGTAACTCAGATTGAGTTCTCTCTTCAAACGACCCAGTTTTATATTAAAAATACCTACTTTAATATCCAACTATATATCCATATCTATACTTAGTAATATTATAAAGCTGAAGAGTTTGTATGCTTGAACGCGCTAATCTCAGGAACTATTGAACCGATTTGAAAAATTATTTCAATATTAGATAGCTCACTTATCGAGGAAGGCTATATATCATCACGCTAAGACCAACAGGAGCGGAGCACCAATTAAGAATGTTTCAAAATCGTTATTTTTTCTTTTGAGAGTTTCCGCTGCGTGTTAGCCCAAAGTAACTACTCCACGCGGACAAAGTCGCGAGCAGAAGCTAGTTTTTTAATAATCATCTGAAGCGATAAGGCCAATGGTGACTCTAGTGACCGTACTAAACAAAATAGCAACATGGTATGACATAACAGCTTTAAAGTTCTTTATATGAATCGATAAAATATATTAATAACTACAACAACAGTATTGGATTTAATTTGAGAGTTTTTCGATAAATGTCGGTCATCAATGAGCTCTACGGTTTGAGGACCATTCAACTTGTTTTCGACGCCACTAAACGATCACACTTTGTATCTGTTACAAGTTACAAAATGATAGCGGTTTTTTTCTTTACTTTATTTTTAGTAACTAATTTTCTAGTAAATTATTACTGCCATTGTTGAGTAGGTAACGATATTACAAGTTTGTTGCGTTCATTTCAATCAACTAACAAGACGGTGAGAACTGTTAGAATTTGAGACTTGATAGAATTTTCCAGGGAATTTTTGTGGCGCGACAGAGTACATGCTCCGTGGTATTATTTTCCATCCACTTTGCTTGTGAAGAATAACCGAACTATATTACGTAAAATACCACCAATATTACGAAGTATAGAGCCAAATAACACAAAATTATGAATAACATATAAAATCCACTACACGACATTCCAAGATCCCGCTAAAAACTGTAGCGGATTTGTTTTTTTTTGTATAACTTTTCATGTTTATCATAGATAGTCAAGAAGATTTTATTTATACAAACCATAGATTCTCTCATTAAAATAATATCGATCAAGGACGATTTAATAAAAATAGACATAATGAAATCAAACTTGCGTAAATCGATTATAAAAAATTGTTCGCTTATAATGTCTGTTCTACTAGTACAAAGAGACAAATTTGATTTTGTCTTTGTAATGGATAACTTATAATATAGTTAACTGATATCAAAAATTATTTTACGTATAGAAAGCTACGTTGTCGGTGAATATTAACACAGGCGAAGCCGTTAGCAATTGTTTGTGTAAAATAAAATGTTCTTATTTAAATCATCCTGCTCAGTGTTTGATTAAATTATTATACTTTTAAATTCATTGTGATTGAATCAATAATTCATCTGTTATAACTCGCACCTAGATGTGCATACAGCGAATCACCTTTTGTACTGCTCAACTGAGAGCCGTGAAAATTGGTTGTAGTCTGGTGAAGCTATAAAGGCCTGTAAGGCCAATAGCGTAGTCAGTTCGGAAAATTGGTATGCCTAAGTATTCGAACACGAAGAGTACAACAAATAATTATAAACGCATATGAAACCGCGGACACAGCTAATCTATAAACATCATGAAAGTTGACACACTTATCTTTTCATATAGATGGTTTTTATGTTATTTATTTTAGTACACGCGGCAGTAGGTGGTGTTGAAGCACGTCAACTTTTGTATTGTTCTATCAACATAAAAACTGATATGTGTATAAATGGTATATGAACATGGAATATATTTACACAATATCTATTTTGCTACTAAACTATTTATTACAACAAATAATACCTACGGGTACTAACCCGCAGGTATAGCTTGTATACTATAAAAATAAATGTGTCATCGTACTTGAATGGAATGATATGAAAAATTAAATAAGGTAACTCCGATATGAAATTGAAACTGCTGCAATAAGGGTTGTTCAGCGCGCGTTTGCGACCGTTTCAGCACTCGATAAACTCGAGTCGTGTTCCAAGTTATAACTTAAACGCGGTTTTTTTAACTCGTGATTTTATTTCTTCATATAATAATATATTCTTTTATATTATTTTATTCTTGCTTATTCTTAGTGTGCCAGATTTTTTTGTTTGAATAATTACAAAAAAATTAAGTTACATAAGGTAGGGTGAAAAATTAAGTTCCTCGTGTGCCATGAAGTATTTCGAATTTTCCCATATTTTTGTAGGGGCTATTTCTATTCGGTTGAACTAGTAAAAAAACGAAAGATTTGTGAAAAGTAGGTTGCGAGTTGAATACAAATATCTTTACTTCTAAAATCCTTTACAAAATATTTATGTAGCAGTATTGTATGTAGTCATTTTGAAGAAAAATATACATTTGAACAATACAAAATCCTAAAAAAGTTAATATTATTTATTTCCATACACTTATCACTTGAGCGTGAGTTCGTTTAAAAACGGTTGAACTGGCAGTCCACGTATCGAAAAAAAGTAAATATTTGCTCTCTCGTCCAACCGCGTTTCAATATTCGATATTGCTTATATTTCAATCGAATATACATAGTTGTTCATTTTGATTTTAATAAACAGTTTAAGTGTACTTTCCTTCATTATACTCACATATACATGTACGAAGTGCAGCATAGTCATTAGCTCCATTTAATTGAAAGACAACTCTTTCAACGTAGGCAGACATGCAACCTGATGTAGTTTGACAATAATTATATATTTTTATCATCCCATATACAAGTAAGTATATAAGTAAATATAGATAATAATTTATCTATTTATCCTCATTATTAACAATCGGTCAGCTACTGAGTAAGTTAAAAATATTTTTCTATAGGTAATCAGTTCAGAAAATATTTTAATTTATCTATTATTAGCGATTGCTCTCCTATTATTAGTTTCTGAACTCAACTCTAGGTTATTTAGATCATATGTAAAAAATGCCTAATTGTAACTAAATTCAATTACATGTTCATGTACATTGAAAGTTACAGTTAGGGTATATATTATTTATAAAATTTAAATCTCTTATGGCTTGTACGCTCTCACTATATACACTACTCATATAAAAGCAAGTGCATTGGTATCGTTTTGTCGCAAACGAGAGGTATTATTCGTTCAGGGTTCCTTCGACAAACAGAAATGCACCTCTTGAGATTTGATATTGGAAACTCTTGTTTAAAATGAAACTATTTCGTTTGAGGAATCGATGCGGCGTTTTTGTTTACTCTAGGTATTTGTAGTGTACCAAATGAATGCTCGATGCAAGTATTATACCTGTCATTTCTATTAGTATTTTAGGAGCTATTATTTTATGTATATTTACTCATATCTCCTTCACAATAGGCAGGCATACAATACGACTTTGTACTGTTTGTGCTCACATATATTATGATTATTGTGAATATATGTGAGGTTTTTGTAAGTCAACTCTATCCTACATATTTATAATTTATTCTGTATTGTACAATACAGTTTTGTATAGTACAATTTATCGTAGAGTCGTTACTCGTAGATTTTGCTTGTGACTTGTTGTATACTAATCGCTGTGTGTTTCTTATCTCGTCTATAATTACTGTATTTTTTTATTTGTATTACGTCACATCTCACATCATATCTATAACACCACATACGAGCCTGTATGAATATGTCATTGTACAAAAATTTTTGATTTCTTGAATTACTAGTATATCTTACAACTTATTTAGTAATAATCTATTCAGTACGACTGTTTGACCACAGACAAATGTTTTTGTCATTTACTATAAATATAAATTATTGATGTTTTATTTTATTTGAATATATTTATAACACATTTTATATAGAAATATTATCTTTCTGCATCCCTTCTCCGCGTGAACTTTGACTGTGCCAAGTCTTACACACCTCCGTGCGGACAGTGTCATTAATATAATAAAAAGTTTATAATTATTTTTATTCACGTATTAATATATTATTAATGTAAATAAAACCAATTGCAGTATGTTTATTATCAGACCTGAGTCCAGCACTCCACACTATTAATATATTTTAACTTTTATAGCCCCCATCATGTAATCTGTAACTAAGTTAGATCGATCACCTTAAATGTTGATACTTTCATGAAAAAAATTTCAATGCTATTCATTTTAATATAACTCGCTGGTACTACGTGCTCGTTTGTTGTTATTGTAACTAATCTTATATGATAATAATTTGTTAAAATGACTGTACTGTAACATTACAGGATTTGTGGATTATAATTTAAAAATTGCTATAGAAGATGAAAATGAAGCCGCCATAAAGGCAATCATCTCAGTTAAAAAACTGATCTAAAATAGTTGCTCACAAGTACAACGATTTTTGAAATTACTAATACAATAAACGAACGCAGAAAAAAGGTGCGGACCAAGAGTCTACAAAAAAAAACATTACAGGATAGCAAATAACGTGCAATCCAACATTCATAGAACACTTTATTATCTTGCAACTGCAATGTTTCAACAACTCCTATATGTCTGAAGCGTAGCTTAGGTTAGCTCAATAAAAAAAAAAAAAAAAAAAAAGATAGGTCACGAATTGCATGTATCAGGCAACAGCCCAAGCCGAGGTGTGGCGTGCACCCTTGAGCTAGTTGTCAAATAAAATCGGCTGAGTGCCTTAAGTAAGTAAGTTAGTAGTCCGGTGAAGCTGTTAAGACCTTGCAAAGTCAATAGCGTAGTCAGTTCGAATAAAAAAGTTCTGCGTATGTATCATACGCATGTGATTTAAAATAAGCTGCAAAAGCACTTAAATAGATCGTTTAAGCGAATTACCGATAACCTTGTCGAGGCTAAGCACTCAACCCTGTTCACAAGAGGTCAGCCCCGCGGGCCCTATCGTTGCCTTTCAGACTTTAATTTCGACTCTCTAATCCCATATGCTCATCAACTAATAACGTTACATATAGGTACTTTTGGAGTTAGAGATGTGGCGACTTCGATAGAAAATACATATATATCTATCGATACATTAATTGAATTTAAATTTATAAAGGTATTGCAAAATAATTTCATTTTATAAATAAACTACGCTACTTATCAATCCTGATACTTTTTAATCAACTCTTTACATTATATTTACGTTTATGTTGATCATATTTGTGTATGTGGTGTAAATAAATAAATAATATATACTAATAGTTAAAATCATCAACAGATGAAAAACTATTAAAACTGATATCGCATTTCTAACAAATGATACGATAACAAATCATTAATGGGTTATTTTTTTACGTTTATTTACGACTAACGTTAGTTAACTAATTACTTCATTATTAACACTGATATTGGTACATTTATACATTTATAATGGTGTTAATGAATAATGTTAATGAATGAGTGTTTTATCAAAATATTCGTTATTATAAAAATATAAATCCGTGATTAATTTTTATTATAGATTGAATGACTTTTTTTACCTAACATTATACATGTAAAATACTTTTATTATTATTCAACTCAGCCACTGTTTTATGTATATCAATATGTATTATCAATATGTCCCACACCAAATTTGACGACCGTTCGTTAGATGGAATGGTGTTACACCAAGTGCCGCAATGCGTTTTTGTTAGGCTTAAAAATTATGAGGCATACGTCGGGAACACAGTTTTTTCACACCTAAATGTATTTATAGGACCGATTGTATCTAACTTATGCCTTAAGGATGCCCGTCTGTTTCGATCATACGGCGTATAGAATCGATGTTTTCGTTGTCCACGACGGTAGGCGAACAACCTTCTCTACTCTAATCTGATTGTTAAGATGATGAACATTCTGTTTTCAAATATAACTTGGAATTCAATAATCTAGAGTTTTATCGATTATTTTTACGTATTTAATTTTTATATTTCCCTGTGAGTTTATTTATACAATATAATAATAATTACTATGGAATAATAGTTTATACTAAAATGATAAACGATAACACAAAAAATAGTTGAAATGTAGTAAAAAAAAATTTACGTGGCTAATGTTTAAGTTTTATCGTAGGTATAATTTATTTTGTTATCACAGCACTATTCCAGAGGCTTTATAGTGAGTATTTTCGCTTCGTAGACTGGAAACGTTAACTTTATTGTCATCGTAACTGTAATAAATGCTCAGGAGTATGGCCGTATTTAATATAATCATTTAGTTTTGTGTTAGATAGATATATAATGTAATCTAGTGGGAGTGTAGCGATCAAACATGTGGTCGTACTTTCGATCCTCCTGTTTTTGCACGTTAGTATGTCAGTTGCCTGTTTAGGACTTTAACGTACTTAACAATATTTAAATTAAGACGAGACTTTTTGGCGGGCTCTTGGAATGTCATGTACTAGGATTTTATATTTTACTAGCTGACCCGCGCAATTTCGTCTGCGCCAAATCGGTTATTAGCTGTTCCGATTTTATTTCCTATTGTGAATCTAAACTATCCTATATATATTGGCAAGAAATGACTTCCCAATATCCCCTGGGCAACAGCCCAAAAAACAAAGAACTAATTAATCAAAATAAAAATTTCATGGAGATAAATTTTACTTTCTACAGCATGTTAATTTTAATTTTAGGCATTAAATTTTTATTATTTAATTTAATTCTTCCAAATTAGGCAACTAAAATACACAATGACAGAACAACACGTACAGACATAATGCCTTAAATAAATATATATTTACATAATAATTACTATTGTTATTCTGTTATGATAAAGTTTAATTTTGGTAAAACATATAAAATTAGCCAGAGTATTGACAAAAGGAGAAAATACACACCTTCGCGCCTTCGTTAAAATCAAACGACGTAGTATATTGTTAGGTAAAATAACATACAATACAATAATACTAAATCGGGGCAATTGAAAGAAATGTGTTCTAGAGTGTCTTCATCAAACTCACATTCACATATTGAGTTGTCCCTGATGCTGAGCTTTGCAAGATGGACTGGAGAGCACACGTACCTCAGTCTACATTTATTAGACGCAATCAACTTGCAACAGTCACGAAACTTATATGCCCACGGCTTACCAGGAATGTTGTTCTGAATGGAAGCATATGATTTGCCTGTAATTGGGTTGGATACATTCCAGCTTGAGTTCCATAATGGAAACAAATCAGTCTTGTTTGGGGAGGATAAGTCTGGATAGCTTCTTTATCGATAAAATCAACAGCTTCATTACCCTGGATTCCATTATGACCAGAACTACATAAATTCCTAAACAATGACATTGATACAAATGGAATTGATTAATTGTGATAACTGATGTTTCATTGAAATATGTTAACATCTTAAATCAATATCAAATGTAGTGTAAAAAGTTGCAATAAGAAAAAGCCCTTTCTCTTTTGAAGGCAAACAATTTTATTGATTAAAAAAACATTTATATATACATATATATATTTTCGACCAGGAACCACCTTGGGCGTCCATATAAAACGCTACTAAATCACTGTCACAATCTGTTCAGTAGTAGTTAGGACTAGCATACAAACATTGATTTTTATATATAAAAATTCATAATCTTGTATTATCTGACTTTATATTTTGATTGTCTTTTACATAATACAGTCTGGTTATTGTGCTCAAACGAAATGGATGGAAAATAATACCACGGAGCACGGATTCTGGTTTGCCACAAAAACTCCCGTGAAAGTTCATAACAAGACGGCCATCATCTCGTTAGTTCATTGAAATGATCACAAGAAACTTGTAATATCATTACCTACTCGACAACGGCAGTAATAATCTACTAGAAGATGGTTGCCAAAAATAAAATAAATAAACATTAAGACGTTGTAGTAGCCATTAATTTTTTGACTGTGTTATATTAATCTTAAATTTTTTGTTATACTTATCTTACAAGATGCTTTTGAGTGATTTAATTATACTAGAATTGGATTTTAGAGGCCTTTTCAATGGTTAGGTAATTCTAAAGTAATTACTTTGTGCTGCAACATAGTAAATTATTCCCTTCTTTTGTAAAAAGGACATGTATTTTTTCTACTGTTCCTATCTCAATATGAGGTGCAGAGAAAGTGAGATTGCTTCGATTGAAACGTTCAACAATAGGTGTGCCTAAACTTAAAATAGCAGTCGGAACCGGCGTTTGTAAGTGTAAAGGAAATAAAACATGGTTTCTGAGTCGTGTTGAGTTGGCGCTGCGCCAACTTGATATGTCTTGCACTCCGTGATATATTACTTAACATTTTGCCTAAGGAGCAAGTTTAACAACTTAAAGAAGGAAATTTATATCTTAAATAAAATTGTATTTATCTGTTATTTACTACCAGACGTGTGCAAGAAATTACTTGAAACATTTTCGTTGTTACGGATAAATATATGAAACAATATTTGTCCTCAAATGTATAAAAAGCCCAAAGCGAGACAAGACAAGGTTCGCAGAAGTTATTTCTTTCTGGAAAAAATATAACCCTCTTACATGAAGTTGGAAATCTAAAGATGCCGCCGGTAAAAAAACGTTAATACCTAAGACACGCGGCGTCGCGTCGCGGCGGCTCGTTTCGTGGAATTTATTTGAATAATAAATATAACGGTTTATTCATTGTTTGGAGACGAAACCTGGTTACATTCCGCTCCGTTCCCGATGAGAGGTTTAGGCAAAGCTTTCGAAGTTATATCCAGTAATATACTTTTTGGGATATATTTCGTAACAACGAACGACAAGCGCGACGAACGATATGATCATGCAATGCCCTAAATAAATATATTTTACACTCAACGCTATTATATAATATGTTCACATGCATGCACAAATAATAATATGAACAGATAAATACAGTTGAGATAACTATTGAGGATAATAACCATATATTTCTTCACAAACTACTGCATAATTATATCTCGTCTTTCTCTTTGAGTGTCTAAATTTCCAATTTTAAATATCGATTTCCTACAACGAGTTTCTTCTTAAAACTTACAAGAATAATACCTCCTGCTTCAACCCGATTTTACGTATAACTCGATTGTACGATGAGCTCGCATCTAAACACCTCTCATTAGACATATTTGACGATCGAGCTTTTAAATGCAAAAGTACAATTAAACATATTTTATATGTGTGACTTTTTAAATATTTTCAGTAAATTATTTCATAATTTATATAATAAATAATTTCAATACTCTATTAAACTTTTTTCTGAATTACATTTGTTACCTTTCGCAGAATTTAATTTTTGTTTATATAACTGAATTCATTTTCACTCTTTCTTTTATTCTTGTATATTTTTTATTTCAAATGTACAATCTGTAAAGTTCCATAATTTTTAAATATTGATAGTATCCTTCTTTTTATTACTTTAATTTTATTATTTATTTGACTGTTGTGTTTTCCATAATTGTAAATAAATAAGTTTATAATACACTTTATTAGAAAAAGTTTAAAAGAACTCGTAACATATAATTACATTACGGACTGTACGTTTGCTAAACTCACTATCCCGAAATTTACCAACAAAATCTTTTAACTCCTTCGACGTAATAAATTCTCTTGGAGTATAAAACGTACGCTATCCGAGCATTAAAGCTTTTCTCTTTACACAACAAGGGATAAATAAATAAACCATTTTATTATTATCAAAAATTTGGATTAGAGTAGGAGTGACGCGAACTGTGTGCAGACAAATGAGTAGGGCTCACCCGCGCCCTCGGAGACAGCTATCATTCATCCCTTGTATCTACCTGGTGAAAAAAAGACCGCACGGGTCCCTCGCCTTATCTTTTTGTGTGCGGATTATTTATCTCCAAGCCGCCTCACTTAATCCCACGGTTCTGAATATAAACTGCTGTCTAAAAATAATAATAATTTGTCAAGAATATTTATAACAGAGTATGATTGATATTTATTACGGCAAGGCTATACTTTTGAAAGCTTTCCAGCATCGTTTGTAAACCGAGTGCTTCATAATATTTATTCTTTTTCATAATTATAGAGAAAGCAGTACCGGTGAGTAAAAATGCGGCATTATGGCAGATATAAAATATTATGCCTACTTAAACCTTCTACTTTGTAGCACTGTGGGCCTGGGGTAAAAGAAAAACACCTGGCAGCAATGCAACTGTTTAATATTTATGTGATGGTGATGGATTAGATAAGCAGGACAAACAAAACTTAATAATTAAATACTTAATCAAGTAATAATAAGAGAGCATACTTCTCAGGGAGTGGGAAAACCAGGCTTGTGTAGAGGAAAGGGATCCACCGAACTTAAACTAAGAGATTATAACAAGCTTAGCTGCTAGGAGCGTCTGCCGCGAACACCACGTTCCGGGGATCCAAGGGGTCACCAAGAGATCACAAGGGGTCACCAAGGGGGTGCAGGGTCAGCGAGCGCCCGAACTGGCTGGTCAGCGAAGCACCGCAATACTCGCTGCAGTCTGCTGAGTCTCTAACTCGGCAGCGGGCCTCAGTAATTCAAGTGCAAAAAATTCCAAATGGAAAAACCCCATTCATCGGGGTTTTGAAGAGAATACTCGTGACGTGTCGCTGAAACGCGACCACTGTCTTGCTGGAGAGTCGAGTCTAAACCAAGAACTCCGGAAACTGAGTGAACACTCGGGCTGCCTTCAGCACCAACACTTGGCCGCAGCGGAGAAGAAAAAACAACTCCTTACTCGGGCAGCTTCAAAACAGGAAAGATCGTTTTCCAAAAAGCAATGACACGGCACCCCGTCCGTCAGCTGACAGCTCACGGGATACCAGCGTAAGAAATCAAATTTGGACGACGCAAGCGTCTGAGATAATCAAATAATTAACGAATTTGAACTGAATCAAATGTCACAATTACAGATTGTAATGATTAACGTTTTAAAATTATTACGGACTTTTAATATATAATGATGGTAATGATTTTAATTAATTTGACTACACTTATGGGCAAAATAAAATCTGAGCGCGGCAACACCCCGCAACAGACTATTAATCCGTGAAGGAAACCACCGTATGAGCCACAGATAATTATTTACTACTAATTCAGATAAAGAAATGTGATATTAATAATAAATTGTCTGTGAAATGTGTAGTGTTGTAAGGTTATTATTAAACAATTAAATGATGTTACTAGATTCAAGCACAGTTGGAATTTACAATGTGACAACATTGTTCTCTTTATGCAACACTATATATTTAAATATGAATATTGTTATGTCTGAGATCGATAAACTCTAACATCGTTTTTTGCAAATTTAAGTGTTTTCTCATGGAGAAGATTTTATGCTATCTACGTTTACATTGTAATTTAATGCAGACGAAATCAATGGCGGATGCTAGTAATATATAAATATTGAGTTACTAATTGATTATGTAAAATATTAAATGCAATGAATTGTTTGATGATAGTATTGTTAATAACTTCACCCTTTATTTAATAGATTGAAATCTCAAACGATACTTTAGCTTATTTGTTTTTTTTTAATAATCCTATTTATTAGAACTGCTGAGATATCACGGTATTTTTCTAAATAACCAAAGCTGTTTTTCATACATCAATGAGTTACTTTTATATTTGTAACAGAATGTCTTTACCAATGTAGTACCTTAGAACTAAGGTTATAAAGGTACAGGCTACTCTCAAGACGGGTTAAAAATAAAATTGAATAATTGTTTGTGTATCTGTGCAACCTCGTAAGGTACTAAAGTATGCCGGTATTTGTTACTTTTGGAGAGGATATCGTGCGGATAAGGTGCCACCTGATGATTGATCGTAGATACGCGCCTGTGATTGATCGCGGATCATTGAGACATACCACCCTCGCCAGCTAGTCCTATCGCAAAAAAAATATTTGATTTCTCGAATAAATGTCAATGAACTGTAACGCCATGTCAGTGACGACTATGAAATAATCTAGTTCAAGTTTTTATGGTATGTTTAGATAAACTAGTAGATCCGGGAGGCAATCGTTCTTTCCTCATAGAACTTAATAAAGTATGTATATTAAAAAGTATTGCAAAGTGCCGGGAAGTATTATGTGAATAATCGATGAAATAATATGAAAAAGGTAATAGAAGAAATCTACATTTCGACAATTGCGCCATCTAACGGGTTCAAATATAGCTAAGAACAATGTAGACGACGCCTTAAGTATAAAAAATAAATGGATGTGTGCTTATGACCATGCGATAGAAATTAAAACTTGTAAATAAATAGATGGACATTAAAGTTCACTCAGATTTATCAGTGTTTATATGTAATTAAATAATAGTACACGTGATACGTAAACGTGGTCGATGACGAGTGTAGTCGAGTATACACGTTTCAGTGCATCACCGATCCGAGAGTGACGGTTCACTTTCGTTCACTGTTCAGTGCAGTTACAAAAGTTGTCACTTCAAAAATCTTGAAAATCTGTCAAGGTAATCGGTGATTGATTTTCTATTTAAGTACTTACTGTATACACCTAATCGACCATACATAATTGTTCACTTGGATTATATACAACATAACGTTGTTCATATAGTTACGTTATTTGATCCTATATTATCTAAAATTGGTGTTATTTAGCGTGGTATTCTCTGGTTATTCTGCACAAGCTATGTGATACACCGCAATTGTCAGAAAATCTGTCTAGACAATTTTAAGGGTATCGCCATCTTGTGAGAGCCAAATTTAAAGGTTACAAAATTTGCATGAAGTTAGACTGAAAAAGGTTAACACTGGCAAATGTCTCTGCAGCGACAAAACAAGAAACAGAACTGAGCTTACACTAGCAAACTCTTTTGAATCGCCTAACAAAAGGTTAATAATGAAAGTACGATTTTCACTGATAGGACATTTGAAGAGTTTCAAATTCCATACGTAGGTATTCGTCACGGTAATAAATTACGAGAGTATGTAACGAAGTGTAAATTACTCAATTTTAATTCGTTGAAATTACAAGTAAAACGCATATTAGTTGAGTTTGTGACGGTTGCTCGTAGTAGGAGTAGGTTTTTTGGCGCTACGCCAGCTGCATATTAGCGTAATTTCACACCGTTTTTCGTGCCAAAAATCGAACTCTGTATGCGCTTATATCGCGAAGACTGCCGCTTGAAAAGCTTATAATGAACACATGTTAGCTGTTGTCTTTTATTTAGGTAGTATTAACTCTGGGGAAGACTTTTCTTTAAAATCAAGAATTAAATTTACGTCAATTTGAAGGGCTAAATGGAAAATCTGGCCAAGACACGTTTACAAAACTTTACAGGAGAGACAATTTAAATTTTGAAACCTTTTGATGATGGACATTAGAATGTAGGATTTTGAAAGGAAATGCTGTATGTTATATGTATTTGGAATTGTTTTCTATATAAAATATGTCCAATAATAATAATAACCGACGTGGTCCAGTCACGGACTTAGCTAGTTATTCACTATTAAAAAAGAAATACAACAACAACAAAAATGTGACATAACGCGCTTTACACTCGTTTTAGATAGTCATATTATGAAATGAGTATTTTGTGACCATAAACTACAAAAAAGCAAATTGAAAAAAAATAAATAACTTAGCCAGTTTTCTCTTTAGCCCTTCATTTGTTTCTTCATAAAGTTCTGCAAGCTTTCCGGTGAATTTGCGCCTAAATACTATTGTCACTTCATTGAAACATCATGAAGGGTTTATTCGTTTATACGTTTTTGAAAAAAAAAACATCGATTTTGTTAACTGTATTTTAAAACTTAATAATTAATTTCTAGCGGGCGCCCAGTGGTCGACATTCGACCATAGTTCAATGGTTTTTTTAAAGTCTGAACTTTATTAGGGTTTTATCAAAGGATATAGGTAATACTTCTATGATCAAAGGTTTTCTGCAGGGCTACTCAGTTATTTGCCACTTTTTTTTAATTATATAAATATAAAAAAAATCTATGTCGAAATGAAAATTGAAATTAATTATAAATTTGAAACAAAAAAACAGGTGGTTACATAAGGTGGTAAGGCTCTCAAATTTTAAGTTTTTTTTTTTTTAAATCATAGGAGGCAAACGAACAGGTGGGTCACCTGATGTAAGTGATCACCACCGTCCATAGACACTTGCAACACCAGGGGAGTCGCAAGTGCGTTGCCAGCCTGTGTAGGGAGGGGGGGGAGGGGGAGGAAGGGAAGAGGAAAGTGGAAAGGAAGGGGAGGTGGGTCTCCGGCGCTCTCACTGACCGAACGAAACACAACAATGCAAGCACTGTTACTTCACGTCGGCTTTCTGTGAGAGGGTGGTACTACCCCGGGCGAGCCGACCCATTCATGCTGAATCCAGTAATAGTTTCAGCGTGGCTCTACCACCTACTAACATACATAACTTTACGAAAATAAAGAAATTTATCGCAACTCATGACACAATTTTCAATTAATTTTACACGCCACCATGGGTGCGTGGTATTTCTGGGTGATATTGAATTAAATGTAGTCTGTACATTATGAGGAATAGTTATATGCCCAGTATCATCGTTTGGAAAAGTAATGGATACACAATAGAATCAAATGATGAATCCAAAACAAAGATGATTTTAATACTACCATTAATATTTGAAAATGAATTCATTTTTGTTCAAAGTTCATCATCAACTGTACTAAATATAATTGCTACATCAGGTTGAACTGCATTATTGTAACCGCGGAGATCTAAGTCATGGATTACTTTCAAGTGACATGAAGTGATAGCAGTCCTGTCACTAAAAATTTTGACATTCAATAAGACCAAAGAGCATAATAACTATTTCAGTGGTTCCATAAATTTACTAAAGACAAATTATTTATCAATTATTTATTAATGTATATTGTGAATTTACATATTATATTATTATAAAATTAATCCACAATTTGATCAGTTGATTTCAAAGGGCATGTAAGGCATACGACGTCAGTCATGTTAAAAATATTGAAAAGGTAATAGGAACGTAAGAGTAAAATGACGGATGTCAAAACGTCTTTTTCTCTTACAAGTGTGTATAAGTTGTGTAAAATCCAAGCAGTAGTCTGAGTAACGTATATTTTAATTAATTTTATATGCTTGTAATGCATTTTATATAAAAAATAACTTTTTGCACTTTTCCTCCATATAAACTTTAACTATTCTAAAGTTCAAGTTCATCCGTTCACGCAATTCGCTTAAAAAGGGGTATAAAGTTTTGGCTTCACGTATTAATATATGAGATATTGATAGTCGATAAACTATGTTACGTACGGTGTATTAAAAAAAGTTTTTTTGAAACTAATTGAATTAACAAATGATAATAGAACAGTCCATAGCAATCACAGATATAATGTTTAATTAGTAAGTTAATATACCCCAGTTGTAGCGTTTTAGAATATCGTGTTGATCGGAGTAGATTCCAGCCTAATAAAGGAAAACGTAATAAAAATGTCGCATAGCAGTAGGGCCTAGCCTAAGCCCATTTGGTTACCTATATACAACGAATAGAGTTACCAACCTGTCGCCAAGCCCACTAGATCTATTATGGAAACTGCATTTCAGAGCCAACCCCTTTCTAAATTTAGTGTGCTTATTATATTACACTACATGTTTATTAAAGCAAACACATCAATTGAAATAGTTTGATGAAGATAACCTTGACTCGGGACGAAAACTGAGTAATGTAATGTGTTACCAGACTCATAGAGCTTGCATGATTGCGATGTCTCTTCGCTGTCGTGTAGCGGGGCGGGCGGCCGCACGGGACGCCATCCGGCCCGGATACGAACGAAAGCGTTTCCGGTAGGCCTACTTGCTTTTGTATTATGTATGCACGTGTTTGTGGCCAGTTCTCTTTTATTTTGAATTCATTTTATGTGCCGAGTGTTTATCTCGTATGGTCTGTTTCAATTATGTTTCTTTGTGTGTGAGAGCTTATCTTATGTCGGTAGTGCTGCGACTAAGGTGTTTTAGTTACGTTGCGGAGTTCACTACTTCGATCACAGTTTTAAATATTCGATTGTTTTACTGTATTGTGTATAGTCTTCGCCTCTCAAAAAAATTAAAATCAAAGATACTTTATAGTAGATTGACCATTTATATTCAAACATAGGTGTTAGATTTGTTGCCTCTATACAATATTATGTACATTATCAATCATTGGTAAAAGGTAGTGCAAAAATTCTAAGTTTAGGTTGGACGTTACTCGCCCCGCGAACTGTGACAATTCAAATGTACTATTAAGCCATAATGCCCGCGACTATACACGACAGTACCTAAAGTAAATCACATATGAGTTCCCACTCGTGGACTCGCAGACTATGTATGCCGGCTTTGTGTGCACAACGCTATGTTAACTCTTCAATTTGTTGAATAAACAGCCCTTTACCAGTCGCTCTCGGATATGGAGGGTTCTCTAAAGGTTTCTGAGTAGTTAAAATTTGCGGTCTACTTTCTCTATATGTATTATTTTTCTATTCTGTATGCAGTTTTGGAAGAATTACGTAATTAATAAATTCAAACCTGACTGTGGTCGTACGCGTACACGTGTAAGTGACACTTCTTCTGTTGAAACCCTCACTGACTTTGGTGATCGCATACCATCATGAGTACCTCATACTTATTTGCCAACGCTGTGGTATAAAAAATAACAGTAATAATAAGGTATATTCATCTATCTTACATTTAATTAAACATCATTTTTTGTAATCTCTATTGCTGTTGTTTAAACCTGATTATGGAATTATTTCCAAATTATTGCTGAATTTTGAAGTTAAAAATAATGAAAGGTGCGAAATTCAAAATACTGTATATAAAGTTATCTAAATTCATCAAAATGTAGGTAGAGCAACGCTGAAGCTATTACTGATTTCAGCCCGAATGGGTCGGCTAGTACGGGGTAGTACCACCCGACCCACAGAAAACCGACGTGAAGTAACAGTACTTGCACTGTTGCGTTTCGTTTGGTCAGTGAGAGCACCGGAGGCCCTTCCCCCCTCTTCACTACCCCCTTCCTCCCAAATACAGACTGACAACGCACTTACGACTCCCCTATTGTTGTTACTGTTTATGGACGGTGGTGATCACTTAACATCAGGTGAACCAGTTGTTCATTTGCCTCCTATGACATAAAAAAAAGTCCGACTAATTAACTAATGAATTTTTCGTGTTGATGCTTATTTTCTGTAAAGAAAACGCCATTTAGACTTCTTCAAGCCACTATTTTGACACTGACTTCAATAATAATTACATGGTCTTAAAAGTTATGAAATCAATTCAATCAATTTTTAAATTTTATAAAAATGTTTTATAAGTGATTATGTAAACAATACTTTAATAATTATGTACAACCAGATATACTACAAAATATTAGACGGTTGACAATATTAAGGTATTAAAAATATTCGTCCATGTAATTACGAAGTGTGTGTGGTTACACCGCGTTAAAATACCAATTTGTTAGACAAACAACTGTTCTGCGAAGTCGGCTCGTTTCCCAGAGTTTTATGCTGATACCGAACAGGGAAGAGGGTATAATCTTTATGGGACAATTTGTAATTTATTACGATACAATATGTCCTCTCGTATACGGCGTGCGTTTTGTTATTTTACGCAGGTTATAAGGTATTTCAAGGTGTTTTCTCGTTTTAATTAACGTAACAGTGTTGAGCGTTTTGTTCGCAAGCACTTTTTACATCAGTTTTTACTTTTTTCAGTTGTTCTTATCAATTGCCTTTTCTTTGACAATTAACATTTGCGAACAACACATTTCCGCTTTAGGTTCTAATTATTATTAATTATACTACTATTTTTATTTGTGAAGGCAAGTCAATCCAAAATAGAGTTAAATACGTATTACTGATAATTGAGTTTAAAAATATAAATAATAATCATATATAGATTAGTATTTAGTAGACAATCGCATTGGCCGTTCGATAATTTAAAAAAAAATTGTTTCACACAGGCCCGTTTTCTATGATATATTTTATGATAATAGCCATTGATGAATAAAATTAATACCATTAAATTAAAAAAAATTAACTTTAGACACATACTTTACTCTGAAAATGGAACCGCTACCTATTTGACATCACCTATACAACATCCAAAAATTTGACTGGAGGCGTATCGATCTTACCATTTCTTTTTCTCCATTATGCTATTATCATCTTCATTATATTATTATCATACACTGTTATTGTATAAATGAAGCAGTATTTATTGTATTCTTACTTAAAATACAATAGTTATAGTTGAAATAATGCTTACACGTGTTTCATCATTTATATAAAATATAAGAACTGTTTACATCTTAGAATAAATAACACTATTCTTTAGAGAAAGGTTTAGTAGTATTTTCCTCAGGATATATTCGCATCAAAATCTAACATGCTTCAAACAAAGCACGAGTACTAATCGGAGCGTGGTTCGATTCCACGAATCGCTTACGTAGCCGGGGTTGTCTATTCCCTGACGTACTCACCTGCCGGAATACAAAGTGATCTGACTAACATTGATATAACTTAATACTGGAAGCGCCCCACGGCTTATTGCTAGAGTAACTGGAAATTAGTAATAAGAAGACTGCATATTTTAACCAAATCGGAATATAAATGAACTATGAACTAAGCTGCTAGTGCGAAATGCAACACAGTATTAAATACCATGTCATATACTGAACCTCATTTTTTTTATTTTTTTTTGTATTTCTCAAAGCGTTCCCATTACAATTTACATCGAAATTAAATAATACTAAATGATAAAGTCTATAATATAAACTTTTGTTTCAGTTTTGTATTTTCACTTTAGTCATTGTATGGTTTGTTACTGTTTATTCAAAAGAAACGTGCTGTACGAAAAAAGTACTGTAATAAAATTATTATTGTTCTCTTCCAAACTTTGAATATCTGTGTAAGTTTGCGAGCTGTGCTATTGCATACGTATAGACTAGAGTGGCCATCTCGCCGCTTCTGACAATTAGTTAGATGCAAGCAAAGTGAGCACTCCACTACAACCATACACCTTTATACCATTTTCATTCATTTATTAGACATCATAAAGCAAACTGCCGTGTTTTGTTTCACTATGTGATAGCATTCGTGACATTAACCAATTTAAACATACAATGAAAGTTATAACGATATGTCAGAAATGTAAAGCAACTTGATCATACATATAGTGCATAACCAAGTGACTCGGCAATAAGATTCGGATACCCACCAAGCCATCGCAATATATTAGCATTTTTACATTTAGTTTAGTCTACTTACCATTTTTTTGAAATATTAATAAAACATCAAAAAAGAAGAAAAAATATTTGTATTTAGAAATAATGAAATAAACGTAGACAGCTTAATAACGAATGCCGAGACTGAAACAAGATTATGGGTGATTGATGAACCGAATCGTGCGGCGGCGCGGCGCCCCTCTCGCATATATATATATTAAAACAATAAAATACCATGACAAACGCACTGTTATAAATTACCTACACTTTAACTTAGATATAATATATAGTTATGTTTTTAACTACCGCCTCTCAATTTATATTTCTTTTTGTCCTAAATAACATAAATTATTTTTTAGATGCAGTAACTAATGAGTTTGTAATTATTTATTCAATCGATATAGTATATAAAAATAATTATAAAACTTTTCTATAATACACTGGTTGCCCACAACTTTTTACGTCTTCACAAAAATGACACTTGTAATGTAAAATTAAAATGTTATTTCTTTTATTCTTTATAACTATATTTTTACCATTGCTACAATCAAAACACTAATTTGTTGAAACGATTCGGGAGTCACCCATTGTAAGTTTACGGTACTATGTCAGAAACTTTCACGCGAGTGCCGACAATAACTACAAACTTTGAACAGGGATGAACAACGCGCGAACTCCTACAGCACAGACATTATTTGTATATCACGTATCACATCATCTATACGTATAATAAAAATGAAGTGTCTGTATGTAATATCAAAATATTTTTTTTTTACTGATAGGGTACGAAAGTATACACGCTACTGATAACAAAAATCCAATTTTTAAAATTTTTGTCGGTCTGTCTGTCTGTCTGTCTGTTTGTTCCGCCTAATCTCCGAAACGGCTGGACCGATTTTGACGGGAATTTAACTCGCAGATAGCTGAAATTACAGCGGGTTACTTAGGCTACTCTAAATTAGACTAGCTATTAACTGCGGCTTTGTCTGCAATATTGTCTACAAAACGGTTGGACCGATTTTCACGAGACTTTTACAGACAGATAGATGACCTTATAAAAAGTAATTTAGTTTATTTTAATTTAGACTAGCTGTTAATCGTGGCTTTGCCCACAGTACTATCTTCAAAACGGTTAGACTAATCTACACGAAACTTTCATTGACAGATATCTGACCTTATAAAAAGTAATTCAAGCAATTTTAGTTTATACTAGCTGTTAACCGTGGCTTCGGCTGCAGTGCCATATTGAAAACGGTTCAACCAATCTTCACGAAACATTCACTGGTAGATAGCTGACCTTATAAAAAGTAATTGAAGTTATTCTCTTTTAGACTAGCTGTTACCCGCGACTTTGTCTGCATAATTTAGCAAGATTTCAAATCATTCTTTATTTTTAATAAGAGAAATAATTATCAGCTTATTGTTTACAATTCCACATTATAATTATTAACAACTTTAATGATATAGAGGTCTTCCTAATGGGATCTTAGATTATAAACGTATTACGTAAAGAGTTGAATAATTCAATTTCTTGCGGAACAGACAAGCGTTTATTTTTTGTATAGTCACAGAATCTTAATTATAATGGCAATGTATATTAAATGTAATGTAAACGTAAATCTTTATAATAATATTTTAAGTTGTTGTTTCATTAGTTCCTTATACAGTGTAAGTGAGCACTGAGTTAGTTATATTGTCGGCTAAGGTTCCAAATATGTTGCTGATGACAAACCTCATGCGGCACGCTGTTAGTATTTATATATCTAATATACACGTTACTGTAAGTGGCGTCCATGTCGTACTTACAATTGCTTTTAAAGAGCATTTCTATAATTGTACATAGTCTCACAATTTTATAATTCTTTAATACGATTTAAAAAAAGCGCGTGCGGAGCTGCGCGGGTGCAGCTAGTATGAAATATATTATGTAATGTTTATCCGTATCATTTGTTTTAAAGTTTTAGAGCATACAATTAATTATACTTACAAAGTTCGTTTAATAGGATAGATATATATTATTATATTGAATCCCAACAATGGTAATATTCAAATTACGGTAATTAATTATTTATGAGAAAATAAAATTGATATAAATTAATTTTTAAAAAAGCAAACGTATTTAATATTGTATTGTATATGAGCCTTTGTCCACTCAACGTTGTAACATTGCTTTATATTAAACGAGATTTCACGTTGGGAGCAAAACAAATATGTGGTGATGGTACCGACGCGACTAATTAAGGATTGCTTTGTTCCTCATGGAATCCGGTACCGCCTCTGCTCACACACCTAAAGCATTTCACAAAGGGTTAAATTACTTTGCAAGATTATATTTGATGTTTATTGAGTTAACTGTTTCAAATATTTCTTAAATTGTTGCAATAAATATGCAACTTGAAAATGTTTTTTATATATTAACCACTTCTACAGTTTTTATACAAGTCGTTTATCAAGAAGACTTGTTAATTAAAATATATTTTATATTGTACACAATTTATTTTTGTGCATTGATAAGCGAAGTAACACCTATTAAAGAAAGAACTGCCACCTGAGTCCCTAGACACATGAACAGGACAAAAATTAGCCCATTATCATGAATCACTGGTGCTTGCATTTTTTTTAATCCTGCCGGACTGTCGATTGAGATGTTCATAGAGTACGTGTTATTCTGACAGATTAATAGAAAATAATTAAATACAAAAAAAAGTTTAAAGTATTATTAAACAATAATTGTGTTTTTTTAATGATTATAATCTATTTTGCTTTATTTTATCGGAAAAATAATCATATACAATGGTTCAAATAAAATAAATATATATTAAATACTAGCCAAAAGTGAGTGAGGTTCGCGCTCGGATCCTCAATTGAATGAAAAAAAGTTTTTTTGATAAATATATAACATAAATATATTGTATGGTAAATAGAACTCTTTGTGTGCTTAACTTTTCATGAAATATAAACAATATACTAAGTAAAGATGATACGATAATGGCTGAGTAACAGCATGTTCGAACACCGCATCTATCTACGCAGATTTAATTCATTGTAATGAACAGGAG
This sequence comes from Antheraea yamamai, assembly GCA_036509395.1. Classification (NCBI taxonomy): domain Eukaryota; kingdom Metazoa; phylum Arthropoda; class Insecta; order Lepidoptera; family Saturniidae; genus Antheraea; species Antheraea yamamai. The sequence continues at coordinate 20,678,371 of AP028446.1, forward strand.
ATTCTGGTGAAGGAAAATTATGATATGATCGCAGGTTATATGTTACATTTAGAAAGAAAGAAAGAAAGAAATACTTTATTGTTGGAACAACCATATAACTAAATTAAATTACACAAACTAATTAGACAGAAAAAAAATACATTTGAAAATGAAAAATAGATGTCCAACAATTGACGAACCCATTCAGCAAAAATCTGCAATACAGTAAGTAGTACTGCAGTGCTGATTTTCGATGGGAGCCTATATGATGAATAAGCAGACGTTCAGTCGGTCATATTAATGTTAATACAAAATTTAAAACGAATAAACAAATAACACAGACACACATAACACGTCACGGATGGTCACACTAAAAATATATAGCTACTGTAACCACAAATTTAGGATTAAACAAAACAAATATAAATTTAGAAGAAAAAAAAAGATTTAAAAAAAATACACACCTATAAACAGAGCTTACAATAGAACTGCGTGAATACATTATACGCCACTCTGATTACTTAGTTTGAAATTGCAATAGATAATGCTTATGTGAGAGCTTAAATCTAAGTTTACTCTTTTTGGATCGACATGGCGGTGGGATGTTGTGGAACGAGTGACGGCGCATTTAAATGACCCTCTGAAAGCGGTAGTTTTATGGAGAGGTATCGATAATGGATTAGTCATGATGTGAGAATATGAAAATTTAGCACCTCAAGGTGATTTAGAATCAGTTGAGATTGTGGTCAAATGCTAAAAACTATTAACTATATAATTATACAACTGTATTCAGAGACACTTGATCGACTTATGGAAGTTATAAAAATAATATAGAACTTGTTATGCAAGTGTAAGCGTTGGGAAATAACTTTACTGAGAAGTTGTGCGGCGGATTGGGTTGCATGCACACGTCAAGCGTTGCTGCTCTCGCAACTCCACTTGACAATTCCATTATAAGTTTTGTGTACAATTTCTCACAAAAAACCTCTCACGTCTTGCTTACAAACATGCAACTACTTTGGAAGCTTATTGCCTTTTCTACATATTTGGTTTACAAGGCTATATGTCAGTTTATTTTCATTTCGTACTTTCGCTGAAATTTTTACATTGTATTGAAAACCATCTCGTCCTAACACAGCTCCCCCTACCTATGGAAAAATATTTAGAATCGATCGAATCCAAAGTCTAACTGCTATACAAATTTACTAACTTCACCTTTTTATACTATAATAATTCTTGCTTTTTTAGCTTTACGTGTATTTAATACGTGAAAAATTGATGCGATTGGAATTCTCAGAATTTGTTAACTCAAAGAGTGGTGTATCAGCTGTCACTATTTATTTTCCAAGCCTAAATACGATAAATTATATAAGATCATTTCGAAAATAGGTCATTGGAAACATATATGGGTAAAATGGGAATATGCCGTCATCAGTGTTAGAACAATGAGAGTAGAATTGTCAAAGATTTCGCTGTGTAACATATCAAAACGGGACTGTGAGAACGTTTTTAACAATAGATATTTAGAGACGATCTAAAGTGAGATCTGATGGTTAATATTAAGACATTGAAGGTCGAATGAATTTAAAAAGGCGGTACAATGCACAAAGACTAAGGTACATAAAATGAAAATAATCACCTCACTGAATAACGTTGAATAGAATGAAAGCTGTCTTTTTGTCGTCGTATCTCGAGACGTGAATACAAGTTGAGACGTGATAAACCCACTCCGGGATCCGTTCACCCGTGTAATAACATTTCAGGTGTCCGCAGCCAAGAACTCTTATTGACAAGGGACGGTCGCCGCCTCAAACACGTAAGCGCTTTATAATGTTGCTGTATTTTATCTAGTTTGACAGTTCTTAATTGATATTCGGGTACAGCGAGTTACCTGACAACGCCCAAATTTATAACCTTAAGAGAATTGCCTTAAATGGTTCAGTTTCTTTTGTCGAGTTTCCAATTTCTATGATCATGACATATCGAGGTAAACGAAAAATAGTGCATCGCCATTTTCTATCTTGACTGAATTTTTCATGTAGTAACAACAGTTGACAGTGCTTCAATTTTCCTTTTGTAATTTGATCAGCAAGTTCGTATTCCGGTTTTCACTAACTGCTACTTCTATGAAATTTCGCATTGTATATCTTTTTCTGGTTGTAATTCAGATGTCTAAGCTAATGTTAGTATATCTTTAAATATTTGGTGACGCTGTTCTCCAGAGATGCTATTCTATCTATATTTTGTTTAACTTAATATTCACAATAATACTTATAGTCAAATAAAATAGATAACATAATTCTTTACATACCTCCATAGTTAAGATACAGATAAAACTATACAAGTAATATTAATTTCTTAACATATTAAAGTATAGTATTATTTTTTTAAATGTAATTAACATATTGAAATATCGACAGAAAATTTATTCACAGTTTAACATGTTAAAATGTTTATAAAAAAAACTGTTTTATTATAATTAATAATGTATTAATATAATTGTGCATATTATTGAAATATTAGACGTGAGAGCGAAGGTAAGTTAAATCCTTTTTAAATAAATTAATTAAAAGTCGAATATAAAAATATTGAGCTAAATCACGTATGAATTTTGAATATAAGTAACCTGCCAAGCAGCGTAGTCGCGTAGCATATCGTAACGCGCTGAGAGTCGTAGCTCGTAGCATCTAGCTACGGAGTTTATACGTCTCAATAATATTTCAATAGTTATTGTTCCTTACTAATAATATTCGCGAATGAACTTGCATCGTTTATTATCTTTACAATATATTTTATGTTCAAAGTAACAAACATAAGTAGCAGCTCACAGCTTGTAGTACTTCTGCAGGGCAAAAAAACACATCACTGAACACTGTTGTTCTTATAAAAATCGTCATATCACTATTACAAATTTAACAAAACCACAAAACTTTTTGTTCTTGATTGTAGGCTATGTATACCAGAATAAATATAAATATCATATTTTAAAAGATAAAACATAAATGCATTACACGGTAAAAAAAAATACCACAAACATAAATACATTCACAAATATATAATTGCCGGTCCGATTGAAATGAAAAACATTTTTGAGTGTAGTAGGTGCTTGTTCTCACGGCTCCGTTTAAATACGTTAGACAGCGAAATCTTTGACAATTTTATTCCCATTGTTCTAAAAATGATGCCGACATGTTTCCATTTTAGCCGCATCTGTTTCGAATAATATGTACAGGTTTTACGTCGTCAGATTGAACTTTGAACTCAGAAACCTTTGCAATTATCATATACTGTGTACGTCACAAGCCCGACGATACTCAAGGTGTACAGAGTATCAATTCAAATGAAGATATTCAAACATCAACGGTAACATAAGGATCGCTCGTCTAGGCAAATTGTAAACGATAAAAGCGAATTTTAGCACTGCGAGCTCTATTCATAAAAATATAATTTTATTCGCACTTTCCACGTCGTTCGTGAACGGAACTGCTCTCCCTCCCGCCTCCCGCGTTACTCGACTCACCCCCTCCCAGCCCCTGCACTCGTACACGCCGTAGATAAAATAATTTCAGCCGAAATACGACGCTAATGCCGGCGTTAAATATCACCGCCGATGAAAAATGGGTAATTTTGTAAACTGAGTTAGGATTTTCGGATAGTAGCGGGTCTCGGGTAAATAATACTGAAACATATTGACAATAGATTTTGAGTATTACGCGTATCGAATTAGAGCTTATTGTTGTATATTATAAGTATGGTTATTTCATAAAGATTTCAATATCGATTATTTATAGCTTAAAATACACTACCTACTTTCGTTCGTTCTCAAAAACAAACCACACACAATTATATTACTTTCTCTAAATTTTAAGAGGGCTACCATGAAATGTAAATCGTGAACGTGAAAAATGTAAACGTTTTTTTTATTCCTTGGTCATAATTAAGCATGTGGTCAAAGTATAAAATAGGTTACACGTAATAATTCGCTCCCCTTACCTTACCACTCTTAAAAGTTGTAACAAGACGGCCACAATCTTGTTAGTTCATTGTAATATCATTACCTACACCACAATAACAGTAATAACCTACTAGAACGTTGGTTGCTGAAAATATAATAATAATGAGTAGTCTTTTCTGTCGTCTTTAATCAATCAAGTGTTAATTTATAACTGCTCTTACCGAAAAATCTCCGACCAATCGAAAAGTTTCCCGCGATTTATCGCAGGTCCCCAACCGCGACACGAACCCCGGACTGATTTAATTAACTCCCTCCCCCGGGAAAATTGTTGGCCCGTATATTTTCTCTATTTTTTCTGCTCGTGAATTCATGAATTTTCATTGTATCGTTTACGTGATAGGTATTTTAAATGCAAATCTTGATTGTTTTTCGTTTGAGAAGTGATTTCCTTTTTTTAAAAGGTAAATACGTTTATTTTCGTCTAAGTTTATGACTTCTCGGTAAAGTAGAATAATCAAGATACCTAAATTTATTTTAAGACAAAACAATACAAGAACTCGTGTAACAAAACATTCGGCAAGTCAAATTATTGCTGGTCGTAATCAGATTTAATGTTAAACGCATGGAGTTAAATAAAATAACGTGATATCGATGCCGAGTTGTATTGACGATTGAATACTAACTTAACACAACTTTAAACGGAGAAACTAACTGTGCGAGCGAGATGTATATAATAAAACAATAGAAATACAAATTATTAATATAAAAAGAACCTTGATTGAAAAACTTATTTTTATGCACCGGCGTCATAATATAAACGACATGACATATAGTCCGCGTCAAATTTTTTAACCGCTCTGAAGTAGATGCGCAGAACACAAATTTAGGTACCAGCGGGACGTAAGCTGAGGTGAAAGGGGAGCAGGCTCGCCCGCGTACATACCTCGCCTCTTATGGCACCCACGTTGACACATGTGTCCTGTCATTACTAGTTGTAGTACACGAGCATTCCGAATAGTTTTGTTGTTGTTAATTACATGTTATTGCTATTTTCTTTTTTTTTGGTTTGATATTTTTTATTATTAGGAGACCCATCCACTTTGAAAAATAATGTTTCTATGGAAGACGTTGTTTATTACAAATTATTTCTTTATTATGACTGTATTTTATTTACAATAACGGTATTGTAACACGCATAATACCTGCACAATATATGCTACAAGATATATCCCACAGATAGAAACAAATACTGCATAAGGGGGACCATTCAATTAAAGTACGTAGTCACCCAAAACTCACCAACCAGGCGATTAAAATGTTATTTGGATTTAATTATAACTGAAAAATACATGAAGTGGCGAATTATTAATATTCTAACTTTGTCTTTTACTCTATTGTTTGGTTACTATTGTCCATTTCTAGTTTTTAACGTTATTATATTACCTCAGTAATGATTCAATTTTTACTTTTTGTTCATTTTTATTTCTAATTTTTTGCAAATATTCTATATGTTATATGTATGCTCAATTCATATAAACAAGTTTTCGTAAACTAGCTGTCAAACCGTTTACAATACGTCACAAACGGAATCAAACTTTCATTTCATATACAAAATCTTCTGAAAGTGGCGACGTGGTCGTTATACTACTACATTCCTATTACCTACTTAATGTAATAGGCAAATATCTACTTATTACATATTTCATTACAATGTATAATATATTGTAATCGGTAATTAACTCAAAGATTAATAAATGTAAATGTTAAATTCCTATAATATTATAATATTTTGAATTTGTTTTGTATTAACTTCTTGACTGTACTATGCGTAAGACCGAACTTAAAGCTATATTCAGAGCGGCCAAAGACTATGACGCGGACTATACTAAGATCCCACCAAATGTCAAAATCCTGTCGCAGTTATTATATTATGTAAATAAAAATTGCACTGCAATTCGTTTGTTTCTATGTATTACAACTGCATAACAAGACCAACTAAAAAAAAGTGTTTGTGTACTTATGTACACGTGTTAGAAGTTGTACTTCTTTGGCGTAACAAGAAAAAATATTTTCAAAATTTTTATCTTTCACCTTATTTTACGTTTGTAGAAAAAACGACACTCACAATAAAAAAAAGGTACTTAATACATTGAAAGTTTTAATACAAAGAAACAAAATGTTGACTATAGCTAACTTCAAGGTGTCGGTTTTTCGTGACGGTGTGTGCGCACATTTTAAAAATTTACTCACATCATTTTTCCCTAACGCGCCAAAAGAAGTATAACTTCAAAAATATGTCAATCTGGAAACATTGCAGCGATGCAGCCAATGATTACCTAGACACCGAACATTTCACAGTTACTTATTTTCTTAGCTATTATCTCAAATAAACCGAAAATTAATTAATCCACAGCACTACTTTGCGAATGTATTATATATTATTAGGTTTTATACCCACCGGTCTTTGTTGATTTATGTTCTAATTATCTACACAATGTAATTTATGTAAGAGTATGTGAATAATTTTAAATCCTACTACATTGTTAATATACGAAATATTGTACAATGACGATTTTGTCATTGCATTATTCTCTTATCTTTAATAATATCGCATTGTAAATATATAATAACTAGGAGACAACTCTTCCCGAGGGAAAACGTGGGTTTTATTACGGCACCAGCCTCAGGCACACTGATATATAGGTATAAAATCATTTAACGTATACAAACGAATTGCAGATCGGGCTTTTTAATGGACAGGTCGTATTCTAAACAAAAATTGTAGCAGGATACATTTAAATTATATTGAGATACGATACAAATGTTTCATTTAATATACTACTGGCACCACTAATGAAAACGTATGAAAGATCGAGGCAGTCATAAGGACTGCCGACAGAAGTGAAAACACAATAACTACGTTCTGTTTTTGTACGTGTAGTGTGAATTATTTAAATTTCGTAATTTTTACATTGAAGTTATTATTATTAATCTGGTTTTCACGTGTATTAGCACTCCGAGCGTTTATTATATACATTTTTATACAATTTATTAATTAATCAAACATATGGTAGGCTGCACAATTGCAAACAAAAATAGTAGATGTACACAGACCCCTATATTACGCGTCGCTAGCCTGCTGCAAGCCGCGTAAGCGTAATATGTCCGGTCACGTTTACTAGCATGTCATGCGAAAAAAATAGATTTATCTCCTGCCGAAAATACCACTAAACAGACCGAAAGAAGTTTTCACTGCAAAAAAAAAATGTATTTGATATTATACGAAGACTAGCAACACTAATCATGCCCCATGCCTTTGAACCGTTTTATTTAGACCCAAGCATCGAAGGTGCTAGTAATAGACTGCCGTAAATCTATTCGTTATTGCTCGCGCTTATCTCGGACTAGCGATATCGGCCTGTTGAGTCATCCATTATTATTAATACCTGGGAAAAGATACAGGGTCCCGTCACGCTCCGGGTTAACCGCTCTACCGCCTTACAAAACTATATCTGAACGTGTTACAATCTTGATATTTTAATTTGCTTTTATCGTTTTTACACATTTTACAAATACTTATCTCATGAATTATAATATATTTTTAGCCTAGTAACATATTTATTAATCATCTGTACGCTCATACTAGCAAGATTATTTCGCATGTTAAGCTACAAGAAATAGATAGAAACATCCATATAACCAAAATCAAAATTGTGTGTGTGTAAAACCTCTTTCGCTATCGGGAATGGATCCCGAGACTCGAAGCGGACCACATAATTTCTACAGATGTTTTTGAAGTTATACTTCGTTTGGTGCGTTAGGGGAAAATGATGAGAGTACATTTATAAGATACGCGCGCACAACGTCACGAAAAACCGACACCTTGAAGTTAGCTATAGTCAACATTTTGTTTCTTTGTATTTGTTGTTTATATTAAAACTTTCAATGTATTAAATACCTTTTTTCTATTGTTAGTGTCGTTTTTTCTACAAACGTAGAATAAGGCGAAAGATACAATTTTTGAAAAGATTTTTATCTTGTTACGCCAAAGAAGTATAACTTCTAACACGTGTACATAAGTACACACACACACTTTTTTTTTAAGAAATTTATTTGATTGATTAAATTTCCTGTCCTTTATCACAAACTTTTCAACGATTTTTCCATCACCTCAATTTTTTTACCACGGAGTAGGGGTAAAATGAAATGCGCTCAGCAGAGCAGCCAGCGCCAATATGTGTATCATCTGAATCGTTGTATATATTATGTATTAGGGAATACATAATATATAATACAGTAGGGACTCTAATACGCAAATTCAAATTAAATTTTAAAGTTGAATATCTTGTTTATTTTGTAATTATTAAGTTAAGATTATAAACGTGATTTTATTATACTAAATCCAACAATTTTCCGAAAATTTGCAGTTAAATACCTACGACCCGAAAAAAAGTTTTACTTGCATCGTGGCTTAGTAAGACTACTCAATTATTTTTTATTTTTCTCACAAATTGTCACATAGTTTTCAGATTTCAGATAAATTCTCAGAATTTTTTCTCGCCAATAACATACACCATCGTTTTCTATCTTAAAATTTGATTATCTAAAAGCTTCAGGGGATCTAAAAATAAATGTTATTGTTACTATCGAATGTTCTTAGAGTTTTTGTACACGGATCACGTAAACGGTGCTGAACTAATTTCGACGGGGATTTTAATGTGACCTCTCTTTCTACCTCCAAATGTATTTAAACGAATTATCCCGAATTTGGGATGACGCAGACATTTCTAAGAGGTAAAAAATTCTGTAGCCTTCACATTATATAACTATAAATAGGTAGTATAACTATCCTCAACTAGCTTCTGCCGGCAACTTCGTCCACGTGGAATAGTTACTTTGGGCTAACGTTAAAAAAACCCCGATTTTAAAACATTCTTCATTGGTGATCTGCTCCTATTGATTTTAGCGTGATGATATATAACTTATAGCCTTCCTCATTAAATGAGCTATCTAACATTGAAATAATTTTTCAAATCAGACAAGTAGTTCCTGAGATTAACGCGTTCAAGCAAACAAACTCTTCAGATTTATAATATTGCTATAGATAATAAATTTTCATCATACGTCGTCGATCGTCTATGCTATTTCTGAATTTCGAAAAGAGCCAGTAGAAATAACTGAATATATTACCTTTAATATAACAAATCCAAGTATATACTAATCAAACCCGACTCCTCCTAGCAAAGCAACGCTAACGTTTCTTTTTTATACATCTTCTTACCATTATCTCACCAAAGTAGGGCCGGCAGAACACGTTTTCCTTTTTCACTCTCCTCTGTCAGATGTCATCTCAGTATTCACACCTTTTTGGTCTTCCTTTGTTCCTATATATCCACCCTTCTTACTCCACCTTCATACTGAAGACTTTTCTAGTTAATGTCTTTCATCTATTCTCATGGCATGTCCATATCATGCTAAGCTAATTACTCCTTAACTTCTCTGTCACTGATGCTGTTTTCAAACTTCCTCTGACATACTCATTCTTAATCTTATCTATTCTAGTTACTCCACACATCCCTCTTAACATTCGCGTATCTGCCACATCTCGAATCCATATAACACGACTGGTCAACTTTCCTTTTATGTACACAGTAGTTAAATCTTTTGTGTGGAAATCCATACAAAAAAGTTCATATATTAGTTAATATATGCTTATACGTAATACGGATTTGCCAATTTTTCGTCATTACTTACTTTTCTTACCGCTTTTCCTCGTTCACTGTTATGTCTGACCGTATGAGTTTTCGCACGCTGATTTAATTCGTGTGTGAAATTTCTTCCATCATCCTCGCGTTCATAAATTGCCAACGTGGCCTCTTTTTCTGTTGAGACACTGTGACAGCTATACGTCGGAGCGGGTTACATTATCCTGTAACGTTGTATCCCGCGCGACGCACTCTCCTCACGAGGCCGTCTGCTGACGCAATGAATCGTGGATTTGTAGCGTCGAACGAGACACGGGTGCGGCTAATGTTAGCCCTGGTGATGTCATATTTCGCTCCGACTCTCATGGGTATTTTATTATTTTAGATATAATACATTACCGATTTGCCGGATAGTAAGTTCAAACATCATTTCAAGCGAGTTTTAATGTTTTAAAAGCGATTGCAACTTTACTAAGTTTTTTAAATATATGTATGTTAAAACGATAAATCCAGTCGAGTTTCTTGCCGATCCTTCACAATAACTGGGTTGTTTTCCGAACTGGTGATGCTTTCGACGTTTATAAGTTCCTTCTCAGTGCTTAAATTAAATAAAGAATTTTTGATTTTAATAATATTTGAAGTGCATTTCAATAGAGCGGATGCAGTTTATAGCGGTGATAGTTTAGTGGTAACGCTCTCGAACGCCGCATCGAAGAATATCTGCTTTTAAACAATGGATGTGGGCTTTCTGAGAAGGACAACAAAATATCTCGTAATACGCGTAGCAAATTCAAAGACCATTCTCTTACCTTGACCTTACAAACAACAAATCTAACTCGTCATTAAATGTGAGGGGAAAGAAATAACATCAGGTGATTCAAGGATAGAATTTACGTTTCTATACTGGTAATAAATTAATACAGGCATTAAATTAGGGTGCTACTGGAATAATGTACAGTGGCACGTATCACTAAGCCTCCGTTGAATTTCCCTCGGGAGCCAAAATGGACGCCGGTCACAGCTTCAAAGCGGTGAGAGCTTTACATTGTACATATTAATAGTAGTCAACGTCCATATTTACTGCTTAAATAAACCAACTAGGCTTTTAGCTATTAAAAATATATAATAACTAGCTGACTCTCGCAACTTCGTCTGTGCCAAATTGGTTATTACCGGTTCCAATTTTATTTCCAAAAGCAAAAAATCTTAAAAAATCCAGATTGTAGCAACACTTACCGGGTCCAATTGTAAATCCAAACTATGCTATATATATTGGCAAAAAATGTCTTCTCGGTATCCCTTGGGTTGCCCCTTGGCCCTCACCTGCGCGCCCCATTCTTATTCTCGCAAGAACGCAATAATTTTGCCGGCTTATAGTTTTTATTTCCCATTATCTTCTAACCGACACCATCAATTAACATGCTGTAAAAAGTAAATTTTATCTACATGAAAATTTTATTTTGATTTATGTATTTGTTTTAATAAGAATTTGTAAAGTATACATCATGAACCTTGTATCTAATAACTTTAGTAAGTTCTGTAACATTGATTTTCTTTTTACATAAAAACAATTTTTTTGGCTGAGATATTAAGCTCAGATATATGATGTATCGTATTTTTTTGTAAAGGTAACATTAATTAATCTTTCTGTGGTTTTTTTTCCTTTATTTCAAATCATTCCAGCAATGCACGCCGTATTATAGAATTTTGCTAATTTTAATTACATTTATCCTGATCAATTATTGAAAATATATATGTAGCAAAAAAGGAGTCTAATATACTTTACTAACAGTGAAATAATTTTCAAAATCGGATCAGTAGTACCAGAGATTATGCCGAACATCCAAACTCACTAACTTCAACTTGAACTTTTTAATATTGGAGTGTAATAGATAAGAATTCTACCAGTGTCGTCAGCCATGGGAGAGTCAGTTCATAGGTAGTTTAAATTTTTATTATATAATTTAGTTCTTCCAGATTAGGCCGCTGAAATACACAAAGACAAGTATAACACTTCAGTCATCATGCCTTAAATAAATATTTATTTACATAATAATTACTGCTAGTTATTGTGTTATGTTAAAGTTTCGTTTTGTTAAAACTTATAACATTAGCCAGACTATTGGCAAAAGGAAAAATACACACGTTTGTGCGTTTGTTAAAATCTGACGAATGTAGTATAGTGTTAAGTAAAATATCATAAAATATAATACTATATTGTGTCAATTGAAAATAACGTGGCCTGGAGTGCCTTCATCCAACCCACATTCACATATTAAGTTATATCTAATTTTGAGCTCTGCAAGGTGGACTGTAGAGCACACTTCTACAGATAGATCGTCAGTCTACAGATAGTAGACTCAGCAAGCTTACAACAATCACAAAATTTATAAAGCCATGGCTTGCCAGGAATGTTATCCTAAATATATGCGGAAGCATATGATTTGCCTATAATTTGGTTGGATACATTCCAGTTTGAGTTCCATGATGCAAACAAATCAGTCTTGTTTGGAGAGGATAAATCCTGAACATAGGTTTTATAGTGCTCCAAATAACCAGTCTGGACAGCTTCTTTAGCAAGAAGATCAACAGCTTCATTACCCTGGATCCCACTATGTCCTGGTATCCATGCTAGAACTACATAAATTCCTAAACAATAACATTGATAGAATTTAGTTATTATGTTAACTGGGGACTTTACTTTAGAAAAAATGTGACTATGCTGAATAGCTTGTAAGCAACTTAGAGAGAATTTCAATGTGATAGTTAGATCTAATATATGTGATAGTACATATTTGATAGCTTCTAATATAGCAACTTCTTCACGTGTATAGGTGGAGGATAAAGAAGGATATTTATTACCTCTATATAATATTGGTTTGGATAAAAATGATATACATATGCATATATAATATATCACATTGTCATACAAATAAATGTATTATTGCAAGCATACGAGTACATAAATGGTATCGCCGAATGTCGCGAAATAAAAAAAAAACAGCGGTTCCCATTTTAACCTAATGTGGTTAATTCGAAAGCTGAGGGCTAAAACAGCTAATTATATTTAATTAAAATATGTCAATTATATCAAAATAATATTGAACTGTAGTATCCAAAGTTCTAATAAGAACAAAAAACACTTTCTTTCTTTAAGGCAAACAATTTCATTAATATATAAAAAAACATTAATATATATAGATTTTTAGAGCCAAAAATCCTCTCAGGCGTCCCCAGAACACCCTACTAAATTGTTATCACAATCTGATTAGTAATTTCGGCATGCATTGAGGACAAACATACAAACATTAATTTTTATATATAAAGATATACCTGTAGCACGGAAATACCTTTCGTTTTAATAGTAGGAGTTGTTATCTCCACGTTGCGATACATTTCAGTAATATCTGAAGCGAATCAATTTCTTCTTAGATACAAAGGTATAAATATTGCTAACTTATAGTGTATATCTTTCTCCTATTATATAATTTCTTATATCTTCTTAACTTTCTTTTCTTTTATGTTTAACACGAAAAAGATTTGTTTACATTTTTACTTTAAATTTTTCAACAAATCCTTTTAAAATATTTACTTCAGTTTTAGAAAGAGAAATGGAAATTGATGTTATTATGTGTTTGATAAAACTCTATACTTATTTGCAGAGTGTCACGTTTGATATTATTGTTCTATGTAATTCAAACTGATGACGTGTTGTCATCAAGTCTTCTTGACATTGTTTTTATGAACATAGAAGGGATGACGAGTCAGTGAACAGAGTTGTCGTGTCAAGTTAAATTTCCGTGAAGATTTAACCTGCACGCTGGTCGGCCGCGACTGCGCCTCTCTGAATAATGAATACATCTTGAATTATTCATGAGATTCGCGTTTCGCTGTTTTGAATAATAACCAAGTGTCACTTTTTGTCTACTTTCGACATCTCCGCTGAACAAATGATAGGGGAGAGTCGCGTCCGAGTACGCTCAAAGGCTCCGTAACAAGTTATTGAACGAAATGTTTTATGTTGGGACAGTTTTATTGTCAACTAGCTGACCCGTGCAACTTCGTCTGCACCAAATCGGTTATTACCGGTTTCAATTGTATTTTTAAACGCAAATAATCTTAAAAAACCTAAAACCCTATTGCAGCGTTATCCAGCACTTCCAATCGTGAATCCAAACTATCCAGGGACTCACTCAAACATATACCCAGTTGGTATGTGAGAAATCTTTTAAAATAAGCCTAGAATCTGTTGGCAGCATTACCTAAAGTAGTGTCATCAAAGTGAAGATCAAAACTAACTTACATATATTGCCGATAAATGTCTTCCCAGTACCCCTTGTAACTTCATCACGTAACATACTATAAAAGTTGAACTTTATCTACATTAAATTTCCATTTTGTTTTAGTTGTTTGTTTTATAAGAATTTGTAAAGTATATGTGAAATCTGCATTCAATTTTAATTTGGTCACATTTATTTTACTTTTGACATACAAACCATCTTTTTTACTGAGATACTGAACTTGGGATAATATACATTTCTAACAGTGAAAAAATTTTTGAAATCGGACCAGTAGTAGGTACCAAGCATTCCTCGAAAACAAAACTTTACCACTCATTATAATATTATTATAAATACAACATAGTAACTGCAAACAGTAGTCCGGTGAAGCTGTTAAAACCTTGCTAGGTCAATAGCGTGGTCAGTTCGAGAAAAAAAAAAAATAACTGCATACACCTCAACTGATTTATTTTAATCTTAGACTCACAAACCTGAACCCAACTACCTCAAGACTCAAGAACATTTAGAAAACTAATTTTATCAAATATCGAAACAACACACGTACTGATAGAACTCTAGTTGAGATTCATCTTCTACAATGCAATGTAACTATTATCTAGGTTTATGTTTTAGGAAAAAAATCTTGTCACCTTTGTTTAGCAAACATTTTTTATACAATAAAATAAATGTAACAACATATAAGTGACAGTTTCGTTTAAACATATTTTGTGGTTGATAATTACGGACAGAAATGTCATATAGCCGTAGCTCAGTTATAACGTACCGGCCATTATATGGTCCGCCGGAGCCGACAGTTCGAATCCCGCCGATCTTTTTTTTTTTGTATTTTTTTTAAAGTAGCTTAGGGAAATATAGCTTATCTTTTTAGCTAATCTGTCTGCTATATATAGCACAATGAAAATTTACCAAAATCCGTCAAAAATTTCATTAACTACAAATTTTTTACTTTCGTCCGTTATCCTGGAGAATCCCTTGCGTTTTATGAGATAAAAAGTATTCTAGATGTAACCTTGTAATATTAGTTATCACTGTGCCAAATTTCGTCAAAATTGGTTCAGTACTTTCAGAGTGGTACGTGTTCAAAGGGACAGACAAACAGGCAGATCCTGGAGAATCCCTTGCGTTTTATGAGATAAAAAGTATCCTAGATGTAATCTCGTAATATTAGTTATCACTGTGCCAAGTTTCGTCAAAATCGGTTCAGTACTTTCAGAGTGATGCGTGTTCACAGGGACAGACAGACAGACAGACAGACAGACAGACAGACAGACAGACAAAAATTGTAAAAAGATTATTTTTGGCTTCTATATCGATAACGAAGTCTACCCCGATAAAAATTTTCAAAAAATATTTAATGTACAGATTTGACCTTGCTACAGTTTTATTATAGTATAGATGCATATTAATATCATACAGTGGCAAAGAGTGGAAACCTGTAAAAAGGGACGCCGGAGCAAAAAAAGTTCTTACCTAATAGAATATCAGCTCTTCACCATCGTCACCACGTTACTGTCTTTGACTTGTTACTTTTATACATTTTTAGACATCAAATAAATTTCGAACACAGTACGTAACATGCATCACTATCTAATATACCTAATTACCTTTAGCCTACATATTTCACTAGGTACTTACGTTATACACCAATTTAAAGGGAAGCCGATTGGAGTCGGGTTATATGTACTCTTCGCCGCTGACATTACCGATGTTCTTTTGTCAAATAGCGTATAAATGACTATATAAATAAATTTCATAAATACAATCGTCTCTCGATGTCTGTTTGATCGCAGATTAAGTTTTTCTTTATATTGACAAATTTAAATAATCTGCATTTTATATTTCACACCGAAGAGTTTTTTTTTTAGTTGTCCCAAATCTCATAGTCCTCCACATGCAGGGTAATGTGCTTAGAAATGGTTACAAAGTTTATAAAAATGTTTATGTACATAACAATCTTATTGTCATCTCAAGAATAGATAAAATTAAGAATGAGTATATCAGAGGAAGTTTGATAATAGCACCAGTGACAGAGAATTTAAGGAGTAGGTACTTAGGTTAGCATGGTATGGGTATGTAATGAGTAGAAATGAGAGACATGTAACTATAAACGTTTTAATTATGAAGTTCGGTGGATATAGGAATAGAGGAAGACCAAAAAAAGTATGCATGGATTGTGTGAAGAATGATATGTGTATAAAAAGTGTAAATACTGAGATGACATCTGGTAGGAGAAATGGGAAGAGAACATGTTTTGCCGACCCTACTTATGTATGTTTATAGTATGTACAAATTTTTAGGTAATGTTTTAGTACGAAAAGGCTGTTAACTGATTACTACATTTTGGGCTTGGACAGTAAAAAATAACCTTCAAGAACCAATATTTTTCATGTGTTTGTAGACTGAATGTTTGAACACAGTCCTCCCTGTACAGAAGTGACAAGGTGGCTTAAGATTTCACCATGCTAATCCCAGAAGTACTGATTTCAAGAGTATCGATCGGACCTCACCTATGAATACTTAGCGACAAATTTTAAGCTTAAGCAAGGGTGCTAACCAGCAAGACATTAGAGAAAGTCCTACCACCTCACAACTGTTCCCTTAACCGAGATATTCCCCTTTAAAATATTATAATTATACAAATGACTCAAATAAAAATAAGCTTCGGGAATAAATTTATTTTATAGCTTTTCGAATCTATATAATATATCTATATATATAATCTATCTATAATCTATACTCTTTAATTCATTGGACTTGACTTTAAATTGTCATTTCACGGTACATAAATACGACCGGGCGGCGTAGTGAGCGACACGCCGGACTGTGTGAACCAGCCACACAGTAAATATTGCCGATACGCCACACTACGACACGAACCGAGAGCAATACGACACTACGGCGCGTTCCCGGAAAATGGGTGAACATTTCACAAAACGAATTCTGTCGGACGCCTTTACGTTGAAATTCGGAATTGCAACATTTTTAACTTTAGTACGGTTCTTTATCGCTAAATAATTTTGTTACAAGTCACTTTATTGTTCGTGTAGTCTATGTATATAAAGAAATGAATGCTGTTATATTCAAAACACATTATTCACTCTAAAATTGTTTCAACTATTACCATGAAACTTGATACAACTATACTCCAAAGGTTTTTATGATTCCAATTTTACTATAACTCGTTACTAGATGGCACTGGAGTACACCAATGTGTTTACAATTCAACAATAAAAAATTGTAGATGTTTGAACACAATACAATGATATTTGGCACAGAGAGTACCAATCATATAACTTTCTGTTTTTGATAGAAAGGATTTTAATATAGTACATATTGAATGTCTTACTTTCATTACATATCTCATTAAATTTAAGAGAAGTCTTCGAGTAGTTTTAACTTCAGTAAATAGGATCCAATTACACGGTTTCACGGGTGCCGGTGTCGCGCCGCTCGTACTAAGCCGTTGCCCGACTAACAACATCTCAACGCTTCGCTAAATGCAATTTGTTGAGAGATCTTATCGACTTTCAGATACTTTCCTAGTCGGTTTTAAACGACTTAACTCGTTCGCAAGCATCTCAAGTCGTGTCTAATAATTCACTTAATTATATTATCACAAAGTTAATGTATTAATGATGTTAGGGAATAAACAAATAAACCAACAGATCAATTTTAACTCTTTAGATGTTATGTTTTTTGTCTTACTTTCATTTTTTTGAAGAATTTTTTTTAAGTTAGCGTTCGAAATGTTATTTAAACTTAAATTAGCAAAATCTTAATTCTAAATGTTACCCTGTTCAAACTATCAACCCTCATATTGATCCTCTGGTAAAAAATGAAGTTGTGAGCATACAAACAGTACGGACAAATTTATTGTTAGTATTTCAATATCTTCGAGGATTTTAGTTTTAAGGTAATGTTTTAAATACGAGTTGTTGTGTACCATACAATAAGCATTTTTAATATCGACAGATTCATCATGCTCCGATGATGGTCACGTATAAGGAAAAGAAGAAGCTGCAAATAGAGCGGCGGGTGGAGCCTTGCGTGTGATCTTATTGGTAGTGTGGCTGATAATCTATCATAAGACACACGCGGCTCTATCTGTTTTGCTTACTACTACGCGATCTGAAGATGATGCAATATTAACCATCTCCAGTTGAGATGCTACGAATGCCTTTTTTATATCAAGGAACAACAAACAGTCAAACGGCCCATCTGATGATAAATGGTTACCTTCGCCTACGGACAATTGAAACACCGAGGGCATCAATGTCGTGTTGCCGACCTTGAAGAGCGTGTTTTCATCCCTTTTTGAAGAGCCTCATGTTATAACCTTGGAAGAACACTGTACCAGGTAACTCATTCCAAAACGCTTGCATACGTATAATGAGGCTTCTGGAGAATCTTAGGGTTGTCGGCATTCTGCGGGGCTTTAGGGCATGTGGATGAGCAACCAGCCAGCGCCGTGTGGTGCGAGCTTGGAACGGCGATGAAAGCCTGAGCACCATATCAAAAATGTCTTCAGAACACATTCTGTGAATCATGCGGCAAAGCACACATAAGAAACCCAATGTCTCTGTGAAATTCTAATGAGTCCAAATCGCATGTTAATTCGGGATCGTCAAAAAATGCGAATAGCTCGTATCTGCGCGGAGTCAAAAGAAAAATACTTGTAAGCAGGAACACAAGCCCAGATGTTTTTGTCACTAATAACTGCCATATTGGTCTATATGTACCTACTACTTTGAGATATACACTGGGAAACGAGTTACTATGTCACGTTTTCCACATGTACGTGTCACTAGCATGACACTGTCGACGTCCCCTCGTTTGTGTTGCCAGATAATGTAAATTGTATACTAAAATATTTATTGAAGGAAATTCGAATAAACCTAGGATTTGTTTGTAGTACGAGATCGTACCCACCCGAAGCAATTTCGTTTACAATTCAAAAGATTTCGTTTCATCCCTTACAAGCCATTTGATATTTACCAATAAAGCAATTTCTATTATAATAAGGTGCACCCGAGCATTTCCCTTACGCTGGCATTTTCTCGTCAACCTTTGTTAAATTGTTTTAATTAAATGTGTTCCTTAGTAAAGATATTTATAAATGGTACATATTTATGATGTATATCAATAAATATTATTTTTCACTAAAAATGCTTTTGGACTATACTGTACTTTAACCCCTCGGCTGATTTTTTGAGACCCAGAATGGCGAATCATATCTTTTTATTAATTTCATGACATCGTAAAATGTAAATTTCACAGTTTAGTAACAAAACAGTTCGTAAAAAAGAAAAAGAATATTTATAAATACATTTTACATATAAATAATGATTTTATAATATATAATTTGTTATTTTTCAAAGTTTTGTAATAAGTTAGGTTTTTGTAAGCTTATGTTACCATAACTCTGTTGACCTGTGCTTCGTATGGAGCTTAAACCTTTATGATTTTGGAATGTCCAGGAATTAAATATTGAAGTGCAAATTTATTTCTAAGTTTCGTTTTCTGATTTAGAAATAAATTTAGCATCAAAAATTATATCAACATTGCGGCTGCAAAATCTATGTAGATTAACTTTTTAAGTAGATACCATCAATGTACAATTATCATTTGGGAGTACTTGTAATTCTAATGTAACGTATCGTAATACAATCTGAGAGTTTGTATTAAACAAAGTAAAGGTAATTACGGTGAGTATACGCCTTGTATTATCCTCACCCGACTGAATTTATTCAGATGTAACTAAAGCCCCCGGGTCCGATAAGCTTGTCGTTTTTTAAAACCATTTTGTTTAGGATAATGTACTTTATTCTACGCTCATGTATATTTTTTGAAGGGGTGTTAGCGAGAAGCTTCACACTTGGAGTAGACACCATGTCTGAGATACGATACGAATACTGCAATGTGTAGTTTTGGGTGAGAAAAAAGATTGCCAGAAATTCTGGAAGACAGTGAAATATTTTTAATACAATGACTACTCTACTCTAGAGGGCTTTAGAATTTTGCATGGTTTTTAGAATTTTCGTCTGTCCGTCTGTCGATCTGTCGCTCGTACGCGCATCACGTAAAATATACTGGACAGATTTCGACGACATTTATTATGATGATAGTTTATACACCGGTTAACATATACGATACATATGTACATTGATATATGTGTACATCTGACTTATAAGAATACACTAAAGAGAAGAAATTAACTAATAACTACTGGACGGAATTTCACGAAATTTGGTATGGTAGTGGTAACCCTATTATTTAAATATTTTGAATATAAATATTAGGAATAATTGAAAGACGAACATAGATAATATTAGGTCTTTACCTATGAAATTGCCGTTTTGTATGAAAAATTTAAACGAATTTTTTTCATGTATTTTTTATTTGTATTAATCAAAGTAATCACCCATGCAATCAATGCATCTTTACCAACGCAGTGGCAGTTTATTGATGCCCTTTTTAAAGAAATCAGCTGGACGGGAGGCAACAAATTCTTCAAAGGCATTTTGTACTGCCTCTCGGGTATTGAATTTTTTTCCCGACAAGGAGTTATCCAAATTCTGGAAAAAGTAGTAGTCTGTAGGCGCAAGGTCTGGTGAGTAGGGCGGATGACGGAGAACTTCCAACCCCAGTTCTTGCAACTTGGAGACCGTCTGCTGTGCAGTATGAGGTCGCGCGTTGTCGTGCAGGAACAGCGGAGACGAGCGATTGTCCAATGCTGGTTGCAGATGTGCCAGCTTCTCCATCATTGTGTTCAGTTATTCACAGTACACATCTGTAGTAATGCTCACCCCGTTTGGTAAGAAGCTGTGATGAATCACACTGCCGCTAGACCACCAAACAGTGACCATCACTTTTCTAGGGGTAAGTGTTCGTTTAGGGCATTGTTTAGGTGCTGAACCAGGATCCAACCAACTTGCTGAGCGCTTGCGGCTATCAAACAGAATCCATTTTTCATCGCAGGTAACAATGCGGTTCAAAATTCCTTCATTTGTGTGTCTGTTGAGCAGTGCAAGGCACGTCTCGATGCGTACTTCGCGCTGGCGATCATTGAGTTCGTGGGGCACCCATTTGTCAAGCTTTTTTACCTTGCCAATTTGACGCAAATGGAACAATATTGTTTTGACGCTAACGCCGAAAGCTGCTGCTAATTCAGCCGTAGATTGTGTATCATCAGCTTCCACAATCGCCTTTATTTCGTCATTGTCGGCCAAAGTCTTCGGACGACCGCGAGGTTCATTTTTCAGATCGAAATTCCCAGAACGGAAGCGAGCAAACCAATAACAGGTGGTGCGTTGGTTTGTAGTGTTAGCTCCGTAAACGTCGTTGATGTTGCGTGCCGCTTGTGCCGCGTTGCTGCCACGAAGGTACGCATATTCCATAATTACTCGAATTTTTAACGTATCCATGATGACAAAAAAGATTGAAATGCGATGAAAATGTAACACTAATCAATAAACAAATGACTACTTTTGAAAAAAGAATTCCATGTTTTTAAAATAAAATTAATTTGAAATTAGAATTCTTAGCCGAACAAAAATTATTTTGATTTGAAATGGCTAGTACTGCAGAACGGCAATTTCATAGGTAAAGACCTATTATTAACACCACATGTGCAAAATTATTGTCATGTTTGATTTATTTTCATTTAAAACATTGCTAAACTAAAGAATGTTGCTCGCAGTATGTTTTCTGTTTGCGTTATAAAACTGAATTAAAGCAATAGGAGAGGACTCAACATATGATTTCTACTATCGTTTTTGTTGTTGTTAAGTTATAAAGGATGTATCTGATATTTGGCATACATTTATTATATTTAATAGACACGAATGCTCTTAATGGGTTTTCTATTCGGTGTGTTGGATTAAACTTGAAATTCGCTGTTGTACAACTACGGTATTATTCTTGAAAATATCAGTTAATATCTATAATTATTGTACTTCGTTATTCTTTCCTTTGATTTGTGTTATGAATACGCTTTTATTAATTTTCGTTTGACAAGACTTTAGTCTTCTAGCTGTATTACATTGTTGCTTGGTTAAGGGTACTATGATCTGATAGTAAATGGACAAGTATTTTTGGAATGAGATCAGGTGACAGGAAATCGGTCCTGAGACTCGCTGCCGAATGAGACCATCAGAAGAATTCACATGCCTTGGAAAACCAATAGCAGACGGCCCATTCATTAGTTAAATTAATAGTTTCCAGGCTCTGCATGGCGATAATATAAAATAAGCGCGCGTTTGAGACACAGCTTAAAAGTTGTTTTGAGTATCACACTGTATACCGGGAGTCAGATACATGCAGCACCTGAGCGTTGACTGGTTGCTGTAGTGCCATGCTGTGTTTCGGAGAACTGAATCGTTCGCAAACGCTAAAATTCGGTTAAATCGTAGATGTTAAATCTATTTACTTATAATTTAATTAATCATTAATTTTACATATGAGATTTAACGCGGATGTAATAGTAACGGGTACAGTTAGTGAAAATATAAATTAAGTAGATATTATGAACTCGCAGAAAAAGCAGTTTATTATGTAAAATATTATAATTGTGGTTTAAATGTGAAACCTCAACAGTATTAATTAAAGGGTAGGCACATAAAAGTGTCACCATAGAAAAAGTGAACAGCTACCTCACTCAACATAACAAGTTCTAGTGATTATATTATCGTGAATATAAATTATTTTATTTAAAACCAGCTGATACCCATGACTTCATCTTCGTCGTTTATTATCTTAACAATCTATTTTATATACACATATTGCACAGCTATGTACTTATGTATGTTTATATTATATTTTGAGAATCCATAGGAGTTTATAGGATTATATGCCCTTCTTTACTCGCGTCATCATTGAAACTACAATAAATTATGATTAAGTGAAGCGATTTTCATGAAATAAAGAATAATTGTTACTCGAGGATATGTTTTATGATCTTCTTGGTAACGTTTTATCGTAAACGTGGCAATTTGGCAGTGATTCGTTCACAATCAAACCGAGAGAGATAGATTTTTTTAAATTATTTAAATGTAATTAATTAATTAATCTTAATCAATTGCAATATTTTTTCTCACAAAAATCTAGCCAGTATAGACAGGTTAATTTTACATTCTTATTATATGTAATCTATACATACATAGAATAAAACTGTAACGAGACCAAATCTGGTACAATAAATATTTTTTTGAAATTTATAATCGGGATAGATCGGGATTGTCCCATAAAACGCAAAGGGTTCTCTATGATAACGGACGAAAGTCAAAAATTTGTGGTTAATGAAATTCTTGTCGGATTTTTGTAAATTTTCTTTGTGCTATATATAGCAGACAGATAAGCTAAAAATTTAAGCTATATTTCATCACCCTATGATTCTTAAAAAAAAAAACAAATAAAAAACGACCGTTGTATTCCGAACTGACGTCTTCGTTATTCCGTATAATGCACATGTACAGTACGTTATAATTGCGCTACGGCAACACGACGTTTTTATACGTAATTATCAATCAGTTGAATTAGAAGTATAAAATGGCAAATATATATTTCCAATAAGTCTTTGTGCTTAACATAAGAAATGTAATTGAAATCGGCAAAAATTCTATAATATGGCGTGTGCTGCTTGAACGGTTTGAAATACAAAAATAAAATCTATAACAAAAATATTCGTTACTAGCCTCAGCCCGCAACTTCGTTCGCGTGGACGTAGTTACTTTGGGCTAACGTTAACACGCAGCGAAAGCTCTCAAGAGGAAAAAATACTCGACTTTGAAACATTCTTCATTGGTGCTCCGCTCCTATTGGTCTTAACGTGATGATATATAACTTATAACCTTCCTCGATAAATGAGTTATATAACATTGAAATAATTTTCCAAATCGGACTATTAGTTCCTGAGAATACAACATCACAAACTCACAAACTTTACCTCTTTATAATATTAGTATAAATTATTACTCTTACAAAAAACATGTATCTAAGTTTAATATCTTATCTAAAAAGGTGGTTTATATGTCAAAAGTAAAATAAACTTGACAAGATTAAATTTGGATGCTTTTACGTATACTATACAAATTCTTATAAAACAAACAGCTAAATGAAAATGGAAATTTAATGTAGATAAAGTTTAGTTTTTACAGTATGTTAATTGAAAGTTAGTCTGGAGTTAATGCGAAATATAAACAGTAAATACACGCATAGTAAACGGGCGCGGAGGTGAGTGGCACAGGAGCAACCCATGGGGTACTGGGAAGACTATTTATCGGCAATATATGTCAGTTTTTATCTTATTTGGACCCGGTAGTTTTAAAACAATAATCAGTCTCTTAAACATTCGAGTATTTATGTTATGTATTTTTGTGTTCGTACCATTTATAGTTACCAAGCTGGTGTCTGTTAGCTGTGGTACTATTTAGTATTTGTGCGTGTTCGTACAAGCGGTAAAGCGTCGCTCGTCCTCGTGTTCGCTCTTTGTCTCGCTCGTATACACAAAAAGCTGAATGTGTTGTTTGTGTGATGAAAACGGTTTCGCTTTGTCTCGTTATAGTAAAGTCGTTGTATTGTCCGTGTCCGCACCGTGTAGTACATTCTAAAGTTAATAAGAATTTTATTATGATTTTAATTTACTATGTAACCTGTGTTCATAATTTAATTTCATTTGTATACATCTTCTATACATATAATAAGAATGTAAATCTAACGGGTCTGTACTTTTTTATTATTGTAAAAAAAATGTTGCATCTGTCTAGGAATAAGTAATAAAATACATTTCAAGCATTTTTAGACATGGCTGTATGTCTGTTTGTTTGAACAGGCATCACTGCTAAGTACTGCGTTCATGATAAAAAAATAAAAAAAAATCACGCGACTTAAGTACATGAGAAAAGTAGATAGTAATTAGATTTATCTAATACATTCAGATGACTTTATTATTCACTGTTTTATACATCAGGTTCCACGCGGACGAGGTCGCGGGCACTGCTAGTATTTGATATAGCTGATACAAGCAAGTTTCTCTGCGTTGTCCTTCGTATATACATCATACAGCTTGTCCCACCTGTCTAAAGCAAGAAAATACACATTTTTCGATTCGAATAGATCTTACCTACTCTTCTTCTAAGTCGCGCTGTGGTTTATATTACAATAACTTTTGATAGAGTAAACCGATTTCAATGAAACAAAGACTAAATATTATCTCGAGGATATGCTTTATGATTTTCTTTGTCATAAACGTAATACTTTCGTAGTGATGCGTGCACAATCAAATAGACAACTCACAAATAGATATTTATAAAAATGATTGAAATATATGTATATACTTTTCATCATTAGAAAATATTTAAAAGTAATTGAAATGATTTAACCTACTTCTTTCGCTAGGAATTTCCAACGAATTTTTTTTTATTGAGGAAAAACAAACTGACGGTACTGTACTTGATTATAAACACAGTACAATCTGAATAACGACGGCGACCACCGAGAGAATTATGATCTGTCAATAATTGTCGCTATCCTGTTGATTTATAAGCATCTTGGTAGCTGGGGGTATGCTGATTGAACTCGGCAAACTAATAGAGAGTCACGGTAAATACTTAATCACTATGTGCATGGTGGGAACTATACAGTCGGATACAGACAACCTATCAAGTTTGCTACTGAATCTGCTATTGAATCGGACACAATTGCCAAGATTGTAACAGTATGTCATTTGTACTATAACACAATCCTTTCATATCTTAAAAAGAAAATATTTTATTACAAAACTAATTTTCACTATGTACTGAACTCTGAAGAGAAAAAAAATTAAAGGCTATAGAATAAATATACACTAGTGCTTAATCTATGTTTTATAAATAGCCCTTACAGGCAGGTTGGAATAAAAGATATTTTTTCTCGAACTGACTACGCTATTGGCCAGACGGGCCTTCATAGCTTCACCGGACTACTAAGGCGTGCGTTTAAGGTACTTCGCCACTTGGTAACAAACTCAGGGATGCCAGAGTGGCCGATCCTCGGCCTGGTCTGTTGCTTTGGATGCAACACCGCGAAATCTGTCTAAGCAAAATTAAGGTAGATATATATAACAATTCGTGAGACATACTCGTACATAAGAATCGACATGTGAATCTCAAAAATTCAAACGTATATTTCATATCTGACAACCAGGCTAAACTAACCCAATTCGAAAATAAGGAAAAAAATAAAACCTTTCCACCATATGTGTACCTATCTGTGTTTATAACAGAACGTAATATCACCGAGCTATACGTTTCAATATAATTACAGTAGATAATTAATATCACGCAACGGACCGTGAATGCAGATGATTCAATTACAATCCATTCGACATGTGAATGTAGGTGTATTCGCATATAAATATACTTGTATATAAATTTGTACGTATGTACAATATTGAAAATACATTGTCGTAACGTTGCGAGCGATGTTCACTTGTGGAATTCAGCGGAGCGCGTACTGTGTGAGGTGGTGCGTAGCCCGGCGTCTACGACTTTATCGTACTTGCTAATTACTAAAGTCACTGTCGCGTCAACTTTATTTGTTAGTCAGTATAATATGAATACGTACAGCATCTTAGTAGCGGCAGTAGCACGGCGCGGCGATGCATTCATAACTTTAATTGTAAAGATATAAATGATATAGTTTTTTGTATGACTTAGTAAATACATTCGTTTCATACTTATATAATTCTGGAGTGTTTTCATCTTAACTTCTCCTCTATCGGTAGTGATTCATACATATCTTATTCAGTTTATACAGTTAAGTATATCAATAGTAATGCATCGTATTATATAAATTGCACACTAAGATACCTGTGTGTAGATTAGATACAAACTATAATTAACAATGTATATGCAAATGTAGCGAGCAACAGTGATTGTGTAGTCGTCTGTAACAGCCTGTCGATATGTACTTATGTACTCACGAGAGGACAGGTGAGATACGGGCCTATTGTATCTCGGGATATCTCACATCACATTATGCCCGCTATTCTGTCGAGCGTTCGCTGCACATTAATGCGGACACAATTATTAACCAGATAAGGTGCCTATGTTTATTTTTTATACTTCAACTTTAAGTGTACGTTTTTACCTTTACGAAATGTTATATAAAATGGTCAGTAAGAAATACTACACCCAAAAAATTACTCGTGATTGTGACTTTGTGATTAAACCACAATATGATGGTAGGTTTTCTCTAATGTATAGTTAGCTACTTGCCTCCATTTGAAAAGCCTTCCTCAACATCTGTAGAGTGTGTTTTGGCAGCTGTAACTGAGAGCCAGTCCACCTCTAATTTTAGCATGTCTTGACCACATTATCACTAAATAAAATCAAGCTATGTAAAAAAAAGGAATTCACAGTAGGTATGTTTTATAAACAGATTTCAATGAAAAAATTCGTAGTACAACTGATAGCGAGTTGTTTATAATTCGGGAACAAGAACGGTCGCCTGAAATATTTGGCCTATATAGCTGTTTACTAATGATGAATACGGATTGGCTGATCTGAAATTTAACGCATAGAGGTAAGTTACTGTTATCCCAAAGTACATAACTGATTGCCGGATAGTGAGTTCAAGCACTATTTCAAACGGGTTTTAATATTTAAAGGCTATTTATTATAGGGTGGATGTTGATGTCTGTAAATGATCTATGTTTGTAAGAATATTTATCATGAAAAGATAAACTAGGTCGAGTTTCTCTGCGATTCTTCTTTATGACTGTGTTGTTTTCCGCATCGGTGATAACTGTAGCGTTTATAAGCGCCTTCTTAAGGCCTAAATTGAATAAAGTATTTTTGATTTGATTTTGTTGCCAGGTTTTACCCATTGCTATAGAATACACAAAATAGGTAGGTACAATTTTACAAGCATTACCGTCTGTATTATATAGCAGATGTACAGAGTACACTGGTTCAAATGTTTCATATGGTGTGTGGAACATTTGACTATTCCTGGGGGTTACGGAATAAAGCTCGGGTTATGCTCAGAGTAGGTTTATCAGAAGCGCGACCTCGCGCCGTCGCGCAGTTCCCGGACAACGGATTCCCCGAGTGCTGATTTCCCCCGGGAACTACGCCGACGGATTGAACCCAACTCACTGCGACGACTGATTATACTGGGATTGATGTAGGCCCACTTTCTCACACTGACTCTGATTAGATTTTCTGTGCAACACGTGCTTCGGTTTTCAAGGTTCTTCAATGGTAATAGTGAGTAAGTAAAGTCAAATTAAATTTATAGGAATACCTTTATTTGAATATTTCTTACAATTAACCAGCAAAATGACAGTACTGTGTCTGATGATAATCATAAGTCGACTCAAAAATAAAGGCGTCTACGGGTAGATTGGTAGGTAGTACATTAATAGTAGTTATAATGTACTGTAAACCTTTCAGCTACTAGATATACACAAAGTTAGCTTGGTTAAATGTGTGTATAAAGAAAGTCACTATAACTGATGTGTTATTATGCGTATTGTATTGGGTACAGATTGCAGCCACCCCGTTTAGTTACTAAATATGGGGTAAAATCATCGGGTAATCCGAGAACGCGACGTACGTATATCTGTCAATATGGGGAACGTTACACCGCCGGTGTATGTTGATATCGTTCCAGTAGAATAAAATTGTTTTGTCTTACCACCAGACTAATGTTACGTTATTCAGTTATTGATAATTAAAATAATAAAAAGGGACAATTTCATAATGGATATTAGAGAAATAAAATTAAAAAATAACATTGAGTGTACCAGTAAGGAAGTGAAACTTCTTTTATGATCACTACATATTATAAAACAAAGTCCTCTGCCATGTCTGTCTGTCTGTTTGCGATAAACTCAAAAACTACTGAACGGATTTTTATGCGGTTTTCACCAGTAGATAAAGTGATTCACAAGGAAGGTTTAAGTAATTAGTAGTAATTTGTCGAGGTTTATTTTATTAACGGGGGCGGGACAACG
Organism: Antheraea yamamai; assembly: GCA_036509395.1. Lineage (NCBI taxonomy): Eukaryota > Metazoa > Arthropoda > Insecta > Lepidoptera > Saturniidae > Antheraea > Antheraea yamamai. The sequence continues at coordinate 20,707,306 of AP028446.1, forward strand.
TCCACCGGGCCCGCTATTATACTATATGAAGGCCCCTAATATAAATACCAAACTATATATTTGAATCATTTTTGTATACTACTAGACCCAGATATACACTTATACATACTTACCTACTTTACGTTTAATGCGTAACGCAAAATTCTCCCTACCGTGCAATAAGAAGTTTCACTTCAATAAAGTTACTACTAACCAAATGTAACATTGACGCAAATTGCTTGAAATAGTTAGGAGTATTGCTATCTTTGTCAGGATACAAGGGTCGGCATTGGAGATATCTCTAAATCTAGTCGGCCTCGACAGATGTCACATTGAAGCATACCTGTTTCCTTATGAATTACCAATGAAGAATTTATTATAGAAAGGGTGGATGTTTATGACATTTCTTCTAAGACCCTTTCCTAGAAAAGGCGTTAATTATAATAACAAACTCACTAATAAAGTATTTCTCCTTGTTTATTTCCCAATATACAAGTCCGATTGGTTATAATGACAGTTGCAAAGATATATCAATTGTAGACTATACGTACATACATACGTACGTACGTACATACATACGTATGGTAAACGTATCAGTAGCGTCAAGGTTAACACCGCATAATACAGATAATAAAGCTTACTTAACCGCATACGCGTACGAGCAATAAAATTCAATACGTAAAGCCATAACCGTAAATTAATAATAGTAATAGCTATAAAATATATTAAGTAAAACGAAACGCATTTCACCGGAGTCACGTTCCGTTACACGGTAACGTTCATAAAGCGTTGTGACGTCAGCGCTGACGTCCCAATTTATTCGCGCGAAACATGACGGTCTACCCTCGTTAACGTTGTTAGTGCCACAGCAACTGACAACAACAAGCTGCACTAATAATAAAATTATACATCCCTAAATTATCAACCACTGACGGCAAGCCACGACCTTATCGTATGACTAGCCGCCGCTCGCGACTTTGTCTGCCATTATCTAAATATATAAAAATCCAGTGTTATGATGTTTGTCCACGATGAGCCACGAAATTACTTAACCGATCTTCATGAAAGTTGACATTTATGTATAATTTGGTTCAACATAAGAGATATGATAATTTATATTTCTATTAATGGCCTTAACATTTTTTAATTACAAATGAAATGATTGTCAATGTTGATTATTGTTATTAATTGTAAGTTTCATCAGTCTCGAACAGATGGCGGTTTAAATTAGTTTGTTGACAGAAAACTGTAGGACCGTTTGTTATAGATATCTCATAGATGGTCCCACGTTTTAATTTTGAATTTACTTTCTCATCAACACCATTTTATTTTATGGTGCACGTGTTTTATTCAATTAAACATGTAATAACTGAGCCACGGCAACGCATTGCCAGGTCAGCTATTATCTTTATAAATAACCACACAATACATTATCTTCGTGTAACTACAATAGATTACGAGGATTGGAGACAGCAGAATTTTTCAAACTTATTTGACACTTATCGCTTTATTTTGGCCAATTTAAACAATACCTTTATAAATTATACCGCACGTGTTATTATAATGTATAAGCTATATTATTCTAAACTTTTATAAAAATCCCGTTGTGTAATATTTCCTTGACAAAGAAACTTATATTCATAGACTCTAACAAACTTCCTCGTTGAAATATTGTTAGAATTAAATAATTTTAAGCAAAAACCTTATATTCAGGCTTTAAATAGCGTATTCAATTGTAGGAAGTCGACGCTGTAACAGTGAATGTCTCACAAACTGCAGCCTGTTGGACAATGTGCTCCCGACACAATGAGCTCTCGTTTCTAATAGAGCTCTGCTGATCTACTATATCGAGCTATAATAGTATTGTACTAAGACACAATATCATTTAATTTAGCCTTTTTAAAACTAATTCTTGATCTCTATTCGTACACCTTTTGTTTTCTGCTTAAAATAATATTCACTGGCATAAATCCAATGATATGTGATTCTGCCGACTACACTGGAAATTTTTTCAGTAGTGTCTGGGCGTCGCTCGTAGAATAATTAAGAGCGTTTGTTTCAAACATCTCGTATTATGTTTAGTACTATTTAACTTTTCTTTAAACTAACTACATATAAAACATGAAATCGTTGTAAACTTCGGGAAATTTCCCCCAATTTATAGTAACAACGAAATTGAAGTGTCTATTGTCCATGGTGATCTCCAAAACGGCTCAGCCGATGATGAGAAGATTTATACTAACAAATGAAGGACTTTTCAAGATATTATTTAGAGTACATGTCAAGATGATATTTTAATAGAAGGTTGTTAATAATATAATTATAATAAAATGTAATTAAAATCGGTAGCACCGTTGTCGGAGTTAAGGAATAATGAAAAATAAAAACAGGCAGTATATACCTAATGAGTCTACTTGATACCATTTGGCTAACATTTTTATCAGTGAGATGATTTATAAGATAACATATGTACAAAATAATCAGCATAAAACAATAAAAAACTTAAAAAGTCGATTTGTTTATTCGTGTAATATACAATTTCCTAACCATAAGTATTAATGTTGTAGAAATAATTATAAGAAGAATTTAAAAAATAATCACAGATTATATAACTTCATTAAAATATTGTGAAATATGATTACCTTATTGATATTGTACCCAGAAATTATTCTCGAATGCAGATCGCGAACAAATCGGTAGTTAAAAAAATGAGAAAATAATCCCTGGCACTCTTTCTAGATATGAAATTGAACCTAAAGTTAATATCAACGTATGACACTTTACGTAAAAGATGTTAAAAAATGTTAAAAAACAAGAAACAAACTCGCGTCAAAACGGAGTGTTATCAATTAAATGCGAAATAACTTGTTGAAGGCAATTAGCATGTTCAACGTAGCAAAGGGAAATTTGTTAGCACATTACACAGTAGCACGCCGTGTTGTCGGACAAAAGGCTTTCACGTCGACGAGACGCGACGAGGTGCGAGGTGGAGGCAGGTGCTACCGCGGGCGGAACACTACCTCGCTTTTAGATAAACGTTTTACTGTCATATTCGTTAAAATGTTCTCATTTACTTTCAAGTCTAATTATTCACATCGTATGTTCCTTGTTTATTGTAATCATTTGAATAATATTCATTTAAATTTGATAATGAACATAGAAATGTGATTATTAGATAATAAGGACGATTTATACATTTTTGTAGTGTAGTTACAATACATCATACTAAATAATAAACAAAGTTGAAAACCTGTCATAGTGACTCGCCTATGCCATAAATAATCCAATTTTTTTTCATTCAACGATGACGGTTTCTAAACTGTCAACTAAAACATAATTGTGCGGTTGACATTATTCGTGGCGATCAAAATTCATAACAATGTAATGTGCCGGCAAACCATGAATTCCAAAGACCCTGAGAGTATTTTTTCCAGGTATCTTTTATGAACAGATAACATCTCTTTTTCTTCTTTTTAGATAAACAATTATTTGTAGATTCATTTCTGTTTGAGTTCAAATGATAGGGAAGTATAAAACGATCGAGAATAAGGGTTGTGGTTCGGTAAAAAACCTGTTGATGCGTCGGCAAATTTTCAATAAAAGCTAACAAGTCATGGGAATACCTAATAGAATATTATATGAAATATAATATCAACATATAAATATAACCCGGTTAAAGGTTGCTTCCCGAGGGAAGGGAAACGTTTCATCACGACTTTAGCTCACGGCCCAGTGGCAGCTTGAAACGCTGATGATCTTATAGTCTGTATTTTGCTACAAGTTGATAATAATAGGGACATTTTCTAATACTCCAGGTCTGTTTAATATTTCGGTCTGCATAAATTAGACAGCTTTGTTCATAGTAATTAGTATATATACTTTGTAAAGTATTTTCGGAGTTTTTATGGATTTATATGAAGTGTTAAAAATCTTAGTAATTTTAGCGACTTATAGAGACTTTACTAGAACACCGAGTATTTAGTATCGCAGCAGAATTGTTGCAAAACACATTGCGAAGAGTTCACGCACTTTGTAAATTTCAACAATTAGACCTCCGAAGCCATGCGAAACTTTACTTAAAATACTAAGCATTACCCTTTAACTTAATATTCTTAAATTAGGAGATGATTTTGCTTAATACCCTGTACTGATTCTCTCTCATTTCTCGTGCTTCTGTCGGAAGGCTCCTCTCAAATTTGCCTTTGAGTCAATGACCAAAAGCCATGCAAAATAATAGAGCAGCTTGTTGAAGGGCTAACTTTTTAAACTAAACTACATGTTACAAAAAACATGTGAATATACATTTGCGGTGAGATGAGGGTTAAAGTTCAGCGGATGTAAAATCGCGCCGGAGATGTATGCCGGACACTGCACAGTACTCGCTCAGGGCGTGGTTTTAATTTGAAATATGTTTAGAGTGAGGAATTAATGCGGTAGGCCCTCGCACGTTATTAATATTGAATCCGAGGGAAGTGAGATGGTCCGTGGAAACGATGAAATTTCGTATAATAAATATAAACTGATGAAGAATATCGAATTTGCTCAGTCAGTATGTTATCATTTTTGAATAAGGATGTTATCTTTATTACGTCATTCATTCTGTTACTATTCATTTATTAGGTACTACTTACTGTTACTGTTACTATTACTATAAAGGACAAAGTAGTTTTTGGCGGGTTCTAGAATGTCACGTAGTGAATTTTATATTTTACTAGCTAATTCCCGCGAGTCCGTCTGCGTCGTTTATTATGTCATTTGTTTTATTATATCTGGAAGGGATTAATTAGGCAGCGTTTTCGATGAAAGCTGCCAGACGGCTTGACTTTTTCCGACACTTCCAACATTTATCGTTGTAACTTAACCAATTTACAAAAAGTCTGAATAAATTATATACCTAAACATTCCTCATGAATCACTCTATTTATTAATGAAAAACGCATGATCCGCTCAGTATTTTTTGAGTTTATCCCAAACGGACAAACAGACAGAAATCCTGCCATTTAAGAGTTATCTCTTTTTGCGCTGCATAAACCATTACAATTATAAGTAGATACCGTATCATCATTTATAAATGTACATATGTTAACAAAGTCGCAGGCGGCCGCTAGTGTTTAATATTTGACATATCATTTAGGAATGTTCTGCTTACAGATGTTAAAAGTCTCTTGTAGAGAGATTTTCAGTATGGTGTCCTGAAATAATCATTAGAATATGTTTCAAGTTTACATAACCTACTCTATTTTCGAACTAACGCTGTTAGCCTGAAAAGCGTTAACAGCTTCACCAACTTTGATAGGAACGCAGAGGGTACTCAGCCGACAAGGCAGTTAATGAAAAGGTGCCAGATTGGTCGAACCTCAGTTTGAATTTTGCCTTGCATGTATTACACAAATTGAAACTATGTAATACTATGTAATTTACGTACATGTATTTATTTTATCTAACATTCAATTTTAATACAATTACATGGAATGCACAAAATAATGTAATGGCCACTGTAAATGCAGTTCTACTTTGTAATTACAATTTCCTCTTAATATTTTTTATTCGGTGAATGTGTTTCTGCTCGCGTATCTAACTAACTTATAATGTTGGTTTATCAAGTAAACAGCAAGTTAATTTTCCCCCATCTGGGATTTGCTCTAGCTCTCAAAGGATCCTCGGTACAAAACTTAAGCGTTAGTGTCCCGAGTAGAGATGTTGTGAAAGTTTCACGTTGAAACTTTTCTCGTTATGTACCTGATGAATTTTAATGTAAAACGGTTTTGGACGCAAATGGATTAAAGCAATTATCCCGCCCCCGGTCTGTGTTCAACGAACGCTCGTTATTCATATTAGTACAATAGGAACAAAGTTATATTTAGTAAAAACTTATTATATTTATATTAGCGTATGAATGTACCTGCTTCGAGAAATTTAAATGTCCACATTTCGAGGAGGGACGTAGGGTAATCATTAACTTATCTCTGTTATTTGAATTTAGTAATAACTGAAGTAATAATTATAAAGTCTGTGTAATGAATGCTTAATTAAATATTTCTCTTTTATAATTAAAACTGACATTCGATTTGAAAACCCCATTTATATTATGAACGAGAGAGTTTGTGAGAATTGGTGGATGTTTGTTGCTCTATCACGGAAAAACTATTCAACGAATTTTGATCAAATTCACAGTAACTCATAGTTCCAGTCACGATTCGGTGTAGTAGAGTTAGTTTTAGTGGAGAACCTATGAACGATAAGCAGGGAAAAAAACTCAGTAACTCAAATATACCAATGAAATTACTTTGTAAATATGGACTTCTTTTTTTTTTCGAACTGACTACGCTATTGGCCTAGCAAGTTCTTAACAGCTTCACCGGACTGCGTAAATGACACCTTCATTAATCTGATCAATTACGATCCAGTGATAAACTCTCCTTGAGCTATCCACGGTTTTTATTCAACAGGATGCTCCGCATAGAGGTAATCCTATCGGATGCCTAAAATATTATTTCACTTTGAATTACAAAACACACATATTTGCGACACGGAATATAAGAAAATGTTTACCTGGGTTTAAAAGAGAAATGTCTTCTCGTGGACACTCATTTAACATCCTGTCAGCGGTCACAAAGGATGCGAAATGTCGGTCTACCCACACTCTGATAAATGTCGACCAGCGTGAGACCTTTTGTTCCAAGCTTTAGTTAACCAAGTGAAAAATCGTCAGCGATCCTTAACGCGGCCTCTTTCCGCAGAACGACTTAGCTCAGAATGTTTTTGAGTCTGTAACCAAGGCATTTCCTTTCTGTAGGTGTTTCGTATTCACTGTTTACGCCTTTTTAATGCTTCACTAAATAATCTGAGTAGTTATCTCAGTACTTCTAAGAATATTTTAAAGTATTGTTCTTGTTTAGTTCTGTTTTTTTTTCTCGGAATAATTTCTAATATTACTAAAATAGCAATTCTAAAATGTAAGTTATCGCTGTCAATTAAAGCCATCTATAAAGCATGATTTGTTTTATTTATTTTATTTGCAGTTAATTCGAATTCGAACATAGTTTGATGATAACAATTATTCACCAGTTTTGATGATGGGCAAAATATTAGGTCTTTACCTATGAAATTGCCGTTTTGTATGAAATTTAAACGATTTTTTTTCATGTATTTTTTATTTGCATTAATCGAAGTAATCACCCATGCAATCAATGCATCTTTGCCAACGCAGTGGCAGTTTATTGATGCCCTTCTTAATGAAATCAGCTGGACGGGAGGCAACAAATTCTTCAAAGGCATTTTGTACTGCCTCTCGGGTATTGAATTTTTTTCCCGCCAAGGAGCTATCCAAATTCTGGAAAAAGTAGTAGTCTGTAGGCGCAAGGTCTGGTGAGTAGGGGGGATGACGGAGAACTTCCAACCCCAGTTCTTGCAACTTGGAGACCGTCTGCTGTGCAGTATGAGGTCGCGCGTTGTCGTGCAGGAGCAGCGGAGACGAGCGATTGACCAATGCTGGTTGGAGATGTGCCAGCTTCTCCATCATTGTGTTCAGTTCTTCACAGTACACATTTGCAGTAATGCTCACCACGTTTGGTAAGAAGCTGTAATGAATCACACCGGCGCTAGACCACCAAACAGTGACCATCACTTTTCTAGGGGTAAGTTTTCGTTTAGGGCATTGTTTAGGTGCTGAACCAGGATCCAACCAACTTGCTGAGCACTTGCGGTTATCAAACAGAATCCATTTTTCATCGCAGGTAACAATGCGGTTCAAAATTCCTTCATTTGTGTGTCTGTTGAGCAATGCAAGGCACGTCTCGACGCGTACTTCGCGCTGGCGATCATTGAGTTCGTGGGGCACCCATTTGTCAAGCTTTTTTATCTTGCCAATTTGACGCAAATTGACCAATATTGTTTTGACGCTAACGTCGAAAGCTGTTGCTAATTCAGCCGTAGATTGTGTATCATCAGCTTCCACAATCGCCTTTAATTCGTCATTGTCGACCAAAGTCTTCGGATGACCGCGAGGTTCATTTTTCAGGTCGAAATTCCCGGAACGGAAGCGAGCAAACCAATAACAGGTGGTGCCTTGGTTTGTAGTGTTAGCTCCGTAAACGTCGTTGATGTCGCGTACCGCTTGGGCCGCGTTGCTGCCACGACGGTACTCATATTCCATAATTACTCGAATTTTTAACGTATCCATGATGACAAAAGAGATGCGATGAAATACGATGAAAATGTAACACTAATCAATAAACAAATGATTACTTTTGGAAAAAGAATTTCATGTTTTTGAAATAAAATTAATTTGAAATTAGAATTCTCAGCCAAACATAAATTATTTTGATTTGAAATGGCCAGTACTGCAGAACGGCAATTTCATAGGTAAAGACCTATTATCAGGACACAGAGAAAGCACCGCATTCAGAGATTTGTATTTTTTTCTAAATTATTGTTGGTAACAGGATTCGTAAAGGTGCGCGCGTGAGTGCAAAGTCTAGAATATGAAGGGGTTGGCCAGTCAAAGGTGTACCAAAATAGTTGGTAACGGTGACTATGCGATGTAACCGGTGCAATTTGAAACACACGCGCTAGCATTTCTCTATGACATACTTTTACTTTACAATAGTTAAAATTACTGTTTAAAGTAAACATTTGATTTTACAGAACAAAAAACTGCGAAGCACTAGCGCCCTACTAATACAATAACAAACCGATCAGTTCACTTTTTTCTTTCTGGTAGCATGACAAAATGTCGGCAATGTGTCTGATGATAGCGCGGTGTAACCCAACAACTAAAACCGATAAAGTATTAAAAAAAATTTACTGGATTCCAATTTCAAACTTTTCACAGTACAATACGAAAGAAATTTGAACTATTAAAAGATTATCCTTTGAAATACTTTTCCGAAAGTATGTCGAACCGGGAATACAAGCTCGGCTGTAAGGTATTCAAGTATCATAAACTCTCGAGGCACAAGTTGGATGATAACATTTTACTCTGCAACTTACGCCTACGCTACTTTCGCAATCCTTTTATCTCCTTTTAAACATGTCGGCAATACTTAACATCGTTGCTTAATAATTTGAATAATACCAATAGGTACAATAATATTTAAAAAAGGTAAAAATTTAACGCAAAGTTTTGTTAATAATATTTAAAGTACAATAGGGAATATTCTGGAATTTTTTCTAATATAGTGCCCTCAAGGCCGCTCTAGACTCACATCGTTAATTTTCTATTTAACTCCACACCTTAAAAGTTAATCGATTCTTGAGAACACAACGGTTTTCTAGAACCTCCTTATTTTGCGTGCTAGGTTTGTAGGGTTGGTTACTTACACGGTTTTCTTTCAGGGCTATGACATAAGGATCTTCAAACAAGGACTGAAGGACTGACAATGACAGTAGCTATTTACAACTCGGTCAGCTGTCTATTTGCACAGTTTTAACATTAAAATAAAATATTTATGGGTTTTTTATCAGAAACTGACTTCACATCCAACTCGCTTAGTCGAAATATAACAAGTTGTAGCTCTATGACTCGAGTGTCCTTTTGAAGATTGGCTGAAACGTTTAAAATTGTTAATCGAATATGTCATGCAAATAATTGAAATATCTATTGTAAATAAATATTGTAATAAATACCATACATAAAGTCAAATTTAATACATTTTATTTTCCGCACTCCAAGTTTTATTATCACGCTCTCCAAGTCAGTCTAGGCTCCTACAAAGTTTTCTGGTGCAATCTGAAAATATTTACAGATACTTAGCAAATATTAGCAGATATTAGCAAATAGTAACATGTCAGATAAGCTTGAGAAAATTCCTTACCTTATGCTGCATGTTCACAATGAATTTATTGAAAGCTTTGCATCAAACATTGCAGGATTTAAATGAATATCGATCAACGCGACCATTGCGACACTTTAACTAACGCAATAGCAGCAAGTCAACTAGCAAGTGACATGATACAGAGCATCCCTTTTATTGACGTACACCCTCAATATATTTCTCTATGCACTGCTCTTTAAATTTAATGTAGTAGAATAAAACTTTACAAAAAATAATCAAACCGTAATCATATAATAGCCTAAACCGATAACAGTTAGAGAACAATGGAGTTTTCATCTCGTTGAAATAACCATAATTTTGTTCTCGACAAGCGCTTAGCGCTCTTCGGCCAACTCCCGATCCCTTTGTTTTGCTTCGAAACCGTCGTTTTCAATTACACCATCTAGTTTAACTTTTACCTCATTATTATAGGAGTCATTTTCCTTTGTATCGAATGCACAAACAAGTTTGCGAACAGACTAAATGGAGCATTGAAGGCGGGGATCCGTGCGATCAGTTTCCCTTTGCTCGAAACGTTTGATGGAATTAAAACTTTGCGTAGGTTCTCTTTGTGGAATTGAAATATCAATTTTGCTTCTCCTGATGCTGTTTTTGCTTTTACATCTCGGTTTGAAAGTTTTTACTTTTCTCGTTTGAAATTGTTCATGAGAAATCTTGTTAATTAACTAGTTTTGAAATCGAAAATTTGAAAGTTCCTATTATCAATGTGAAGAATACAATATTATTTTTATTAACAAATTTCATCATATTAATCATTTTAGTGTCGGCAACGCGCATGTGGCACTTCTGATGTCGCAAGCGTCCATAGTCTGTGGTGACTGCTTTACATTAGGCGGCCCGCATGCTCGTTTGCCACCATAGTAGTATTAAAGAAATAAAATGATAAAACACTATTTAACAAAACAAAACAAAATTCTATATCTATCTATACTATAATAAAACTGTAACTAGGCCAAATCGGTACATTAAATATTCTTTGAAAATTATGATCAGGGTAGTCTTTGTTATCGATATAGAAGCCAAAAATAACCCTTTTAAAATTTTTGTCTGTCTGTCTGTCGTTGTAAACACGCATCACTCTGAAAGTACTGAACCGATTTTGACGAAACTTGGCACAGTGATAACTAATATTACACGGTTACATCTAGACTTTTTGTCTCATAAAACGCAAGGGATTCTCCGGGATAACGAACGATAGTCAAAAATTTGTAGTTAATGAAATTCTTGACGGATTTTGGTAAATTTTCTTTTTGCTATATATAGCAGACAGCTAAATTATAAATTATTAATATATAATGAATTAGCTAAAAATTTAAGCTATATTTCCCTATACTACTTAAAAAAATACCAAAAAAAATATCAATGGGTTCCAAACCGTCGACTCTGTCGGACCATATAAGTTACGTCCAGTACGTTCTAACTGAGCTACGGCTATGTTTCATAAATGTCATATTTCTATACGTAATTATCAACCACATATGAAAAATATGTGTAAATGAAACTGGCACACATGTTGTTACATTTATTTATATATTTTATTGTATAAAAAATATTTACTAAACAAAGGTGACAAGATTTTTTCCTAAAACATAAACCTAGATAATAATTACATTGCATTGTAGATGATGAATCTCAGAGTTCTATCAGTACGTGTGTTGTTTCGATATTTGATAAAATTAGTTTTCTAAATATTGTTGAGTCTTGAAATAGTTGGGTTCACGTTTGTGAATCTACGATTAAAATAATCAGTTGGGGTGTTTGCTGTTACCATACTATGTTGTATTTATACTAATATTATAAAGAGAGGTAAAGTTTTGTTTTCGTGGAATGCTTGGTACTTCTGATCAGATTTTAAAAATTCTTTCACTGTTAGAAAGGTATATTATTACAAAAATCAAAATTGAGATTGAATGCAGATTTCACGTATACTTTATAAATTCTTATAAAACAAACAACTAACACAAAATGGAAATTTAATGTAGATAAAGTTTAATTTTTACAGTATGTTAAGTGATGAAGTTACAAGAGGTACTGGGAAGACATTTATCGGCAATATATGTAAGTTAGTTTTGATCTTCATTGGACACTTTAGGTAATGCTGCGAACAGGTTCTAGGCTTATTTAAAAAAAAATCTCACATACCAACTGGGTATATGTTTGAGTGAGTCCCTAGATAGTTTGGATTCACAATTGGAAGTGCTAGATGTCGCTGCAATCGGGTTTTAGGTTTTTTAAGATTATTTGCGTTTAAAAATACAATTGAAACCGGTAATAATCGATTTGATACAGACGAAGTTGCACGGGTCAGCTAGTTAATAATATAATGTTAAAATTCACTATTAGTATATAAGTTGACGTGTAACAGTTATATTACATTTGAAGCTGTTTTCTTCGAAAAGTGTGAATCTACAAGCTGCCGTGCGAAGATTATAAAAAAATGACTTCATTTTAATATATATTCAGGTGATTATAGTTATTAATAATCAATCATGTAATAATGACAACTACAACAAAATACTAAAAATGAATCACTGTTGAATGTTCTCGATAAAAATAATAGTACTGTCCTAAAAGAAAGGTATTTTTTTTATTGTAGTTAGAAATAAAGCGAATATTGATAGCAGCATATTGAAAAGAAATTTGAATGGAGTGCGGTAAACAAATGAACTAGGAGTGTTAGCCGCCCAATGACGTCTCCCTGTGGCACGCCGCCGCCGCCTTCGTCACCGTCCGGCGTCGCGCATAACAACTCCCCCTATGTAGGCCACTGGGACATTCATTATTCAGTTTCATGACAGCTTTTGTACTAAATTCTCCGTTTGTACTATAACATTGACTGGTATTGATAACGTATTGCACTATCAAAAAGTGCTATGTCTCTGTGTTATCGTATCGTATGATTTGTTCTTCGTTGTCATTACAATCCGTGTGATGAATATTTCTCATAATATAAAATAACTTTCTGATAATAACACGACAGTATAGACTATCGATAGTTTAGACACAGTTAGTACTGAATTTAAAGTTAATATAATTTGAGAGTGACTACAAACGCCTTTTCTTTTAATATACATTTCCAAGGACTGGATACATCTAGTCATAGAGAGTTAAATCGAACGATTCTAAGTTTAATTATAATTACACTATATTTTATTGTTGGGGAATAGTACCGTTTCTGTAACTTATGGTAAACTAAATTTGGTAGTGATAAAGTAATAATTGATATAAACTATCCGTTACTTCAAAGATAAACAGTTAACCTATATTTTTAATCAATTCAATTATTATAACAAGTTACCTTTCTTACTTATATCTATCATTATAAAGAATTATATGTTATGGAACTTATTATTTTCAGTGTTCAATTTTTTACTGTCTGCCATTATAAATTTATAATTACGAATTTATTTTAATATGAATATATTTTCCACTGTCCGTCTGGTAAGCAGTCAACCCCAAGGTCAAATCACTTAATTCACTTCCAGCAGTTTCACTTGAGAACAAGTTCCTCTCTAGGCTTACTGTTTTTTTTTTTTTTTTTATATCATAGGAGGCAAACGAACAGGTGGGCCACCTGACGTAAGTGATCACCACCGTCTATAGACACTTACAACACCAGGGGAGTCACAAGTGCGTTGCCAGCCTGTGTGGGGGAGGGGGAGGAAGGGAAGGGGAAGGGGAAAGTGGAAAGGGAGGGGAGGTGGGTCTCCGGCGCTCTCACTGACCGAACGAAACGCAACAATGCAAGCACTGTTACTTCACGTCGGTTTTCTATGAGAGGGTGGTACTACCCCGGGAGAGCCGACCCATTCATGCTGAAACCAGTAATAGCTTCAGCGTGGCTCTACCACCTACCACTGTGTAATCATATTAAATTATGGACAATAATTAAAACCTATAAGAATACAAAAAGCAAAAAGTATGTTTGTAAACAAGGAAGAGACATCTGTAACTCCTCTATGGTTGGTGTTGAATACTCGTAATTATATCTTCAAGAGTAGATCGACGAAATTGTATATAGTTGGGAGAAAACTACCATTCTATGTTATGTGAATAGTTTATAGTTAAGTGAACGCTCTAATGAAGACTTAGAATCACATGGAATGAAATATATTATTTTATGTTTTGCTCTGATTTATAGTCCGCGTTACGATGAGAGAGTGGTCCCTCCCATCGATCCCGACGCTCAACTGTTGCTCCTTTCCCGGCGAGTGCACTCGGCTGGCTCCGGCGCCGCCTCTAATCACATCACTTGTTTAGTTCGCCTATCCGTCTCTCTATATAAATACTTACTTTAAATTACATTTGTTTGTGTTCACACTCTTCTATTTGATTTACACACTATACTTTAATATTATTTCGTGTTCTGTTGCGATTCTTAATGACTTTCCAATCGAAATTCAAGCATAATAGGTATTGTACAAAACTGATATTGAAATTCTGCGTTCCTCTATTCTTATTCTAAAGATATACTAAATGTTACGAAAATCTATTTATTAATAAGGCGATGTCAGACTAGTTTGCCCAAAGTATATTTCGTTTTAAGCGTGCCTTATCCCGGTTCAACGTAAAAGCAGACAGCAATCAATTTCCGATTCCGCCTGTGACAGCCGATGATTGACTTGTTAGATAAATATCACAACAATTTAACCGGCATCATTTTATGACGTCAGCTATTTGGAAAATACACTTAGCTTTGAGGAAATGGAATGAGAACTGATCACGGTCAGCTACTTGTCCAACGCTGGTTTGGATTGGAACTTACAGACTATCGTTTTGGTACGAGTCTATAAAACTGGTGTATAACTAAAATTTCAAGGGTCGTTTCTCATTATTTCTTTACCAACACTACTATTATTGTTAACAGTGAAAATAGTATTTTATTTTTGACAACCAATCTTCTATTAAATTATTACTGTTATTGTCGAGTAACTAACGATATTACAACTTTCTTGCGATTATTTCAATGAATTATCAACATAATGGTCATCTTGTTAGAACTTTCCAGGGAGTATTTGTGGCAAATCAGAATCCATAATCCATGTTATTATTTTCCACCCAGGTCACTTGTACACAATAACAGAACTATATTACGTAAAACACCGTCAATATTACAAAATATAGATTCAAATAACGCATGATTATTAATAAATAATATATCAATCATTTTGTAAGCCATTTTTGTCACTCCTGCGCCAACAAGTTGATTAACATATACATAGCTCAACAAAAAGTTTCAAATTATTACTTCGACGACTCTATTGGAAAACATGAATGTTAATTAAGGATATGATGTCATATTACAACAACAAAAGAGACAACATAAGACTGTTCAAATATTTGATCAGATTAAGGCGTAGCAAACGACAATTATAAGCAATTTCCTACGTCAACACCAACCACGACACTTAATGGCAAATAATCATCGATACTGTTGACTGAAATTCATTCCCGAAAAAACATATAGTTCGTTTAACTCGAGTAAATAAATTTGGAATAAGACTTCTAACTAAAACGTCATACCCAACTGTGGATGAATTATTTTGTACGTTTATCACTTACAACTTAACTTCATCTGAAAGCTTTTAAGGAAAGTTTTAAAGAATTAAAGTTATTTGAATACAATAAGACCGCATTTTTACTTGTACCCTTAGTTATTTTACAAATACATCTATGTACAAGTATACGTTTATATAAGATACAGTGTAGGAGAATCCTTGATATAATCACTAAATATTAAAGATTTGTAGATATGATAGATACTACACAAACACAGATGTGTAGCGTACTTAGTATAACAGAGTGCATTTTTCGAGAATAATATGAAGTTTTCAATTTATGAGCCTTTTAATTGCACTGATAGTGGATTTATCTCACTTTATTTTATCTTATACATATTCATTTATTTTTTTCGAACGTATTACCACCTCAAACTTATTATGCTTAAAATCAAATTACATTTCAAATTTTATACAAAAGGTCATAGCGTTGGAAACAATTGGATACAAAATGGTGATACATTTAGTAGTAAGTAAAACAATAAAAAGAATCTATGACTATATAAAAACGAACAGTGTTTTAAACAGTAACCTTAAATTAAATTTAGTCACACAGTAGCCGAGATTAAAATCGGATTTCGCTTAATACCGCTGGTACACAAAGAGATAGAGAGAGCGGGTGGAACGCGCCTGGACAAAACCACATGAAATCCATTAATTAATATTAAAAGCTGAAAGCCGATTCATTTTGCATTACAAATCGCATGCTTTGAACTCTAAGAGGATTCAATTGGAATTCATATTTATGTAGAGATTAAATATTTGCTGTTAGAATATAATAATTATACTAATATATTATACTAGCTGACCCGTGCAACTTCGACTACACCAAAACAATTATCACCGGTTTTAATTGTATTTTTAAACGTATAAAATCTTAAAATACTTAATTCTCGATTGCAGCGACACCTACCGTTTCCAATGGAGAATCCAAACTATCCAGAGACTCACTCAAACATATACCCAGTTGGTATGTGAGAAATCTTTTTAAAAATAATCCTAGAACCCGTTCGCAGCATCACCTACCGGGTCCAAATAAGATGAAAACTGTGGCATTCATCTCCGCACCCGTTCACTATTCGCGTATTTACTGTTTATATTTCGCATTGGCTTCAAACTAACTTTTTCAATTAACATACTGTAAAAATTAAACTTTATCTAAATTACATTCCTATTTTGATTTAGTTGTTTTTTTATAAGAATTTGTAAAGTATACGTGAAATCTGCATCCAAATATAATCTTGTCAAGTTTACTTTACTTTTGACATACAAAACCCTTTTTTGGCTGAGATATTAAACGTATATATGGTGTCGCGGACTTTTTTGCAAGTAACGATAATGAATATTTTTGTTATAGATGTTATTCTTGTATTTCAAATCGTTCAACCGTAACCGCACGATATATTATAGAATTTTTCTCATGTTAAATTCTTATGTTAAACACAAGGACTTATTGGAAATATATATTTGCTATTTTATACTTCTAATTCAATTGATTGATAATTTCGCATAGAAACGTCATGTACCCGTAGCGCAATTATAACGTCCTGTACTAATTTTTAGCTAATCTGTGTGCTATATATAGCACAATGAAAATTTACCAAAATCCGTCAAGAATTTCATTAAAAACAATTTTTTGACTTTCGTCCGTTATTCTGTAAAATCCCTTGCGTATTATGGGACAAAGTATCCTAGATGTAACCTTGTAATATTAGTAGTGTTTATCACTGTGCCAAGTTTCGTCAAAATTGGTTCAGTACTTTCAGAGTGATACGTGTTCACAGGGACAGAAAAACTGACAAACTGACAAAAAATGTTAAAGGATTATTTTTGGCTTATATATCGACAAAAAGCCTACGACGATTATAATATTCAATGTACAGATTTTGTTTGTTTACAGTTTTATTATAGTATATAGATGATAGGTTTTTGTATTAAAATATGTTCTTATTAAAGTATTTTATTCATTTCTTTTTTTTATATCATAGGAGGCAAACAAACAGGTGGGCCACCTGATGTTAAGTAATCACCACCGTCCATAGACACTTGCAACACCAGAGGACTCGCAAGTGCGTTGCCTGCCTATATTTGGGAGAAGGGGAAGTGGGGAAGAGGAGAGGGAGAGGGGAGTTGGGTATGCGGCGCTCTCACTGACTGAACGAAACGCATCAATGCAAGCACTGTTACTTCATGTCGGTTTTCTGTGGGTCGGGTACTACTCCGAGCGAGCCGACCCATTCATGCTAAAACCAGTAATACCTTCAGCGTTGCTCTACCACCTACAAAAATGATTTTATGATTATTCATAATTTCTTGTCTCTGGGGTTATATTTGTTTTATTTTTCATCAGACAATCAATCGATACGAACTTCCAATTGTTAAACCTTTTTTATTGTTTGTCTCAGCATACATTTTTTAGTTACAAACCCAAACAAATCATAAGTACCGTAATACAGCGTTACATTTATTACGTTTGTGCTTTATGTTATGGTCACAATCAAATATTATCTAATCTATCTATACTAGACCTATTGTAAATGTTTAATTTCGTGTCTAGTTTTCATTCTTAACGTAGATAAAATTGTATTATGTTTATATTTCAAATCTGCATAACACAGTATTATCATTATATTGTTTTATCAATAAATTTAATATTATGTTCATAATGCAACTATGAATTACTACTTTCAACTATCTATCTTATTGCATTCTATTCTATGTTCGTGATTTATATATTGTTATAAAATATTCAACAATATTTAAATAACGTTATATAGTTTATATATATATATACACACATCAAAAAAGTCTAAGCAACATGCGTGATATTACAAATTTTACCATTTATATTAATTAATTTCTAAGTATTTACTGAAACAAAGTGCGTAGGTAAGTAAACTTTTTTGTTATTGATGACATACTGGCTGGTTGTAAAAAAAAATTTGATTATGTTTTGTTTTTTCATAAAATTCAAATGACTGCGAATTTGTTTGAATTTAAGTGCGTTTTAATTGCTACGTTTAGTCTTGATTTTATAATTTTACCAACCATTTAAATAAAGTTAGCGACAAAATTGAATTGTTAGATATTCTTTACGTCATGAAGCGACGTCATTTGATGGCAGATGAAATGCAAAGTGCTGTAGGGATGTTGCAAGCGGGAAGTAATCAATCTCAGGTATCTCGACATTTTGGCATTCATAGAAGTGTTATTTGTCGTCTTTGGCAGCGCTACAATAATACAGGAGAACCCGCTGAACAGCATCCAGGCCGTAAAAGGAGTACAACCACTCGGCAAGACCGGTACATACAACTGACTGCAAGACGCCAGCCGATGTTAACCGCTCGAGAGATAAGTTTGAGGCTACAAATTTCAAGTGGTGTTGATGTAAGTCCTCAAACTGTGCGAAATCGACTGCATGAGTACGGCCTACGAGCTCGACGCCCAATCAAGTGCCCACCGATACGTCACGGGAATCGCGCTCGTCGATATGAATGGTGTAGAGAACGCTTAACATGGACCCAGGAACAATGGGATAAAATTATGTTTTTCGATGAGTCGCGATTCGGGTTTAAGCCTGATACAAGAAGGGTGCGAGTGTATCGTCGGCCCGGAAATACTGAAAGGCTCAGGTGCGTTCAGGAAGTTCATCCATACAGCGGCTCAACAGTTATGTTATGGGCGGGTATTATGAAGAACAGGCGAACTGAGCTCGTTTTTGTAAATGGAAAGATGGATGCTGAAAATTACATTGAGGATATTCTCAGACCTTATGTCTACCCATTTGCACAAACCTTTGGCTCCGGTTTTAGGTTAATGCATGACAATGCGCGTTCACATACAGCTCGGCGAACCAGTGAATACTTTGCAACGGAGAACATCCGGGTATTGCCCTGGCCTGCATAATCGCCAGATCTCAACCCCATCGAGCACGCATGGGACATGCTCCAGAGACGTGTTTTGAAGGACTTGGACGGAGCGACAACAACCCAACAGCTGAAGGATTTGCTACAATTCCATTGGGAGCGAATACCGCAAGATGACATAAACAGTCTCATTAATTCAATGAATAATCGTTGCCGACAAGTTCTGAATAGCAGAGGAGCCCATACTTTGTATAAAATTGTTCTATTCTTTCACAATAAATACATTATCTTTAGAAATTTCATTTTGTAAGAAAAAAGTTTAGTTTCTTATGTATCTTAGTTTCTACAGTATATTCTAATATTGTACATTTATGTTATTAAAAGAACTTATAAAGACAACAGCTGTTATTTTTACATCATAGAACCCTAAAGATATTATTTTAAAAGTAAAATACAACGTTATAATGTGAAGAACCATCCTAAAATTTAAATTAGTACATGTTGCTTAGACTTTTTTGATGAGTGTATATATTATATATATATATATATATATATATATATATGTTTTATTGTATACTATACTAAATCGATTATGTAATTAATTCGCATGTATGAATTTTTTATTTATTAGGCCTTCATGCCTTAATTACTGATCGTCATTAAATTTTGCATTGACATTCTCAAGAGAAGAAGAAAGGGGTACGGAAAATATTGTTCCCGAAGGATAAGTTAATACGTTAACACGATCGAAATCGCAGGCAGAAAGTAATATTCGGTACATATTTTTGATAATAATTATGATTTTCTAATAAAAAACCTCCTTTCAAATAACGAATTAAATGTTACCCAGATTTATGAACAAAATGTTCAAACAGAGACTTTAAACGTGTGTACCTAATAATAAAGTAAATGTGACTTATTATTGTTTTCTTCACATGTACATACATACGTTATATCTCAACTCAACTACTGACTACGCTCGTTATGTTAATTAAATTCAATTAATCCATGCAATTCTGCGCACAAAATTACAACATACCATATAAGTTGTCAGGTTGCAGAAAAGCGTGGATCGGATTGTTTCAGCCGATATGATGTTCCGAATCGACGGGTCACGATAGGGTTACCAATCAATTGGTTTTAGTGAATCTGGACTAACCTAAAAGATTTACAAATTATTACGAGTTTTCGGCGGGATCTCGGAGTGTCAGGTGGTGGACTTTATATTTTATTCATAATCTTGTGTTATTTGACTCTATATTTTGTAATATTGGTGGTATTTTACGTTATACAGTTTGATTATTGTGCACAAATGAAGTTGATCTGAAATAATACCACGGAGCATGGATTCTAACTTACCACAAAAACTCCCTAGAAAGTTCTAACGCGTCGGCCACCATCTTGTTAGTTCGTTGTAATGATCGCAAGAAACTTGTAATGTAATTACATACTTGACAATCGCAGTAATAATCTACTAGAAGATTGGATGCCAAATAAAAAATACATACAAATTATTACTGTACTAGCTTTTGCTCGCGTTAATGTAAATATAACGTATCTCTGAGAAACGGTACTTCTTTCCGAATGAAAGGTACTCTATGTCCTTCTCTGTACACATGGCTAAGTTTATGCAAAATTAAGTAACGAGTAAAAAAGAGTAGTTAAGGTAACAAAGAAACAAAATCACTATCGCTTTTATAATAGTAGTATGGATTATGACACCATCAATACCAAATAACCGAATGTGAAACTTCTAGAAATAATAATATAGTATAAATATAATTATAGAGGTCTGTTGTTGTGCACGTATTACACAAAATTACTGGATAGATGAAATATTACGATTTCTTGGCTTAATATAAAGTTTTGACAAACTTCGATTTTTGTGAGCACTACAAAATGCTTGAGAATGTTTGTAAGCAAAGTATGTTTTTGGCTAACGCAGCCGACGCCGCGGGTGTCAGCTAGTTTCACATAAAAAGCATTACCATACACTTTAAAAAATGTCTTCAATAGGTGTACATATGTTATGTATGAACGTAGAGTTCAGTCCAAAAACATCGGTACCGGATCGGACCGTATTAGAATTACAAATTTATCGGCAGACGCTACTTTCCGAAATTTTTGATCCCAAATGAATATATGAAAACATTTATTGTTCAAAAAGTTCTGCATAGGAATGATAATAGTTATTTTTTTACTATTTAAATTAAAGAAACCACGGACTTAGTAACCGATTTAAAGTAACGAATGGTTAGTATATCGAAAAATGCATTGATAGTTTTTTTTATAAACAGAATACTAGGTGACATATGATTTACATTCATTGTATTTTATATACAATATTTGTAGACAACCATACATCCTGTGCGCTGATATCGAAACTCTACGATGTATTCACACATTTAACATTTTCATAGCATTGTTTTCTGATATGAGGTAAAAGGTTTATATATACTTTTTAACAGACAAGTATTCCATTTCGGTATGTATATGATTCAGTTCCTGTATGTAAACACTATTGCGTTCAGTTGTTTGTTCATATTTATATAAGCTACTTTTTTTTTGTAATATCAGTTTTGAAGATTTTAGAACATTATGATTTGTTTAAGACTCGAATATCGCCTAATATCTGGATCGTTCACTTCAGTGATTTACCTTCATTTGAACTTCTAATATTAATTCGAGGTATTTAGGGTACTAAACCGCTGTGAAATTTGTGTCAAGGATAGCATGGGTACAGTTTATTTCGATAAATAATCATCACGTTTTATAAAATTAGCAGTTTTTAAAGCTTAATTTTCAATTTGTGTTTATTTAAGAAGTCTCTGATTAATGATTGTCTTGTTTGTGACTGTAAAAATTCTAATTAATTGCCACTTTTTAAAGTCTAAAGGAAAATTCAACGCTCCGCAATTCTTTATTTTGCAGAAATAGAAGGTACCTTATTAAATGAAATACTTAATCAATGTTCATAAAATGCTATTTATTTCATCATTTCTACATATACAAATAAATAAAAAAGGCCTCTTACATCGTTACCATGTTACCTGAGCTCATCATCATGACCTCCTTGTAAGACCGACTGACCAGCATGTCAGAGTCCAAGTACGTAAGGTCGTCTTTCTTCATTACCATGTCGGACACGTCAACGTCTTTACTTGCGTTAGAAATAGTGGATAAGTCCTTCCTGTACACGAAGATGTCGGTGAACTTCATGTTCTTTGTGAAGAAATTACTCATATCAATTTCCCTGTCGAAGGGGAATCCTAGGGGCATAGTGTCGAAACAAACACTCCAGCGACAAGCGTACCTCGCCTTCATTGTGGACATGTCAATGAAAGGTAGGACCATGCCGGTCTTGGCAGGGGTCACAATCACGAACATCTGGAGAGGCATACCGTCAAGGGTTCCGAGAGGTAAGAGTAGTCTGTGCGGGAAACCAAGACGACTCTTGTACCACCAGCTCTCGATGTTCTTAAAACCTGTTGCAGCTGCGTCGAAACCTTTTTCCAAAATGTTTTTAGTCCACGGTCTCTGCTGGATAACACCATGCATCTCAAGTGAGCTGCGGACGATGGTATTCTTGCCAGTTTCAAGCTTGTAGATGAAGCTGTCGAGTTCGAGCATGTCAAGGCGTTTGTCGTTGACGCTGATAAGGCGACCCATGCAGTCATATTTGGGGCCGATGAAAACTCGAACGACGGCGTCAACAGCCTTATCGGACGTTACAGTAATGGACACTTTAAAAGGTTCATGATTGAGACGGCGCATGCGCGCAACATACACCATATCAGACTTCTTCTTTTGAATCTCAGCCTGTTCCAGGTAAAGGGCGTTTGTGATATCCATGTCGTATTCGTCCATAAAGGTTACAAGTTTGTCTGTTACAATACGATCGACTTTCACGCCAGGGAAGTCAAATTCATCACTAGTGTATTTTGGTAGCATGTTTTTGAAGAGTACGATAGTGTCCATGACGCGTTTCATTATCTTCCAGAAGACGGGGTCTCTTAAGCAGGTAGTGTACATATCGAGAGCTGTTGGAATGTAGGTATATCTGTAAAAAATATTTATTGTTCCAAATCACTTTCATAAAACACCTGTTATTTGTTATTTCGTTTTCTGTAATGAATGATGATCTATGTAGATTATCTATTTCTTTGACATTTCGTGAATCTATTTCAGAGTAATTAAACACAAGCATTATTGTAACTTACTTGTTCATATTGTACTGGCCGTAGCTTAGCGTTTTCCTCAGCATTGTCATCATATGGAACATCTTAGCATCGTCAGTGCTAAGGTTCATGCCACCGAGGATGAGTCTGGCCAACATCTCCACGTCTTCGGGTTTCTTTAGGCTGATCGATGATCCGTCACGCTATATATAATAAAGATTCATTATGGGAACGATTCTATAATAAATTCTAGTATATATATTGAATTATCTATCTTACGTTTGTAGTAGCGCTAATAATACAATAATTTAGTAAACGCAAAGTACTGCTTTAATTTTCGCCTCAATTTCTCGTGAGTATTAAAATTTTGCCAGAACCATAAAACTTTAAATAATACGTTATTTACTTACTCGATCGATTTTGCCGGTCAAGATTCCTTCGCGAATCATCTGTTCAACATCATCTAGGAGCATCTTCAGCTTGAGATTCTGGCTCGTGAGCGGAACAAAGTTGTTTTGACGAACCGGCATCTCATCTCCGGTTGGCAGGCGGATCTTTGGCCAATAGCCACTAGTAACAGGTTCGTTCCACATGAACATGGTAATGTCGCACATTTTGTGTGCAAGCCGTTCCATTCTTAATCTAGCTAAAAGTTGGCTGTTCGCGTACATTAGTATTTCACCGCGGCGCTCTTTATTCAAGCCATACGCGTCATCAGTCATCCAGAATGGATAATTCATGTGAAGATAATACATATACGTATTGAGGTCAATGTCTTCGGTGAAGTAAGAGTATCTGTCTTCTTCAGACAGAATACGGCGCACTCCTTTACGCCAGTCAATGACGACTATGCTTTTATCAGAGACCGTGATACCGTAATAGCTCATGAGTACAGGATCGGTGGCGGCTTTTGTCATCTTCATCATGAAGGCTTTGTTGAGGACATGCGAATCTACGAAGAAGTAAGGGTAGATCTCATACGGAGCAGGAAGATTGATGCCAGCACAATCACTTCTGTGGAAGACGGCAGCAGTCAAAGCATATACGAACATGCCCCCGTTGATGCGTTCCCGCAACCAGCAAGCGGTCTTTATGAAGCAGTCAAAGTCCTTAGCGAAGTAGAGGATACGGAAAACTTGAACGGCTTGCTCAATCTGTAATTCGTTTGTGTGAACAAAGACTTCACCCCGCGGTAGCATGCCCATTTTGAACATTTTCATGAATTTTGTGACAACTTCAGATTTCTGCAACAAATATTTAAGACAAATTATGATAGAGTTATTGCTAAGCATAATTCCATTTCTGAGGTTCGCTAATTATACGTTATGGAAATTCTTACCAAGTAGTTGTCCATGTTTTCCTCAAGAACGTAGTCCTTGGCCACTTCCTTGATGTCTTCATACACGGTGGGCTGCAGTATATAGTTCAGGAGTTTCATGATGCAAATCTCTTTCACTTTTACATCTACGGTGACTGATAATGGAAACGCATCATTAGTAAATGCCCGTAAAGGCGATATAGCTTAGGAAACGGTATATTCGCTTACCATTTATCAATATAAATGCATGCGACATCAATATCTCTAACATGAATGATATATTATTGAATAGTATTGAATTACTATTTAGAACCTGGTGTACCGATATATACTCACACATTATATTCCAAATAGTTTTAAATGTTTTAGAAATATATTTCATTGCATTTTGAATTGCCAAAAAGATGGTACAAAACATTCTCAAAATAGATAATGAATTTACTCCTTAAACAAAGAATTCATATCATATTTTACAACAAATTAGATAGTTACCAATCAATTTAGTAGTCAGATTGATATAGTCGAGAGTTTAATTTCGTTTAGCAATATATGCATCTTGTGGATTATGGAATACACTTTTCTCCGAGAGTGAATAGAAATAAAGTAAAAAAAGTCGTGGCAGTCATAAGGACGCCGACAGATATGAAAGATGAAAGATGGTATGAAAGTTCTCTTTTGAATTTTCATACCAATTATAATTATAAATGACAATATTTACCTATTTTAGAATTTGTTTATTGAAGTTATTAACATTATTGTAGTTTTCATATCTATCGGCACTCGGAACAATAATTATATACATTTTTATAAAGTTTATTTAACAATGAAACGTATGATGATCTGAAAAATATCAATATTATATGTACACAGTTACATGTACGCTGCACAAGCGCAATATGGCCGGTCATACTTACGTAGCATGTCATGACGCGAAATTATAAATTTATCTCCTGCCTAAAAATACCACTCGATGCGCCTAAAGATGTTTTCGCTTCTAAAATATCTATGTTAAAAAAATATTAGAAACAATTATTTGGTGTATTACCTAGACTCTGCTTTCCGATAACGAGACTGCCTGCTTCTAAATAGTTGACATCTGTGACGACAGACGCCGTCGCTATGGACAGGACAGCCGCTACAACGAGTGCCCTCATGATGAATTCGCAGACTAGCCAACTGTAACTGCCTTACCCACGGCTGTCGTCTGCCTTTTATACACTACTTGTATCATCTCTCTTCGTTATCAACAGTGAGGTCATTGTTGATTGTTGTTGTTGTAGCCTGGTGCAATAGATAACCTCTCTACGGTATGCAATACATTTAAGATTAAGTAACTTAGGTGCTACAATTATTTTTTGTCGAATATTTATTTACTGATGATTTCTATTCATCATTTAAACTAATCTACTAAAAACATCTTTACTATACTGATCAAATCTTTAAATTTATGTACAACTGACTATGCTTCACAATTGATATTAAGTATTTGTTGTAATGAATTGTAGAGAAGTAAAGCAATATGCATACCTATTATGTGTGATGAAAAGATAAACCAGATCAAATTTCTTGCTATTTCTTCTCGGTGACTGGGTTGTTTGTCCGAACCGTGCAGTGGTTGAAGTTCATAAGCGCCTTCTCAGGGCCTAAATTGAATAAGTATTTTTAATTTGATATAAGTACTAATTAATGGTCGTCCAGTGGACAAAAGTGACCATAATTAGTATTACAATTTTTTTTCACGTAGTAATATTATTACTTGTATTTCTTTTTTATTTTCTATTGTAAAATGTATAAACTGTATCGAGTATTTTACTAATATTGAAGATGGTATATGTAAGGGAACGTACCCAAACCACGTAACCGGTTTAGAGGAGGGAGGGAGTGTCTTCAAGTACCACGCTTGGTCACAGGGAGGAGGGAGGGGGTTAGGTTTTCATCACGTAGTCAACATCTTCTAAAAGAAATCTCGCGCTTTTGAAACTCACAGGTAATAACACTGATGTACTTATACCAAAACGTCAGCTAACTGAAAACTTACAGTTTGTAGGGCAGTGTAGTTGACAAGCAAATCGACGAGAGTTTGTGCCGATATAACAATGTCGTACGATCGACTGGACATTCATTGCGTTGGTTAAATATTACAAGGATTCCTTGTCAATGCTTGCAATACAGAAAGAAAGCAAAAAGACTTGTTTTTTGTACATTATGTCCCTGTATGTGTTCAATGTGTTTTTACATAACTTTTGTCTACTTGATAATATTTTTTCTGTTCTCCGGCCGGAAAGTAGCAACTTTCTGGCTTCTGCGCTAAACGAAGTTGCCACTTTCCAGCTCCGTCATGCTAAAAAGTAGTGTTACAGCACCTTGATATATAAAACCTGTGATATGTCCAAGTAGAAAGTAGTACAGAACTTCTTGCTTTTGAAAGGCCTGTCTATCTGAATTCTCAGTTAATAAATTTGATGGGTGGTAGCGTGCTGGCAACATAATCCCAATTTATGTTCAGGTATTATCTTCTGATAACATCCATAGCGATATAAAGACTTCATATAATTTTGCTGGTATAGGCTACTGCCTACTGTATATTGCTAATTGGCTTATATGATTTTGGTTCCTCCGGTTTTAGTAGCATAATTATTTGTGCAAATTTATATTAGGGGTGATATTAGTTGACGTCCTGCTATTGCATTAAAATTGTTGTCATTGGGTTAACCGGCACTCAGGTAATTCTTGCGAAACTTTATTAATAATGAGGCCGTAACTTGGAGTAGGAATGGAATTATTAAATAAATAATTAATTGATATTAAATAAATAAATAATTGAAAGTAACTAAATGATTTTGAACGAACCGTCAACAGTTCTGAAGTTGCACCCGCACGAACTTCACACTCGCAAGCGACTCTCGCAGAACGACATTCGATTCTCGCGCACTCACAGTATTTGTTATACCCATTAAAAATTGTAACAAGGTAAAAATTCTTTTATTAACGTCCACGAAAAATAAGCGTGCCATACAACCGCCATTACACTAAATAATTACCGTGTATATTGATCCAGATAAGGGGAGTTAAGGAATCTCATGAATTTTTCTTCTTATACCTGTACACCTTCCTAAGGATGGGGCTGAAAACATCAGCTAGATGTTATGTAAACAAATTAGCTTGCTCCTAGTTTCTGCATGCCCAGCTTTTGTCTGTTTTTCTTAGCGGAGCGGAAATGGATATGGATCGTTTCATTTTCCATTTTGCTTTCCACAAGGCAAAACCTGTATCTGTAGTTGGATTAAAGCTTTCAAAATATGCCTGTATATGTGAATTTCGATCATTTTCAAGAATATGCTCACTTATCATATGATTTAACCCTTTTCTTTTCGCTTTGTAATCGCCTGCTGCAATGAAATGATCTCCTAAGGTTTTGAAGAAATCATTTAACTGCACCTCTCTAATAGTGTGCTTCGGTGGGCAATAAGATGCCGATATGTACAATGTATTCAAGGATCCTTGTCAATGCAGACAAAACAGAAAGAAAGGAAAAATACTTGTTTTGTAAATTATGTTATTGTTACGATAAGTTTTTATATAACTTTTTTCTTATCTGTAATATTATTTCTGTCCTCCGGCTGGAAAATGGCAACTTTCGGGCTACATTACTAAATTTACAAATCAATTGTTACAAATCGATGAACGCCGGCTGCACGCACGAAAAAGCATGACTCAGTGTCACGTTCCGCCTGAGCCGAGCGTACAAGCAAATGTGCGGAAAAAACGATATAGAGGCGTGATCAGCCTAAGCGTAATTTAATTCATAAAATAAATTTTTCATCAGTTTTCTTATGTCATCACGTAAAATTATCGTCCGTAAATCGAGATTAGAGACAACTTTTTTGTAAAATCACGACTTTCTTATTTTAGTGCCCCGACCTCTACTACAGAGACAGACTACCGTGCGACGACGCGGTGTTTCTGTATATAGTGTATTATCTATGACGCGGTGACTGTTCGGAAAGATAGATTACATTTTTACATTTAATAAAGACAAATAATAGGTCTTTACCTATGAAATTGCCGTTCTGAAGTACTGGCCATTTCAAATCAAAATAATTTTTGTTTGGCTAAGAATTCTAATTTCAAATTAAAAACAGAATTCTTTTTCCAAAAGTAGTCATTTGTTTATTGATTAGTTTTACATTTTCATCGCATTTTAATCTCTTTTGTCATCATGGATACATTAAAAATTCGAGTAATTATGGAATATGAGTACCGTCATGGCAGCAACGCGGCCCAAGCGGCACGCGACATCAACGACGTTACGGAGCTAACACTACAAACCAACGCACCACCTGTTATTGGTTTGCTCGCTTCCGTTCTGGGACTTTCGACCTGAAAAATGAACCTTGCGGTCGTCCGAAGACTTTGGTCGACAATGACGAATTAAAGGCGATTGTGGAAGCTGATGATACACAATCTACGGCTGAATTAGCAGCAGCTTTCGACGTTAGCGTCAAAACAATATTGGTCCATTTGCGTTAAATTGGCAAGGTAAAAAAGCTTGACAAATGGGTGCCCCACGAACTCAATGATCGCCAGCGCGAAGTACGCGTCGAGACGTGCCTTGCACTGCTCAACAGACACACAAATTAAGGCATTTTGAAACGCATTGTTACCTGCGATGAAAAATGGATTCTGTTTGATAACCGCAAGCGCTCAGCAAGTTGGTTGGATCCTGGTTCAGCACCTAAACAATGCCCTAAACGAAAACTTACTCCTCGAAAAGTGATGGTCACTGTTTGGTGGTCTAGCGTCGGTGTGATTCATCACAGCTTCTTACCAAACGGGGTGAGCATTACTGCAGATGTGTACTGTGAAGAACTGAACACAATGATGGAGAAGCTGGCACATCTCCAACCAGCATTGGTCAATCGCGCGTCTCCGCTGCTCCTGCACGACAACGCGTGACCTCATACTGCACAGCAGACGGTCTCCAAGTTGCAAGAACTGGGGTTGGAAGTTCTCCGTCATCCGCCCTACTCACCAGACCTTGCGCCTACAGACTACTACTTTTTCCAGAATTTGGATAACTTCTTGGCGGAAAAAAAATCAATACCCGAGATGCAGTACAAAATGCCTTTGAAGAATTTGTTGCCTCCCGTCCAGCTGGTTTCTTTAAGAAGGACATCAATAAACTGCCACTGCGTTGGCAAAGATGCATTGATTGCATGGGTGATTACTTCCATTAATACAAATAAAAAATACATGAAAAAAATTCGTTTCAATTTTTTCATACAAAACGGCAATTTCATAGGTAAAGACCTAATATAATCCAATTATTTTTAACTTTCTGTTTGTAAAAACGATTTAAAATCATATTATAAAATACCACGTGAAAACTTGAGGGGAGGGTGAGGGTCTCCTCATATACCACGGATGGTCACTGAGGGGGGGAGGGTGTTAAAAAGTTGTCAAATATAGGTTACGTGGTTTGGGTACGTTCCCTAAGGAGCGTGAGCTATCGCGAATAAAATACGTATAAATAAAGACTTAGAGTCGTCGATCGTAAAGAAAAAAAATACTTCTATTTTTTTTATTAAGAACACAAAAGTTCTTCAATATCTACTAAATGAAAAAAAACTAAAGAAGTTCAGTAATGCTGATGATAAACAGAGAAGAATGTACTGAACTCGCAGCTTCGCTCATATTAATGTAGATTTGATCTCGGAAACGGTAAATTTTTCTAAGTGATTGGTGTCCTATGTCCTTATCTGTACCCTTGACAACATTCATGCATAATGTCTTGATGATCGATTCAATAGTTAATGCATGAAAGCGTAACAAACCAACTCACATTCGCAATTTATAATATTAGTAAGGATTCTCCCTAGAAATACTAATTTCACACGATCCATTAAACAGTATAGAAGTTGTGGGTTTACGGCACTCAATGGTAAAGTTATAGTAAAATGGACCTAAAGAATCATATATATTAATACGTGAAGCCAAAACGTGAACGGATGAACGTGAAATTTGGCATAGTTAAAGTTTATATGGAGGAGAAGTCCAGAAAGCTATTTATTTTATATAAAAAGCATTAGAAGTACATTAAATTAATTAAAATATGCATTACTCATACTACTGCTTCAATTTTACACAACATATACACACATGTAAATAAAAAGACATTTTGACATTCGTCAATAACGGACTTCAAAAAAGGTTGCGAAGGAGGTTGCTATGCTCGACTGTATGTATTATTTTACTCTTACGTTCCAATTACCCTTTTTCATACTACATTCAACAATGATATTATAACATATCTTATAAATTAATACGTGAAGCCAAAACTTTGTACACCTTTTTAAACGAATTGCGCGAACGGATGAACTTGAAATTTAGCATAGTTAAAGTTTATATGGCAGAGAAGTGTACAAAGCTATTTTTTTATATAAAATGCATTACAAGCATATTAAATTAATTAAAATATACATTATTCACACTACTGCTTGAATTTTACACAACATGTAAATGAAAAAGACGTTTCGAACATCCTTCATCCTTCTTACGTTCCAATTACCTTTTAAATATTTTTAACATGACTGACGTTGCATGCCTTATAATATGCCCTTTGAAATCAACTGGTTAAATTGTAGGTTAATTTTAGAATAATATAATATGTAAATTCATAATATACATTAATATTAGTTGATAAATAATTTATCTTTAGTAAATTTATGGAATTACTGAAATAATTATTATTATCTTTGGTTTTATTGAATGTCAAAATTTTTAGGTGACAGGGCTGCTTTCACTTCAAGTCACTTTGCTTCATGTTGCCATAAGAGTAAAGCAATATTTCCAAAGTCAATGTCAATATTTTAATGTTTAGTATTTATTTATGGTGTACTCACTTCAAATGATAATTCATTAAAAAATGAGCGAAAAAATACTTCGTAAAATCAAAATAAGAAAATTTGTTTGCTCATGAAAGTAATCCATGACTTACATCTCCGCGGTTACAATGATGCAGTTCATCTTGATATAGCAATTATATTTAGTACAGTTGATGATGAATTATGAACACAAATGAATTCATTTTCAAAAGTTAATGGTACTATTAAAACCATCTTTGTGGATTCATCATTTGATTCTATTGTGTATCCATTACTTTTCCAAACGATGATACTGGGCATATCACTATTCCTCATAATGTACAGACTATATTTAATTCAATACCATCCAGAAATACCACGCACCTATGGTGTCGTGTAAAATTAATTGAAAATTGTGTCATGAGTTGCGATAAATTTCTTTATTTTCGTAAAGTTATGTTTACTTAGTATTTGAGAGCCTTACCACCTTATGTAACCACCTGTTTTTTGTTTCAAATTTATAATGAATTTCAATTTTCATTTAGACATCGATTTTTTTATGTTTATATAATTAAAAAAAGTGGCAAATAACTGAGTAGGCATGATGAAAGCCTTTGATTATAGAGGTTATAATACCCTTTGATAAAAGAACCCTAATAAAGTTCAAACTTTAAAAATGCAATGAACTATGGTCGAATGTCGACCACTGGTCGCCAACTACTCTATATAAAAAGACACTGGGATGTACCGACTGTCATGGTCATCATACAGACATAAAATTTTCTTATAAACCCAGGCGGTCGATGTGGAATGTATTTTAACTTGGATTCTTTTCCGACCGTATATCGTTCATCAATTATTTATTTAGAGCAGTTAGTGATCAACACCAAGTATGAATTAACATTATATACGAACAATCTATTTAAAAGCTGTATCTATTTAGCATGCATTATGTGGTAGAAAGTTTCAACTAAAATATTACAAAGGAAAATAGAATATAACCTAAGCTAATAATATGATAAAGACCTGTTACAAAAAGAAATATCGCATAATATAGAAGATCAGAAACAGAAAATAAAAACAGAGACACAATGAAGTTATCATTAATTAATTGTTAGGAACTAGAATATTTGTCTCTCAGCAACAATAATGCCAGTGCACAACAAATCGCCAAAAATGATCAATCCGTCAAGTTTAAGAAAAAGATTTTATTAGATAAAGTAAGAGTTTTGACCTACAACACAAGATTCATTGCATATTGATTTTATCTCCAAAAGAAGTCCGTCAATCTGTCCCTCGTTTGTCCAGAGTTTCGTCAGGTCATCGCGATATCTTTACACCTACGTAATATAATTAATTTTATTTGATAGTAATTATATAATAACAGAGAGATAAAGCAACAATGTAGTTTTGTTTAATATTTACGTTTCAGTTCAATTAAAGCAACGAACACTTTCTAGATTACACACCTTTTGTGTCATTATTCTGTAATAAACAAACTGTTGCCGAGTGAATCGGGTGCGATTGTCATCGCCCGTATGAGTCGCGTTGCATATCTATAGGGCTATAGGTCTCATCTCGAAGAAAGGTATGGGCATAATCACCGCGCCAACCCACGACGTATTGGCGATTTCAAACTCCGAGAAATCTACAGTTCTATATTTTCCCAGTTACGATGGTATTCCAAGAACATTCATGTTACCTCACGATGTTTTCCTGCACCGTCAGTCGGGAGCGTTGCCAATTTAAATTAGTAAATGTACGCGAATTTCGAAAAATTCATTGGTACATGCTGGGTTTCGAACTTACGGACATCAGATTGATATTCCACTCGATTCACGTTCAAACCACCCGACCACCATAACTTTTTTTGAGAGGGTTTGGCAATAACAATGAGTTAGGAAAGCATCGTGCATCACTGTGGATCGCATTATAACCTAACATAAATGGTAATTAGGTTTACTAATCAGTTTATGTTTGTCCACAGACATTCCGACACGGGTTCCCGTTTTCTCCGACGGCATTAGCATGGGACCCAATACAGAAGCTGCTTGCCATCGGAGACAAAACCGGCAACCTCAGAATGTATCCTTTTTTTTCAATATTTGTAGTTTACCTACTTATTTAAACTGTACAAATGGCAATTTTAGTTTTTTTTTTTTACAAGAAAAAGTGTTACCACCACGTCCTACTACAGTTTCATCATGGTGTTTTCTTTCACATCAGACTCATTCTAAGATGAAGCTGATTCAGGCGATGTCCGAATGCGTTCCTTCTGCGATATATATTTTCGCTCCATAATTCGCTATTTTTCGTTTCCAATCTAGTGTTCGATTTGAAATTTAAACGGGGAGCTTTTAACAAACATAATTGTGACATCGGTATCGTGACTCACCTAATCGAGACACCGTGACTGGTTTAAGACCACGTATAAAACAAATATTGCTATTAAAAAACTGAAACTCCCAGGTAATTGTAGAGTAAGAATATGTAATTTCTTTTAATATCATTCCTACATTTAACACTATTCCTTACCCCTTATTAAGCTTGTGCTGCTTATAGGATTTAGTCTGTTACGTGACAGGTTCTTAGAAAATTGGCAAAGTAGTTGTGCGATACGCTTTGAAATAAACAGATACTTACTTTATAAGATACTTTATAAGCATCTGTTTATAATGTATCTTATTTACCATCAGGTGTCCCGCATGTTCGTTTGTCACCAATAGTATTAAAAAGTTCGAGGCAGTCATAAGGACTGCGGACAGAAGTGAAAACTCAAAACAATGAAATAAATGTGTTCTCTTTTGAATTTTCATATTAATTATAGTGTTAATGACAATATTTAAATTTCAGAATTTGTTTATTGAAATTATTAATATTAGTGTGGTTTTCATGTCTTTTGGCACTCGGAGCAATAATTACATATATACATTTGTTATAAAGTCTATTAATCAATCAAACGCATGATGAGCTGCTAAATATCAGTATTACATGTACACAGGCCACAATACTACGCGTCGCTAGACTGACGCAAGCCGCATAAGCGCAGTATGGTCTGCTTTGACCACCTTTTTCGTACGAACACTACGTGGACGGCCAGATCTTTTTCTGTCACAAACAGAGGAGGTCTCATTGTACCTATTAATAGCCCGGTACACAAACATTTTACTAATACCAAGCGTATGGAGAGTTTTAAATATTGCATTTGGCTCCATACCTACTTTGTGTAATGCAATCACAGCGATTCGATTCTCTTTATCACCCACTCCGTTTTAATATCGAAAAATATAGTACAATGTATTGGCGCCAA
Organism: Antheraea yamamai; assembly: GCA_036509395.1. Taxonomy (NCBI): domain Eukaryota; kingdom Metazoa; phylum Arthropoda; class Insecta; order Lepidoptera; family Saturniidae; genus Antheraea; species Antheraea yamamai. The sequence goes on from AP028446.1 coordinate 20,742,214, forward strand.
AATGAGAAAACTCAATGAATAATCATATAAAAATAAAGATTCCTAATTCAAATGTAATATTTTGTTTATTTTAAACTAGCGGGGCCAGCAGACGTTGTCCCGCCCTGATTAAAAATAAATCCTTGACAAATTATATACCAAAACGTTCCTCAGGAATCATTTTATCCACTGGTGAAAACCGCATGAAAATCCGTTCAGTAGTTCTTGAGTTTATCGCGAACAGACAAACAGACAGACGCGGTAGGGCACTTTGTTTTATACTATGTAATAATTATAACAGTATTTATGGTCAGGTCGTATACAAGTTGAAAGTAAAGGTTTTGACCCCGACCGGCTGTTCATTCAGCGATGTCATATTACTAGTTAGTTCCGCCGCGTGGTTAACAAACAAACATGTTAATAAGTCGACGAACTAACAATCCTGTTTATCACTTAGCGTTTTTTTATATGTTTTTATAGCAGCAATAATGATATTGTCCTAGTCTATAACAAAACAAATTGTCCAGCAAGTCGTGCAGAGTTAACTGCATAAATACTAACGCTTGCTCTGTATTGGTCTAATGGATATCATAGCAAAAACACTGGAAATTTAGAGATTGTAAACTGCAATAAGATTTAGGCTTTGTTGCATTTCAATAATAGAACTAGCTACAGCAGCCATGAAACTTAAGTTTTACTAAAAGCAAGAGGGCGCGGAGAGGTAGGACCTCCGCGCCTCGAGACTCCGAGTCTAATTATTGTATTTTGAAGTATGTATAAGTCCTAGAGACTAGAGTATACACATTATATTTACCAGTTTTTACATATGTATTATGCATTTGTTACAAATGAAGCAATAACATATATCAAGTTTTGAGCTGACTGGGGCTCTCTAGAAATGTAATACACTAAGGAAAAGGTACTTAATTAAATATGTTTATTTTGTGCGAAAGTTATAATTGCATATGGTAAATATGAAAACATTACGTGACAATTGTGACCCGTAAACCTAAACATTCAGCGACAGTGTTGCAATAAATCGTACGATAATATTGTTGCTCGAGTGATCATCTCATGCCCAAATAGTGTCACCTTTTTTATCAAAAGTTAATAACAATTTAGTACACTTTTTAATTTAAATATTGCTTGAAGGACAATATCATACAAGATCACTTGATTTTAATATACATATTGCTTTCATTCTAGTAATCAGGCATATAAAAAATCAAATACAGAGCCGTACGAACCGATGATAGCTTAGTGGTAGCGTGTAGGGATTCCACGTCTATTAAGTACCAATGTTCGAATCTATACAATGGAGACATCGTGATGACACCACAGCATGGTTCATTCGTCCGTGTGACCAGCTACTATAGATTATCTACTACTATAGATAGATTTACCAAATTAACTCTGCCTACAGACGAAACTGAACCAGCGACCGCTCAGCTTAACGGTAGGTTTCGTGCCAGTATTCAAGGACATTTGTTAGATAGTAGTCGATATCTGTAGTCCGGTGAAGCTGTTGAGACCTTCAAGGTCAATAGTGTAGTCAGTTCGAGGAAAAAAAAGTAGTCGATATAATATAATTAAAGAAGTTTTTAATCTTGTGTCTCTTTTGGTGTCTGACTTAAATAATCCTTAGGTCTCTCTCGAATGTTCTCATCATTACCTATATACTTAGACTGGCCATAAATATTGTTACATTTAAAAATAAACAAAATTTTACATTTGAATTTGGAGTCTGTCATTTTTATATGAATATTCATTGAGTTTTCTCATTTTGGTGTCAATACATTGTACAAAAATGCATATCTACCAAACATGTATCCTAAGTATGCTTTTGTACGGAGCAGAATCCTGGACAACATACGCAAAACAAGAACGCCGACTGAACACATACCACTTGCGATGTCTTCGAAACATACTGGGCATAACGTGGAAAGATCGCGTGACAAACGAGTCCTTCATGAGTAAGGCACAGCTTCCTAGCATTACCGCTATTCTCAAAAAGAGACGACTGCGTTGGTTAGGGCACGTGCATCGAATGGAACGAACTCGTTTGCCAAGACAAATTCTACTTGGAGAGGTTGCACATGCAAAGAGGTCTGTTGTCCGTTCTATGCTTCGTTTCAAGGATTGCACTAAACATGACATGGCTACATTCAATATCCCAAGCACCCAATGGGAGGAGCTAGCCTTGGACTGGGCTAAATGGTGTCGCCTAATTCACGAAGGCCAATCAAAGCACGACAAGACCTGGTTTCGGCAATTGGAAGAAAAACGCATGAGGCGTCACGAGCAGGCCTCCTACACCCGTCCACCTGGGGGTACAGATATACATATTTGCGGCCTAGCGATTCGTTCCGTTCTTGTCAGCCATTTACGAAAGTGCCGCCAGAATGCTACTTAAATCATCTGTTACCGATGAAAAGGCTTATGATGACATTGTACAGTATTTTGCGATATTAAAATGGAGTGAGGTGATAAAGAGAACCGAATCGCTGTGAGTACATTACAGAAAGTAGGTATGAAACGAAATGCAATATTTAAAACTCTCCATACGCTTGGTATTAGTAAAATGTCTGTGTACCGGGCTATTAATAGATACAATGAGATTTCTTTTGTTTGTGATAGAAAAAGATCTGTCCGTCCACGTAGTGTTCTTACGAAAAAGGTGGTCAAAGCAGTAATGGAAAGAATTCGAAGAAATCCTGTCCGAAAGCAAAAGATTTTATCTCGGGAGATGAAGATAGCACCTAGAACCATGTAGCGTATTTTAAATGACTTAGGACTTGCTGCGTGCTGGTCATTTCTTAACTGATAATTTAAAAAAGAAAAGGTGGTAAAACCGAAACAACTACTGAAGCGGTACGCAAAGGAAGGTCACAGAAAATTTTTGTTTACGGATGAGAATTTTTTTACAATTGAGCAACATTTTAACAAACAAAATGACCGTATTTATGCTCAAAGCTCTAAGGAAACTTCCCAATTAGTCGACAGAGTGCAACGTGGGCACTATTCGACTTCAGTAATGGTTTGGTGTGGTATTAGCTATGAAGGAGTCACTGAGCTATACTTTTGTAAGAAAGGTATCAAAACATCGGCGCAAGTGTATCCAGATACCATTCTTGAGAAGGTAGTGAAGCCCCTTAACAACACCATGTTCAGTAACCAAGAATGGTCCTTCCAGCAAGACTCGGCGCCGGGTCATAAAGCTCAGTCTACGCAGTCTTGATTGGAAACGAACGTTTCGGACTTCATCAGAGCTGAAAACTGGCCGTCGTCTAGTCCCGATCTTAATCCGCTGGATTAATTTATGGTCAGTTTTAGAGAGTACGGCTTGCTCTAAACGCCATGATTATTTAGAGTCCCTAAAACAATCCGTACGATTGGCAGTGAAGAATTTTCCCATGGAAAGAGTGCGTGCTTCTTTTGATAACTGGCCTCAACATTTAAAGGACTGTATTGCAGCCAATGGAGACCACTTCTAAAAAGCTTTTTATATTTTAAATTGTTTTATATATATGTATTAAACTAACACACTGTAAAAGTAATAAATGTTATTTGTAATAAATTTTTTTTTCTTTGTTTCAGTATTTATGGCAAGACTAGATATATTTACGTTGTTCCTAAAGAAGTAAGCAGTTGGTATGCATTACTTCCGACAAGAACATATGGAATGGATTTAATCAGACGAAAATAAAATAATAGTTTGTGTAAAGAAAAAAGATTATTTAACAACACTTTTAAAAAATTCGCTAATAAACTAACAAAGCTTTGTCACATAGGTTGTTGTGATATCTCATGTCGATCATACGAGATTGAGTGTTGGCGCCAGGCCAGCGTCGGCTCCGAGTGCAACGATTATATAGCGGTCATAGATATGCCAGTAATGGTACCCGGAACCATTTGCAACTATTACCTACTACCATGTAAAACATTCTCAAATATTCTCTGCTTTTAAATGGATTCAAAACATGTAATTGACGCGCTTGCATGTTGAATTATGTTTTTAGACTTGTTTTATTCGTAATTCCGCATGCGTCAACTAAAGTATTACTTTTTACTCATGCACAAATACAAACAATAATGTTATTCCTTACTAAAATATAAATATAATTTACTCTATTTTTATCTAATTTGTCTTTTTAAGTTCATAGATCTAATAAATATATAAATACCTATATAGTTTGTCATATATTTCAAGTATACTCAGGACATGGAAACAATTTATTTTTATATAAATTTTGTCTTTAGGTCTTTTGCCTTAGATATGAAAGTTAAATATGTCATATACAGGAATTATATGTTACTAAATATTTTACTCCACATCATTATTTATTATTATTATTTAATTTAACACAATAAAATATATAACGTAATCAGATATAACATTATATAACAATTTAAAAAAACATGAATCGAATAAATAGTGTTCGTGATGAAAACATGCTAATACACAAACAGATAAAGGAACGTTTTATTATATGTATATAAAAAAAATGTAGTGCATAAATAGTCTATTGGGTATATCATCTAGTATTTTAATAAATATAGGATAAACTTTAGTAATATATTCCTTTTAGTGATTTGCCTTTGTAATATTTCGAAATAGAAAGTGCTTTCTACTGAATCTTATTATTGCTAATCATCTTATATTATATTCTCAACCAAACAGAGAGACTATTCCACTAAACTTATTAAATGAAAAAAATAACAACTTTATCTCTTATCTTAGTTTATTTAATAATACACTTTAGTATTTCACACAAGTTTTATATTGAACGTTGGTATTTTATACATCTTATTTTATCTAAGAATCTGAGTAAGAAAAAGTCGCAAGTCGACTATATTTATTCTAGTGGCGTTCTAATGATGTTGCACCAATAAGAGTGCTCGCAAATATGCTGTCTTTCGAGTCGCATATTTTATCCAATAAGATGCGAGAATCTGATATTATTATTCGGGGTTCGCTATTTGAAACAAATTTTGTTGATCGTAACCCTCGTTTCACAAGTAACTTTTATCTAAATGATCACTATTAGGGTCGCATTCACTTCCCCCTTGCTCTTTACTAAACCATATAGGCGAACTGGTAACTCGAGAGTTTGACCCACACCCACAAACCACTTCCATCTACTTTATATCGAGGCAATAACGGTTCCGGTTATGGGCATTTAGTGTGTAGAGGCGAGGTACCGCATAGGTAGACAGACCGGCGAGATCTTATCGCGGCTTCATTGTACCTAAAATCAAGGCTAGGCTTCGTTTAGTGTTCACTAAACCTAGAATTTAATCCTAAACATTAACTACTCGTAATTTTATTTTATTTTCGAAGTAACATTATGTATTATTACTTACGAAAATTGTTTACAACGGAACATTGAATTATATTTTACTGCAAATGGTATTAATAAGATAGGTGATTAAATAAAAGCCAAGTGCCTTACTTTATAATAATTGGAAGATATAAAAATTAACTTTGGATGAGAATATTAAATTATTGGAGAAAGTTTAATTAAGACGCAACATAAAAGTTACGTTTTTACTCTTTTAGGAAATTACGAATTTTAACTAGTTGTTACAATAACCTCCGCCCGTGGTTCGACTTGCGTTTAAACTTTTATTATGATCGGATAAAGGGATATTTATGTATGTATAAAACATCATATTGCAAGGGCAAAACGATATGTGCAGTGTACCCTATAGAGTTACTCGTAGGAAGACTTCGGCATTGTGTATACGCTCATACAAGTTTATTTATAATAGGTCTTTACCTAGAAAATTGCCGTTCTGCAGTACTGGCCATTTCAAATCAAAATAATTTTTATTTGGCTAAGAATTCTAATTTCAAATTAATTTTATTTTAAAAACATGAAATTCTTTTTCCAAAAGTAGTCATTTGTTTATTGATTAGTGTTACATTTTCATCGCATTTCAATATTTTTTGTCATCATGGATACATTAAATATTCGAGTAATTATGGAATATGAATACCGTCGTGGCAACAACGCGGCACAAGCGGCACGCAACATCAACGACGTTTACGGAGCTAACACTACAAACCAACGCACCACCTGTTATTGGTTTGCTCGCTTCCATTCTGGGTATTTCGACCTGAAAAATGAACCTCGCGGTCGTCCGAAGACTTTGGTCGACCATGACGAATTAAAGGCGATTGTGGAAGCTGATGATACACAATCTACGGCTGAATAAGCAGCAGCTTTCGACGTTAGCGTCAAACCAATATTGGTCCATTTGCGTCAAATTGGCAAGGTAAAAAAGCTTGACAAATGGGTGCCCCACGAACTCAATGATCGCCAGCGCGAAGTACACGTCGAGACGTGCCTTGCACTGCTCAACAGACACACAAATGAAGGAATTTTGAACCGCATTGTTACCTGCGATGAAAAATGGATTCTGTTTGCTAACCGCAAGCGCTCAGCAAATTGGTTGGATCCTGGTTCAGCACCTAAACAATGCCCTAAACGAAAACTTACCCCTAGAAAAGTGATGGTCACTGTTTGGTGGTCTAGCGCCGGTGTGATTCATCACAACTTCTTACCAAACGGGGTGAGCATTACTGCAGATGTGTACTGTGAAGAACTGAACACAATGATGGAGAAACTGGCACATCTCCAACCAGCATTGGTCAATCGCTCGTCTCCGCTGCTCCTGCACGACAACGCGCGACCTCATAATGCACAGCACACGGTCTCCAAGTTGCAAGAACTAGGGTTGGAAGTTCTCCGTCATCCGCCCTACTCACCAGACCTTGCGCCTACAGACTACTACTTTTTCCAGAATTTGGATAACTCCTTGGCGGGAAAAAAATTCAATACCCGAGAGGCAGTACAAAATGCCTTTGAAGAATTTGTTGCCTCCCGTCCAGCTGATTTCTTTACGAAGGGCATCAATAAACTGCAACTGCGTTGGCAAAGATGCATTGATTGCATGGGTGATTACTTTGATTAATACAAATAAAAAATACATTAAAAAAAATAGTTTAAATTTTTTCATACAAAACGGCAATTTCATAGGTAATTTCAAAACTTATACGTATGACGCAGTAGAGTCACTTTATTACACGAGAGACATATATTCTTGAAGGATAGCTATATTTACAATAAGAAGCTATATATTAATCGTCTCTGCTTCCGCAATAATTTAATATATCTGAGTATTAAAATATCTACATAATATTACTAAAAGTATTTGTTTAAAAAAAACTAAAAGAGCTTAATTAAAACCCGATATTACATTAAACAAATCAATTAGAAGGTTAATTACAAGAAAGACATTTCTAGTATTTTATATTTTAGAAGCGGCCCCTATAGACACATATTCTCCTTTCTCTTTTATTTGTTATTAATATTTAAAATAAAAAATAATTAAAGAGTAGCTATGAGACTGAAAATTAAGGATTGTATGTCTTCTTCTATGAGAGATAATTGAATGGCCGCAAAATAGATAAGTATCTAAAAAACAGCGCTTTTTAGCAGAACGAACTTATAGCTAACAGCCGGGTAGGTTACCGTACAAAAGGTAATTATCAAAACCGGTCAAGCCATGTAGATGGAGATTAATTACAAAAGCATGCACAACCGAATTTTATATATAAAGATAGAGAAGTTTGGCACAGAGGAAGGAAAAAGTAAAGTATTGTTCGCGACGTTCTCAGATTTTTTAAATATTCAACCGAGGGATAAAATTATTGAAGCTCGGGAAGGAAATTAGTTCCGGTGGAATATTCGAGAAGACGGCGGCCAGTTTAGAAGTAAACCTGCCTTTTAATAATTCCCCGAGGGGCGGTGCTTCATTACGGCGGATAGCTCTCGAGGTATCTGACAGATTTCTATGCTTCATTTTGTTAATATATTATAATAATATCTTCTTTAGGTATCTACGTTGTAGCGTTATGTAGAAAGTTAATAGTACGTAAAATGAACAAATAAAACGTAAATAATTTCTTATTGTTCATTATCAACTGTTCACACTCTTATGATTCTGTCAACACATAATTTTTTTTAAAGTAAAATTTCTTTAGTCGCGACTAGGAGATAACTGGAGGACAATGCAACGGAAGTCCGTTACGGCAATATGGCGTCACAGTTCTGTACCATCCGGTTTTTAAATATTTTTGATTCTGTCAATAAATAGTTTATAAAAGATTTTTGAAAAAAAATCAATCATATTAATTTGAATAATCATAAAATTCATACAATAGAATTAATTATGTAAATATGGGTGCGCGATCGTGCTGCCATCTGGTTTCATGTCAGTAATAAATTAAATCAAAGCTTTAAGATCTGTAGTGCCTTCTATCAACTAATTCGGAATTTAAATATCAAGTTTTACTGTTACACATTCATTTGTTGCCATTCATTATTTGTTGCCTCAAATGTGCGAATTGCGAAGACCATGCCGACCCCGGTTTTGAGGTATTGTTAATTATGTATTATATATTTAGTTCATACTAGCTATGCCCACGGATTCACACGTGTTTATTATTAATAGTGGGCGCCCAGTGGTCGACATTCGACCATAGTTCATTGGTTTTTTTAAAGTTTGAACTTTATTGGGGTTCTTTTGTCAATAATCTATAATTAAAGGTTTTCATCATAGCTACTCAGTTATTTGCCACTTCTTTTAAATTATATAAATATTAAACTAAATGAAAATTGAAATTAAATAAAAATAATATAAAAATAAAAAAGAGGCGTTTACGTAGGTGTTTACGTAGGCGTAGGCGTAGGTGGTAAGGCTCCCAAATTCAAAGTAAATATAAGTTTACAAAAATAAAGAATTTTATCGCAACTTACGACACAGTTTTCAATTAATTTTATACGACACCACGTGTGGGTGGGTGGTATTTCTGGATGATATTGAATTCAATTAAGTCTGCAGATTATGAGGAATAGCGATATGCCCAGTATCATCGTTTGGAAAAGTAATGAATACCCAATAGAATCAAATGATGAATAAAAAACAAAGATGTTTTAATACTACCATTAACTTTTGAAAATGAGTTCATTTTTGTTCAAAATTCATCATCAACTGTACTAAATATAATTGCTACATCAAGTTGAACTGCATCATTGTTACCGCGGAGATCTAAGTCATAGATTACTTTCATGAGCAAACAAATTTTCTTATTTTGATTTTACAAAGTATTTTTTGGCTCATTTTTTATTGAATCGTCATTTGAAGTGAGTTCACCATATAAAAATACTACACATTAAAATATTGACATTGACTTATATTGCTTTACCTTAAGGCATGTAAGGCATGCAACATCAGTCATGTTAAAAATATTGAAAAGGTAATTGGAACGTAAAATTAAAATGTTGGATGTCAATAAGTCTTTCATTTACATGTGTGTATATGTTGTGTAAAATTCAAGCAGTAGTGTGAGTAATGCATATTTTAATTAATTTAATGTATTTCTAATTCATTTTATATTAAAAAAAATCTGCACTTCTCCTCCATTAAACTTTAATTGTGCCAAATTTCAAGTTCAACCGGTCGCGCAATTCGCTTAAAAAGGGTACAAAGTGTTGGCTTCACGTGTTAATATATAAAATAAGTTGAATTATAGCAAAATAAATTTATTTTTGTAAATATTCTGCCAGTTGTAAAATATCTACGCGTATTTATATTCATGGCCGTCGGTTAAAAGATATTCGAATTAGATAGTAATTACAATATACAAAACTATCTGAAACGAGTTATTATTAAAATTTGATTAATACTCAAAATAAATAACCAATTCAGTGCTGTGTGTCACGACTTTTATTCTGTGGAACCAAACCATAGTACTTTTTAGTTATTTCGGTGATCAGAATGAAGCCACTTAAATATTTCTACATTTTAACAAAAGACGAGGAAGACTTATTCTGTGTGTTTTATCGTTAATTATTTATAGTTGTATGTGTTTTATATTAGTCTCCTTTTAATTTGCATACTTTGTACCCACTACATACTAATAGCTTCAATTCCGATGTCAAATCGAATCTTAAATGCCCGTTTCTATTGTTTGTCAAATTTGAAGATAAAACTTCCATTACATAATAGATTGTAAAGTTTCAAATAAAAACATCAAAGAGATTCAACATGAATTATGTTCCACAAACAATTATAACACTATATAGAATTCAATTTCTTTGATGATACATTATTATAGGTACTGTTAAATACAGGTAAATACCGGCTTTGGTAAATCGGCTTAGATCTTCCCATTTCAAACAGCTATCGTATCGGATTTGTTAGAGGATTTTCCTATAGTATTCTCGCATTATACTGAGACATTCATTGAACTCTGAATACTCAAGTGTCTGATATCGATGAACTCTCTTCATAATATCTAGTAACAATTCATTCTTGAGTAAGTCGGTAATGATACGAGTTCGCGTTGTTCATAAATCAAGAAAGTTCGCGTCTTCTTCGAAAGTAATACTCATAACGAGAGGATCGGGCTGAAGATCCTCTTCTGGATACTTTGATCAACAGGTTTCAAATTAACTTCTCTGAAGTTATTCTCTGTCATCTCATCCTATCAATATTGTAAATTAGAATGTTTGTCAGAACGGGTGCGTATAGAAACTAGGCAATGGATTGGATGAAACTTTACTATAACAGAATCATATACATCAGAATAACAGATACGATATTATTTACGATAATGTAACGATAAGAGTTAAGTAAATTAGAAAATGTCGAGGCAAAGTGAAATCTCAAAATAATGAAATAACTCTGTTATTTATTTAATTTATTAACATCGATCTGGTTTCGCGTCTGTTGGCACTCTGACTAATAATTGAGCCGTCACATTTCAAATTCAATAAATGAAATCCAATTTTAGTCGTTCATATAACATGTTTTTTAAGATTTCCAGTTTTTATACACCGAGAACAAGATTCAACTTTTGCCGTCCATAAGGATTTTAGGTATTTTTATTATCTTCATAGTTTACGTGTACTAAATGCGAAGATCTTGAAAAATAACCTAATATATTAGGAACGCCTAAAATTGGATTTAACTCATTTTAAAATGTAACGACTTGTATAAACATATTTACACAGTTTATGAATTAATCAAACACATGATGAGCTGCACAAGCTCAGTACAAAATATCAATATAACATGTACACAGGCAGACATACTACGCGTCGTTGTTCTGACGTAAACCGCACAAGGGCAATACGGTCGGTTACGCTTTACTAGCATGTCGCTGACACGAAACCATAACTTTTTCTCCTGCCAAATACCGCTGAACGCTCTTAAAAAAGATTTTACTTTAAAAAAACCTACCACGTGAGAGGTATCTCAGCATGCGTTGCATAAACTGTCTTGGTTACACGAACAGAATTTATGGTGTCACTATTAGGTACAAACGCAGACGAAGTCCCGGGCGGACACTTGTCCCTCATATTCTCTCAAGTGTTAATTTAAGTAGTATTTATGAGCAATAACAAAAAACAATTTCGTGAAAAAAATTATTGCTGGCGTCTGGGAATAAGTGATATAATACATTTCAATCATTTTTAGAAATGTCAGTCTGTCTGTTTGTATGAACACGCATCACTGCTAAAGTACTGGGTTCACAATAAAACCTCATATATGAAAATCATAAAGCATATCCTCGGGAGTAACTTAGTCTTTGTTTCATTACAAACGGTACACTCTAAAAGTTATTGTAATTTTAATGGCGCCGCGACTTAAATATGAGAGAATAGTAGATAAGCAAATGGACTAAATACGTTCAAATGACTTTATTAGTCATTGTTTTGTATATCAGGTTCCACGTGGACGAAGTCGCGGGCACAGCTACTAATTTATATAACTGCAAAGGTATCTCACGGTTACCGTATACGTGCGTAAGTTATCACTTAAAATAAATTTGATTGATGAAGGCGTTACTTTGCGGCAATCCATCATTGAATATTAGGTTGGACGTTACTTTATACTTCCGCCTGGAGAAAATTGGACGCTGTTACGTCTCATTGAAATACAATAGAATGTAATTAAAAGCTGTCGTTGGTCGACGGTTGATCCTGACGTTGTCGGATGGCTGAACCTCTCGTCGATTGTCGTTTTTGTCTGTAATTGTAAAAATTCATAACAGATTATATTTTGAAGTGACAACTTCTTTAGGCGCGTTGAGCGGTATTTTTTTGGCTGGAGAATAATGTATAACTTCACGTCATGACATACTAGTAAGCTTGACCGACCTTATTGTGCGACTTGCGTCAGACTAGCGATGCATAGTATAGCAGCCTGTGTACATCTAATATTGATATTTTGTATTGAGATTGTGCATCATACGTGTGATGAATTAATATACTGTATAAAGAAGTATATAATTATTATTCGGAGTGCCAATAGATATGAAAGAGAGACTAATGATAATAATTTCTATTTACAAATTATGACATTTAAGTAATCCACACTATAATTAATTTAATAATTCAAAAGAGAACACAGTTTAAATTCCATTGTTTTGAGCTTTCACTTCTGTCGGCAGTACTTATGACTGCCTTGACTTTTTAATGACTTTTATTGCGTTGCAGAGGTCAATCAACTTATGAAAGTGCCAAGTAACGTCCATATTCGTCCTAATACTCGTTCAAAAGAGATTACTTTATATAGACTTTATTTAACAATACTTGTAAATTACAACGTACAGACGTATACAATAACCGCGAGAAACCTGCGGTGTTATATAAAATACAACAATACAACATCGCTCTAATATAACGGACAGGCGTACATACTTTCAAACACAAACTTTCTTGTTTATATCAACAACAGTACATATCATTAAATGGACAAATGGCAGAAATACCCCGTTAAATTTTGTTACTCCTCTCCTCTGATCTTGAAGACTGAAGTAAAGGCCATCAATTAATTAGTGAGTGACTAGAGACAGACTTGATACGCGACAGTAAACTCGCTAACGAGCTGCTAACTTTATCATCAACAAATTATATTCAACAGAAGATAGTTGTTACATTTTATAAAGTTTTATATTAACTTTATCTAGTTACAGTTTAAATTTTTTAATGAATTTTGTGAATACTTGAATTTTTTTAATTATCTACTTGTGTATCTACTCCACTTTAGTTTGTACCATACCTAAATACATTGAAATAAACCAGGAAAATTGTTTCTTTCTCATAACTTGTACTAAGTTGTGTTTAAAATGAGAGAGATTTGATTTCCGCAGATACGGATTTCACGTGATAGATACTAACCGTGTTATTACAAAAAAGTTAAATATGTACTGAATACTTGCTCTAAAAAAGTTTGGGTACTTTCGTATCAAATGCACTGCACTCGCCGACCGTTGCATTTTTTTTATCGTGGGGAAGTTCCTTATGGATACGTCACCCTCCCGGTGGAAAGGGTGGGTTATGTCCGACTCGCACGGACTAAAACCCCACGGTTTACCGACAGACCGTAATTGTTGGGACGGCAAGGGATCGTACAATGCTACTCAACCTTGTAGAGCTGCCCTAAAGGTCCGCCCGGCGGAAGGTGAACGCAGTGCTCCTACTTATAAAGAGGCAGACTGGGTACACACTAGCTACCTCCCCTCGTCCGCCGGACCTGTGCAATGAGGAGATGGGCCCTCCTGCCCATCCCCTCAGGTCCGGCTACGGTGTCGGGAGGAGTTGGGCAAAGCGCCGCCTCCTCCCGCCGGTCCTCCATTGGTGGAGAAGGACGCTTAGAGGGTCTACCTCGCGGCCCCTCTCTGCTGACTCCTTCTGCGAGATGACCTCCTCGCAGAAGGAGGCCATCGCTTGCCAAGCCTGGTTGCTGCCGAGCATGGGCAAAACCACACTCGGCAGCGACAAATCACGTCCTACCACCGCAGCCAGAGTGCGGTCCTGTCTCTCCCACGCAGCACACTCAGACAGAGGCGTCCTCGTGAACGCCGCACTCGTGGCATGCGGCGATCGGCTCCCTGCGAGCGATCTGGTGCAGGTACCACCCGAAGCAACCGTGTCCGGCGAGTACCTGCACCAGTTGAAACGTCAAGGAGCCCCACTCCCTACCTATCCATTCCCGCAGGACCGGGTGGACGCCGTCTACGGTATACCGTTCGAACCGCACGTCCGCCAGGTCCTGCCTACATCTCTCGACAGCGTTTTTTCTGAGACGCCGTCTCCTGTCCTCTATCTCCCTGGGAGCCGGAGGCTCCTCACTTCACTTCCTCGCCGCAGTAAATTCGTATACTCGCCGACCGCTGCTGCGGCTAGCTCGCGTTATCCTTTTTCGTACGTCTAACCTAACCTAACCAAAGCGAGATAAAAGAGCAAGATGTCGAACGTTCGGCGAGCGCGGTGCATTTAATACGAAAGTACCCAAACTTTTTTAGAGCAAGTATTCAATACATATTTAACTTTTTTGTAATAACACGGAATATCTTTAATCATATCTGACACTCATAATGAATTACGTATATTAACTGTAAATTTGTTACCATAATATGTATTATGTTTAGTTAAAATAAAAATAGTTTTATTGTTTATATTAAAACCAGCAATATTCAGCGCGAACAATCCTGCGCACTTTCTCAATTAAATAAACACATGTCTCCTAAAATAATTAACTCAATTTTTCTGTTCCAAAAGTCGAAACAAACAAGTCCGTAATTGGAGAAAATTGTCTGAATAAAACTTGAAGCGTTCCATCTCCGGAGACTTTCTAGTAAAGTTGTCCAATTTGTGAAACAATTTGTTGATGTGTTTTTTTTATATTTTTCTTATCTGTTAATTATTTTTAATACGTAAGGACAGTTGTCAGAGGCGTGTTCTTTCAAGTTTTTTTGTTATTTAATTCACGGTATTATCTGTTCTTTATTTACTTTAAACATATTTTAATGATACTAGTTATTATCGAAAAGTAATTTTGTGTTTTCACTGTTTTACAACATGCATTTGCATTATTCGTAATGTCACGCTTGAAGTCCCGGGTGCAGAAGCAGGCGTGGGTGGGCGGACAGATATAACACGATTTAGATATTTACATAATAATCCAAGAGGTTCCACTTCCGGTCCAAATTACCTCCATCTACTTTCATTATGTAATAGAAAAGCGATAGTAAGTACTTTACCCATCTCGAGAGGGTCGATTTGGAATTTAATTTGCCATTAACTAGCTGACACTCGCGTCGCCTGTCGCATTATATACTCAGTTGCTTAGGGTCAGGAAAGGGTGTATTTTGTCGTTTCTATGGCGTGCCTTAAACTTACTTAACTTTCACTTAACAAGACAAGGGTTACAGTAAAATTTTAATAAAATAACTTGCATTTACTTAGTAATAATTTTCTTCTATTCTTGCATAAGTATATATCAAGGTAATATAATAGTCGAGCTAAGGAATATCTCGCGATTACAATGACCGCGTTTCTAATATAATCTGAAGCTTTCATGTGACTATATCGCGGAACGATGTTTGCGGCTCTTTGACTTTTCCAATATTTTGTTTAGAAATCTCTTATAATAATATTTGTCTAATGTGTATTATTTTGTTATATATAAATCACTTTGATACAACGTTACATATAAACTGATGCTATATATATATCTAAAATTTATAAACAGCAAAACCAAGACCTGGAAAGCTAGCTTATGTAGATTTTTTGTATACTGAAAATATTTACACAATATTCATTACGCTATAATTGAACTAATTACTATAAGAAATAATAGTAAACGTGTGCGAAGCCGCAGCCATAACTAGTTATATCATAACTAAGCGAACTATATCAGTAAAAGTTAAATTAAAATAATAAATAAAGCAAGCTGCGTATTAGTTGAACACAACAATCAAAAACTTATACCAAACAAATAAACCAAATTCAGTATTTCTATTTAGAATAAATTTCACTGTTCAGCATCACAGCTGAGAATCATAAATTATTCCAATAACATACTAAACTGGACCAAGAGAGCTACCCTAGTTTTAGTGTAATTGCTTATGCAATAGAGTAACGAACGGTCTAAAAGCAAAGCACGCACATACTAACAACCTCACCGGATTATCTGTTTACTATAGATGTCATTAAAGTGCGTGACAATCCTTGTAAATAATAGCACAAAATAATATGTCACCGGCAATTAAGTTAGTTCACGAGGAACTAGAAAGCAGAAGAAGAGAGAAAACGTTTTTATTCTTGGAACACA
This sequence comes from Antheraea yamamai, assembly GCA_036509395.1. NCBI lineage: Eukaryota > Metazoa > Arthropoda > Insecta > Lepidoptera > Saturniidae > Antheraea > Antheraea yamamai. The sequence continues at coordinate 20,758,387 of AP028446.1, forward strand.
TCATGGTTACAAGATAAATTAAATAAACATACATATGATTAATTAAAAATGTCCAACAACAACAACCCCCTTAAACTACAGGCTGTTGTACAACTGAGTGATACTACAACTACTTTACAAACATAACAACTACGGTGTGACATTTGGAATTAAAATTGAATAAACCGATTGAGTGTAATTTCATAAATCTATTGTTTTGTAATCAGTCTGTATATTAAAATATCTTGTTTCAAAATGGATGAAAATCATATATAGTTAGATTCAACGATTGTAGTTTATAACTTTGAAGTAAAATTTATTACTTCAAGACTTGTTTGTCCCAATAGTGAGTTTGCAAATTTTTTAGTATAATGTATACCGCATTAGGTAAGTATATCAAGGATACCAAGTTACCAATATATAAAAGTTTTCAGAAGCAACCACAAAATTTGCTTAGACAACACAGCAGCAGTATTTCTATTTTTTCTATAACAATAGTTTTAATAAGGACTGTGCGAACTGAAACAAAAAGTTACTTGTTATAATTAAGTATAAATTCCTTAGTTCACAAAACCATTACTAAGTTACAGCACGTGTTGCCAAACGATCGACGATTAACACATTCTGCCATTAGTAACAGAATTTCTCGAAATTAAACTAACGGACAAAGTATTTTACAGTATTACATCAACACTAAACTAACTACGAAGGGCTTAATTTCATGGTATGCGATTACCAGCGCCGTCAGTCGGCCGATTCATGTCTACTTTTTGATAAAAAGCTCGATCTCATATTTGATTGAAGAAGACGTTGCTTTGCGGAAATTCTTCATTGAAATTGAGTGGCCGCTACCACATCTTAATGCAATAAGAAACGTTTGATTTTATTAGTAGAAGGTGTACCTGAAAAAGTTAAATCTGAAATGAATAATGTTCATTGAACTAGAGAATTATTAATTGTCGAAATTATGTCCATAAATTTACTAGAGGGCTCAGCAGATGTTATTCTGACCCGAAAAAAACGCATTAGTTCGCAGAGCCTCCTACCAGTTCCAATTATGCATCTAAACTATTCAGGGACCCACTCAAATAGACACAAAAACTTTTAATACAATTAGTCCAGCAGTCTAAGAGAAGTTTAGTGACAAGCACACGTACAGAAGAATTATACATATGTATACTAACGGGCTCGGCAAATGTTGCCCTATCCTAAGAGTTAAAACAAATCCTCGAATCAAATTGCAGCGCAACCTACCGGTTCAAATTATGAATTTAAGTCACTCTAACACACACAAAAAAAAACATAAAAATCTGTCCAGCCGTTTAGGAGTTCAGTCATATACATACGTACAAAATATTTATATATATACGGATAAATATAGACAATCTGATAAAACACTTTAATTTACTCTGTATTATAAGGCAAATAATAAAATAGTAAAGTAAGCTCTGAGTAACACGTGACTTATGCTAATGCTACATGATTACGGTAAGGCCATTTGTAAATTTAATACTAATTTAAATACATTTGAATTATTTACTAATAAGCCTCCTAGAAATTAAGAGCATGAGGTTAGTGTTTAGTCCCGCGCACTCCCACGTGACGCGCGGGACTTCCGTTATATTTAATTATTTATTTACTAAAGTTCATGGTTATTAGCAAATTCTATTACCGGTCCGATTTACTTCCGACTTGCAGAGGATTTCTATTTATATCAAAAACTGTGTAGGTCCTATGTAAAGTGGTAAGTTAATTAAACAAGTCTAAAGGTGGGTATTTTTTCGAGACAGGTCTCAAGTGAAAACTGTATAATAATACCCAATAGAATGTTCGAACAGTACATTAAATATTTAATTTCTATTTATTCGAAATTACTTAATTTCACGAGTTTAGGCGAAGTCAAGAACATTTCAGGCCACCAAATTACTTTTCCGGGTGACAATTGTATCCTACTCTATAGCAGCCACCAAGTGAACCACCCATCATAGTAGCATGCATAGACTAGTTGCGTTCCGAGTGGTTGGAACCTGTACTGGGCCGCGATAATCATATACCTGTGCATTAGTGCATTAGATAGAATCAGCTACTATGTGTAAACCACTCACAATAAAGGAAAAACAAATTATACTACTCGAAAGGATATATTTCTTCAACAACACAACCAGTCTAGGCGGACCTGGCGTAGACGCACACGTCCGCCACGAGGTAGCCGAGGCGGTGCTTCATGCCAAGTTCCTCATCAACGAAGGTGCCCTAGTGACAGCCACCGCTGACGACCAGCTTCACCTATGGACCTTCCGGCAGAAGTCACCGCAGAGACTGCATTCGCTCAAATTCCAAAGAGAAAGGTATCTTAAATCACATTTTTACTATTTTTATCATATTTACGTGTTTCACATTATTTCTATTGTGTTTTTTCAAAATATGGTTTTTTAAATAATCTCTCTTGCTTTATTTTATTTTTGGCAACCAATCTTAGATTATTACTGCCGTTGTCGAGTAGGTAACGATATTACAAGTTTCTTGCGATCATATCAATGAACTAACAGACGGCGCGGCGGCCGTCTTGTCAGATATTTCAAGCTTTTGTGGCAAGTCAGAATCCATGCTCCGTGGTATTATTTCCCATCTACTTCATTTGTCCACAATAACCAAACTATATCACGTAAATCACCACCAATATTAAAAGTATAGAGATAAATAACACAACATTATGAATAAAATATAAAATCCACTACATGAAATTTCAAGATCCCGCCAAAAACTCTTGAACTTTAAACATCTTTATTAACTCTAAATGAGGTTATGATTCATTAGGTAAATAAAGTAAGAGTAGTCGAGAAGCTGGACAGTGTAGTAAATATGCACAATTACCAGTATTTGCTATCAACCTGACTTGTAATTCCTACATCGGTTTTATTTTGCTTTAGCGTCAGATTCCGACTTAGAACAAGTTAATGGTCCCGAAACCTCCTATTGCATATTTGTTACACGTTCTAATATTTTATTGATTTTGTAAGACCACAATTTAGAATATTATTCACTATAGGAATTATAGTATGTATTTATCACTGCATTTTTACTATTTTATTTTCCTTACCTGTAACTATTTAACACAAAATTCATTCTAGTTTTCTTGAATATTAAAATTTTAAACGTTTTCTTAGTAATTACAATGACTCATAATCATCATCAGCATTTGTTGAGTGTATTAATTATATCGTATATTAACTATACGAACCTTAGACTTCCATTATCAATAACTTTTATCTTTACATTGTTAACCGGGTAGTGATTCATCTTTAGTCTACCGAGATCTAGTTGCTATTGGAAAGGTTATGTACTGTAATGGTTATTGGTTTTTTAGCAAAAGTAATGAGCTTCCTAGTCCAGTAATATAAAATAATTCAGGTTTTTCGCGAATGACTTCATTATAGATTTCGTCTCACAAATATGCATCGTGGGTAGTTCTCTCGCTAGCGCACTGAGCGATCCTAAATGTATGAGCCAGTCACACATCATTGTCATGTCTCGACACTATAGTTAATAACTCATAGTATTCACTAGTAGAACACTTACATCTTAACGCGCTACGGTATGGGTAATGATAATTTAAACGTAGATACCCGTATACTTGAATCTCCTGCCTGAATTATATCTACTATTATACGACTTCTATGCGTTGACAGACATTGGTTTAAGGACCACATGCTGCACATGTAACATGATTTTACTATTATGTAATTATATCTTAATAATTTATTCTACTTTACAACACGTATGTCGAAAAGCCACGAATATATTTTTTTTGGTTAAAATTTTTTGAATAAAATTTTAAAAACTTTGTTCAATGTATTTGTATTGCCTCGAGTCCATACCTGTATTGTTTCGCCAGGAGATCTGTACATCTGCGTTTCGTTTCTCTTTTATTTAGCGTTGGCTTCACGGCCGCTGTCGCGCCAATTTATGTCGTCCATTAACGCCTTTATTTTTTTGTAATCTCTTTTTTTAATTACACTTTTAATATGAAACTAAGCTATTAGCATGTTTTACTCTGTTTTACAAATATTGTTATATTCCCTTAACTGCGATACTTACAAGTCGACATAATGCCATTGTCTACTCAATGAATTATGTTCAGTTACCAGGTACAAGCATATGCAGTTATTTCCCTTTGTAAATATATAAATAGCAGTTTATTAGATATTATTAGAGTTAGCTTATTAAAAATTCTTAGTGAGTCTACGAGTTTGTATGTTATTCAATACGTAGCTTGACTTTAAACGCTTTGAATAAGCATTACTAACGTTTAATTTATTGATATTCTATTCTGTTTCACTAATTCGAGTTCTATGCCAAATTTCATAAACATTCGTCCATCCGTTTGAGCATGATTGATACAGAAATATTGAACCAATACTTTCACATCATGACATAGTATAAAACAAAGTCCCCTACCGCGTCTGTCTGTTTGCGATAAACTCAAAAACTACTACACGAATTTTCATGCGGTTTTCTCCAGTAGATAAAGTGATTCATGAGGAAGGTATAGGTATAAAATTTGTCAAGGTGTTTTTTATTGTCAGGGTGGGACAGCGTCTGCCGGGCCAGCTAACCTATCAATTATAGCGAATGTTATCATTAATTACGTCTGTGTTTCGAGATACGAAATTGATGGGATTTAGTTCCATTACCGGATTCTGCGGTTTACATACATAAAGGCACTTAGGTTTATAATTAGGTGATATATAATTTCCATATTGTTAATCATAAATGAAGGTCTCGGTGGTTTGCCACTCAGGTGCCTGGATATATCGATCAGTCTAAACGTTGGTTCAAAATGTTATTATGAAAATACGAAATAATGAAATCCCACTCGTGGGACGCGGGCACATAACAAATAATGTAAACATAATAGAAAATACGTGCGCTTACCGTTAACGTAGTTTCCACTTCCGTCTGGAATTGATGAGTCGCTGTTACTTTTCACTGTAACAGAAAACTTTTGTGAAGCAACAAAAAATATTTCAAAACCGTTGTTAGTCGACGGTTGAACCCAACGTTAGAAGATAGTTGAAGCTCGATTGACAATATTGCTATATTATAACTGTAAAAGATATAATATCAAAAAATACACCATCCACCAACGACAGGCTTTTATTGTTTTTTGTTGTTTCACGAACGTTTTATCTAACCGTGAGAAGTAACAGCGACCAATTAATTCCAGACGGAAGTGCAAAGTAACATACATTATATTATTGAATTATGGAGATCCGCAAAGTAACGCCTTCATTAATTAAATACTATTAGTATCTGACAATGGCGTCTCGGTCGTTTACTAAAGTTTCAAAGATAATTCCTAATAATATTCTCAATATTATTAAATTAATCATTATCACGTAACATCCTTGACAAAAATTTCTAGCTGTCAATTATTTAATTTTATATTTTGTAAGCGGTAGAGCCACACTGAAGCTATTGCTGGTTTCAGCATGAATAGGTCGGCTCGGTGAGGGTAGTATCACCGGACCCACAGAAAACCAACGTGGAGTAACAGTGCTTCCATTGTTGCGTTTCGTTCGGTCAGTGAAAGCGCCGGAGGCCCACCTCCTCTCTCTATGCCCTCCCCCCTTCCCTTCCCTCTACCTCCCCCAAATGCAAGCTAGCAACGTATTTGTGACTCCTCTGTGTCTATGGACGGTGATGATCAATTAATCAGGTGAACCACCTGTTCGTTTGCCTCCTATGATATATAAAAAAAAATCTAATTAAGTAACAGACGAGTAATTCATATGTAACACACATCGTATAAACTTAATTTGATAAAGAAAATAGCAACTGGTAGACTTAATTGTCGGGTGATAAGATAATTATTTTGATTGTGTTTGAGTGGGTCGCGACCACCACACACACACGCATATGCCCATCATAACCGTCTTTTAGTTTGTCGCGTCTCAGGATCAATCAATGTATTTACTTGCCGAGATGCTTGCAGGATAACATGACAGAGACGACTGCCGATGCATAGTATATATCTCATGAAGAGATATCTCCGTGGACACCATTGTTTTTTATTGTACTCTGCCTATGATCAGGTGTGTCGCGCTACAATGAAAATTTTATATCTAAAAGTATTTAAGCATTAATTATCTGTACGCGTATTAACAAACAGACAAACTTACAATTATAATGTCTGTTTCAAATCAATCGTAGGTAATTCGTTGAAACGGGTGCGCCCCTAAGTTCCGAGTCCGACACGAGCGGAGTAATCACATCCCCTTTGAGGCGCACACGTTTGATCTCGTCCGAGTCCCAGCATCCACAACTCTCGACGTATCTAATGAGTTTCGACTTTGATTAATCGTAGCTGAATAACAACTTACTGTTTCATAAATAACGACTGAAGTTACGATGTCAAATTTGTTTGTAATTTGACTGTGTATTTACTTCTGTTATGAATTTATGGAAAGTTTGTAAGTATAATAATTACAAGTGAGTTACAAGGCGCACGTTATCCCGTTATAGACCTCAATCTGTCATGAATAAAATTGAGTTTTAAAGTACTGGGAGGTGCTGAGAGGCTGAAAATTTGGTATGTTACTTTTTTATGTAAGGTTCCATATTTTTCTATAATCGATAAATTTAACAATCTAGTTAAGGCAGTAGTAGTGTCACATACTAGTTCCAACAAACACTAAACACTTTTTATCAAAATCGGTTGTGCTCGTTACGAGTAGAAGAATTAAAAAAACATGCACTTCCAAATTTTATACATAAAGATACAGAATTCGCAGAGTACTTAGACCGTCCCTATCCTATTCTATCTCAGATAAATAAAATATAACATAAAAAAATAAACAGTAATCTGCATATAAAAGAAGCAGCTTTTTAATTCCACTGAAAGGTAAGTTTACACATTACCGCAACATTTCTTTTTATTAGTTACTAGCTGACCCGTGCAACTTCGTCTGCACCAAATCGGTTATAACTGGTGTCAATTGTATTTTTAAACGCGAAAAATATTAATATACCTAAAACCTTATTACAGCCACACCATCGATTTCCAATTGTGAATCCAAACTATCAAGGGACTCACTCAAACCCAGATGGTTTGTGAGAAATCTTTTAAAGTAAGGCTACAACCCGTTCGTAGCAACCTACATATATTGGCGGTAATGTGAAAAAAAGCTTTAGAGGTCTATGGACCCCCAGTTTCTAACGCAGTTCCTTTCCCTTTTTTGTAGACGTTTACTATACAGTGAGTATAGTTTACATTATAAAATATCAAGTTGATAGTGTTAAATTGTAAATTAAACGATATAATATATTCATTAAATAAATAATGATAAATTAAACACTCAATAATATCATAACTATTTTCAACTTGTATTAAAACTTTTTCACACTCCATTGTATTGAAGAAAAATATAAATATTAAAAAGATATGAACACGACGTGTCAAATGTCACTTACCTATAACTATTTGTCTAAGAGCTAGTAATGGTTTCGAAAAAGAATTTCAATAAGCCAGTTTTTATATATCTTCATGTTCTTCCGAACATTGTGCGGGCTACCTGGCTGTAAACGTTGCGTTTATTAGTGCATATCGCACCTTTACAGGCAAAAATATTGATTTTTATATAATTTTTTAATGTATTGTTTTTTACTAACTTTGAAACGCTACTAACACATGAAATTATTATCGCCAGACATTTTTGTTATTAACAATAATGTGCCCGATGCTATTTTTTGTAAATCAAATAAGTATGTTCAAACCATGTTAAGATAGCTATAATTTTAATATTATTATTATTTTTAATGAAGGCTTAGTCGCCTGCGCGACTATATCGCCTAAGTAACATACAACTATATAACAATAAGAATGACAATAAACTTAACAATAGCTTATATTAATTTAGTACAATCCTTTAGCATCTTTCGAAATAGGGTCAGACAATAACGAATTGTACAAACCAGTGTGGAACGAACCAGTAGCATTAAGCCGAGATCTAATATCTTCGCTTCGAACACATTCTGCCAGGATGTGGTGCACGTCATCGATGAGCTCACAACTCTGGCAGAGTGTTGATGGTACTTTACGCATCAGGTAGGCGAACTTTTTTAGTGTAATCTCATTCCTGTGATTGCTTCCCGACGGCAAATCGTACTGTCATCAATCCATGGTGACCTTTAGGGATGTGGCTGAATCGTTCTGTACCATATTCCTTTTGTTTTAGAACGCTCATCAAAGTATTCCTTCCAATGCGAGTAACAGCTATTTTTAAATACTGAGCATACATCCAAATAAGTTGGTAAAATATTAATAATAGCACCTTCGGAGGATCCTTCTCTAGCTAAAAGATCAGCTCTTTCATTCCCAGTTATACCTATATGAGAAGGGATCCATTATAAAACAATTACTTTGTTCTTTGCTTTGAAATCTAGTAATTGCTTCAAAATAGTGTAGGCTATCGGTATTCCTCGAAAAGTCAAGGTACATCGAGCTACGTGTTGAAGAGCAGTTTTTGAATCGGATAAAATAACAATCTTAATGGACTCAGTGGATTCTGCAAATGATAAGGCCTCTGCAATTGCTATCAGTTCAGTGTGCATAATTGAAATATTTTCATCAATTTGAAATTTCATAAAAGTTTTGGAATTTGACTCAAAAAATGCGGCTCCTAAATAATTACCAGCTTTAGATCCGTCAGTGTATATTTTAACAAAATTTGGTAATATTTATTTATATATTGAAGACAAATATCTTTTATTTTAAGAATATCATATTGACTCTTTGGCTTCCAAATACCATCTACATGTATTTTAATAGATTTTGCCAGCTAAATATTGTCTCCTAAGATGTAACGGACATATGCTCAATTCGCTTTCCATAACATGGATTGGAGTACTTTTAATGAAACCCCCGATAATTCTCATGGCCTGGTTTTGGACATTTTCAAGTTTATAGAGGTTAATCTGAGCGCTATTATCATAAAGAAAGCTCGCATAGTCAATTCGACTGCGTATAATATTGAAGTATAAGCGAACTCAATGTTATGGATGAACACCCCAGTTAGAACCGGCTAATGCTTTGAAAACGTTAAGAGACTTAGAGCTAGATTCTGCATCTGCATTGATATGTTTACCCCATTTTATGTATGATAAAGATAGTGATACTTGTGAAAGCACCTGTTATAGACGCATGTAATCAAGATGGCGTCAGTCCCAAGTCATATGTCTACGTTTATCGTTGTTTTTCATTGTTTACGGTGAAATCTCAATATCATAATGGTTAATATAATAAAGTATGTTCTTTGCAATGGAAAAAATAAAATGGTTTGAAATGAATTATTTTATTTATAAAGAATATCATCGGGCATATTAGTGTCAATAACAAAATTCCCTGACGGTGATAAATTCATGTTTTAATAGCGTTTAAAAGTTACTGAAAAAAAATGTTCCTTAAATTATTTATAACCCAAAATTTTGACCTGTAAAGGTGTGATGCGTATTAAAAACACAACGTTAACCGGCTACCACGTATCCTGAATCCTGTTTGAAGGGCATAATATATCTTCATATTAAAGAACCAGCTTTTCTAAAATTCTCGTTCTTCCAACGTTGCTGGCTCTTGTACTAAGGTGTTGCAAAAAAGTCTTGTTACATTAACTACAATTTTTTATCTTTCGTTATCCTGGAGAACCCCTTGCGTTTTATGGGACAAAAAGTATCCTAAATGTAACCTTGGAATATTAGTTATTACTGTGTCAAGTTTCGTTAAAATCGGTTCAGTACTTTCAGCGTGATGCGTGTTCACAGGGACAGAAAGACAGACAGACAGACAGACAGACAGACAGACAAAAATTTTAAAAAGATTATTTTTGGCTTCTATATCGATAATAAAGTCTACTCCGATAAAAATTTTCAGAAAATATTTAATGTACAGATTTGACCTTGCTACAGTTTTATTATAGTATAGATAATTAGCAGGGCACTTTACAATCGTTTACCTTGTTTTCTTTTAAGTTACGTCGGCAAAGTCGTTCATTTAAAATGACATGCGAAATATTTCAATATCGAAAGGGTGTCAACACTGTAAGGTTCTGATAATACAGCATGAAGGGCACTCTTATGAAATGTATTGAAACTGAGGCACCGGTATAAGTTGTTCCTTCATTCATTTCTTCCGAACTCATAACCTCAACATATTATGCATTCCTTCACTATATCTTCCATTTCCACTTTCCACTCTTATCTTGTGTCGACAAATGGGAATTTCATTTATCATCGCTTTCATTCGTTTTCATTTCATTCATATATGTATGAATAGTAAGCTAGCTTGGTAAGTTGCAATACCGAGTAACAGCCCAAGCCAAACTTCCCATAGGCCCTTATGCTAGTTGCTCATCGGCTGAGTGCCTCAAGCGCTCGGCTTAGTAGTTCGGTGAAGCTGGAAAGGACCACAAAGCTAACAGCATAGGACAGTCAGAAAAAGAAATCCGAATATATTATTTGTAATAATTTTCACGTTTCGTGACACGTTATTTCAAATAGACACAACATTTTGTTATGTATATAATTTATATGTACTTATGTAAGACGGTCGTGTATATCTGAGCGGTTACGGATTGTTGCAGATATCGCGTCAAACTATCACACTCGACAAACGAAATTAAGGGGTGAGTCTGTGTTAGTTTGATGTCGTATACAACCTGTTCCATACAAAATGTACACACACACACACACATCTCTCCCATACACTCGTACACGAAACAATTATTTATTCATTTTCTCTTTAAAACGTAAGAACATGATTGAATTATTCTATTAGAATAATGTAAACACTTGGGTTTTATTGTTAAAATGTTATTCTGTGATGTTGTACTTATTTGTTAAATAAAACATCGAATACTCATGCACAACATTCGCACACAATTTCCTCGGCAATAAAGTGCCACTAAACTGGACCGATTACTTGATGAAATAGTATCTGCTAATTCAGTAAATCGGTTTAAAATCCGACTCGACAAACTGACTGCGAACAAATGAACTAACTTTAATACTTGAATATATATAGTGATAAAAATTCAAAAATTTCGACACTGTGATATAGATATATCAGTAATTACGTTACCCATCTATTACCAAATAAATAAAAATATGTATGATGAGAAGATAGACCAGATCGAGTTTGTTGCCGGTTCTTCTCGGTGAGTGGGTTGTTTTTCCGAATCGGTGGTGGCTTTGACGTTCCTAAGCGCCTTCGTCTTCTCAGGCCCTAAATTGAATAAAGCAATTTTTGATTTGGATTTTAAATAAATACATGATACTCATCGGGTTCACTACACCACATAACATATATATTTTCAATACATAACGTACAATTAATGAATGAAACGTATGCAACAGGTTATATTGCACGGTAATGATGTTATATATGAGTTATAAGCATGTGGTAGATATTAATATTTTGTGTGTTGTGTATATCATCACGCTGTAGCCGTAGCCGTATCGTCACATATTATGATTGTTAACACTGGCATGCTCACGCATCTATTAAAGCTCACAAGTAGATTATATAAATATTATATGTAGTGGCTATTTTAATATTTTATTACATTACACTGAAAAGTGCGTTGTTGTTTTCAAGTAAAATTCGAGTATTAAAAGATCCCATGGAATGAGTTCTTACTGCTATTGTAGTTGGTGTCTTTATTAATAGACTAGCTGTTGTCTGTGAGTTCGTGGAAATAAAAATGATTTTGTTGTTTCGTATAATCTACGGAATTGGATTTATTGTGGGTTTTATCTTTTATTCTATTTTTATTATTATTACTTAGCCCATATGGAAGAGCGTGATGATATGTAGGTTTAATAATAACACACTGAAAAGTTCTTTATCTACCAGTAAAAGTCTCATCAAAATTGGTGCAGCTTTTTCAGAGTTTTCGCAAACAAACGACATACACTTTTATTTTATTAATATGAGTATTTTATTTTATATGAATTTAGTGTGAAAATCGAATATATGAATAAATTAAATTTCCACCAGATGGACTTTGCCCGGTACTAATGGTTGTAGTAATATATCAAATATATAGTAGTAAAATTAATGGTATTCGTTTCGTAGCGCCGCTCCTCGTCGCGCCATGTCGACGTTACGTTTTATGTCACTTTTATTTTACTAGTCTTTCAGTGATAAAGTTTTAAAGCATTGGTTTTTATAAATAAACGTAGCGCCTCCGCGCCTTTCCGTAATGTTCGACAATGGGATCTCTCTCATCCGCCTCACTGTACTTACCAATAGTTAAGTTATTACGCGGTTTCAACCAGATTCGATGATACTACGGTGGTATAAATTTTTATATATGAACATATCTGGTTCATATAGATAATTTTACAATAATACGAGTTGTCATCTTTAAAACCTGTAAAATGAAATGAAATTAATATTAAAGATACATAGAAACTGAATTTGAAACTTCCATGTTTCTTGTAAAAGAATTTTGTGAACTATTTGTATTTTTTTTTTTTAATAAATGTATATATATATTGTTGTTAAATAACGATGTGGTGTAACATGGTAAACACGCTAAGAAAGAACTGGCTCTCGCGTGCAGAAGCTAGAACATGACTTTAGGTACTTAGTACTTTTTACCACTGAACACTCCGACTTCCGTCTCATTGCTGAAATTCGGACCTACGTTGTTCGGCGCGGTATGCGATTACGCTCTCACTAAGAGTCAGAATTTCTTACGCGGGCCACTAAAAATCGACTATTCGATTTTGATATATCTATGAGCATATTTTGGTAGCTTTATAGGTTGAAAGTAATACCCTAAAATGATTTTTGAAAATTTCAATTTTTCAAAAATTTATGATCGAGTAAAAATTTCGAGTACTTTTTTTTTTAAATTAAAATATATCAGTAAATAATTGCTGGATTTTAATGAAACTCGGTTTGTATGCTAAGGAATAGCAGATGAATAGAACAAAAATAATTTACGTAAAAAAAAAAAATTGTTTATAATTAATTAGTTTCATAATAAACAAATGGTAATTTAACTAACTTCTCGGTGTTGTAGAAAAATTTTTTTTTTATAAAAATATTCGTTGAACTATTAACTAAATGATGGCACAAGAAAATTTTAGTGCTCTCTTACTAGGAAAAAGATATGAACGATTGAATGTGGTAGACAGCGGCCGAGGCGGACGTGCTACGCCGAGCGCTGCTCCTCTGCCGAGCTTCCGAACATACTTCTTTCTACCTTCTGCAATTTTCCAGGCTAAATAAAACTTTAAAAATAAATGACATTATTAAATATTTATTAAAATTTAGAACTTATTTCTTTACAGATTTTTTAACTTTCATGACATAACTTTCGCAATAAAATCATCGTTCATATCTTTTTCCTGGTAAGAGAACACTAAAATTTTCTTGTGCCATCATTTAGTTAATAGTTCAACGAATATTTTTATAAAAAAAATTTTTTTCTACAACACCGAGAAGTTAGTTAAATTACCATTTGTTTATTATGAAACTAATTAATTATAAACAATTTTTTTTTTTACGTAAATTATTTTTGTTCTATTCATCTGCTATTCCTTAGCATACAAACCGAGTTTCATTAAAATCCAGCAATTATTCACTGATATATTTTAATTAAAAAAAAAGTACTCGAAATTTTTACTCGATCATAAATTTTAGAAAAATTGTAATTTTCAAAAATCATTTTAGGGTATTACTTTCAACCTATAAAGCTACCAAAATATGCTCATAGATATATCAAAATCGAATAGTCGATTTTTAGTGGCCCGCTTAAGAAATTCTGACTCTAAGCCAATGGTTTATAGCTAGTGCTATGTATATTATTAGATTTACGTTGTTTTATGATTTGTAGGTTTGATCAGAATCTTGTCTGATGTAAATGACGATGTGCTCTAAAATGATAAACACACTAAGCCTAGAGAGCGAGCTCAAGTGCGTGTACCGCAACACACCAATAGGTGCTTGGCGACAGATTTACAATTTGAGGGTGGTAGTTAGCTAGCCGGACTTCGAAATAGTCCTGCCACCATGCAAATGTAATACGAAATAATTTTAGGTATCTTTTCATTTTCCGTTACTATAATATTTCATATGAAAATCAACATTGTAATGCGATTAAAAATGTTGACAATGAAATTAACTATTCACATAAAGGTTTGACTTTAATAATTTAACAAAATTCACGGTATATTATGTATTCGTTATTTAACAGTATGAAGCGTACAGTATCGCCAGTGAATCGCTATTACAATATTAATGGAACTAGTTGTAGTCGCGTCGGGCGCATGCAAATGTTTGCCCATTACTAAATTAATGTTATATTGGAATCGAACACTCTCCTAACAAGGTCAATTTTAATTAAACCAAATTATATTGTAATTGTTAATAAAACGTTGAGTTTATTGCAATTGACACGGTATATGTATTATTTTAATTACTATAATTTAATATATAATTACTGAGTTACTTAATATAACGAGTTCATCTAAATTATGACGATGTTCAGAGTATGTCAAAAAACTATAATTAAGTTCCATAGTTATTCGAGATAACGTTACATGATAATTCTCTTTAATTACCTTTCTCGCCCAGTATGTCAATGTAGTTTCGCTGAAACATTATTATAATAATGTATAAAATTCGTACAAAAAAGAATAGCTTAATATATAATAACTTAATAAATAATTATTTAACATATTATTCGGATTACGAGCAATTTACTGAGCGGCGTATCCGATTAACTTACATGTTAAATTCTATTCACGTAACTCGAATTAGTTCTATTCATCGGTATTTTTCTCGAATCACTGTTTTTGTGATCAACCATGATTAGAGTTAATTTCGACGATATTATGAGTATTTTATTAATGAAACTACTTAAATTATAATATAACTGTCATTCCTGGAATTAATACATTTTGATACAAATTTATAATAATGGCTGCTATTAAATACTAAAGAGAAAAATAGTCACTAAAAACTAACAGACATACGTTGAATTGAGAGTTTGTTAAAAATGTAGTCTTTTATCAGTGGTAATTTTTTTTGTAGATAAGATCGTTTTAATGGCTGTAGATTATAGGATGGTGGCGTGTCTATGAGAAGTTAACCTCTGGACTATCCAAACCATTTCAGATTTTAAGATTTAAGCTCCAAACAAACGAATGTAAGCCTAATAAGGCACAGGACATCAGAATATTGACAGAATAAGCTTAAAAAATACCCGATCTATTACAAAACTTTAAAAAATAACAAATAATGTGGTGTAAAATCATATTTTATATGTTATATGTATTTTTTAAATATTTTTTCATTTATAGGAACTTTTATTTACTAAAGCATGAAGTTTATAATTTACGATGCCGTTAAATTATTTAAAAAAACTAGCGGGCCTGCGGACGTTGTCCTGTCTTGATGATAAAAAAATCCTAAAACTCAACCGCAGCGCCACTTACTAGTTCTAATTGTGAATCTAAAATGTACTTGAATCCACCTTAACACACAAAAAAATTCATCAAAATCTGTCCAGCCGTTTAGTAGGAATTCAGTCACATATACACGAACAAAAGAATTATATATATAAAGAATTAAAAACATGACCCGCCATTTTGATATCTGGTACTTAAAAAATCAGCCGAGGTGTTAATGTGAGTTGTACTGTTCGTAGGATAACGTGCCTGCACCTACCGCTTCAGTCGAAGTGGGTGCACGTCGGCACCGAACGAGGGAACGTGCATGTCGTCAACATCGAGACGTTCGCGCTCTCCGGATACGTCATCAACTGGAACAAGGCCATCGAACTGTGAGTCACACACACACACGTAGAAATACTTTCTAGAAAACCAATGACGCGACCTCCACCTTGTGTAATCCATTGTCGATACCTTTACATACAATTACCGCTTTCATTTCATTCAAATAAGCCGCCACTCGCTGTTGGAATAACATTCCACCGCCATATCGAGCCCAAGAAGTAAACCTAGCTTTAAATACTCATATAGATAATTCTTATTACAACTTCAAATATAGTAGTTCAAATTCACGTACATGTAAATACTTAAAAATCTAGTGTCATGATGTTTGCCCACGATGAACTCTGAAACTACTCAACCGATCTTCATGAAAGTACGCATTTATGTATCATTTGGTGCAACTAGAGAGATACGATAATTTATATTTTGTTTAAGGGCCATATTTTTTAATTACAAATTAAATTATTTAATTACAGTTACAGATTACAATTAGGGCAATGTTGATTATTGTTATTAATTGTAAGTTTCATCAGTCTCATAGATTAGATTAGATTAGATTAGTCTCATGTTATTGATATCTCATAGATGGCGCCACGTATTAATTTTGAAATTCTTTTTCAATAAATAAGCCACAGAAACGCGTGGCTCGGTCAACCAGTCTTTTAATAAATATCTATTTACTTTATGTCCAGTTGCATCACTATGTCTCATACATACATCATTATCAGTGTTACATAATTTTGTTCTATTTAATTTTACTAGACTTAGGTAAAGACAGACTCGGTATTAAATTTGTCGCGGCAGTAATAATAAATTCGTCATATTATGTGTCTAATGCAGTAATAATTCAGTCTACTATTTTTATTAAGCTACCGACTACACGTGCGTACTTTGCTATGGCCCCTCATTGAAAATCAGCGCTGTAGTACCATTCAGTTGTACTGCAGCATGTAGCCGAATGGGAGTGCTATTATTAGGCATTTTTAATGAATCTATATGTTTATTTTCTTTATTTGCTTTGTAACCGTGATGTGTTCCAAACAATAAAAACTTTTTCTTCTTTCTAATTGGTACTCAAGCCTTTCAAAGTTCGTGAACTGACAGTTCACTTTGAAGTAAATTGAATCCTTGTTTATAGAAAGGGGATGATACGAAATCCATTAAATATCTGGGCACATTTTAAATTTTAATCTTCAAAATTCATGTCTTAATAAAATCTCTTCGAGTTAAACTATATTGTTCGATATACTTTAAAAGTGATATAAATTGCTGAAAGAATTAATACTGTAACATTGAATAGTGTATAAAAATTATTTTATCGGTCAAATCATTTTATAGATCGTTTTTATATGTCGTAACATAAAAACGATGTCGCGTTTACAATAGAAGTTTTAGGTATCCTTATGTATTGAGCTATTCGCACGCTCTCTGAGAATGATCTGCGAAGTCAAGTTTATGGGACGACTCGTAAAATAAAACTATAGTTCGTTGATACATTGTCGCCTGTCACAAAGCTTTCGATACCATGATGTTATAGCCTTTGACAATGAGTCAGAAAGCACAATATAGATCACCTCTCGAGGTTCGAAAATTACGAATGTCTCACGAAGCCGGAACATTCAATAAAATCAATATCGTTCAGGAGCATTTATAGATATTTCGATAGTTTTGAAATAGGATCACCAGGATCATCAGGCTGTAAGAGACCCACTGCAGGGCCATAGGCCTCTTCCCGAAGGAAGGTATGGGCGTAATCACCACGCCAGCCCACGACGTATTGGTGATTTCAAACTCTGAGAAATCCACAGTTCTATGTTTTCCCACATGCAGTAGCACTGCAAGAACATTTCTCAGGTGCAGGTTTCTTCGCGATGATTTCTTTCACCATCTCCATGTTACCAATTTAAATTACTGAATATACGCAAATTTCCGAAAAAATCGTTGGTACACACTGGGGTTCGAACCTGCGGAGAACGAAATGATATTCCACGGTAAACTAATAGACCAACACGACTTTATTATACTTCTTTATAATTTAAAAATCGTTGGTACACACTGGGGTTCGAACCTGCGGAGATCGGAATGATAATCCACGGTAAACTAATAGACCAACACGACTTTATTATACTTCTTTATAATTTAAAAATCGTTGGTACACACTGGGGTTCGAACCTGCGGAGAACGGAATGATATTCCACAGTAAACTAATAGACCAACACGACTTTATTATACTTCTTTATAATTTAAAAATCGTTGGTACACACTGGGGTTCGAACCTGCGGAGAACGGAATGATAATCCACGGTAAACTAATAGACCAACACGACTTTATTAT
The DNA here is from genome assembly GCA_036509395.1 of Antheraea yamamai. Lineage (NCBI taxonomy): Eukaryota > Metazoa > Arthropoda > Insecta > Lepidoptera > Saturniidae > Antheraea > Antheraea yamamai. Next base: position 20,776,501 of record AP028446.1, read on the forward strand.
ACTTCTTTATAATTTAAAAATCGTTGGTACACACTGGGGTTCGAACCTGCGGAGAACGGAATGATATTCCACGGCAAACTAATAGACCAACACGACTTTATTATACTTCTTTATAATTTAAAAATCGTTGGTACACACTGGGGTTCGAACCTGCGGAGAACGGAATGATATTCCACGGTAAACTAATAGACCAACACGACTTTATTATACTTCTTTATAATTTAAAAATCGTTGGTACACACTGGGGTTCGAACCTGCGGAGAACGGAATGATATTCCACGGTAAACTAATAGACCAACACGACTTTATTATACTTCTTTATAATTTAAAAATCGTTGGTACACACTGGGGTTCGAACCTGCGGAGAACGGAATGATAATCCACGGTAAACTAATAGACCAACACGACTTTATTATACTTCTTTATAATTTAAAAATCGTTGGTACACACTGGGGTTCGAACCTGCGGAGAACGGAATGATATTCCACGGTAAACTAATAGACCATCACGACTTTATTATACTTCTTTATAATTTACAAATCGTTGGTACACACTGGGGTTCGAACCTGCGGAGAACGGAATGATATTCCACGGTAAACTAATAGACCAACACGACTTTATTATACTTCTTTATAATTTAAAAATCGTTGGTACACACTGGGGTTCGAACCTGCGGAGAACGGAATGATATTCCACGGTAAACTAATAGACCATCACGACTTTATTATACTTCTTTATAATTTAAAAATCGTTGGTACACACTGGGGTTCGAACCTGCGGAGAACGGAATGATATTCCACGGCAAACTAATAGACCAACACGACTTTATTATACTTCTTTATAATTTAAAAATCGTTGGTACACACTGGGGTTCGAACCTGCGGAGAACGGAATGATATTCCACGGTAAACTAATAGACCATCACGACTTTATTATACTTCTTTATAATTTTATTCCATACATATCATATTTATATATGAAAAAATGAATAAAAAATTGTCAGTATACTCGTACATCGAAATATTTTATTAGACTATCTAAATTCGTACTAGGGATTTTTATTTCTATATAAAAAAGTACTGTGTCCACTATTGGGTTAGAAAATGTACTGAAAATTGCTTTTCATTTCAACGTCACGAGATGTGAGCGTTAAATTTCCATCCATTTAAAAGGCAATGAGACCGGCTCCCCGGGATCTCACATGTTCATTGAAAATGTAAATTTCTCTGGTGCTCTAGTGAAACTAGCTGTAGCGGGCAATCGAGCGACCCCTCGCGGCTTAACGGGCCATTTGTGACACTGAAATATTCCGAGGACTCGCGCATTCAACCGGATTAGCTTAAAAATTGGATGACTGTGGCGCACACCTTGCCCATACGGTCAAACGTACAAAAATTTAAAACGTATATAAGTACATTTTAAAATACACTTGTTATACAGAACCTAACAGCATTATGTCTGTGATATATAAATGACTATCGCTCTAGTAATTTCATTCAATAAATAAGTGAAAGCTGAATAAGTAAATCTACTTTAACTGTAAACAAGATTTATACAATAGTTATTTTTAAACAATATATCTTTTTTATGTATCACTTGTATTATAAAACACAAAAAAAACTATAACTTTGTATTCTATTACTTAACTGACAAGTAATCAATATTGTTTTTGTCAAACACTCCAGTAGAAAGATTAATTAAATGAACTATTTTTGAAAATAAATAAGTAATTTTAACACATTCACCGCACTAGAAATATAAAAAACGCTCCATTATAGGCATATTAATGTTATATTATAAATAAAAATCACGTGAAGTTACCCTGAGAGGCGAACGAGACGCCTTCCGTAAGAGCTTATAAAGTTTTACGATCTTGCGTACACTGCAGACCAAAGAAAAACGTAACGTCTTATCTACGAAGTTGTGTACTATAAAAAGTTGTGATGTATAAAGTTTGTTGTTTCTACAAACCATCAATAACATACTAATAATAAACAATATCTACTATATACCAGCGTTTGAATTCAGTTTCACCGTATGCGTATAACGTATTATGATGTAACTGAAAATATTGAAGTTCGTGAACCCAAAATGCGTCTGATTTTCAAATACGGCTGCTGGAACATACCGAAACTTGTTTGATGGCAGATTTTCAAGTTAAGAATTTAGAAGAATTCAGATGAGCATTAGGTAAATACCCTACTGTACATTCATGTAGGAATGCGTCCTTATTTGATTTTGGTCATAGCGCCTATTAAGGTTCTGCAGAGGCACCAACTAATGTTCACCGAAACAGCGCTGTCTTATGATGCATTTTATAGTAAATGTTGAATCAAGCGGGGTGCGCTCGAAGGATATAATAGAGTATGATGTAACAAATGTACTCAGATATATTACCGAACACATGAGAGCACTGCGGGTTATTTTACAGCTACAGTGATGTAACTGTACGGTCTTAATAGAGAATTTGATGTTCATATTGTCTCGTCTCTTATCTTCATGATCACTCAGTTTCAAAAGCAGTAGATAATGTATTGCTTCAGCAAAAGCCTCTATTTGTTTTGAGATTCATGAATTCTTCGAAAGCATCCGTTAAAATACTTTTAAAAATATACATAGAGTACTTTTAGTTTGAACGGCAGTGCATGAGTCGCGCGCGGTCGCTGTAAGTTACGTGTATATTACATTTACTTATCGGATATTATATCTATGGAAATCACAAAACAGATATTTGTAATAAAATTACGTAATTCGTATACAAATTTATATTTAAATTTATACGAATAATTGCTGAGACATGTCGGTGTAATAAAAGATGGCAGCTGTATCTTATCATGAGAATAATATATATTTACTAGCGGACCGGGCGGACGTTGTCCTGCCTTGATAATAAAAAAAATCCTAAAAGTCAACTGCAGCGCCACCTACCGAGTCCAATTGTGAATCTAAACCATTCTCGAATCTCCACGAACACACACAAAAAATTTCATCAAAATCGGCCCAGTCGTTTAGGAGGAGTTCAGTCACATACACACGCACACTATATATATTAAGATAAGCACATATCAAATCGGTACAGAAGCTACAAATCATAATTTTTATAGGTGGTAGAGCCACGCTGAAGCTATTACTGGTTTCATCATGAATGGGTCGGTTAGCCCGGGGTAGTACCACCTTGCAGAATACCGACGTGAAGTAACAGTGCTTGCATTGTTGCGTTTCGTTCGGTCAGTGAGAGCGCCGGATAACCCACCTCCCCTCCCCAAAACACAGGGATACACACACAATACAGATTTTTGCAGTAATAAAATGAAACAATAAAAGTATACAAATCCAAAATGAAACGATTGTGCTCTGATTGCCGATCGACTCTTGACCTTTGTATATTAATTATGTATATCGATTACAATATTGTTTTTATTTAAACAATAATGTAAATGTTTCAATTGTGTCTTAACATTTTTGTCGTATTCCGTCAACACGATTTAGCGGGAGCCGATAATTTTATAGAGATGACTTTCACATTTGATTTCATTTACTTATCGAATAGAAAAACACCAAAAACTCGAGTAACATCTGATTATTAAATATATATATTACGTGCCATATATAACTTCTAAACTAAACTACACAGATGAGAGAAGTACCGCACCTTAAACATACTTGTACGTAGCATGCGCCTCCCGGCTACGGTGTAGCTCGCTACGTCGTTTCGTGTAAACTTGTAGCATTTAATTACTATGCCACTGATCAATCGGAAATCACACAAAATTACTTAACTTTGCACTTTGATATGTCTATATATGTGTATACATCATATAAGCATCTTATTTGTATTTGATCTCTTGGTCTACATTACTTATGTAATCTTTACAGCTGTGATAAACTTCCGCCCAAACCCGGCGTAGTCACTGACATTTCTCATGTAAAATCAGTTCGAAATTATTGTCGTACAATCAACACGACTTTACTTTACTTTAGGGTCAAATTTATTTTAGTAGTTATTATACTGTATCACTACAATATATTACTTGTAAATTCTCGTACAAGTTCCACTATAATATATTATTAGAATTACGTGAATTAACAATTTTTATTGCGTAGTATTTTTATGGTCTACATATTAGATATATACGTATCATGGTTTTGTAATCAAAATATTGTTCGAGTAATAAGAATTGAAATTGAACTTTACAAATCCGTAGCAACCCTAAGAAATGGTAGTTGTTCAAACGAACACGTCAATCAACCCTCGACGCTTTGTCGTTTGGTTCTATTCGAACGACTTTAGTTATTTAATTCACCCAAGATTGTATTCATTGAATATTGTTTAAAAGTGTTAGATGGTGTTTAAAATAGTGTCACCTATTTAAAGCCTGAGTAATATTTTGCCATTATTTATATAATATAATATTATTTAACATAAACATATACAATAAAAGTTACAATTAATTGTGAAGGTAATCACGACCGGCTTTCGATGGTTTTTAAAATATTTCCTGAATGTATATTTATTTAATCCATATAATAAACGGTAACCCGTGCACCTGTGTCACATTTAAAAAGAAAAGACATACTATTGTCAAAAGCTCAGGTATACGTTGTGATTTGTAATACAACACTTTATAAATCCTTTCCCAATCATATTTTCGAAAAGAATACGGTCAAAGCGTCTTCGCTGGTATTTTATAGCATTTCTACTTTCCCTCCTTCTCATATATATCTCATCAATAAATATAGTCATGGACACACCTCAGATTACAATCACTTTGTTAGAAAACGAAAAAATAGAATTTATTTCCTCAGTATTCTTGTCCTGTATAATTCATGAACCCTCGAAAGTGGAATGGATCTTGAAAACCTCGACATAATACCTTTTGGAAAATTGAACTGTATTATCATTTATAAAGGGACCCTGGAGCTGAATTTATATGTGAGGATCGGAGTCCGGGCGACACGGTGCGACACGTTGCGTCGCGTCCGCACTGAATTACATGCAAATACCATATTTATATGATGTACGACGGTATTTGAATGTATGAGACTTGGATGAAGTGATAAAATATAGTGCGGAACCGTGTCTCATCTCATAAAGGACCGCAGCGCCAAGATCGTAAATGCTATACATATACCCACTGAACTATAATGTAAAATGATGTATATAGTATTCTATTTCAAACATGTTATAGATCACGTTCGGGACATGAATGGGCTTCAGTCTTCATATATGAGAAACATTCTATGGACTGTCGCGATAAATGCGATTGTGGGCGTAAGCACAACATAAATATTATATTCGAGTCGTTACATTTTCAAACGAGCTAAATTCTATTTTAACCGTTATTATATTTTACGTTACTTTTCAACATCTTCAAATTTTGTACATGTCAAATATGAACATCATAAAAAAAACGTTATGAACTGGAAATCTTAAAAAAATTAAACATGTTATGTGAACGATTAAAATTGGATTTAGCTGATTTTGAAATTTTCTTTTGTTTGATTGACGTTTTTGTTTCTTTCTGTAGGTTCTTCACATTTTATGGTGTTATTTTTTTACTCTGTCGCTTTTAACGTTTGACCACAATCTTATCTCATGTTAACTGTCGATGCGCTATAACATGGTAACCACGTTAATCGTTGAGGGAGCTGGCTCTCAAATGCAGCTGCCGGTATTCGCCAACAGTAGTATATCCGTTATTTACCACCTTTGCTTTTTTGACTAGGGTTGATTATGACTTTGATTGTTACCATTTTTTCTAATGATTTTTGACGTCCATATCAAAACGTCTACATCCCAAAGGATCACAGTAGATGGAGAATTAATCATATTTGGTAAGTTATTCAATATAATAAGCAAAACAAAAAAACGAGTGCGTGTAGCCGTCACACGCGTTTGAAATAAAACTTCTTTGGCGTTATAAGGGATGACGATTAAGTTAAAACCAAATACATCATATGAGAATTTAAAAAGGGATTTATATGATTTTTTCAAATTTCTTTTTATCACTTGTACTTTCAGAAAATATTCACTCACAAATACGTGCTATAAAATGATGGTTATATTGGGTCAGCTGCACGTGTATCCATAACATTCTTAAAACGATATTAGATAATAATTAAACATAACAAAACTTCTATTAAATCATAATTAATTTAATTCCTTACTTATCATAGTAATCTGTTCGTACTTTTCTATATTTTATTTAATTTATAACAAAAAGTTCCTAATATATTTCCTGTATTATTTACGTTCCCAATTTCCTGATAGATGGCACTACATATAATGAATATTATATATACATAATTAATTCTGTTGTAAGATTTTTATTATATTATTCAATTAAAAAAAAAACTGATTTCAAAAATTTTCGATTGATTTGTTTATTGACAAAATTAAAAATATTTAAAACCGGATGCGACAGTTTTGTATCGCCATGTTGCCGTAACGGTCTTCCGTTGCATTATCGTCCAGTTACCTCCTAGACGCGCCTAAAGAAGTTTTACTTCAAAAAATAATTTCTAAAAAATGATAAAACCCCATTTTAAATTAATGAGAAAATTGTCGTTATTTAGGCACTGTTAAACGTAATCGGATTTTTTTCTTAATGTCTTTAGGCTATAAACTAATGATTTGGACGATAATCAAGTCTAAAAATCCAACTTGGTAAATAACGGACACCCTAACCAACAAGGTGCTTAATGAAATAAAGTACCAACACGCGGTATCCACACTGTGATCTACTCGTAAGACTTGAGTACAATCAAATATGTTCTTATAAAATTATTCTACGTGAATACTTTCTATTTTTTCTCAGTTTAGTAGTACTAGTATTTAGTGCTTGGAGATTCCCACGTCAAATATATAAACAGTAAAATAAAATCTCCTGGAGATTTCCACTGTGGTAGTAATTGGATACTGACCGAGTAATTTGATTACTTATTGTACATCGTAATGCACGCTGCAGTATTATTTTTCATTACACTTCACATGTCCGCGCAACTTTTCTAAAGCGTCCTCTTTATTATATAATCTATAGGGTTGTTTCACATTATACAGCTAACTTAATACTATGTGACTCTCGTTAGTATTGATATTGAAATGATTAGTATCATTCATAAGTTGTTTTATCATGATATATCTAAAGTTCTTCTTTCTAGTGTTATTTGCCTTAGCTTTTTGTTAATAATACGCCTGTTGATTTTATTGGCGCTGAGTAATTTTATCACCTTTCTATCACAATTCTTTACAGTCATCTTAAATGTATAATCGTTTACATCATGAGTCTCGACGTGCGACGCCCTCATAGCCCGATAGATGAACTTCTCCATGCAGTATTAAATTTCATATAACCGCAATTACTCCATTGCGTATACATTACTCAACTTCAGTGCAGTATATGATATGTCAACCAAAATAAAGACCCAACAGTTCGTTTATCATTTAAAATGATTGTACTTTCATGAAACATTATTGGGAGGAAAATATAACTGTATCATTTTTATGTTTTTATGCCAATTATTTTATTACATTTTGTTCGGTGTCGCAGAAACGAAATCCTATAAGTGGATTATTTCATTCAGATATATTTTTTGTATGATATGATTGTGGTAATGCGTATGCACTCACATCACGTACTCGGCCAGGCAATTGTACAAATACAAAAGCACATTTGTGAATACTAATATCACGTTTATTCAGGATAATGTTACATAATCTGAATCGTAAAGGTGCCTGCTCTCATCTCACCCGCGAATTACATTTTTCGTATTTTGTATAAAGCTCTAATACATTAAAGGAAATATTCCCAAAGATTAAATTTTTGTACAATTTTCACAATAAATATATCATAATCTACTTGAGCTATACATATACGTTGGATTATTAAGATATAATATTTGCATTACACTTAAATATATTTAAAGCTTACCTTACCTATGTCTTAACTCTAACGTTTCGCCTTTTTTTTCTACAACCATATCGCTCTTTGATTTTGTAACATGACAAAGTAACTGTATTTTATCTGTTGGTAAGCGCAGTGTAATCCAAAAACAACGGTAAGTACGATCTAACAGCACTCAGCGCTGTTACGTCAGCCTCTAAACTTGTCGGCTTCTAGATATACACTAACTAAAGCGACAAAATAAAAGAGTCACTGTGTCGGGTTTACCACAAGTCAGTGATCGTGACCCAGTCGGGAACAGTTCCTATAGTCTCCTCATAGCTCCCATAATCCACCATGCATTAATACAGCTCAGTTTTACCTTTTTTATGTGTCTAAACACTGTAGACCTAAAAGTCTTTGATAGCTTCACCGTGCGTAATAGCGAGCTCAGAAGGCACTGAGCCGAAATGGTAACTAGCGTGAGGGTGCCAGAGTGGCCGAACCTCGGCTTAAAATGTTTACTCATGCCTTAATACGAACTTGACACGATTTTCCCTTACAGTACTTAGGCCTGTCCCAATTATTAAATAGATTAGAATTGTGGTAAAATTTACGTATATGTATGTAGTACTATGTTAAACACTTTAAAATCTAGAATTTAAATTTTGTTATAGTTATTTCATTTATAAAAAATAATATATAAAAATAGTTTGAATAATAGTGCATATGTAACAGTTTATAACACTATCAAGCTTTACGCGTTATATCTTCAGTATTCATTTCATATAGATACTTGTTGAACTTGTCTATTTCGCCATTACAAAAGGGAAGAATTATTTAATTGCAGCATTTATCCTAAGAACTGAAAGAAATATTACTACACTAAAAAGCTAGATTTAAAAGCCATGTGTGAATTATTATTATGTACTTTTTCACGCATATGTGATGTTCTATTTATTGAAAATTAATATGTTGTGTTCAAATTTATTATTACAGTACAATACGAAATACAGTAAGTCGACCATTATCAGTTGTTTTGATATGGGAAGCAGCTGCCTTTATAATAAAACTTTTATAGCGAATCGTAAAATGAGCAATTTTTATTATATGAGCCCATAATTTTGGTCAAAACAAAATTATTTGACATCGCGTCGGTGAGAGGCACGTTGTTACTGAATTTTACAAATAAAACCATGTTCGTCGTGGACACAACCTCGGCAACTACAGGTCCCTACTGAACGGCTATTTTCAAGCTTGCTTGATAACTACGACTGCTGACAAATGTTCGCACCGTCATCATTCTTGATTTGTATTGCATCTACTTTTTCTTGACGTCAGGTGCCGTATTCTTCAAGAAAAGACGTCAGCATAACAGACTATTATTTATTGTTATACGCCTAAAAATATTCAAATTAAATAATTTTCGGCCAAAAGACATTCAACGCTTTCAAACATAATTTTTATCTTTGTGAAAGGTTGCTAATGTAACAAACACATGTTAACATATTATGTATATTTTCTAAAACGTAAATACAATTAACAGTTAATTGTTTACTGTTTATTTGGAAGTTTGCTCATCGCCAGCAAATGCTCTGTTTGAACTATAAACATTGAGTTTAATTGGTGGAGTTGTAACGCTACAGGCGCGAACGTCCTCCTCGGTACAGTGCTAAATGTTAAATTTACGGACAATAAAGGTCATTATAAAACAGCCTAGAGCGGCGGCAACCCTACGACCTCCACGCGTTCTCATTTCAAGTAACTCGCGCTCATTGGTGCGTAGTAATGAACATCCGCCAATAGCGACAATTAAAACCTCAGGTTTGGCACAATGTCATTGTTGAAATAAATCTCATAATTTATTTTAGACGCAGTTCGTCGCAGAGCTGCCAGTGGACAATGGTATCTTTGAAATTAATTAAAAAAAATATATAGAGCTCGGGACGCGCATGAATAGCCTCGTTTGTTCGTTGCCTCTTAAAATTATATAAATTATGGAAAAAATCGTCGTCGCTAAAGCGAGCGCTCGGGAATATTATAAAAGATGGCTGTGATATCTTCCGGACCAGAAAATTGCGAGACTCTGTTCTATTTCACTTCGCTTCTTATTATATTCGTTCAGGTATACACAGTTTTGAAGCAAATTCAATGTTATTATTCGTCTTTCACGATTTTATTATTTCGTATCGCGTTTACGTTTGAGCGCTGTCACGTCTGAGGTTCTTAAAATCACCATCTATAAAATATATAAAGGAATAGTAAATAAAAAAGAAAAATAAAATATTGATATATTTTTACGGGAACAAAGGAGCGACGGAGGCGCGAATGGCCGGATGCATCCGCCCGGACAGCGCTCGGTGTGCTCATCACGCTTATCGGCTCTATTGAACGAGCAACAGTTTGTTTCGAACGCTTCCTTATCGCGAATATTATAATTATTTTAATGTCAACGTATTCTTTTATTTCCAATTTAAATTTCAGTTTTTACAAAACTTTATGTCTATATTTATCATTTATCAAGTTATGTACCAGTAATCGTGTATTTATATGGTTGTTACATAAAGTTATTTGATAGCTTCGGTAGTTAAGTATTTTAAGAGTTTACAGCTGTTGAAGCGCTATTCGATTAGGTACCTATCCACTCATCATACCGATTTGTTTTACAAACAATCTGGTTTGTAAAATAAATCAGTGAGTTACACTGTTGTTAATAATATTGAACCTGAGAAAAGTTTATTTTTAGTATTATTAAATACATATAGGGACTTGTTGGCGGGATCTTGGAATGTTGTGTAGTGGTTTTTAAATTTTTTTCAAAATCTTGTGTTATATCTATATTTTGATGGTGTGGCACGTAATATACTTTGGAAATAGAATGGATTCTGATTTAACACAAAAACTTCCGGAAAAGTTCTAACAAGACGGCCATTTTTTTTATGTATTCCGAACTGACTACGCTATTGACCTAGCAAGGTCTTAACAGCTTCACCGGTACAAGACAGCCACCATTTTGTTACTTGATTGATATGATCGCAACAAACTTGTAGTATCGACAATGGCAGTAATAATCTACTAGACCAGTGATCGGCAAACTCGTCATCCAAAAGAGCCAAACATAAACAATAAAAACTTGAAAGTTTGATTAAGAGACTTTTTTAAACTGAAGCTTTGCTTTGGTGGAAACATTTTTATTGAAATAATTAGGATCAAACGTACACTCCCGAGCTTGCATTTGCTCAATGTTTTTTTGCGAGCGACTAGGCGTGCTATAACATTAATGCTTTTTAAAAATGTGCCTCTTTAGGCTCTGTAGGCTTGCATTATAAATACTTACTCCTGTTTTGCAAGGTTTTAGATAATATTTCGTGTTTGTACTAAACATTTTCTGGAAGAGCCGCATAGGGCCCGCGAGCCACGGTTTGCCGACCACTGTTCTAAAAGATCGGTTGCCAAAAATAACAATTAAAAAAACATATACTTATTTCAATTATCAAATTTTAAAAATGTTTTGTATTGTATTCAAAACAAATACCTATATAAATCGAAGTTGCAAGGAAATATCAAAATAATATATATATATATCTTTATCGAATAATTCAATAAGTAACCAGAGGCCGGTCCGGTTTGGATGTAGGTTTGTTAACGCTGGCAGTCGCTATCTCTCCGTAACAGACTGAGTCGTAACTGATAATAATCCAATATCCGAGAAGGCTTCGATTTCGAATCAGACGGACGTAAATCAAATAACCGCCGCCGGCGTCCGCCACCACGCAACTCTATTGTACCTCCTGGTGGGGAGAGCTCCTTGCAATCCCTTTTCCCGGTTACCGGGATTTACTATCTGTTAATAATTCATGGTTAAGCCATTCGGCATGTTTATTCTTAACCGAATTTTGATATTTTTTAACTGAAGCGTCTTATGGCACGGTAGGGAAAAAATTTTTGTCACGCTAAACATTAGGTATGTATTTGTGTGTATCTGTAAGTATGTATAAGTGTCTGTCTGGGTCTAGTAGTGCACAAAAATGAGTAAATGTATAGTTAAGTATTTATACTACGGGACTTCGTATAGTATTTAGTTAGTAAGCATTATCATATATTTGTAATTTAATACATATATAATCCAAAGAAGTTTCACTTCCTCCTCGTGTACACAGCGATACACGCACTGTTTTTTTATATTATTAATATTATAGACAACAGAGTCTGTGACGATGGATCGCTACTGTTACACGCTAAAACTATCCAACCGCCTTTGATTAAACTTCACAATAGTATAGATTATACAAGAAAATAATATATAGACTCATTATTATCATTTATAACTAGCTGTACCCGCAGCTCCGCACGCGTTTTATTAAAAGTTGTATTAAAGAAATATAAAATTGTGAGACCATGTACAATAAATTATATAAATGCTCTTTGAAAATAGTTGTAAGTACGTTACAAGCACGCTACTTACAGTAACATGTAACATTTATACATTATAATTATGTATAAATACTAACAGTGCATCAAATTAGGTTTATCATCTAAAACATATTTAGAACTTTAACCCACCATATAACTACCTCAGTGCTCACTTACACTGTATAAGGAACTAATGAAAAAATGACTTAAAGATAGATAATGATCTAATACGCCCATATTGTCAATAAGTAATACGTTTATGGTCTAATATCTTATTAGGAAGACCCCTTCTATCTTCAAAATTACTATTAATAATTATAATGTTGAATTATAAACAATGAATGAACTGACGTCTTGAAATCTTGCATAGATATAAATCAAGATATAAAACTATATCTGGCTAAGCAGTTTTTAATATTTGACAATTTAAATATTGCTCATTCAACTCAATACAATACTCTTATATGTTACTGTGGTTACCGAGTTGTTTAAACGAAAGCGCGATAAATAAAACAAAACGGTCGCCAAAATGACCAAAAAGACAATATAATTCAGAATACATACGTAGATACACATATATGAATTTCAATTATATTTATTCCTGGAGTCCAGTACAACGTACGTCTTACGCATATGTTTACAGCAAACAACATATTTTTGCTAAATTTCATGTGGCAGAAGTCGCAGGTAACAGCTAATCTAAAATAGAATAACCTAAATTACTTCTTATAAGGTTAGCTATCTGCCAGTAAAAGTCTCCTGAAAATCGGTCGAACCGTTTTGGAGATAGCACTGCGGGCGAAGAAACGGTTAACAGCTAGTCTAAATTAAAATAGACTAAATTACTTTTTATAATGTCCGCTATCTGCCGGTGAAAGTCCCGTAATAATCGGTCGAACCATTTTGGAGATAGCACTGCAAGCGAAGCTATAGTTAACAGCTAGTATAAATTAAAATACCTAAATTACTTTTATAAGGTTAGCTATATGCCAGTGAAAGTCTCGTCAAGATCGGTCAAACCGTTTTGGAGATAGCTTTGCGGGCGAAGCCATATTTAACAGCTAGTATAAATTAAAATTACCTAAATTACTTTTTATAAGGTCAGCTATATGCCAATGAAAGTTTGTGAAGATCGGTGACACCGTATTGGAGATAGCACTGCAGCCAAACCATGATTAACAGCTAGTATAAAATAAAATTCCTTGAATTACTTTTTATAAGATCAGCTATCTGCCAGTGAAAGTCCCGTGGAAATCGGTTCAAACGTTTTGGAGATAGCATTGTAGACGAAGCCGCGGTTAACAGCTACTTTAAATTAGCCCAAGTATCCCGCTGTAATTTTAGCTGCATCCCAGTGAAATTCCCGTTAAAATCGGTCCAGCCGTTTCAGAGATTACCCGGAACAAACAGACAGACAGACAGATCAAATATCAACACAACACACGTACTGACAAAACTCTAATTGATATTCATCTTCTACAATGCAATGTAACTATAATCTAGGTTTATGTTTTAGGAAAAAATCTGCATGTGTCCATGGGTGGCGGTGATCACTTTCCATCAGGTGACCCGCATGTTCGTTTGTCGACATTTATCGCCAGTATATGTAGGTTAGTTTTTATCTTAATTGGACCCGGTAGGACACTCCGAACGGGTTTTAGGTTTATTTAAAAAAAAATTCTTGCATACCAGCTGGGTATATGTTTGAATGAGTCCCTGGATAGTTTGAGTTCACAATTGGAAAAATTAGGTGTCGCTGTAATCTGGTTTTATTATTTTAAAGATCTTTCGCGTTTAAAAATACAACTGAAACCGGTAATAAGCGATTTGATGCAGACGAAGTTGCACGGGTCAGCTAGTTTATAGTATTCTTATTCCACCACACATTCATTAAATTATGAAAGTGCAAAACAATATTTCACAATTCCCTGCGAGCTTGCGTGCGCGTTGTAAGTTTTTAATACTAAATTCAACTAAAGTATTATTATTTAACTTTGAAATTTTGGTATACGGTGGTTCACTCGACCGTCATATTTGGTTACGCAATATATAATTATTGCCAATTTGTATGAAGCAGAGCTGTTCGCTGTAATTATTATTTGTTCGTATCCACCCTCACTATCTCAATTAGTATGCGTGAAATTCGATGATCATCGTCCATGGATATCCAATACGTACTATAATTATAAGCAGATTATTATTGTTGAAATGTTAACAAACGAAAGCCATTATTTTGGATGACAGATATATAACTTTAGAAAACTTATAATGAATAGCTTTCTTTTATACTTCTTATAGATTTCCAGTTAATGTATGTTCGGGAAAGTCAAATAACTTATAATTTGTAAACAACCGCATATCTTCAATGCGAGAAGGAGTACTAAAATAGTGATCTATCTTTTAGACTTTTGAAAGATAATTTTGAAGTTATATTATTAGCTTCCACAATAACATTCCTAAACATATTATTTATTTGCATTATGGAGCAGTTCTAATATCATCATACTCTTTGTTCAATTATCAACAATTATCATTACATAGTATAAAACAAAGTCCCCTACCGCGTCTGTCTGTCTGTCTGTTCGCGATAAACTCAAAAACTACTGAACGAAAATTTGTATGCGGTTTTCACCAGTAGATAAAGTGATTCACGAGGAACGTTTTGGTATATAATTTGTCCCGATTTTTTTTATAATCAGGGCGGGACAACGTCTGCCGGGCCCGCTAGTAATATATAAATATAATAAGAATTTAAATCTAACGTGTATGTACTCTATAGATTTTTGTGAAAGAAATTGTTGCAGGTCTCTAGGAATAAGTAATAAATATTAATATAATATTGTGCATTTGGTAACTTGCACAAATGCATTCTAATCGTCTAAACTGTATAAAGTATACTTGATTTTAAATTCTGCTCGTGTAACTTGAATATAAATTCAATATGTTAAAAATAAGAGTACGTCAACGGTTCTATGGTGATATAGAACAGTTTTTTCTTGCTTCTCGAAAAGTAACAGGTGTTAGAAAAAGGTTTTTCAGCCACCATCAGAACTTGACAGTTCTGTTATAATTCGACTGAGGTACTCGTCCGATGCGCAACAAGTGGTATCGACAGAATTCTCTCTTCAAACCACTTCTCAATACCACAGTTTCTTGTTAACAGTGATTTAAGTTTACGGCTATAATAGGTTATTCAATTTAGGCCCCGAGAGGACGCTCTTGAACATCAAAACCTTTCTAGCAGTGGTGATGTCGTTGCGATGGTCGACGTCACCGAAGGGGCATGCGGGTGCGGGTTTATCTATGTTCAATTTAAGTGGACTGTATATGCGAGGGTGCTATATTGATATTCAACTATTGCGATCAGTTACGATTAAGGAGAGAAGGGCAGGACGGAAACCTGGCACATACCTTGCGGCGATACAGTCTCCACGTGGCTAGCCGGCTAGGTGTTCCTCGTTTCTTTCCACCGAGTCTTCTCTCACACAACACTTATTGTTCATAATAAATGTCTGAAAAAGAAAATTGAACTTGAATTTGAATTGCTTTACACTTATGACAACATGAAGCAAAGTGACATGAAGTGAAAGCAGTCCTGTCATCTAAAAATTATGACATTCAATAAGACCAAAGAGAATAATAATTATTTTAGTGGTTCCATAAATTTACTAAAGATAAATTATTTATCAAAGAAGTGTTAATGTATATTATGAATTTACATATTATATTATTATAAAATTAACCTACAATTTTACCAGTTGATTTCAAAGGGCATATAAGGCATGCAACGTCAGTCATGTTAAAAATATTGAAAAGGTAATAGGAACGTAACAGTAAAATGACGGATGTCAAAATGTCTTTTTCGCTTACATGTGTGTATATGTCGTGTAAAATTGAAGCAGTAGTGTGAGTAATGTATATTTTAATTAATTTAATATGCTTGTAATGCATTTTATATAGAAAAATAGCTTTGTGCACTTCTCCTCCATATAAACTTTAACTATGCAAAATTTCAAGCTCATCCGTTCACGCAATTCGCTTAAAAAGGGTTACAAAGTTTTGACTTCACGTATTAATATATAAGATATACATTTAATTAACTATATTTATTAATTATGATTACTTACTATATTAATTATTTATGTACTATGTATGGTATGGATTTAAATATTATTATAAATAGCTTTCTGCACTTCTCCTCCATATACACTTTAACTATGCCAAATTTCACGTTCATCCGTTCATGCAATGCGCTTAAAAAGGAGTACAGTTTTGGCTTCACGTATTAATATATAAGATATATTACAAGATCTTCCCTATTACCTTTTTTTATATTATTGGAGGCAAACGAGCAGGCGGGTCACTGGATGTTAAGTGATCACCGCCGTCCATAGACATTAGCAACATCAGGGGAGTCGCAAGTGCGTTACCAGCCTGTGTTTGGGGAGAAGGGGAGGGTAGGGATGGGGAGGGGAGAGGAGGTAGGGGAGATGGGCCTCCGGCGCTGTCACTGACAGAACGTAATGCATTACTGCAAGCACTTTTACTTCACGTCGCTTTTCTGTGAGAGTGTGGTACTATCCAGGGCGAGCCGGCCCGTTCATGCTGAAACCAGTAATAATTTCAGTGTGGCTCTACCACCTACAACCACTCTCTTTTTTGTCCCTTAGTTGTTACGTTTTAGGCTTTCCGTTTTACAGATTTGTAATATAATTTGATATGAAGTAGGAACTTATAACATATCCAGTCAATTGTCGACATTATGTCTAAGCAATGAACAGCGCGTTGACCAATCACATGTCGTGGTATTCCTAGATTAATGTAAGGTTGAAGCTTTGGTGAATATGCTTTAAACACTACCTGACTGAATGCGACATTCATTATTTTAAAAACCATGATTGTAAAAATAATTTAAGTATTTGATAGCGAAAACTGTCCTTGAAATTTACTCTATAGCTACGTTACTTTCAGGTACGATTGTTAAAAAAAAATTAGTGCCAGTAACCGCCACACGCGATTGAACTATAATAAAACTTCTTTGGCGTTATCAGAGATAGCGACTAAGTTAAAAATAAATACATCATATGAGAATTTAAAAAGGCATTTATTGATACACTAGTATTATATATTTATTATCGTCGACCACTATACGTTTTAAACAATAATTTAATTACTATCATACTTCACTACATATAATGAAGCTTTGATTTACTCTGTTACTTACTTACATTGAAACCAAATGGCAGCACGGTCGCGCATCCATATATACAATATACATAATTAAATCTATTGTACGATTTTTATTATTATTCATTTTTTTTTAATTTGTGATTGCTTTGTTTATAAATTATTTATAATTGTAATATATTATAATTATTATAATATATTATAAGTATTATAATATAATAATAATATATATTATAATTATTTATATTACAAAATAAAAAATATTTAAAAACCGGATGGTACAGAAACGTGACGCCATATTGCCGTAACGGACTTCTGTTGCATTGTCGTCCAGTTACCTCCTAGTCGCGCCTAAAGAAGTTTTACTTTAAAAACATAACACGTAATACTTAAGATAAATAATTTTATACGCCTTAAAACGTTATATAAAGAGGCTCGTATTTATTAAAGAAATCAAAGTGACTATTTGTGGTAGATATACTGTTTGTAATTACACTGTGCACACGCCAGCGAAGTGTCACGCCGCGGCGCCGAAGTTTGTCTATGGCTCTCAAACTGTCGCGAACATAAATGACGTGACATGAAACGCGTCACCGAGGCTTGTAATAGCTATAGATTTTAATGCCGTGGACTAAATTACAAGCGTCAATTGGTTTGTCCACTCGTTCGTTAGACCTCATGATAAATGAATATACTATATTTTTGTTTAAAAACACAATTACAAATCTTAAAGCTTTAAGTGGTATATTAGAGCTTAGATAGATTAAAGCAGCTAATTGTCTGTCTGGTTTGTTTTATAATAAATATACAAAAGTGTATATATGCAGTCAAAATCTGTTATAACGACATCGAAGGGACTACTCATATTTACTCGTAAAAACTGATAGTCATAACAACCGGTGATGTTTTCGAGGTAGACCATAATATAATACAACTTACAACTTAATAGTTGTTCGGTTCGATTGTTCAGATAAATCGGTAATTCGAAGGAATTAGAGGGAAAGTAATCCATAATAAAATAGGACAAAAATATAGGATTCTATTGTTATAATTTGATTGCAGTGTTTTGTTTTAAAGGACAAACTTTTATTACAATATTAAACAAAAATTATAAACATCAGCTCACTTTTTAACGTTTATCACGTTTTAACGTCTATCACGAACTAATATTTAGTCTCTATTTAATAGAGCCGTATACGAAATTAAATACAGGAAAAAGAGAATGCTAATTTGACTCAACTGATTAAATTAAGTGCTCCGTGGCGTAGCTAACTGGATGTGAAAATGTCATGACATTTGACACGCGGGAAGTACTTAAGCGTCGACATCTTTATTGATGATACGCGCGCATATACACGCTCTAGTCACACGTATATTACTACGTGAGTATTATGTGACGTAATGTCACAAGAATCTAGTGAGATCGATGTGATGGAGCGGCTCAGACGACAGCTGCCAGCAGTCAGCAGCTGAGACGAGCCTCGCAGATTGAAAATAACTTGTACATACATATGTATTTTTACAAACTGTCGAGTTGAACGAGCAGAAAAATATACTGCATAACGACTGGCTGAATTTTTATTGAAATTAATGTTAATTAAAGAACTTCCTTCTTAATGCAGGCATTGGGCTATACGTATAATTGACTATTGGCAACTGATCGCGTTTCACGATTCAGCTTTTTATACGGATTTATCCATTCACAACTATAAATATAATTCTTTGACCAAATGGTATTGAAACACGTTAAGGTAGTCGCGACAACTCGTTTTATACAATAACTAGGGGGCGCGGCGGACGATGTTCTACCTTGATAATTAAAAACAATCCTAAAAGTCAACCACAGCGCCACCTTCCGGGTCCAATTGGGATCTTAACCATTCTTGAATCCATCTGAACACACGAAAAAAGTCATTAAAATCTGTCCGGCCGTTTAAGAGTAGTTCAGTTATATACGCATGGATACAAGTACGATATATATAAAGATTGTGTTGTGTTGTGTTAAGAATGAAAGTATTGTTGATGCTACTGTGACCACTATAACTGCTGGCTTCATTGGTATTTTTGTTTTATATCATAGGAGGCAAACGAATAGGCGGGTCACCTAATATTAAGTGCTCACCACCGTCCATAGACACTTGCAACATCAGGAGAGTCGCAAGTGCGTTGCCAGCCTGTGTTTAGGGGGAGGGAGGAAAGGGAAGTGGGTCTCCAGCGCTCTCACTGACCGAACGAAACGCAACAATGCAAGCACTGTTATTTCACGTCGGTTTACTATGAGAGGGTGGTACTATCTCGGGCGAGCCGACCCGTTCATGTTGAAACCAGTAATAGCTTCAGCGTGGCTCTACCACCTACCTATTTGACACATTGCTCACACGACAGTATATCTGTGTGATACAAGACAATACTGTGGTTATGAAGTTAAAGTGGAATTTTTACCCTGTTACAGCACGAGGCCGAGTCACCCCGGCGCTGTAGTCGATGTCAGTGAGAATCCACTTGACGCCAGCAAGGTAATTTTATATTGAAATTCAATTTTTCCATAGTTATACAAGTTATTGCTATCTGAAATATAATCTATACTAATATTATAAAGAGGCAAAGTATGTGTGTTTGGGTGTTCGGGGTAATCTCTGGTACTACTGACCCGATTTTGAAAATTCTTTCACTTTTAGTAAGGTATATTATTACTATATATACTACATTATTACTATATCATTACATAGTATAAAACAAAGTCCCCTACCGCATCTGTCTGTCTGTTTGTTCGCGATAAACTCAAAGACTACTGAACGGATTTTCTTAATAGATAAAGTAGTAGATAAAGTAATTCATGAGGAAAGTTTTAGTATATAATTTGTCAAGGATTTTTTTATAGTCAGGGCGGGACAACGTCTGCCGGGCCCACTAATATACTATATTTTTTATTTTGGTAAATTTATATTTAAATAATTAATCACAATAAATGTAAATAATACCGGCAAAAACTCAATGACTTGAGGTGTACTGCTTGAACGTTTTGAAATAAAGGAATAAAATCGATACCAAACATATTCATTATTCTACGACACCATATAGCTAAGTTTAATATCTCAGCAAAATAAAATGGTTTTTATATCAAAAGTGATTTTTACAAGATTAAGTTTGCATACAAGATTCATATATACATTACAAATTATTATAAAAATAAATAATTAAATCAAAATAAATATTTCATAGAGATAAAGTTTACTTTTTACAGCATGTTAATTAATGGAGTTGGTTAGAAGCTAATGCGAAATAAAAACTATAAGCAGGTAAAATTATTGTTTAATCGTAGCCGCGGGCTTAACAGGCGGAGAACGGAAGCGAGCGGCACAGAAGCAACCCAGCGGATACAGGATAGACATTTCTCGCCAATATATATAGGATAGTTTTTGTCTCAATTGGACCCGGTTATAACCAATTTGACGCAGACGAAGAAATTCGGAAACTGCTCAACTGATCTTCATAAAAGTTGGCATTTATGTATAATTTGGTACAACTTGAGAAATAGGATAATGTATCTTGCGATTAATGACCTTAATATATTTCAAATTACATATGAAATGATTGTCGCTGTTGATTATTGTTATTAATTGTAAGTTTCATTAGTCTCGATGATTAAAGATGGCGCTTTAAATTAGTCTGTTGACGGAAAACTATAGAAGCGACTATTATAGATATCTCATTGACGGCGCAACGTCTTAAGTTTGAATTTCTTTTTCAATTTCAGTTTATTTTATGGTGCACGTGTTTTATTCAATCGAACATGTAATAACTGAGTGATGGCAACGCGTGGCCGGTGTCAGGTAGTTTGTGTATAAACGTATTTACTTTCAGTTAGTGATAGCGTTCGAGAGCGGGTTGCTGGTGGTGTGGGACCAGCGCGCGCGGGCGGTGGAGTGGCGCGGCTGCCTCGGCACGGGCGGGCTGGGGGAGGGCGTGCGCGCGGCCGCCTGGCACCACGACGGGAAGCTCATGACGGCGCACCTCGACGGCGCCCTCGCCACCTGGACCACGAGGGCGCCGCGCCCTGCCTCGCTCTCCTACCCACACGGTCACTATCATGTCATACCTCTTTTCACTTCATTACTTTTAACCACAAATTTTAGTTTTTCGCGGGATCTTAGAATGTCATGTAGCGCATTTTATATTTTATTCAAAATGTTGTGTAATTTGGCTCTATATTTTGTAATGTTGGTGGTGTTTTACGGAATATGGTATTGTTATTGAGCACAAGTGAATAGTATGGGAAATAATACCACGGAGCATGGATTCTGACTCAAATGATCACAAGAGACTTATAATATCGACAATAGCAATAGCAGTAATAATCTACTAGAAGATTGGTTGCCAAAGGTAAAATAAAAAAAACCACGAATTGACTAATGATCCTATTAATATTATCAACGAGAAAATTTGTGAGGATGAATGGGTCCTTCACGCGAAAAATACCTCACCGATTTTAATGAAACTACACAGTGATGTAGCTTAAACACCAGATTAACACATACACTTTACATTATAAAGTTGTAATTTAAATTAGCTTAAATATAACGATAAATATTGAATAAGTTGAACGGCTTGCGCTGAATAAACCGTTAGTTACACAAAGATAATGTATGGTGCCAACACTTACATAAGTACAAAGGCAAGTAAAGTCGCGGGCATCTGCTAATAAATGATAAAGTATTTGACGGTGATAATATTACTAAAATGTACAAACAATTGTGCATGTATATATTTAGCAGATCTTAAAACATTCTCTTCACTGAGGAAGCTCCTTATAGGATAACTAGCCATAGTCTTCGAATGCGCTATGGCGCTAGAAAAATTATATTATGGACAAATCAACTTAGGAACATTATTTTTGTTTACAGCAAAAGCAAACAAAGACGGCAAACTGGAAGCCTGTAAGCCTATACTCAGATTAGAATGGAAAACGTCGCGGACGGGGTGAGACATCAATATACACTATTCGCTATTCTAAATCAATTTTCTGAATATAATTAAAAAAGAAAAAAGGTTAACTCATAATAGCTCATTCCAAAACGTGTAACGAGTGACATCAGAGAGTAACTCACGCGAGTCTCCTGAATATCTAAGATGTCATTTTGAACACCTCAAAATCAACTCTCTCTATAGATTACGCCCTTTCAATTTCAATTTACTAGCTAAAATCGCATCGCGAGTGGAGTGTTGCGATAATTGTAATCTTACCTAGTCTTCCTATTTATCCTTGTAAAAGTGTATATATTTAATTTATTTTTGCTTGGATAATTTTTCGTGATGCGTATTACAGCTTTCTCCTCAAATGTAATCGCGTAGCGCGTAGAAGTTTAAGCCCCGATAGGAAGTCTTGTCTAATCATTTGCGAGACATTGTCAACTTAATCTTGAAATAGCGACTTAAGCCGAGAGATGGCATCAACAAACGGCTCGGTTTAAAGGGAATCATCAAAGCCTGTAGCCTCATTAGCGCTGTCGAAGCGGAACCAAATCGATTTGTATACATCTACACTGGAGACTAGTACCATTCTACGATGCTTCGTCTGACTTTAAATTGTGAATTTATAAAAATACAAAATGGTCTTGTCTTGTCTACTATTTACCTAATATTATATATATCAATATGTAAATAAATTTTCTTAGTTTGCCCTGTACACATTTAATATTGATTTAAACTACTTATTAAATCAAAAGAAAATAACCTTTAGATCCTTCTGAGCAGGGCCCAGTGAGGTACTTATGAAAGTTGAGGGCTTTGCTCGCTTCAAAACTTTGCCCTCTCGCGAACAATTTGTCAATATTTTTGTACATAATTTGCGGATTCGCATTATATAGATAAATCACTTTCAGGCAGTCTAAATACTTAAGAGTTAATTAAATGACAGTTGTTTTATACTTTTTAAGAAAAGTTTAGCAAAATAATTACCTTTCAGTATTGTATAAAGCTCATATTTGCAATAGAGCCTTGTGTAAACTACTACTAGCGTTTTGTATTCGCTTCCGTTATTATAGATACCTCTGTGACCGCGCAGAGGTTCATATATGTAGCAACTCTTATTTACCAAATATTTATAAATAAATCAGTTTTTACTATTACTTTACTAATCACTACCAAACCAAATATCATTTCAACAATTTCATTGTCTATCTATTATATGTATTTACAAACCACATGTTTTACTGTAGTTTGCGTTAGCCAATAGAATCACTGGCTTTCTACGGCACCTTTCATTTTTCTAAAGTCGACACATTATGAACTGAGGCTTCGGGTCGTAAATCATATTTATCTATATGTCTCGCTCGCACTTACAGGTCTTATGGAGAGGTGTAGTGATGTGCGTAAGAATTGTAGAGGTGCATATCGATAACGGGATAGGTACGATCGATATGATAAATTACGATAAGTATTAATAAGAATAATTTTTCGCTATCTGAAAATAAAAGTTTTTAATTTGTGAGATAAAATGTTTGTTTCGACGTAATCATAGAGAAACTGTATAGATCGTAATGTGGCCCTGAAAAGGGCCGTTTTTATTTATTTTGGGGATATTTCTTACTTCTTCAAAAATGCTCATCCGTATCTTCCCCTGTCCCTGTCCCCGAATCAGAAAACCATGCCGTATATGTATAACCATTCATTTCAGTGTGGTAATCAGCATTCTTAAACTTAACGGCTTTGAAAATAAATTTTGCCACCGGCACAAAGCCAGTCTTTCCAGATCCAGCATGACACACGATTAACCTCTGGCCCTTCCCTACTGACCGATTCTTGAAATCATCATTCGTTCCAAGCCACATTCGTTTTCTCATCTCTCAAATCCCTCAAGTCTCATCAAGATAAATTCGTGGCCGTTGATCGTTGGTTTTCCTGAGAAAGTCCACTTTTCGTAAAAAGTCCACTCTGGCACAGACTATATCCGCACTTTTCATTAAATACTCGTACTTTCGTCCATAGGCATTTTTTACAACTTGTAGCAGACTTTGGTCAAAATTTTTCTCATTGAAGAATATCCGCACTTAAAATTAGGCAAGAACAGATCTTGGTATTTTTCTAGAATTCTAAATGAATCAATGGTACGTTTTAGTATGTTGACATCAAAGCTATCTAGATCAATGACAGTCGCTGTCTTCTTAATATTCGCTCTTGATATATTCGGGTTGCCAGCCTGTGATACTTCGGTTTTTATTCGATCTACGGTCGCTCTACTAACTCCACAAATCAGTGCTGCAAACTCTCGAGGATTATTGAAATTGAGGCAAGCTTTTTTCTTGGGGTCAGTTTTCAGTTCTTTTAAAAACAGGAACACGTTGTGAATTGCAGCTCGAGCTTCAGCGTTGATGTCACCATTTAATTTCTTTAAAACCACGTTAGAAAATAAATTCTCCATTGTGCGTATTGCGTAAGGAAGCGTAAGTAATGTAATGAGTGTCATAAAAAAAAATCTTATGTTTATAGAAAAACAACAACCCTTACTCGTAACGACCAATCAGGAGTCAGAGTACTAATGAAGGTCACGATGACGCAACGAACCCGCGTGCGATAACAAACAAGAAAGAAAGAAAGATATATTTATTCAATACTTACAACACATACTTACCAGAATATACTTAAATAAATAAATAATAGTTAAAAAAACTAAAAAAACACGCTTTCATATAAAATCCAATTAAAAAACAGAACATTTAATAAATTTTGATTAAGAATAGTGTAAATTAGAAATAAATGTATATTTTTGTAAAAAGTGACAAAAAAATGATAAAAATACTGATATCTGGAGGTGCTGATATTAGATATTAGATATCAGTATTTTTATCATTTTTTTGTCACTTTTTACAAAAATATACATTTATTTCTAATTTACACTATTCTTAATCAAAATTTATTAAATGTTATTTTCTGTTTTTTAATTGGATTTTATATGAAAGCGTGTTTTTTTAAACTATTATTTATTTTTCATTTTTTAGTTAAAAAAAAATTTTAACTTTTTTTTCGGATTATTGCATTGTCATCGACCTTTGACAGGTGTGCAAAGTTTGAATTAAATCTGATCGTTCAAAGTAGGACAAAATCGAGCTCAAAGATGTCGGTTACAAACAAACATACATACAAACATACAGGTGAAGCTAATAAAAGCGTGATAAAAACAGGAGAGACGAGTGTTGCATGTGGTGAAAAGGTCTTTGTCTCAGCACAAGCTGCAAGCTTCCATGTGGAAGCATTGCAGTGCTGGTTTTCAGACAAAGCCTGCTGTATATTAATATATAGACGAAATTACAAATACACGGACGCATTTACATAATAATTTCAAATTAATATTACACATGCCCTTAATATGTAACTTAATACTGTCTAATACGATACAATAAGATTTATGGTAACGCTATGGAATTAGATATAATTTTCAAATGATTGCGCACTAGCTCAGGGATCATATGATGTGTCCAGTTTATTCAATTTATTTATTTACTGAATTTCATGCGACGCTTGTCATGTTAATACATAGTTTTTTAAATGTTTTTTAAAACTAGAACGATGACCTCGGGTAAGATTACGAATAGGAGGAGGTATGTCATTCCAACACTTAGTGATCACGTACCTAAAAGAACCACGAAAGGTCACTGTTCTATGTCGCGGAAGAAGAAATACATGTGAGCAAGTCCTTTTATGGTGTTTATTATGATCTCGGGTCCACACAAATTTATTAAAAAGGTAACTAGGCGTCTCGGTTGATATTATATCGGTTGCGGTTGACAACTGGTTGCTTTGCGTGCACATTCCTACTGTCAGTGACATTTATTGCCCGACGACTCAGTTTAAAATGCGTCGACTATAGTAGCTTTAGTTGTTCCAAATTTGGCAAAAAAATACTCTTATAGATGACAGCTTATAGCATTTACCAATGTTAGTAAAATATATAATTTATATGGAATTCCAGAGAGAGTCTCGTGATATTCAGCGGCGGTCTGCCTACAGACAAGGCGGGACGTACGCACAGCATCACGGTCCTCAACGGGAAGAGCACCACGGTCCTAGAGATGGAGCACAATGTTGTTGACTTTGTGACGCTCTGCGAGTCGCCTCACACTGCCGGTACACGCATATACTGCAATACCCTGCAGTTCCTTCTAGTTGTAGCTTTTAAAGTGAAACGTTTTTTTCAATCGCCTGAAATGTTTTTCGTCCATATATCGCATGTTGCATTACAAACGGCACGCGCCCGCGGATTTGGAGTAAAGTGAAAGGCGCTCGGTAGATCAGCCAACGCCAATATGTCTATAATCAGAATGATTGTATTTATTATGTACTAGCTGTACCCGCAGCTCCGCACGCGTTTTTTTAAATCGTATTTAAGAATTATAAAATTGTGAGACTATGTACAATTATAGAAATACTCTTTAAAAGCAATTGTAAGTACGACACGCACGCCACTTAAGGTAACATGTAACGTGTACATTAGATATATAAATACTAACAGCGTGTCAAATGCGGTTTGTCGTCAGCAACATATTTGGAACCTTAACCCACAATATAACTCTACCTCAGTGCTCACTTGCACTGTATAAGGAACTAATGAAACAATAACTTAAAATCTTAATATATATATTTCTTGTGTGCGTGTGTATGTGACTGAACTCCTCCTAAACGACTGGACCGATTTTGATGAAATTTTGTGTGCGTGTTCGAGTGGATCCGAGAATGGTTTAGATTCACAATTGGGCCCGGTAGGTGGCGCTGCGGTCGACTTTTAGGATTTTTTTGTTTTCAAGGCAGGACAACGTCCGCCCGGTCCGCTAGTATTACTATAAATATTTACATTTACATTATATTTAATATACATTGCCATTATAATTAAGAGTTTGTGACTATACAAAAAATAAACGCTTGTCTGTTCCGCAAGAAATTGAATTACGGAACTCTTTACGTAATACGTTTATAATCTAAGATCTTATTAGGAAAACCTTTATATCATTAAAGTTACTAATAATTATAATCTCGAATTGTAAACAATAAGCTGATAATTATTTCTCTTATTAAAAATAATAAATGAGTTGAAATCTTACTCAATTTCATGCAGACAAAGTCGCGGGTAACAGCTAGTCTAAAATAAAATAACCTCAATTACTTTTTATAAGGCTCGGTATCTACCAGTGAAAGTCCAGTGAAAATCGGTCCAACTGTTTTGGAGATTAACAAACAGACAGACAAAAATTTTAAAAATTGCGTTTTTGTTATCAGATGCGTGTATACTTTCATACCCAATCAGTAATTTTTTTTTATTTTGATATTACATATAGACACTTCATTTTCATTATATGTATATGATATGTGTATGTAGATGTATATATAGACAGAAGATTTCGCGCTCTAATACGCAGATTGAAATTAAAATGTATAGTTGAATATTTTGTCTACTATTAATTTCCTATTATAATTTATATTTTCCAGTTACTAAGTTAATATTAAATACGCGATTTTAATATCCTAAAACGTATAATTTTTCGAAAATGTTCAGTTAAATGCTTACGATCCAAAAAAAATATTCACTTGCATCGTGGTTTCCTAAATCTACACGACTTTTTTCTTTATGCAACATTCACACAAAGTCATTAAATTGTTGTATTAAATTGTCAGATTATCAGGAACCGTATGCGATAGTGGTGCTGCTGCAGAACGACCTGGTCGTAATAGACTTGCTGTCCCCGGGGTACCCTTGCTTCGAGAACCCTTATCCCATGGACATCCACGAGTCCCCGGTCACGTGCTGTAATTACTTCGCCGATTGTCCGTCGGACCTCGTGAGTCGCTATATTTATTTAATCTTAAGTTTAAGTTTTATTTATTTAATCGTTTGGCTAAATAGAGTACCCACCTTTTATTATCGTCGATCGATTGATTACTCTATTTGTCGCTGTGATGTTTAATTTATTTGAAACAGCGCAGCGGCTAACAATTTATTACTCTTAAGAGCACCCGGGAAGCACGCGCGGGGAATGAGAGGTACACTTCCTGCGGACGCGAGTACCACCAGCCTTCCATATATTGCTTCTTAATAATATAGATATTTATAATTCTGGTTCTTTGACGTGGAAATTACCAGAAACCAAATAAGTGTCATCTATAATTTAAGTTCCGGATGGCATTCTGATAGTCTTGTAAGGAGCTTTAGTCTCGATATGTGAGATGTAGTTGTCTTCTTTAGTATACTAAAAAACCCGTTACTTCTAAAACCCTCCTGGTGTACAGTCTGGTCTGTAGCTATTCTAAATAATTGTTGTGTAAACAACTAAGCCGATGTAAATCGTAAGAGTTGAAGAATGATGTCTTAGTTGATAGCATATTCGGACATAGCGTTGATGGACGTAAGTCCAAATACTTGCAACAGAGTCGGAGCTTTCGGTGAAGGAAGACATCACAATGAAAGTATGGCATGGTGGTGGGTTTTTCTAAGTCCGGCGCCCGCTACCTACCACACTCGAGTTGTAAATCTGTCGCCAAGCACCTGTTGGTGTGTTCCGGCACACGCACTCGAGAACCATCTTAGAGCACATCGTCATTTAATACCACATTAGATCGTGGTTCAACGCTAAAACATACAAAGTATAGAATAACTCACAATTGAAAATGAGTAAGACTTCATTAGATAAAAAAGCGTTTTTTTTTGGTGGGATCTTAGTCTGTCATGTAGTGGATTCTATATTTTATTCATAATCTTATGCCATTTAACATCAGATGGGCTGTCTGCCATTTTGCTGGCCTTTGGCATAAAAAAATATATATCTCTGATTTCAGATCCCAGCGTTCTACTCGGTGGGTCGGCAAGGTAATAAGAAGATGGCGGGCTTCAGCGAAAAGCTGTGGCCTATAAACGGTGGGGAGTGGGCTCCAGCCTCCTGCTCCTACAGCGAGATCATATTAACTGGGTTACTTGCTCATTATATTTTAACTTATTCGAATAGGCTTCGCTTATTTTGCCATATATAGTAGTGAACACATTTGCAATTCACTTAATGATAAGTGGTCAGAACAGCTTGTAGCCCCTTTAACTACCCTTGAAAAGGACTATAAACCTTAACTAAAGCCACTAACGAATGCTATCAATGAAGTATGTTGGAACGGCTCTTTGTCAGTCTATTGTTGGCCCAAAATATGGTAAATAATAGTAAGTTAAAATTTCAAGTTTTCATTTATATTTTGAAATAATAAATGTATGATTGAAAAATAGAATATTTAATGTAATACCATACAATTGAATCATAGCAGTAAGTGATTTGCAATCTAAAGGAGGTTCACTAGGTCTGTTGCATTTTTTTATATTTTTTCCCAATACGTGAGACATTGTTGTGCTCTTGATAATATGAAGACGTAAATATTTTCAGACACGCAGATGGAAGCGTGAAGTTTTGGGACGCGAGCGCTGGTACATTACAAATTCTATACAAATTAAAATGTTCCAAAGGTTTGTTTACATTATTTTTCATTTTATATCCAACTATTGTGTTTTCCTTTATGACGGTTTATGTATGTGCGTATATGGAGATGATGTAAATGTTGTTACGCGGCTGCAAGTGAACAGTCGCTCACGGACTGCTCAACAGGCGGTATAGGCAACCTGACTATTAACGTTTCATTTATTTTGCTTAAATAGTAATAATAAAGTTCTGTAAGAGCCCCACTGCTGGGTCAAAGGTCTCTTTTTCGAGGGATGGTAGCATCATCTCTGTGAAATTCCCAGTTTTATATTTTCTCACACAGGACGTTACAACGATACATTTCTGAGGTTCATGTTTTCTCCTAATGTTTTCATTAGAGCTCACTAAATATTTCCGGAAGTGAACATTTTCGTTATGACCTACATAAGAACATCGATTTCGAAGATTTCGTAAGTTGATTTTTAAGGTAACCTGAGTTGAGTCGACGTTGAGGAATTTTCGAGGCAACTACTTAGAATACGTCTGTAAAAATATTTAAAAATAAATAATGACCTTTGACAATAGAATTCTTTGGTTTTGAAATGCAGTTTGTTTAGTTACTTGTCACTTGTTTTTTTATATTTTCTCACTATTTTAAATATTACGTGTCTGCGATTGATTTAACTAATGATGAATCATGGAATGATTTACTGCAATTTTATATGTAATTTTGCTTTTGGCAATGAAGCTCCATGTGAATGGTCTGCTTTAAAGATCTCCAACGCAGATGTGTTATTGTCATTTATGCATTTCATGATGGTGATTCGTCTACCACTGTAAACAACGAAAATATCGATGTTCTACGCCGTATAATCGAACAAACGGGCATATGACCTACCATAAGAATCGAGCATCCTTATGCATAGGCATGAGTCGGAAATAATTAATCCCAAAAAAATATTTGGGCTTAAAAAAATTGTTCCCCAATGGAACTCACAAAGGCTCAAAAACAGACCGCGTCACTCGGCGCAGTGACATGTTTACCAGATTTAGCGAAGTGACAGTAAATTGATTGCGTACGCAACCTAACGCATCGACGTAAAGCAAAAAGTACAAACTGAATACATCGCTAAGTAAAAAATAATGAACTTTGGTGTAAATGAACCTTGTCGACTCTGGCCGATTTCGTATACCTTCAACCAGCATTTCTTTACACCGCAGATACAATCCCAAAATAGATCAGCAATCGACTGTTTAGGTCTTTCCAGGTGCGCTGAACCCAACTAAGGTTACGTGTGTGCGGTCTGCCGCTAAACGTATGATTGCTATTATTTTAATAAAACTAGACACGTGGCTACTCTCAGGTTTCCGAGGTCACCGCGGAGAAGTGGCATAAATGGTTTTAAAATTGTTTTCGTTCTGAGAAAAAGTGCATTAACGCTAACGGATAATATTAGGTCTTTACGGATAATATGAAATTGCTGTTTTGTATAAAAAATTTAAACGATTTTTTTTCATGTATTTTTTATTTGCATTAATCGAAGTAATCACCCAAGCAATCAATGCATCTTTACCAACGCAGTGGCAGTTTATTGATGCCCTTCTTAAAGAAATCAGGTGGATGGGAGGCAACAAATTCTTCAAAGGCATTTTGTACCGCCTCTCGGGTATTGAATTTTTTTCCCGCCCAGGTGTTATCCAAATTCTGGAAAAAGTAGTAGTCTGTAGGCGCAAGGTCTGGTGAGTAGGGCGGATGACGGAGAACTTCCAACCCCAGTTCTTGCAACTTGGAGACCGTCTGCTGTGCAGTATGAGGTCACGCGTTGTCGTGCAGGAGCAGCGGAGACGAGCGATTGACCAATGCTGGTTGGAGATGTGCCAGCTTCTCCATAATTGTGTTCAGTTCTTCACAGTACACATCTGCAGTAATGGTCACCCCGTTTGGTAAGAAGCTGTGATGAATCACACCGGCGCTAGACCACCAAACAGTGACCATCACTTTTCTAGGGGTAAGTTTTTGTTTAGGGCATTGTTTAGGTGCTGAACCAGGATCCAACCAACTTGCTAAGCGCTTGCGGTTATCAAACAGAATCCATTTTTCATCGCAGGTAACAATGCGGTTCAAAATTCCTTCATTTGTGTGTCTGTTGAGTAGTGCAAGGCACGTCTCGACGCGTACTTCGCGCTGGCGATCATTTAGTTCGTGGGGCACCCATTTGTCAAGCTTTTTTACCTTGCTAATTTGACGCAAATGGACCAATATTGTTTTGACGCTAACGTCGAAAGCTGCTGCTAATTCAGCCGTAGATTGTGTATCATCAGCTTCCACAATCGCCTTTAATTCGTCATTGTCGATCAAAGTCTTCGGACGACCGCGAGGTTCATTTTTCAGGTCGAAATTCCCAGAACGGAAGCGAGCAAACCAATAACAGGTGGTGCGTTGGTTTGTAGTGTTAGCTCCGTAAACGTCGTTGATGTTGCGTGCCGCTTGTGCCGCGTTGCTGCCACGACGGTACTCATATTCCATAATTACTCGAATTTTTAACGTATCCATGATGACAAAAAATATTGAAATGCGATGAAAATGTAACACAAATCAATAAACAAATGACTACTTTTGGAAAAAAAATTCCATGTTTTTAAAATAAAATTCATTTGAAATTAGAATTCTTAGCCAAACAAAAATTATTTTGATTTTAAATGGCCAGTACTGCAGAACGGCAATTTGATAGGTAAAGACCTATTATTTTGAGAAATAATTTACTTTTGACTAGTTCTAGTATTTTTTAATTGATTCCGGGAATTTTTAGTGCGCCTTACGTACAAATTTAAATTTTTTAAAGTACGCTAATTCCCAAAAAAAGCTTTATAAAAACTACTGGGCTTTGACCCTGTGGACATCAAATCGGTATTTCAAAAAATAAATGTCTCAACTATTACGAAGTTTTTGAGTTATTCAAAGTAATACCTAAGTTGGTGAACGCTCTACTAGTTTTCAACCATGTAACGATTTTTATATCGATTAAACACGTACATAAACATAAACGTCACCAGTACACAGTACAACTACATATTATTGAACTATTTATTGAGATGTTCTGTAGTGGTGTTTCCGTACCAGTGTTCGAGCGGCGCGGCAGCTCGAGCGGGTCGGGGGGCGCGGCGGGGGGCCCGGCGGGGGGCGCGGTGGGGGGCCCGGCGGGGGGCCTGGCGGGGGTCGCGGAGGAGGAGAGCCCGGTGGCGGTGCAGCAGGTGTCGCTGTGCGCGGAGTCGCGGCGGCTGGCGGTGGCGCTCCCGCACGGGCACGTACTGCTCTTCAAG
The DNA here is from genome assembly GCA_036509395.1 of Antheraea yamamai. Taxonomy (NCBI): domain Eukaryota; kingdom Metazoa; phylum Arthropoda; class Insecta; order Lepidoptera; family Saturniidae; genus Antheraea; species Antheraea yamamai. The sequence continues at coordinate 20,809,748 of AP028446.1, forward strand.
TTCAGGAAAACTGAAACCCACACCGAGACACACGTCAGTTGCATTTTATTCTCTTTTATACTTTCATGACACTCCAAGATCCCACCAAATCTCCTAATTTGAATTTTATGAAATGAAGATGTGTAACAAAAAAGAGATAGCTATAAACGTATATATAGGTTTTAGACTGTGAGAGAGTGAGATAGAATGCGTTTCTATATAGTTTCACTATCCTTCATCTAGTCTTTATGTGATGGTTCGTAGCGGTCTGCGTCCCCACTACTCTGCTATATTATATGGACCCATACACAGACTCTGCATAACATGGAGACTGTTTTACCGCCTGTGAAGTCAGACTGATTTTTTTTATGTATTTTTTTCTTTTCTAACGATAATTCACATCTTTACCTCCCTGATAAGATGACATTGCAATTTGTCAACATTTTTCCGTCCCTAATAATAAAACATAATAATGGCATGACGGGTGTTTCGCGGAGGTCCTACCCATCAGTATACGCAAAGGGTAATTTTGACCTACTCGTTAATTTTAAAGTAGGTTCAATTACATTTCAGGTATTAGAAATTCCAATGATAACCGACTCATTAGAAGAAGAACCGTCACCAGAAGTGGAGAGTGGAAGGTCGATGTCGTTCAGTCGCGCCGGTGACTCCATCGATAGTGACAATAGACGGGTAAGTACACATTACAGATCTTCGATTTGACACCAACCCCAATATTATAAATTAACATGTTAAATGTTTAAATATGTAAAATAGTTTAATATTTAGTTTTATTAATATTTAATTTATTGTTGGAGCACGCCGTGGTTGTCTCTAAATATGACTACGTTTATAATGTATCACGATACACCTACTTTTTATATATTTACTAGTGTATTATCATGTTGACGACCCTAAAATAAATAAATAAACACCATTTACTTTCAAATTCTTTTGATGTGAATCTCCGGTCTTCATGTCTTTTAAAAACAGAAATGAATTTAATTTGACCATTGAAAACATTGACCTGTGCTAAACTTAATACTTTTTGAAATATTATAGTTATATAGTTAGTCAACTTTTTTAAAGTCCAAACGCTTCTCCATGGATCATTTCATAAATAGAGACATAAAATGTAGTTAACCCGAACGTAATGTAGATGATACACCATTATATTACAAAAAATAATAATGTAAAGATATTATGGTCTATGTTAAGTTCCTCTCAAAAAAGGTTCGTTATGACTGTCATCCATAGTTTTGTATGAAATTGTTTATTTAAAATACAGTACATATATAATTACTTGTAATAAATACATGTGTATAAATTCGTTAGCCGGTTTTTTTTTAACATTTGTTAATACACGTGTTGTCATTATAGTTTAACATCGTTTTTAAACAAATAAATAACAATTTGAAGATCGTTTAGTCGTTGTGAATTCGGAGTGTTACATACCGGTAAAGTGATCGTTGTTGTATGAACGGTCACAGTCTGGGGGATTGAGCATAGCGGGGGGTCTGCGCGTGCGCGGCGCGGGGGGCACGGGGGGCGTGCGGCGCGCCCCCGGCTTCCAGCCCGCACTCGCCGCGCTGCAGCAGGGCGCCGCGCACCCCGTCAGCGCGCTCACCATCAACTCCTCCTACGGACTGTGAGTACGCACACACTACACTACTCACTCCTCCTGCGGGCTATGAGTGCGTACATACTACACTATTTTCTCCTCATGCGGGCTATGAATGCGCACACACTACACTACTCACTCTATCCATTTTATCCAGGGAAAAGTAAATAGGTTATTAAAGGGTCGGCAACGCACATATGACACCTCAGTTGTTGCAAGTGTCCAGAAGATGCAGTGATTGCTTAGAATCAGGCAGCCCACATCAAGCATACTATCGTGGTATAAAAGAAAAGGTCGATGATGGCACGCATTCGATCAGCAAAATCCATACTTTCTACTTTTGAAAACTCGAAACAAATAAACGCAACAGGCGAATCCCATTTATTTACGGTACACATAATGAATACTGTTACAAACTTTACTTTCACGTAGTCCAAACTGCCGAATAACGAACTTGAAAATGGCGATAGAGGGTTCGCAAGACTTTACTGTCTGAATGGGGTACCATTACATGCATGGCGAAAAGCTCATCATTATGATTAGCTTTTGTGCATCACATTACAGTATCAGCTAACACATATTCTCCAGCTGTGTGACTTTCACTATGGTATGAGAGTTGACCTCTCCAATGGCTTACTACTCGCAAGAATTGCATTGATCCGGCGGTCAGGGAATCCTGTAGAAGCGGTTGTTCTGCTGTCCCGAAACGATACCATACAATACAGAGCTCTGTTCATTAATAAATACTATGAGAAGCAACCCTGTCGTGCTGCGTTGGACATCGTATTATCATATAGACTGCTCAGGTTTGAACATTCGGCAACCTATTCAAAATCAAAATACTTTATTTAATTTAGGCCTTAACAAGACGTTCATAAACATGAGACATACTTAGAAATATGATAAATATGACGATGTCTGGAAATAACACCCCTGTCTCTGGATCCTCTAAAAACTATAAAAATATAATGCATTGTTATAAATTACTAGCGGGCCCGACGGACATTGTCCAGCCCTGATAAAAAAAAAGCTTGGACACGTAAACCTTCCTCATGGATCACTTTATCTGCTAGTGAAAACCGCATGAAAATCCGTTCTATAGTTTTTGAGTTTATAGCGAACAGTCTGTCTGTCCAGACAGACGTCACGGAATAATTTGTTTTGTAATATGTAGTGATGTTTAATACAAAAAGAAACGAGGTTTAGTTTCTCGACGGCTTTTCTCAATGACTGAATTGTTTTTCGAACCGGTAGAAGTTTTGACGTTTAAAAACGCTCTCTAGAAATTATTTAAAGTATTTTTGACATTGATTAATCTTTGTAAAAATCGCCTCGGCACGTGCCAGCACAGTGCTAAATATGACGATCGAATTATTTTAATACAGAATATATCAACAATTAAAGAAGTTTGTAACTGCAAATACAGGAATTTTGGCATTTTTAACCCATAAATAGTTAAAACACCAATACGGCAACTGTGAGTAAGGAACTTTTATTGTACACAATACAAGAGATTTTGAACTCCTAGATTTCTGGAGTTCCACTGAAACTGCTGAGTTTAAAAAAACATTGTGCAGTTTTATGAAATCACGACACAAATAAAACTTTTTTCGAATCTCAGGCATTGAACTGAAAATTTTCGGAAATTTCTTCGATTTAGGGATTAAAATTCGGTTTTTAATCTTAACTTCTTAATTGGAAAATAGGAACAGTAATAGAAAAGTAATAGTGAACACGATATCCAACTAAATATTTTAATTTGAATCTGCGTATTAGAGTAGAGAGTACAGAATAAATACAATCATTCAGATAATAAACAATTTGACGTTAGCTGGTCTGGCAAGCGCCTTGTAATTTACCCCTGCTCCGCAGGCGCGCGCCGGCTATATTGCGACATGCGATAAATGGATGAAAAGTTTTAAAGCGTTGGAAAAAACGTGTTAATTGAAAAATGAATATATCGTGATGTGGATAATGCGTAGTATGGCGTGGGGCGGAGAACGCGGCGTGGTGGTAGTCGACATATCGCGGCGCGCGGTCGTGGCGGCGCTCCCGCCCGGCGCTCTCTACCACGCGCCCGACGCGCTGCGCCTGCGCACCTCCGAGCGGCAGCGCTCGCCCAGCCTCGACCAGGTACCCCCTCGCTTGCTGTCCGCACTTACTCATCAACACTTTGCACCCTAAGGGAACGATTTTCAATAATTATACGATAAACAAGGACACTGCTATTATCATTTATAGTAGAATTACAATTAAGGGGAACAAATCCCTTAAATAACCTAGGAACATAAATATTACCAAAATTATTGCCCTAGGAAGAATATCATTTCTGGATTTAATTACATTTTTTATTTAATATCTCTTGCGGTTACCGAGAATTCACAAAAGAAGGAATACTTATAAAAGCAGGAACTATAAAAGTATGCTAGTCCTTCGTTAAACAATGTTATTAGAAAAATGCAGACACCTTTGATTTATTGTAAACCATGTGCCTTTAAACAAACTCACATTGTTATGATTCACACAATAAAAATTAATGAAGACAAATTACAATTTCTGATCAGTAAACTTATTTGAAGGAGCAAAAAAGAACATTACGAATATTTAGGTACTGAACAGTAATATTGTACGGTTTTATTAATTGAAAAAATTCTAGAGACATTCTTAAAAATTGTACAGTTATCGAAATATTTTTTATCTATAAAGTTGGTGGGACTAAAGAATTAAAATTTTGTTCACATTATATTTGATTTGCATTTTTTGTTTACTTTACAATGATTTGCTATGTCCAGTGAAGGTACAGTTAAATCATGACGATCTCTGAACCCGTCAGATGTGCCATCGCCTCCACCCTTCACCCTAATCCACGTTTTTACTTTCACTTTTGGTTATTTCATTATAAGTTTAAATGTAATCTAGTAATACCGTTGATCCCGGCTTCTCCCCGTAGCGTAGAGACATGGCATGGCATTGTTAGATATTGTTTACGTGTGGCCTGTCTAACACCAGTCTTATTTTGGAAATCTTATCTTATCTTGAAAATAAAACTTTTCAAAGTTTACAGATTTTAGGATCGTTCGCTCACCGTTACACGCTAAAAATAAATAGGGTTGTATACATTTGAACATCGACACCGCTCGGCCGAGTGCTTGCTTCCCTCCGCTCGAGTCTTTGTCCCAATGTTTACAACTAGCAGCGCGCAACCCTAACATTCCGCAGTATACACTCGGTTCGCTCACCAACAGTTTCAGTCGTCCGCCTTTACCTCATCAATGATGTTTTTTCTCATTCCGCCCCATTTGAAGTTGGAGGAGAGCGTGACGCGGCCCTCTCCCGCCCTCAGCCCGGAGGTGAGCGCCGCGGCACCGACGGTCCCACTCCCGACTGACGATCCCTCTCAGTCGACAGACGACAAACCCAAACTAGAGACCAGACGCAAATCTAGTTCCTGGAAAACTTTCAATCTCAAGCGGCAGCTTTCTAAAGTCGATCTCAAATTTAAGGCTGCTTTTGCGTTACCTCCCGAAACTAACTTAGAGGAAGCAGTGGAGGAAAAGAATACTTCGCAATTCTACTGTGAACCTATTGAAAAACCGGATGCCGTATTGGAGTCTAACGTTGAGTCTCCCGACGTAGAAGAGAAAACCGTGGAAGTCGACGAAGACGGAAGTAAGAATGGAAACAAGGAAAAAAATGGTGATAAAAGTGGGGTATCTTCTCCGCTAAGAGTGTGTTCGGATGTTTTCGAAAGAATGCACAAGGAACTACAGGAGAAGCGGTCATCGGACGTGTACGATAGAATGCACAAAGAGTTACAAGAACGATGGCAAGATAAAGAACGAAACGAAGCTACGGTTTCCCCAGAACCATTACAGACTACGATCGAGGAGGAAAAAACCCCGAGACCTGATAATTTACCACTGTTCGAAGAAGACGAGACACCGATACGACCGCCTCGACAGAAAAGCAAGAACAAGAAGGAAGAGTTAGATAAGAAAGATCAAAGAGATCAAAGATTACTATCGGTGCCGAACATAAAGTACAATCGGCAGGAGAGTCGAGAGACGCGGCGGAAGCACTCTTCGAGCCAACAGGCATCGTTTGCCGGGAACTTGATGAGACGTTTCAGTAAGTATCTGGTCACCCGCGGTGCCATGTCTCATCTCATCCACACATGAAACATTACTAACGACGGGTTGACGAGTTTCCGTTGCCTGCCTAGTATTTAGTGATTCGCTATATAGTAGTTTAGTTCTCGATTCAATTCTATTGGAATGGTAATGGTTTGCCGATTTTTAATATTCTGGTACAAGGATCCTTTAGCTGGTTAATATCGAGAGTTACTTTAGATGGTTGGCTCGGTAGCGGTGATGCTATTTAGTTTTATTAACATACTTTATATTATATAAAATGTAATTTAAATTGTTCTCGTAATTGTATAAAGATTTAAACATGTAGATTTGATCAGGTGATGACGTTGCGAGATGATTCATCATTTACCATGCTTTTTGCTTTTCGTGATATTTGGCTTTTTATTTATTTTTTAAATCTATACCTGCGTTAATATATCATAAGTATTACCTATGTATACTTTCACATGTATAAATGCATTGTACAAATATATATGTATACATAAATATATGGTATATAAATATTTAGGGTATTGATGTAATTATTTTCTCATTCTCAAGGATAAGGACACGTCCGACGAAGACTCTAACTGCCTTAAATATCTATTCGCAGACTTCCTCGGTAATTGAACTTGTAATAATATTTAGAGGTTGCATCTAAAACGTAGATGATCTCTGTGTTGTCGATGTCCTTTTGAGATGATGTTACCTGTACAGAGCTAAGTAGGTACTACTCGTAGCTGTGCACCCCTCTCCGCTTGATAGCTACACGACAGCCATCACGTAGAGTCGCGATCGAGGAACTAACGCTCCGACCGGCGTCGGCTTTCCCCAGGAGAGTTAGTAGCGCGACTCTGCCAGAGGACGGAGCCGGCCGCCGCCGCCGACGCGACCGAGGAGCCAGTCGCGGTCGCGCTCCCCGCGAGAATAGGTATGAACGCACCGATGTCACTAACGGGGCGATCGTCGCATCCGGGAACAGTTAACAACCGATACTAACTCTGGCAGAGATCACGTTTCCTCTAACTGGGTGTGTCCGTGTCCGTCCGTCGCAAGGGGTCCGCGGTGGTGGCGCGGGGGGTGGCACTGTGCTGTGTTGTAGATGAACGGGCCGGGCGGCGGGTGCGGCGGCGGCGGGCCGGCGGGCGGCGGGTGCGGGGCGGCGGCGGGTGGCGGCGGCGCGGGAGGGGGAGGCGGCGCGCGGGCGATGCGTCGCTCCCGGTCGCAAGGTACCCGCAAACTGCACAAGTGCCTGTCGACCGCGTCGGAGGTGTCCGGCGCGCCCCCCGCCCCGCAGCACTCGCTGCTGACGACGCGCCAGTATTGCAGTTTTGGTAGTACAGTCACCTTGTAACAGTCACTCGGTATCGGCCTCGTTCTCCTTTCGTACCGAGGCAGTCGCAATTTCTTCCCTTTGGTTTTGTTTCTGTTTTTATTCCGTTCGTTTCCGTTCCCTGTTAAAGGCCGAGCGCGTCGCCCGGCCCTTTGCGATTGCGCCAGCCAGTTCCTCGCGGCCGCTGTCGGTTGCATCGTGCGCTACTCGGCTTTATGTGATAAATGTTATTGTCATGATTGGCGTATGGTACATGACTAAACACTGCCGCTTAACCGGAACCGTGTAGTGCGGCGGCTGCAGCTCTGCAGTACTGCGACGCGGTCCGAGCGAGCTGCGGCTCCCTTTGACCATTTCTATTTGTTTTATCATTTATGTTTATAGTTTTGGTTATCTCATATCGTCTACTTCATTGTTTTATACTTTCAATCTCTACTAAATTACAATTTACATACGGATTGTCATGACATTGAAGATTATACAACTGATTTAATATTATGTTGAAAATTAAAACTAATCGACTTTGAATCTTCAATATCATAATGATCATTAAATATATTAACAAAATAAAATAAAATTATCAATAGACCTTAATTAAATATAAATTACTATATACAACATTTTCCCGCTGGAAGGCATCGCGGTTTATAATTCGTATTCGTATATTTATGTAAAAATTTTCCAATTTCAGATCGGAATCATATAATAGGTAATTGTTGAAAGATACCACCGCCTTCTTTAAATTAAAATATTGTATAGTCTAGTTGTATCGTCCGAGTAGTTTTACTTCTTGTCATCGTGAACTATCAACCTGGAATGAGATTGTCACCTTCTATGATATGACGTGATATGTGGAGGTCTGGTCGGGCTCATACTCGACCCTTCTCGTATTGTAACAATGTAAACTAATGCTCCTCGAATGAGAGTCACAGAATACATAAATACAGAAAGACGACTCACTTTACTTACCTACGCTCGACTCTAGCTCTACAGCTTACATCTATTACACTTTATAAGCATCTTCATACGCAACTCTTATTAAAAAAACATTAATATATTATGTCGTAACATTCCAAAATGAACTAAATCCAATTTTAATCGTTCATATAAAATGTTTTTTTTAAGTTTTCCAGTTTCAGTTTCCAGTGACCGAAGTTCAAATAATGCCGTTCATAAGGTGTTTAGTTTTTTTTATACATGTTCGAAAATCTTAAAAAATAACGTATAATATTAAGAACGGCTAAAATTGGATTTAGCTTATTTTGAAATGTAACGACCCGTATGTTACTTAAATCCGTATGAAATCTATAAATTGGTAACTAACAATTGTTTATTATTTCGGTTTATTAATGTATTTAAACAAACAATTACACAAATTTGTACTAACTAAAGTACTCAATGACAATATAAACACCAGTGTAACACAAAAATGATAAATACGTATATCTGTAAAATTGAACTAGTGTTTAAATTCAGATTCGGTGGTGTCAGAACATTGACTTAACCAGATATTAGGTCATTGTACACATTGATGTTGTACAACGTGCGTCGTCTCTAACTGTACAGAGTCGACATTCTGTAGTTATGTATTATGTGAGGGAGGGAGTACACCATCCAATGCTGAGCCGTGTGCCTTGCACGAACGGACGCGTGGCGGGCTCTCGTTGGCTGGTGGGTCTCCCGGTGGCGCCAGACGGAGGTGCCACGCTTGTAACGTGCTGTCATTTTATTTGTCGGTACAGAACCGAGTACTCCGCAGTGTCTCGCATCCATGGAGTACTTACACGTTATGCAACCCAATAATGGTATCCAGATGACATCTGCATCGTTCTTTATTTATTTATTTTTATTACACATATTTATATTAATTTTTGTATTTGTTTGATTTGTGGCTTTAGTGAGGGGCCGCCGCGCCCCACTCTATCTATAATCTCTCACAGTACGTAGTTGTTTAGAGTTGAAATTGTGGCTGTGTCTGTCCTGTTGTAACCCGTGTGACCGTGACGTGTCTCTGTTCCTCTCTCTCTCTCTCTCCCGCACTCTCGTTGTGATGTCATCTCTAAGGCATGACTTATTATTTTATATAAAGGTGACTTACTACTCAAAACTAGTTGTTATACAATCTCTATCACTGTTGAATGTTGCGATCGACGGATATTATATGTTGTATATGTGCCTAACAGTACACAAGCGACGCTTTACTTATTTAAATCGAACGGTTCACACAAATCATTTTCTATACTTCCTTCTATATATTTTTCTAAGATGGTCGAGAATGTTTACAATCACAAGCAATCACTGTATACTATGTTTATTTGCCTTGTAAATGATTTGAATAAAGGATTCTGGCGCTGAGGCCGACTCGCGCGTCGAGTTGAGCACCGAGCTCATACTCTCGACGACACAGAGTTACTGTAATATTTAATCAAGTCGTATTTAAATACAATATTGTTTATTATTTCTTTTCTAGCTCGACCACAAAGCAAAAAGTTTATATGGCTCGTTTTTGGCTGTCTCTATATACGGCTGTGATTATGTCTATGTATGCTTACGGTACTCTCTTTATTAAAAACGCAATAGTAGCATGCGCTTGACGGATCACCGTCGCTCGAATCGCTCCTGTACACAATACACTTGTATGATATATCGCAGTAGTGTTGCCTGTCCGTCCAGACACTTAGATGAAGAAAAACATAGTAACTGAGTGAAAGTACGCTTCATAGATTACAAAGTGCTCGTCCGAGGGACGTTCCCGTCTTGAAGCTCTTGACATGCTCATCATTTCCACTTCATTACTCATTCCATTAAATCATTTCTCATAATAACAATGGATTTAACCTGAACATCGCTTCTCTTTGTGTTCATTTTAGAATATTAAAAAAATTACATGCTAGATTTATTAACTTCGTTAACAATTATCTCACAGAGGACATCTCTTCTCATTTTAGTTATCATTCCATATCTGTGTCTAAACATTATAATAACATCTATATAATGATGTACAATATACTGTTTTATAAATGTGTAAGGCGAGTTGTTAATAACTTGTTGTGCAAATAAGCTGAGATTGGACGGGCGGACTGGCGGACTGGCGGACTGGCATGCCAACCCTGAATGTCAATTTCGAAAGCATGTTGCTAATATTTTATTGACCTATATTAATATTAGCACGATACAGACGTATGTCGCACCGGAATGAATTTCAGCTAATTTGACAGCGGCACCGACTGCGCGGAACCCGCGACCTAGCTAGAGCTAGTTTTGTTCTGCAACTTAATCTATGTAGACTAGATACGCTTGGCAAATTCGATTTGATGCAGCTCATTACGTTATTTTACTCTAGTTTTGTGGAATATCCATTGCATCTCAGAGGAATATCAATATCCTTACAAAAAATAATAAAATCAATTTTCAAATATTACATTTATAGTTGAATTTCATGAACCCCAATATATATGAAAAGTAATTCGAAGCATTTTAAAATAGGCTCTAATTTGAAAATTTACTCATACAATAAAGTAACATAGTTTACGCTGAAATCGAAATTGCCTAAAAATAAAAAAAAATCATTAGCACAATGTAAAAGTGTTGATGATTTCTTTTACTCTGTTGATATGTATGTGAAAGCATCGCATAACGTTGGTTGTTCTGTTACCAACTGGCCGGATAGACAAGCTGGACAGTTCGTTCTCGCGGTCCCGCTCCAGCAGCATGTCCAGCTTGGAGAACATATCGCAGGAGGGCATCCAGTGCCTCGCCTTCGCAGACAGTTATACCAAAAAGTCTGGTGAGTTCACAAACTAACATAACTACATCGTTGTTTCCTTATATTGAATTCCCATGACGAGTGGAGAACGCAATTTTAATACGTACGTCCAAGATTGTGAGAGTAGAAGCAGTAACTAGTCCATAAAATGTCGTCAAGTTCTCTAGTAATAACATTACATCATCGGGATCACGTTAATCGATATTCATTCGAATCTCACAAAGCATAAGCTTTAAAGGAAGGAGAAATCGTGATGAGAGCCCGGCATGGCGGTAGGGCATGTTCTAATACTAATACCGCAATCAAGTCAATAATGATGGGTGATAATAAAAAGATGTGTTGAGTTTTTGGCGCGATCATGTAGTACCTTTTATATTTTATTCATAATCTTCTGTTATTTCACTCTATACTTTGTAACATTAGTGGTATTTTACGTAATATAGTTCAGTTATTGTGCACAAGTGAAATGGATGGAAAATAATACCACGGAGCATGAGTTCTGAGATGCCGCATAAACTCCCTGGAAAGTTCTGACAACGGGAAGATAGTGAATCTTGTTAGAACTTTGGAATATTATTACCTCCTCGACTCGGCAGTGATAATCCGGAAGATTGGTTGACAAAAATAAAAAAAAAGTTGTGTTCCGGCAGTTATACTTCAGAGCCAATCCATTCGACGATTTTAGTCCCATCGTCACTTAACATTACGTGAGTTTGTGGCTCACAGCTGTACCTATGTAAAGGAATTATCCCATAGGGTATTCAAAATCAAGCCTTCGCTACCTTTAGTAGATTTGTGTATGATCTCGTGGAATATGCCGTAAGAGGGTATAATATATTTTTGTAATGAGATCCTACGACGTTGCTGCCGACCCTGTGGATCGGCACCACCCTGGGCTCCGTGCTCACGATGATGATAAACCTTCCCGAAGCGGACCTCAGGCACACGCAGCCCGTTGTGGTTTCCACGAGCGGTAAGTTCATTTTAAGGTTCAAAAATAAAATTATTTTTGATTACCATTTATCGATATGTACATGTAAATATAAAATGTCTGTTGTTTGTCCCGCCTAACCCCAGTAACGAGGAAACCAAATTCTACTTTATATTCGTCACTAACTCATATGTACATATATACATACATTGAGACAAGTGGCATATGAACATTGCGATCTTTAAATGATTACTATAGCGATGATCGTAACCTCAGCTTAACTAACTGTTCACACTCAAAATCAGAACCACATCTAGAGTGTGACACAATCGCGAATTAGCCAAATATAAACAAATAAAAATGCTCATCACCAGAAGCTTTATAAATTCACACAATTAAACGTATATTGACTAATAGGAGATCCACGGAATTTTTATTTCCTGAAGCCGAGAAGCTGTAATCAAACTATCCTCGTAATTATTTCACTCGTATACATTATTTCTATTATGTTGTCACAGTATCTGTAGAGCTCGGAGTTCGCATTCGTACACTGACTGATCAAAATCATATCGAACGTATCGAAACCAGTCGACACAAAAATGTTCAGAGTGCATCTCATGCAAAAAAACATGGACAGAGAGATACAGACATGAAATAGATTTTATTATTCCTAAAATCCACTAACAGAACTTAATATACTTATAAGAAAATCGTATATTTTATTCCAGGTGGTCCCATATTTAGGTTAAAAGGTTCTATTCTGGCGATGTCGTTTCTCGACTGCAACGGCGCGTTAATCCCATACTCGTACGAGAGTTGGAAGGACGACAGTAAAGAGGTAACCGATCTACTAGTATACTTAACTGCCTTCTGTGTAATTATTTACAATTATTGATAATGCAACAGTCAACTGTCTGAAGAATAATATAATAACAATAATATGAAGGAGCATACTAGATTGAAACCTACAACGTTCTGTCACATCGATACAATTGACACTACTAATAATATTGAAAAATTAAATTATGTAACAATAAATATTGATAAACGTTTGAAAATAAAATAGATGAAGAATAAATGAAAACGTGAAAATGAATTCATTTATAAAAAGTAAAATGAACCTATGGAACAATATTGTGTAATAGTAATGGATCTAAGATGTGTTCAGTGGTCGCATAGCAGAGTGTAGACGTTGGTCGGTCGCGGTGCAGGTGCGGCGCGAGCGCACGCCCACGAAGCAGGGGTCGGCGGGCAGCGGCAGCCGCATGAGCCCGACGCCCGCCGCCGCGGAGTGCGGCGCGCCCGCCGACCGCCAGTTCGCGGTGGTCGCCTCCGAGCGGCAGGCGCGCGTGCTCGCGCTGCCGAGCCAGAACTGCGTCTACCGGCAGCAGATTGTCGAGACCGACTTCATCGTCAAGGCGGAGATCATCAGCTTGAAAGGTATCCTTTGTATTTTTCGAGGGGGAATGGTCATCGGTCTTCCCTCCCGTTATAATATTCTACACCGGTCCGATTGTATACATAGATGTAATCACACGTGTATACAATAAATACGTGTTATGTTTAATTAATTAGTGAGTAATATGCAAAGAATGTGTGAGAAGAATATAATCTCTTAATAGTTTACAAAATCAAATCAAAATCAATTACAAAAAATCAATCCGTTTCTTAATCAACTTTTTCTTTTATTGACGTGGGGAAACCCATATGGACACGTCACCCTCCTAGGGGACAGAATGGGTAGTGTGAGACTCATACTTCCTAAAACCCCACGCTGTATCGACCGCCCCTTTTAGGAGGGCCGCATGGGGTCGAGCAAAGTTATCACCATACCGGCCCAGCAGTCATCCCGGCAATACGTAGCGCAGCGTCTAGTCCTAATAGGGAGGTAAAGTGTGTAAACACCAACTGCCTCCTGTCATCAGCCGAACCTGTACAATGAGTAGATGGGCCCTCGGCCCATCTCCTCGGCTCGGCTACGGTGGTGAAAGGAGACGGGTAGTCCGCCCCCGCCTTCTGCGAGGCCCCCGTTATCGGAGAGGACCCCTTCGAGAGCCTTCCTTGCGGGCCGTCTCCGCCGCCTCCTTCTGCGAGGCAACTTCCTCGGAAAGGAGGCCATCGCATTCCACGCTGTTTCGCTGCCGAGCGTGATCGCGGCCATAACATGCAAGTCATTCCCCATCTCCGCAGCTAAAGTGCTGCGAGGAGACTCCCACGCAACACTCTGGTGCAGATACCAGCCAAAATACCCGTGCCCAGTCAGTACCTATACCAGTCGGAACTTCAGGGAACCTCAACTGCCTCCACAACATTCTGACAGGACCGAGCGGACGGCATCGATACTACACCTACAGTAACGCGCGTCCGCCAGATCCTACCTCCATCTCGCTACCATGTCCCTCCAGATTCTCTCTCATTACTTCTATTTCCGTGAGAGCTGGAAGCACCCCCTACGTTTCTTCTTAATTTTGAGAGTTTTATTATCTTTGCACGCCTAATTTTGTACGCCCCATGAACATTTTTCCTAATAAATAAAACGATATCGTGTAAAGTTTGATAAATATTGGATGTCCTGTAAATGTTCTCTCGCGGCACATGAAACGCGCGCCATATGTTCTTCAATGAACGACATAGTATATGATGTTGATTCCAGTTGCAATATAAGTTGTTTGTTTAATATGTTGTTAATTGTTCAGATAGTGTATGCCTCGTGAACTACCTGTCGACCGGTCAGCTGGTCGCGTACAGCCTGCCCTCGCTGCGGCCGCTCCTGCACGTCGACTTCCTGCCTCTCTCGGAACTCAGGTGAGAGCACACACTCTCTCTCCGACACATTTATAACATTCTATTCAATCTTGATGTGAACAAGCGCTTTATCGAATACATTTTTATATTATTACTCTCGGCTAGATTTTGGTGCTGGCACTATATTCTGTCTTATGTCAACATATGTTGGAAGTAATGTTTAGACATCAGTGATATCTAAAACAAATAAATGTTTGACATTGGGCGCTATTTTGAAAGAAATAATAACAAATAAATAAAGATGCTTTTATAATATATATAATTTATAACCAATAATTTCCTTACATTACACCCAAATCAAACATTTCGAATTATATAAAATGAAATAAATGTTTTAAATTTTAACAATTTAAATGTTAATTATTATTGTTATGTAAAAAGCAAACATGTCCCGACTTCTCTGAATAAAATGATAAAAAGTTGATATCTATATGACAGTCCCGTAGCAACTGGTTCAATAAGTAGTGTCAAATATGTGTTTACATTAAGAATGAAACGGTCGGGGTAGGAACTATCACCACGCGTGGCGACACTCTCTATAGACCCTCAGGTCACTATTAGACCATTTTATATTGCACCAAACGAAGGCACTAAATGATAAACGGCTTCTTTAGACGTTCATAGCTAGAAATAGCTTTGCAAGTATTTATCAGTATAAGTATGCTCTTTGAGATATGTCATGTTATAATAATTCACATTCATTGTCGTTCATACGCAGGAGTCGTTTACGATCATTCGCTATTTTATCATTTGGGAGCCTCGCTACAGACTTACTTCCTACACGTAATATCGATGTTAGAAAATAAATCTTGTTTGGTGCAGCAAAACTTATCCCTCCACAAAAACTTATATAGCCTTAATGTAATTTTGTACTATATTTAGTATGAACGATTTCGAATCGAACGATCACGAATTCTATGTGTTGTACCAAACAAGTGGCGGTGTTATCTTCTATTCGGTGAACAGCACTCTGCTATTAGATGCCAAATTGTACTAACTCTGATCACGATGTAGACGAAATATTGCAAATTCATTTGAGCACCACCTGTGCTTTCCGATCTGGCACTCTTTCTATTTTTAATTTAAATTAAACAGATTCTATTCTGCCCCGAACACCGACACTTATTCAAAACGAGCATTGAATATACACCGTCTTGACATTTCAATTATTATTATTGAATAATTTGGATGTAAAGAATAAATACAATACGCACACGATATCCTTTAAGCACACCTGAAAGAACTAACGTGCACACTCTACTGCTCACCCAAGGTAGTCGATAGCGTGTCCTGCATCAGATCTTACTAACATGCCCTCCCTTAGAACAATAAATTTATATACTCTATATCGGTGCATACATTGCCTTTATACAGGGAACTCTTGCATATTTCAAATGTATCCATAATCAAAAACAGTTTAAGTCATTTCGCAATTAAATTCTTGAATAAAGTGCTGCCTAAATGTTATTTAGAGGCAAAGTTCTCCCTGTATAAGAAGCTAAGGTATCCGCCGAAGCGAGTACTGGCAACGAGCTGACCGGTCTCTCTGTTCCGGTAGCTTCCAGACTCAGTCCAAACAGAGGGGTATCGTAGACCCAATGCTGTCCATTTGGGGCCAACAGCTCATTGTTAACGAGGACACGGACCAGTAAGTCGTCCACGCAGATGGGATGCGCCTACATGCCTACATTACAATTCACTGTTATGTGGAGTCGCTCGCTCCTCTGTTGCCTACCTATAGACTCATAGACTATGTTTGTTCATTTTACCTAGATCAGATGCTTTAGTTACACATTCCTCTCTTTATCTCCCGACTCCTTGGCATTTTCATCAGTTACGGACAAATCTGTCATAAATACAGATGTGAGTATAAAAAAAAAAGAAAAATTTGCTCGATAATATTCCCAAATTTCAATTATCGATGACGATTTGTCGTAACCGGTGGTTGCCTACCTTCCTGCTTCATTAGTGTTTACTGTGCGACTACCAGATATTTTACGAACAAATCACAACACTCGCATACCGTTTCGAAGTGATAGCGCTCACACTTCACATCGTTGCCTTTTCATTTTGGAACACTTGTTATTCTTCTGGTTTCCTTTACTGACCTCTGCTCCAGTTCTCCTCCGTTTACTTCTACGCTTGAGCATGATTGCTTTGAAAAATATATTACTTTTGTATTCTATATGTAAATGTGCAATTGTTCTACAATCAGTGTTAGTTACGTTGTATGCTAGATCATTTGCCCTATACACACCAAATAAGGATGCTGTGGATACACGAGGTGAGATCTTTCTTTTATACATCTTGATTAAAAGTTCCCTCGCTATAACCCTTCTGACAATATTTAAAACTTCTTCTGCAATTATTTTTTTTCGAAGTCTTTCTTTTAACTAACGGAATACAATTAACGAAATGTTGATAGAGTTTGCGTCTATCGGAAAGTCGATAGTGAAGACTGATGAGGAACTGTATTTCAGGATAGCGAAGACGTTCTGCTTCAGTAACCGCGGACACGGGCTCTACCTCGCCTCGCCTTCCGAGATTCAGAAGTTCACGATAGATTCTGACTTTTGGTAATTATATTATATTGAAATTGAATTATTTTTCAACAGATTGACCACGCCAACACACTGTGATTCTGAATGATATTTATAACTTCTTATAACTCGACGCCGCAATTCCAGAAATTGTATTCGTGTCATCTGTGGCGTAACAGCGGCACTGCGTAGAAAGGTTTAGACATCGACTGTGCTATTTATTCTACTTAAATAAATGTTTAGTATTACATTTTTATGAAATGTAAAATAAAAATAAAATAAATCACCGGCAGCTGTACTCGAGAGGCGGCCGCCTCTGGGTACAGCGTGTATACCATCTTAGAGCAGACCGTCATTTAACATGAGGTGAGATTGTGGTCAAGTGCTATAAAGTATAAAACATGATGTACTTCGCGTGAGCAGTCAGCAGCTGACAGAGATGATGGGTGAAGTGTTCCTGGCGCGGGACATGCCGGAGCCGCCCAAGGAGGGATTCTTCCGAGGGCTGTTCGGCGGCGGAGCGCGTCCTCTCGACAGGGAGGAACTTTGTGAGTATTCTCCTCATTATTAGGACTCCATTTCGTGTGGACATTCGAAAATCTTCGCCATTTTTATGATAGAATATTTGTAATTTTAAACTGTTGTTATTTAGAATGTATAAGTTCAATATTATCTGATGCTGCATATTCAGTATTATCTTCAGAAGAACAAATAACTGTTTTATACACGTTTGGCATAGAATTTTATGCTCGTTGGCAAAAATGTATAATATGTAGATGATATGGCAATTAAATAAGCGTGGCGAGGGAGGCATCAAAGACCAGTCACTATCTAATAATATCATAGAAATAAGTTTCCAAATACTATGTCGTCAAAGGCGACCTGAGGACGGGCCTCTTTATGATGGGCAGCTTCGAGTTCAGTTCAGTTCTTTAGAAGAAGTATACTATATTGATTATCCTTTATCGAAAAATCGTTAAGAAAGTCTACAAATACGATCGAATGAAAAACGTTAATGATTGTGTCTTAGCTTTTGTTCAAATTTTAAGTTTGCAGTCAATAGTATCGATTTTTATACAGTTAATAAAAAATTTCTAGATGCTATCAGTAATCTCCATAATATATTAAAAATTGAGATCGATCGGTTTAGTCGATCATAACACTTTTTCTGTTTTTTTTTAAATACATTTTGCTTGTTTTTCGAAAATCAATTATATTAGAGATCTGGAATTTATCTACTAAATCTTCTGTTTATCTATATCTGTCTAAGCAGTTTTTAATATTTGACAATTTAAATACTGCTCATTGAACTCGATGTAATATTTTTATACGGTACTATGGTTACTGAGTTATGTAGACGAAAGCGCAGTAATTAAAACAAAATAGCCAAATATACAAATATATGAATTTCAATTTATATTTACTCTTGGAGTTCAGTACAGCGTAAATATGTTTACAGTGAACAACATATTTTTGTTAATTTTGATGCGCACGACGTCGTGCGTGGTGGTGGGTAGTCTAAAATAGAACCGTCTAAATTACTTTCTACAAAGTTACAAATTACATCTACCAGTGCAAGCTCCGTGAAAATCGGTTCAACCGTTTTGGAGATAGCTTTATTCTGTTTTTTCTTAATCACTTCATTATTAATTACTTCTTATAAGGTCGGCTATCTGCCAGTGAAAGCCCCGTGAAAATCGGGACAGCGGTTTTGGAGATAGCAATGCGGATAAAGCCGCGGGTTAAAGCTAGTTATTTATTTTTTAATTACATTTTTGTTATCGGTAGCGAGTATACTTTTATATCCAATCATTAAAAATGTGTTATTTTGATGTTACATACAGACACTTCATTTTTATTATATGTATAGAATAGATATAGATAGATAGACATAGATGTAAGGAGTGTGGTGTCGGTTGCAGTCGGCGAGAGCAGCGGCAAGCCCAACCGTACGACAGCGAAGCACATCCCGGGGCCGAGCGGCAGCGAGCGCGCCGAGCAGCGCGTCGAGCAGCTCGGCGCGCGGGCCTCCACCGCCGCGGGCGAGATCTCGCGCGCGCACATGCTCGCGCTCGAGCGCGGCGACAAGCTCTCGCACCTCGAGGACCGCACCGAGCGCATGCACTCGCAGGCCGCCGAGTTCTCCTCCTCCGCGCACCAGCTCATGCTCAAGTACAAGGACAAGAAGTGGTACCAACTCTGAACTACCTCGCTCCCCCCTCGCACCATACTCGCGGTCTCTCTAAACCCACTCTTTTGCTCTGATTCTGTGTACATTTGAGGTGCGTTCCACTAAACGTTCCCGACGCCTAGAATACTCCTTTGACCGTTCCGCGTGGCGACTGCGTCCGTTGTAGTCGCAGCGAAAACGTCGCTAATGACGTCACGAGTTACGCTCACGGCAACCTATGTTTAGAGGTCGGTCAAAGTGATCGTTGGGGAAATTAGCTAAATTTTCAATTGATAAACCTTTACGTGTTTACCCCATAATCGGATACATGTGTTGAAATTAATTGTAACTTATCACAGAGTATATCGATTAAATTATCGAACGTGATAATATCGACGCGCCCGCTCATATCTTTATCCCCAGTCGGTACTCCGTCGGTTTGCACGTTGCAACGCGAGCGATCGCGTCTCTGCCAGAGCTTAGCTGCCCTCGTAGGTGTTATCACGTTAGTATTAGAGATTACATAACTCTAAATAAACGCACAAAAGGATCGATATACTGTAGTAGTTTACGTCTCGAGCTCGTTTAATCGCTCTTTATTTTTCTGTGAGTAAAAGCGTAGTGTGCCGCAGTTAGTGAGGGGGTGGTCTCACTGCTGCCGTTGCTAAAATCAATTCCATATTATTAATTTTCATCGCTATCACCTTGAAACTTTATATAGAAACAGTTACTGGTCAATATATTGAATGATTTTCATAAATTAAAATGGTAAACGTTGAAACTGACTATAGTATACTGTGTGTACCACTTGATTTCAAGTCGGTGCCTCCGTTTGTCGTGCATGTTGCTCGGCTCATTCTCTATCGCAAAAAAATGTAAAGACATTTAATTACATTAATATAATGTTCCTTACAATAGAAAGCGCCGATTATTAACTTTCCCCCTGATACTTTTGTCAATGATTAGGAATCTAAAACATTGTCATGTATTGACTAACAGATAATATTTAAATATCTTTAGTTTTTGACTTATTGGCTCGGTGTTACATACGAATCAATTACTGGATCACCTGATAACTGACTTAAATTTGAGCATATATTGCAACCAAATTATTATAAACAGCTTTCCAAAAACTATGAAATAAATGACCATCTTCGAAGCTAAAGTATCATTGAATTGTCTCTCAGTTAGTACACGCAGGTTCTTATTAGATAAACTCGATAACTCAAGCGAACTATCTTAGATGTTTATTTTAAAGGAAGAAGTATTTTAATGTTTTCGTATTTTAAATAAGTTGAGATTATTGAAATGGTGTTTATAACTAAAGATATACATATATATTTATACCCATATAGTTGAAACACTCGGTTTACATTTTCCCATACATTTTAAGTAGTTAAACCGGTTTTTAACAATATTCTTTAGTAGAAGAATTAAATTTATCAGTTTGTCTCAACCGTCTCTTACTCGACGTTATATGTAGATATAAATTATATATGATAATGGTACGATGACTAACTACTACATTAATATAACATTATTAGTGTATGTTGATCTGTATAAAATATTAAATATTATAATATGATAAAGGTTGGAAGTTTAAGCGTTGGATGACAATAATTTTTGTTACCTACAGAAAGTTACATTTGCACTATTCTCGTGCATTTTCGTTTAACTTCCCACCTTATTTGCAATAAATTTAATTTCGAATAAACCATTACGTACCAACCAAAGATATTCTTTTATTTTTACTACTAATCTGTTTATTTTTATGCAATCGTATTAATTTTGAAAGTATTCACTTAACAAAACGCGGTCGTGTGATCTTTACGGATAGCAATACAAAGTGCCGGTTGCAAGCCTAAAATAAACCAGACCAATCGGTGTCGTGTCGGTGTTGCTAGCTAAAATATAATCTATAACTATGTAAAATAACAACGCTCATGTGTATAGATTAAAGTGCTGTGAAATTCGCTAATTAATATATTAAATTAAATTTCAAAATAACTTCAATTTATGATTAAAAATAAAATAATTTTTTTAAAGCAGAATGCTTTAAAATTGAACTTAGTTATTTTTTTTTTTAACACTAGCGAATTTCATCAGCACGTTTTATAACTAAGTAGTATAGTGTACTTGTAGTGTATCGGTGGTTTGTCTGTGGCAATAATCCTTTTCTATTATAACTATATTGTAATTTATTTTATTGCGTATACTTCTCTTCCTCGTATTATTATATTACTTATTTACGTCTAGCTAATCGATCGCCTTTTGTAGCTAATATTTACTGTCCATATTGTATTATAACACAAGATCTTAAGTAATTTGAGTTATTTCTGATAGCATTACCAAATATGTTTCACACTCGATACATATGTAGAAAGTGTCCCATGTATGAAAGATAATTTCATTATTTTTATTGCTTTATTATTTGTGTCAATATAAATATTTGCACTGAGTTACCACTTAATTAGCGACGTATTAAAACGCAGTTTAAGAGGACAACTCTTAAAAAAGAAACTCCATGATGCATTTACAATGCGCTATTTACTGTACTATTTGCTTGAACTAGCTGATAGTCACCATCACTGGAGGCCAATTGTGTGGTAACTCCGCCTTCCATAAAATAGATGTACAATCATATTTGTTCAGATGTTGTATTATATAAGAATGCAATTCCAATTATCGTGAGAATTGGACACGAAAGCACTTACATGATCGCAGTACAAACAATTGCATTATATTCTTAGCACAATTCTCTATTTTTGAATGCACTCTTATGTAACGGATTTTAACTGATGTATTAAGTTTGGTCTCACGTTATTACAGTGCACTGTCATATATCAGTCTGGCATATCAATGGTATATATCCATATACTGTGCTATCTTTAGTACAGTGATAAATAGTTTCGAAATACGTTATATTACCTCGTTTACCTCTACAGATGTTTAAAGCGAATTCATTGTATGTTTCCTAAATCATAAATGTAGTAAAATACACTTTGTTTTAAAAATTCTATTGTATACAAGTTGAACTGAGAAGTCTTGTATGCCATTCAGCGTGAAATAAAAATAAATAAACAATGTTCATTTTAAATTTATTTAAGTTATTTATCGCGATCCGATTAACGCTATAAATGGGAATAATTGTATTTAAATAGATTTAGATTGTGTAATTTCTTCATCATAAACAATTCATCTAGTCTCTATTAAGACTCACAAACCGGATCTTTTCTTAAAAGATAAATGAACGGATTATGTAGCGTAAAGGAGTTAAGTTTATATATTCAATTCTATAATATTGTTGTTAGTGCGTATCGATAGACGCCACAGAATATTTAGCTTTTCATTTAGTAATGTGCAGTACGCGCAATAAATATTGTTCCATTAAAAACGCTAAATATTCATTTGAAAATTATGGGACTAAATGATTGTTATAAGATTTGTAAATAAATAATTAAAAAAAACTTGTGGCAAATTATTAATGTTATATGTAGATTCATTTCAACATTATTTTGTGTCGGTCACACTGTCTCCACGCAGACGCGCGACACGACAGACTTATCTATACATATTGTATATAAATAAAGCTGTTACATTTTATTATTTAGTTTGGTAGATGATTATTATAGTAAATAATATATATAAATTATAAAATATGAAAATAAAATTATATCAAATTATTCAAACTATGTGTTTTATTTTGCGGTGTACTAACCTAATAAATGCCGATCAAAATATAATTTTAAACCAAAGTAATAACTTACATGGACTTTTTACCACCATAATTTAAATACTAGAAACGGCTACAAATTGGTCATTCCATGCTTCAGGCTCACTAAGACCAAAAAGTTTTTAAATAACTGTGTTAGGTTTTATAACAGTCGCAAAGCACATTACCGCCATTACATAAAGCCATTTTATTAAATAACTTGCCTAAGATAGTATAACAGTACATTTTTTTAAAAGATGAAGTGTCAAAGTTATCTTACAAAACGTTTTTTAAACATGAATCAATAAAACTTAATTTTTTTTTTACAAAACTGACCGTACGAATTATTGGATTTGTGACTGCAATCAATTGTATAGTCATTTAGGATTACATTTAAAACAAAAACACTACAAAATTGAGAAATTTGTGATCACAGTACCTAAATATGTGATCTAGGGTGTTGATATTCCATACTTTCAAAATTATTCATATTATCAGTCAACCAGGTAAGATAAACTAATTTTTTGCCTGAACCGGTATAACCTAGCCCCGTATCGTCCCGTACCCGCTTGACGTTGAGTTTCGGGACACCTGTATGTGTAGATAATTAAGAAGCACAGATAATTGCAACCGGGCTGAGCGCAGACGCCTATGCTCTGCGGCAGACTGCAGTTCCTATAACACTTATTATACTCTTTGGACTGCACCCAAGGAATTCATAAGTAAACAACTGGAATGAGCACTTGACACAAAATCTGTGCCAAGAGGGAGGTACCACATTAACCGCTGCGTCTTCTTCTAACAAGGGTGACAATAATATTACTGACAAATTTAGGACAAATTAGTTTAAGTTTACTACATATATGTATTTATATATTTATTGTAGGTGCTAGCTAGAGCCACGCTGAAGCTATTACTGGTTTCAGCATGAATGGGTCGGCTCGCGCAGGGTACCATTACCCTGCTACTACCACCCGACCCACAGAAAACGTACATGAAGTAACAATGCTCTTGCATTCTTGCGTTTCGTTCAGTCAATGAGAGCGCCGGT
The DNA here is from genome assembly GCA_036509395.1 of Antheraea yamamai. NCBI lineage: Eukaryota > Metazoa > Arthropoda > Insecta > Lepidoptera > Saturniidae > Antheraea > Antheraea yamamai. The sequence goes on from AP028446.1 coordinate 20,833,786, forward strand.
TACCCACCTTCCCTTCCACGATCTCCCCCTCCCCTACTCCCCCCACTACTCCATCTCCAACTTCCATACTCCCCACTCCTCCAAACACAGTCTAGCAACGCACCTGCGACTCCCCTGGTGTTGCAAGTGTCTATGTACGGTGGTGTTCACTTAACATCAGGTGACCCATCTGTTCGTTTGCCTCACATGATATATATATATATATATATATAAATATATACATATAAATATATATATATATAAATATTCATTAAAAGTTGTTTTATTTGAGCGTTTTATTGATGGCATTATATTGCTAAAATATCTTTATATGTGACAAAATAAAATTGTCTTGAGAAGTCTTTGTTACAATTCTATGTTGCCCTTTAATTTATTTATTTTTATTTTGTTACATAAAATAATCTTGAACGAGGACCGCCTCTTTTCGTACTTAAAAAAATCAGATTTTTGTGTCAAGCTGAGATTCAGTTTTTTTAAGTCAATTTTAATGTGGATGAAATCGCAAGAAAACGACAATACAATATATATTGTTGTTTAACTTACCAACTTTTGCTATTGTTAGCTGGAAGCCCACAAATATTTATTTTACTGTAACGAGTCTTACACACAACAAAATCAAATTTTGTATTATTTGATTGTATAGCTAGCTTGCAATCGCGGCTCTGCCTTTGAGGTTTTAGCGTAAGATACTACTTGTCACACTCGGGGATTGTGTAGTTTTCTACCGGTGCAAGAATTTTTGAAATCGGTTCGGTAAGAAGTTTCAAAGATTTCCTCTGTATAACAACATGTAGGTCGCTCTAGATGTATTCTCTGTAAATACTATATTCCCTAGGTAAGTCACGTCACCCGTGAACATCTAGAACAACATCTAGAACGTGGAACAAAGAAATCGCTCTGTGACACTTCATTACATAGTATAAAATAAAGTCTCCTACCGCGTCTGTCTGTCTGTCTGTTCGCGATAAACTCAAAAACTACTGAACGGATTTTTATGCAGTTTTCACCAGTGGATAAAGTGATGCACGAGGAACGTTTTGGTATATAATTTGTCTATGGTTTTTTTTTTATAATCAGGGCGGGACAACGTCTGCCGGGTCCGCTAGTTTTACATAAAAATTTAGTGAATTTGTTTTTTTTTTCAAATATTCCTTTCAAATTATGAATAGCATATTTAATCGATTTTATTACGATTTCTTTCATAGTCACAATATCGCATATAGAATCTACCAAACCTGAAATTTGGAGAAAAATATAAACTGGCTGCACTATCGTCCTCGTTAGAACGATACACAGCGGTATCTTGTGGTTATCTCACTGGGTCCGGTTTTCTTATTGCATACGTAATAAGCTTTGAGGCTGAAGCATAAAGTTTATTTTTGATTGAATTAAAGGAAACGAGTTTGGAGTACGCATTCCAATTGTCTACTTATAAATTCCTTGACTGCACCGGACAAGCGATGCAAACGATACATTATTTATATTGAAACCCCTGGCATTGACGATACATCGCTCTTTATAAAAGATGTTTCATGTGTAACGTCATTCATTGTATTATTTGCGGTTGATTTTAGAAACTGAGGCTATGATTAACCAAGAAAAGAACCGCTTACTAGGCATAAGGTTGTCAAAATAATTGTTTTTGAATTCTATTATATATAAAAAAATATTTAGGTTCACAAAATCTTTTAATTATAAGAAGTTATGAAAGAAAACACATATATTGAGCAACTTTTTTTAATAAAACTTGAACTATATTTTAAATACGATACATTACGAGCATTAATTATGTCACCAACGGGCGCGACGAAATGCGGTAAGTCTGAGGGCCGGACCCCCCCCTGGCCCCCTGCCAGCCGCACGCAACCACAGTAACATATAGCTAAGTATGTACATAATTACAATCACGCAACTTAGTACACGACTTTCACATACATGTAAACGCTCGTGGTTCACATAATAAACCATTATTCTTTACAAAATGAAACGTTGTGGTCCGCGCGTTCATTTTAATATTTCACAAAGACACCAAAGCTCGTTCTCGAGACCTTTTATACAGTTCAATAAACGAGAATAAATTAGACAAAGCGACAACATAGTATATCCGTAAGCGCTCTGTCGCTCTTTACATTCACAGTAAATTGCTAATTAATTATAATAAATTTCATTGTAACAATACTTAGTTATATGATAATTTTATTACAAAAGCTCTAAAAACAACTCGTAACAATATTTACTTATCACGTTCATTAATGCACAAATTGTTTCTACGTTACAAATATGTACGTATTGGAATCACAATAACATTATCGGATATAATTTTTTAAACATTTTATTTCATTCTACAACGGTGCAGTTCGTTAGACGGCTTCCAGAAATAGAGACAGAAAGTGCAAAATGGAAGTTTAGGACGGTTGCGAATTGCGATTCATCGAAAAATATTAGTAAAATTATAATTTTATATGAGATACCGTAACAAACGCATAATACGAATAAAACTGATAGTGTGAATAAACAAACTCAACTTACATATCCATAGTATTCGTGGAGTGTCCTCGAACACACTGTAATAAACATTTATTATTTATTAAATGACAATAGGATATTCACAAGATTCATTATTCTATTAAAACTACTAGAATTTGTTATAAAAGTCCTCGCGGCGACTAATTACACTAGTACATTGTGTATACCACTTGACACATTCCACCTTCATATTGTATAATCATTTTTATACGACTCACAAAACTATTTAGATATATAATAAAAGTGTTATGTTTAGTAACGAACGTTCCAGAACTTCTCATGTTCATTTCTATACAAATCTTTATATACATGATTCTTCTATCCGTGTATATGTGCCTGAACTCCTACTTAACGGGTGGACAGGTTTTGATGAAGATTTTTGTCTGTGTTCTGGTGGACTCAAAAATGATTTAGATTTACAATTGGACCCGGTAGGTGGCGCTGCGGTTTAGTTTGGAGGGCTTTTTATATCAAGGTAGATCAGCGTCTGCCAGGACTACTAGCAGTATAATCTATTTCTGATAAATTTATTAGTGTTTGTTCGACAAAAGAACGATCCCAAAATATGTATAATAAACTCCCTTCGACGTAAGAAACTCTCTTACACCCAATAATACAAATAATTTAATTTCAATAAGATAATATCCTAACAACCTACTTGAGATTGAGATTTAATTTATTTGCACGATAAATATAGATGCACAACATTACAAGTTACGAATGAAGATCGCGCCATTCAACACATTAGCCTGTAAAAGACCCACTGCAGAGCTATAAGCCTCTTCCCGAAGGAAGCTATGGACTACTCACGACGTATTAGCGATTTCAAACTCTGAGATATCCACAGTTTTATGTTTTCCCGCAAACTGTAGTACTACAAGAACATTTATCAGATTCCGGTTTCCTCACGATGTCCTCTTTCACCGTCAGTATTTGTAAATATACGCAAATTCCAAAAAAATGTTGATACATGCCGGGCTTCGAACCTGCTGACGTCGGATTGATATTCCATAGGTCCAACCACTATACCAGCACGACTCCACAAGATACCAAGGTATTCGCAACAAGCAATAATAAACAAAGTCATAAATATTCCCATAACAATTAGCTACCAGAGTAAACACCACCGCTCAACGAACCAACAGCAATATTGAACGAAAAACTTACACATTACGATATGAATTGACAATATGTTTACGATGCCCCTTATTTATGTCACAAGATCAAAGGGATAGCAGAGATCCCTTCAAAATGACATCATTATTGGCTTATAATACGAGCACAATGTAAGCGCTGTTAAGTATTACTGTGTTGGATTCAGTTGCAGCACCTTGGAGGGTAATTTCAAACATTAATATCACATCGTCTCTCGAATTAATTGAATTAAAATGTAGATAATATGAACTATTTATTTTAAATGACTTACAAAGGCGATTGATTTATATTTATTCCACTATGCTGGTTAATAAAAACTAGCATAATAAGATATATTATATTTCTACAGAGTACATTACCCATTCTACAAAGAATTGGATTCGATTATCAAATTAGGGACCCAGAACGATTTCACTAGACAACAAACGAAGTTTCAGAACATTCTTTTTCCAATATGGCAACTATTACAAAAACGATATTCAAATTTCCGGAAAATGATAATACTGGCGAAGCAAATTAAATTTACTATGCATATTATAGCATTTCTCATTCATCCTGCTTGAATCAACACAGATCACTGTACAACAATACCATATACTTAGTGAATACAAACACAACTAACCAGTGCTACAAACGGACTGATATTACACAGATATGTTAAACTTTAAAATGTTAAAACCAGGAGATCTCGTTTAATTGCACTTCATTGCCAATAAATATCACGAAATATTCTAGTTACAGTAACTTAAAACGAATTTAATTTATAGTCTATAGGTCGATGTACCGTTCCTCCCTTAAAAGATTTAACAGTTCGTTTTTGGTTCAGCAGTAAACTTTAAGACACATGTTATTCAATATACTATGTCATTAAATGATTTTGGTTCGACAGTTACACAAGATATTGCTAATATAAAATACGATTCGATCACAGAAATTCTATTGTTAAGCTTACAGATTAAATAAAGCGATGGACACCGCACCCACACCTATATCCACTTCAATAATCATTTATTATATTTCAATTAAACAAATATAATGGAAGTTCGTCTAGATATTGTTGAATTACCACTACCTCAACGGTCGACCCGACCCCGGCCAATCCCGACCAGTCCAGTCTCGTACCGATAGCCGATATGTTTAACAAATCGATATGCAATATCGATATGAAATTTACTGTAAATAAAATGGCTGCGGCGTCCATAATACTAAAATAAATGTATAAATGAACAAGGAAGTCTATGTTTTACTAATTTGATATATCTACATGGCAAAAGCTCAGAACGATTGCCGCACCACAAACGTTTATACAATTGGCATGAATATACACTATTTACAGTAGAGTAGGGACGATATAATAACGTTGTATCGATGTATCGCCCTCTCTCGATTGCATTACATATATAAATTCACATGTAAACGAATATACTGAACGAAACTACGTTCGAAGGCACTAAATAAAACCTTGTACCAATGAAAATCACAATCGATTATATAGATATAGTGCAAGTTCGAAAATTAATTACTCACAAGTGTTTCTTATATAACAGAGGTCTTCACAGCGTTACCAGCTTACAAGTAATGTATTTCCCATCAATATATAAAATACAATATTTAATAAATGTAAAATTATATAATTAATTGCATTTTGTAATTAACCACAGGTGAGACAAGGAATGATTTATTAGTATCTTTACATGTATTTTTTTTATATAAAATACCCAAAGATCAATGAAGGCGAACCAAATTCGATATCTAAAACCCTGGAAACGAGAACTGGTTTATCAAAAATAAATGTATCAACAGAAAAATTTGCTAATTTTACTTACATTTTAGATTTTTTCTTTTTTCTCCCACCCTCCCCCTATTTTTTTTTTTTTTATAAATTTAATTTTTTTTTTTTTTTTTTTATATTTTTTTTTTTTTTTTTTATTTTTTTTTCCCAATTTATTTCTCATATTATTTCTTTTTTTTCTTCTTTCTTCTTTTTTTTTTTTTTTTTTTTTTTTTTTTCTTTTCCCTTTTCCCTCTTTTTTTTTTTTTTCTTAATAATACTAATTCTTATCTTCTAAATTTGCTTCTCTTTTATCAGACATTTCTCCCTTCGTATTTTCTCATTTTTTTACTCTACAATCTGAATTCTTAACATTGAAAGATAAAGTATTTTATAAAACTTCGATTTGCAGAACAGTTTATTGTATACGAAATCTGTTGAACGCCTTCTGTTACTGGTAAAATATAATCCTACAGATATTTATGAATGTATATTTTTAATTTTATCAATAAATAGTTTAAATTATAGATAGGAGACCACAAAAATGCGATTTTGTTTTCGTTTTCGTTTTGATTGAATGCGTTACTATTCAAGTAATGCGACAAGTTTGGTTCTATGTTGTGACAAAAATAACTATTTCCCAAGTAAATAATAATGCTCCCATATATTATAATTCCTATATATTGAGGTAATTCTTTTTTAAATGATATACGCATAAACGATGCAGTGTACATATCCTCGTCATTCCTTAATACTTTTTCGTTTCGAGTATTGTTATAATACGTTAACGTAAAAAACTAAATTAATAATATATAATATTATAGATTAATCTTTATTTCGTAAGCTTTAGCCAAACATCTGACGCTGACACTACTATATGTGCTGGTACATTTCGAAAATATAATAGACTTACAATTATACAATTTTTATTCATTGTAATGACAATAAAGTTAATTATTCCATTATTAAATAGTAAAATAAATGACAATAACAGCTACATACGAATAACGATTTATATTGTTGAGAGGGGAACCGACGCCCGCACCCCTCCACGTTCAACATCAGGTGAGAGATTGTAATGAAGCGCTAAAACTTGTAAACTATATTACACTAATTATTATTATGAACGGTTGTTGGTTATTTTATTGTACAGTAGTACTTGCTGTTACTATTCAATGTATTCATAATAAAAAAATATTATATTATTTGATCACTTGCACACGATTAGGATAATTATATAAATACGTTATTGGAATAAATAATTATGAATAAGGCATGTATTGAAGACAAGCGTATAACTAATGCAGTTCCACGATAAGTGCTGGATAATATCAGGATTTTTATGTTACAATTGCTTTATAATGAGAATTATTACCTTTTGACACGTGATATTGGTATAATACAGTGCAGTTCGCTAATAAAATATATATGAAATGTAACAAAACTGGAAGAAATTGTAGCAAACAGTCGAAGCACCGAGGCGTCCGAGTAAAATCACTTTCGCCATTCTCGACTCCGAGGAGAGCACAACGCGTCCAGCGCTTCAACCACACGAGATCCCGTCGGGAAGCGAACGCGAAATATATTATAAACAGTCAACATCCGAATAAGAACAGTCCTACGTGGAAACGACAATGATTGTTACGGGGGGGGGTCGCGTCCCAATGCCCTCGACCCCCGACCCCCCAGGCCCCCCCGCTAACCCGTCACTGCTCGGCTGTTACAACGTTGGTGTAATTAAAATGTATTAAAAACAGTCAATTTAGGAACAGGAACGTCCCACACGGAAACGGCAACAATTATTGCACCGCAGGGGGTCGCGTCTCCCCAACCCCTCTAATCCCCGAGCGGGCGGCTGGGTGTGTGACTAGAGAGGTAGACACTAACCGGCGATCCATCATCTGTCGGCGGGGTCGGCGTCGCCGGGGGTCGCGGGGGGCGCGGGGGGCGGCGGGTACGGGGGGTCGAGGGCGGCGCTGACGATGTCGGCGATGGCGTCGGGCGACATGGCGCTCATGGCGGTGAGCAGGTTGTTGGCGAGGTTCAGGGAGCGCGGGTCCTCCGGCTGCAGCCCGAGCCGCTGCATCTCCTCCTCCAACCCGGACACGTCGCCATCTGAATTACGTACAACCAAATCCATATTACGACTTTTGGGCGGGATCTTGCAATGTAATATAGTGAATTTTTCTATTTTATTCACAATCTTGTCTTATATAGCTCTACGTTTTGTAATATTGGTGTTGTTATATAGTTTGGTTATTTTGCACAAGTGAATTGAATAGGAAATAAGACCACAGGTAGCACGGATTCTCAATTGCCACAAAAACTTCCTGGAAAGTTTTAACAAGAGGGGCACCATCTTGTTAGAACACTGAAATGATCCAAAAAATGTGTGCGTGTACTAGTGTACACACGTAAGAAGTGAAACTTGTTTAAGGCCTTATTTTTCGCAAAATGATCTATATGCAACTTTCCAGAAATTGGTTAAATAAAGTTAAATTAGATAAAGTTTAAACAAAAGGATTTTATTATCATAGACATGAATACAAAAAAGATGGCGCGTAACGGAAAAATGTGACGCGTAACCGAAAAATGTGACGGTAAATTTTTTTCCAACGCCGATAAAGAAGTTTCACTTCAAAAAACTTATAACATCATTACTTACTCGACATTGGCAGTAAATATCTACTATCTAGTATATTATTACTGCCATCATCGAGTTGGTAATAATATTACAAGTATCCCGCGATCATTTCAATTACCTAACTAGATGGTGACTGTTGGATGAAACACATATAGACGTTTTGTAGTGTAGTCAACTAGCAACATTCAAAATGTCACGGAGTCGCGACAGCTCGACCGAAAGAGAAAAGACACACATCACACATACCACTGTAATTTTTTTTATGGAAAATACATAAAGTTCACTTTCTTATGTGGCTATGAGCTACAACTGTCTTATTAAAACTTTCCAGGGAGTTTTCGTTGCAAGTCAGAATCCACACTCCGTTGTATTACTTCCCATCCACTTCACTTGTGCACGATTGTAGTTACCAACACGCACTGACACACAGACAGTCCCAATTCACTCTTCATTGGTAGCAAGCTATTGTAAATGATCTTGGGATCGTAATCCTTTCGATATTGCTATATGCCAAATTGCTTCACAATTGTAGGTTTAAGTTGACTGGCAGAGAATGCCTTCGGCATTAGGTCCGCCATTGCGTATTTAACGCATAATGTATTAATAAATAAATAAGTTGCCATTTACCAGGTGTATTTTCATATAGTTTAAAAATAAATATTACACAATGCAGATATAACCAACTCACTGGCCATCAACAATCTTTTTTTTTATATTATAGGTGGCAAACGAACAGGCGTCTCACCTGATGGTAAGTGATCACCGCCGTCCAAAAACACTAGAAACACCAGGGGAGTCGCAAGTGCATTGCCAGCCTTCAAGATCAATCTACCTCTAGATATGCGCATACACCTATCAAATATTTTATTGAACTTGCAACAATTATCAATTTCAGACATTCTATCTAATCTATACTAAATATTATGAAGAGGTAAAGTTTGTGAGTTTGTGAGGTTGTAGGGAGTAATATCTGGACCCACTGGTCCGATTTCAAAAATCCTTTCAGTGTATGTAGCTCATTTATCGAGGAAGGATATAGGCTATATATCGTCACGCTAAGACCAATAGGAGCGGAGCATCAATGAAGAATGTTTCAAAATCGGGTTTTTTTCCTTTTGAGTGTTTCCGGTGCGTGTTAGTGTTAGCCCAAAGTAACCATTCCACGCGGACGAAGTACCGGGTAGAAGCTAGTACATTAAAATATATAAACTGTCAACTGTATAGAAGGATCAGGAAACTAGCTGATGGGGTCACGCGGTGCTGGGGCTCATGTTGAATTAAAATTACGATGATCTATTTTCAAAATTAAAACGTGGCGCCATCTATGAGATATCTATAACAGTTAGTTCTACAGTTTTCTGTCAACAAAATAATTAAAAGCGCCATCTGTTCGAGACTGATGAAACTTACAATTAATAACAATAATCAACATTAACAATCATTTAATTTGTAATTATAAAAAAATAATGAGGTCATTAATCGAAATATTATAGACAATCCTATCCCTCGAGTTGGACCAAATTATATATAAATGCCAACATTTCATAAAGCTCGGTTTTAAGTTGTTTCAGAATTCATCGTGGACAAACTACATGACACTAGAATGTTATATATCTAGATGTTTTGTAATATATACGGATGTATAATAAATAGTGAATATTGGGATTAGAATCACCTGTGTCGGGCCCCCAGTACGGTGTGAAGTGAGTGTCGCGCGCACCACCGAACTCTTCCTCCGGACCGAACGCAGCCGTCGCCGCCCCCTCCACCCCCGAGTCCGCCGCTTGGGGCGAAGTGGGCGAGGCGGGGGCGGGGGCGGTAGTGGGCGAAGGGGCGGCGGGGGCGAAGGGGTCGGGGGCGGGCTGCGAGAACGCTTCCGCCATGAACTGCGCCCACCCCTCTCCGCTGCCGCCTCCCCCACTCTCACCCTCCAGAAACGGCGAGTCCCACGCTAACAGAACATTTTCGTTTATATGTGTCGTTACATTTCAAAACTATCTAAATCTAATTTTAATTGTACATATAACGTGTTTAATTTTTTTAAGATTTCCAGTTTTTATACAATGAAAACGAAGTTCAAAATTTAATTTTATAAATAACTTATATATTCAAATAATATGTTACACTAGGATTTTATTAACTAACTATCTGTGCCCGCGACTTCGTCCGCGTGGAACCTTACGTAAAAAATAATAAGTAATAAAATCAACTGAATATATTAGGTCTTATTATTATCCTATGAAATTGCCGTTTTGTATGAAAAAATTTAAACGATTTTTTTTCATGTATTTTTTATTTGTATTAATCGAAGTAATCACCCATGCAATCAATGCATCTTTGCCAATGCAGTGGCAGTTTATTAATGCCCTTCTTAAAGAAATCAGCTGGACGGGAGGCAACAAATTCTTCAAAGGCATTTTGTACTGCCTCTCGGGTATTGAATTTTTTTCCCGCCAAGGAGTTATCCAAATTCTGGAAAAATTAGTAGTCTGTAGGCGCAGGGTCTGGTGAGTAGGGCGGATGACGGAGAGCTTCCAATCCCAGTTCTTGCAACTTGGAGACCGTCTGCTGTGCAGTATGAGGTCGCGCGTTGTCGTGCAGGAGCAGTGGAGACGAGCGATTGACCAATGCTGGTTGGAGATGTGCCAGCTTCTCCATCATTGTGTTCAGTTCTTCACAGTACACATCTGCAGTAATGCTCACCCCGTTTGGTAAGAAGCTGTGATGAATCACACCGGCGCTAGACCACCAAACAGTGACCATCACTTTTCTAGGGGTAAGTTTTCGTTTAGGGCACTGTTTAGGTGCTGAACCAGGATCCAACCAACTTGCTGAGCGGTTGCGGTTATCAAACAGAATCCATTTTTCATCGCAGGTAACAATGCGGTTCAAAATTCCTTAATTTGTGTGTCTGTTGAGCAGTGCAAGGCACGTCTCGACGCGTACTTCGCGCTGGCGATCATTGATTTCGTGGGGCATCCATTTGTCAAACTTTTTTACCTTGCCAATTTGACGCAAATGGACCAATATTGTTTTGACGCCAACGCTTGCTAATTCAGCCGTAGATTGTGTATCATCAGCTTCCACAATCGCCTTTAATTCGTCATTGTCGACCAAAGTCTTCGGACGACCGCGAGGTTCATTTTTCAGGTCAAAATTCCCAGATGGGAAGCGAGCAAACCAATAACAGGTGGTGCGTTGGTTTGTAGTGTTAGCTCCGTAAACGTCGTTGATGTTGCGTGCTGCTTGTGCCGCGTTGCTGCCACGATGGTACTTATATTCCATAATTACTCGAATTTTTAACGTATCCATGATGACAAAAAAGATTGAAATGCGATGAAAATGACAATCAATAAACAAATGACTACTTTTGGAAAAATAATTCCATGTTTTTAAAATAAAATTAATTTGAAATTAGAATTCTTAACCAAACAAAAATTATTTTGATTTGAAATGGCCAGTACTGCAGAACGGCAATTTCATAGGTAAATTACCTATTATTAAGTCCATTTACTTATCTACTTTTATCTTGTACTTAAGTCGAATCGTTATTAAAATTACAATAATTTTTCATAGACCGAACCGATTTTAATGAAACAAAGACTAAATGTTACTCGAAGATATGCTTTATGATTTTCTTCCAGAGGTTTTATCATGAACGCAGTGCGTATTTTAGCAGTGATACGTGATCATAGAAACAGAGAGACATTTTTTAAATTGATTGAAATGTATTTTATTACTTATTCCTAGAAACTGGCAATATTGTTTTTTTTTACAAAAATCTAAAAAGTACAGCACATTAGATTTACATTCTAATTATATGTATAGATGTTAAAAATGTTAATTGTGAGGAACTATTGTAATGGGATTTTATCCGAGAGCATTGCGTTTATGGCGGCTTACTTTTTGAAAATAGCGAGTTATATTAGTATAGTAAATGGTTTAAAGTACATACGTGATGCTCCCTCCAATACTGTATGCACGCTCGGCGCCTCGGCCTCCGGCGCATCGTCCCACATGCTGCACCCACATCAACACATTACATACACTATATCACTTACAACTAATTAAAATCTCAACCCGAGATCATGATAACAAGGGGCATTCATAACATACGTAACACAAAATTGTCACTTTCAGACCCCCCACCTCTTTTCATCGTGCCGTCACATTTTCTGTGACTTCTTTATCAATACTACATCAGGAATAATAGCGCCCCTGTACATGTACAAATATAGAATTATTATAAAATTTATTTATATTATAAAATTTTTATGTAGATAATTATGTAATTTAGCGTAGTTTTCTGTAATTTATTATGTAACTAATAAACTGTCTATGTTTACAGAGCAACACATACAAGTTTTATTCTTTATTCAAATATTAATCTTATATATATTAACATCGTTAATAAAAAATAAATTTTAGAGCTGTGTGAACGATGAACTTCGAATGTGACGTCTCCCTAGACCCCCTGAACCCCTTTGTCACAGTAAGAGAGCCCACACCTGCCCCTCCCCATAGGTGCAAACGTAATTTATGAAGGATCCCAATCCATATACTCACTCATCATCGAACCGCTGATTGGCTACTTCCAAGAAGCTGTTCTGAGCAGCTCTCATCTGAAACAAAATCATAAATACATCACTCTTCTTTATATACAGTTACGATAAAATGTCGTCCACATACACACCTACCCCTCTTTACCGATACTATTTACAGTTTTACTGTTCAGCAGTCAAACTGATCACACTATCGATTAGGTACATTCTCTCTCTATTATTACTTTCAGATTAACTTTTTCAGTTACACCTTAAACAAATAAAAGCATAGGTTTTTTGTTGCAGTGAGACGTGGTAGCGGCTAATCAATTCAAAATGGAAATGCACAGTAACATCCACTCTATTATTTAATGATGAATTTCCGCAAATTTCTTCAATCAAATATACTATTTATTACTTATATTATCCACATACATCATACTACTCATCTAATTACAACCTCTCATAGATCTCTTCTTATTCGTCTCGAGGATTCGGACTAAAACTATGTCTAGTCTAGTAACTAGTTTATCAAGTGTGACTTATAACATTCCATTGCTTCATCTGCTATGTTACACATTTCCCTCAATACAAGAAAAATCACAAACACAAATTTCAGCAAAGAATGTGTCGATGACAACCATCTGATCCTTTAACATCGTACATTAGACATTTCAAAATGTAAACTAGTACTTGAACACAAGACACAAGTTGTACCGAATTTACAGCTATCAACTATTATAAACTATTTATTCATACTACAAGTGAAAAAACCTTCTCATCCTGATCCAAGCCGAGGCAGTCGGATACAAAATCAGGTCCATCTGAGGGTCCACCTGCACCACACATCTGTAACTAAACGAAATCGTTTTATTATGTTATTTCCTTCTTTCAAAGTGATTTTTATTTTATTAAATAGTATAGACACAGTACTATCGAAACTTTTTCACCGCTCTCACCACTAGAGGCCACATATTTAGGTATGAATACATTACATTTGTATAACATCGAGACAACTTAAGGATAAATGTGACAATTTTAGATTCCTATGATAATAATCTAAATTTGTTTTGTATTCAATTCTCAGCTAACACGTAACGTTCAATGCGTAAACCCCAACTTACGGCTATGTTCAGAGCTGTCAAAAAGATTGGAAGAGTATATTATATAATATTGGTTTAAGGCAGTATCGTTTATATCGCTTTTGTGATTTGAACCAGTAAGGATATTTAAAAGATAAATAACAATTAATATATACATGTTTGCTAAAGTAAAAAGAGCGTGTAGTTTAATTTTTTTTTCACTAATGGTTTTTTTTACTGATATCATAACGCAATGACAAACATTTAAAATATACGTACATCGTTAATATCGTCCGTGTTGATGTCCGGGAGACCGTCTAAAGTCGCCATTTCTATTGAAGTCATATCGTCGACCTTCAAATAAAAGTACAAATCATTATTATATTTGTCCCGTTTTCAATATTAAGATTATTTCTTATTTGTAATATTACCTCATAAGTATTACTTGATGGATAATAGCCGCCCTGAAAAAAAAACATTTAAGGTTAATTAAAGTTATAGTGTTAACAACACGTTATGTGCCACGTGTATCACTGGTGGTAATGTTAAAGTTGATCTTTAGGCGATGTGCACCACCGGTGGTACACGATTTGATAACTATTGAAAACGAAACAATTATTTATGTCATGCTATGTATAACGGTGTAACGTAATATTGTATGATAATACGTGATGTAGTCAGGTGAAACTGTGATGGCCCGTCAAGACAATAACGTAGACAGTAGAAAAAAAGGGAAGATATTACATGTATTTTTGTTGAAAATATGAAAGGGACTGAAGAGCACGACAAGCGGCAATGGCAGGGGGGAGGGTGGTACACCATACGGTACATCGTGGGGTTTTAGTCCGTGCGAGTGGGACATAACCCACTCTCTCCCCCGAGAGGGTGGCGTATCCATAAAAGATTTCCCCACGTAAATAAAAAAAAGGGTGGAGGGTGGAGGAGTAAAGAAGGCGAGGGTAACCAGCGGCGTGGCGTGCTGGTCCAGCAGCGGCTGCAGCGCGCACTCCACGAAGCAGCTGAAGCGCTGCAGCAGCGCCGGCTCCAGCGCCAGCTGCTGCGCCAGCTCCCCCTCCGCCGGCTCCAGCGCCTTCGCCAGCTTCTTCAGCATCAGCACCACGTGCCCCATGTACCCGCTGCGCGCGCTGCCGGCGCTCCTGCACACAACATACAGACTCCACTCTCGAGTAACTAACAGTTATATTGTTCAAATCCCCGAAACTTCATACTACATCACGACGATTAACTATATGAACGCCCAAAAAAAATATCTTACTTTTTATTTTCATTTTCTTCAAAGACATCCATGAGACGCGTCAGCAGCTCACACTCCACTATCAACTGTAACCATTGAAATATATCTTACAACACAACATTATTGTTAATTCTAATTTAATTATAACAGATAACCGATAAGAAATGTATGATAATATACATTTGAACACTTCACACAATCAGAGTTTTAAAAAAACCACTGAAAATTGATATATATTTATATGTAAATAACAAATGGTAAATAGACCACTAATCAATACCAGTTACATGAGTCTTCAGTTTTTAATATAACCCAATATAAATTAATACCATCATCTTTCGAACACTTGAAAATAGGGCAACTGTCCTATTTAAGGTTGGCCATAGATTTTCACTAGTAGATTAATAGTATTCAGTAATAAGTTAAACAATGTCGTTCCTTAATGTGTGCTGCGTTTTCTTTTTTAATTTCAGATTAGAATGACGACCAACTTCATTATTCACCGTCGTTGTGTTTAGTCGACAAATGCATAGTAGGAATTGTTGCTTCCACAGTCCTCTTTTGCACGGGATTTATTAGTTTAGTACATAATTAGGCAATACTTTGGAATGAGGTTAGAAGAAAGAGTAGAATTAGGATGAGTGCGTGTACTGACATGCCTCGCGTACTGCGTGCGGAACGCGGCGTTCAGCAGCGAGTGCTTCAGCAGCGCGTGCACCTCCCCGTGCAGGAAGTTGTTGTCCGGGTACGCGAAGAACATATCCACCAGCACTCCGGGCGTGCCTGCGCACACACAAACACGCATACCAATATTATATTACTTTAGCCAAACAGATCAATTTCAACCCGATCCCATCCAGGACTCGTCCCATACTCAGTTGGAATACATTAACCTAGTCACAAATAACATTTCGATAGTCTATTTAATATAAAAATGTTATAATTACATTATTTTAGTTTTATTTTTGAGAAATAATGGATAGATGAAAATAAAATATAAAATTAACCGAGAGTTAGCATGGTGGAGGAGACCTCTTCGACAGGACAAAGCGCTAACTGAGCCAAGAGAGCCGCCACCTGCACCCGCGCCGCCCCCACCCGCCCCCGCCCCGCGCCCTCGCCGCCCTCGCCCCCTCCTCCTCCTCCTCCTCCACCCTCCTGCATCACACATATATTCATGAATATATACCAAAGAATTCGTAAAAGTTGATCTCCTATTCAATGATGTCAAAACATCTCAACATTCTATTGCATATGTTTCGTAGTATTTCACCACAGTCCTTCCTGATCTTAAGTATTAATACGACATAGTATCATCATGAGTTTTATGCTAAACCTGAAGGGATTGTCTCTCAAATGCAAGTATTGGAACACATTTTGCATCCTACATATGTTACAGGAGACAGATTCGGAACTCAAAGTTAGTGATCAGCTAGGCTGGAATTAAAATACATATATCTTAGAACTATTTTAATAAAGATGTATATTTTCACCAAATCTGAGACTCATTATAAGATTACGTTTGTTTTGACTTATGTTGTGTCAAAATATCAATAAACCCACTGTCATTTTATCATATTAGACATTGATAGGCTAAAATAAGTAAATTACTATGACAAATATAGTCTTGCTCCAGTCGTCTGAGAGAATTCTACTCATATATTTAGAACATGTAATTGACACAAGGGAACTCGGATTTGTTCCCACTCTGGCACACATGAAATATTATATGAAAACAAATAGTGTTGTAGGATAAAAAATGTAGCGAGGTGACCTGCTCCAAATACTGGTCAGGGTCTTGCAGGAGCGCGTGGTGCAGCAGAGGCAGGTGCGGAGCCACCGCCAGTTCCACGCACGAATCCTCCTCTTGACCGTCAGCCCTGCCACATTTGGATTTGTTAGAAGAGGATTCTGTGGGAGTAATCTATCAGTTGCAGTGAGAATGTATCGGAAGGAGTTACGGGTGCAGCAGCAGCGCGCGCAGCAGCGTGCAGCCGTGCACGAGCGCGTAGGTGCGCGCGCGCCGCGGCGACGTGAACACCGCCCGCAGCAGCGCGCCCGCGCCCCCCGCGCCCCGCAGCGCCGCCGCCAGCGCCCCGCTGCCCCGCGACCTGCGCGACCACACCTCACACATAAATGCCTTGCCATAGAACTCACCTTCAACTTGCCCAAAATCAAATACACAATGGAAACGTTACATTTACTTCCTTCTCCTGACCCACTCCGTTAATGGTATCCGCCGCAAAATACGAAACCGTACCCACCGCTACGCGCTACAAAAGACGTCCGCGACATATTTTTATCGATCCTCCCGATGATATAACGGCAGCGAACGATCAGTACCAGCCTGTCTCTCCAAACAGAACGTGTTCACGCCCACGCCCGCGTAACCACAGATCACGCCGCCGTGGTATGCGAGTAAATTTCACTCCCGCACACCAGACTAGGCCCATCTAGGCAGCGGCTCAAGCCTAGGTCCGTTCCCTCGGCGTGGAGCCCTTGAGGACGCTCTCCGCGCGATACAGTGAAATCTTACATCACTGCGACAACCTTACATATATCACCTCCACACACGTGCACGCATACACACTTACCACATGCAAGTGAGTTTTATTTTTTTCCCTTATCAAATTGATGAACAACAACGGATCAGCATGAAATTTAGTATATTAAAGTTTATAATAGGTCTTTACCTATGAAACTGCCGTTCTGCAGTACTGGCCATTTCAAATCAAAATAATTTTTGTTTAGCTAAGAATTCTAATTTCAAATTAATTTTATTTTAAAAACATGGAATTCTTTTTCCAAAAGTAGTCATTTGTTTATTGATTAGTGTTACATTTTCATCGCATTTAAATTTTTTTTGTCATCATATACGTTACATCAGATACGTTAAAAAATCAAGTAATTATGGAATATGAGTACCGTCGTGGCAGCAACGCGGCACAAGCGGCACGCAACATCAACGACGTTTACGGAGCTAACACTACAAACCAACGCACCACCTGTTATTGGTTTGCTCGCTTCCGTTCTGGGAATTTCGACCTGAAAAATGAACCTCGCGGTCGTCCGAAGACTTTGGTCGACAATGACGAATTAAAGGCGATTGTGGAAGCTGATGATACACAATTACGGCTGAATTAGCAGCAGCTTTCGACGTTAGCGTCAAACCAATATTGGTCCATTTGCGTCAAATTGGCAAGGTAAAAAAGCTTGACAAATGGGTGCCCATCAATGATCGCCAGCGCGAAGTACGCGTCGAGACGTGCCTTGCACTGCTCAACAGACACACAAATGAAGAAATTTTGAACCGCATTGTTACCTGCGATGAAAAATGGATTCTGTTTGATAACCGCAAGCACTCAGCAAGTTAGTTGGATCCTGGTTCAGCACCTAAACAATGCCCTAAACGAAAACTTACCCCTAGAAAAGTGATGGTCACTGTTTGGTGGTCTAGCGCCGGTGTGATTCATCACAGCTTCTTACCAAACGAAGTGAGCATTACTGCAGATGTGTACTGTGAAGAACTGAACACAATGATGGAGAAGCTGGAACATCTCCAACCAGCATTGGTCAATCGCTCGTCTCCACTGCTCCTGCACGACCACGCGCGACCTCATACTGCACAGCAGACGGTCTCCAAGTTGCAAGAACTGGGATTGGAAGTTCTCCGTCATCCGCCCTACTCACCAGACCTTGCGCCTACAGACTACTACTTTTTCCAGAATTTGGATAACTCCTTGGCGGGAAAAAAATTAAATACCCGAGAGGCAGTACAAAATGCCTTTGAAGAATTTGTTGCTCCCGTCCAGCTGATTTCTTTAAGAAGGGCATCAATAAACTGCCACTGCGTTGGGAAAGATGCATTGATTGCATGGGTGATTACTTCGATTAATACAAATAAAAATACATGAAAAAAATTCGTTTCAATTTTTTCATACATAACGGCAATTTCATAGGTAAAGACCTAATATATAGAGGAAAAGTACATGAAGCTATTTTGTTATATATAAAATGCATTAGAAATACTTTAAATTATTTAAAATAAAGATTACACACACTACTACCTGAATGACACACAATATATAAACACATTTAAACGAAAAAGATGTTTTGCCATCCTACATTTTTCTTTAGTTTTTTCGTCTCCCTTAACTAATAACAATAATACTGTAACTATCTCTATCAAGCTATTTTATTCCTTATCTATTTATTCTTTCACTTTTATCGTGCTATTGTATTCCACGTTCCAGTTACTTTTTTTATCCTATATACAATATTTTAACATGACTCATGTTCCATACCCTACATGCCCTTTGAAATTAAGTGGTTAGACTGTAATTTTACAATAATATAATATGTCAAGATGTCATAATATACATTAAGAAATATTTAATTGATAAATAATATATCTTTAATAAATGTATGAAGCCACTAAAATAATTATTATTCTTTGCAGTCTTATTGAATGTTAAAATGAGTTATGGTCGATTTTCGAAAACTAGGCAACCACTAATATAATTAAAAGAACGTCGCAATTAGCAGATTTCATAAATAGATAAACGAAACTGTTTAGACAACCATACCTAACAATTCTACTATATAATACACTTGTGTGTGGCATCTTAGAATATTGCAGTATTCTATATGAAAACGCTGTTATCAGGTCCATATTAAGAGAATAGCGCACGTCCAAAAACAATGATTTAGCGTGTAGGTGACATGGCAGAGACAGGGCGTGAGGGACCTGGCGGAGCAGCCGTCGGGCGCGCAGCCGGTCAGCACGAGGTCGCAGAGCAGCGCCGCCGCGTTGGCGGACGCGACCGCCGCGCGCCGCTCCCGCCGCCGCCGCGCGCGCTCCGCCCGCTCCGCCTCCGCCTGCACCCGAGCCCGCGCCACTTCCGCATTATCCATCTCTAATCACATCCAACATACATATCACCAACCGGATACACCAATACACTTCAATACTAGCTGTACCCGCAGCTCCGCACCGGTTTTAATTCAATCCTATTCAAAAAATATAAAATTGTGAGACTATGTACGATTATAGAAATGCTCTTTAAAAGCAATTGTAAGTACGACACGCACGCCACTTATAGTAACATGTAACGTGTACATTAGATATATAAATACTAACAGCGTGACAAATGCGGTTTAGCATCATCAACATATTTGGAACCTTAACCCACCATATAACTACCTCAGTGCTCACTTACACTGTATAAAGAACTAACGAAACAATAACTTAAAATATTATTACAAAGATTTACATTTACATTACATTTAATTTTATTACATTGCCATTATAATTAAGATTTTGTGACTATATAAAAAATAAACGCTTGTCTGTTCCGCAAGAAATTGAATTATGGAACTCTTTACGTAATACGTTTATAATTTAAGATCCTATTAGGAAGACCTCTATATCATTAAAGTTATTAATAATTATAATGTCGATTGTAAACGATAAGCTGATAATTATTTATCTAATTAAAAATAAATAATGAGTTGAAATCTTGCTAAATTTCATGCAGACAAAGCCGCGGGTAACAGCTAGTCTAAAATAGAAGAACCTCAATTACTTTTTATAAAGCTCGCTATCTACCAGTGAAAGTCCCGTAATAATCGGTCGAACCGTTTTGGACATAGCACTGCGGGCGAAGCCACGGTTAACAGTTAGTATAAACTAAAACTGCCTAAATTACTTTTTGTAAAGTCAACTATCTGCCAGTGAAAGTCTCGTGAAAACCGGTCTAACCGTTTTGGAGATAGCACTGCGGGCAAAGCCACGGTTAACAGCTTGTATAAACTAAAATTGCTTGAATTACTTTATATAAAGTCAGCGATCTGCCAGTGAAAGTTTTGTGAAGATCGGTCTAATCGTTTTAGAGATAGCACTGCAGGCAAAGCCACAGTTAACAGCTACTATAAACTAATACTGCTTGAATTACTTTTTATGTCAGATATCTGTCAATGAAAGTTTCGTGAAGATCGGTCTAAACGTTTCGAAGATAGTAGTACTGCGGACGAAGCCACGGTTAACAGCAAGTCTAAATTAAAATAAACTAAATTACTTTTTAAAAGGTCAGCTATCTGCCGGTTAATGTCCCGTGAAAATCGGTGCAACCGTTTTGGAGATAGCATTGCAGACAAAGCCGCGGCTAATAGCTAGTCTAATTTAGAGTAGCCTAAGTAACCCGCTGTCATTTCAGCTATCTGTGAGTGAAATTCCCAACAAAATCGATCCAGCCGTTTCGGAGATTACCCGGAACAAATAAGACAGGCAGAGCGACAAAAATTTTAAAAATTGCATTTTTGTTATATAGCGTGTATACTTTCGAACCCAATCAGTATTTTTTTTTATTTTTATATTACATACAGACACTTCATTTTTATTATATGTATAGATTACACTCAGACATGTCAACTGTCCCACAATCAGCATGAGACTAAACCCCATTCACTATGCTTCATAGGCTTGCTTCATATTAGAGGGTGGTTATAATATTTACGTCAATACAAATACATTTTGACAGTAAAACGAGCATTTTCGCCGAGATATAAATATTTCTATATACATATATAATACTAGCGGACAACCACTACATCATCTACATTTGTTTCTTCATAAACGATGATACCACACTTTAGTTTCAAATAACTGAAACAATTTATACAATATGTGCAAAGATAACTTACAGATTCCAGGATTTTTTCCAACTTGTTTTATATTAAAAAAATATATTTTGGCCAATTTCTACAATATATTTATAAATTATATCCTTTAGTGTTCCTCTGGTGTATAAACTGAATGTAATCAACAATAAATTTCATGAAAATTCCATTTAGTAGTTAGTTTTTGTGTAAATGTATAATAAAAGTCTATCCATCCTCACAAACTTCTCCTTCGGGATATTAATAGAATTTAAAAATCAATTACCTAAAACATTTTATGATAACGTCCCCTTATGAAAAAACATATATATTTACATAAGTTCATTTAATTTTTTTATACTTTATGAATTTTATCATTTGACCACAATCTCATCTGATATTAAATGAGGATGCTGTTTAAATTGTAAAACCAATAAACTTAGAGGGCTAGAGGGATGTCTCAAGTGCAGCTGCCAAAATATACCAATATGTGCAAGATGACAAATTATCAATTTGAGGGTGGTATTTAGCAGGTAGAAAAAACCCTAGAACCATGCTATGGTTTCTACAGATTATTTTGCTTAAACCAATAGCTCTGACTCTAGTTACAAGGATTCAAACCTATGTCAATCAACACACTTCAAAAAAGATAGTTACAATCTGTTAAAGCACACAGTATGAATAGCAGCAGCTACTGCCCTACTCCCTACACAAAGAGTGCAATCTGTTTATTATAGGTTAACTCACCTGCATCAGGTGGTGGCTCACAGGTGTTTCCATTCGCATCAACCAGGTTGTGATTCATCACTACTAGCCTCTCATTGTCTCGCTGCTGGTACCTCTGCTCGAGCACATTCTCTGCCTGTTGTTGATGTGTCTGGTCATCTCCTTGTGGTAACTCCTCTGGGACGTATGTACCACATATTATTTGTATGAGGGATTCAAGAAACTGATGTTCCTCTAACCACTGTGGAAGAATATGTGAAAAGTAGTTAATGATTAGATAAAAACACTAGACAATCTAACATTCAAAGATATGAAGAAAAATAAATCAGAAGTGGATTCCAATAATGTACTAATGTGACACTTATCTTCAATCAAATGTGATAATCATATATCATTATATGAAAACAGATTGTAAAAAATAAATATTTACTTCACCATTTTTTAATTAAAATACTGCAAAATTTATGGCTTTTAATTACGCTTAAAAGACTGATGCTCTATTAAATACCATACTTTCTTCATAGTGTATATCAGCATATTTCTCTTGTAGATACATGTAAAAAAGAATATTCTTCAGTATTTGTTTATAGAATTATGTCAATGTACGGACAAAATTAAGAAGAGTTTAATATAAATAAATCACAAACTTCCATCAAAATAATGTTGTATTGTTATTTATCAAAGTTTTAATAAAATATTAGGATAGTACTGATTACAACAAAAAACAGATAACTGTAAATTGATATGATTGAACATACAAATGTATCTGTTATGCTGAATATTACATTACAATGAATTATAATTATTCTTACTTATAATTACACAACATATCATATTACAATACCATATGAAAAACACGATTTTGATATTGCAGATGCATTATCAAAAAACAAATATATACTTAATGAATTATGTTCTTTGTCACAATTTCAAAACCATAAATCCAAAGAAACATAAGCAAACAAAATAGAGAAAAGATTTAGATATACCTCCATAACAATCTTATTGAAGACATCATCAAGTCTGATGAAGTATTTGAACACATCAGCAATGGCAGAGGTGGATATATGACGGAGCAAGTTTGGCAGGAAGTCTCTCCGGGACTTGAAGAAATCCAGGACACGAAGACATACTATATGGTACAGGTACCAATCCTAAAATATTAGTATATTTTTATAAAAACATATCCTACTGAATAGTAACAAATTTATGCATCAATCATATACAATTATAATTATTTTTATATCAGAATGCTATAGTGATGGCACTGTAAATACAGTATAATCTAAATACAACAGTCACCATTGTAAGATCAGACAATCCATCACCAGTTTGATATTGTGCCTGCTCGGGACTACAACATATACACCAACTGATCCTGAAATATGAAAAACCAAAAAATAACCACAATGGCAGGCTCATCTCTACCACCTTGCTTGGTTACTGGATTTGATTCCAAAACACATTCTGACACCTCAAGTGTGCCAATGCGGTGGGTGTTACACCTGGTGTATAATGGTTGGAATCCACAATTATCTCTCCTACAATGCACTATATCTTCTGCCTATATCTACCAAGTTCTTATATAATATACTTAACAAAATCCAATTCAATGTTTAAATTTCATTTCTTAATTTTTAAAAGGCATCAGAATAGCGACAATAAAAAATCATAACATTTTTTTTTTGTATCTAGATGATTTGTTAACTTATATTTTTAAAATTATATATAGTAAAACACTCAGTGGGCAGCCCTAGACCAGTACTCAGCATTTTCAGTAATTATCTCCATATAAGTAAATCACATCAAATCAATAATACTTTATTCAATTTATATCCTAAGAAGAAGAGTAACATCCTGATATGAAAAATATTACAAACTACAAAAAATAAAGAAAAAGATGTGCATAATAAAAAGTAAAAAAAATTACAAATTAAAAAAAAAACGATTGTAATTTATAAAATCAAATTTAACAAACTATTTACCTGTCCATAAAAAAGTCCTTATTTATCCAAAACTAAAGAGATTCAGTGAACTTGGCTAACTAAGTGGTGGTAAAAGGCTGAATTGTGGTCAACAGTGATATATTTTATTTCATGTTGTTTCTTCATGTGATTACCAATCATTGTTAAGTTTTGATGGTTTTATTACAAAATTAAATAAATAGCTTTTCAGATATAGCATGGATTTTTCAAATATAAGTACAAATTTAAACTGTAGCTTTATAAAGTTACAATTTATGTTAAAAGTTACTGGATGTTTTACACTATATCAGTTTTTTATTACCACAATTAGTCTAATGAAGATATTCCCATACCTGAATGTATCATTACACAGAGACATTATGGTCTCAATAAATACATGTGTGGAACATATTATTGTCATATGTTCTATAACTATTGGTTCTATATCTATAACTATTGGGGTGCGGCACAGATGCAACATGATATGACTCAGACTGATAACTGGGATCTGCAGATTTACACACATCAGAGGAGTTAAATGGACCCTAATTTCAAATTATCGGAATGAGGAAGATATAGGAGCATTTAACCTGCACCTTTATTGGAACAACATTTAACATTAACTTTAATATGATATATAGTCTAAGCTAAATCAAAAAGGTATAGTAATGGCATTAGGATTATGTGACCTATATAACATCACAAAAATATGTTGCATTTGTAATACACACCACACACACACAGATACACACGCACACACATACACTCACACACATCACACATGCACATCATACACATACGAAGCGGCCGCGTGCATGCGCAAAATTAATTATTATACAATATTGTAAATAAACTCATACACGTAATCTCTCATATACGAAATGTAAAACATATTACTTCATAATTGACACTCTGTAATTATATTCATATGTGTTTAAAATATCATGATTGTGCTGTGAAGTTCTTATTAAATAAATAAAAATTAAATAAATATAAAGTTTGTTATTATTAACACTGCATACATACACATTTTTAATAATTTACTTGTTTTAGAAGCCAGAGTTGTGCAACATAATATTTCTCTGATTTGTGTTAGTAATTGTTTTAACTAATATTATTTTGTAAGTTTGATAACCATATTACAGTTTATAAAGACCAAGAATAATCTACATAATGATTGATATTGGCCTTACTTTAGATTGTTACAAAAGGAAACAACTGCTGCAACGGTAATGTAAAAGCAAACCGTATTATCATATCATGCATTATATTAAAAACCACAAACCTGTTTGGGATTTCTTATAAGAAGCATTTCAACAGTTTTACTAAAAAATGATGCCAGCAACGGATTCAATGGAGGTTCTCTATTAATGAAGTCACATAGCCTATTCATCTGCACAGAGTCTAATGAGAGGCGGTCACTCAGTGTTGACAGATGGCTAGTGAGAACTTCACATGCAATGTTGGCATGCCGGTACTGATTAGCCAGCTCAACATTTTTGGGTGGTTCCTCTGTTATTAAGGTTATGAGTTCAGCTAAAATATGTGGCTTTGTAAGGCTGAAATAATTTCATAAGTCAGAGCAATTTTATATTGTAGTCTTATTTAACAAACAAATATAAAACTATAGTCTTATTAGAAATCAAAAATACTTTATTCAATTTCAATAAATAATAATAAAATCAAAAATATTGATACCAGTTCGGAGAAACAAAACTATTTTTGAGAGTATTATTCAACAGCTTTAGTCATGTCTTTTGTCGAAAAATTTTCATAAATGATAATATATAGGTATGTCAGTTTGAATACGAATATTTTACTTTATAATTATATATAAATAAATATCAGATTTTATAGATATCTTAAAATACTAGATTTTATGTATAATCAAATATTAACAACATTTATGCTATTGAAATACATTCTATTAATGTATTAGCTTACTTACAATTGTATTAGTGCATTATTGTCCGCCTTACATTCCTGAAGTATATCGTCTGCCTCTAAAACTTGCGTTAAAGACACATTCTGCAACGAAAACTTGATTTGTCATTTAGGAACAAGAAAACACGCCAAAAGTGAAAAACTAAAAAAATTTAACGTAATAGAACTTCAAAGAAACAATGCTATAGTCATATACATGTAACGAACACACGTGTGAATGGCATAGGAAGCAGAAACAATACATTACAAGTGGAAAACTTGCACTGCACACATAAAATTCATAACCACAAACACTTCTTGCAAGCACTTACCACTTCCTTAAGAAGGGATTTTAATTCCCTAACCGCAATATAATTGCCACTCCAAAACATAATGACTATAAATAATTACAACAAGCGTGATTAAAGTAAATCCATAGAAAACCTAAATTTTATAAAAAATTTAGTGTTAGACGCAACGATCCGTTTTCTTTTTGACATTTGTTCTGTGGTGTTGCCATTTAACATAAACGATAAGAATCCACTGCTTACTGCACGAGTGTGTAAAATTAAATGCAGATTTCAGTCTATAAAAAGTTCGGTAAAACTGTAAAGGCCTTGTCAGGGTAATAGTGTAGTCAGTTGGAAAAAAAAAACAGTCAATAAAACCAACATATCTATTTTTTAGGTAACTCGCTCTTGGCAACGAGACTGTGGAATATTAGCGTTATATACTAAAAAAAAGTCGAAGCATTTATAAGGGCTGCGACAGATGAAAAAACTCAAAACAAAGGAATAACTGTGTAGGACGCGAGAGCACTATCACTTTACTATTTTAGCAAGAGGTAACGTTGTGACTACGAAAAGGTACGGAGGGAAATAAATAAACGATCTCCAATTTGAACAGCTGGTTTACGAATCGTCCTTTATTTGTTTTTTTTTTCGAACTAACTAAGCGCTGTTGGTTTGACGGGCCTCAGCTTCACCGAGCTTTTAGGGCAAGCGCTTAAGGCGCTCAGCCGAATGGCAACAAGCACAACGGTGCCTAAGTGGCCGAACCTCGGCTTGGGCTGTTGCCTTGGATACAACGCGAATCAAATCAACCAACTGAGTTAAGCTAACCATACATGTATACTTTAGTGAGAGAGTACCTTCATATGTGTCGCATTAAAACGTACATGTATATAGGGTCTGACAATTTTGGTTACGACTAAATGACCAAAAGGAAAAAGAGTCCTTTACAGAACCTGTACGTAACGTGTGAATGTGCACGTGTGTGGAGAGCAGTGTGGTATGTGCAGAAAACTAGTCAATGCAGTGTCACTGTATTGCGCTAGCAGCATGCTCGAGGGCTCCCGTCCGGAGGTTCGAACCTATCATCATTACATAGTATAAAACAAAGTCCCCTCCCGCGTCTGTCTGTTCGCGATAAACTCAAAAACTACTGAACGGATCTTTATGCGGTTTTCACCATTGGATAAAGTGATTCACGAGGAACGTTTTGATATATATTTTGTCCAGGATTTTTTTATAATCAGGGCGGGACAACGTCTGCCGGGCCCGCTAGTATAATTATATGAATCTGTCATTAATTTGTTCTTACGTTTATTCTATAAAAGATTCTTCCGCATATATTTAATGGTATTATAAGTAAAAAGGTATAGATACGTTACCTACATGATATTTTAACAAAATAAATTGCACGATAGCGCACTCATACGTAAAGTAATATTGTAGCGCCACTATCTATACATACCTATAATATAAGAAAGTAAATCTAACGTGCCTGTACTTTATCGATTTTCGTGAAAAAAAAAGTTGCCGGTGTCTAGGAATAAGCAATAAAATACATTTCAATCATTTTTGTAAATGTCTATTTGTCTGTTTGTATGAACACGCATCACTGCTAAAGAATTGGGTTCACAATAAAACCTCACAAGACAATCATAAAGCATATCTTCGAGAATAACTTAGGCTTTGCTTCATTAAAATCGGTTCACTCTATCAAAAGTTATTGTAATTTGAATGACGACGAGACGTACGAGAGTACGAGAAAAGTAGATAAGTAGATGGACTTAATACATTCAGAAGATTTTATTAGTCACTGTTTTACATTAGGTTTCACGCAGACGGAGTTGCGGGCACAGCTAGTTCATAATAAAATTATTATCAAATGGTTTTTGTTAATTTCCAATAATAAATCCCAGTTAATTATTACATAGTATAAAACAAAAAAACAAAACCTACCGCGTCTGTCTGTCAGTCTGTTCGCGATAAACTCAAAAACTACTGAACGGATCTTTATGCGGTTTTCACCAGTGGATGAAGTGATTCACGAGGAACGTTTTAGTATATAATTTGTCCCGGATTTTTTTTATAATCAGGGCGGGACAACGTCTGCCGGGCCCGCTAGTAACGAAATAAATTTGACAGTCGACTATACTATAAGTTATAAATACTAAAACTGATTCGTTTGGATTAAAAAAATAAAGGTGGTATTCCACTAATTATATGGTCAGGTGAATGTTTAGACAGTAGCAATATTTATAGATGACACTTTGCACTCGATTCTCGTTTTTTTTTTTATGATGATGAAACTTAAATAAACCTAGGTTGAATGACCGGTGATAAAACCTGCGAGGGGCGACCAGAAGTTCTTAACTTTCGATAATAAACGGACAATAAACCCTTTTGATCATTCAAACTCCGAAAAATTATCCTTTGTTAGTTGGTTGGCTTCACTTTCATTTCACCCGACCGTCATTGATACTGTGCTTTAACAAAGATGCTTAGAGGATTGAGTATAATTTTTGTATATTTCTAGATAATTAGGTCGAATATTAAGTACCTGTTTTTTTAAATTGATTTAGATCGATTTTGTAGATGGCAGAGCCACGTTGAAGTTATTATTGGTTTCAGCATGAATGGATCGACTCACAGAAAACCGACGTAAAGTAATAGTGCTTGCATTGTTGCGTTTCGTTCGGTCAGCGAGAGCACCGTAAGGCTAGCTCCCCTCCCCCATCACCCTCTCTTACGCACTTACGATTCTCCAGATGTTGCTAGTGTCTATGGACGGTGGTGATCACTTAACATCAGGTGACCCGCCTGTTCGTATGCCTTCTATGATATAATATATATATATATCACGTAGGTACGCCCCACACGTGCTGTGCGAAGATTCAATGTCAGTATAGGGTTGTAAAGTAGTATAGGGGGCTTGTATCGTACTGCTGTTGAATACACTACCTGATAATTATGATTCCTCTGTATACAATTGTTCGGGCATAAATTGGTTCTAATAATAATTTAATTTAATTTAATAATATTTAATTTCTAATTTCATAATACTTCTCTTTGAAGAGGCTTTGGTGTAATAACTCTAATGCACACCAATAAACAATCTTTATTAAATGAAAGAGCCTCTCGTCTAGTCCAAAACTGCTGTAGAGATGGATCTGGAGTGGTGTTGGTCTACCCATGAAGTACATAAAACATGACTTTACTTAGAGTTCTATCTTTTTTTTTCCATTGCAATATGGGCCGCATCTAAATTCCACCCTTCTGGTTGTTCTTCTAACAATAAAATTTATCTTAGGGGTTTTTCGATAACCTGACAAGCTGATAAGCTGACAAATTTGGAAATGTCCATTTGCTCAATGCATCTGCATTACCGATGCACTTCCCTGGCCTATATTTAATATTATAGTTGTAACAACTCAATTTTAAAGACCACTGCAACATTCAAGGTGAAATTTGATCAAGAATAGGTTTGAATAATCTTACTAGCGGCTTATGGTCAGTAATAATTGTACATTAGCATCCAGTCAAGAATTCATAGAACTTAGTTAATCCAAACATGATAGCAAGTGCTTCTTTATGGAGAGAGTATTTTCTTTGTCTTCACAAATGCAGCTTCATCTTGCTCACTCCACACCCATTTTCTTCTTGATTCAAGTAACTGGTACAATGGTTCCAGTATTGTAGATTTGTGTGGCAAGATTTTTTCATAAAAGTTATATAATCCTAAAAACGTACGTAAAGTTTGCTTGTTTGTTGGTGCCGGTTACTCCATAATCTCCTTTACCTTCGTAGGAGAAGGATGTAATTCATCACCATCAATCATATAACCCAAAAATGTTATACTGTCTGATGCAGAAAAACATTTTTGAATATTCAATCAATCTTTTAAAATAGACAGAACTTTATGTAGTCTCTGATTATGTTTCTGTATATTTTTGCCTGATACAGCTACTTCATCCAACAAACATACCACCCCCTCTAAATCTATTAACACGTTTCCAAAAGCCACCCTATTAATTTTCAGGAGTCCTAGTGGTGTATTCAATGTTAATAATTCAGCAGTGTTTTCATCAACTTTCAGCTGTGTATATGCCTGATTGAGGTATGTATAACTTACTGAATACTCTACTACAGACCACCACTCAACTTCACAAATGCTTTCATTGCTGTTGGTTAAGGATACGTATCATCATAAATTGCCGTATTTACCGTTGCCCGATAATCTCCACATATCTGAAAAGAACCACCATCTTTCTTAACGATTCTTAAAGGTGTAGCCCATTTAGGGTACCTGACTGGAGTCAATACTCCCTCCTCTATCAGACGATGTAATTCATCATTTTCTTGTTGTTTTAGGGGTAAAGGAACTGGCCTTGCTTTCATAAACTTTGGTACCACATCTGCATGTACATGCAGTGACACTTCTGGTTCTTTATATTCTCCCAGATTCGCTTAAATAACTCTGGAAATTCTTGCATTAATACAGATATTTCATCATTTATCCAACATAATTCTGCTACATAAAGACCCAGTTGTTTAAACCAATACCGACCTAATAAGTTAGGCGTTTTCCCATGACATCACAAAGAGCTTCTTTATTTCCTAGTACCACATTTACTTTCATCGTGTCTAATACAGTAATCTCCTGGCATGTGACTGTCATCAGTTTCACAAGTTCACAGTTCTTGTATGTTTCTTCAAATATTATTGATCTTGATGCTCCGGAGTCAACTTCCATAGTGACTGGGGCCCCATTGATCAATATATCAACTGTGATCCAGGATTGATTCGATGAATTAACAGTAGAACATTCATATATTCCCATCATGTCTTCAACCACTTCCAATACATTCTCTGAGGTCCTACTTGTTGTTTTTTGTGTTTTTTCAAACACGCATTGGCAACGTGTCCAGACTTCTTACAGTAAAAACATCTAGCATTCATGAATGGACATTCTCCATATTTATCCACTTGTGCTAAATATGTTTGTAAATTGTGGTTAAGTGCTAACAGTTGCATCGTAGATGTTTCAGACAGACACATTAGATAGATTATTACACACAGCGCACACTAGAAGATGACTCAATGGAAATTGCAAAGGTACCATACAATGGTCACCTTCCAAATGTAATATACCTTTGTACATACACACACATATTACAAAAAACTATGTGTTTTTTCATTGTGGTTTAAAATCCTTACAAAAGTTACTATTTACAACAGGTAATTAAATGCCTAGTGTTTTATTTCTACATATGTACATTATATTTTGTAAATATATATCTTTCTCGTTTCTAAGATTTCTTTTTAAGACGTGAACCCGGCGGATTTTGTCCCGCCCAGATAATAAATGTAACCTTGACAAATTATACACTCATAGAGTAACGAACCTGCGAGTAGTCAATAGAGAGTGCAAAATCGGTTTTTAGTATGGGAACAAAGCGATCCGTTTTCGCGGGTGTAAGGAGGGGCGTGGGGGTGACACGGGATTCGCCCATTGTTTCTATAGTGATGTGCATTACAAACTTGTACGGGCACTGTATCGATATGTTAATTATGATAAAAAAAAGTTCGATAAAAATGTATTCAATTTATTTATTCTAACAATAACATCTTAATCACTAAAATACAATGAAAATATCTTTAATCAAATATTATAATACAAAATTTTGTAACCCTTAAATAAAATAAGATTATTATAAACTCGCCTCTTCGAATTTACTTTTAAAAATGTAATAGAGTGTGATGTTTAAATATATTTTAACTAGCTGAATCCGCGACTTCGTCCGCGTGGAATGGTATCTTTGGACAGCAGTGTTTCACTGCAAATAGCTTATTAAATTATTTAAGTATATAAGTACATAAGGTATATAGAATTAATATGTGTTCTATAATATATAGTTCTATCCTACGTTAAACCATAAACAAACAATTAAAATGGACAAATAATAAATAATAATGCCTTACGTCAAGCTTTAAAGATAGAACTGCATTTGGAAATAAGTATCGCCTTTTCTTGCTCGAATCAAAACAAGTTTCCTCCAAATATTCTGAACATATTGTAGTCCGAGGGCCAGGAAACCAACCATCTTTGCGAACTACATTAATCCATTTTTGTTTCATCTTCTGATCCTTAGGGAAGCTGTAACATTACGAAATTTGTCACTGAACATATCTCTAAAAATAAATAAACATTATATATATATATTTTTTTAAATATCACAACAGTTATCAAAAATATCGGTTAATAATAGAATTAATATTGCTTATAAAATAAAAAATCAATTTATAGATACTCTATACAATCCAAATAGGCACAACACTACAGTGTCTTAGACATATGGTGCGCTGCCATGAGTTCGGTTTAGTTTAATATTTTATTTCACAAAGAAACTTAAGTCAATCAATACTTACACATGAAAAGAGATACCACTAGATTTTAGGTTTTTTTTTCTGTAATGATTTTTACAATTATTCACTGCACAATTAGACATATTTACTGCGTATAATAATATTTTAGCGGAGACGTTCACTGTCAGAGCTACGCGAACAGACTGATCGTGCGTACGGCAGTCGGGAAGGACATACATGAAAAATTCATGTATAAGTGGTAAGGCAGGCACGACGCCTATGTGACTTCTATTGTAAATGTAAGCGGTTTCATAATTCTATGTTATATACCTAAACCTGCATGAATCACTTTATCTACTGGTGAAACCCGCGTGAAATGCATTGCATTCAGTTTTTGAGTTTATCACAAAGACAGACAGATGTGGCATAGGACTTCGTTTTATAATATGTAGTAATAGTGATTTTTTCAGTACTCCTTACACTTATTACTATTAATTTAAATTGTTTTCATGAAAGAAGTTTTAATAATTTGAAGTTTAGAGCTTGTCATGCGTAACATGTATGCACAATAGAAATCAAGCTACCATTGATTGTATTTTTTGTATATTAATTGGTATATTTATTTCTACAAAACATAATTATAAAAAATAACTATCGTTTCGTCTGCAACAACCGCATGGCCAGAGCTTCAGCTTCCTGTACAGAGAGGGAAGCCGAAATATCTTGAACCTTCTTTATTTTTCGTGGTGCCACACTTTCTTGAGGAATACCCTTGCTTTCCACTAACCTCCTTTTATTAGGTCTGTAAATAAAACATGTTGTGAGAACAAAATACATTTTAACCAATCATTATAAAAGTTAATAACAACAATATTGTCAAGTACCATCTAATAGTGGCTATAAAAGTGGATAGCACAAAACCTTCTCTGTGACCACTAAGATGTGCCCGCTTTCATGGCAATTATACAGGTGTTTTTTAAATTATGCACTTAATGAGGATTGTAAAGAAAATAAAAATATAGAAATTTATTTACCTATGGAATTTTTCACTACTCTCAGAATCTGATTCACCTTTCTCATTATCTGAATAAATATCATTTTCTGCTGAATCACTATGTTCTTCGTCACTTTGCTTTTTGCTATAAATTTTATCAGGATCTGGTAACCATGACAGATCTGGTCCATCAGATTCTGACTGTGATCCAAAGTCATCTTTCTCCTCTTCCTTTTTCTTATTTTTTAGTTTACGTTTCTGCTCCTTATGTTTGGCTTTAACTTTTTCCCTAAATCTGATCTTATCAAATTTATCCTCTTCCTGAAGTACTGCTTTTGCTTTCTCTATATCTATGCCACCTACATTCTCATTAAGAAACTGTTTCGCTAATTCAGATTTTACTTCCCTTTTCTCATCCTTTATTGCATCTCCTTCCTCTGTGAATTTAATCATTGTGTTCACTTTAAGCTTCTTCTTCAATATTTTCTTGGCTACAGCTGCTTTAGTTACAGGTTTTGTTTTCTTTCTACAAAGGTTTTGCTCCACAACTGGGCTTTCTTGTATCTCAATATTTGCATTTTTTACTTTCAAGAAATCGTCTTCATCACTCTCTACATCATCATGAAAATTGAATGAGACAAGTTCTTTTACCTTTCTTTCATTTTCTTTCTGTGTCTTTTTATTTTTTGGTTCAGGCAAGTCTTCATCCACACTTTGATCCGTATCATCATAGTCAGTGGTAATTTTTAATTTATTAATGACGTCATCATTATTATTGGGTACTTCATTTTGATTTCTGTGTTGATTTTTGCTTTTAAATCTATCCAAAAACTTTATTCTTGGTGGTACAATTAAACCAAGGGATCTTGCATAAGCATCTGTATCCAGCTGTTGTATATTGAATATTTCTTTGTTTTTCATCAAAAATATAGATTTGACATAACTGACAAAAGCTCTCTGTGCGGACTGTTTAAGTTCTGTATTATCTGACAATAAACCTTCAATTTTTCTTTGTGGAGCAACAACTTTTGATGGATCTACAGAAATTTTATTGATTGGTATCTTACTTTTTTGAAGATCTTCAACAATTTTTTCTTCTTGTGGCAACAACATTAACAAACCTTCGCCTTTACCAAAGATTCCTCGAGCAGTCCGCCCAGCTCTGTGGATATAAGTTTCTACATCTTCCGGGCAATCCATTTGTATAACCCAATTGACACGAGGGAAATCCAAGCCTCTTGAAGCTAAATCTGTTGCAAACAACACAACATTGGACTTTCTACAAAATTCATTATAAATTTTTTCTCTTCGTTCTTGGTGTAATGTACCATACAGCGCCAATAAACTAACTCCAGGTCTTAATTTACAAAACAATTCATATATGTATTTAACTTGTTTGCATGTGGACATAAAAACTAGTACTTTCTGTTTTAAATGGTTTTTAATAAAAGACCATAAAATACCAACTTTTTCTTGAATCTCACATACTATGTAACTCTGTTGTAGAGATTCAGGAGTCACAGTAGCAGCCTGTTCATGAGGAGCAACATAAGTAGGAAATGATAAACTTAGCCTTGCTAAATCCTTGACAGATTTTGTTTGTGTTGCTGAAAAAAGGAGTGTCTGTCTGTCTGAGGGTAGATTTTCTATTATCGCATTCATTGTTGTTTCAAAACCCATATCCAGGCATCTGTCGGCTTCATCTAACACAAGTATCTGCAGGTGGCTACAATCAAACAAAGGATTTTCATCCATATGCTGCAAAAGGCGGCCTGGTGTGCAAATCAGTATGTTAACTTGATCCATTCTCTTTCTCTCGAACTTTAGATTTTGCCCACCAATTATGAGACCTGCAGAGAAATCGTGAAGAAATCCTACCTTCCTCAAAGTCTCATATATCTGATAAGCGAGTTCTCTTGTAGGTGATATCACTAATGCTCCAACACCATCTAATCTTGTCCATTTTTTACAAAACAGGTTTTCTAGTATTGGTATTATAAATGCTAAAGTCTTCCCTGAACCTGTTTTAGCAGCACCTAAAATATCCTTTCCTTGTAATGCATATCCAATAGCTTGTCTTTGTATTTCTGTGGGTGTTATGTAGTTATTTTCTTTTAGGCCTTTCAATGTTTTTTGGGAAAGAGGAAAATCTTTAAAAGTTTTTATTTCATCTGGAACAATCTGAAATATATTAAATACATAACCTATAATTGCTAAAATAGATAAATCAATGCAACACGTGGTTATTTCAATAAAAAACGTATTCCAAATCCCCGCCATGACATTGCCTACAAATTTATTACCTTTTAGTTTATCACTGTATTATATGTAATAAATAATTTGAGTAATAAGTAGAAATATACCTTGTCGTACTGTGCCTGTAAAAATTTTATGGCGGCATCTTCTTCCACACTCTTCTTTTTTTTTGGTTTAAATAATTGGACTTTTTTTCTTTTAGTTTGATGTTTTTGCCCTTTATTTCCATCTTTCATTATAACAATTCAACGATCCACATGTAAATATTAAATATTTATTGACGCCAGTTGGGATGACATTCGATATTGCCAGCATATTTTTCGCTTTTACGCAGATACGCTTTTGCTAGTGATTCACATAACATCATTTTATAAAGTAATAATGTAATTAATCCATTTGTAATTTAGAAATGAGTCATTTTTAAGTTAATTTATTTATATACACGTAAATAAATTATAATTTACACGTAAACTCTAAGCACAGAGCTTTATTGTAAGATTCCTGTGGAAATCTTCCTGTACTATCGTAGTGTGATCTCAAGACGCATAACGCTTAACATACCGTCATATCAGCAATGCGTAAAGAAATTATTTCTCCATCGTTCATGAAATTACACTTCAACACATTTAATAACACTATTACTTTTTCGATAACTTACTTCTTAATTTTTATAAATATCAAAATCGTTAACTTTATACGTAAATGTTTTAAGCTGGTATCCCTAAACGGTACACAAAACAGCTGATAAGCATAGAATTATGAAACCGCTTACACTTACAATATCTACAACGATGCCTTTGCGTTATCGAGGGTAAAAGTAAAGAGAACTGTCTCATACGCATGGACTCTGATACATAATACAAGTTGAAAAAGCGTCCAGCCCTAAGCACTAAATAATAGTTCTAAAACCCTCCAAAATGGCACCAGCATAGAAAAAGGATATGGTTATTCTGAAATAATTTTGTAAATATAACTTAAAATAACTGCTATCGGAAAACGTCGAGTATGAAAAATTTTTTGTCAACTTTGAATTATTGTCATACTTCAGTATTTACTGTTGTAAACCTTTTAAAATAATTGAACAACACTGAACCCTGTTGATACTGTGGCGCCACCCTAATTTAGAACATATTCACGAACACATTTCCATAAACAGTGGTGGTTCTTCTTACCTCTGCATATAGATTATTATAGAAATCACTATTTAATCTGCAACTTATACAGTGCTGCCAAGTTATGTGAAATTTCCTAAACTGTGGAGAACTTAAACGATTGGGAATTAAGCAATATGCAGCTTTCGACATTTTACCATTTATTAACTTTGTGATCGTTAAGATATTATTAAATCTTCGAATAATCTCGTTTAAAATTAATAAAATTGAATTTGTAAAATCCCATTATTTTATTCAATAGTAATGCTACGCAAAATAATAACGCGACGAATCCTCTTTAATACATACGAATATTTATTTACATATACGTGTAAAATTTGCGAAATAATTACGATTAGAAAAGTCCTTCAGAATGTAAAAGTTACTTTTTTGTGACCATAAAAACAATAATGAACTAGTCAAAAGTTGAAACGACAACATTATGTGTGTACTAATAAATAAGAGATTGGAAAAATAACATAAACAAATGGTGTAGAGTAAGATTTATATTTCAAATATTTTTTTATGTGATATTACAAAAAAGCTGTTTGTTAATGAAACATTCTTCATAACTAACTTCACTGTATGTTAAATAAAGATCACTATCTGTAATTTGCTCGAGTTAATATTTAGGTATACGGTTGTTTTTCAAAATTTCTATCAATGTATCATATACATAGAATAGCTTAATGGTACTTCGTTACTTTAAAATCACCTGAAATACCTTACTGATAGGACTTTCCGCTATAGAGTGGATGGTGAAGTGTCCCCGCCCCACCCGATACGCACAGGTGTACCCCAGGGCTCCATTCTCGCACCCTCGCTTTTCAATCTGTTCCCCAGTGACCTACATGCCTAAGGGGGTCGAGGTAGATTGTTATACTGACGATACAGTTATCTACGCTTCCGGCTGGCGGTCGGACTTTCTTAGGAAGCGCATCGAAAAGTCCGTTTGTACACTCGGTGAATGGTTTCGTCGATGGCGCATAGAAGTTAATCCTGATAAGAGCGCCGCGATACTTTTCAATACCTAACAACGCGTTAATAATCTTGAGCCCATCAGGCCATATGAAACCGACATACCTTGAGCCGAAGAAGTCAAATATCTCGGTGTTACATTAGACAGACGGTTAAAGTTCAATTCACATATAGACAGAGTGTGAAACAAAGCCGCTATGATCTTGGGTCGCCTCCATCCGTTACTTTGTCATAAGAGTAAGATGTCCCATAGACACAAACTCACTTTATATGAGATGTGCATACTTCTCGTGATGACATATAGCGGTCCCGTTTTTGCGCATATGTCGAAAGATAATTTTCATAAATTGCAGGTTCTTCAAAACCGCGTTTAACGTAAAGTGACTGGTGCCCCGTGGTACGTCCGGAGAGTCGATCTCCATAGGAACCTGGAGATGCCTTCTATCTGAGCATACGTAAAATCACATACGATTAGTTATTTTGAAAAAGCCGTGAATCACCCCAGTCCGTTAGTGGTATCCGCCGCAAAATACGAACCCGTACCGAACGCTGCGCATTATAAAAGGCATCCGCGACATATTTTTACTGACCCTCCCGATGACATAACGGCAGTGAATGATCAGTACCAGCGTATCTCTCCAAACAGACCGTGCTCACGCCCACGCCCGCGTAACCACAGATCACGCCGCCGAGATCTGGGGGTAAATTTCGCTCCCGTATACCAGATTAGGCCCCCCACGGCAGCAGCTCAAGCCTAGGTCCGTTTCCTCGGCGTGGAGCCCTTGAGTAAGCTGCTTGCGCGATACAGTGACACAAAATCTTACAACACTGCAACAAAATTACACATATCACCTCCACACACGTGCACGCACACATGCTTACACATGAAAGTGGAAGGATTTTATTTTTGTTTTTCCCTTATCAAACTGAAAGAGTTTAGAAAAAATATCCTACACAAAATAGATATAAAGGTTGTTGAGATATGTATTCTTGGTACACATCTACTCATATGTTTTAATAACTCATTTAAGTATGAATATGTAGCTTAGCTGTGTGCATAGATTGTTTAAATAGCCAGCACGCTACGTGCCTAGACATGTTTCTCTTCAATAAATAAAGTTAATTTTTTTTTAAATCTCTTTTTAAATAACTGAGCAGGAAATTGATGGAAAATCAGAACTCCGTTCTTCCCAAATTTAGAGAATATGATCCAGAATATTGGGGAAGATCTATAATTGACATTGGCAACGCTGACTACAACGGATTGTTCGATTTCGCTTGATATCGTTTCCTGTATCTGTGGTTTTGTGATTGTGTTTTGTCGGAGTAGAGTGTTAAAATAAATACGCAGTCGTTTTTGCGAATATCAACATAAAGAATTGTGACATGATCGAAGAAGTACATGTTCACTAATATAATATTTGTATTTTTTAAATAAATAAATATCAACAAATTTAGATTTATTGTTTACGAGGACTAGGTGAGTAGACATTTTTTATTGTAATGTTTATTTTATTTTTGTAGAAAAACCTTGTTAAACTTGACTTTCACGCAAGTGCAAGTGTAGCCTCCTTTGTGTTGAGTCATTAGGATTACGTTGAAGGATAATAATTGTTTAAAATTATTCTTGAAACGTGAATAAATAATATCTGTTATAATTGGCTATTAATTACTAAACTACCTTATAATTGTTACAGAGGGTTTAAATGTCAACAATAATCATGTGGTTAATGCTATTGTTAATTACGATGTTATTATAGGCATTTTAAACATTGTTACGTACTCCTCTGAATTTTGGCCGACAATTAAAAATGTTATTGAATGAATATTAAAACAAATACGAGATAGGTGTATTACGACATTAGCGTGGTGGTTCTTTGTTGTTGCGTATTATGATAGACGGTACGTATTTGTAAGTAGGTAGACATAAAGCAAAGAAAATAATTCAAAAAATTAGTAAATGCCTCCGCTTTGTTAAGTTTTCCCTATACAGTTACTTTATCTTTTTATTATCTTATTATTTACGAGAAATAACGAATTATCTAATACGTTTCTCTAGGTATAGTATTACAGCTGTAAGTAGGTCTAGAGAATTCCATAGTGGGTAATATTTATGTTGGTTATGATTTAGACGGATACTACCAGTTTTTAAAAAAGAGGTATATCACTGTTAATGATAAAATTGAATAAATATTCCAATTAAAATGAAATATAAAGTTTAAAATTCGTTGTTATAAAAATATTTTTTAATAAAAATAATATTTAAAATAAATTCTTATTAATAAACCTAATTGACTTAAAGTTGATAAAGCAATATTTTTTTAAATCGAATAATAAACTAACTCTTAACCAAATATAATTTAATTTTAAATTAATTTTTTGTAAAAAAAATTTAAATAAGCTACATTTTTTGTTGTGAATTTTTGAGTGTACAGTTATAATAATTTCAGTTGATGTGTCGCGCTGGTTTGGTAACTTTATAGTTTACACTTTCACAATCTCGTTTACTATATTAACGCCGAATCAACATTTAAGCGAAACTATTTTGTTTATTAATAAATTATCTAGTGCCTGCAACATCTTTCTGATAGAAATGATTTTGTTGTGTCACTGGAATTACGTGTTCTATTTGTATAAATTGTGTCGTTAAATTTCAAAATGAGCTAAATACAATTTTAATCGTTCATAAAATGTGTTTAATTTTTTTAAGGTTTCCAGTTAATATACAACGAGGTCGAAGTTAAAATTTTGCCGCCCCTAAGGTTTTTTGGTACTTGCGTATTAAATGCATGTTATTTTTTTTCGCAAGTCTAACCTAACCTGACCAAACCGAGACGAAAATGTTTTGTTTTAACTTAATAATCATCAAGTTGGTAAATTTAAAAATTACCAATGATTATTCGGAAATGACACATAACCTCAAAACTTTGATCATAAATATTTTAGTAACTATGACTTTCCGTGGAGGGGAAATCACCCATTTCCCCGCTGCTCCCATCCCCTTCAATCTTTATATCAAGATGCGAATTTCAAATGAAGTCCTTTAAAATACTTATAAATTCCAAAATATTTTATTTAAAAACTAAATGTTCAATAATATAGACTTAGCGGGAAAATGCTTTGATATAAAGTTTAAGATAGAATTTCCGTTTTCTATCGACTGTTTGCTCTTTTATTTAAGTTTGGTTAGGTTAGACTTGCGAAAAAAATAACACAAGCCGGCCGCGGTGCATTTAATACACAAGTACCGGTTTTTTTATGATCTTCATATTTGACACGTACACAGTTTGATGATCTTGAAAAATAACGTAAAATATTAGGAACAGATAAAGTTAGATTTAGCTCATTTCGAAATGTAATGATTCAATTGTAGGCTATTACTTTCTTTCGATTTGTAATTGTATACAAAATTAAAAAAAGTACAGTATATGAGCGTTATAACGTTTTAACCGATTTTAAGTAGCCTTTGTTGT
Organism: Antheraea yamamai; assembly: GCA_036509395.1. Lineage (NCBI taxonomy): Eukaryota > Metazoa > Arthropoda > Insecta > Lepidoptera > Saturniidae > Antheraea > Antheraea yamamai. The sequence goes on from AP028446.1 coordinate 20,875,535, forward strand.
ATCGATACTGCCTGATACGGAAACACTAATGGTATATAGCTTAAATAATAATCTGAAAAGTTCTCGATCTAGCTTTAAGTGTCGTCGAAATCGGTTCAACCGTTTATGTGTATAATATATTAAGGAAAGATGTCTTCCAAACATACAGTAACCACTTAATTTAAGTAAAAATAGTATAGTAATATCTCTTAAATGAAAATTTAGCTTCTATAAATTTGTAACTATTCGAAACAATCGATTGACGTGGATTTAAAAATACCACTATCGGTACCCGAGTCTATCGCAGAGGTTTTAGTGAAAGAAAATATTATGGTGTTGATAGATTACTGGTTAATACTGCCCTGACGACCAATAACTCTCAAGGTATTCAAGTCCATAAATTAAAATTAATTAAAACGCAGGATAATCGTGACAATGAAGTATCTGGCGTTGCTCGTCTTCGTTGTAGCGACTGTCGGAGCAGTCTCCTTCTTCGATCTTGTGAAGGAGGAATGGAACACTTTCAAGGTAATTCTAGCGTATCTTAATTTCAATACGAAACACAAAATATCACATCTATAAAAATATACGTAACATCTGTAAGTAGAATTCATGATTTGGCATTCAAATTTAACCAGATTTTGTTACCCGTTAAAACAAATTGATAAGGCGATCCGGGAATCAAATGAAACTAGCATTTAACCACAGATAATATGGACAAACCCACTTCCGAGTTCCGACTAGCTTTCCAACTATATAGTAAATAGAAATGTAACGGTAGAAGTCTGCCATTGTAGGTTCCAGTTATATGTAGGCAAACGTCTTGGATGGTTATACATTTACTGTTACATCACAGGATATCAGTGTCTTAATCGGAATAATATTTAAAAAAGTAATATTATAAATGAAAAGATTCGAAAATCATCATACGCTAAAAAATCAAATTGCGATTGTTTTTCTTAATGTAATTATTAAATTATCTTTTATTTATGTTAAAATATCTATTAGAATATCTCGATGTTATTTAAACAATTATGTTTTTCATTAATGAAGATAAAAAAAACATCATATGACAATTAAATCTTTTATATCGACCAATCAATATGGAGTGTTTTTGTTGAGTCATTGTTCGATGTAAAACATCAACAGATAGCTGCGGATGCCCTTTGTCCTTCATTGATTACTTCGTAGAGATTTCCTGTACACCTACTTTACTTTGTGCTGATTACAAACAACAACATAGTAAATTAAATATATGCATTTTTACTTTTAATAACTGTTATATATCACCTTTGTGACTTGTGGTTTATTAAAATGAAACACCGAAATTTATCTTTTCGTGCGTGCGCGGCACTTCCTTCCACGTCGACGTCTGTCAACGTAATGCGGGGAGCGGGTGTCGCAGGCGCACATATTTAATTATAATATCAAATACATCACAATAACATTGATTACAATTCTTGAATGATTCATAACGAAGTGTTACCAAACAATTACTATTTATCTGATTATCGGACAAACTTGTCATCAAAAGCATACAAATTGTTCTAATTACGCTTTCAAATAATTACAATTCATAATGTTGTTTTTCAACCAATTGTGTTGCAGAAAAAAATATAAAGCACGTTTAAATGCTAACACGCCCCTAATTACGTATTTAACTAGCGATTCAAAGCGATAACAAAAACATACCGGCTTCAAAATAGGAAATTCCACCGTCGACACTGCGTAGTCATAGTATACACTACAGTGTGCACGCTATTGTTACACTCGTAGGAAAATTTTGGTATAATACTGGTATATAATCTGAAATTACAATTATGAAGCCGATATTTTACCATTTTTGCTATTGCTTTGTTCTTGTGAAATACGTAATTAAGAATTGTACGTATGTATACAGTATACACTATACATGTAAACAATGAACTCAAATTGATTATTATTCTTAGAGCTTCAATGCCAAGGTCGCAGAAGATTTGCGGAAAAACAATAGCGTTTCATAGTTGGACACAAAGCAACTACAATTTTAGAGATTCATAATTCGGTGTAAAGTCCAATTAGCTATATATTAATATGTGAAAAAAAAATATGTACGCGTTATTAAACTGATTGTGCGTACGAATGGATTTAAAAGTCAAACTATCGCGATATGTCGAGTAGAGATTTCAAGGCGAAAAATGCTCTACAAAACATATATTTTAATAAATCGAATACATAATAATGGCATTTGTACACTCTCGCTGCTGACGTATTAAAATATATACCTGCAATGATTATAGAGGTATACTCTATAACAAGAGAAACTCTGTAACATTCAAACTTTATACAATAATGAGTTACGAGTATTACGGTAAAACACTCTCGCATTCAAATAATATTTAAAAAGATTATTAATAAAATTGCTTTGTTCTTTTATAAAACGTTTTAGACATTCTACGAGAAGGGGGCCTTTACCTTTATATAAATATATTTAAACAAAATTTCATATGTATTTATGTTATTTTAAAAAGTTTTTTGAATTGTACTGTACCTAGGCGTTTGGTGAAACAATACTTACACAAAGACGTTTGTTATAGAATTGTTATTGAACCCACAAAGGGCATCCGTTCAATGCTCCTTAGAAAAACAAAAATAATTATAATCTGTGAGGTCACGAAGCCAAAAGAAATATAACTATCCAACGAAATCTGATTTAATTATAATAAATAGCTAATTATCTATAACATTATGTTAAAAATAATGTGTAAAGATGACACGTATAATTTAGCGTATATTAACTTCTGTCTATACATATAATAAGAATGTAAATCTAACGTGTCTGTACCTTTTCGATTTTCGTGAAATAAATTGTTGCAGGAGTCTAGGAATAAGTAATAAAATACATTTCAATCATTTTTAGAAATGTCTGTCTGTTTGTTTGCATGAACACGTATCACTGCTAAGGTACTGCTTCACAATAAAACCTCACCAAAAAAATCATAAAGCATATCCTCGAGAATAACTTAGTCTTTGTTTCGTTAAAATCGGTCCACTCTATCAAATGTTATTGTAATTTGAATGACGGCTCGAGTTAAGTACGAGAGAAGAGTAGTAATCTATACATAATTATAGTAAGTCTGTACTAATATTATAAAGCTGAAGAGTTTGTTTACTTGAACGCGCTAGTCTCAGGAACTACTAGACAAATTTGAAGAATTATTTCAGTGTTAGATAGCTCATTTATCGAGGAAAGATATAAGGTACTAGCGGACCGGGCGGACGTTGTCCTGCCTTGATAATAAAAAAAATCCTAAAAGTCAACTGCAGCGCCACCTACCGAGTCCAATTGTCAATCTAAACCATTCTCGAATCTCCACGAACACACACAAAAAATTTCATCAAAATCGGTCCAGTCGTTTAGGAGGAGTTCAGTCACATACACACGCACACAAGAAATATATATATTAAGATATCATCACGCTAACACCAATAGGAGCGGAGCACAAATGAAGAATGTTTCAAAATTGGGATTGTTTTAGCATTAGCCCAAAGTAATTATTCCACGCGGACGAAGTCGCGGGCAGAAGCTAGTCTTCTATACATATAATAAAAATGAAGTGTTTGTATGTAATATCAAAATATTTTTTTTTATTGATAGGGTACGAAAGTATACACGCTACTGATAACAAAAATGCAATTTTTAAAATTTTTGTCGGTCTGTCTGTCTGTTTGTACCGGCTAATCTCCGGAACGGCTGGACCGATTTTGACGGGAATTTCACTCGCAGATAGTTGAAATTACAGCGGGTTACTTAGGCTACTCTAAATTAGACTAGCTATTAACCGCGGCTTTATCTGCAATGTTATCTTCAAAACGGTTAGACTGACCTTCACGAAACTTTCATTGACAGATATCTGACCTTATAAAAAGTAATTCAAGCAATTTTAGTTTATACTAGCTGTTAACCGTGGCTTCGTCCGCAGTGCTATCTCGAAAACGGTTCGACCGATCTTCACGAAACTTTCACTGGCAGATAGCTGACCTTATAAAAAGTAATTCAAGCAATTTTAGTTTATACTAGCTGTTAATCGTGGCTTTGCCTGCAGTGCTATCACCAAAACGGTTGGTCCTATTTTCACGAGACTTTCACTGCGTAGATAGCGATCATTATAGAAAGTAATTGAGGTTATTCTATTTTAGACTAGCTGTTACCCGCGACTGCCTGCATAAATTTATTAATATTTCAAGTCATTCTTTATTTGTAATAAGAGAAATAATTATCAGCTTATTGTTTACAATTCGACATTATAATTATTAATAACTTTAATGATATAGAGGTCTTCCTAATAGGATCTTAGATTATAAACGTATTACGTAAAGCGTTCCATAATTCAATTTCTTGTGGAACAGACAAGCGTTTAATTTTTGTATAGTCACAGAATCTTAATTATAAGGGCAATGTATATTAAATGTAATGTAAATCTTTATAATAATATTTTAAGTTATTGTTTCATTAGTTCCTTATACAGTGTAAGTGAGCACTGAGGTAGTTATATTGTGGGTTAAGGTTCCAAATATGTTGCTGATGACAAACCTCATTTGGCACGATGTTAGTATTTATGTATCTAATGTACACGTTACATGTTACTGTAAGTGGTGTGAGTGTCGTACTTACAATTGCTTTTAAAGACCATTTCTATAATTGTACATATTCTCACAATTTTGTAATTCTTTAATACGATTAAAAAAAAACGCGTGCGGAGCTGCGGGTACAGCTAGTATATAATAAAAATCAATTGTCTAATGTGTGTAACGCACATCACTCCAGCACAGCTGTATGTATTTTGCTAATTCTTTTTTTACTGTGTTTGTTATTATCGAGACAAGGTTTGTAGGAAGGAAAATATCTATAAAATCGTAAGAAAAAAGGAAACATTTGGAGTACAAAATCAACGTATAAAAAATAAAATATTAGGCTTATTATTAAAAAAATTGTCAGATTTACGTTCTGCTCAGTAGCCATTTTGTTTTATTATTCGTACTGTTTGTTATAGGGAATATTTGGTCTCAATTTCAAAGTCGGTCAGGTATGGGAAACTATTTTATCTTGGGCAACTAATTTTTTAATAGATTATTGCTACCATTATTGAGTACAAGTTACGAGTACGAGTTACAAGTTTCTTACGATCATTTCAATGAACTAACAAGATGGTGGCCATCTTGTTAAAACTTTCCAGGGAGTTTTTGTGACAAGGCAGAATCCATACTCCGTGGTATTATTTCCCATCTACTACACTTGTGCACAATAACCGAACTATATTACGTAAAACACCACCAATACTATAAAATGTATAGTAAAAAAACACAAGATTATGAATAAAATATAAACACCACTACATGGCATACCAAGATCCCGCCAAAAACTCAACGGGAAACTAACTGGCCCGTTTTTGGGCTCAGTAATAAGGTTTATTATCACCGCGTGATGGGGCTAATAAATTGGATCCAAACTTGAGTTGTTCTATGTACAGCGTCCCTATGAATATGATATAATAATGAATACTGAAATTACATTGTTTGCACGTGCAGCTTGAGCACGGGAAAGTATACGACAACGAAATGGAAGATAAGTTTCGTATGAAGATATACGCTGAGAACAAGCACGTGATAGCGAAGCACAACCAACGGTACCAGCAGGGACTCGTCTCGTACAGTCTCAAGCAGAACAAGTACGGGGATATGCTCCATCATGAGTTCGTGCAAGCCATGAACGGTTTCAACAAGACCACCAAGTAAGTTAACATTTAAGACTCATTTTAAGAACTCATTAAATCTTTTCAAGTTACTTAAAGCGGCCATTCAAGTATTACATAAGCACTGATGGGGGGACGGGGGGTCATTCCCTTTGTTTATTTTTGATGACATAGGGTTGGGAAGGGGATTACGTCAGCAATATTTATTTATTTAACCAGAACAAATTTAAAAATACTTATATAAACTTTTACGTATGTATGGGAGGGTAAGAACATTGCTTACTTTTGCTGAGCGGGGGGAGGAGGGGTCCGAATTAAAAAAAATCTACTTACGTAATACTTGAACAGCCCCAAATCTATGAATAATTTTCACTTAAAGTCTAGTCTATTAATTACGATACGATAGTGTGTTGTTTACAAACATTTGATAAAATCAAAGACATTAAAAATAACAATGGTAATCGCGTTTACTGTTCCGAGTAAACTCTTATCAAAGATAAACAAGAATGTTATAGTTTCATTAAATTAATGATCATTCAGTTTTATCAATACATAATTCGATCGTAAATATTTGTCTGGCGTTATGGTTTTAATATGAATGATTGTTTTTTCTTTATCACGTTATTTCAATTATTCATCTCACTCCCACAAAAACTGGAGAAAACTGATAACATACGATACATTCATTTTAATTATTTTTTTTACTTACCTAGGTTTTCGCTATAGTATATATTTTCGCTTTGGTTTTATGCAAGTGTAAAATAAATAAGATAATAATTTCATAAATGAAGTATTTGTTTGTGTATTATGACCACAGTAGGTCAGTACGTAAATATGACACAATAATTTGTTTTCACAGTGCACCGTTCATTAATTAGGACATTATCATATAAATATTACTGTAAATACCACAAAAAAGATTATAGTTGTTGCTTACAAGATTCGTATATCTGAACGAAGTGAACTTATAAATTGTTTTAATATTAACATTGTTTTAGGAACTCTAAATTGCGGAAACGCAGATGCGATGGAAATTAATGCAGATTCATAAATAACATGACTTCGTTCTTTGAATGGCAAATTTTCCATTTCATGTATTTTAAGGGAAGTCTGTATTCATTGAGAGTAATTGAAAAAAATGTGAAATTTGTTTGTTGTACGTTCTCCATGAGCGCGCTTCGGAGATGAGAGCGAATGTGACTCGTGTAACTAAAAAAGTTTAAAGTGTAAACGTAGGAAAGCTTAGAAATATTATTTTCGAGAAGATATTTAGTTATTTCAGTTAAGTTCACTCATCTGCATTTATATGCACATATGATGGAACATGAAGATATTGACCACCGCTAGGAATGATTCAACTTTGAATAGAACACAGTTTTAGGCAGGTCCGGGGTACGTAAATGCACGAGTAACTTTATTGTTTCACATTGCATAGATCTAGAATTCCAGAAAGATAATGTTATACCCTGCCATGAGATATCTATCGCACTACAGTTTTCTACAGTTTTCTGTTCGAAAACTAATTTAAAGTGTCACCTATTCGAGACTGATGACACTTACAGTTAATAACAATAATCAATATTGACAATCGTTTAATTTATAATTAAAAAATATTGAGGCCATTAATCGAAATATAAATTATCCTATCTCTCAAGTTGGGCCAAATTATACATAGATGCCAACTTTCATGGAGATCTGTTGAGTAGTTTCGAATTTCATCGTAAACAAACATTATGACACTGGATTTTTATGTATACGGTGCTGGTTAAATAAAGCAAGTATTGCTGATGTAATCGCCATCCAGACCCCTCATCCCATATGCCATAGAAAATAAGCAAATCAAGGAACCCCTCCCTTCCATCAGCGCTTACGAAATACTTGAATGTCCCCCATAGAGATGGGGTATTGTTTGTAAAGCGCGAGTGTTGTTGTAGACACAACAAGGGTTTGTACGGTAAGTCGAGCAAAGTGCGCGGCGCGACGTTCATCCCCGCGGCGCACGTCTCCTACCCGGACCAGGTCGACTGGCGCAAGAAGGGCTCCGTCACCGAGATCAAGGACCAGGGCAAGTGCGGCAGCTGCTGGGCCTTCAGTACCGTAAGTACTACACTAGGACTCCTCCCTTTTTTGAACTCCTTACCCTCCTGGTGAGGTGTCGTCTCAACCCCTCTCCCCCTCCCTAAATCCCATCCTTTCAGAATTTATATTTTGAAAAAACAATTTGCTATTTATTATTTTACCTTTTTACTATTAGTACCTTTAGTTATAATAATTATTGCATTACATTTCGAAATATCAACACAAAATTACTTTATATCTATTCATGGACTTTAGTGTATAGAATAATTCAGATTTCGGTATATACCTAGTCTTGCCATAAATACTGAAACAAAGAAAAAAAAATTTTTCTATTGCAAATAACATTTATTACTTTTACAGTGTGTTAGTTTAATACATAAATATAAAACAATTTAAAATATAAAAAGCTTATTCGAAGTGGTCTCCATTGACTGCATTACAGTCCTTTAAACGTTCATGCCAGTTATCAATAGAAGCACGCTCTCTTTCCATGGGAAAATTCTTCACTGCCAATCGTACGGATTGTTTTAGGGATTCCAAATTATCATGGAGCAAGCCGTACTCACTAAAACTGACCATAAATCATAATCCAGCGGATTAAGATCGGGACTAGACGACAGCCAGTCTTCAACTCTGATGAAGTCCGAAACGTTCATTTCCAACCGAGACTGCGTAGACCGAGCTTTATGACCCGGCGCCGAGTCTTGCTGGAAGGACCATTCTTGGTTATTGAACATGATGTTGTTAAGGGCTTCACTACCTTCTCAAAAATGGTATCTTGATACGCTTGTGCCGATGTTTTCATACCTTTCTCACAAAAGTATGGCTCAGTCACTCCTTCATAGCTAATACCCCACCAAACCATCACTGAAGTCGGATAGTGCCCACGTCTCACTCTGTCGACTAATTGGGAAGCTTCCTTAGAGCATTGAGCATCAATACGGTCATTTTGTTTGTTAAAATGTTGCTCAATTGTAAAAATTTTCTCATCCGTAAACAAAATTTTTCTGTGACCTCCCTTTGCGTACTGCTTCAGTAGTTTCGATTTTACAAGCATATTCTTAACCGACTTTGAAAAAGAGGAGGTTACTACGTTCGGTTGTACGTATATTTTTTTTTATGTATATGTTTGTTATATTGTTTTTTATGTATATTTTTTATGTTTTTTATGTATGTATTTTTGTATGTATTTTTATGTAATCGATATCTCCGTCAATTATGAACCGATTTTAATGATTCTTTTTTTTATTTGAATTGGTTATATTCAGAGGTGGTCCCATATAAATTTGAAGAAAATATTCAACCCCTAAGGGGGTCAAATATTGTTTATTTGATTTTCACCCACTTCGTATCTACGTATTTTCGTGAAATTGCTACCGATTTATTATACCCATTAGAAACCAGACATATTTATGGACACTAAAAACGGAGAAATATTTTTTTTTTTTTCAAAAAAATAAACCGCCTTCGATGTCAAAGACAAATGAGGCACTAAAAAGCGAAAAATAACAGAATTATTAAATTAACCAAATTAAATAAAAAATATTGATATTCGCGCTACCTAATAATATATTTGAAGTCGATGCCTCGTGTCTCATAATATATATCTGTATAGTATACATATTTTATTACCTGCAGCAAAGTTGAACTGTAGGTTGGCATCGACTTCAAATATATTATTAGGTAGCGCGAATATCAATATTTTTTATTTAATTTGGTTAATTTAATAATTCAGTTATTTTTCGCTTTTTAGTGCCTTATTTGTCTTTGACATCGAAGGCGGTTTATTTTTTTGGAAAAAAATTTGTTTAAATTATCAATTAAGAAATGACCAGTACGTCTCTTATAGGCTGCAAGTCCTAAGTCATCTTGTAAAATACGCGACATGGTTCTAGGTGTTATCTTCATCCCCGAGATAAAATCTTTTGCTTTCGGACAATCCTATCAGGACAGATCTTTTTCTGTCACAAACAGAAGAGGTCCCATTGTACCTATTAATAGCCCGGTACACAAACATTTTTACTAATAACAAGCGTATGGAGAGTTTTAAATATTGCATTTGGCTCCGTAGCTACTTTGTGTAATGAAATCAAAGCGATTCGGTTCTCTTTATCACTCCACTCCATTTTAACATCGCAAAATATTGTACAATGTATTGGCGCCAAAATGAGAAAACTCAATGAATAATCATATAAAAATGACAGATTCCAAATTCAAAGGTAATATTTCGTTTATTTTTAATTGTAACAGTATTTATGGCCAGACTAAGTATATTAGTCTAGGAACATGTTTTACTTTAGAGTAATTTGATTCTGATCTAAATATTTATCTATTTTTTTACTCGAAAAAAATTACGAAACCCCGTCTTTCTCCCACTTTAGATTTAGTGGAATTCTTCTTGACCCTCTCCACCTAAAACCTCGCGTAATTAATGAATGCGCCTTCCCACCATTTTAAATCCCCAACGTAAACCCGATACAACAATACCTATCATGATGAAACTAATTGCTATGAATATAAGATTATATTTTTAGAACATTACTTTTAATTAAATATCAATTTTCAAGGATCCGATCGACATGAGAGGTTATTTTTGCGATGTTACAGGTTTAAGACGATTTTATTTGAAGTAATCTGTAATTACCACCGTACATGGAATAATTGAAATAATCACATGTGTTCCGTTTGCTTTTTGTTATTTGTAGGAATTCCGAGGATACATTATTACCGTTATCGGTCTTATAAATGCTACTATAATATGTAATATATATTAAACATGACAACGGTGACCTCCGCTTGTCATCGTTTTTTCTCGGATTTTACCGCTTCTATATACCTACATACCACGCAATGTAATATTTGTGAAGGCATTACAATACATTATTGAAGATATTTTTCCGGTTCAAGTTGCAAATTCATTTAGTTTTAATAGGTGTCTACAGATTGACTCACTGGATACAACGTACTATGTCGTTAAAATTCCTTTGTTTTAAAATTGTATCACACTATGGGTTAGTATGCACCATTTTCCTACTATTTATGTAGTTGTTATTTAATGTCACTGTCATTATGCTAGTAATTATCTAAATAAAATCAAACTAGTAGATTTGATTGTTTTCAACATGAAGTGACTTAGGGTGGAACCTATAAAATATACTCAGACTTATCTCTCAGCCTGAAGTCTAGAATTTAAATTTATAGCCACAAGCTCAGCATTCACTTAGCTTGTACTGAGCTAACTTCAAGTCATCGAATTCAATGACTTACTAGAAACTTTGCGAGTAGAAAAAAGTAGGTGTGACTGAAACAATGTACCAGTGGCATCTCTATATGTTTTTGATTATCATTATTACTTGATTGTCATGGGCTTGATCTCTCATCGCAGAAATGTCAAGACGGTTTCCAGTGCTTGTTTTATTATCGGTTGACTTGTTTATTTCAAAACATGTGAAATTAAAGACATTTTACATATTCGACGCAGTATTGAAAGTTAACCACAAGCAGCGTAATTAGACAATAAATTAGTAAGCTAAGATTGCGCTGAGTAACTAGTTAGTTCGTCTCTCCGAGCAGACGGGAGCGCTGGAAGGGCAGCACTTCAGGAAGACCGGGTTCCTGGTGTCGCTCTCGGAGCAGAACCTGGTGGACTGCTCGAGCGCGTACGGGAACAACGGGTGCAACGGCGGCCTCATGGACAACGCCTTCAAGTACATCAAGGACAATGGCGGCATCGACACTGAGAAGACCTACCCTTACGAGGCCGTCGACGACAAGTGCAGGTCTCTACACATGTACACATACACAAACCCACACACACAAACACACACACACACCACGCACACACATTTTTTCAAGATCTTCAAATTTTCTACACTTAAAATATGATACTTATGAGTGTATACAAATTATAAATCTTTAACAAAATTAAACATGTTATGTGAATGATTAAAATTGCATTCGGCTCATTTTGAAATGTAACGACACATTTGGTATGATAATGTTGGTTTCTTTGCAAAAATTAGTGTTCTTATAATGTGTGGGTGCAGGTACAACCCCAAGAACTCAGGCGCTGATGATGTGGGCTTCGTGGACATACCGCAAGGGGATGAGGAGAAGCTGATGCAGGCGGTGGCTACAGTGGGACCTGTTTCCGTCGCCATCGACGCCTCGCAGAACACCTTCCAGCTCTACTCCAGCGGGGTCTACTACGACGAGAACTGTTCCTCCACCGAGCTCGACCACGGGGTGAGTGCAACATTATATATTAATTTAAATACACACACACACTTTCTAAAAATAAGCATTTTATATGTAGAAAAATCTTAAGAATTAACTTATTTTCATCCACTACACGAACGAAAATTACACTTTTGTTGAGGACATAAAAGCAGGTTTTATGGATTTGTAATCTAATTTTACGAGAAAATATAAATGTTTGTTCGAGTCTTTGTCCATCGATGACGCTTAGACTGTTGAACAGATTTTAATGAAGTTGATCATAGACATTGATTTTGTATTTTGCCTGTGAAAGCGGCCGGACAACTACTTACGTTTTAATAAATTTTAATATTTCATTTTCTAATATTAATATAATATTGGTTAATGCTCGTAGATGGACGCAACTTGAGATTGAACTCTGTCTGATGCTGTCAGTTAATGAGAAACAAAGGATTGACTTATGTTTTAACAATTTTTTTAAAGTTATGTTTAACTAAGATTTCTTTTCTATCAAATACATTAGTAAGTGTTGTTGGTGTGCAAAACTTCATTCTAGTAATCTGAATTAATTGCCAATTCTTTGTTTTTATCGATTTATAAAGTTAAATTTTATCATTATTGCATAATCTATATCCAAAAGTATAATGATATATACTTATATTTTAGCTTCCAATAAAAGTCTCGTCCAAATCAACTCATCCTTTTCTGAGGTTTAACTGAATAAGGATCACACAATTAAATTTCATTGATGTGTGTAGGTAATATGTGTATATGTAAGAATAGTTAAGTCATTTAGAGTTCGGGTAGCTTGTGATACTGTGTCATTATAGGACATCGCATCAAAGTCCAGAATTTGATTTGTTACTACCTGCATGTACATTAGGCAATTCTGTTGTCGATCATTGTTCCAAATGCAGATATGTTTTAGAAGTATAAATGTGTACGTACCAGTGGCCGTTGAAGTATTGTGTAAGCTTTGTCGAGAAAAAGAAAAGTGTTAGTTTTGACGGTTGCGCGACGTCGCCGGGCAGGTGCTGGTGGTGGGGTACGGCACGGACGAGCAGGGCGGCGACTACTGGCTCGTGAAGAACTCGTGGGGGCGCTCGTGGGGCGAGCTCGGGTACATCAAGCTCGCGCGCAACAGGAACAACCACTGCGGCGTCGCCTCCGCCGCCTCCTACCCGCTCGTCTGAACGAACCGCTCTCCTATACTTATTGTTTTATTCCACTATCCCGAATACTCGCTATTACTACAAAACATATAACTTATATTCTTGTTTTCATATCGATAATATCTCGATTTGCTACCGATACATAATCACTAGCATGTTGTTTTAATTTCATTATATTTTATTCAAATGCAACAGGTCTCGTATGACGTCAGTTGACATCGTTTCCTGCATCGATATGATAACAATACACTTCTCTTTATCGTTTTTTATTTACTATTTATTATATGTAAGCCAATACGCCTGCGCACTCGTTCATATCTAATCAAGTCTCGTTCGTATTTTGTGGCGCTGTGTCTTGCTTTGTTTGCGATACATTGCGTGTTTTATACTCAACCAATTTATTTGACATGCACATAGACTATAAAGCTTGGCACGTATGATCGGTGCGCGCTATCAAACAAAGTTCATATTTTAATCGAATATGTAATAATTTGAAATAAAAAAAAAACTATTTTAATTAATTCTTAACAGCACGTCACAAAACCGAACTACAGCGATATGTATGCCTCTATGACACCAAATTAATACGGATGAGCGTTGGGACACAAGCGCCCTCATGTGTATAATCTTATAATCATTATAATTTTAATAAATAAATTACTCTATGTTAAAGGAAGAATACATCATATGAGTATATAGTATTGGTTATATTAAAGTATATATATTGTCGAGTAATGGGGTCGGTCTCACTGTAGTTATAATTTGTCTCCTAATATGTAATATGAACTAGAAATAAATGAAGCTCTCGTTCAGCACTCAGGATTTGCATATTTAAAAACAATAATGTATAAAAGAAGCGAAACGACAAAATAATTTAGCATTTAATATTAGTAATTTTGATAGTAAATTAATATATTTCTCTCCATAGAAATATACAAATTCGTCTGTATATGTATTTTAGTATGAATTATGAAACCTAAATAAATGATAGTGAATAGAGTTACACTTGAATAATTGAGTTCTGTGATCCGAAGTATATTAGCTTGTAAGTATAATAAATATTGTTAATAAATAATAATGTATTGCTCCGACACGCTGTGTTCACATGAAACGAAACGCATTATGATAACATTACATGTGTTCTGGACGAATTCGATTATATTTTATTATTATAAAATGTGTGTTTTAATACCTATTCCTTCCCAACCACTATTAGATTTACTTGCTTGTTACGCTGATTAAAAATTGAAACATTTGTTTGGAAAAACTGACGATGCGATAATAACGGACAATAAAGGGTAAATATCAACACTTCCTTTGTGCATTTCAGTCAGACGATGATAATTTTTATCTGTTTTTTAATCCCTAACATAAGTAATAAATATTTTATTGAAAATGATAGGAATAAAACGTAATTAAAATAATTGAGTTATAAATACAAAAGATAAATTATCTGATTTTCGATATCTGGGTTTCGCTATCTTACGAAGCATGTATATCTCTCAAATAATGTAACTAGATTACAATAAAAACGAGGCAGTCATAAGGGCTGCCGACAGAAGTGAAAACTAAATACAATAGAATAATTGTGTGCTGTTTTAAATTTTTAAATTAATCACAGTGAATTATTTGAATTACATAAATTATAAAATACAATTATTAACAACAAGCATTACACGCAGCTCTGCACGCGTTTTTTTAAAGAAATATAAAATTTGAGACCATTTACAATTATATAAAAGCTCTTTAAAAATAATTGTATGTACGACGCGCACGCCACCTACAGTGATATCTAACGTATCAGATATATAAATATTAACAGCGTGCCAAATGAGGTCTATTATGGGCAACATATTTGGAACCTTAACCCACAATAAAAATACCTCAGTGATCACTTACACTGTATAAGGAACTAATGAAACAATGACTTCAAGATGTTATTATAACGATATGATATGTCCTTAAAGTAAATAAAATGCCATAAAGTAATAAGTTTATGATCTAATATGTTATTAGAAAGACTCCTTCTAGCTTCAAAATTACTATTAATGTTAAAGTTTTATTGTGAACTCGATACTTTAGCAGTGATGCATGTTCATACAAACAGACAGACAGACAGACAGACATTTCTAAAAATGATTGAAATGTATTCTATTACTTAATCCTAGACACGTGCAACAATTTTATTCACGAAAATCGAAAAAGTACAGACACGTTAGATTTACATTCTTATTATACGTATAGAAGATGATAGATAACAATATAATATAACAATACATTTTACAAACATACGTTTATATGAATCTTACAGCGATATCATATTTATTTAAATCTATACTAATATTAGGTCTTTACCTATGAAATTGCCGTTTTGTATGAAAAAATTTAAACGAATTTTTTTCATGTATTTTTTATTTGTATTAATCGAAGTAATCACCCATGCAATCAATGCATCTTTGCCAACGCAGTGGCAGTTTATTGATGCCTTTCTTAAAGAAATCAGCTGGACGGGAGGCAACAAATTCTTCAAAGGCATTTTGTACTGCCTCTCGGGTATTGAATTTTTTTCCCGCCAAGGAGTTATCCAAATTCTGGAAAAAGTAGTAGTCTGTAGGCGCAAGGTCTGGTGAGTAGGGCGGATGACGGAGAACTTCCAATCCCAGTTCTTGCAACTTGGAGACCGTCTGCTGTGCAGTATGAGGTCGCGCGTTGTCGTGCAGGAGCAGCGGAGACGAGCGATTGACCAATGCTGGTTGGAGATGTGCCAGCTTCTCCATCATTGTGTTCAGTTCTTCACAGTACACATCTGCAGTAATGCTCACCCCGTTTGGTAAGAAGCTGTGATGAATCACACCGGCGCTAGACTACCAAACAGTGACACATTTTGGGGTTTTTTTTTTTTTTGGTTTTTTTTTGTTCATCCCCCTTCTGGGTTGGGTTTATAGTCCTTTTTCTCGCGGTACTGCGGTTCAAAATTCCTTCTTTTGTGTGTCTGTTGAGCAGTGGAAGGCACGTCTCGACGCGTACTTCGCGCTGGCGGTCATTGAGTTCGTGGGGCCCCATTGTCCATCACTTTTTACCTTGCATATTTGACGCAAATGGACCAATATTGTTTTGACGCTAACGTCGAAAGCTGCTGCTAATTCAGCCGTAGATTGTGTATCATCAGCTTCCACAATCGCCTTTAATTCGTCATTGTCGACCAAAGTCTTCGGACGACCGCGAGGTTCATTTTTCAGGTCGAAATTCCCAGAACGGAAGTGAGCAAACCAATAACAGGTGGTGCGTTGGTTTGTAGTGTTAACTCTGTAAACGTCGTTGATGTTGCGTGCCGCTTGTGCCGCGTTGCTGCCACGACGGTACTCGTATTTTTAACGTATCCATGATGACAAAAAAGATTGAAATGCGATGAAAATGTAACACTAATTAATAAACAAATGACTACTTTTGGAAAAAGAATTCCATGTTTTAAAAATAAAATTAATTTGAAATTAGAATTCTTAGCCAAACAAAAATTATTTTGATTTGAAATGGCCAGTACTGCAGAACGGCAATTTCATAGGTAAAGACCTATTATTATAAAGAGGTAAAGTTTGTAACGTTGTGAGTTTGTGACGTTGTGGCGTTGTAAGGTTTAATCTCAGGAACTACTGGTCCGATTTGAATAATTCTTTCAGTGTTATATAGCTCATTCATCGAGAATAGTTATAGGCTATATATCATCACGCTAAGGCCAATAGGAGCGGAGCACAGATGAAAAATGTTTCAAAATTGAGATGTTTTTTTTTTGAGAGCTTCTGCTTTGTGTCAGCGTTAGCCCAGAGTAGTAACTATTACTACGCGTATACAAAGTCGCGGGCAGGGGCTATAATCTATATACTAATATTATAAAGAGGTAAAATTTGTGAGTTTGTGACGTTGTAGGGGGTAATATCAGGAACTACTAAACCGATTTTACCAATAGAAAGCCACGTTATTTGTGAGTGTCATAGGCTATATATCATCACGCTAAGAGCAATAGGAGCGGAGCAACAATGAAAAATGTTTTAAAATCGGGGTATTTTTTCCTTTTGAGAGCTTCCGCTGCGTCTTAGCCCAAAATAACTATTCCACGCGTGCGAAGTCGCGGGCAGAAGCTATTAACTAATTATATTAGCTATAATCTATACTAATACTATAAAGAGGTAAAGTTTGTGAGGTTGTAGGGGGTAATATCTGGGGAGTCGGAGAAAAATGGTCGAACGAAAACGTTTCTTACGAACGCTGCCTTAATTATGAGATATATATGATTGAGTTCTAGAGAAAAGTTGTGGCTTGATAATGCCTATTACCGCTCAACGAATTGGGCATGGGTCGGCTAGTATATATATATATATATATTTTTGATATAATATTTATCATGACAGCGGACATTTCATGCGTCGCTAGTCTGACGCAAGCCCCGTAATGCGCATGCTCAATACGTCTGGTAACCGATGACGTAGCATGTCATGACGCCAAATTATAGATTTATCTCTTGCCACAAATATCACTCACTGCGCCTAAAGAAGTGTTCACTTCAATAATAAAGTTAATCGATAAATAATACTTTCACACTTTGAATTATAATTATGTACGTTGTAGATGTGCAGAATACACGCGAGTTGTAAATCGCAAAAGACTCTTGAACTGGCTCACCTTGAAAATAACCAAAGTAACGTCGCAACTACATTTCATTGTTTATGTATTGTTACGTATCTATTATTTTTTAAATAAATATACTGCGAGACGCTTGCTCTCCTAATCGCACCTGATGGAAAGTGAGGATTTGGCCTAGAATTTAACGTATTCGCAAAGTAAATTATTAATTCTTCTTTTGAATACCGTTATATTATATATTTTAGGAAAAACAGACACAGGCAACACGTTCCATTCTTTTACCGTTTGCATAATAAATGACGATGCAAGTCCTTAGTGCGGAAATGAAATATCGACTGCGAAATACGAATGGTTGAAAGCCCGTACGGCACCTCGTAGTCCTGAAATCAAACAAAGACGGTGGAATAAGCTGGTGCAGGTCTTGTACACATTCCCCAAAGTGCAGCCGAAAGAATTGTACAAGACATGCGACTCTACGCCGATGTTCTAACGTTTGTAGTTTTGTTCCAGTAGTCCGGTGAAGCTGTTAAGGCCTTATCATGCGAATGAGTAGACAGTTCGAAAAAAAAAAAGTTTTGTTCCTGTCAGTTATGCTTCATCGATGAGCCGCCGAGCTCTGATCGACAGAGTCCAACACAGCCAACTGGCAATGATATTACATATAATAAAAATGAAGTGTCTGTATGTAATATAAAAATAACAACTTTTTACTGATTGGATATGAAAGTATACATGTTATTAATAACAAAAATGAAATAGTTAAAATTTTTGTCTGTCTGTTTGTTCCGCGTAATCTCCGAAACGGCTGAACAGATGTTGACGGAAATTTCACTGGCAGATAACTGAGATTAAAGCGAGTAACATAGGCTACTTTATTATGGACTAGTTCTTACCAGCTGCTTTGTCCGCAATGGTTATCTCAAAAACTGATGACCCGTTTTTCACGGGATTTTCATTGGCATATAGCTGACCATATTAGAAGTAATTTAGATAATTTTATTTTGGACTAGCTTTTACCCGCGACTTCTTCCGCATTGCTATCTCTAAAACGGTTGTACCGATTTTCACGAGACTTTCACTGGCTGATTACTGATGTAATAGGAAGTAATTTAGGCTATTCTCTTTCAGACTAGCTGTTATCCGTGACTTCGTGAAGCGTGCGCTGTACTAAACTCCAAGAATATATTATATATTTGAAATTGGATATATATTTGTATGTATGTAATTTGCATTACATTGTCTTCTTGGCGGCCATTTTTTATTTATTTAACGCGCTTTCGTCGTCTCCATAACAACGCAACCATAGCAACGTATAATAATACTGCATCGAATACAATGAGCACTATTTAAATTGTCAAATATTAAAAACTTCTTACAGACATATACTTATAAAGTTTTATATCTTGATTTATATTAATGCAAGATTTTAAGACTTCAGCCCATTCTGTACTTTTAATTAGATAAATAATTATCAACTTACTGTTTACAATTCAACTTTTACAAAGCTGAATAGTAATTTTGAAGACAAAAGATGTCTTTCTATTCTTTTTTTTTTTTTTTTTTTTTCCTTTTTCCCTTTTCTTCCCCCCCCTTCCTTCCTCCCCTTTTTTTTTTTCTCTCCCCGGCCCCCCCCCTCTTCCTCCTCCCCTCCCCTTCTTTTTTTTTTTTTCCCTCTCCTCCCCCCTTTTTTTTCTTCTATTTTTTTCTTTTCTTTTGGAAAAATTTTTAAACCCTTCCCCTTCTTTCTTTTCTCCTTTGGGGTGATTTTTTTTTTCTATTAAATTTTTCCCTTTTCCCCCGACACCCCTCACTCCCCCGGCGCCTGGCTTGAGCTGCGCCGAGGGGGTTTTTTGGGTGGGGGGGGGAAAATTTTCCCCCCCCCCCCCGCGTTCCCCGGGGGGGGGGGGGGGGCCCCCTTTTTTTTAGAGAGACGGGTGGTTTTTTTTCTCCCCCCCCTTTTTTTCCTTGGGGGGTTTTTTAAAATTTTTCCCGGACGTCTTTTACAACGCGCAGCGTTTGGTACGAGTTCGTATTTTGCGGCGGATACCACTAACGGACTGAAGATCTTCGACCATAAACGTTTTACTTATTGATAATATTTTTTTAATAACATATTTAGGTCATTGTTTCATAGTTCCTCATACAGTGTGTGTGACACTGAGGAAGTTAGTTCCAAATATGTTGCTGATCATAAACCTCATTTGACGCTCTGTAGTATTTGTATATCTAATGTACACGTTACATGTTACTGTAAGTGGCGTGCGTGTCGTACTTACAATTGTTTTTGAAAGAGCATTTCTGTAATTATACGTGCTCTCACAATTTTATATTTCTTTAACACAATCTATAAAACGCATGCGGAGCCCCGGGTAAAAGCTAGTTTTAACTAAAAACCTGTAGATACGTCATAAGCGCTTCAACAGCGCTTTTTTAAAACTTGACTGGGCTAACTTACTTTTGCCGGCTGCCTCGTCATTTCGCTCGTATCTAAGTAAAATATAACAATTTCTTTTTCACCACCGATATTCAGAATATGCCATCTTACTTCCACATTTTACCTAAGACAGTGTGGCGTTCCAATATTACTTTATGTATGTGTGCGTTATCGTGCCATTTGTTTTGTCAAAATATCATGTAGTTAATGAATCTACAGCTTTTTAGTTATAATATCATTACCAACTCGTATTTAACAGACAGCTGTCTCAAAGATGGCAGCAATGTTCTACACACGGCGTTATCTACGACTTTTATAGATTGAAAAGCTGTTCCGGTCGCCGGCGTAAAATACCATGCAGAAATGGATCCCCAATTTGTTTCAGCTATTTAAGTCTTGGCCTCAATCGAACATTCAAAACTGTGGTTGGCGTTTGAATGTATCCTAACGAGCTTGGTATTTTTGGTAGCCGGTATGGATACACTTTGGAAAGTAAGTGGTAAATAGAATGGAATAGTCTGTAATTGTTTTTAATGTCAGATGCCTTTCCAAAGTTTGTGGATAATTACAAGAATTTATCCACAACCATGCATATTCACTGATTATTACCGGGTGACCGAGTACTTATATTAACTTTGTAGTCTCAATACATCCTTGTTAATTTAATGTGTCCGCAAAAGCTTCGATAACTTATAAAGGATCTACATGATTTTAACACTAGGGTTAGGTAATCAGAAATATTGCCATGTAAAGTAATTCTAAACTTTTTCAGGCAATAGTATTAAGATCTAAGTCTAGTCTTAAGTTCAGAGAATTGCCGAATAATAAATGAATAACCATATCAAGCATGTTTCACTGCTAAAAAGTTATTATAGAGTGCATCTATACGTGAACGATAGTGTTGTCTGGTAGGGACACTCCTGTCTGTATATCTACTAAAATAAGACTGTTGTTGTAATTTAATCTATACTATAATATTATAAAGAGGTAAAGATTGTGAATTTCTGTCATATATCATCACGCTAAGACCAATAGGAGCAGATGAAGAATGTTCGAAAATCGGGGTTTTTTTTTCCTCTTGAGAGCTTCTGGTGCGTGTTAGCGTTAACCCAAAGTAACTATTCCACGCGGACGACGTCGCGGGCAGAGGCTGGTCCAAAACATAGTTAATATTGAGTTTTTGCCGGCTGTTCTTCGAGTCGATGGTAGTGTTTCACGTTCAAGAGCGACTTCTCAAAACCTTTTTATTTACTGTAAGTTTTTGAAAATTTTGATTTATAATACAATCATTTCATAAACTAAAAAGCAGCTAGAAGGAAAAGAACTATATCCACAAACTAGTAAGTTCATTGTTTCCGTTAAATGTAATCCCGAGGGCTCTGTAAATTTAGAATTGCATTATTCAAGGAATGAAATGATTTTTAAATCTACAAGATATCAAATGCTAGGCAAGTTCTATTAATCTATAAAAACTGTAAATAAAGTTATCCGTGTTAGTCAGTGTGTTCCCTGAGTTCTTGTAAACTGCGAAACTTATTTTGAATTTATTTTCCTTAATAAAACATTTTTTCCGGAAGATTTATATGTATACATATTATACGAGTAGAAAGGAGAAAACAATCATTATAATGTGATCAATTAAGAATTACATTAAAATACATAAAAAATAATATACTATGGAATTGTATATTAAAAAATATCACACAGAAAAGTCCATGATGGTATTGTATGTCTATCTCCCAAGAAATAACTTTATAATAATCATTTTTATCGTTTACACATTATCTAAAATTAATAGGTTATTTTGACTACTACATTATTAGTTTTTATTTGTATATAAGTGTCTTAATGGAATGACATTTCAATGCATACTTCAGAATATCAGATTTCAATCCCACGCCACAAAAAAAGGTGCAGAACTGCAAATGCTAAAATATGGATTAGATATTACATGCATCAAACGCCTACAAATATTTTATACAGAGGAGTCATAAATATCAGGTACTGTGTGCAACAACAGTATAATACCAGCCGCACAACACACTGCCATGTAACTTAACACCCTTTACTGGCATTGAATCATCGCACAGCACGTGTGGGGCGTACCTACGTCTTATATACCTAGTAACTTATAATACTTTTCCAACAGCAGTTAAAACAACTGACAATGTGCAATTTATTATTTGCTTTTTATCTATACTGTTATAAATAGAAAACATTTGATTTTTTGTTTGTACCTAACCTAATGGATAAACTCAAATAACCTAATGAATAAATACTTAACAAATTTTAAAAATACTTTCAGCAAGTAACATGCATTTATTTTCAAGATCTATGCCAGTCTTTCTCAAAGTGGGCGATAGCGCCCCCTGGGGCGTTTGAAACCTAGAGGGGGACGTTAAGGGGCCCAGAAAAAATGGGGGGCGTTGATGTGGGTTGGGGGGGGGGCGATGTATAATTTATAATTTCATTTACTTTATATAGTATTTTAAGTTTCATTATAATTAAAACCCACCTACCACACAATTGTGTATCGAATCCAATCGAATCGAATCGAATCCAAGTGTATCGAAACTTTTTTCGATGGCTGCTAAGCAAGACGATGACGGACTTTGAGCTTCATACAATATCTCTCTGTTAATTGCTCAAACAGGTAAACCACACACCATCGGAGAAACGTTGATTTTGCCGGCGATAAAAGAAGTTATAACTACTGTGCTCCATAAACCGGCGGCAGATATAATTCGAAAAAATCCTTTGAGCAATAGCTTTGTCCAAAGACGAATTGATGAAATGGCTGAAAACATTGAAGAGTCATTGTGCAATCATCTGAAGACCAGTAAATTTTCAATTCAGTTGGATGAGTCCACTTTAACAACTAATGAAGCATTGTTGTTGTCTTACGTGAGATTTATTAAAGATGAAAAAATATGTCAAAAACTTTTATTTGCTAGAAATTTAGAGACAGACACGAAAGGAGAAACCGTATTTGAAAAGTTTTGTGATGAAAAAGGAATTCCGTTGAAGAATATTATATCAGCTGCAGATGGTGCTCCAGCTATGACGGGGTGTCAAAAAGGCTTCATATCGTACTTAAAAAACAAAATTCCTGATGTGCTTGCTGTACATTGCGTTATACATCGACAGCATTTAGTTGCTAGAAATTTAAGTGAACGACTATTTCAATCATTGCAACATATCATCAGAGCAGTCAATAAAATCCGAAACAACGCTTTAAATGACAGATTATTTAATCAGCTTTGTGTTAATAATGATGAAGATTTCAACAGATTGATCTTTCACACAGAAGTGCGTTGGCTATCAAAAGGAAATTGTCTGACTCGTTTTTACAATCTGTTTGACTCTGTCATAGAGTTCTTGGAAAACAAAGACACAGAATTGCGCGAAAACCTCATCACATCAACGAATTATATCGCATACCAGACAGACCTTTATACATTACTTAATGATATGAATCTCCAACTTCAAGGCGATGACTTGAACTTAATAAAAACAAAAAATGTCGTCGCTGCTTTCGTAGCCAAGCTGTTCTTACACAAAAAGAATATCGGCAGACGTGAGTTCCATAATTTTCCCAATTTATTAGTATACTGCAACAACGACGACTTGCTCGTCTACTGCCAACATTTAGAAAAGAAAGATTCCAGGACATTTTGAAATTGGATATACCAGACTGGATGTTAAATCCTTTTTCAAATGTCAACATAGCAATATCACCCCAGTTGAAAGAAGAACTTATAGAACTGACAACGAACGAGGAAATAAAAATCAAATACAAAAATGGCAACAATTTTGGCTACAAAAGTCAATTCCGCAGTTGTACCCTGGATTGTGGTCTATCGTTGAACGATTTTTGATAGCATTCCCATCGTCATATTTGTGTGAACGTGGATTTAACGCTGTGACAACGCTGCTTACTAAAAAGAGAAATCATTTACAAGTTACCAAACGCGACGACTTACGCCTGTTTTTGAGTTAATTAATTTTGAGTGAATTTGTATAAAAACGAAAACTGATTACATATTTATATTGTTTCTTTTAATTTGATTAAAATATATTATTAATATTATAAAGTATGTAAGTTTAAACATCAGAACCGACTAATATAACTAAATTAATTAAAGTAATGAAATTGTGGTTTTTAAATTTTAGGGGTGTATAAAAAATGGGGGCGCTGAAAAATAATTGATTTTCAAAGGGGGCGGTAAAAGAAATAAGTTTGATAATCACTGATCTAGATACTTACGCGATCAAAAGCTAGTATGAAATACTATTGTACCTATTGAACTGCAGCTTTTCTTTGGTAATAATGTTTGGTACGTACTTTGAGTTATATTTAGTGAATGACAATATTCTTAAATATATTATAGTGACTCGTGGCGCACTGATTATAAATGACGAGATATCGTAAGTTCGATCATCTCATATGACTGACATACTTTTGTATAATGAAAGTCATTAATTGGCGGTTCTGCGTCCTGGTATCAAATCTACATATGTGTACATATAACCTGTTTACTTATCACAATAAAAAATAAACTTTACCTAGAATTAAATGACCGCCCGTTAAATTGTGTCCTCATATTAAAAAAACTACTCTGATATAAGACAGGACATATAAGATTCTGAAAATATTTCTCCAATAGAAGGTTATATGTATATAAAATGATATTATAATTAAAAAGCTGTAGATACGTTACCTAAGTCTTATTCAGTATCTGAGTCCGAGCGGATTCTACGAGTAGTATAAACAATTGGATATAGACGAGCTATATGGAATAAGTTATTAAAGTTTTTTTTACATTACAAGCCGGTAAACTAATTGTAATGCAAACTCATTGTTTAACAATACATATGCTATTTTCAGTGAAGCGTTTATATGAGTTCCTATGAGACCAGTTTATTTATTGGCTTTACTATTGACGCAAAACATTAAATGTAGTCGGTCTGAACAGTGATGGATATTGCGAACTTTGCGCTGTTCCTTACGTGAATAATTTACAAATAACTTGTTTATAGACGTCTAATTATAAATCTGTGATGTTTTCTAAGATAGTTATTGGAACAATACACTGTAGCTACAATTTTGATCTACATTAATTGGATAAGGATTGTAAAACATGTTCGCAGATACGCCTTTATTTTTTAATAACTAGCGGGCCCGGCAAAAAATCCTTGACAAATTATATACTAAAACGTTCCTCATTAATCACTCTATCCACCGGTGAAAACCGCATGAAAATCTGTTCGGTAGTTTTTGAGTTTATCGCGAACAGACAGACAGACAGACGCGGTAGGGGACTTTGTTTTATACTATGTAATGATATGTGAGAGATAAATATGGTTTCTGTAGGTTAACTTTAGAAAATAAAGATATAGATACCACAGCATGGACTTTTCTGTAGGTTCTTATTAATAATATATACAATTCTATATGAGCTTACTATATCTGGTAAAGATTATTCAGCGTGAATAATATGAGCGCCCTAAAAATATTTTTACGACTTGATTGCAATAGATCCTTTTTTCTCGAATTCCTATAAATACAATATGCATATAGTATACATATAAATCTCCCCGGAACATATTCATTAAAGGACAGTGATACTGAGATATCATACAGCCAGACGCGAGACGAAACTTTGTTATATACCTAATGTTTATTGATAAATCTTCATATGGTTCGCACAGTGGATTAGTAAATATTACTGGTTATTATTATAAAGTGTTATGTATTAATAATAGCAGTTAATTTAATTAATGTTACAGTTCGATATGTGATATGTGAATTGTGCAATAATTCTGTTACAACATAATTAGATTAGTATGGTCGCGTGAGGCGAGTCGAGGGCGGAGTGCAATGCGCACATCATTACCGCGCAATCATACAGGATATCTCAATTCACAGAAAACTGTGGAATATTTGTTTTCCAACGTCTTAAACAGTACTCAATGTTTTTTTAGGCAATTGTTTTGGGAGATAAGTACTTAAGTATTGTCGCGAATTCTGTAATGAGTCGCAATTGTCACATTTACACAATACCTATATAAAATTACATTCAATATAGAATACATATATTGGTCTGTCTTAAGAATATACAGTCTATTCTTTATTAATAAAACCATTTCAATATTCATACCATATTCAACCACAATCGTGATGGTCTAGTGGTTCGACGGGTGAAATATCAACCGGATGTACGCAGGTTCGAATCGCGGCATGTAGCAATCCTTTTTTATATATAATTTTAGATATAGCGCGTCTTACCACACAGCGCCCAAATAATGCAAAGCTGATGGGATATTCACGCAAAGACTGTGGGGGGGACGTCCGAACCTCCCCTAGATGGCCGTCGGGTCCTCCCTTCCGGTCGCCAACCGGCACGACGGAACATTTCGGGAATTTTCGCGAGGCGGTGGGGCAGCCTTTCATAAGTGGCTAACTTACTACTTGGGACCCTACAACCTGGGCCAGCAGTGCACCGTGCTTCGGATCCCGCTAGCCTCCACATGAGATAACCCGGCTCTGCAGACTGCATAAGAAATACGCTATATTCGGTTCGACTATCGCTATACAACTGTCCTCAAATATTCTCCCACTTAAGACGGGCTTCCCCGAACTGCACATCGGAACACGACGAATCGTTTGGCGGTGTGATTGAGTTCGGAGTGTGGTTACAAGCCGCGGCCGAAGCTGCAGAGCTGCTCGTTTAACACCACCCGGGGGCACGTGTAGGGTCTCGAGGGTAAAGCCTAAGGATGTGAGCAGCAGTGAACCCCCAAAAATTCATTCTATTATCTACTTTTCTCTCATACTTAAGTCGCGTCGTCATTAAAATTACAATAACTTTTGATAGAGTAAAACGATTTTAATGGGACCAAGACTAAATGTTACTAGAGGATATGCTTCATAATTTTCTTGATGAGTTTTTCTCGTGAACGTAGTACTTTAGCAGTGATGCGTGTTCATACAAACAGACAGACAGACATTTATAAAAATGGTTAAAATGTATTTTATTACTTAATCCAAGACACCTGCAACATTTTTTTCCCAAAAATGTAAAAAGTACAGACACGTTAGTTTTATATTCTTATTATATGTACAGAAGACAAGTATTTACACATTGTTTTGGCATAAACAGTAGCAGGCATCGCATGTAGAAGCCCCGTGCGTACGCGTACGGGTTATAGATCACTGTGCTACAAAGTCTCAGAAAATGTTACCCGTACTTGTGTTATCTCTTTGTTCTATTAACCAACGTAAATATGTTCGAATATCCTCGTTATCAATATGTTCTACATACTCATATCTATAAAGTTACCTCTTAAGGTTCAAGGGAATATAATGTAGGTACTATTTTTTATATTAATATCGCTTCCGTGTCCTAGTAACATCTCGGTATGCATTTATATGGAAGTGTTACTAAATAATGAAATGTTGTCATCGATTCATCATCTATCTCAGAATTTTTATAAGAAAATAAATAATTAAATATTATACTCGTTTTAACTTGAAATGAATAAGTTTTACTACATTCATTCGTCATGTCAAGTAAGTTTTGGTGTGAAAAGGCTATTATTAGAGTGGATCAATATTTGAACGATGATGAGTTCGATCAGTTGTTATTGTTGATCGAAGGATGATGACGTCTGGAATCACTCAGTTTTATACTCACTCATCATAACTATACACACACTCTTTCACACTTTACATTTATTTAGTTGCTAGCGGTACCCTCTACAATTATAGAAATGCTCTTTAAAAATAACTGTAAGTACGACACGCACACCACTTACAGTAACGTGTGGAACGGTTAAAAGGCTGTTGTGAGCGTTGTGAACGTCGTGTGGAACGTGCCCTAAGTAATACATTTATGGTGTAATATCTTATTAGAAAGACCTCTTCTATCTTCAAAATTACTATTAATAATTATAATGTTGAATTGTAAACGCTGAATGAACGAATGCTTGAAATCTTGCATAAATATAAATCAAGATATAAAACTTTATATCTGTCTAAGCAGTTTTTAATATTCGATATACTATCATATTACTTGTTATGATGTCCGCTATCTGTCGGTGAAAATCGGTTCAAACGTTTTGGAGATAGCGTTGCGGGCGAAGCCACGGTTAACAACTAGTCTAAAATAAAATATCCGAAATTACTTGCTATAAGGTCATCTATCTGTCTGTGAACGTACCGTGAAAATCGGTACCACCGATTTGAAGATAGCACTGCGGGCGAAGCCACGGTGAACAGCTACTCTAAATTAAAATAAACTAAATTACTTGTTATGATGTCCGCTATCTGACGGTGAAAGTCCCGTGAACATTGGTTCAGCCGTTTTGGAGATAGTATTGCGGACGAAGCCGCGGATAACAGCTAGTGTAATTTTTTTTTAAGTCATAGTATGCAAACGAACAGGTGTGTCACCTGATGTTAAGTGATAACCACCGTCCATAGACACTAACAACACCAGGAGAGTTGAAATTGCGTTGCCAGCCCGTATTTGGGGAAAGGGAGGGAGGGGGGAGAAGAGTGGAGGTGGTCCTCCGGCGCTCTCACTGACCGAACGAAACGCAACAATGCAAGCACTTACTTCACGTTGGTTTTCTATGAGAGTGTGGTACTACCCCGGACGAGCCGACCTATTCATGTTGAAATCAGTAGTAGCTTCAGCGTGCCTCTACCTCCTGTTAATTTAGAGTAGCCTAAGTAACCCGCTGTAATTTTAGCTATCTGCCAGTAAAATTCCCGTCAAAATCGGTCCAGCCGTTTCGGAGATTACCCGGAACAAACAGACAACCGACAATTTTTTTTAAATTGCATTTTTGTTACCAGTAGCGTGTATACTTTCATACCCAATCAGTATTTTTTTTTAATTTTGATATTACATACAGACACTTCATTTTTATTATATGTATAGATTATATGACTTTTTTCTTCTTTGTCTTAACTTTAACTCTTAAAATGTAATTTCCTTTAAATATTATAAACTCAATACGCGTCACCATCAATTAAAGGTAATTTATAATCAGGCATAAGCCTTCCATGAGACAGGCATTGCCTAGTTTGGGGCATGGCCTTAACTATGGTAGTTAAGGCTATATTATGCAAAATATTGTAGTAAATAAAGATATTTGTATTATTACTTTGCTCATAATATTATTGAAAACACATTCTTTCATCAGTAATCATTTATATATACGAGTTACGTGACTAATATAGGTGTATATGAATAGTAGAAAGTTGTACACAAGTGTCGTTTTGTGAAAATATTATAGAGCCAGTTTATTGACTTCGCGTAAAACATAATAGGTGCAGACATCTGCCAACAGTATAGACGGGATGACACAGTGTTTATGAAGTAATGATTCATTCCGGTTGCATCATATTCGGGTAAAACATACAATAACTTTACTCCAGTTTGTCACACAGATATATTGATTATATGATCGGCACCCATTGTCGATGAGTTATTATTGTAATGTAATAATAAATAACGCTATCGGGTCACGTGACGCGAGGTCACGGGGTCACCGTACATACTACTTACCTACTCGAATCGACCGACGCTGTTTTTATGCTGACGTCTATTGCGTCGCAAATGTTTCTTTAAGATCATATGAGGACGTTCTATTTTCATTTCATTGATATTACATATGTTTATTATAACAATAATAAATAGCAAATCAAAAATACTTTATTCAATTTAGGCCCTAACAAGGAACGTGTGAACCTCAAAAGTACCACCGGTTTGGACAAACAACCCAGTGATCGAGAAGACGGCAAGAAACTCGTTTGGTTTTTTTTAACATATAATAGGTCTTTACCTATGAAATTGCCGTTCTGCAGCACTGGCCATTTCAAATCAAAATAATTTTTGTTTGGCTAAGAATTCTAATTTCAAATTAATTTTATTTTAAAAACATGGAGTTCTTTTTCCAAAAGTTGTCATTTGTTTATTGATTAGTGTTACATTTTCATCGCATTTCAATCTTTTTTGTCATCATGGATACGTTAAAAATTCGAGTAATCATGGAATATGAGTACCGTCGTGGCAGCAACGCGGCACAAGCGGCACGCAACATCAACGACGTTTACGGAGCTAACACTACAAACCAACGCACCACCTGTTATTGGTTTGCTCGCTTCCGTTCTGGGAATTTCGACCTGAAAAATGAACCTCGCGGTCGTCCGAAGACTTTGGTCGACAATGACGAATTAAAGGCGATTGTGGAAGCTGATGATACACAAGCTACGGCTGAATTAGCAGCAGCTTTCGACGTTAGCGTCAAAACAATATTGGTCCATTTGCGTCAAATTGGCAAGGTAAAAAAGCTTGAGAAATGGGTGCCCCACGAACTCAATGATCGCCAGCGCGAAGTACGCGTCGAGACGTGCCTTGCACTGCTCAACAGACACACAAATGAAGGATTTTTTGAATTTTGAACCGCATTGTTACCTGCGATGAAAAATGCATTCTGTTTGATAACCGCAAGCGCTCAGCAAGTTGGTTGGATCCTGGTTCAGCACCTAAACAATGCCTTAAACGAAAACTTACCCCTAGAAAAGTGATGGTCACTATTTGGTGGTCTAGCGCCGGTGTGATTCATCACAGCTTCTTACCAAACGGGGTGAGCATTACTGCAGATGTGTACTGTGAAGAACTGAACACAATGATGGAGAAGCTGACACATCTCCAACCAGCATTGGTCAATCGCTCGTCTCCGCTGCTCCTGCACGACAACGCGCGACCTCATACTGCACAGCAGACGGTCTCCAATTTGCAAGAACTGGGGTTGGAAGTTCTCCGTCATCCGCCCTACTCACCAGACCTTGCGCCTACAGACTACTACTTTTTCCAGAATTTGGATAACTCCTTGGCGGGAAAAAAATTCAATACCAGAGGCAGTACAAAATGCCTTTGAAGAAGTTGTTGCCTCCCGTCCAGCTGATTTCTTTAAGAAGGGCATCAATAAACTGCCACTGCGTTGGCAAAGATGCATTGATTGCATGGGTGATTACTTCGATTAATACAAATAATACATGAAAAAAATTCGTTTAAATTTTTTCATACAAAACGGCAATTTCATGGGTAAAGACCTAATATTAAAAATACGTTAACGTTATGCTCCTATGATAGATATGAAAATGCTACAATGAACAGTAGGTAAGTATAGGACAAACGACTAGCAAGTAGTAATAATTTATTTTTGTTACTATTGTTAATTTGGGATTGAATTTAATATTGCATTGTTAATCTATAGGTGATGTAGCTAAACAAGTTGTCGGTTTTGATGTTTTATGATTAGTATTTTATACCGTTGTCGCATATATTTGACCACGCGGATATTGTGGCTGATTCACAAGCAAAACATGATTCGAGTCACAATTCGAGTTTGCTTTATACAGAGCTATGGTCATAGTATATTAAAGTCACGCACATTTTTACTTATGTTTACTTAATGCAATCATAAACGAAATAATTGTAAGAGCAACCAAGCGTAATCAGTTGTGAGGTGACTCTATGACTCGAGAATCTGAGATTTTTACTCAGACTGGCCGAAACTAATTTACTAGCTGTGCCCGCGACTACGTCTGTGACAGTGAATAATAAAATCATGTGAATCTAAACATCTAACTCTCGGGGTACGACGTGGTAACTAACAATTACTAACAGTAGTTAGTCGTGTCTCAAACGTGCTTATTTTTATATCATTGATATAGGTACAACTTCTTGAAACTATGAATTAAAACTAATAAATAAAATAGTTTGCTGTAAGAAAATGTCTTGTGGCATTAAGCTTCTCAGTGCATGAACAAAAAGGGCAGTAACATAATATATTAATTCATTCAAAACATAACTTCGAAATATAATGATAACTCGAAATAAATCTAACAAACGCAACAATAATGATATGTTGGGCGCCATCTATTGTCATTAACACATATTAATTAACAGCTGAACTTCATTTTAATTAATTTGTATAATTCCTTTTATTAAAATTAATATATAAAACATTTATCCTTCATTTACTGTCTCTTAAATGTTATTATTTATTTAATATTATTATAAAATATCCTGGTTTTTTGGATGAGGTTGAAATCCATTTGCTTATCTACTTTTCTCTGGTACTTAAGTCGCGTCGACAGTAAAATTACAATAACTTTTGATAGAGTGAACCGATTTTAATGAAGTAAATAATAAATGTTACTCGAGGATATGCTTTACGATTTTCTAGGTGATATGAGGTTCTATCGTGAACACAGTACTTTAATCGAGAAGCGTGTCCAAGCAAACAGACATTTCAAAAAATTATTAAAATACATTTTATTCCTAGACATTTATTTTTTCACAAAAACCTAAAAAGTACAGACACGTTACATTTACATTCTTTTTATATGTATAGATAGAGAAGAAGAAGAATATATCGATTATGTCAATCAAATAACAATCGTTTTATGACTTGGCATCTTCCTTCTTGTTCTTGGCTCGAGTCACCACCGTGGGAGTCTAGGGTTCAGAGAGCGTTATAATAAAACTCGGTGTACGTAATATTGACAGTGGTGACTCGAGACAAGAACACAGAAAGGAAAATGCCATGAAACTGTTATTGTTTGATTGACATATTCAATATACAATAAATTAATACGGTTCGACCAATATGCATAAAGATGAGTCATAGAGCTACATGCTAAAACATTAGCCCGGGTATTATTAAGAAAAGTGGTTCTTATTCAGCTTTTAAACTTATCGTTCTTTAAAAGAAAAATAATAACCATGCATAGACAATAATAACATAAACCTTTTAATTATTATAGTGGACGCTACTTTGCACTCCGCCTGAATTGATTGAACACTACCGCTAGGGACCTTTTGTGGTAAATGTGTATATGTATGGTAGAAATAAGACAAATAAACATTCTTAAGCATCATTAAAAAATTAAAGTTTCCATTTGATATAACAACGTGGGCTTTATAAACAAACTGATATTGACTCGAGTTGAACCATTATATTGTTGAACTTGCAAATAAGGAAATTCATTCATGTACAGAACAATCAGAGGACGTTGTTCTTGCGTCACAGTAACTGATACACATGACCCCGTCCTTCCTTCACACAATTATTTATAAAATAAAACAGTATATTAACTTAAAAAAGCTTTATTATTCTATTCAACTTACTTTGGCACTAAAACTTTATCACTAACAAGAAATACACAGTATGTTAACAGTTGTTCAATAACAAGTGCTATTAGAAACGACTTCAGTCGAGTTCCTGTATGTTTCTCTGCGATTGTAACGCTTTTTACTTGTGAATTTGCTGATAAGCGTTTTTTTGTTATCGAAGCACGACAAAATGACTAACATGACTGTAAATACAGTGCAATTCAAAATCAATGTTGACCAATGAAAAATTTACAACCCAAATGTTGAACATTTATCGTTGTCATGCCGACCTGCAAACCTTCCTAAAGTTATATACACCGGTTGATCCCGAAATGCTATATTATTAAAGTAAAACTTCTTTAGGCGCGACTAGGAGGTTTACCAGACTAGGCCCCCTAGGCAGCGGCTCAAGCCTAGGTCCGTTCCCTCGGCGTGGAGCCCTCGAGTGCGCTGCTCGCGCGACAACATTACACATGTCACCTCCACACACGTGCACGCATACACGCTTACACATGCAAGTGGCAGGGTTTTATTTTTTTTCCCTTATCAAACTGAAATAGTTTAAAAAATTATCCGATACGAAATATATATAAGAATTGTTGAGGCATGTATGATTGGTACACATATATGTTTCAACAATTCATATATGTATGAATAGTTAGGTTAGCTCAGATAGGTCGCGAATTGCATGTATCAGGCAACAGTCCAAGCCGAGGTGTGCCGTGCAAGCTTGAGCTAGTTGTTAAATAAAATTGGCTGAGTGCCTTAAGCCCTCGCCTTAGTAGTCCGGTGAAGCTGTTAAGACTTTGCTAGGTCAATAGCGTATACGCTAAACGCTGACTATAGTCAGTTCGAAAAAAGAAAAAAAAACTAGAGGTAACTGGAGGATAATGCAACGGAAGTCCGTTACGGCAATATGGGGTCACGTTTCTGTACCATTCGGTTTTTAAATATTTTTGATTTTCTCAATAAATAGTTTATAAACAAACCGATCAAAAATGTTGGGAAAAAAATTGAATAATAATATAACAGGATTAATTATGTAATGTAACAAATTAATCAAAGCTTCATTATCTGTAGTGCCGTCTATCGGCTAATTCGGAACTTAAATAACAAGTTTTACTTCAATCACGTGCGACGGTTACGCGCACTCATTTTATACTACTATTGCGGGTGCTATAATCCTATGAGATCATTGTCGTGCCTTCTCTTACATTAGTCAGTGATGCTCGTAGAGATAATCAAAGAGATAGACACATAATACATACATAACAATATTGAAGAGAATCAGAGTTTGAATTGATAAGGAATCTTTACTACTCTCCGGTCTCCGCTACCATATAAATAAAAACCCTTGCAAGTTTTTGACGGTATTAAGATAGCTATAGATCTATAATAGGTGAATCTAGCTATAGGTGAAAGCTATAGATCGTACTCAGCCTTATATTATCCTTAGCTCAGCTTAAACTTCACTAAGTAGTTACTCAGTGCAATCTTAAGTTTCGAATTTATAACGAAATTACGGGAAGCTTGTGATTATCTTTCTTTCAATGGGACGTCATCTGTAAAATGTCTTTAATTGTAAAGAATAAATTGAACCATGCATGTTGAAGGAATATTGAAAAAAGAAAAAACAATGGTAGCCGTTTTGACATTTCTGCAATGAAGAATCAAGTAATAATGATAATCAAAAAAGTGTAGAATTGTCACTGTTACATTATTATTTTGTTATACATTTTTTTATTTGTAAGGCGTTCAATTTGTGACTTATTTCAGCTCAAGCAACGTGAATGCTAAGCTTGCGAATACGAATTTAAACTCTAGACTTAATATTGAGGTAATTCTGAGTGCGCTCTATAGATTTCACTCTTAGTCCGTCATGTAGTGGCTTTTATTCATAATCTCGTGTTATTTCACTCTATATTTCGTAATATTAGTGGCATTTTGGTGATATAGTCCGGTTATTTTTTTTTTTTTTTTTTTTATTATGAAATATTTTTTTTTAAATTCTTTAAAATTATTTTTTAATTCACCATTTTCTCTCACTAGATAAACTACGTTTGATTGCAGACATTTTTTTTCTTTAAAATTTTCCCAAAAAAAATTTATTTTTTCAATATCCCCTCAAATTTTTTTTTTGGGCTTTTTTTTTTGTTCTTCTTCTTATCTCTTTTTTATATATGCCCCTTTTAAATACCAATTTTATAAAAAATATTTTTTTTTTTCGAAGTAGTTTTATTTTTAATAAATTTATTAAATATTTTATTTTTGATCTTTTTATTATTCCAATTTTTGCAGAAAAACAGGCGGTCTTCAAAACATTTTTTTATCAGATTTTGTATTATGTAACTTTCCACTTTTCTTTATTTTTAATCAGCACTTAATATCTTCTTGTAATCATATCATTATCTATTAGTGAATATCTTTAATTAGCTTTAAGTTGACTATTGTATTTTGAATTATGTATGAAAAGCTGTTGATATTCCTTCGGATAAATAAATAAATAAATTATTGTGCACAAGTGAAGTGGATGGAAAACATTACCACGGAGCATGAATTCTGAGATGCCACAAGAACTTGTCGGAAACTTACTTGTTATATTATTACCTATTCTACAATGGCTATAATAATCTAGAGGTTGTCCGCTACAAATAAATTAATAAATAAAAACCCTTGACAGTGGCAGTTGTTTCTGCATCGCCGACTGTAAACAATAAACCGCACGAGAGCGCATGACTCCCTTACCGTAACTTCACTCTGTCAGAACTTGTTACTTAACATACTGTATAAATAAATAAGAGTAACTCACTACAAAATTGAGTTACGTACGTATTCTAAGTAATTTTAATTAATATTAAAGTATTTATTTACAAAAAACTGTAACTTTACTGTACAATTGAAGAAAATAATTTAATTTCTTCATGATATTTACAATTGGATATATAAATCCATTTTAAATGATTGAAAAACTAATATTAATATTACAGATTATAAAGCTTGTACATTAGTTTAGACTTTAAAACAAATATTTTGACAGTATTGTAAAACTTGGTGCAGCTCGTGCTGTGTGAACATAGTAACATCAATTTGATGAAAAGACGAAACTCCACAGAACTCCGAATATGTACTACGACTCTGTTTTGTAATGTAATGCAGCAATACGTTGTACCGAGGCAAATCGATTATTTCGATACTTTCAACATTTGAATAGTACTTGAATATTTTCTCTCGACTAATCGACTCCTATAATACTGCAATTACCTCGCAATAAAATAACCCGAGTGATTATGACCACCGAAGTCTAGGGAAATTATAGAAACATATACGAAAACATCAAGTAGTTTTGTTTTTGGTTAGGAATGGGTTTAGGACATTCGATATATATTAACGGTTCGGAACTATTCGATGCTACCGGCCACTCGATGAAACGGTATTCGATGTCTTATAAAACAAAAGAATAAATGAATTTCCTATCTTCCGATATATCGATGAATCATTCGAGATCTTCTTTATTAATTGATACGATCACATGTATATATTTTCGCGGGACAGTCATATTATCAAATAATCAACACAATAATAATTAATTCCTTTACATATAAACGTAAAAAAAAATGAAAAGCGTGAACTTTATTGTGCATAGTAGCATATTTGAGATAAAAGAAGTTCTGAAACTAAAACGGTCGTCCCCGTGAGGGTCGCAAACATATTTTATTAAATCATTTTGTTTTATAATATTACATCTTGAAAATTAGCAATGTATCGAATGTATTGATATATCAATTCGCCGTCGCTCCTCCCTACTTTAACCTGCAAAAATTCTATACTCATTTTCTATAAAATTCTATAATCCGAACATTCCAATAATGCGACACCCCCTGCCTCCTGGTTTTTGAAGTGCCAGATTACTTAAGACTCTGTCGTATATATGATTAGGAAGTCCGGCGGACGTCGCCCTGCCTTGATAATAAAAAAAAACCTAACAGTCAACCGCAGCGTCACCTACCGGGTCTAATTGTGAATCTAAACCATACTTGACTCCACATGAACACATACAAGTTCACCAAAATCTGTCGAGCCGTTTAGGAGTTCAATCACATGCACATATAAAGATATTCTATAGAAAGTAGTGTTTGATGAACCTTGAAGCATATGAAGAAGAAACACATGATGCCGAGAGTGTTCCGAGTTGAAAAGCGAGCCGGATCACTGTAAGAGTGAAAGTGAGGGCAAGGCGACTATTTCTTCTTGGGTTTCTTGGGGTTGCGGGAGCGGCTCTTGGCCTTGCAGAGCGGACAGATGGGCGCGTTGCGGTGGATCTGCTGGTGGCAGGACAGGCACGACTTCATGGGGGGCGGCTGCTGCCTGCGCGCACACCACACCACACTTTGTTTAAGCATGTCGCATGCTCCACTGCTTACAGATAACTTACTTACAAATGCTTCTAATACAGTCTACACTCTTTATAACGAATTTCAAGTGGACCAAGCATTTTTTTCATTATACAGAATTGTCGGTATAAGGAGGGAAGCAAATAAATAAATGGTTTTATAGTAAACCAACCAAATTGAAGTAATTTAAGTTTTTCGTTATAACGAAATAACGAACGACATTATAAAGAGTTTACACTATATATGGTATATTATTTGTGATGAAAGAGTTGAAATTCATTTGAAATAGAAAATTGTTCATGCATATTATGAATTTTTTTTACAAACAATTTTATGAACAACGGTCATATTTACACAATGAAATTAATTCTGCAAATAACTTAAATTAATAGAAGCGTTTTACCTTATAATAAATCGCATATTAATTTACTTACCTTATTCGAAGCTTACTTATGAGATAGGCGCTTCCGTTTCCCGCCGGCATGCCCACTTTTGACAGTAAATACAACTGACTTCCGGTCACATACCCTTCTTGTCACGCCCCACCACGGCAGAGAGGCGTGATTAGAGCGACGCCATCTTTAACTTCATTGAGTCGAATAATACCAGGCAGAATTTTAAATATTAAGCTTCGAATAAGGTAAGTAAATTAATATGCGTTTTATTGTAAGGTAAAACGCTTCTATTAATTTGACTTGACCTTATCCGCCTG
The DNA here is from genome assembly GCA_036509395.1 of Antheraea yamamai. Classification (NCBI taxonomy): domain Eukaryota; kingdom Metazoa; phylum Arthropoda; class Insecta; order Lepidoptera; family Saturniidae; genus Antheraea; species Antheraea yamamai. The sequence continues at coordinate 20,914,086 of AP028446.1, forward strand.
GTGGTGGTAGAGCCACCGACGCCAATGTGATCTAAATAAGCCAGATTCACCATGGGAATCTAATTACACAAGAATTGACATTAATTAGCAGTGATTACAGAGGTATTATCAATTGTTAATAAAACCTATGTATTCAAGAAGGCAATTCCCTCTGAAAGATGTCTTAAACATGTTTGAAACCTTATTGCCTTTGCTTCTACAAATATTGCCACCGAATGGTTTGTATTTGTTTTTTAAAATAAAGGCCACTCGAATCCTTAACATGGTTTGTATTTGTTTTAATAAAGGCAACTGGGAACTCAATAACTAAAACGTTCACCACACTTTAGTATATAATCATTAATTATATAATCATTAACTATGGTGTAGTTTCTTAATTGCCTTTAATCAGAGTCGTAATTATGGATGGATTCGGTTTCACTCCGGTAGATTTTAAAATCATACGATATGAGAATGCATTTAGTCCGCACTACTCCTATTATAAATAATTTTACCTAAAAACCGATCTGATCAAAATCAAGCCACTTCTCTACTACTCGGGTTATAAATATTAGAAATGTGCTCTGCACCATCACCACATACTATTATTTGAAAAAGATTTAAGAGCTGTCAATGATTCCTTCTAGTAGTAATCTAGAAGTAGTACGAAAGTTAGATAAACATTAACTATCTAAGCAAAAACACCTCAAGTGATATCCAAGACAACCATTGTATGTAAAAATAGCTGGTTTAAAATAACCAAAAGATTCATACTAGCATCGAAAGTCTTCAGAGTTTGTGTGTGATCTAGTCAATTTGGAAATAGTAAAATCTATGGCTTGAAAGAATTTTAGCTAAATAAGCACAAAAACCAATTTTCAACCAAACTTTTTCCAGTAGGCTCAATTTTGAGCCAAACATATAGTGATGACAAACCCCTTTTACAAGCACTCTCTTGGCGTAGCAGTTTTGACAACAAACTTACAATTATGTCTCAAAGAAACTATTCATCATTTTACCAATTTGGAATGATTCCCGCAAAAAACGGGTGCGATACTATACAGTAATCTAAAGAGATTTCTGTCGTTCCTACCATTATGTTCAAAGCCGAACGAAATGGTTTTCCCGCACCATTATGCTAATAAATAGATACCTTATTGATGTGGCCACCGATCTGATGTTGGCCTTGAGGCTAGGGCGAGCGCGTGCGGCGCGGGGAAGCGGCAGAGCCACCTCGCGGAACGCAAGGCACTTGTGACGCTACGCTTCGCCCCACTACAGGTAACAGATGCATCACTCATGCTGCCTCACCTCAAACTAGTTCAGTGAAGTTACGTGACAACCTTGACTGCAACCATTAGTGCCGCTGCGTACTCTTCATTTGATTCTGTTATTTTGGGTTATTCTAACGAATATTTTTCGCTGCAATCAATTTATTAGAGACATGACCATGACAATGTAAGTCTGTGACCTTATGAGGGCGCTACATAGCACCTTTAAGATTCTATGAAGAAGCTATGCAAATTCTAGCGATTTTACTAGAACACGGGGTAATAGTCTTTAGTATCGCAGTAGATTTCTTGCAAAACGCTTTTCGAAGAGTTCACACATTTGTACATGTCAGCAGTTCGACCTCCGAAGCCATTCGAAACTGTTCAAAATACCGATTATCAAACCTTCTATTTAATATAGTCACATTAGGAGATGCTTCTACTTAATACACTCTGCGCTGGTTCCTTCTAATTTCTCGTGCTCCTGTCCGAAGTCTTCACATATTTGCCTGCTGAACACCAAGGCTACTTCTGAAGTTACGCATGTTATTATAACAACCCTATTAGATTAATGATCAATAGCCATACAAATAATAGCATTGACACAGCCTGTTTAAGCTGAACGTGCGCCGTTTACAACCCTTGGAAGAGTTCCTTAAACTGCGACTGTTGTACCTATGAGGATGAGTTACGATGACTATGAGCGGAAGAGTTCCTTATTTTTGTGCTATTGCGAGAAACGGACTTTTACCTATAGGATGAGTTACATGACTATGAGCGGAAGAGTTCCTTATTTTTTCTATTGCGAGTAAACGGCGACTGTTGTACCTATGAGGATGAGTTACGATGACTATGAGCGGAAGAGTTCCTTATTTTTGTGCTATTGCGAGTAAACGGCGACTGTTGTACCTATGAGGATGAGTTACGATGACTATGAGCGGAAGAGTTTCTTATTTTTGTGCTATTGCGAGTAAACGGCGACTGTTATACCTATGAGGATGAGTTACGATGACTATGAGCGGAAGAGTTTCTTATTTTTGTGCTATTGCGAGTAAACGGCGACTGTTATACCTATGAGGATGAGTTACGATGACTATGAGCGGAAGAGTTCCTTATTTTTGTGCTATTGCGAGTAAACTGCGACTGTTATACCTATGAGGATGAGTTACAATGACTATGAGCGGAAGAGTTTCTTATTTTTGTGCTATTGCGAGTAAACTCTGTTGTACCTATGAGGATGAGTTACGATGACTATGAGCGGAAGAGTTCCTTATTTTTGTGCTATTGCGAGTAAACGGCGACTGTTGTACCTATGAGGATGAGTTACGACGACTATGAGCATTACGTCGATTTCTATAAAACATCTATTATTGATATAGTGATCGCTGAACAATAACAATGTTGCAGTCGGTAAGAGGAAGCTTGCTAGGCAGCAAGGATTCCTTGTTGTACCTGCCAGAACACTATTTTATATTTCCCGTACTCCTGCGGAGTGACACGACCTATAGATTGAGTTATTAGGCTTCGTCCAGAAACCATGTTATGATTATCACGTAGTCCGGTGAAGCTGTTAAGACCTTGCTAGGTCAAAATGTCGTCGGAACGAGTTGCGTTTTTGCAAGAGTTCCTATCATCCTATCTGCTCCTGCGACTGCTAAGAGACTTAACAGTCCATTTCTCCGAAGTCCACCCCTACGCAATTTGGTGTACACGTAAATGACTGGGATATCCTACCTTCGCGGTAAACGTACGCTCACACTTGGGGACAGGTCAACACGTCACTCTATGGTGTGTGCGGTTCTGCGAGGAGACTTCGAATAACCTTGCGAAGGTTCATTATATAATTTGTGTGACCTACGAGGAAACACCAACTAACCCTGCGAGGGTTGCTTCCTTTATTCACGTGCAACTGAGAGGAGGCACCGAATAATCCTCTAGCGTTTCTGTGAGGAGACACTGAATAAACTGTGCGGATCATTATACGATTCGCGTGTTTCTGCACAGAGGCACTGAACAACCCTGCATGGGCCAGTTATGTGATTCGCGTTCTCCTACGCCGAGGCACTGAATAGCCCTGCGCGGGCTCGTAATGAGATTGGTGTGCACCTGCGCGGGCTCTTAACGGGATTGGTGTGCTCGTGCGCGGAGGCACTGAATAGCCCTGAGAGGGCTCGATACGTGATTCGCGTGCTCCTGCGCGGAGGCACTGAATAGCCCTGCACGGGCTCTTAACTTTATTGGTGTGCTCCTGCGCGGAGGCACTGAATAGCCCTGAGCGGGCTCGATACGTAATTCGTGATTGGTGAGCTCCTGCGCGGGCTCGTAATGTGATTGTTGTGCTCCTGCGCGGAGGCACTGAATAGCCCTGAGCGGGCTCGATACGTAATTCGTGATTGGTGAGCTCCTGCGCGGGCTCGTAATGTGATTGTTGTGCTCCTGCGCGGGCTCGTAATGTGATTGTTGTGCTCCTGCACGGGCTCGTAATGTGATTGTTGTGCTCCTGCGCGGAGGCACTGAATAACCCTGAGAGGGCTCGATACGTAATTCGCGTGCTCCTGCGCGGAGGCACTGAATAGCCCTGCGCGGGCTCGTAATTTTCTCTATATCCTCTTGTGATTCGTATTGGTGAGCTCCTGCGCGGGCTCGTAATGTGATTGTTGTGCTCCTGCGCGGGCTCGTAATGTGATTGTTGTGCTCCTGCACGGGCTCTTAACGGGATTGGTGTGCTCGTGCGCGGAGGCACTGAATAGCCCTGAGAGGGCTCGATACGTGATTCGCGTGCTCCTGCGCGGAGGCACTGAATAGCCCTGCACGGGCTCTCTTAACTTTATTGGTGTGCTCCTGCGCGGAGGCACTGAATAGCCCTGAGCGGGCTCGATACGTAATTCGTGATTGGTGAGCTCCTGCGCGGGCTCGTAATGTGATTGTTGTGCTCCTGCGCGGAGGCACTGAATAGCCCTGAGCGGGCTCGATACGTAATTCGTGATTGGTGAGCTCCTGCGCGGGCTCGTAATGTGATTGTTGTGCTCCTGCGCGGGCTCGTAATGTGATTGTTGTGCTCCTGCACGGGCTCGTAATGTGATTGTTGTGCTCCTGCGCGGAGGCACTGAATAACCCTGCGCGGGCTCGTTACGTGATTCGCGTGCTCCTGCGCGGGCTCGTAACGTGATTGGTATGTGCTCCTGCGCGAAGGCACTGAATAGCCCTGCGCTAGTTCGTTACGCGATTCGCGAGATCCAGCGCGGAGACACTGAATAGCCCTGCGCGGGTTCGTTATATAATTTGAGTTCTACGCAGATACTGAATAACCCTACGCGGGTTATTTATATAATCGCCGTGATCCAGTACTGATACTCTGAATAACCCTCCGCGGGTTATTTATATAGAAGTGATCCTGCACCGATACTGAATAACCTGCTGGTGGATCAGTACATTATAATTGACGTGCTCCTGTTGTGCTCTCTCGAGGAGACAATGTGCCATTTGGAGACGCCATATTTATCTCTTCCCGCGAGCCCGAGGGTCAGGCCCACATTCCCAACAATCCATACAAGCTGTATCATTAGAGATTCTTCGAGCTTGCATAGCGCTCGTACGAGCTTCGTCTGACAACAGTTGGTAGTATTTCGCATACTGGTTATTTGACCATTGCTTTTCTCAATCAGACAGCGATTCTCCACATTCACAAAAATCCGTGATCAGTAACTACAATCTGTATCACCACAAGGCATGGCTTACAGAAGTATCCTGAAGAAATACCGCTAAAAATAAGTTTATATTAAAGAAATGTATTGATTATTCAAAATAAATTAAAAACATTTAAGGGTAAATCAAATAATAATAATACGGCATGGCTTCGCTGCAGGTATTCCAACGATCTGAATATTTAATTGAATATTCAGTTCAGTGAACGCATAGTTTCGAAATAATGCTTCCTACTAAAGCTCGCAATTTATAACACCAGTACTTACATGGTTTTATTGTGTAGAGGGTAGTATTACTATATACTTCGATATATCATTATCGATATATACTGCGGCGTATATATCGATATATCATTATCGATATATACTGCGGCGTATATATCGATATATCATTATCGATATATACTGCGGCGTATATATTTTACCGCCCCCCCCCTTTTTTCGCCATTAATTTAGGGGATGGTTGGATGTTCAGTACCATTCGAGTGCTGTCCAACCTGTATTAACCTCCGATGAGCAGAGGTCTTGGGCTAAATTAATATTAAAGGAGCAGCACTTCATAAAATGACCGAAAATTATCAAAAATAAAAACGATAATTCGAACGGGATAACCCGTTAGCATAAAGACTGTTAATACTATAAATAAAATAGTTTGTTCTTAAAACAGACGTAGCTTGTACTCACGTGATCATTTTTCAACGAAAGGTATCGTTATATTATTAAACACGTATCCACAAGTTTATCATTATTTTCGTTTCCACGTTCCTCAGAAAAAGTGACAGATTATGTAAAAAGCTACTTACACGGCACGTATAATACTTTTTACCAATCCTTTAAAGAACATATTAACACTCTCTCAGGCACTTATAAAAGTATATATAGAATATTTTATGAAAATATTATCACACTATTGCTTTATTTTATATACGTATAAAAGTAAAAAATAAAATATTTTTTGCAAATATTTTTCACGGTCTGTTCTCGGCGGCCAATGAAGTTAAAAGATGGCGTCGCTCTAATCACGCCTCTCTGCCGTGGTGGGGCCAGACAAGAAGGGTATGTGACCGGAAGTCAGTTGTACTTACTGTCAAAAGTGGGCATGCCGGCGGGAAACGGAAGCGCCTATCTCATAAGTAAGCTTCGAATAAGGTCAAGTCAAATAATGTTGACTTCAATATGCTGAATAATAGTTGTTGCCTTGAAAAAAAAAATGTGGATTTAAATGTTCTTATTTAATTAATTCATATTTAAAGTTATTTGTAAGCAGATAACAGATTTATTTCAAATTATTGTTATTTGAAAATAAATAATAATGTAAGTAAATACTATTTATACAAAATTTACTATTATAATAAATAAATTAATTTCACCTTCAATATCACTAACAAATTGTAAAAATAGAAATAAATTCATAAACAAACATCATCAACTCGACTGTAATTTGTGGTAGGTAACAAAAGAATGACAAAAAAAAGAAAAGAATAAACCGGCTTAAAGGGATGTAAAGGGGATGTTCGGATAGGGAGAGGAATTAATAAAAAATAAAAAGTAAATCATAATCGAACCTCAGGGAGACGGTAATGAAATCTTGGTCGAGTGCAGACCTGAACGCGGGCGGCGGCGGCGGCGGCTTCCGCGGCGCGCTCGGCGTCGCGAACGAACTCGCGCACCGCGCGGTCGCCGACCCCGCCGACCCCACCGACCCCATCGACCCCAGCGACCCCACCGACCCCGCCGACCCCGCCGACCACGGGAACCGGCTGCAACAACACCATACCACACTTTCGAATTTCGAATCGAATATTTCGAAATATTCCAATATTTTTATAATACGGAATAATTATTATATTAATAGTCATAGGAAAAACTATATTTTTCACTATTTTCAATAAAAAATAGTTTAATTAAAACTCCTTTGACTATCAGACGAATATATTGAACTAGTTTTGTAAATTAATAATCATTTAGTATTTGGTAAATACCTAATTAGTTAAAATCATTAAAATATTTTGAATTGTTCGCATAGTTCAAATTATTCGAATGTTCAATTTGAATTTCGAATCGAGTATATATTCGGTTCGATTTGCTATCGAATAATTCGTGAATACGAATATTGAGACACCCCTAGTTTTAGTGTACGTCCATAATGGACGTTCAAATCGAGCGTGACGGAGCTGCAGCGTTTGTTTCAAACATATGCATTACCACGTCGGTGTCCAGAGTGGACGCTCTCGGTCGCTGCACGCGGCGCCGAACGCAGATTCACTCTGGCCGTACGCTTAGCGTTTCACCCTCATCTCATCTCCTGTTAAATGACGATGTGCTCCAAGATGAGTAAACATGCTAAACTTAGAAAGGACTGGCTCTCTAGTTCAGCTGCCGGGACACAGACAGATGCTTGGTGACACAATCTCAACTCGAGGGTAGTATCTAGCTAGCTAGACTTCAAAAAAGCTATGTTATGATTTCATCATAATGTTTTTCTTCACCGAACTCTTCAACTCAAAATCAAAATTAAGTTTGATTTAGCCTGTATAAAGTTAGAATTAGATAATGACATGGATTAGAGACTGACTCGGGTGTGACGGGACTGCCTTCCTCCTCGTGCAGGTCCGGCAACCGGTCGAGGCCGAGGTACTGTCGCCGCAGCAGATCCACCTCCGCCTTCAGCGGGCGGTAGTCCTCGTGCAGCCGCGACGCGTTCGTCAGCTTCCGGCCCATACTCTCCTCTGTTTGCTTTATCACTGTCTCCATCTATAAATATTGTAAGCCTGCGTATTACTAACACTTGCAAACTATATAAGGTGGGTTGACCATGGAAGCCCATACTCCTTTGAAGGCCAACAAAAAAAAAATCATAGTTATGGTCTTACGATGACAAATTCCTTCCACTCACACTGAACTATATCAAACTCAAGGACACAGACATGGCGGCGAGTTACTCACGTTGCTATTTTGTTGGTACGGTTCCTCGCTTTGTAAACTTCGGTCGTCGTAGTTAAAATTGTAATTCGCGCACACAGCAAAAGGTAAGTTTTTACGTAAATAACCTATTATTGTCTTATTTTTTTACTATAAATTGTCACATGAGGGTTGGTTATGGTGCTAAAGAAAACAATAATAATTTTGCTTCGATTTCAGTTAAAATATCGGTACTGTTCCTGTGAAAGCCGGTGGATCCTTATAAATCCAATCAAAAATTTGACGATTGGCCTTGCTAGGGTACATGGGGCTTACTAGGAACATTTACAAATCATAAAAATATGAACACTTAGTTTTTAGTTATATGTACCAGAAAAGTTGAAACAATGTTAGGGCATATAACATTTAATCTATACATATAATAAAAGGCTAACGGGACGAAATCTGTACATTAAATATTTCAAAGAAAAAATACTCTGGGAGGGCTTACAATCAATGACAGAACACATTGCTATAGTTTTTAAAATTTTTGTCTGTCTGTCTGTCTGTCGTTTGTACAGGATTCACGCAAAAACTACTGGATGGATTTTGACGAAATTTGGTATGGTGGTAGCTTATACACCGGTATAACATTTAGGCCATGTTTTACATATATATCACATTTGTATGTCTGTTTATTTTACTTTTAAGAAAACATAAAAGAGAAGAAATTTACACAAAAACTACTAGACAGATTTTCACGAAATTTTGTAAGGTAGTAGTTTATACATCGATATAACATACTAGCTTCTGCCCTCGATTTTGTCCGCGTGTAATAGTTACTTTTGGCCCCCGAAGCCGAGAAAAACCTCTGTTTTGGAATATTCTTCATTGATGCTCCACCCCCATTGGTCTTAGCTTGATGCTATATAGTATATAGCCTACCTCTATAAATGAGCTATCTAACACTCTTCAAATCGGAGCAGTAATTCCTGAGATAAGAGCGTTCAAGAAAACAAACTTTGCAGCTTACTGTAACAAGATCGAATCTATACATTAAATATTTTTTGAAAATTATAGTCGGGGTAGACTTTTTTATCGATATAGAAGCCAAAGATTATCCTTTTACAATTTTTGTCTGTCTGTCGGTCTGTCCCTTTGAACTTGACACATGGTTTAACTAATATTACAAGGTTACATTTAGGATACTTTTTGTCCCATAAAACGCAAGGGGTTCTCCAGGATAACGAAACGAAAGACAAAAAAATGTAGTTAATGTAACTAGGCTCTTTTGCGACACCTTAGTACAAGAGCCAGCAACGTTGGAAGAACGAGAATTTTAGAAAAGTTGGTTCTTTAATATGTAGATATATTATATTATGCCCTTCCAAACAGGATTCAGGATACCTGGTAGCCGGTTAACGTTATGTTTTTTAATGCGCATCACACCTTTACAGGTCAAAATTTTGATTTATAAATAATTTTAGGATAAAAATGTTTGGTTACTTTTTAACCTTATTAAAACATGAGTCTATCACTGCCAGACAATTTTGTTATTGACAATAATGTGCCCGATGATATTCTTTATAAATAAAATAATTCATTTCAAACCATTTTATTTTTTCCATTGCAAAGAACATATCTCATTTTATATACCATTACGATGTTGAGATTTCACCGTAAACACTGAAAAACAACGATAAACGTAGACATATGACTTGGGACTGAAGACATCTTGAATACATGCATCTATAACAGGCGTTTCCACAATTATCGCTATCTTTATCATATATAAAATAGGGTAAACATATCAATGCAGTTGCAGAATCTAGCTCTAAGTTTCTAAACGTTTTCAAAGCATTAGCCGGTTTTAATTAGGATGTTCATCCATAACATTTAGTTCGTATATACATCAATATTACACGCAGTCGAATTAACTATGTGAGCTTTCTTTATGATAGTAGTACTCAGGTTAATCTCTATAAACTTGAAAAAGTCCAGGCCATGAGAATTATCGGGGGTTTCATTAAAAGTACTCCAATGCATGTTATGGAAAGCGAATTGAGCATATGTTCATTACATCTTAGGAGACAATATTTAGCTGGCAAAATTCTATTTAAATTTAAGTCATTAGAAAAGAACGAACTAACTAATGCATTACAAGAACTGTCCATCTCTTTCCAATCACTCTATTGGCGTAACAGAAAAAAACCATTATTAGTTTCTATTTTTTCTCAATATAAAAATACTCCAATTCAAACAAGTATAAAACATGAAATGTTCAGTTTACACACCTGGGTCGATAACATTGATTTGCACAATATAATTAAAATAAATGTAGATGGTATTTGGAAGCCAAAGCGTCAATATGATGTTCTTAAAATAAAAGATATTTGTCTTCAATATATAATAGGATCAATAGGAGCCGCATTTTTTTATCAAATCCTAAACATATGAAAAATTATAAAATATTTATTATCACACTAATATAGTAATTGCAAAGGCTTTATCATTTCACAATCAACTATCCATAAGTTATTTTATCCATTGAAAAAGTGCTCTCAACACGTACTCAATATACCTCACTTTTCGAGTACTGATAGCCTACACTATTTTAAGCAATTACTAGATTTCAAAGCAAAGAACAAAGTAATTGTTTTACAATGGATCCCTTATCATATAGGTATAACTGGGAAGAAAGCGCTATCTTTTAACGGAAGGACCTCCAAGGGCCCTATTAATATTTTACCAACTACTTAGATGCTCAATTAAAAATAGTGTATGTATGAATGGAAACTTTGATAAGCGTTCTAAAACAAAACGAATATGGTACAGAACGATTCAGCCACGCCCCTTAAGATCACCATGGATTATGACAGTACGATTTGCCTCGGGAAGCAATCACAGGAATAAGATTACGCTCAAACACATCCCTGTAAACAGTCACCTACCTATGCGTAAAGTACGACACCCCTCTCCAGAGTTGTGAATTAATTGATGATGTGCACCACATCTGCAGAATGTGTTCAAACGAAGATATTAGATCTCGGCTTAATGCCTCTGGTTCGTCCACACTGTTTGTACAATTCGTTATTGTCTACCCCACTTCAAAAATGCTATAAATTGTACAAAATTAATGTAAGCTATTGTTAAGTTTATTGTCATTCTTATTGTTATATATTGTATGTCACTTAACGATATAGTTGCGCAGGCGACCACCTTCATTAAAAAAATATAATAATAATAATATTAAAATTCACTATCTTAACATGGCTTAACATACTTTATTTTATTTACCAAAAATAGCACGGGCACATTATTTAATAACAAAAATGCGGCAATAATCATTTTGTTTTAGGGCGTTAAAGTTAGTAGAAAACAAAACATTCAAAAATTATATAAAAATAATATTTTTCATGTAAAGGTGCGATATCACTAATAAACGCAACGTTTACCGGCACCAGGTAGCCCCACACTTTCGGAAAACATAATGATATATAAAAAACTGGCTTCTTGAAATTCTTTGTCAAAACTGTTCCTAGCTCTTAGACAAATAGTTACAGGCAAGTGACATTTGACGCGTCGTGCTCATATCTTTTTAATATTTATTTTTTTCTTCAATACAATGGAGTGTGAAAAGTTTTAATACAAGTTGAAAATAGTTATGATATTATTCAATGTTTCATTTATCATTATTTTATTTTATGAATACATTTTATCCTTTAATTTACAATTTAACTCTATCAACTTGATATTTTATAATGTAAACTCTACTGACTGCATAGTAAACGCCTACAAAAAAGGGAAAGGAACTTCGTTAGAAACTGGGGGGTCCATAGACCTTTAAACCTTTTTTTCACATTACCACCAATATATGCTGGTTGCTACGAACGGGTTGTAGGCTTATTTTAAAAGATTTCTCACATACCATCTGGGTATATGTTTGATTGAGTCCCTTGATAGTTTGGATTCACAATTGGAAACCGATGGTGTGGCTGCAATAAGGTTTTAGTAACCTATATTAAAATTTTTCGCGTTTAAAAATACAATTGGCACTAGTGATAACCGATTTGGTGCAGACGAAGTTGCACGGGTCAGCTAGTTATAAATATAGGCGTTTATAATATTATTATCATTAATGATAATTGTTAGTTTGGCTTCTTAGGAATATTTTGGCCCTGCAATGGGCCCATAAGAAGGCCATTACAGGTTTTTTTTACATTTTTATCCTGAAACACACTGGTAACTTATTTTTTATGGATATAAGGCTTATTAATATAATTTTTTAATTATTTCCATTAATATTTTGTTAGTTATACGATAGTGTTCAAGGAATGTTCGTTTTTTTTTTTTAAGAAGATTATAATATGTTAAGCATTCAATGTTTCATTTAAATGAAAGAGCTTTTTATGTAGTTTTAGGAAAAGTGGATATTTTGACTATTACAATTCTAACTTGAAGTTGAACGATTGATTTATAAAATTGGCCTTGTATGGAGCCTTGTGCCTTGCAAGACCATTTGGAAGAGCTTATTAAAAGTTAAGTTAAATAAATAGTGATTACATCTAGAATAAAAAAGAGTTATGTATACCTAGTCTTGTCATAAATACTGACACACAGAAAAAAAAAATGTTCTATTGCAAATAAAATTCATTACTTTTACAGTGTGTTAGTTTAATACATAAATATAAAACAATTTAAAATATAAAAAGCTTATTCGAAGTGGTCTCCATTGGCTGCAATATAGTCCCTTAAACGTTGAGGCCAGTTACCAATAGAAGCATGCACTCTTTCCATGGGAAAATTCTTCACTGCCATTCGTACGGATTGGTGTAGGGACTGTAAATTATCATGGCGTTTAGAGCAAGCCATACTCTCTAAAACTGACCATAAATCATAATCCAGCGGATTAAGATCGGGACTAGACGACGGCCAGTCTTCAGCTCTGATGAAGTTCGAAACGTTTGTTTCCAACCAAGACTGCGTAGACAGAGCTTTATGCCCCGGCGCCGAGTCTTGCTGGAAAAACCATTCTTGGTTATTGAACATGGTGTTGTTAAGGGGCTTCACTACCTTCTCAAGAATGGTATCTTGATACACTTGTGCCGATGTTTTGATACCTTTCTCACGAAAGTATGGCTCAGTCACTCCTTCATGGCTAATACCCCACCAAACCATCACCGAAATCGGATAGTGCCCACGTTGAGTTCCTTAGAGCTTTGAGCATAAATACGGTCATTTTGTTTGCTAAAATGTTGCTCAATTGTAAAAAATTTCTCATCCGTAAACAAAATTTTTCTGTGACCTCCCTTTGCGTACCGCTTCAGTACTTGTTTCGATTTTACCACCCTATTCTTTTTGAAATTATCAGTTAAGAAATGACCAGTACGTCTCTTATAGGCTGAAAGTCCTAAGCCATCTTTTAAAATACGCGCCATGGTTCTATGTGCTATCTTCATCTCCCGAGATAAAATCTTTTACTTTCGGACAGGATTTCTTCGAATTCTTTTCCTTACTGCTTTGACCACCTTTTTCGTACGAACAGTACGTGGACGGCCAGATCTTTTTCTGTCACAAACAGAGGTCTTATTGTACCTATTAATAGCCCGGTACACAAACATTTTACAAGTGTATGGAGAGTTTTAAATATTGCATTTGGCTCCATACCTACTTTGTGTAATGAAATCAAAGCGATTCGGTTCTCTTTATCACTCCACTCCATTTTAACATCGCAAAATATTGTACAATGTATTGGCGCCAAAATGAGAAAACTCAATGAATAATCATATAAAAATGACAGATTCCAAATTCAATGTAATATTTTGTTTATTTTTAATTGTAACAGTATTTATGGCCAGACTAAGTATATAGGAATGCAGTTTTATTGTTATATTATTATCAGGTAAGAATTTTTTTTCTACCGATACCCACTTCTCATTGTATTGATTTTTGGCATTAAACATATAGCAGGTAGGTTTATAATTGGAGTGCTCCAATTCAGTTACGAATGGAGTATGATTTGATTGAAAGTTCGATTAATTGCATCATAACAGAACAATCACAATTTCTAAAACAAAGTTTTATAATATATACATATATATAGAAGAAAAATTAAATTCCTATAAATATGAATGGACAGCGCGCGCCGCAAGCTGTATCATAGCAGTTCCACTGACAAGCCAAACAAACATTACACACAGTTAGAATAGTTCACAGTTCCAACAATAGCCTGCCTCGGAATACTCCTTCTTTACATAAACAAACAAAAAGCACACTTTACAAATGTGTTTCAGATTTATACTAATACTAATTTTCACTCGACCGTGTCTGCTTCTCTTTGTGATAAATAAAAACATCGTATGTTTTATTCCACAATACATTACAATAGAATTCTAAGGGTATTCAATAAAATAAATTTAGCAATAGTAAATCAATACTGCAGCCGTAAATGCAACCTAAATAAGATATTAAGACTTGAAACTTTTAGTAATCTTGTGTATCTTCCACCCTTTGAAATACTTCGCACGCGTGGAATAGTTATTTTGGGCTAAGACACAGCGGGAGCTCTCAAAAGGAAAAAATACCCCGATTTTAAAACATTTTTCATTGTTGCTCCGCTCCTATTGGTCTTAGCGTGATGATATGTAGCCTATGACACTCATAAATAACGTGGCTTTATATTGGTAAACGAATTTTCAAAATCGGTATAGTAGTTCCTGAGATTACCCCCTACAACGTCAATAACTCACTAACTTTACCTCTTTATAATATTGCTAGCGGACCGGGCGGACGTTGTCCTGCCTTGATAATAAAAAAAATCCTAAAAGTCAACTGCAGCGCCACCTACCAGTCAAATTTCATTCTAAACATAATGTACTAGGAAGCACACACAAAAATTTCATCAAAATCGGTCCAGTCGTAGAGGAGTTCTCACATACACACGCACACAACATATATATATATTAATAAATCCACATTAAATTAATAAATATTAAAATAGCCTATAATTAATAATTTGAATGTAACCATTTATCACTGAATTAAAAAATATATATATATATTTGTGGTTCCTAGGATTACCTCCTACATGCAAATTCAGTACAAACCACTTTGTAATATCATCTATATTTTAGACTCAATCTTTTACAAAGTTATTTAATTCTGATATTAATTATAAATTTCTTTCTGTTCGAATTTTAAAAGACCTTGCAGGATTCAAAGTTCTTTGCAGTCATGAAAAACATGACCTGACCTAAGATTGCCCATTATTGAATTCCAAGAGTTGCCAAGTACATAATATTATTTAAGTGCTGAAAAATTTATGTTTTTTGTTTTCTTTTGAGCATTTACATTCACTAGGTGTAGCACCAAATTTATTTATATATATGAATAATTATTTAGTTGTTTAAAAAATCATCTCCATACAAAACATATTTGGGAAAAAAATATAATTTAAAAATGAAATCTGTTTGACCTAGATTTATGCTGAAAATAAGATGTTTACACTTCATGAATGCCTGAAATGATTATTTTATAATTCATTGTCTGTGTGCAATGCCATTGAATGAATAAGGTACCAGATATAACAGATCAACTATAAATAATGATTTACAACAGCACATTGGAAAGTTACAATGCAATGTACATTACACATTTAAATTTAGTACATTATAAAGTATGCATACCGCATTGATATCAGCATGTATCTGTCGCAACTCTTCAACATGGCTCATTTTCTCTTGTTGCAATAACTCCATTTCACGCTTGTATTGTGCTAGACACCTACCCTCTTGGTCACCGCTTCGCACCTCATTCATTATGCTCCTTTTTATTCTCTCCAGAGAAATTGTTTTATTCCTTAAATAACATATCAGTATATGTTAAATTCAATAGTGTTTCCTAAACATTGACAATTGCTGGATCTATTATATATTTATATGATGCATAGTAAAATATATTATCATAGCTAAAACATAATATTTTTCACTCTAAAGAATTCTTAAATAAAAACTTAAGAAAGATCATTAATGTAATACAATAAAAAGTCAAGGCAGTCATAAGGACTGCAGACAGGAAGTAATAACTCAAAACAATGGAATCTAAATTAATTACACTCTGATTTATTTGAGTTTCATAATTTGTAAATTGAAATCATTAGTCTATCTTTCACATCGAAAGACACTCTGAATAACAATTAAATAAATTATAAATTATTAAATTATATACTTCTTTATACAGTATATTAATTCATCACACGTATGATGCACAATCTCAATACAAAATATCAATATTAGATGCACACAGGCTGCTATACTATGCATCTCTAGTCTGTCACAAGCCGTGCAATCACTATATGATTGGTCACAATTACCACATGTCATGATATGAAATTATAAATTTCTCTAATGCCAAAAAATACAGCTCAACACACCTAAAGAAGTTTTCACTTCATAAATAATTGTAACAGCAAGACATTGAGACTAAAGACTTTGAATTAATGCCTGTGTATTTGTCTTTGCAGTTTTCTTCTAAATTACAAGTTTAAGAATAAAAACACTGGTTGTACTTTTCATTTTGTCTGTCTTTGAACAAAGTAAGTTTTTTTAATATTATAAATTAGTAAATAGTCACACATACACAGTCCATATGTTAAATGGCCACTGCCTTCTCTAGATATTAATAACCAACTTCCTAAAGGACTACATTACACAGATCAGTCAATATTAAGTTAACTATTCTTAATTAACAAATGAGTCAGAATAGAATACTGAAATGACTTTTTTCCTGAATAAAGAATTATCAACTATCATATATATCATATCATCAGCCCTAGTTATTTACCAGGCTTCAAATAATATAGTTACAAACAACTGACTCTCTTATTTTATAAGAAATAAAAATCATCATACCCATTATTAGTACTTACTACCATTTAAAAAAGAAGTTTGTTTCTAGTGAGTCTGATTTCTTGTATAGTCAAATTCACTGTTATTAAAAACTATAAAAACTTGTCTGCTTTTGTTTGCTGAGTATTTTATTTTTGTAGAAATACTGAAGGCTTGCCGTATACTTTGAATAAAATACTTTGAAAGATCTTCGAGAAGAAGCACTGCTAGATAATTGTTTCTCATTTGTGTTTGGAAATGTAGCATTGTAATGTACTTATCATTTAAATATATATGTTGTACATTGCCCATCCTTTTTACTCCGGAATGCGGACATCCACCGGTTAAATAAATACAATGCAATAATTTTGCGAAACCAAAAATAAAAAACAGGATTCGTTAACATCATTCGATATATACTTTTAGATAGTATTGCGACAATATTTTAACATGTTATGCGTTCAACGAGTCATTATTGTAAAAATATATAAGAATTTCAATTTATAAAAACATGTAGTCACATAAAAAAGCAATAAAAATGTGGACTCCCCTCAAACGACGTGTTTATTGATCGAACCTACAGGTGCGAAGGCATCTTGTACCAATGTTTGATATACATTTTACCTGATTTCCTTCATAGCTTCCAACTTATGATATATTTCACGTTCGTTTTCAGCTGTCATTTCTGTTTTACTTTTTCACAAAAAACCGCCTAGTACAAAATATCAAATTTACGACAGTGAAAACTAATATAACCATCCATTTGCTCAACGGACAGCGCGTGCCGCAAATCTTTAGTGATGTAGTTTTCATTTTTTAATTTAAACTCTATACTCAAATGGATTAGACATATCACTATTTGTAGTCGATTTTAGATAAAACATAACCATTCTATAATAATGCGCAGCATCTCTAGTAAGTCTGTGGTTCAAACAATATTTTCCAATTATAGAACTTAATTATTACCCTTATAAATAAAATAACTTATTTTAAAATTACTTATATGAAACATCTTCAATGTCTGTATTTTATTCGTGTATCTATAATAATATTATTTTTTTACATACTGTTTTATTTACATATCAACCTGAAAAGAACGTCACTATTATTAAAAAATTACAAAATAAAATGGCCGAATGACTATCTATAGCGGTTTGCTGTCAAAATACTGGAATATATTTTATAACGCGTATGCCGTACTTATTCTAAAATTGATAGCTTTAGGGCTACGATTTAATTTGTTGACCGAATGAATTTAAACGCCTTGTCTTGGAAAGTCTTAAAAGACAAATTAGGAAGGCCGTTTTCACCTTTACAAGTGGATTCGTGTCGCCTTCGTTAGACTCGACGCCGTGTGATTGTCGGTGGACGGTGTTACGATGAGTGACGACGGTGAAGAACTGCGTCTGCCGCCCCGACGTATCATCAGGAGGGTGACTGCGCTCGTCTCCACCTCGGACTCCGAAAGCGACGATGGCGTCGTTGCACTCTCATCTCGTCGAAAAAGAATGAGGGTGAATCACATAATAATCCGCGTGCGATTCATATTCCACGTAGAACAGTTGATATTAGTCAATGGTGTTTGATTTCAGGTAGTAAGTGATGAAGACACCGATAGTAGTGGAAGTTCTGTGGGTCGTCCGTTCACGCGCCGTATTCGGATGCTGCCACAGCTTCGAGATTCTGATAATGCTAGCAATGCTTCAGATGACGACTCTCGCAATCAAAATGCATCTGCGGCAGGTCCTGCGACGCACGCATCGGGCTTCGCCTCAGACAGCTCCGAAGGCAACTCTGAAAAATGCTCCATTTGTCTAATGAGATTCACAGATCAAGAGGTGGGGACGCCTCAGACCTGTGAACACATCTTCTGTCTGGATTGTATTACGGAATGGTCAAAAAGTGTGAATACTTGTCCAGTGGATCGAATAACATTTAATTCTATTGTTGTGCGAGCATGTGCAGGTGGACGTGTTTTACGCACTGAGCCTGTAAATGTGATGCCACGTAGATCTTCAGTAGATACTATACTTCTTTTTGATTCAAGAGTTTGTCAGGTGAGACCTTCTATCAAATCATTTCAATATGCTATAAGAACCAGTAATACATGATTAATATAGTAGTAGGTATTTGGTAAAAATGTAGAATTATTTGGCATGCGAAGGGGTAGGAGGCTGTCCCATATCCTCTGGTACTATTCCCATTCATAAGTAATCAACCTGAGTAGATTTATAGTGGTTCAAGATTTCAATGACTACCTTGGAATTTTAAAGTGATTGAATTTAATACAATAATAATATGTAATGATATTTGGAATTACCGTCTGCCTGATGCAACAGCAGCAAAGTTGTTTCACATGCTTCATTAGTACTTAAAGTAATTGTGAGAAACCTAATAAGCTTATTACTTCTACTATTTTATTACTTATTCCTAGACACCTACAATTATTTTTTCACGAAAATCGAAAAAGTACAGACACATTAGATTTACATTCTTATTATATGTATGAAGCCTACTTGAAGCTGATACACACTGGCTGATCCTGGAACACATGATACGTAAGCACTAGAGCAAGCAATACACCTCATGGTTGTGATTCAGTCAAACAAACTACTGCATCCTAGGCTGATCATTTTTATTGTAATTAAAGTTTGAAGTGGATTGAAATTGATAA
This sequence comes from Antheraea yamamai, assembly GCA_036509395.1. Classification (NCBI taxonomy): domain Eukaryota; kingdom Metazoa; phylum Arthropoda; class Insecta; order Lepidoptera; family Saturniidae; genus Antheraea; species Antheraea yamamai. The sequence goes on from AP028446.1 coordinate 20,933,500, forward strand.
ACTTATTTACAAAATAACTTCAAGATACTAACTATGAGCATTATTAAGTTTGCTATTGTATTAAACTCCTCTAAAGCACTCTAAGCTTTGTTTTGGCTAGTGAAACAAGTTCATGTTTTGACATATTAGATATAAATGTTAGTACAATATAGAATACTAGTGGACCCGGCAGATGTTATCCCCCCTAATAGTAAAAGGAACAATGACAAATTATATACATAAGCCTTCCTCATGAATCACTATATCTCCTGGTGAAAACAACATGAAAATCTGTTCAGTAGTTTTTGAGTTTATTGCAAACAGACAGAAAGACGGACACGGCAGAGGACTTTGTTTTATAATATGAAATGGTGATAGAAGTTACATAGAATAAATTGTACTTGAAGTTAACAATTTTTCATGTTAAAATTGTTTTACAGTGTAAATACTTTATAAAATTGTTACTTTATAAAATGAAAACATTAGATCAGTTTGATTGGTTTACCTAAAAATTCATACATTGTTATATACATCGTGCAACAATGATTCTCTATTAGGAAGATATTAAAATTTTTGTAAATAATTACAGTAAGTATTATTGTTTATATTATCAGTTTACAAAAAGCTTCAACTAAATCTTTTATATCTTTGAAGTGCTGAGATTTCTAAGAATTGACATTCGTGGTCGAAACCAGGCAGCTTTCTTTTATTATTATTAATTGCCAAGAACAAATTACTTTTGGAGTTCAGTGTTTGTAGAAAATTTTGTTTTCAGTTACTAAATACAATAGACACCAATCTTACCACTCATGAACCAACATTGAAAATGTAAACAAGCCCAGTAAAAAAAAATACACTATTAATTTTCTTCATACCCCTTTATTACCAAATGTTTATCAACTTAACACCTTTAACCTCTAATTCATGACTAACTATTCTACATCCAGTCTCTAAATTATGATTAATATCTCACCATAATGATGGAATTTAAAAATGTAAAAAGAAAATGAATTAGTGATACTCAGGTTTGTTTATTCTCTGGTTACTTTTACCTTGTCTTCAGGTTATTGAAACTTTAACTATCCCTGAACTGAAACCAGATTTCCCTGTGAATCAGTGAACAAGCTAGGGGCCAGATGAATGGAGTAGTAGTGGAGAGGCTAGGCTAGCTAAATAGTGTAATAACTTCAATATTGTAAACATATTTTGGTGATTATTGTAGAGGAATACTTTAATAACTGATCTTAACTAAAAAAGAGTAAATTATTGTTAGTGGTTTATGGATCTTAAGTGAATAATTTCTGCATCATTGTATGTGTATGGGGCATTCCGTGTAAAATCGGATGGTTACAAAATAAAAAAAAGAGAACAGTACATTCTCTTTTTAAAACTTGTAGTACTCGTAAAATATTTTTATAAAAATATTTTGAAATATCTTTGATTTTTTTTTATGAAGGCCGTGTAAAAACAAATAAAAATGAGTGCATGCGAATGTCACACGCGATTGAAGTAAAACTTTTTAAATATTTTTGATTTTGTCAATAAACAGTTTATAAACAAATCAATTAAAAATTTTTGAAAAAAGAAAATTAAATTGTATAATAAAAATCATACAATAGAATTAATTATGTATATATGGGCGCGCGACCGTGCCGCCAACTGGTTTCAATGTAAGTAACAAATTAAATCAAAGCTTCATTATCTGTAGTGCCATATACTATCAGCTAATTCTGAACTGTATGCAATTTGCTAATTCGGAACTTAAATAACACGAAAATTTTATTAGCAATAAAATGTAGAAAAGTACGAACAGATTACTATGATAAGTAATGAATTAAATTAATCATGATTTAATAGAAGTTTTGGTTATGTTTAATTATTATCTAACCGGATGGTACAGAAACGCGTCGCTATATTGCCGTAACGGACTTCCATTGCATTGTCGTCCAGTTACCTCCTAGCCGTGCCTAAAGAAGTTTTACTTCAATAAATAACTTTTAGGAAAGTTATGTCCAAATAACTAACTTTTGAAGGAGTTATAAAAAACAACTCAAAATGATATTGATGGGACTAGCTAACTCATAAACATTGTCATTGTACAGATTTGTGGGGATACAGATAATGAAGAAACAATGTTGTTATGTGATGGATGTGACCTCGGATATCATATGCAGTGCCTAACCCCACCGCTCTCTCAGGTAATTATTTATATTTCATACAAATATTAAAATGTTATGTCTGATTACCTCAAGTATAGAGTTTTTCTATATATTTGTTATTGTTACAGATTCCAGTTGGTGACTGGCACTGCCCATATTGTGAAAATGGTATACAAGATGAAGATATATATTTTGATGACCTCATGCCAAATATAGATGTTGATTTTTTTTGTCCAATGGGGCTTAGACCTTCGCCTCTAAGAGCGCCCCGAAATATTAGGAGGTCTAACAGATATGCTAGAAGCAGATCAACTTCAGTACACCACCGAGCAGAGAGTAGTGAAGTTGTTAGTGCTCCATCAACTTCACATGTGTCCAGATCAATTGCTGGTTCCAGTTCATACAGCACAACAAGACGCAGTACAAATGGCGCATATGCACCGCGTCGTAGGAAATATAAGAAACGAAGAACCAAAACTGTAATACTAGAGTATGAAGTGGAAAATAATAGTAAATGCCCTGTGGTAAAAAAATACAGACGCAAAATTAAGAAAAAAGTTAGTACTTTCATATTTAATACTTATAAACTGTGAGTCTTACTTATAACAGTTACCTAAAGTTTAGGCGAAAGTTAATAGGTCATTTGACAATATTTCATAAATGTTAAAGCTAATATAAGATATCATATTGCTATTTGTCTCAGATAATATTATATTTAGTAATTTCAATTTGGTTAAAATAATAGAATATTCATGCTTAATCAGTTGAGCCTGTGTAAATAAAGTCATACAAAACAGAGTTCCCTATCGTGAATTCGTGATATGCGGTCGAAGGGGTCTCGTAGAAATCACCGACGCAAGGAAAAGGTTTACGATTCCCGAGCGACTTACTCTCTGTCACTTTCTATTATACGAGTCCGTTTGTCGCGGAAATTTGTGCGAACGTCGGAATTCGAGCAGACGAGCATTGTGTCTTGCAACTTGCAATTGTATAACCTCAATACTGAATGTGTGGATATATTTTTACGGGTTCTTGTTATTTGTTTACCAATCTTATTCTATCTATATCTATTCTATTATTATAAAGAGGTAAAGTTTGTGAGTTTGTGACGTTGTGGCGTTGTAAGGGGTAATCTCAGGAACTACTGGTCCGATTTGAATAATTCTTTCAGTGTTATATAGCTCATTTATCGAGAATGGTTATAGGCTATATATCATCACGCTAAGGCCAATAGGAGCGGAGCACAGATGAAAAATGTTTCAAAATCGAGATGTTTTTTTCTTTTTGAGAGCTTCTGCTGTGTCAGCGTTAGCCCAGAGTAGTAACTATTACTACGCGGACGAAGTCGCGGGCAGGGGCTATAATCTATATACTTATACTAATATAAAGAGGTAAAGTTTGTGACGTTGTAGGGGGTAATCTCAAGAACTACTAAACCGATTTTGAAAATTCTTTTACCAATATAAAGCCACGTTATTTATGAGTGTCATAGGCTACATATCATCACGTTAAGACCAATAGGAGCGGAGCAACAATGAAAAATGTTTTAAAATCGGGGTATTTTTTCCTTTTGAGTTCTTCCGCTGCATCTTAGCCCAAAATAACTATTCCACGCGTGCGAAGTCGCGGGCAGAAGCTATTAACTAATTATATTATCTATAATCTATACTAATATTATAAAGAGGTAAAGTTTGTGAGGTTGTAGGGGGTAATATCTGGGGAGTCGGAGAAAAATGGTCGAACGAAAACGTTTCTTACGAACGCTGCCTTAATTATGAGATATATATGATTGAGTTCTAGAGAAAAGTTGTAGCTTGATAATGCCTATTGCCGCCCAACGAAGTGGGCACGGGTCGGCTAGTCATTCATAATCTTATATGTATCTTTTAATAAATGTATATTTTTCCCAAAATATTAAATTAAACTTTTTGATCTGGTTCTTTACACTTTTTGCATTGGAACAATGATAAAAAATTAAATTACACAGATTACAGAGAGAGAGCCGCTTGGAGCGAGCCTAACGCTCTTCCTTACGTGGCGTAAATATACAACTATAAACAAGCTAAATGTCCATATTGAAATACATTCAGAGTTATAGAGAAAAATTTAAAGAACTTCCTACTTATCCTTGACCGCAGGCATTCTTAAAAAATAATCTTACAGCTCGTCTGGAATGGCTGTTAGTGTTCAAAACAAAAACTATATATTCTAGATATAGTTCTAGACTATAAGATTGAAGTTAACTTAGTAAAGAAAATTTTATATTATCCTTTACAGGTGAAGAAACGACAATCGCGGACTGTCGCTCGTCAGAGGCACGTGCGTGAGAGCGTGCGGGCGAAGCTGGCCACTCTAAAAATGAATCAGAGACAGGGTTTATCAGAAGTAACCATGGCCAGCAATGAAGTTCAAAATCTATGCATTCGTCGTCAGAGGGCTGGGATACCTTCTCTAAGTATTCTCGGGAATCCAAATGAACTTGACTATTTTTCTGAGGATGAACACGAAGTTTCCGAAGGAGCCAGCACAGCAATAGCCATTCGATCCACCTCTAATTTGCTCAATGCACACAGACAGGTCAGTTTTTGTCATATTTCAATTAATTGTTTATTTTCATTGGGACTGGTTAATAAATAACTATTTATATTGCAGACGCGAAGAAAAATGGTAACAATTCCATCACCCCCTCATGCGTCTTCGGCACCGGATTTTCTGTCCAGTATTCTCGAAAGTCAGACACTTCTGCATTCGAAAAAATCTGTGTTATCCATTTCTGTCGATGGTAATGTTAATATTAAATTAGAAACTAACGGGAATAATATTCAGAAAAAACCCTTGAAAAATGAACAGGAAGCCAGGCTCGATCTTTCGAAGGGAGTAGAAGGGGCAAAACAGGCACCGTCGTACCCGGGCCACTCGCGAGGTGGAGGCGGCGGCGGCGGTGGTTGGGGTGGTGGTTACCGCGGTAACTACCATCGCGAGAGGGGAACAACTGGATTCGGCCGCGGTAGTTATAACGAGGGCGATTACCCGGGTGGTCCTCAAAATCGTCAAGGGAATCATTTTCACCGGAATGATGCCGCCGGGCATCGTGAAGAGACAGAAATGTTCTCCGACTACGCACGGCGTTCACACCGTATCCCGGCCGCTGATGAACCGCAGTTTGACCGCAATCGGAGATATTCTGATTCAAACCGTGGATTTGCTCACTCGGGTTCACGCCAAAATGACGTATCCAGTTATCCTACCGATCGAACTCACCTCACTGAGCCCGTTCACTCCGCCGGAGCTGTTTCTTGGCGACCTTATGGCGCACCGCCTGCTCCCCGCCCCCCCGCGCCACTCCTTCATCGTCATTCTTTTGGCGGTTTCGATGATCCGCTTGACATGCGTACTGGTGGCATCCAATCACAAGTACCTCTACGCTCACCACTTCAACGACCAGATTCATTTATGGAAGAGGCGAGGCTACCGGCGTTGCAGCCATGCCGTCCGCTTCCAGATCCACCCGTTTTCAATTTCGATACAGGTACTGACTTAGATAAGTCTGAAGACGAGAGAAGTGATCCGGATCTCGTCATTGATACGGATAAATACGACCCCACAGAGCCGACAAACGACGACGACAGCCCTGACGAGGAAACACTTGTTCCGGCGCCACTCCCCCAACTGTGTACTCGTGCGCTTTCCCCGCCTCCTCTTCCACCGGAACCACCGCAAGCTGATGCGTTGCGTGGAGCGCTGTCTGGATTAGACGTTAATGTACCGCCTGCCATTTTGGATAACGCCGTACGGCAGGTGCTACACGAGCACAGGGATCTCTTAGTTCAACAGCCTCCACCTAATACCGGCGCTGAAGGTAGCGACGAAGACTCAGACGGAGACTGTCCAAATTTTTCAATCTATTCAGCGACAAGCGTGCATATTGCGAACAATACGAGCGTCTTAACCGCGGAACAGCCACCGCAACTTCCACGAGACGACCTCGAGGATCTCGTACAAGAGGACGACGATAGTCCTTCACCGACCTTGACACCTGACTCAACGACTGCAACGCAAACTTCGAATGTGGACCTTGACGTTTCCTCTAAGTCCGCCAAACCGCTGTCATCGAATCGACATTACAATTTCGACTACAGTGTAAAAAAGAAATCTGAAGAGTACAAAGAAAAAGTCTCTAAGAGATGTCCGATAACCACGAACACGCGTAACCCAATAAAAATTAAATTAAATACTCCTTCTTTGATAAAGAGACCCGTGAGCCTCTATGATGACGATGAAGACGAGACTGAGGAAGAGCCACCTGAGACCCAAACTCCGGAGTTGTTATCCAAAACCGAGTCTTCTGCCTTGACACAAAACCCCCTCGTTAACTTTTGTAATGTTTCGGTTGAACTGAGCGAACAACAAAGCGTCGCTGCAGACGAGAAAATTTCTGAAAACGTAGAAGAGCATAACTGTGTCGAGAATAATAAAGTAGATGCGACGAATGAACTCAAAGATAAAGAAAACGTTGTGAATGATATTAATAAATTCCAAACTGTCGTAAATAAGCAATCCGATGATGAAGCTCACATAACCACTGTAGATAATATAAAAGTGGATAAAATGGAACATCTAAATCTACAGGAGGAAAAATTGAACGGTCCTTCGGAAAATAGTAAGACTTTAGAAAACGAGGGAACTTCGGATAATGCGTCGGAACAGGAAGAACATTCCCCGGTGGGTTCGCCACCCACCAAGAGAAATTCCCTCGAACGGAGCAGCGAGGTACCTGAGAAAATGACCGAGTCCATTAGCGAAACCGAGGATGAGAGGAGCTACACGCCTTGCCTCGATGAAAATAAGTCCAAGGACACTTCCCTGGAGACAGATAAAGACAAGAGGATAGAGGGTCTTGATACCGAGATGATATCGGAAGACGAGGGCAATGAGATGTTTTCTGACGAAGATGAGGCGCACTCTGAGAAATCTCGTGCTTCGCCCTCACCTGTGCCTGTATCGGTTGTCGCGGAGGAAGAGCCGCCGTCCGTCAAAAAACAAGTGAAGCCCGATAGCGAACCGAAAAAGAAGAAAAAAAAGGATTCTAAGAAAGAGGGTAAGGATCGTGGCAAGACTAAGCGAAAGACCGATGTCGTTTTCCGGAAGCTCAGCAAGAGCGGAAAAGAGAGAAATTATAGAGAACGAGAGAAGCAGGCTGCCGAACGTGAGCGTCGCGGTTCCAGTCCTTCTGCGGAGCGGGAGAAAAAAAAGCGGAAACGGAAAGAGAAGCGGAAAGACCTCGAACGTTATGACGTTCGGACAGTCGTCGGTGACAAAAGGCGTAAGCGCAAGGATGCTTTCGGACGCGATGTCTCACCTCGTGTGCGCTCGCGCTCGCCATCGCTCTCCTCTCCGCGTTGCTCTCCTACACCGCGCCGACGTTCGCCGAGTCTTCGTCGTCGCTCGATAACTCCGCGTCGCCGTTCCCCCACTCCGCGCCGCAGTTCTCCCTTACAGCGTCGCCGTTCCACTTCTCCACACCGGGGATCGCCGACTCCGCGTCGTCGCTCCCTCACTCCGCGACGCCGTTCACCTTCTCTGCGGCGCCGCTCTGCTACTCCGCGCCATCGATCCCCCACTCCACGTCGCCGATCACCGACACCTCGTCGTCGTTCACCGACTCCCGCTCGATGCTCACCGTCGGCCGCACGTGTCTCTTTCTCTCCGATCCCACGAAGACGACGTTCGCAGTCTGCGGGTGGGCCGAGTCTGTCGCCGGGTCGCGGTCGCCGTTCTCGTTCGCCACGATCGATTTCACCGCGTGCGACTTCTCCGCGCCGTCTCCGACCCTCTATGACGCGGGGTCGCCGTCCCGACCCGCGCCCCGACCCGCGCCCGGACACGCGCCGGCGCCGCGGTGAACCTGAACGTGTGCGCAAGCGCCGCCGCTCCGCATCTGCGTCCAGAAGTCCGCGGCCCAAGTCGACCAAGAGGAAGAAGAGGACGCGCTCCGAACGCGCTACCCCCCGGCGCCGGAAGTCCCCGCGACGACGGCGAGCGCGTCGCCGCAGCGCCGCCCGCGCGCCCGAGCCCTCCCCGGGACCCGCGCCCGCCTCCAGCGTAGCGCCGGCCGCCTGGTCCCCCGCCTCCCTCGAGTCGAGGCCGCCCTCGCCGTGCACGCCGCCGCCCGCCCTCGACCACGAGGACGCACCGCGTCGCCGCCGCGACTTCGAACACGCTCGGCACAGGCGAACACGCGACGCCGGCGGCGCTTCCAAGGAGGTCTTCACGTCCGGTGATAACATTTTGGTCAGTGTCAGCTTCAAGGAACAAGAACGCGGCGAGGACTCGGAGCGAAAATCACGGCGCAAGGAGCGACGCCGCCGAAAACGACGTCCGACTGCGCCCGAATCCGACGGGACCGCCGTGCGACCCGTCGCCATCATCGACCTCGAGCGCTCGCCGTTCCGCGAACTGACACCCTCCCCGCGCGACGTCATCGTGCTCAGCGACAGCGATGCCGGCGAGCGCGAGGCGAGCGAGGCACCTTCGGCCCCGGCGCCGCCCCAACAGACGAGTGGCGCGGCTCCGACGCCGGCGGAGACGAGCCCGGCCCCGGCCCCCGAGGAGCGGGGCCCGACGACGCCGCCGGACCCGCCGGACTCCCCGGACGCGTACGACCCGTACGAGCCGACCCGCTCCGCGTCGGGCTCCCCGTCGCCGGCGCCCCCCGCGAGTCCGCCGCGCACCGCTATCACACTCGAGACCGCGCAGAAAACAAATATGTCGGCCGACGAGGTGATCGACCGCCGACCGCTTTCACCGATTGAAAAGGTAAGCAGTTTTCATGATATTGTATGAATCGATAACTTCTTACGAATATACAAGTCGTAATCGAACGGTGCGACATCGGTGTCAGGTGATGGCGCTACTGCAGTCGACGCGGGAGGTGTCGCCGGAGCCGCCGCCGCAGGAGCCCTCGCCCGCGGAGCTGGCGACGAGCACGGCGACCGTGGCGCCCTCGCTCGCCGCCCCGCCCCCCGCCGCCGCCCTCGCGGCCGCCGCCCCCGCGCCGGCCTTGGCGCCGCCCGTGCGCATAGTGCTGCCGGAGGCGTCGCGGGCGACGGCGCCGAAGCTGTTCCTGGCGAAGCCGTCGCCGATAAAGTCGGACCCGATAAAGCCGATGCCGAAGCCGTCGCGGGCGCCGGTGGCGGACGCGGACTCGCCGTACTCGCCGGGGTCGAGCGACTTCGGGGAGCTGTTCTCGCCGCCGGGGGGCGCGCGACGCGACCCGTTCGACGCGCTGGTGGAGCGGGCGGCGCGGCGGGCGGGCCGCAACGCGCACGGGGGCCGCTCGGCCGCGCGCGTGCCGGTGCGCCTCGACCGCAAGCAAGGTGACACACATCATACTGCACTCGACATCGCGATATTTTTATCGACATTTTAAAAATTAAGGACTAGAGTCTTACTTAGGACTAGTGTTGTCCTATCGACATTGGATAATTACTGTAACGACCATTACTTATAGAAAAAAATATTTATTGTAGTATGTCTAAATTCATTTTTGGCAAAAGTAAATTTCCTTGTCAAAGTTATCGAGAACTTTCACAAAATACAACAGTTCGCAAAGTAATGCTACAATTATAAAGATAGGGGCAAATATAATATAAATTGTTATACAAAATTACGATAAAATAAATAGGAATAGCTACATAATACAATTTGCATACCTTATTAGTGAACAAATTTACGAAAATTCAAACAAATTAACTATATAACGAATTTAAATCAAGGCATGGTTTCGGGAAAAGAATTTGGCATTTATTTTATGAACAGTTTATAATTTTTACTTAGGATATGTATAAAAGAAATAAAATAAATCCAGTAACAAAATATAATTTGTATTAATTAAATTTTATATTACAATTTATATAGTTCTTTTGCGCATGATAAAGATACATTATCTTTATGCATTATTTGTAAAAACTGTATTTAATCAGATCCTAAACACATTTTCAGATGATGTACATTTCCATTAAATATATTTTATATTGAAGGGTCATTTCATATCAAATCTACCACTTTTACCTCACCTCATTCGATGTCCCTTTTTTTTCTTTTCCACCTAATTCAAATTTTTCCAAACTAAAATAACCTACGAATTAAAACAAAAGTTTTATCAAATAGCTATAACTTTTTCAGGGAATGATTTGACTTTTTGATTTGGACAATTTGTTAAGGTTACCTTTATATTAGAAAAAGAATAAGGTTATTAAATTTATCACACTTCTCACTTCACCGACATGGCCTTGCTCAGGTAGTTCCGTTTCCGTGACGTCATCGCCTTTTGTTTGTTGATAGCGGATTCTCACTTCCCGAGATTAGGACTTTTCCGGTATTTCTCGAAATATAATTACCTTATATACAAGGTGAAAGGTTAAATACTCCCAGTATTTTAGGATATAATACTTCATGGTCACATTTAACATATAAAATAATAATTCCTTAATCCTTAATAAGACCCTTTTTTTTACTACGAAAAATTATTAGAGATGTGGCAACTTTTTGGCAAGGAGCGCCGAGTATCCGACTTTTTACTTTTTCTGTATTTCTCAATAAAAAGTATGTGGGGGAATTACATTAACTAAAACCTTGCTTGTTTATTAATCTTTATTTTATAATCAGTCTTACACATTATGGAATGTAAAGCAAAGCAACCTTTCTTTTGGTAATCAGTTTCTAAAATTACTTGTAAAGAAATCATATCTATAACATTTATCAATTAAAATTAGTATCTTAATTAAACATTTATAACATTTATTATATGATACACAGTAAAAAAAAAAAAAAATATGCCGAGAAATCCTAAACATTAACTGATTCATACATACAAGAGCCTTTTATTTATATGTTTAATTTTTAATTGAGCTCTTTCACCTTAATGAACAATAACAGTATAATCTTTACACAACAATATTTTTCAAACCACCGACTAGTCGGTTAGTCAGCTATTCGACCAAAGTGATAATCGGCACATTTTTAAAATTATCCTGTTGTTCGTTCTTTCACGCTTCACTGAACGCGGTCCGGCGGTCAATGACACCGTCCTACCACCTGCTTTAACAAAGCCGTGTAATGGATTGAATATAATTTTTGTTTTTCTCTAGATAATTAGGTCAAATATTAAGTACCTATTTTTTAATCGATTTAGAACCAGAAACAACTAATGAGTGTTTTGTAAAAATATTGCTAGCGACTGATCAATCGCGTAGTATACCTATGTATATCCAATTTCAAGAATCAATTTTTTTATTTTTGCTTAAAACCAAGTTGATGACTAAATAAATCACTATAGTATGCATGTTAAATATTTTCACAAAACACAAATAAACATCAGCTAAATCGAAAGGTCGACACCTTTCTTTAAAAGTGGTCTAATTACCATGGAATGACCTAAATATAAAATGCGTGCGTACAGGTAAAACTCAAGTGGGCGTTAAAATCGACGAAGACAATTTAAAGATACTGGACGACTTGCCGAGCTCCGCCGTCGAGATGCAAGTCAAGAGTAAAGTGAGTGCTCAGATTGTTTTTCTCTATACTAACTAGTTCGGGTAATTCGACATCATCAACCTGTAAAAGACCCACTTCAAGGCCATAAGCCTCTTCCCAAGGAAAGTACGGACATAATCAACGCGCCAACCCACGACGTCTTGGCGATTTCAAACTCTGAGAAATGCACAGTTCTATGTTTTCCCACATATGTACACTAGTACTACGAGAACATGTCTCAGGTTCACGATTTCTATATAGTGTTACCAATTTAAATTAGTAAATGTACGCGAATTCTGCAAAATTCCTAGACACATTTCGGAGTCAGAACCGTCGGTCAAACTACTAGACCACCGTGATTTAGGCTAATAGTTTCTATCAAACATTATATCATTACTTCAAAGTATATTAGTATAGGAAAGAAACTACAGAGTATTGAGATTAGTTGAATGTTATTGTGCAGTGGGTAGTGCGTTATATTGAAATAATGTATATAGAGGTAATGAGTGCGTATTGTGTGCAGTTCCTGAAGAAGCTGAACCGGCAGGAACGAGTTGTGGAGGAGGTGAAGCTGGTGCTGAAGCCGCACTACAACAAGAAGCACGTCACCAAGGACGAGTACAAGGACATCCTGCGGCGCGCCGTGCCCAAGGTACTACTACACTACACATTGCACTATACTATCAACATAAGCACAATCAACTAAAACATACTCTTTTCTGATAAAACTATTCATATACTTCAGAACAGTACATTGAGACCAAAATTATGATATTTGGGGAACACTGTAACATCTTGATGGTGAGATCAATAGCAGGGTGGGTGCTGCAGCAGCGGCATTTGGTAAGCTATGTTCCAGCATGACCTTAAGTTGGCCACTAAAATATCGGATTACATGACAAGCATGCTGCCAAACCTCCTATATTCCTCTGAGACGTGGTGTGTATACCGCCACCACATTCGCACTCTGGATCGCTTCCACCTTAAATGCCTTCGTACCGCTATATAAAGATCAGATGGTCTGATAAAGTGCTAAATACTGAAGTTTTGCGACGAGCCAATGTTGGTGGCATTGAAGTCTATTTCATGCGACGACAGCTTCGGTGGCACGGTCATGTATCACGTATGGCGGAGGAAAGAGTGACGAAGCGCATCTTCTATACTGAACTGGAGAAGGGCAAGCAGAATCATGGTGGTCCCCTCCTCCGGTACAAGGATGTCCAAAAAACGACACATGAAGAGATGCAATGTAGAGCCCTCTTGTTGGGAATGTTTGGCAGCGCAACGGCCAGAATTGCGCAGAATGGTGAACAGCCGAGTACGCGAGTTCGAAGCTCAGCGTAAAGCTGACCTTGATACCAAACGCGACCGGTTAAAGGCTCGCCCTCCTGCTGCTATAACATATCACTATGAGAACGGTGTACTCACGTGCCCTCAATATTCACAAAGTTTTGCCGCGAAGATAGGCTACATAAGACATGTTCAAGCACACCAGCGCCATTTCTAGGTTTAGGGGTCAAAGTGGTCGCCATGGCTGAAACCGATCGGAACAATCATCACTAACAGCGTGTCAAATTAGGATTCTCATCATATTTGGAACCTTAACTCACCATATAACTACCTCAGTTCTTACTTATATTGTATAAGGAACTAATGAAACAATGACTTAAAAATGTTATTATATTGATATAATATGCCCATATTTTCAAAAGTAATAAATACGTTAATGATTTAATATCTTATTAGAAAGACCCTTCTATTAGAAATACCCCTTCTATCTTGATATATAACTGTATATCTATGTAAGCCGTTTTTAATATTTAATAATTAAAATAGTGCTCCTTGAACTCGATACAATATTCTTACATGTTACTATGGTTACTGAGTTATGTAGACGAAAGTGCGGTAAATAAAACAAAATGGCCGCCAAAAAGACAATATAATTCAAATTACATACATAGATACAGATATATAAATTTCAATTATATTTATTCTTGGAGTCCAGTACAACGCACTTCTTACGCACATGTTTGCAGTGAACAACATATTTTTGCTAAATTTCATGTGGACGAAGTCGCGAGTAGCAGCTACTCTAAAATAGAATAACCTAAATTACTTCCTACTAGCCCTTGCCCGCGATTTCGTCCGCGTAGTAATAGTTACTACTCTGGGCTAACGCTGACACACAGCAGAAGCTCTCAAAAAGAAAAAAACATCTCGATTTTGAAACATTTTTCATCTATGCTCCGCTCCTATTGGCCTTAGCGTGATGATATATAGCCTATAACCATTATCGATGAATGAGCTATATAACACTGAAAGAATTATTCAAATCGGACCAGTAGTTCCTGAGATTACCCCCTACAACGCCACAACGTCACAAACTCACAAACTTTACCTCTTTATAATAATAGTATAGATAGATGAGGTCAGCTATCTGCCAGTGAAAGTTTCTTGAAAATCGGTCGAACCGTTTTGGAGATAGCACTGCGGATGAAGTCACGGTTAAGAGCTAGTCTAAATTAAAATAGACTAAATTACTTGTTATGATGTCCGCTATCTGTCATAGAAAGTCTCGTGAAACTCGGACCAACCGTTTTGGAGATAGCATTGCGGACGAAGCCGCGGTTAACAGGTAGTCTAAATTAGAAGAGCCTAAGTAAAACCGCTGTAATTTCAGCTATCTGCCAGTGAAGTTCCCGTCTAAATCGGTCCAGCCGTTTCGGAGATTACCCAGAACAAACAGACAGGCAGACCGACAAAATTTTTCATACCCAATTAGTAAAAATAATGATTTTGCTATTAAATACAGACACTTCATTTTTACTATATGTATAGATTGGCATAAGATCTTCTTCCCCCCCCTCTTTCTCTTTTTTTTTTTTTTTTTTTTTTTAATTTTTTTTTTTTTTTTTTTTTTTTTTTTTTTTTTATATTTTTTTTTTTTTTTTTTTCTTTTTTTTTTTTTTTTTCCCTTTTTTTTTTTCCCTTTTTTTTTTTTTTCTTTTGTTTTATTCCTTTTTTTTTTTTTTTTCCTTTTTTTTAATTTTTTTTTTTTTTTATCCTGAATTTATTTTTCCAAAAAGCCAAAAAAAAAAAAAAAAAAAAAAAAAAAAAGATCTTCTTCTTCAAAGCTCTCCGGTGTGTAATCTGGATCATTATCTGATTCTGAATTTGATAATTCACTGGCGGCTTCTAACATTTGTTGGTCCTATGAACTTTCATTTACTAAAGTATTGGTATCAGATTCTTGTTTAGCTGTATTTTCCTGTTACAAATTATTAAACGACATAATAACACAATTATTTTTAATGGTGTGTTCCTAGAAAACAACATCTCTATTCTTGTATATTTGTTTTTTAATCTCATCATACAATCTATAGCCTTTACTATAATCACAATAACCCACAAATATCAGTTTTATAGCTTTTCAATCCCATTTATGTCTGTTTTCTTTTGGCACATATATCATTGCAAGACAACCAAAAATTTTCATATTATTTAAATTGGCTTTTTTACCTGTCCACATTTCATATGGTGTCTTGTAATCCAAAGCTTTTGCTGGTGAACGATTTATAATATAGGCCGCTGTTGAAACCGCTTCAACCCAGATTTTTTTGTAATCTGGAATTCAAAAGTAAGCATCTAGCTTTCTCTACTAATGTGCGATTCAATCGCTCAGCCATGCCGTTTTGTTGAGGCGTATATGGGTTACTTGTTTGATGCTGGATACCAGATTTACACAGAAATAATTTAAACTCACTATTTATATATTCTCTTCCATTATCTGAGCGCAATATCTTTATTTTTTTATTAGTTTCATTTTCAACTAAATTCGTGAATTATTTAAACTTTTCTAAAGTGCCAGACTTGTTCTTCATGGAATAAACAGATACTTTCGTACTGTAATCATCTATGATAGTAACATAATATCTGGCACCTCCAATAGAGTTTGTCTCCATGGGACCTCATAAATCGGAGTGAATTAATTGGAGCAATTTAGAATCTCTAGTACGAGTATTTTTAGATGGTTGTCTACTCATTTTTCCTTCTAAGCAAGTTGTACAAACTTAATTACCTTTTTTTAATAATTCAAGCCCTTCTGCACTTTCTGTTATTTTTTGTAAGTCTGCAATTCTGAGATGGCCCATCCTTTGATGCCATAAATTGAATTAGTTTACGCATAAATAAAACACTTCTTCATTCGGGCCATCTTGTAATTAAAAGGAAAGGAGGAATCACAGACAACATAGAGCATTTGCATAGATACAGATAAAACTATACATAGATTATATTAGTTTCTTAACACAGCCCCTCAATTTATAGAGATTTATTACAATAAATATCATGAATTGAACACATATAGTATAAGGATAAATTACTCAACATAGTTATAGAACATACTAGTTTACATTACAAGTCTTACATTTATATTATTTACCAACTATATAATCATGACTCTTATTTTAAAACAAAATGAAAACAAAACATTGATTATTTAATGTACTATAAACCCTTTTAAATTATATATCTGTGACCCTTAATATTAAACATAAGAATAATTCTACAAACAAATTTTGTTATCTTGAGCACAAAATATTTAACTTAATGTTCTATAATCAGTTAACAAATGATAATTAAAAGACTAAAATTAATTAAATGAGATATAACCAAGTTCTATTTAGCCCTACGACAATAATATTAAGTCTTGGGATCAGTTCTAAAACCACTAAATAGACATTTATAAAAGATATAATGTTAAAGATTACACATACTCAACTTATACTTAAAATAAATATGCCTGTTAGCAGACAGTGCTTTTGTGAAAATATCAGCAATATTTTCCTCTGTAGGTATGTATGACATAGACACAATGTTCTTATTTATAATATCTTTAATGTAGTGATATTTAATTGCAATATGTTTTGAAGATTTAGTATTCATTTGATTTTGAATTAATTTAATGGTACTTTGGTTATCAAAATAAATATGAGCAGAAACAGTTAAATTATTTAAAAGTTCAGAGAGTAAACCTTTTAAATGTATGAGTTCACTTACTGCATGAGCTCCGGCAATATATTCAGCTTCCGCTGTACATAATGCTACATAAGTTTGTTTTCTAGAGAACCAGGATATTAAGTTTGTACCTTGAAATACTGCACATCCACTTGTACTTTTTCTGTCAACTTTGTCAGCTGCCCAGTCTGCATCTGAATAAACCTGAATGTTACTTAAATCTCCTGATTTTTTATAAAGCAGCCCCTGTTCCTTAGTTTCCTTGAGATATTTTAAGACCCTTTTACCTGCTGTCCAAAGTACGTTTGTTGGTTTATCTAAAAATCTACTTAAGTATGACACTGCATATGTGATATCGGGACTCGTAATTGTTGCTACATAAAGTAATGATCCTATAAATTCTTTATATGGTACTTCTATTATTTTTGACGAAAGTGACGCATTGAAATTTGTTTCCATTGGAGTCCTAATTCCTTTACAATCTTGCATTTTGAATTTAGTTAAAATTTTCTTAATCATTTCAGTTTGTTTTATTTCCATTCCATTACTATTTCTTGTGATTTCCATACCTAAATAGTTTCTTACTTCTCCTAGATTTTTTAGATTAAATTCTTTCTCTAACTGTTTTATAATTATATTTTCTTCACCTAGATATAATATGTCATCGACATACAATAACATCCATGTTTTTCCTTTTCCATAAAGACATAAGTCATATTTTGATTGTTTAAATCCTTCATTTGTTATGAAATTATGAAATCTTTCATTCCAGCACTTAGGTGATTCTTTCAACCCATATAAAGCCTTTTTTAATTGAAGAACTTTTCCATCATATATTTTCAATCCTTTGGGACATTTAATAAAACATCTTTATTTAAGTTTCCATCCATCCAAAAGCTGTTGGAACATCATATTGTTTTAAAGGCAAATCTTGTTGTACTGCTAAATTCATCATCATTCTTATTGTTGATATTTTAGCTACTGGAGCATAATTATTATCTAAATTATTTTGTTGGAATCCTTTTGCTACAAGTCGTGCTTTCTTTATACCGTCTTGCTTGGTCCTGAAAATCCATTTTGTTTCTATAGCTTTCTTTCCCTCTGGTAAATCTGATATTTCCCATGTTTTCATCTGTTCTAGAGATTTCAATTCTTTATTTATTTCCTCAGACCATCCTTGTGTGATCGCTTCTTCATAATCTGTTGGATTTCCAGAAAATAAACAATATGCTGTATATAACCCATAATCTTCTTGATATGACTTTGGTTTGTTTACAATTCTTCCAGACCTTGTAACATATTTTGATGTTATTTTCTCAGTTTCTTCACCATCTACACTTTCATTTTCAGAATCTTCAGAATTATCATCATCTTCATACTTCTGGTTTTTGTCTTTTATTTCTATACTTTTCTCAGGTATATTTTTATAATTTTGAACTGATTTTCTTCTATTTTGACTATCTTCTGTCTGTAACTTCTTTTTCATTTTCATAATAGTATCTTTGACTATTTTCTTCTTGATTATTTATTTCTTTATATTTTATTTGTGTTTCATCCATCTTTACATCTCTGGAAGTCACAATCTTGTTGTGTTCACTATCCCATAAACGATAACCATTCTGCTGGTATCCAACAAATCTCATTTCACTAGCTCGTTTTTCTAATTTGTCTTGTTTTGGTAATATGTGCATCCAAGCCTTAGAGCCAAATACTCTCAGTTTTGATAAGTTCAAGTTTCCAAACATTCTGTAAGCAGGAGTTTCAAAATTGATAGCAGAGGATGGACATCTATTAATTTGATAAACAGCACACCTAACTGCTTCACCCCTTAGTGATTTTGGCAAACCAGTTTCAATTAACAATGTTCTTGCTCTACTGTAAATTGTTCTATTCATACGTTCTGCTACACCATTTGATTTTGGACTATATGGATTTGTATATTGAATTATTATTCCTTTTTCTCTACAAAAGTTAAAAATTTTTTGATTCTTAAATTCACCACCATTATCTGATTTTATTTTCTTTATTTTATTTCCCGTTTGAGTTTCTATTCTGTTTATATATTCTATTAATCTATCAGTGGCCTCACTTTTTCTCTTCAATAAATAAACTTCACAAAAATGTGTAAAATCATCAATAATAATATGATAGTATATCTCACCTGTTAATGTGGGTGTAGTTACTGGTCCAGATATGTCAGTATGTATCAGCTCACCAATATAATGAGAACGTGGTTTCTCAGTGGAATAAAATGGTAACCTAGTTGACTTACCTTTCATACATGGTTCACAAGGAGTTTGGCTGTACGGCAATTTCAACAATCGCAGCTGATTTCTATTTGCATGGCCTAATCTCTGATGCCATAAATTATTTGACAATAAAATTTCTTCAATTTTAAGTTTCTATAACATACAATTTACCCTTTAATTTACCAATAATCTTTTTTAAATTGTTATTAATTGATACACAGTTATTATAAAATTGAACTTTAAACCCTTTTTCTAATAATTTTTTGACTGATAGCAAATTATGTGACAACTTGGGAACAATTAATGCATCAAAACTTACTGTTAGACTATCATTATATACTAGTGTTAATTTACCCCTTTTTGTTGCTTGTAAATACTGTCCATTCGCACAATAAATTTTAATTTCACTGTCTAAAACTGAGATGTTAGTCATGTATTGTTCATATTCAGACATTATTAAATGTTCAGTGGCCCCTGAGTCTATAACTAAACGAATACAGCTTGCTGAGGTATTTTTGAATTCACTGGCACAAGTTTCCTCTTGAAATGTAGTGAATGATACGCTGTTCTCATCTTCAGTTTGAGCAACCCGACTGGACTGCCATCTGGTGTATGTTGATTTCTGGTCTCTGCCTCGCTTTTGTTCACGAAACCCAACACTTTTATTAAAGAACTGACCTCTATTTGCACTATTGTTTCTTGTCATTTTACATTGGTATGACTTATGGCCGTTTTTGCCACACTTGAAGCATATGAAGCTTTGTACATTTTCGGGTATTTTATCTTGTTGGCCTTTCAATTTCAGTTCAGCATCTAGCAATCTTGACTTTACAAAATCAATTGTCAACTCTTTATCCATAGTTTCTAATGTTGTGTCCACAGCATCATATTCTGTGGGTAAGGTCAACAATAAATGACATACCTTGTCAGCATCTTTTAGGGAAGCACCGGTTGACTCCAAATCCGTTATTATATTGTCAAAATTAAAGAAATGATTTTGTAATTCTTCATTTACTGAGCATTTCATCGTTAGCAGCTTTTTCCTGATATATAATTGGTTAAATACACTTTTTCTCTCGAAAATATCTTTAAGCTTTTTTAACATGTCTGATGCTGTCGTACATTTTTTAATTATGTCAATGAATTTATCCGAAATACACTGAACAATAATACAGCGTGCCTTCGTATCTATTTCAATATCTTTTGCATCTTCAAGGGCAGTTTTTAATCCACGCTCCTCCAAAATTAACTTTATTCTGAATTTCCACGTTGAGAAGTTTGAACCATCCATTAGCTTTGGTAATTGCAACTGCGTAATACCGGCCGACGGGGACGCCAATATGCTTCACTTTGTTAATCCTTTAATTTTACCTTATAAATAACGCCGAATTGTTATTATAATTCTATATCACCATCTCTTTAAATTTTTATTTCGCGTCTTGCGCAGTGGAAGAGTATTGAAGTTGAATTAGTTTACGCATAAATAAAACACTTCTTCATTCGGGCCATCTTGTAATTAAAAGGAAAGGAGGAATCACAGACAACATAGAGCATTTGCATAGATACAGATAAAACTATACATAGATTATATTAGTTTCTTAACAGACACCGTCCGCCCAGTCCTGCCAGAATGGATAAACCGGGAGTGGGGCTCCTTGACGTTTAGAATGGTGCAGGTACTCACCGGGCATGGTTGGTTCGGTTGATACCTGCAGCGAATATGCTTGGCGAGCAATGGCCTTCTTCTGCGAGGAAGTCACTTCGCAGAAGGAGGCGGCGGAGAGTACTCGCGAGGTAGACCCTCCAAGTGGCCCTCTCCGCCAACGGAGGACCGGCGGGAGGAGGCGGCGCTTTGCCCAACTCTCCCGCATCCGTAGCCGGATTAGGGGATGGGCCAAGGGGGCCATCTCCTCATTGCACAGATCCGTCGGACGAGGGGAGGCAGCTGGTGTGTACCCAGTTTACCTCTCTATAGGTCACCTGCCGCCAGGCGGACCGTTGGGGCGGCTCTGCAAGGTAGAGTAGCGAGTACGAACCCTTGCCGCCCTAACAAATACGGTCTGTCGGTACACCGTG
Source organism: Antheraea yamamai (assembly GCA_036509395.1). NCBI lineage: Eukaryota > Metazoa > Arthropoda > Insecta > Lepidoptera > Saturniidae > Antheraea > Antheraea yamamai. Next base: position 20,954,513 of record AP028446.1, read on the forward strand.
GGGATTTAGTCCGTGCGAGTCGGATATAACCCATCCTCTCCCCCGGGAGGGTGGCGTATCCATATAATAGACCCTTATGCCACACTTTATCAAATCCCTGTGATATGTCCAGAAATGCACTAGTGCAGTAATTCTTTCTTTCGAAAGACTTGACTATCTCATTACAGTGAATTTGATCGGTGGTAGTGCCGGCAACGAAATCCTAATTGATGTTCAGGTATTATTTTTTGCTTTTCTATGATTGGTAACATCCATAACGATATGAAGGCTTCCTATAGTTTTGCTGGTATAGGCAGTAAACTAATCGGCTTATATAATGTTGAATCTTTTGGTTTTTTATCTGCTTTTATTAGCATAATTATTTGTGCAACTTTGCACTTGGGTGGAATTAGTTGAAGTCCCGTTATTGTGTTAAAAACTTTTGTGATTGGGTTAACCCACAGTCAGGTAATTCTTGCAGCACTAAAGCATAATGAGATCGTAACTTGGTGATTTCTTGGGGTCGGCATTGAGTATTATTACTCTTTTAACTTCTTCTTTTGTAAATAATTAGGGTTTATTTTTTTATGATAGCGGAAAAGAAACGAGAATCTTTTTGTTAAGTAGTGTGCATTTTTAATAATTTCATTGACTTTAGTTTTAATTTTTACCAAAATAGGAGAGTGGTTCAATCTTAGCATCCCAGCAACTATAGCAGGATATGTAATTTTTTGCTATTCCTTTGGTAATTCAAAAGTCAATAACATCTGATATCTTTTTTTTTATCAGACATGGATTGACCTGTTGACATCATATTCATAGTACTTGCCGACACATATTTCAAAAGTTCGCGGTCCCTATATAATTAGAGCCTGTAGCCCTAAAATGAATGATTGGCGCTGTAATTACCTGCTCCTATGAAATGATCTCCCAAGGTTTTGAACAAATCATTTTACTGCTCCACTCTGATAGTGTGCTTCGGTGGACAATAAAACGGCGATAATGTGTATAATATGTTCAAGGTGTCCTTGTCAATACAGAAAGAAAGAAAGACTTGTTCTATAAATTATATAACTTTTTTCTTCTTTGTAATATTTTTTCTGTCCTCCGGCCGGAAAATGACAACTTTCGAGCTGCAGTGCTAAACGAAGTTACTACTTTTTAAGTTTCGTCGAGCTAAAATAGTATATACATCTTTGCTGGTATAAAAAAAGTCACAGATCACACATTTCTCAGCCTCGGTTTCGTCTCGACCAACAATTTAAACATGTGATTTGGGATTATTTTACTGACCTAGGTATCTAATGGAATATACTATTTTCACTGGTAACTATAACTATGCATATACTTTTGTTGTCACGCAACAATCACTGTATTAATAGAGACAAATATGAGCCAAATATATACATTTTTTGTACATTCTGTTTACAAAAAATGATTAAAAATCGTATTTATAAATTACCACCTGAAAACGGGTGTGGGAGGGAGGGGGTCTTCTCATATACCACGGATGGTCACTAGGGGGAGGGAGGGGGTTAAAAAGTTGACAAATTTGGGTTACGTGGTTTGGGTACGTTCCCTTAGGTCCAAGAGCTAAACTGTTGGTTTCTTGATATTTCTTGTTGTTTTTGTTTTGTATTATGCTAACATCGGCTTCGGTGTCATTTTATTACGCTACCATGAAAAAATTGCCTATAATAGTTGTTATTGTTCAAGAATCATATCATTGTTGATGATCATCATCAGCCTGAACAAACGAGTGACAGTATATTTAGAGTTAGAGACAAATATATTCAAAGACTTGCTAGTTTATCAGACCCTCTTACATTTCAATAGTTATAAGTTAAAATATCTCAGATTCGAAGAATGCTTATTCTATATTTTGTAATTTAAAATGTCTGTGATAGAAAGGTTAGCGGTAATGTGAACAGACTAACAAGACGCTCGCGTCACCGTGCACTGGCAGTGGTGTTGTGTAGTAGTAAGTGGGTACCTCACTCCAGTAACGCGAATGTGTTGTTTTAGATCTGTCACAATAAATCCGGTGAGATTAACCCCACGAAGATTCAAGCTCTGATCGAAGCGTACGTAAAGAAAATCAGAAAAAAACACAAACTCGGGCTCCTGTAGCGTTAGCGGAGGACTCGAGCCCACCCATGGGAGTAGCGCGCGACCAGCGACCAGAGGTTCTATCAGATTATTGTAATTATAACTTATATCTATGTACGATGGTAAATTTATTTACTTTGTTTTATTTAAATACAATAATTATATCAATTTCTCCAAATGTTACTTTTATTATTCTAACACATCCTCATAGCATTCGATTCATTCCGTTTTCCTTTTTGGTTTTTTTCTTATACCACGACGGTAGCAAACAAGCATGCGGGCCGCCTGATGTAAAGCGGTCACCGCAGCCTATGGACGCTTGTAACATCAGAAGTGTTACATGTGCGTTGCCGACCCTTAAATAACCTATTTATTTTCCCCTTGAAGTACTCCATATCGTAGTCCCCACGAAGCAGGAAGCTCATTCTCCATCCGGATCGTTCGTGGAAGGAAAGCCCTTTGGAACCGGACCGTCCGAGCCCATTTCGGTTCCAATGTGTGGGGATGAATTCCCTGCCGATGACGAGCAGTGCGATGGTGGAAAGTAGCTACAGGCATAATGTTAAACAATTCCTCGGAACACAACCCATTATACAAACGGTAGAACACACATAAAGAGGCGACGTCTCTCCGTAGACTTAGTGGTTCGATACCGTTTGTGATCATGAGATCATCAACAATTCTCATAGCTCGTCTTTGCGCCAAGTCAAATGGTCCAAGCTGATATGCAGGTGCTCCCGCCCAGAGATGGCAACAGTACTCCATATGGGGTCGAACTTGCGTTTTGTACAACAGTCATTGCCCAGGGATGAAGTACCGTTTCGCCTTATTCCGGATACCGAGCTTTTTGGATGCCAGCTTAACCTTGTCTTCCAGATGACTGCGAAACTGAACGTCAGTAGAGATGTTGACACTAAGGATCCCAATACTGTCAGTGATGGTAAGTGTCCTGGAATTGTGGGGCCACAGTGAATGGAGTTTTTTTTAGCAGTGAACGCGCAAACTTGTGTCATACTAGGGTTATACACACTAGATTCTTCCGACCCCATTCGGATACTTTAGACAGTGTGTTCTCGATCTGAGACACAAGTTGTTCACGACTCTCTACCACAATAGATCGAGGGATGTTTGCACGGCCCGTATAATATGCATCTCCAGTACTATCGTCTGCATAAAATAAAATGCAGCAAAAATAATGTTGGAGATAATACGGAGCCTTGCGGGACGCCAGCATTTATGTCGATGCTTTTGGAGCAGCTACCATCTACTATTGTTTTTATACATCTGCCGGACAGAAAACTGGCAATCCATCTGCACAAATCCTTCGGCAATCCGTAAGAAGGCAGCTTAGATAAAAGTCCCCGATGCCAGACCCCGTCGAACGCCTTCGCTATGTCTAGGTTAACTGCCAAAGCCTCACCTTGACTCTCAATGGCTGAAGCCCATCGGTGTGTGAGATACACCAGAAGATCGCCAGTCGAGCGTTCGTGGCGAAGCCGTATTGACGATCGCTGATTAAATCGAATTCTACTAGGTATCTCAGGAGCTTAGTATTGATGACACGCTCCATCATCTTAAAGAGTACGGAGGTTATAGCGATAGGCCTGTAATTTGATGGTACTGATCTATCGCATTTTTTAGGCACGAGGTGCACATAGGCTGTCTTCCACGAAGATGGAAAATATCCACTGCGGTATGAAAGCTCGAATAGGCGCGTTAACACGGGACACAACTCCGGAGCACTGTTTGAGCACCACTGCTGGAATGCCGTCTGGTCCACTCGATTTATGAACATCAAGACCGAGCAACTCCCGCCGGACGTCTCTTTGTGCAAAGACAATATCTCAAATTAATCTTAATTCAGTTGTATTATATATTATAGGAGTGATATATCGCGGTGTCAAGACTAACGGCAAATTAATGACCTTACCGGAGCTTGTTTACATATTCGGATCGCTACATCTCAGCCATTGAGTTAGTAGTTAGAGGTCCCCAAATTTATTCTCTCGAAAACCACTTACCAATTTTCATTGCATTAAGTAGACTCCCTATCTTCTCAACAGCTTTGAATCCGATCGCGAAGCTTAATGAAATCAAATACGTAATTATAGTCCGTATCAAACTTTCTCACCGCCCTGAAGTAGATGCGCAGAACACAAATTTAGGTATCAGAGGGACGTAGTGAGGTAAAAGGGAGCGCCTATAAACTCGCCTCCTATGGCACACAGTTGTCACATGTGTCCTGTCATTACTAGTTGCAGTACACGAGCATTCAGAATAGTTTTGTTGTTGGTAATTACGTGTTTTTCTTGTTTCTTGTTTATAATTATTACTAGCTGTACCTGCAGCTCCACACGCTTTTTTTTTGTACAAAGAAATATAAAATTATGAGACCATGTACAATTATAGAAATGCTATTTAAAAACAATTGTAAGTACGATACGCACGGCACTTATAGTAACATGTAACGTATATATTAGATATATAAATACTAACAGTGTGTAACGTAAAGTAATACGGTTATGATCTTCTAATATGTTATTAGAAAGACCCCCTTCTATCTTCAAAATTACTATTAATAATTATAATGTTGAATTAAAAACAATGAATGAGCTGACGTCTTGAAATCTTGCATAAATATAAATCAAAATATAAAACTATATATGTCTAAGCAGTTTTTATTATGAATTCGACAATTTAAATAGTGTTCATTGAACTCGATACAATATTTATTTAAGGACAGTGTATGGAATGAGGTTTATCATCAGCAACATATTTGGAACCTTAACCCACCATGTAACTACCTCAGTGCTCACTTACACTGTATTGTGTATGTGTACATATGTATATGTCGCGCCTAGCGCCAACGACTTATATATTAAACAGTGTGAAATCATCCGTGCTGCCTTTCACTTGTCTCGTCCTTGATATAACATTGGCGACGAAGTACCCACTTTTAGAAAAAAAATGTCGACTTTTGGAATCTTATCGACATTCGACTATAATGTACAAAGTTGGAAGGTTTTTAAAAGCCGGATATCGCAGTGGTTTATCGCGAATGAACTCGACGGCAAAAAAGCGGCGTGCGATCCTGCTCAGCATACTCAGTGACAGTTCATACAAGCTGGCAACGGATTTAGCGTTGCCAAAGGAGCTTCAAGAATTGCCATATGACGATATCATCAAGTTGTTTGATAGTCATTTCACTGTGAAAAGCTATGGATTTTCCGAGTGATATATATTCTACTCGGCCGTTCAACAACCTGGTGAAAAACCGACTCAATGGGCAGCCAGACTACGGGGATTGACGTCGAACTGTGGATTTCATGACGTCGAGGAGGCTCTGGGAGACAGATTTATAATTGGAATGTTACCTGGACCCGAAAGAGACAAATTGTTTGCACAACAAATAGATCTCTTAACCCTCCCAAAAGCCGTTGAGGTAGCCGAAAATAAGGTGTGTGCGGGAAGCGGCTACAGCTGCGACCAACGTAATATATCCCGCCTCTCAAGAGGACAACATTTTCAAAATACAAAAGGATAAAATCCAAGGGAAAAAAATTAAATGTGCGGTGTGAGGCCGTAATAGTCATTCGTTATCTCAGTGTCGTTTTGCGAACTTTAAGTGCAATAAGTGTAACGTAAAAGGGCATTTGCGTAGAATGTGCAAAAAGGTGAATTACGTGGAGGCGAATGAGGTGAGCGATTGCGAAGATGATGGTAAGTTGCATAATATTCGTTCTAAGCATGGAGAACCGTTGACAGAGTTTGTAACGTTAAACGGATTTTGGTTAAAGTTCGAAATAGATAGTGGATCAAGTATAACGGTAATTTCAGAGAAAACATACAATAATATGTTTTCAAACGTGCCCTTATCAAAAGGTAGTTATACCACTTTGTATTCATACAACGGTACTCCCCTTGAATGCATGGGTATAGCGAGATTACCATTAACTTTCCGCGAAAAAACGCTCGAGATTAAAGTCCATATTGTTCGTACGGCGGCCCCCCGATTCTCGGCAGGGATTTTATGGTAAAATTTGGCTTACAGATAACACCCTGTAATTTTATTAACACTACAAATGATATTAAAGAATAGGAGTTGCATTATCCTAAGTTATTTTCAAAAGGCTTAGGTACTTTCAATAAATATGAAGTTAGTTTAAGATTAAAAGACGACGCTAAGCCGGTGTATTGTAAAGCGCGCCCTATTGCCTTTGCATTAAGAGACAAAGTCGATAAAGAGTTAGATCGATTAGTTAACTCGGGCATTTTGAAACCGGTCGAACATTCGGAATATGCTTCGCCTATCGTGCCGGTGCTTTAGCGGGACGGTTCTGTAAGGCTGTGTGCAGACTATTCCGTGACAATTAATAAACAATTAATTATTGATCAACATCCTCTGCCTACAGTTCACGAATTATTTTCTAAACTTCATGCTGGTCAAGTATATACTAAATTAGATTTATCGATGGCTTACAATCAGTTTCCATTAAGTAAAGAATCACAAAATTTCATCTGCATAAACACACATCGCGATTTATTCAATTTCACTCGCTTAGTCTTTGGTCTTTCCAGTGCACCGTCAATATTTCAGCGAGCTATGGAAAACTTGTTAGCAGGCATGGATGGAGTTCTGTGTTTACTCGATGACGTATTAATTACTAGTATAGATAGGTCTTGGCATAAGGAAAATATTCATGTAGTTCTTAAACGGCTACAGCAGGCACGTTTAACTTTGCGTACAGATAAGTGCGAATTCTTTAAAGATGAAATAAAATATCTTGGCTACACAATAAATAAAGAGGGGTTAAAAAAGTCCCCTGAAAAAGTAAAAGCAATTCTCGAGGCACCGGTCCCAACAAATATTACTAATTTACAGTCGTTTTTAGAGTTAGTAAATTATTATAGAAACTTCATACCCGGAGCCTGGAGTACTCTAAGTCCATTATATGATTTATTAAAAAAGGTGTTAAGTGGACATGGACGAAAGAACATAGGGATGCATTTCTAAAAATAAAAAAAATGTTATCATCTCATCAGGTATTGACACATTTCAATCCAAATTATAAATTAATTCTTACCGTGGATGCGTCTCCAACGGGTTTGGGCGCGATTTTATCCCAAGAAGATATTAATGGTATAGAAAAACCCATATCGTTCGCTTCACGTACACTCAACTTGGCCGAGAAACGATACTCACAGATACAAAAGGAGGCTACGGCAATAACATTCGGCGTGAGGCGGTTTCATCAATATTTGTACGGGAGATCTAATCTGCTTATTTTACGAACTGATCACAACCATTAATTAGTATTTTTGGCCCGCATAAAGGAATTCCTGAGGTCTCTGCAAACCGTCTGCAAAGGTATGCAATCTTCCTAAGCGCATATAATTACAGCATAGAATATATACGTAGCCGCGACAACAGTGCCGACTACTTATCACGCGCCAGTCTGCCGGACGTGCAGCCGGGCGCCGGTCGCGACGATGCAGCTCCTTATGATCGCACGACTTACGTTAATTTTGTTATCGATGGTGATATGCCGGTAACTTTAGCCGAGTTGCGTGAAATGACACGCACAGATCCATGCTTGCACCAAGTAATTAATTATATTCTTAACGATTGGCCTAAAAATGTTTCAGATATACGAATAAAGCCGTATTTTTTATGCCGCTCACAATTATCTGTCGAAAATGGTTGCCTCATGAAAGGTCATAAAGTTGTAATACCTGAAATATTGAGATACAAAATTATGTCGGAATTACATAGGTCACATTTAGGAATCGTTAAGACCAAGGAAGAAGCTCGGTCAAGGTTTTGGTTTCCTGGTATAGATGTGGCACTGGAAACAATGATAAATGCATGCGATGTGTGTATACAGCTAAGATCATCACCAACACGTAGTCCACTGGCACCCTGGTATTACCCGCCTAAACCATTTTATAGGATTCACATCGATTTTCTGGTTCCTATCAATAATCGTGCATATTTCGTTGTAGTCGATGCCTATACGAAATGGGTTGAAGTATATGACATGGGTAATGCAACAGGTTCTTCATTTGAAATTGAAAAACTTTGTGAATTCATGTCGAGGTCGATTGTAAGCGATAATGGTACCGCGTTTACATCTTTTCTTTTTAAACAATTTTGTAAGTCGAATGGGATTCTACATGTAACATCACCAGCTTTTCATCCATGTATAATAGTAACGGTCAGGCCGAGAGCTACGTCAAAATCGTAAAAAGGGGTATAAAAACATGCATGATAACGGGTCAGAATTCACGGGATATGAAGTTAATACTTTTAAAATGTTTGTTTGATTACCGAAACTCGATACATTCTGACACGGGTTTCTCTCCATCACAATTGGTATTCGGTCAAAAACTCAGGTCGCGCATAGATTTATTAAACCCAAGACTCCTCGCCATCGTCTACATCGCTAGCCAAGCGCGTAAAACAAAAACAGTTGTTACAGTGTAAATTTTATAAAGGACATAACAGACAAGCCTTTAATGTCGGAGACACAGTATACTTTAAAAAATTCAGGAACAACAATAAATTTACATGGTTAAAAGGTACAATTATAAAAAAAATAGGCAAGATCATGTATACAATCCATTCGGAAACCTATGGATCCTGTCGTAGACACAAAAATCAAATAATACCATGTAAGGCGGATTTTATAACGATTCAGAGGTACGACAACGGTCAGAACGGCTTACAAATCGAGATACCTGAACAGGATTCCCTACGAGAATCTCAACAAGTTGCAGAAGAGGAAGCATCATCAAGTTCACAATCAGCCACGGAAACTACACTAAGAAGTAGTGAAAGGCTACGTAATCTTCCACCAGTGAACTACAAACAATTCTTTTAATTGGGGTCTCAGGGTTGAACGCCGTTTTATTGAGGGAGAAATGTTTTGTGTATGTGTACATATGTATATGTCACGCCTAGCGCCAACGAACGAATAAAATACCCGTAGAATTTTCCTCGGTGGTGGACGCCAATAATTTCTTCAGAAACCCTATATTGGTAGTAAAAGGGACGGAACCCCCGGGGCACCCACGACCGGACCCAGTCAGAGGTGCTAGGGGGTAGGAGGGTAGGGAGAGGGGAAGGGTAGTGAGAGATAAGGGGAAAGGATCCGGGACGCTGGCGGGCAACACCAAACTGCACGTTCTCTTTTTCGCGGTACCGGTAACGGACCGGCGGGGAATTTATACATTCACACAATTTACACTTACAATCGTACTTAGAACTATACGATCGCTCGCGGATACAGCGGTCTCTGTACTCGGGTACAGGTCGCAGATTTGGCAGGCCAGTAGCAGCGGACCAGACCGAAACGGGATAATTATAATTCTTCCCGGAGAGATGCGGCGCCTCGATGCGTAGCGACGGCTTGAACTCGACGAACCACGGCGAACGATGAACCACGATGAACTTTCCGAGGATCTTCCTGAAGACTCTTGAAGGCGCTCGAAGACTCACGATTGACACTCTGTTGTAGATGGTCTTGATTGCTACGAACCTGCCACAATTTGACGGGGTCCCCGACGAGCTTAAGTAGTTCGAGGCAATACCGTAATGAGAGCCGCGGTGACTCTAACAATTTTTTACATTTCAACTTCTTATTTTCATTATCAATTTATGATATTTTACAAAATATTTAACCAACTATACTTGTAACTTACATGTGTTATATACCACTGAATTCGTCTAAAAAGGCTCTATATAATGCAATAATTACCCAAATCCTACAACAGATAACTGAAAAGTTATACACAAAAATATACAATTTTACGCAAGAATTTCGATTTTACAATTTTTACTTAGTCCATTTTTCGCCTTTCTCGTTTTAAACATATTTCACATAAAATTAACATAAATTTTGACACTTTACGTATTATGAATTTTTACTTTTACAATTTTCGATATTTTTCCCTAATTTTTCTTCCTACATATGCTTTTTATATTAGAACCAATTAATATAATACAATTCCTTCAATATCTTAAATAATTTCTACATAAAATACGCAAATTAATGTTAAAAATTGGGTACACCAAAATTGTCCTCACAATACACTGTATGGCGTCAGACCGATACGGTACGTGCGCGCCAACACGTTTACATTTTCGCTGCGTCGCCAACAAGTAGAACATAAGTATGTAGCTACTATACCATCATATAATGTTACCAAAATGGGACTTGTTCGGAATGTTTCAGTAGAATTCTCGATGAATGAGGTTGTGCAGTCTTGTGGTGCCTAGTCACTATGATCTGGTGCTGACAGCTAGACGACTAAGTAAAAAGGTCGTTACTGATGGTAAGACTGATTGGGTTCAGACTCAAACGGTTGTTCTTACTTTTAAAGGCCAAATACTTCCAGAAAGAATATTTTCCTTTCATACATGTCCCCGTGAACACGTACCAATTTCCTACCATTCAATGTATGGCCTGCTGTAGTTATGGGCATGTGAAATCTCAATGCCGATCAAAACCCCGTTGCTACAAGTGTGCTCAACCCTATGAGGGCATTTCATGTGAGGTTCCAGTTGAAAAATCTATCTGTTTGTACTGTTCGGGTCAGCATATCGCTACAAGTCAGCGCTGCCCTGAACACGATAGACAAGACACCATTAAAAAATCCATGACTCTAAATGGAATCTCGTACGAGGAAGCTGCCCAACAGTTTCCTCTAGTCCCTAGATCCTTTTCTGACGTCATTCTATAAGCTCCCTCCACTTCTCAACCCTATCTTATTCCCGCCAACAAAACTAACGCTGATCTTACACAAACTTCCCATTCCTATGTTAAATCCACCTTTACTAACCGTCGCCTCAGGCCTTCTTCAGATTCTAATTGATCTAGTTTCCCAAAACAATCCTTCCTTGCCGTCCAACGTAACCTCTTCACTTGCCTCCTTATCCTCTTTAGTTCATCAATATGGATTCACTCGTAATCCTTCAATGGAATAGCCAGAGTTTACGCCCCAAGAATCATGAACTAATACATTTGATTGATAAATTCAACCCTGCCGTTTTGTCTATTTCGGAGACATGGTTCGTGCCTGGTTTCCGTTTTGCAGTTCCAGGTTACGCTTGCTTCCGGGATGACAGAACTGATGGATACGCAGGCTGTGCTCTTTTTATAAAACGTATACTCCCATTTCCCCGAATCCCTCTCCCTACTCACTCTTCTGGTATCAATATTGTGGCTGCCAAAATTCTCGACATATCATTCACATCAGTGTACATCCCTCACCCTAATGGTTCCTTAATTCCAGACATTATTCATGTTTTATCTTCTATACCATCACCCATTCTGTTAATGAGTGATTTTAACGCTCACCACATATCCTGAGGTGGGAGTCACAATGATTCTTTTGCATCGTGTCTTATAGACTCTTTTGATGAGCCTAACCTCTGTATCTTAAACGATGGCTCTCCGACTCGTAAAGTTTTACCTAACCAGAATCCCAATAGTGTCGTAGATCTCTCTGTCTGTTCTAATTCCATCTCGTCTGTCATATCATGGTCTACTCTGAACTCCACTTACGGTAGTAATCACTTCCCTCCCTATTATCCTTTCCATGCCCAGTAAAGTATATCCGAATTTTTGCAATTCTCCCCTCTTAAAATATAGATTATCCCGCACTGACTGGAGTTCATACTCTAATCACCTCGACATTATAATAAATTCTCTACCTGATCCGCGCCCCGATGATATACTTCTCACCTATTCTAAATTCATTGAAGCACTTACTAATAGTGCAAATATGATGATGCAGCGATGACCGCTGAAAATTTTCATAGTTTTCGACATATCTCTCCAAAAGTAAAGAGACTATTACGTTTAAAAAAGAGATTAGGGTGGCACACATTTTGCGAATCATTGTCACCTAAAACTCCCTCTGCTTTAGTGTGGCGAAAAATCAAACGGTTCCGGGGTGCTTTAAATAATGATAACCTCTCTCATAACGACCAATGTTCGTGGATGGAGGACTTTATTAATAAATTATTCCCAGACTCTGTTCCATCTCCAGATATGTTCCCAGTAAACCCAGTACAATGTACCAGTCCAACGAGGTTGGATGATTCCTCTCTTATTGAACTAGAAATGGCTTTCGATGGACTCTCCGATTTTTCCCCTGGTCTAGATGGAATTTCATATTCTTTTATATCAAAGTATCTAGTAAAAATAAACAATACTTCCTTCCTTAAAAATAAACAATACTTACTTTCCTTTAATCATTACATAGTATAAAACAAAGTCCCCTACCGCGTCTGTCTGTCTGTCTGTTCGCGATAAACTCAAAAACTAATGAACGGATCTTTATGCGGTTTTCACCAGTGGATAAAGTGATTCACGAGGAACGTTTTGGTATATAATTTGTCCAGGATTTTTTTATAATCAGGGCGGGACAATGTCTGCCGGGCCCGCTAGTTAATATCATATACAACTCCCAACAAATCCCGGATCCTTGGAAAACTCATGTAATTATACCTATTCTCAAACCTGGTCAAAACCCAGCAGACCCTAACAGTCGAAGGCCTATCGCCCTTTCATGTGCCCAAGTAAGACTGAAGTACTGACTAACCCTTTCAAATCTAAATACAGATCCCCAATAATCTACAAAATCAAAGCCCTCTATATCTGTCAACGGCAAAACTTAGAAATCGTCTTGGCGTGGATTACGGGTCACTCAGGCATTCCAGGCAATGAAACCGCAGATTCCAGTGCTAAACAAGCTGGTAACATAGGCTCCCTAGAACATTTTCAGATCATTCCTGGGGATCTATGTTCAAGCATGAAAAACCAGATGTTTAAAGCATGGAACATTCAGTGGCAGACATCACACAAGGTTAAGGCGAAATTATATGGGAATATACAGCCAACCATCCCTACTAAACCCTGGTTCGGAACGTAGACAAGCGTTTTTATACCGGTCATCTGCCGTATCGGCTTGAACCATGCCTGCACGCCTGCCCATCTGGCAAAAATTAGAGTTCGGGATCATTCGCTGTGTGAATGTGGTTGAGACTTACGCATACACACTGTACTTATCTTTATACTAGGTATTAGGAGACCGCTTCCGAAAACGAAGACAGACGATAGTACTAATGACACCTTTGATGATGGAACGGAAAAAAACCGATCCTGATTAAAAAAAAATCGTATTTTTAAAACGTTTTATTAGCATTATTTACGCTCCATCATGTTAGTACAGCTAAATGAAACGATAGTTTCATAAAAAATACATTACTTTACTAAAAAAAAACAGCAATGTATAACAAAAACAAAAAAACCAGCTGATACTCGGGTCAACGAACGTCAGCTAGCGATCGTGCAAATACTTATTTACAACATTGACATGATACCGCGCCCTCCAAAATTTACAACTTTGTCGGTATAAATTTTGCAGGCGCCATAAAAGAATTAGAGGCGGCGTTCACAATAAAAATTACAGGTAATTTTAGATAGATGTGACGGACATATCTGTTTTCAAAATATGGTATTGGACGGACTAAAAACGTAAACAATGGTAAGGTAAAGTATAAGAATATTATTTTTAATTCATTCTGATAGATTAATCAACTGTCGATCATAAATGTAATTAATGTTAACTATGAAATTATTCTGTACCATTTTATTTTTAATGTCTTGTACAAAATCAAAGATAAGATTAAATAGTTTTTATAATTGTGTTCGTGAGTATGTAATTAGGTTAATTTAATATTCTAATATCATTTTTGTAGTAATGAGCTTCTTGTTACGTCAGGGTACAATTGATTGTATAGTTGTATTAAATAATTAGAGTTATAACTTCTAAATTCCATAAAAATACTAGTCAGTAGGGATAACTATGTTTAATCTTCTATACATATAATAAAAATGAAGTGTCTGTATGCAATATCAAAATAACACTTTTTTACTGATTGGGTGCGAAAGTATACACGCTACTGATAACAAAAATGCAATTTTTAAAATTTTTGTCGGTCTGTCTGTCTGTCTGTTTGTTCCGGGTAATCTTCGAAACGGTTGGGCCGATTTTGACGGGAATTTCACTGGCAGATAGAAAAAAATACAGCGCGTTACTTAGGCTACTTTAAAGTAGACTATCTGTTAACCGCGGCTTCGTCTGCCATGCTATCTTCAAAACTGTTGGACCGATGTCCACGGGACTTTCACTGACAGATAGCTGACCTTGTAAAAAGTAATTGAAGTAATTTTAATTTAGACTAGATGTTAACCGTGGCTTTGCCTGCAAGGTTATCTCCAAAATGGTTGGACTGTTCTTCACAAAACTTTCACTGGCAGATAGCGGACCTTATAAAAAGTAATTCCAGCAATTTTAGTTTATACTACACACATCAAAAAAGTCTAAGCAACATGCGTGATATTACAAATTTTACCATTTATATTAATTAATTTCTAAGTATTTACTCAAACAAAGTGCGTAGGTAAGTAAACTTCTTTGTTATTGATGACATACTGGCTGGTTGTAAAAAAAAATTTGATTATGTTTTGTTTTTTCATAAAATTCAAATGACTGCGAATTTGTTTGAATTTAAGTGCGTTTTAATTGCTACGTTTAGTCTTGATTTTATATTTTTACCAACCACTTAAATAAAGTTTTGAAATTTTTGAAAAAATTGAATTGTTAGATATTCTTTACGCCATGAAGCGACGTCATTTGATGGCAGATGAAATGCAAAGAGCTGTAGGGATGTTGCAAGCGGGAAGTAATCAATCTCAGGTATCTCGACATTTTGGTATTCATAGAAGTGTTATTTGTCGTCTTTGGTAGCGCTACAATAATACAGGAGAACCCGCTGAACAGCATCCAGGCCGTAAAAGGAGTACAACCACTCGGCAAGACCGGTACATACAACTGACTGCAAGACGCCAGCCGATGTTAACCGCTCGAGAGATAAGTTTGAGGCTACAAATTTCAAGTGGTGTTGATGTAAGTCCTCAAACGGTGCGAAATCGACTGCATGAGTACGGCCTACGAGCTCGACGCCCGATCAGGTGCCCACCGATATGTCACGGGAATCGCGCTCGTCGATATGAATGGTGTAGAGAACGCATAACATGGACCCAGGAACAATGGGATAAATTATGTTTTCCGATGAGTCGCGATTCGGGTTTAAGCCTGATACAAGAAGGGTGCGAGTGTATCGTCGGCCCGGAAATACTGAAAGGCTCAGGTGCGTTCAGGAAGTTCATCCATACAGCGGCTCAACAGTTATGTTATGGGCGGGTATTATGAAGAACAGGCGAACTGAGCTCGTTTTTGTAAATGGAAACATGAATGCTGAAAATTACATTGAGGATATTCTCAGACCTTATGTCTACCCATTTGCACAAACCTTTGGCTCCGATTTTAGGTTAATGCATGACAATGCGCGTTCACATACAGCTCGGCGAACCAGCGAATACTTTGCAACGGAGAACATCCGGGTATTGCCCTGGCCTGCACAATCGCCAGATCTCAATCCCATCGAGCACGCATGGGACATACTCCCAGAGACGTGTTTTGAAGGACTTGGATGGAGCGACAAGAACCCAACAGCTGAAGGATTTGCTACAATTCCATTGGGAGCGAATACCGCAAGATGACATAAACAGTCTCATTAATTCAATGAATAATCGTTGCCCACAAGTTCTGAATAGCAGAGGAGACCATACTTTGTATTAAATTGTTCTATTCTTTCACAATAAATACATTTTCTTTAGAAATTTCATTTTGTAAGAAAAAAGTTTAGTTTCTTATGTATCTTAGTTTCTACAGTATATTCTAATATTGTTCATTTCTGTTATTAAAAGAACTTATAAAGACAACAGCTGTTATTTTTACATCATAGAACCCTAAAGATATTATTTTAAAAATAAAATACAACGTTATAATGTGAAGAACTATCCTAAAATTTAAATTAGTACATGTTGCTTAGACTTTTTTGATGAGTGTAGCTGTTAACCGTGGTTTTGCCCGCAGTGCTATCTCCAAAATGGTTTGACCGATCTTCACGAGACTTTCACTGGTAGATAGCTGATCTTATAAAAAGTAATTTAGGCAATTTTAATTTATACTAGCTGTTAACCGTGGCTTCGCCCGCAGTGCTATGTCTAAAACGGTTTGACCAATAATCACGGGACTTTCACTGGCAGATAACTGGCCTTATAGGAAGTAATTTAAGTTATTTTTTTTTTAGACCGCATTTTCAACCGCATGAAATTTAGCAAAAGTATGTTGTTCACTGTAAACATGTGCATAAGATGTGCGTTGTACTGGACTCCAAGAATAAATATAATTGAAATTCATATGTCTGTATCTATGTATGTAATTTGAATTATATTGTCTTTTCGGTCATTTTAATTTACTTACAGCGCTTTCGTCTACATAACTCAGCAATCATAGTAACATATAAGAATCATTGTATCCAAGTCAATGAGCACTATTTTAATTGTCGAATATTAAAAACTGCTTAGACAGATATAAAGTTTTATATCTTGAATTATTTTAATGCAAGATTTCAAGACATCAGCTCATTCATTGTTTTTAATCAACATTGTAATTATTAATAGTAACTTTGAAGATATAAGGAATATTTGTAATAATATATAAGTTCATAAACGTATTAATTATTGACAATATGGGCATATTATATAGTCTAATAACATCTGTAAGTCATTGTTTCATTAGTTCTTTATACTGTGTAAATGAGCACTGAGGAAGCTATATGGAGGGTTAAGGTTCCAAATATGTTGCTGATGATAAACCTCATTTGACACACTGTTAGGATTTATATATCTAATGTATACGTTACATGTCACTGTAGGTGGCGTGTGTGTCATACTTACAATTGTTTTTAAAGAGCATTTCTATAACTGTTCATGGTCTCACAGTTTTATATTTCTTTAATACAATTTTAAAAAACGCGTGCGGAGCTGCGGGTACAGCTAGTATAAAATAAAATTTGAGAATGACTAACGTTTTATTAAACTGTGGAAATGATCAAAGTACCGTCAACTGCGGCGCGCAAAAGGATCGGTTTGATTTGGCGGGATTCGGGATCGTGCACGCGCCCGAGCGTTCGATGATCCGAGTTTTTTTTTAATATGATTTTTTTTAAATCAAGATCGATTTTTTTCCGTCCCATCATCAAAGGTATCATTAGTACTATCGTCTGTCTTCGTTTGCGGAAGCGGTTACCTAACACCCTGTATATGACGTAAACACAGTCAACTGCGATATATCATAAACTTAATAAACTAGGATTACTATTTAAATACCCAACCAATCACAATGTTATCAAAACGCAAACCTAAAAAAATCATAATCCTATTACAAAAAATAAAAAGTTATTAAAGAATGAGCGAAGTCACGGCGCAGACCATTGCTAACTACCTTCCTCCTAGGGGAAAACACTCTGGCACGTAAAATTTAATCCGGGAGTATGTAATATAATAAAAAAACATTTTTTGTTAAAATATTTAATAATCAAAAAGTACAAACAAAACGTCACTATATGCAATATCATCAATAATGTAAAACCATGAGACTATGCGCGTATACTTTTCCCAAGTAAGTATAGAAAAGGCCTATTTTATGAGTTTAATGTAATGAGTGAATTGATAAGTGCATCGAGTTTACCTCGGCTCAGCGACAGCGGTACAGCGTACAGCGAGGGAGATGTGAGATCAGACGGCGCGAGCGAACCCGAGGCGCTTGTTCTGCGCGTCGAAGACGGTGTAGTACTTGCCGATGAACACGTCGCCCAGGATCCACAGCGGCCCGGTCGGGGGCGGGATGTCCAGCCCCATGAACCCGGAGAGGCACACCGTCTTACCGAACTGTCTCACCTGGGTTTATAACAACTTTACTATACTGTACTAAACTATACTCCACTCGAAATGGTCACGGTTGGGTTTTGTGTTCTCTAACACCGTTTAAAAAAAACATGATTCCGAATCTTCTAATTAGCTTGATCTTAGCAAGCAAATAATTGTATCATATCATAGTCCTTGCAATATAATACTATTCAACTGAATGGTAACAAATGCCTTTGGTCATACTGATGCCCGACAGTACAACTATCTCAAATTACCAACATGGACACAAATAGATGTCATGAACATTTAATTGCGTGCTGTTTTCAACTGTTATACGTTACTTTTCTCCAGGAGATTTGATGTTATTATCAGGCTAGAATTGAAGCAATTATAGGGAACATAAACCGTATTAGTGTTATTGCAAAAAAGGTAAATACTTGGTTTAAAAAGGTTTCGAATTAAATGCACCGCACTCGCCCGAGGCACGTTCGCGTTATCCTTTTTCGCAAGTCTAATCTAACGTAACCAAAGCGAAACGAAAGAGCGAGATGGCGAACATTCATCGACCGCGGTGCATTTAATTCGAAACCTTTGTAAAACAAGTATTCAATACGTATTTAACTTTTTTGTAATAACACCGTATAGGTTACTGAGTAAGCATTACTTTTCACAATAAACCCACATTCCAGCCCAAAGTATAAAATAGTTTTATAAATGCGTTGAAAGGCAATGTTTTTGTGAATAATATGAAATGGTGTGTGAACTCACGCGTAGCACATAGTCGACTGGATCCAGCGTGAAGTGTGTGCCGGCGATGACGAAAGTGACGGAGGGCATGTGCGGCAACAGCTCGCAGTCCAGCATGTACTGGCCCGAGGAGATGGGAGTGGCTCCGAGCATCTCGTTGAGCTGCTGCACCTCCTGGACCGGGCCCCCGATCAGCGAGGTGCCCGTGTCCGCTATCACCTCGCAGCCCTGCGCGCACGCACACACGCATACACTAACAAACTTTCACTAATCACTAAAACTCATTTTACATTACCAAAACTGGGTATGTTCAGTAAAATCGCTCTGGTGTATTAAATTATCCTATAGTCTAGTCAACAAGTTGAAAAACGTGATAAATAGAGATAAAGGTCCTAAAAATATGAGCGATAGCTCATTCGATTCGGAATTACCTCTAGAAAAATGTTTAAATGTTTTAGTGAAGAAGAAATGGTTAAAGATTTGTTTATAATCAGGGTGGGACAACGTCTGCCGGGCCCGCTAGTATGTATATATAAATGTTTTTTTAATCAATAAAATTGTTTGCCTTCAAAAGAGAAAGGGTTTTTACTTCTTAATGAAACTTTTTACACTACATTTGATATTATTTTGACATGTTTGACATATTTCAATGAAACATCAGTTATCACAATTAATCAATTCCATTTGTATCATGTGTTATTGTTTAGGAATTTATGTAATTCTGGCATGGATACGAGGACATAGTGGGATCCAGGGTAATGAAGCTGTTGATCTTCTTGCCAAAGAAGTTATTCAAACTGGATATTTTGATCACTATAAAACCTATGTTCAGGATTTATCCTCCCCAAGCAAGACTGATTTGTTGTGAAACTCAAACTTGAATGTACCCAACCAAATTAAATGCAAGTCATATGCTTCCGCATATTTTCAGGATAAAATTCAGGGTAAGCCGTGGATTTATAAGTTTCGTAACTGTTACAAGCTTGCTGCGTCCACTATCTGTAGAGGTGTGCTCTCCACCACTCCATCTTGCAGAGCTCAGAATCAGGAACAACTCGATATGTGAATGTGGGTTGGATGAAGGCACTCTAGAACACATTTCTTTCAATTGCCCCAATTTAGTATTGTATGATATGTTACTTAATAATACGTTTACGTTCGTCAGACTTTTCGAAACGCACAAAGGTGTGTTTTTTCTCCTTTTACCAACACTCTGGCTAATATTATAAGTTTTAACAAAATTAAACTTTAACATAACACAATAACTGACGGTAATTATTATGTAAATATAAATTTATTTAGGGCATGATGTCTGTAAGTGTTGAGTTTGTCTTTGTGTATTTCAGTTACAGTCCGAAACAAAGAGACTATGGTCTTGAGTCGCCCCCATCCTTTGTTTTGTTATAAGAGTAAGATGTCTCTCAGACACAAGCTCACCTTGTATAAGACATCCGTCCTATTATGACATATAGTTGTCCTGTTTTTGCGCATATATCGAAAGATAAATTTCGTAAGTTGCAGGTTCTTCAAAACCGCGTCTTACGTAAAGTGACCGGTGCCCCGTGGTACGTCCGGAGAGTCGATCTCCATAGGAACCTAGAGATGCCTTCTATTTGGACGTACGTAAAATCACTTACGATTAGTTATTTTGAAAAAGCCGTGAATCATCCTAGTCCGTTAGTGGTATCCGCCGCAAACTACGAACCCGTACCTAACGCTGCGCATTCTAAAAGACGTCCGCGATATATTTTTATCGATCCTCCCGATAAAATAACGGCAGCGAACGATCAGTACCAGCTTGTCTCTCCAAACAGAGCGTGCTCACGCCCACGCCCGCGTAACCACAGATCACGCCGCCGTGGTTTGAAACAATGACTTAAAATTATTATTATAAAGATGTCTATACTGTCAATATAGTTAAGTTTTTTTGATTACACAAAAATAATCACTTACGGAACTCTTAACGTTTATGATCTAAGATCTTATTGGAAAGACCTTTTGTAACTTCAAAGTTACTTATAATTATAATGTTGTATTGTAAACAATAAGTTCACAATTATCCCTGTAATTAAAAATACAGAATGAGTTAGTCTTGAAATTACGTTAAATTTCATGCGGACGAAGTCGTGGGTAATAAGTCTATAATAATAGCTTGTCTAAAATAGAATAACCTAAATTACTTCCTATAAGGTCAGCTATCTGTCAGTGAAAGTCCCGTGAAAATCGGTCCAACCGTTTTGAAGATAGCACTGCGGGCGACGCCACGGTTAACAGCTAGTTTAAATTAAAATAGACTAAATTACTTTTTTTGCCAGTTACAGTCTCTTGAAAATCTTTTTAACCGTTTTGGAGATATCACTGCGGACCAAGCCGAGGTTATTAGCTAGTCCAAATTAGATTAGCTTATGTCACACGATGGAATTTCCGCTATTTATCAGTGAAATTCGCGTCAAAACCGGTTCAACCGTTTCGGAGATCGGAACAAACAGACAGACATTGTATTTTTGTTATCAGTATCGAGTATACTTTCGTACCGAACCAGTTAAGGACGCGCTCTCAATTTTTCGCGGTTCAATTTTGACATCGAGTCCCATTAGACGCGCATAGCTCACGCACACAGACACGATAACTGATAAGCTTGGGAATTATAGCGCACTTGAAACGACTTTGATACTTTTATAAAATATATTACAATATATTCTTATTATTGATGTTCTACTTTTTGTTATATTTAATGCTATAGTACCAAAATAAATTATAGTTTCTTCATACTACTTCAAGAACAATATAACTAAACCTAAATATATGGTGATTCTACGATAAGAGGTAACTTGTGCGGCAATCCGTTTAAGACAGTTTTTTTTATTCTATGTGCTGCTATTTTTTACAATTAATCACATCATCTTAATATACTTCATTAAATAACATCACGATTGAATGTCTAATTAAAACAATTTTTTCTGAAATTCCTAACAAAGTCTAAAAAGTCTCTACTCTGGTCTGTCCCTTTGCTGGTTTCAATTTAATTTTCAAACAATACATATGCTTTTTATATCAGACGCTTAACTAAAATATGTTTAATCGGAATTTGAGAAATTATACTTAATTATTATTAAATAAAAAAAAAATAATGTTGTTAATTACAAATAATTTTCAAAAATTTACTTTTGTCTCGCTTTTTTTGTTTATCTACCCTGGCATATTTCGTTTCGCAAATTCAAACATAAATTTAAGGGCGACCATATTGGAAGTACCGCTCAAGAACATCTATCGGTCTGTAATTAGCAATACTAAACGCGCAAGCCGTTTAAGCGCCGCCATTTTTTAGTTGTTGCGACGCGATCGTGCAGTGTAGTGGTTTCGCAAAGTGATTGTGTCTCTCCACTGGTAAGTCATAAAACTTATAATATTCATCTAATTTACTGCGCTAATAAAACAGTAATGATTAAACTGAGATATAGAATTTACCCAAAAAATAATTCAGTCAGTTAAAACAATTCAATTTGTCAAGAAAACGTCTCTCCCCTGCCGTATTTCCCCTGTCAAGATAACTGCCAGGGCAGAGTGTCTCTGACCAGGGGGGATAATATTCATCATAAGATGTTGTTACAAACGCAGATTCAGCTAAATTCTATCAACGTCAGTTTTAAATAATTATTGCAAATTAATAATGTTATGATAAAAAAGTATTTTTATTACATTACTCTTATTATTAGAGATTATGGCACCACAGAAAAAGTTAACACGTGAAGAAAGATTACAGAAGATACGTGAAACACATAGTCTGCGATATCAAAAGATTAAAAATGATCCAGAAAAGTGATGCAAAAGCAAAAAGAAAAATATTTAAAAAAGAAGGAGAAAGTCATCAAAACTGTCAACCAAATAACTCCTAGAGAGCATCCGTAAGGCGAAAAAGATACGGGGAAAAAAGCAAGAGAGCGTAGGCAACGACTTACACTTCAAAATATTAAGCAATACACTGGCAACACCATACATTCCAAGTGTTGATGATCAGATACCGCAAAGTAGTTTTTGTAGAAGAATTATAACTGAAGATAAATCTGACCGAGCTAGAAGACGAAGATATTTAATTAATAAAAAAAAAGATGTCACTATAAATAAACTAAAGACTAATTTAACACGTAATAAATATGGTTACAAAGATTATAAAAGCCTAAAAAACTTACACCTCACAGCAAAGTAGTACAAGTGATGAATTCTCCAAGTCCGAGAGACACTGAAGAAAAATTTGCTGTTAACAGAAGTGTTCACTCAACAATTAAAAAAAATTATTCTGCTCTCCCAAACGAAAAAGAAAAAAGAATTTTCAAATGAATAATAAGCGGAAAACTGGTGCTAAAATATAGTATACTACAGAACGAAAAAAATATGAATCCTTTGAGAAAATTTGGAAAAGTATAATTAAAGGAAATAAAAGGAAAGAAAGCAAGTAATGAAGAATAAAGTTATATCTTTTCTTGAAGATAACTCTAATACGAGGTTATGTGCTGGCATAATACTTTTGTTTTTTCTAAAAGGCTGTAATATGATAGTCTGATTATATATTATGAACAATGTTGAATTAAAGTTGACTTTATTAATTTTATTAAGTAAATTATTTTGTCAAATCCTCTCCTCTAATGAAATTAATATCTATCCTGTTCCTGATGTCTCTCCCCTACCCTATGTATTTACCCTGGCCTTCAAAAAAATAATAAAATATGTATAAAGTGACTTGACCTTACTTAATAAGGTAAATAAACGGGACAAAAATCATAATATAAAGATGTCATGAAACAACTCCAACTTTTCTCCTTGGCTGTATCCTCCATACATTCGAAGCCTCTTATCGTAGAATCACCATATATACGTAATAGACAGAAACATCGAATTTGTGCTCAAAAATTTAGCCCCTTAGTGCCTGATCAAGGTATCATATCTCAACATTCTCATGAGGAGTAGTATTTTGGTAACTGGATATATGGACATAGTCTAGATAATAGCTAGAAACATCAAGTTTATGCTTAGATGTTTAGTCTCACAGTGTAGGAGCAAGGTTTAAATTTTTTAAAGTTTGGCGAAGACAGTATTTATTTTAACTGAATTTTAGTAGAACAGATTAAACAGATAATGGACAAACAGTGAGTAAAGTAGTATAAGAGCAAGGAAATTATAGACACATGTGGGAAAAGTAGACAGCAACATAGGACAGAACAAAACAGGAAGTAAATGAAATAGAAGAAGTAAATAAAACAGAAGTATTGGAAAGCAGTGGATATAAGTGAAAAACCCAACAGAAAATGGAACGATAAAAGAAACTAAGAAATAAGTAGTGTATGTGTAGAACAGAAATAGACAGAAGAAACATAAGAGAAAATTACATAACAACAAAAAGCCAGGAAAAATGATAAAATAAACATTAAACGACTAAATCTAAAAATATGACGAAATAATATGGAAAAATGGATAATAATCAAACAAACGGTAAAAAAGGTGTCTGCTTACCCATGGCAGAGGAGAACTGGCCGGGGAGACAATACTAGTCCCCCAATTAAGAAAAACTGAATTTTAGTATAGTTAAAAACATCGAGTTTGCACTCAAAGGCTTGGTGTCATAGTGTCAGCTAAATGTATCATATCTTAAGGACCAGGTGAGTGCTATTTCGTGATGAAAGAATTAGCTTGAGCTGAGCAGAAAAAGCTAGAAACATAAAGGTTGCGCTCTGAGGTTGAGTCTTGTCGTATCAGATGATAGTATCATTTCTCATAGACCAAGTGAGTAGCTGTATCAGGATAACAGAATTTTAGTACTGATAATCGCTAGAAACATCAATTTTGCGATCAGAGGTCTAGTCTCATAGAGTCAGATCAACGTTTCATTTTATGGATCAGATGAGTAGCTGTATCATGATAACTGAACTTTAGTATTCATAGTAGCTACAAACATCAGGTTTGGGTTCAGATGTTTAATCTCACAATATTGGATGAAAGTTTCATTTCTCATGGGCTAGATGCGTATATTTGCCGTGATAATAAAATTTTTGTATAATGAGTACCTGGAAATATAGAATTTACGCTGAAAAGTGTCATAGTGTCCGATTAATGTTTAATTCCTCATGGGCTAGATGAGTAACTATATCGTGATTACTGAATGTTAGTACATATGTACTAAATATATCTATATAGATATTAGCTATAAAACATTGAGTATGCGCTCAGAGATTTAGATAGGAGAATTTTAAAATTAGCGTATGCTTCTAAATCAAAAATAATTCTGTGAACAACATACGACAAAACACCTAAATTGTAAGTTGTAATAGCTGTAGCACAACGGGCAGTATATGATGGGCTTTGTGTCAGACGAACCGTAATTCCACCGACAAGCTTTGATAGAGTTTTCACGAAATAATTCGTTTCATTATAAACAAGACTTGAGAGACCATTTTTTTTAACGTGGGGAAATCCCTTATGGATACGCCACCCTCCCTGGGGAGAGGGTGGGTTATGTCCGACTCGCACGGACTAAAACCCCACGGTGTACCGACAGACCGTAATTGTTGGGGCGGCAAGGGCTCGTACAACGCTACTCAACCTTGTAGAGCCACTCCAACGATCCGCCCGGCAGAAGGTGACCGCCGGGTTCTTACCTATAGCGAGGCAAACTAGGTACACACCAGCTGCCCGCCCTCGTCCGCGGGACCTGTGCAATGAGGAGATGAGCCCCCCGGTCCATGCCCTCAGGTCCGGCTACGGTGGCGGAAGGAGTTGGTCAAAACGCGGCCTCCTCCGTTGGCGGAGAGGGCCGCTTAGAGGATCTACCTCGCGGGCCCTCCCCGCCGCCTCCTTCTGCGGGATGACCTCCTCGCATAAGGAGACCATCGCTTGCTAAGCCAGGATGTTGCCGAGCATGGACAAGACCACACTCTGCAGCGACAAATCACGTCACACTCAGACAGAGTGTGGTGCGCGGTGTCCTCGTGAGCGCCGCACTCGTGGCATGCAGCGGTCGGCTGCCTGCGAGCGATCTGGTGCAAGTACCACCCGAAGCAACCGTGTCCGGAGAGTACCTGCACCAGTCGAAACGTCAGGGAGCCCCACTCCCTACCTATCCACTCCCGCAGGACCGGGCGGACGGCGTCTACGGTATACCGTCCGAACCGCGCGTCCGCCAGGTCCTGCCTTCATCTCTCCTCACCTCTATCTGGCTTCCTCGCCACCGCCGCGAATCCACCGTTCGCTGTGCATTGCGGAGCGCAAGCACGTTGGCGGCACCGAGGGCGTCGGCCCACACCGGCACTTAGCCCCCCTATATTGGGAAGCAACCGGCCGAGCGCTGCCGCAGCGCCAGCAATTCGCGGTCCGAACCCCGCGGAATGGGGATTCGAACCGCCAGCGCCCGTCCAGGGTGAGACCCAGATACTTCATCTGGGTCCCCACCCTGATCCGGGCGCCCTCCACCATTATGTGGGCCCCAGGTGGTGGCCCTCGCCGAGGCCCGTGAAATGACAAGGCGTCGGTCTGCTTGAGAGACCATGTTCTGATAAACAATAAGCCTTATACTCGATTCTTTTAAACATTTGTTTGTAAATGCTGCAGCGTGTTTATGATATTATTGTATACTAGCTGACCCGTGCAACTTCGTCTGCACCAAATCGGTTATTATCGGTTTCAATTGTATTTTTAAACGCAAATAATCTTAAAAAACCTAAAACCCTATTGCAGCGTTATCCAGCACTTCCAATCGTGAATCCAAACTATCCAGGGACCCACTCAAACATATACCCAGTTGGTATGTGAGAAATCTTTTAAAATAAGCCTAGAATCTGTTCGCAGCATTACCTAAAGTAATGTCATCAAAGTGAAGATCAAAACTAACTTACATATATTGCCGATAAATGTCTTCCCAGTACCCCTTGTAACCTCATCACGTAACATACTGTAAAAGTTGAACTTTATCTACATTAAATTTCCATTTTGTTTTAGTTGTTTGTTTTATAAGAATTTGTAAAGTATACGTGAAATCTGCATTCAATTTTAATTTGGTCACATTTATTTTACTTTTGACATACAAACCACCTTTTTTACTGAGATACTGAACTTGGGATAATATACCTATCTAACAGTGAAAGAATTTTCTAAATCGGACCAGTAGTAGGTACCAATCATTCGTCGAAAACAAAACTTTACCACTCATTATAATATTAGTATAAATACAACATAGTAACTGCAAACAGTAGTCCGGTGAAGCTGTTAAGACCTTGCTAGGTCAATAGCGTGGTCAGTTCGAGAAAAAAAAATAACTGCATACACCTCAACTGATTTATTTTAATCTTAGATTCACAAACCTGAACCCAACTACTTCAAGACTCAACAACATTTAGAAAACTAATTTTATCAAATATCGAAACGACACACGTACTGATAGAACTCTAGTTGAGATTCATCTTCTACAATGCAATGTAACTATTATCTAGGTTTATGTTTTAGGAAAAATCTTGTCACCTTTGTTTAGCAAACATTTTTTATACAATAAAATAAATGTAAAAACATGTAAGTGACAGTTTCGTTTACACATACTTTTTCATATGAGGTTGATAATTACGCATAGAAATATCATATAGCCGTACCTCAGTTATAACGTACTGGACATTATATGGTCTGCCGGAGCCGACGGTTCGAATCCTGGCGATTTTTTTTTTGGTATTTTTTTTAAAGTAGCTTAGGGAAATATAGCTTATCTTTTTAGCTAATCTGTCTGCTATATATAGCACAATGAAAATTTACCAAAATCCGTCAAAAATTTCATTAAATACAAATTTTTGGCTTTCGTCCGTTATCCTGGAGAATCCCTTGCGTTTTATGAGATAAAAAGTATTCTAGATGTAACCTTGTAATATTAGTTATCACTGTGCCAAATTTCGTCAAAATTGGTTCAGTACTTTCAGAGTGGTACGTGTTCAAAGGGACAGACAAACAGGCAGATCCTGGAGAATCCCTTGCGTTTTATGAGATAAAAAGTATCCTAGATGTAATCTCGTAATATTAGTTATCACTGTGCCAAGTTTCGTCAAAATCGGTTCAGTACTTTCAGAGTGATGCGTGTTCACAGGGACAGACAGACAGACAGACAAAAATTGTAAAAAGATTAGTTTTGGCTTCTATATCGATAACAAAGTCTACCCCGATAAAAATTTTCAAAAAATATTTAATGTACAGATTTGACCTTGCTACAGTTTTATTATAGTATAGATATTCTGAATAGAATAATAAAATTAACAAGTGGGCGCCCAGTGGTCGAAATTCGACCATAGTTCATTGAATTTTTAAAGTTTGAACTTTATTATGGTTCTTTTATCAAAGGGTATAACCTCTATAATCAAAGGCTTTCATCATGCCTACTCAGTTATTTGCCACTTTTTTTTCAATTATATAAACATTAAAAAAATCGATGTCTAAATGAAAATTGAAATTAATTATAAATTTGAAATAACTTTACGAAAATAAAGAAATTTATCGCAACTCATCACACAATTTTCAATTAATTTTACACGACACCATGGGTGCGTGGTATTTCTGGGTGATGTTGAATTAAATATGGTCTGTACATTATGAGGTATAGTGATATGCCCAGTATTATCATTTGGAAAAGTAATGGATACACAATAGAATCAAATGATGAATCCAATACAAAGATGTTTTTAATACTACCATTAACTTTTGAAAATGAATTCATTTTTGTTCATCATTCATCATCAACTGTACTAAATATAATTGCTACATCAAGTTGAACTGCATCATTGTAACCGCGGAGTTGTAAGTCATGGATTACTTTCATGACCAAACAAATTTTCTTATTTTGATTTTACAAAGTATTTTTCGGTCATTTTTTATTGAATCATCATTTGAGTACACCATAAAGAAATACTAAACATTAAAATATTGACATTGAATTTGGAAATATTGCTTTACTCTTAAAGAGAATAATAATTATTTCAGTAGTTCCATAAATTTACCAAAGATAAATTATTTATCAATTAATATTAATGTATATTACGAATTTACATATTATATTATTCTAAAATTAACCTACAATTTGACCAGTTGATTTCAAAGGGCATATTGTAAGGCAAGCAACGTCAGTCATGTTAAAAATATTTAAAAGGTAATTGGAACGTAAGCAGGTTGAAGGAGGTTCGAAACGTCTTTTTCATTTACATGTGTGTATATGTTGTGTAAAATTCAAGCATTAGTGTGAGTAATGTATATTTTCATTAATTTAATATGATTGTAATGCATTTTATATAAAAAAAATAGCTTTGTGCACTTCTCTGCCATATAAACTTTAACTATGCTTGGTTGCGCCGCTTTATGTATGTTTGAAAATTCTCGCATTATGGATTAAATCGTGTCACTTTGAAGCCCGACCAATTAATTGCGATCAGGTCACGCCATCTATCTTGCCCAATCACAGTTCCCTTTAAGTATGGCACATGCTGATTCGGTAGCGCGCCGAGCCGCGCCGCTAGTTTCGATTGGGGCGGCCAGTGTTCGACTGTTGCCGCCATTGTGTTACTTCGTCTGCTATCGTCGAGTAGTTTACGCGGCTCGTACCGCGCCGAGTCGCGCCGCATGCTAACATTTTGAGTTTTTGCATGGTCGAGTGAGAAATAAACGCATCACTACATACGCGCCGACATATATTATAAACAATAAGTGTTGTGTGAGAGAAGACTCGGTGGAAAGAAACGAGAAACACCTAGCCGGCTAGCCACGTGGAGACTGCATCGCCGCGAGGTATGTGCCAAGTTTCCATCCTGCCCTTCTCTCCCTAATCGTAACTGATCGCAATAGTTGAATATCAATATAGCACCCCCGCAAATACAGTCCACTTAAATTGAACATAGATATCCCCGCACCTGCACGCCCCACGGTGACGTCGACATCGCCGCGGCGTCACCAATGCTAAATTTTAAGTTCACCCGTTCGCGCAATTCGCTTAAAAAAGGATACAAAGTTTTGGATTATTATATAAAATATGTACGTATAAATAACGTATTAATATATAAGATATGTTATAATATCATTGTTGAATGTAAAATAAAAAAGGGTAATTGGAACGTAAGAGTAAAAAAATACATACAATCGAGCATAGCAACCTCCTTCGCAACCTTTTTTGAAGTCCGTTATTGACGGATGTCAAAATGTATTTTTTATTTACATGTGTGTATATGTTGTGTAAAATTGAAGCAGTAGTGTGAGTAATGCATATTTTAATTAATTTAATGTACTTCTAATGCATTTTACATAAAATAAATAGCTTTCTGCACTTCTCCTCCATATAAACTTTAACTATGCCAAATTTCATATTCGTCCGTTCACGCAATTCACTTAAAAAGGGGTACAAAATTTTGGCCTCACGTATTAATATATATGATAAAGAGAACGCGAATACGACATATATATTTCTACCCATGAAGTAGCTCCCTAGCCGTTTCTGAGAGTCCATTATGAGGTCATTTTGTTCAGGCCTGCGGTAAGCTTTTGTTATTACTTAACGAAAGGAGTGCAAATAAGATATATCTGTCTCTACCCATCAAGGAGTTCCATAACAGTTTTAGAAGTGGATCGTCGTCAGATCATTTTGTTCAGTCCTGTGGTAAGCTCTCACCACTACTAACAAAACGACTACAAAGACGACATATGTATTTCTAACCGTCAAGAAATTCCATAACAGTACCTGAAATTCATCTACAGTCAAAACGTAAAAAAAATAACCTAATAAAAACCAAACTTAGAAAGTTTTGTTTCAACTTAATTACAGTGTACTTATCCTCTTACTACTAGAAATATAAATCACTATAAAAAATTGCTTAATTTTTCGAAATGATCAAAACGATTTGCGACGACGCGTATTTCTATAGCGATCTTTTTTTCTAATCGAGTGCAAAGCGACGTAGGCATCCACTCCTTACGGCGTCTGGCGTGACGTGAATCCTTCTTCCATACTTTTGTTTAAATCGAATCTAAATAAAGAAATAAATTGGACCTTATGCCATAAGAATTAAGGTCTACGTAATTGACATAAAACCTTGAAATTTTGTTTACAACAATTTTTTTTTCTCAGATGTAGTATAGATAACTTGGATATTATGACGTGTTATTTAAACTTGATTATATATATATATATTTTTTTTTATCGTAGCTCGGCAAAATGACTGTGATGTGGCTTATGGTAAGCACAGTACAATCCAAAAACAATGGCGACTACCGAGAGACATACTATCCCTCGCCGGTCGCCGCTGTCATGCCGGCCTGCGTAAGTATCTCTTCACGTTGCGCTTGAAGAACCCCATGTCATAGGAAGGAGGAAACACACTGGCCGGGAGATTTTTCCACAGCTTCACGGCACGGCAAAGATAAGATGTTGCGAACTTTTTAGTTCGTGCCCAGATAGGATTTACCGTAAAACTGTGGCTCCGAAGACCAGCGCGCGTGGTGCGGTTATGAAAAGGAGAGGAAGGGAACAAGTTGAATAACTCTTCAGAACACTCGCCATGATACAGACGGTAGAACACGCTCAGTGAGGCAATGTCTCTGCGCAACTGAAGCGGCTCTATGAACTCTGTAATGTCAGCATCATTAACCACGCGGACAGCCCGTCTTTGCAACCTGTCCAGGGTATCCAAGAGGTACTTTGCCGAACCGTCCCAGAGGTGCGAGCAGTATTCCACGCAGGGCCGAACTTGTGCCTTATAAAGGAGATATAGCTGTTCAGGCGTGAAAAACCGTCGCACCCTGTTCAGGATTCCGAGTCTCCGAGATGCTGTGGAGATCACGCTCTGTATATAATCCCTGGGATTGAGGTCGCTGCCAATATCTATGCCTAAGATATTAAGACTGTCTCGCATTGCGAGCGAGGCATTCTGAAGAGCTGGAAGGGGGGTAAATGGGGATCTCTTGCAGGTAAACGCGCATACCTGTGTTTTGTTGGCATTAAACTCAACCAAATTACTTGCTGCCCATGTTGATATGCGAAGCAAAGATTGGTCGAGCTTAATGACTAGTTCCTGCCGTCTCTTTTCTGTGTCTCCCTGACCGCAAGAAGGCTTGCTGTAATAGGACTCATGGATGGTGCTATCGTCTGCATAGCAATGAATATGGCCTAAAGGCAACATATCATTGATATGCAGAAGAAACAGAGCCTTGAGAAACTCCAGCATTTACTGACATGAGCTGCGAATCACATCCTTCGACAAGGACACGAATTCTGCGCTCATGTAGAAAGCCAGAAATCCATTTGCATAGATTGTCAGGGAGTCCGTACGCCGGAAGCTTCGAAAGAAGACCACGGTGCCAGACCCTATCAAAGGCCTTGGCAATGTCAAGACTGATCGCCAAGGCTTCGCCGTGCTTGTCAATTGCTTCCCCCCAGCGGTGCAGTACGTAAGCTAGAAGATCACCCGTTGATCGGTTTTGGCGAAAACCATATTGCCGATCGTTAATTAGCGAGTGATCCTCCAGATAGCGGACAAGCTGGGTGTTGATGATCCGCTCCATGATCTTGCACAGCACTGAGGTTACGGCAATTGGGCGGTAAATTTTTTTTTATTAAATTATATGTAGCATAAGCAGTTTTTTTTTTATTAAGAAAAATGTAAATTTACTGAGATTTTCATACTTAAAAGCAGGCTGTTTTGCGCGACAGGACTACGGAGAATTGATTTTTTTAAATGAAAATCTATTAATTTAAAAAAATAATCATATGTACATCATTTTTAAAGATTCAATGTATCTATAGATAGTCATTATTTTTACCAAAGTTCAATAGTTTTGTTGTAATTCTTACCGAAAAACAGTGAAAATGGTCCTTTTTTGAGAGCGCGCCCTTAAAAGTTATTATTTTGATATTACATACAGACACTTAATTTTTGTTACATGTATAGATGATAGTTGTCGAGTTGGTTGCAGTAGTTACCTGAGCACAGAAGGTGGTGCCGTTGAGTTGGAGCGAGTCCATGCGGAACTGCCAGTAGGCGGCGCGCTGCACCGGCACGTACGTCATGGCGCCCGAGTAGTGCGCGGGGTCGCTCCCGCCCAGCACCAGCTCGCCGCCCGCCGCCGCCGCCGGGTCCCTGCGCACGCACACCGCAAAAATTCTGGTAAAGTTTGAGCTCTTAATATTAATTTTCAGAGGTGTCACATCGTGATTTTCGATTTCTCATTTAAATTACACGGGATTTTTTTTTTTTTTTTCGAATTTTGATGTATCTCAACGAGTTATTCTGTGGTAAAAGTAAATACATAATTTTGTAGGAAATTGAACGGCCTACAAAAAAGGTCTGATATAATTTTTCGCTAAGTCAACTCGGTTAAAAGTAATTCGCAGTTTAAAGTTCAACCTAAAATAATATATGATGACTTTCACAATCTTTTATAGTTTTTTTTACAAAAAAAATGCCTTAAAGACATAAAACAACATATTGTTCGTGATTTTTATCATTTTTAAATAATAGCGTAAATTTGCAACAATTGAAATCTTGTTATGGTCAAATGTGAAAGGAAAAATTCTTGACTTCTTTGGTTTATTGTCAGGAAATATAAATATGAGACACTTTGAAAATACCTCGACAATAAGTACGTCCAATATCTTACATTTAAAGTATAGCAGCGGGAATTGTGGCGGTATCCAAAACCACGCAGTGTACAAGTTCACCTGCTAAAACTAATTTAAATTTTTTATAAAAACGTCATAATAAAATTAAATTGAAAATGGCTACATGCTTATTTTTTAATGTGTAAAGGTGAGATCATAGAATATGCTCATACATACATAACAATGGAAGTGAGGTGTTTTACCTGTTCAGGTAGAAGGAGAAGACGGGCTGCACGAGTTTCTGCGCTACCATGTTGTCGAAGACGGGCGTAACGCCGTCAACCGAGATACTGTGAACACACAACCGAGCATTGAGCACAGGGCAGCGAGCATTGAGCACAGGGCAGCGAGCATTGAGCACAGGGCAGCGAGCATTGAGCAGCGGGCAGCGGGCACCGAGCATAGCGCGCGTACCTGCTGAAGGCCATGCCGAGGATGCCGTCGAACTTGGCGGCGACGAAGGCGAGCCCGGGCTCGGACATGGCCTCGGCGAAGGTCTGCGCGCGCACCTTCAGTCCGCCCACGCTCACGTCGTCAGTGGAGAGGAAGCCGGAGAGGGAACCGGACCCGTACTGGATCGCGAACTCGGTCCCGTTCGCGCGGTAGCTCTTCGACTTGCTGCTGTCGTACTTGTTGTGCAACACTGTCGCCCGACCCGCAACCACACACCACATGCAACGTGACACGCGTGCGCGCATTATTGTTTCATATCCATTAAACAGAAATTCTTTTAATAACATTATGAGGAATGCTGTTAAAATTGTTGCTAATTCTCCATTACAACAGGTTGTAGTACTATTGATTTTAGCAGGTACATTTACTCTAATCCTTTCTTTATTTTTCGAATAGAAATCGTTTAACAGTCGATTGTTATAGCAGAATAACGAAAACGGAAAATTAAACCAAACACGGTTAATTTAATATTAAATTAAGTAAATTAAATATCTGTACTTAAAAAAATTAATTCGGAGAAATCAATCAAAATTTACAGGATTCATTACGAGTGAATGCTACGACGTATTCCATAGTCGTATTATACAGTAGTATTATAGTAGTATAAACGTCACAGTAAATTCACTAGAAATGGCAGCATTGCGTGTGAACAAGAAATGGTTTTAAAAAATATAAATAAGTAGCTGACCCGCGCAACTTCGGCTGCGTCAAATAATAAATTACCTGTTCCAATTTTATTCTCCGATTACATTAAAATGCAAAAAATCTTAAAAACCTTAGAACCCGATTGTAGGGACACCCTTCCGGTGCAATTGTAAATCCAAACTATCCTATATATATTGGCAAGAAATGTCTTCCCGGTATCCCCTGGGTTGCTCCTGTGGCCCTCACCTCTGCGGCCCATTTACTATCCTCGCAACAACACAATAATTTTACCGGCTTATAGTTTTTATGTTACTATCTTCTAACCAACTCCATCAATTAACATGCTGTAAAAAGTAAACTTTATCTCCATGAAATTTTCACTTTCATTTAGCTGTTTGTTCTAATAGGAATTTGTAAAGTATACATGAAACCTGCATCTAATAACTTTACTAATTTGTAATTAGTAATTGAAACATTTATTTTCTTTTTCACATAAAAACAATCTTTTCGGTTGAGATATTGAACTTAGATATATGGTATCTCGTATTTTTTTGTAAAGCAGTAATGAATTTTGCTACGGATTTAAATCCTTTATTTCAAATCATTCCATCAATGCACGCTGTGTCATAGAATTTGCTAATTTGAATTACATTTATTGTGATCAAGTATTGAAAATAATATATATTTACCAAAATAAAAAGGAGTCAAATATACCTTTCTAACACTGAAAGAATTTCCAAAATCGGATCAGTAGTATCAGAGATTACCCCGAACATCCAAACACACTAACTTCAACATCAGCTTTTTAATATTGGAGTTTTATAGATACGAATTCTAACAGTGTCAAGTAAGTCATGGAAGAGTCACTTTATAGGTAGTATTAAATTTTTATTATATAATTTAGTTCTTCCAGTATAGACTACTGAGATACACAAAGACAAACACAACACTACAGACTTCATGCCTTAAATAAATATATACTTAAATAATAATTACTGTCAAAGTTTAATTTTGTTAAAACATATAAGATTAGCCAGAATACTGACAAAAGGAGAAAATACATACATTTGTGCGTTTGTTAAAATCAGACGGACATAGTATATTGTTAAATAAAATATCATACAATACAATACTAAATTAAAGTAATTGAAAAAAATATGTTCTAGAGTGTTTTCATCCAACCCACATTCACATATTTAGTTGTCCCTGATTCTGATCTCTACTATACGAGATGGACTGGAGAGCACAACTCTACAGATAGATCGTCAGTCTACAGATAGTAAGCGCAGCAAGTTTGTAACAGTCACGAAAATTATAAAGCCATGGCTTATCCGGAATGTTATCCTGAATATATCTGGCAGCATATGATTTACCTTTAATTTGGTTGGATACATTCCACTTAGTTTCATGATGCAAAGAAATCAGTCTTTATTTAGAGAGGATAAATCCTAAACATAGGTTTTACAGTGATCAATATATCCAGTCTAGATAGCTACTTTAGCAAGAAGATCAACAGCTTCATTACCCTTGTTCCCACTATAACCTGGTATCCATGCCAGAACTACATAGATTCCTAAACAATGACATTGATACAAATGGAATTTAATAATTATGATAACTGGGGGCTTTAGAAAAATTCGGACTAAGCTGAATAGTTTGTAAGCGACTTAGAGAATCTGTCAATATGATAGTTTGATCTAATTTATGTGATAGTATATATTTGATAGCTTCTAATATAGCAACTACTTCACCTGTGTGGATGGAGAGTAGAGAAGAGTATTTATTACCTCTTTATAATATTAGTGTAGATGAAGTAAGATCACGTCAAGTGACACTGATTGACGTTTAGGCAGTGCCTACAGCGCGCGCCTGTTCACTGTACTGACAGTGCTCGCCGCTCTGGGATAAATAAATTCATATTGTTTAAACTAATGGCAGGCAGTGAAATTTTCTTTCAAAATATTTAACTTTAATGTATAATGCATGTTCCTGGAAAACATTTTTTCATAATTTGAGGGTGAAGTCATTACAATTTCAAATTATCGATTATTTATTAATCTGTTAATATTAAACAACAAATCCTGAAAATTTCATTGAAATATCTTTTACGGTTTCTCTGTAATCTTTTTTTTAATTAAAAGTGTCCAAAACTTTCATTTACAAAAAAAAATTTGTAAAAATGAACATTTTAAAAAACCGTATTATTGATAGTGACTACTTTATATTGAAATACATTAATTTGAATTCCATGATCATGTGGGAAAAGGGAGGTCCACTTGACGTGATGTTACTCAGATAAAACCGATATACATATACAATGTATCACATTGTCATATAAATAAATGTATTATTGCAAGCATACGCGTACAAAAAAGTTTTTGCAGAAAGTCGCGAAATTAAAAACTTAGCGTATATAACTGACGGGTTAAATAGCTAATTATATTTAATTGCAGTATGAGAAATATGTCAAATTGTAGCCCGGTGAAGCTGTTAAGACCGTGTTAGGTCAATAGCGTAGCTAGTTCGAAAAAAAAAACAAGTATGTCAAAATAATATTGAAATGTAGTGTCAAAAGTTCCAATAAGAACGAAAACCCTTTCTTTCTTTAAGCTAAACAATTTCATTAATATATTTAAAAATATATATATAAATAGATTTTTTGATACAGGATCCATCTCCGGCGTCCCCAGAATACCCTAATTATAATAATTTTTATTATCACAATCTGATCATTGGTTTCGGTGTGCATAGAGGACAAACATACAAACATTGATTTTTATATATAAAGATTAACTTAATAGACCACCGTATCCTGATACATTTTATTACTGAAAAAACAAAAGATTATATAATAGAAGAAAGTACTTAACATGTTTACACGAACAATTAAAGATGAAAAAACCAATGTGATGTTTAAACACAAAACCAGAATCCCTTCGCTTATTGTATCACTTTGCACATAAATGCACGATATCGAATTAAAGGCGATTCAAATCAAATCAAAAATACTTTATTCAGTTTAGGCCCTAATAAGGCACTTATGAACGTCAAAGACTACCATCGTTTCGGAAAACAACCCAGTCATCGAGAAGAACCGGTAAGAAACTCGATCGGGTACATTTTTTAAACATATATTTCCAATACATCATACAATAGCTTTTAGTGGATGCACAGAGAGGAGTCAATTTTAGACATCACTATCGTTCAGATACTGATCCACTCTATAATATCCTTTTGAAACTAAAACCCGTTTGACGTGGCGCTTAAATTTACAGTCCGGCAAATCGGTAACATGCTTTGGGACTTTATTGTAGAACCTAACACTATTACCTAAAAAACTATTACTGGTTTTGTTAAGTCTGAAACATGGGACCACCAGTTTATTACAGTTTCTAGTATTTAGATTATGCCGGTCTTTTACTAAATTCAGTTTTGATTGATTGTGATAGATTGATTTCAACTTTACAATAAAGCACTGTTATTTCTAGGACAATCAAAAGGTGTTGATATTATTGTATACCTAGAGCATGGAACTATGGTTATATGCTATATATAATATTATATGCAGGAAAAATAAAAAATTGCACAACGAAAACGGCGAAGTAAACTCCTAAAAATTGTCTTGTTAATTAAGGTAATATTATTTCATCTATGTCCGCTGCTGTGATGACTACAATCCTAAATTGGCTTTAAACTACTTAAGCATCCTTCAGATTCACCAAGCCTTTTGCCTTTACTGAATTCAATATATCTTCGACATTGAAAAGTATCCGAGAAGATAACAATCTTAAGACAACGAATCAACAATCGCACAGTAAATTATTCATGTTGAAGAATTCTTTAGGAAAGAATTTAAACCTATGAGAATGGTTTTCCGAGTGTGGAATGTACATTACAATATAACGGTGTTGAATAATAAAATAACATTGAATAAAAGTGACATAGTTATAAGGTAGTAAATCAAGTTTTATTGAATGCTACTGATAAAAGATAATGTAGTAACTAACGGCAAGCGATGTTCGTGTAGTGGCATTTCTTGGAGGGAATCCAAAGGTTGGAAGAGCCCGTGTCGAACACCACCTTGAAGGTCTGCGGCGGCGAACCGATCGATATCGGACCGTAGTACTGCGCCTGCGAATTCAAATAATGTCTCTTACTATAATCTATTATACAGAATGTGCAGAGCATACAATAATAACGCAACGGATTTCGATTATGGAAATATGAGCAAGACTGACAATAGTCTTAATAATATTTTTATTGACATAAAAATGATATTGGCATGTAACTTTGATAATATGCTTTACAAATTATTTTTATTTTCTTCTATAATTTCGAAAAAATTGTGCCCTACATTAATAGGCAGACAAATTTAATTTGTTTTCTATTGTTGAGCCAGAATAAATAAATAAATAACAAAAATTGCAAATCGTTTTTAACTTCAAGACGAATAAATAGAATAGCTATTTATTTTTATATTATCATATTTTTTACTTTCTATCACCAGATGTACAACTTTAATTTTAATTGATATTATTTTAAAACTTCAACAACTATAATTAGTCGTCATAACTTGTTAGAGTGCAACTACCATCTTCTCTTCAGGCACACCTTGTGTTCTGTTTCTCTGAACATATATGCATAAAAATAAGGAAGAATAACAGGTATATCGGTTTGTTATCTTATGTCAAGCATGATACATACAAAACAACTTCTCTCATGTTTATTGAAACTTTGGTTTATTTACATATTTGCAGCCATAATGTACACTCTGCTTTTATACATACATTTTTTCAAAATATAATGTCAAGATCATTGTACATATAAAGTAGTCTCGTCCATAAACTGTTTTATTGAATAGTATGATTTATTTATAAAAAGGCTTTTATTGTATTGTATTGTGTTTGTTGTATTGTTATGTCTCTTTTTCTGCAAATGAAAAACTACTTTTTCGGCAAATGGTTTTAAAGAAATGATGAAACATTTGTTGGTGCTCCTAACAAATACTGCAACCCCAAATACATGCTAGGTTAACATTTTTTTAACTTTCTAAGATATAGTCTGCACTATCCAAATTGCGAATATTGAGTATAATGCCTAAATTTTTCGCATGAAGAATATCTAGTTTGAATCGGTACTATAAACCAATAATAAAACAGTATCGGAGCCACTACCAAGCAAATCAAATCAAAAATACTTTATTCAGTTTAGGCCCTAATAAGGCACTTGTGAACGTCAAATACTACCACCGGTTCGAAAAACAACCCAGTCATCGAGAAGAACCGGCAAGAAACTCGATCGGGTACATTTTTTTAACATATATTTCCAATACATCATACAATGCTTTTAGTGGATGCACAGAGAGGAGTCAATTCCAGACATCACTATCATTCACATATTGATCCACTCTATAATATCCTTTTGAAACTAAAACCCGTTTGACGTGGCGCTTAAATTTACAGTCCGGCAAATCGGTAACATGGTTTGGGACTTTATTGTAGAACCTAACACTATTACCTAAAAAACTATTACTGGTTTTGCTAAGTCTGAAACATGGGACCACCAGTTTATCACAGTTTCTAGTATTTAGATTATGCCGGTCTTTTACTAAATTCAGATTTTCAAAGTTTTTACGGACATACATTAAATTATCAAGAATGTATTGGGAGGGCAGAGTTAAGATACCGAATTCCTGGAATTTCGTTTTTAATGATTCGCGAGGTCCCATATTATATATTGCCCGAACTGCCCGTTTTTGTAATAAAAATATCGTGTTTACCTCAGCAGCCGTACCCCATAGCAGAATGCCATAAGACATTAAGCTATGGAAGTAAGCGAAGTAGACTAACCTAGCAGTGGCAATATCTGTAAGCTGGCGAATCTTACGTATTGCGAATGCAGCGGAACTTAATCTGCTCGCCAGTTTTTTAATGTGAAGGCCCCATTGTAATTTGGAATCTAGTGTAATTCCCAAGAATACAGCATTGTCAACTAACCCTACTAAATTCCCTTCGATCTTGATTCTACTATCAACCTGTCTAACATTGGGTAAAGTAAATCTTATACATTTCGTTTTATCTGCATTTAACAACAGGTTATTTAACGCAAGCCAATGACAAATTTCATTTAAAGTATTATTCAGATGCCCAACCTCTGAATCTATGCTTTTCACTTTAAGAAGATACTTTAGAGAAGTATCGTCTGCAAAAAGCACCATGTCAGCAGAGTTATTAACCACTAGCGGTAGATCGTTTATATATATTAAGAACAAAAACGGCCCTAAAATGGAGCCCTGCGGGACACCAATTCGGGCAAACGATCCCGCAGAGGTTACCCCATGTATGTTAACTTTCTGACTGCGATCTTTTAAATAAGAGACTAGAAGGTCGAGAGAAGATCCACAAATACCATAGTGTTTTAATATAAGAATAAGCGTACTATGGTCAACGCAATCGAAGGCCTTAGACAAATCGCAGAACACACCAATTCCTCCTCCCAGGCTCCCAATATATGATTTATGAGCGTTGCACCAGCGTCATATCAACAATAAGCACAACGCGATGTCGTATTTATATTGCTCTTTAGGAAATAACTCTAACAAAGCCGCATACAATTTACGATAGAGTTTACTATTAATTTTTGAGATATGACTATTTTAATTAATATGCGTTTGTATGCTGCAATTATTTGGAATTGCTTCAAATGTATAAGACGAAGAAGAAATGTATATGTTCTTTGGCGGGGTTAAAATTGTATTAATTTTTTAATATTTATTTTGAGGTAGTGATCTAGTAGCCATTTCAAAGTTGTGGAATAGTTTTAAATTTGTGAGTTACTATCTAAATTAACACAATAATTAAAGAGGTTTGATAAGCCAGCAGTTACGGTACACTCGTGCTATCCTTGATATTAAGCAAAAATATACCAAATAAACCAAACTAAGAGAATTAAGAACCCCGTACAATGTACCCTATAAGATTCAGCAGTTTGTTGTACGGTTGGTATGAAGGTTAAAATTTTCTATCTCGACTACTTGCTTTCTATTTTGTAAATAAGATTTAAGCGTCGATAGTAATATCGTATGTACCAGTTTATTATAAATTTTCTACAATTCTAGTAATTCTCACCACCTTCGATATAATACCTATCTTTGGGATGTATTTGCTAAGATTCTACAGACCGACCTTATGAAGGTGTAATTAAAATCGCCTATGTGTAACACATATCGGGGAGATTACTATTGAATACTGTACCGTAAGGTAATGTATGGTATCATCATTTATAAGGATACAAATACAGAGGAAGTCCCGTGTAGCGGCCACTAATACATACTTTCTCGCAATCAAACACTGTACGCACTATAAAGAGTGGACGGATTAATATTCACACAGTATTGCAAACTGAGACGTATTATAATGTATAATCTTTAATGAAAGTTGTAACCGGATAGTCTTTCTTTAACGTTTTATGCCACGTGTACCAGCGGTGCTACACGATTTAATAACTATTGAAAACGAAACAATTACTTATGTCATGTTATGTATGATGTTGATACGTAATATTGTATGATAATACGAGATGTAGTCCGGGGAAGCTGAGAATGCTGGTCAGGACAATAGCGTAGAGTAGACAGTTCCAAAAAAAAAAGAAGATAATATAATGATGTATTATAATACAAATGGCCTGAAGGACATAACAAAAATGGCTTGGCACGGAATGTGTTAAATATACTTAGAATTATGTAGAAACTATATGAACATGTATATAATGTATAAATACGTCTTACGATTATTTGGTCAATATATGAATAACTAGCTGTTACCGGCGGCTCCGCACGCGCTTTTTAAAAATGTATTAAAGAAATGTAAAATTGTGAGTGGGTGTATACATTACAGAAACGCTTTTTCAAAAACATTTGTAACTACGATACGAACGCCATCTACTGTAACATGTAACGTGTACATTAGATATATGAATACTAATAGTATATCGAATGGGATGGAATTTATCATCAGCAACATAATTGGAACTTCAAACTACTATATACCAAACTCAGTGCTCACTAACACTATATAAGAAAGTAATGAAAATTATAAGCTATACATTATCGAACAATATATCTTAAATCTTTTATTATATAAATATAATATGCCCGTATTGTCGATATACTTAAGTTATTCTTATACGTTGTTATAATCACTGAGTTATGTAGAAGCAAACGCGGTAAATAAAACAATATGGCCGCCAAATTGACCAAAAAGATGATATAATTCATATTACATACAAATGTATGACTTTCAATTATGTATATTTATTCTTGGAGTCCAGTAAAGCACACGTCTCACGCGGTTGTAACTTATTTTTGATCAATTTCACAAGGACGAATGCGCAGGCAGCAGTTAATCACTACATAGTGTACCAATTCAAATAAAAAAAGAATCATTAAAATCGGTTCACAATTGACGAAAATATCGATTAACATAAATAAAAAAAATACATACAACCGAACATAGTAACCTCGTCCTTTTTCGAAGTCGGTTAAAAAGAAAATCAAAAACTACCATTTTCATGCCGTTTTCACCAGTAGATGGAATGATGATTCATGGGGAAGGTTTAGGTATAATTTGTCAAGGTTTTCATTTTATTATCGGGGCGGGACAACGTCTTCCAAGCCCGCTAGTTATCTGCCCGTAAAAGCCCCGTGAAAGTTGGTCCAACCAATTAGGAGATAGTAGAATATTGCGGACGAAGTCTTGAGTAACAAAATAAAATAGTCTAAGTTACTTCTTATAAGGTGAGTTATCTGCCAGTGAAAGTCCCGTGAAAATCAGTTCAAGCACTACGGATATTCCACTGCGGCCGAAGGCGAATAAAAACCCTAAATGACTTTTTATGAGGTATGCTATCTACCAGTGAATACCCCGTGAATATCGATCCAACCATTTTGGAAATAGCAATGCGGACGAAGCCGCGGACAGATAAAATAGAATATAGCCGATTTTCTCAAATCGGACTGGTAGTTCCTGAGATCATAGCGTTCAACCAAACAAACAAACTCTTCAGCTTTATATATTAGTATAGATAAAGAAAAATTAAATACCCGGGACCCGTATACAAAACATTACTGTGACAAGGTTCTCCGTGACAATGACCCGGAGTGTCACAAAGCAAACATATCATATCACATGAATACAATGATATCCGTAATATAAACACGGTGGGAAAAGGTTATCGTTGGCTGTTGACATGAATGACTCGACTTAACACACGCCACAAACAAGGAGAAATGAGAAGTGGTCCACTGTATATTTTGAAATTCTACAATATATAGACACAACGTGAAAAGAGATATAGGAAACAAAAAATATAGACATTGAACGCATGTTGAATTAACATACTAACTTAATTACAGTTATTGATTGTGTGATCCAATGAAATGGTGTTTGTCAATGTCATGAATGTGATGAAAATTTGTTTGGTCATGAAAGTAATCCATGACTTACAACTCCGCGGTTACAATGATGCAGTTCAACTTGATGTAGCAATTATAATTATAGTACAGTTGATGATGAATTATGAACAAAAATTAATTCATTTTCAAAAGTTAATGGTAGTATTATAAACATCTTTGTTTTGGATTCATAATTTGATTCTATTGTGTATCCATTACTTTTCCAAATGATGATACTGGGCATATCACTATTCCTCATAATGTATAG
Source organism: Antheraea yamamai (assembly GCA_036509395.1). NCBI lineage: Eukaryota > Metazoa > Arthropoda > Insecta > Lepidoptera > Saturniidae > Antheraea > Antheraea yamamai. The sequence goes on from AP028446.1 coordinate 20,998,669, forward strand.
ACTATATTTAATTCAACATCACCCAGAAATACCACGCGCCCATGGTGTCGTGTAAAATGAATTGAAAATTGTGTCATGAGGGGGTCCGATAATTTTTTTTTATTTTCGTAAAGTTATGTTTACTTAGTATTTAAGAGCCTTACCACCTTATGTAACCGCCTGTTTTTTGTTTCAAATTTATAATTAATTTCAATTTTCATTTAGACATCAATTTTTTTTATGTTTATATAATTGAAAAAAAGTGGCAAATAACTGAGTAGGCATGATGAAAGCCTTTGATTATAGAGGTTATAATACCCTTTGATAAAAGAACCCTAATAAAGCTCAAACTTTAAAAATTCAATGCACTATGGTCGAATGTCGACCACTGGGCGCCCACTAGTTAAAAACAGTTAACTTACCGGTCGATAATTGGGATTTTGTTTTAGTTTATAACATTTTATCGAAACTTGACAAAACCATTCGACGTGATTTTAAGGAGAAATATTCAGATATCGAGCTACCGTCTTATGAACAACTTAAGGGATTCCTTCGGTCCAAATGTGAGGCTTGGTTGCGGGATACACACTTTTCCGAATCCAACAAGGTGATTAAATATCCGCATAAGTATAACCCCGCGTCAGTTCAATCCAAGCGGGTTAATACTTCTCAGGTGCTGGTTGTGGCGACTGATAAGCGTGATCAGGTGAAGAATACTAGTGAGAACAAAATTAGTTCGTTTTATTTATTTGTTTATTTATTTATTTAGGTAACAAACAGCCATACATAAACATGTTATAATTATAATATAAACTAAAAGGCCTAAAGTACCATTATTTGAAAAACATATTTTTAAACTGTTTTAAGACATCATAGCATTAACTTGATAAGTATTTACTTATGCGTGGTTTAAATTAATTAGAAATATATATATTTTTTTCTTATACAAATATCTTTCTTATACAACCAAGTGTCCTTACTGTCATCAATCTCATGTAATTTCATCATGTCAAGAATTCTTGAATAAATCGCTTGACGAACGCCTACTAATAGCTAAGCAAAATAATTGGTGTTTTAACTGCCTGAAATCGTCACATCAGTTGAAGAATTGTCTGTCAAATTTTTCGTGTCGCACGTGCAAACTTAAACACCACACGTTACTCCACCGCGAGCATTCTGAGGTCGAGCCTAATTAAAGTGGGTCTGCTTTGGTGTCATGGTCACAAAATAACACCACAGTACTACTGGCAACCGCTATCGTGCAAATTCAAGATGCTTCGGGAAACATGCAAAGTTTTCGCGCCTTGTTCAATACTGGTAGCCAGAGTAGTTTTATTACTATATCGGCTGTTCAGCAATTAAACTTACAGCCTGCCAAAACTACCTCGAAGGTTAGTGGGCTGGGAGATGCATCTGTACCGATTATCGGTCGACAAATTAAATATGCATGTGATTTCTAAAATATGTGGCGATCAACCTATCGCGCGATTGAGCACATCGGGATGGTCACATATTAAATCGTTACTTCTGGCTGATCCTGGATTTGATATTCCTGGACCTATCGATTTATTATTCGCTGCGGATGTGTTCGCAGAATATATTCTTAACCAACATATAAAAGGTGGGGTGAATCAACCTACCGCATTTAATTCAATATTTGGATGGCTCCTTTTAGGTAAAACTGGCTTATCTTCTAACACGTTGTTGCATACTTTGCCAGATATCGATAACGAATTAAACTCTTTAGTACAACGATTTTGGGAATTTGATTCTGTGCCAAGTTCGTCAAAATTAATACCAGATGAGCTGCTATGCGAGCAAAGGTATAGGTCCGATAATTCTCGCGATGAAACAGGACGATATATCGTACGCATTCCATTTAAAGCTGAATCGGAACCAACCTTTGATGGTTCTCGTGAGGTGGCGTATGATTTGTATCGCTCATTGTATTTTACGCCCTGATGCTAAGACAACACAACTGCGCGTTGTATTCGATGCTTCCGCGAAAGATCTTAATTGACAATCACTTAACGATACACAATTTATTGGTCCGAAATTGCAACCTAATATTTTGAGTATTCTTCTCCATTTTCGTGAACACAACATAGTATTTATGGCCGATGTACGTCAGATGTATCGCCAGATTTTACTTGCACCCGATCATTGTGATTATCAGCGTATATTCTGGAGGTAGGAGGTGTATTCTCAAATGAAAACATTCGTGAGTATCGCCTAAACACAGTCACCTATAGACTATCTTCGTCTCCGTATCTGGCTTGCCGTACATTAAGGCAGCTTGCTGAGGATGAGGGAGATACTTATCAACTTGCGAAAGAAATTATATTGTCAGATGTTTATATCGATGACGTCATCACTGGATTTTCGTCTCTCAAACTTGCGCAGCAAGCTAAATTGCAAATCATCTCTCTTTTTAATCGTGGAGGTTTCAGACTGCGAAAGTGGGTGAGTAATAGTCCACAATTTTTGTCTGATCTTCCCAGTGAAGACTGTTTAATGGGGTCTGTATCACTTGATAATACGGAAACTCAAACGATGAAGGTTTTGGGTCTTAGGTGGGACCCTTCCTTAGACGCATTCATTTTTGAAATAAAACCTTCAGAACGACCATGCACTAAGCGTTCAATTTTAAGTGAAATCGCACGAATTTTCGATCCATTAGGATTTTTATCGCCTATTACAATTCAAGCTAAATGCTTAATACAAAAGCTTTGGATTCTTGGTCTTGGCTGGGATCAGATTCCACCGAAGGAGATCGTTGATACTTGGAATACATACCGAAACCAGTTACCATTATTATCGCAACTAAAAATACGTCGTCAGATCGTTTCTCGAAATTTAAAATCGTGCGAACTCGTCGGGTTTTCTGACAGTTCTGAAATTGCACTGGGTACAGTTTTCTACATGCGTATTACTGATTCAGTAGGTAAAATGCAAGTTATCCAGGTCTGCTCCAAAGCTCGGGTCGCACCTTTAAAACGCATTTCATTACCACGACTTGAACTGTGTGCGGCAACCATGCTTGCAGATTTATATAAATTCTTACGCGATACGTACCTCTCTCGAATTAAAATCGACGCTGTCTATTTCTGGTCAGACTCGACAATAGTTCTGTCATGGTTACGCTCTCATTCTTCACGCTGGTCGACGTTTGTAGCTAATCGGGTTAGCCATATACAGGACATTACGTCTATCGATTGCTGGCATCATGTATCGTCAAACGAGAATCCGGCTGACATCTGTTCACGAGGTCAATTCCCGAATTAATTGCTTCATAACTCCTTATGGTGGGCGGGACCTTGTTGGTTACGAGAAAACCTACATTCTTGGCCAGTACGTTTATCTAACCCATCCTATGAGGATATGATTATGGTTGAAAGCGAAGCTCGAAAACTAGTGGCTCTAACTTCGAAAAGTACTGCAAATTTGGATCTTATCATTTTCGATACGCTTCTTAACCGCTTTTCTTCTTTGCAGAAATTATTAAATGTAGTATCTTACATATATCGCTTCGTAAACAATTGTAGACGTATAAATGTTAAGCAAAATATAATTAATAATCTTGAACGACATAACGCTTTAATGCAATTGGTAAAATATGTACAAAACACTTCCTTTTCAAATGAAATTATCACCCTAAAAACAAATAAACCGTTATCAAAACCGTTTCGCAAACTTAACCCATTTATCGATAAAATAGGTACACTAAGAGTGGGCGGAAGAATATCTCGATCTGGATTAGAGTACACACAAAAGCACCAGGCTCTTTTACCGTCTAACCATCCTCTTACATTCTTAATAATTGATTTTATTCATCGTAGCTACTTGGATCCGGGAATTAACACCACTCAGTATTTGCTTTTACAGAAATTTTGGATAATATCGGCAAAACGCACTATTCGCCATCGTCTCGCTAAGTGTATTAAATGCTATCGGATAAATCCAAAGCCTTTGCAGCCATTTGCGACTTCCATCATTTCATGTAAACCAAGTGAAGCCATTTTCTATTGTTGGCGTCGACTTCGGTGGACCGTTCCGCATCAAACTCGCGGAGCACATCGAGGTGCTAAGATCGATAAGGCATATCTTTGCTTATTCGTTTGTTTCGTCTAAAGCAGTGCATCTCGAGGTAGTATCTATTCTTTCTACCGACGGATTTATTGCTGCGCTTCGGCGGTTTATAGTTCGTCGTGGGCGTTGTAATATAATTCACGCTGACTGTGATACTAACTTTGTAGGAGCTCGAAACCAATTGTCATCTCTTATGCAACACGCTTCCGATAGAGAGAAAATTGAATTTAAATTCAACCCACCATCAGCTCTTCATTTTGGAGGGGTGTGGGAAATACAAATTAAAGCTGCTAAATCTCACTTACTTCGCGTTGTTGGTGATCAAGTCTTGACCTTTGAAGAGCTAACTACCTTATTCGTCCAAATTGAAGCAATTTTAAATTCACGTCCTTTATACCCTATGAGTGCAGATTCGAACGATCTATCAGTTTTAACACCAGGACATTTTCTTACCCTAGAGCCTTTAACTGCTGTCGCTGACGAGGATCTATCAAATGTAAAGTTAAATCAACATCGTCGGTGGCAGCTGTTACAAACATTTCATCAGAGTTTCTGGTCTAGATGGAAACACGAATATTTAAATTCTCTTACATAACGCGCCAAATGGACCAAAGACTCTAAACTACTACACATCGGTGCTATGGTAATTATCAAGGACGATAACCATGCTCCATTACAGTGGCCTCTTGCCAGAGTTTTAGACCTTTTACCTGGTATCGATGGCATTCCTCGGATTGCAGTAGTTAAAACGTGCAATAATCACATAATTAAACGACCTCTGGTTCAGTTATGTCCTCTAGAAAACTAAATTAAATCGATTCACATCTTATATTAATTTGTGTATCTACATATTCTTATATCATTTTTTTTTACTTGATCTATTATCTATATATTTAAATCTATTGTATATTACTACGTCGTATCGTATCGTAGTTTTATTAGCGTTAATATCGTGTATATTTATTCTCGTCCATTTTTTGATCGTTTGACCAGAAAATACCATAGGCATTTTGGTGGGCGGAATGTTTCATTAACAACAATGTTCAATACTTGATGCAGTAGCAAAACGCAGCTGACAGCAGCTGTCATGCGTCACTTACTCGTTAAGTATTGGAGCGACAACATCGTATGTGTGTGAAAAACCGTTACACCTGCAAACCGGATTTTTATCGCAGTGTTTTGATCGAATTGTGGCAATCTGTGTTGGTGGATCATCAAGGTGTTAGAGCAGTCCAAGGTACGTGGTGCATTGTACTTGTTGCAGCCTACATCGAGTATTGAACATAACTACCGTATCGTTTTCTTTTTACCCAGAGTAGCTAGGCCACCAAGGTACGGTGCGAAGGCTACAAAAATTAAACATCGAAAAAAGTTATAACAAACAAAATGATAAGGTGTATATGTATCTACCGTATCGTTTTCTTTTTACCCAGAGTAGCTAGGCCACCAAGGTACGGTGCGAAGGCTACAAAAATTAAAAATCGAAAAAAGTTATAACAAACAAAATGATAAGGTGTATATGTATCTACCGTATCGTTTTCTTTTTACCCAGAGTAGCTAGGCCACCAAGGTACGGTGCGAAGGCTACAAAAATTAAAAATCGAAAAAAGTTATAACAAACAAAATGATAAGGTGTATATGTATGGCCACAGCATTAAAGAAGTGAGCGCGCGTATTCCGTGAGTCCAGCGAGGGCATTATCTTTCGTCACCCATGGTTTAGCTTGGAGTCTCATATTCAAGCTTATCTGAGGTGTTTTTCTGTGAAAAGAGTGTGAATACCAGTGCTGTTCTGTATTAAAATACCATCCTAACAAGCATAGTGGAACCTCTTTCCTAAACAATATTCGAAAACAGACACTGGATATTCCAGCAGGATTTTGCGCCAGCTCTTAGGGCACGAAGCACGTAAAACTGGTGGAATTGACTTTATCGAGCATGAAGACTGGCCCTCTTTTAGTCGACATTTAAACCCACTGGATTACAAGATATGGCAACATTTGGAGGAGAATGTTTACACCAAAACTCATCAGAATTTGGAGCATCTCTGGTTAACACAGTAGAAATAATAAGCATGAATTTGGTGCGTGCGTAATGACTAGCCGCGTCGATTAAGGGCATGTGTTCAAAATGGGGGAGGTCATTTTGAATAGCAGAAAGAAAATTGTATTGTACATTTAATTACCTTTCATTTTATATATTACTAGCGGGCCCGGCAGACGTTGTCCCGCCCTGATTATGAAAAAGTCCTTGTCAAATTATATACTAAAACCTTCCTCATGAATCACTCTATCTACTGGTGAAAACCGCATAAAAATCCGTTCAGTAGTTTTTAGTTTATCGCGAACAGACAGACAGACGCGGTAGGAGACTTTGTTTTATACTATGTAATAATATGAGTTGTAAACAATTATCAAAAAGTTTATAATTAACTAGCTGACCCGTGAACTTCGTCTGCACCAAATCGGTTATCATAGGTTTCAATTGTATTTTTAAACGCGCAAAATTTTAGTAAACCTAAAACCCGATTGCAGCTACACCTACGGTTTCCAATTGTGAATCCAAACTATCAAGAAACTCAAACATATACCCAGATGGTATGTAAGAAATCTTTTAAAATAAGCCTAGAACCCGTTCGTAGCGTCATCTACCGGTTTCAATTAAGATAAAAAATAATCTACATATATTGGCGGTAATGTAAAAAAGCTTGAGGAGGCTATGGACCCCCGGTAGGAACGAAGTTCCTTTCCCTTTTTTATAGACGTTGACTATACAGTCAGTATAGTTTGCATTATAAAAAATCAAGTTGATAGAGTTAAATTGTAAATTAAACGATAAAATATGAACAGCAACTGGGATAATCAAGTTAATACATCAATAGGTAATCCTTAAGTTGGTTCGCTATTGAAATGAAAATGTTATGTATGTATATATTATATACACGCTTTCTCTCTCTTTTTCTCTGTTACGAAACCTAACCTACTGCACATATACTTTGCACATGCACAATACGTAAAAATAAAATTAAATAATCATCTCTACCACTTTTTTTTTTTACTAGGGGAAATCCTGCATGGGATACACCTCCCACTGCCGGGGGACAGTGAGAGGGTTATGCCGGACTCTTACCGGCTAAAACCCCTAGGCCGCTTGTACGCGTATGTAGACCAGGGTACGGGCTCACGATTAGCATGCATCGATGCCCTGGTCGCGCGCCTGACTCACCCGTAGATGTGCGGACGGGGACCCTCGTCTCGAGAGAGAGGATCTTCCTCTCCCTCCTGCTTCCTATTGAAGCTGCGGCTAGCCGTGCTTCAACTCTCGGGTACTCCATTCTGCGGCAACAGACGCCCCCGCGTGTGTCGCCTGGAGTTTAGTTAGGGGGGCCTTTGATGGTGAACGGCACCCCCTCTGCGGCTTCTGCGGCCGACTCTACCGCGCCGAGCAGCAGGAGCATCAGCAGCCCTCTCACGCTGCCTCTCGGCCTCCTCCTTCTGAGAGACTACGCCCTCGCAGAAGCTCACAACAGCATTCCATGCCCTCTCACTACTGACCATGGAACGGATCACTGCCGGCAGAGAGAGGTCATCGCCCACTATCGCTGTGAGCTCCCCACGCTCGTCGGCCCAAGCGGGACACTCCTCCAAGACGTATTGAGGTGTCTCAACATCGCACCCGTCACAATATCTCTACCACTTACTTTATCATACCCGTTTTCTACTTGTATTAAAACTTTTCCACACTCCATCGTATTGAAAAAAAATATAAATATGAAAAAGATATGAGCATCGCGTCGACGCGTCAACTGTCACTTGTCTGTAACTATTTGTCTAAGAGCTGGCAACGGTTTCGAGAGCGAATCTTAATAATCCAGTTTTTTATATATCTTTATGTTCTTCCGAACAACGTGCGGGCTACCTGGCTGCCGGTAAACGTTGTGTTTATCTGTGCATATCGCACCTTTACAGACAAAAATATTGATTTTTAAATAATTTTAGGATTCAATAAAATGAAATGTGTTCTTTACAATGGAAAAAATAAAACGGTTTGAAATTAATTATTTTTATTTATATAATACTAGCGGGCACGGCAGACGTTGTCCCGCCCTGATTATAAAAAAAAATCCTTGACAAATTATATACCAAAACGTTCCTCATGAATTACTTTATCCACTTGTGAAAACCGCATGAAGATCCGTTCAGTAGTTTTTGAGTTTATCGCGAACAGACAGACACACAGACGCGGTAGGAGACTTTGTTTTATACTATGTAATTTATATTATGTAATTTACAATCAATTTCTTCTACACATGAAGACAATTTTATACCTCATCGGGATATCATCATGACTGTAATAGCAAAGTATGAAGGGCAAAGGCGAATTGTTGGCGCCTTAAAACCGACTAACTAGATAAGGGAGACAACCCTGACAGAAAAACCAATGTGTAACCTCAAAAGGTTGCCCCAGACCGTAAACCTGTGGTCATGTTTCGTAGGCACGAGGGTCTGAGCTTCATCACTTGGACCACGAGGTAGGTAACCTCTCTAATAAATCCCCCAATCCTACAGTGAGGTACGTGTTAAGAGAATGTATGACTGATGGGTGAATTCAGTCTATAGCGACCAACCTCGACATAGCAGGCGAACTGTCGTTGATATTAATGCCTTCTCTCAGGAATAGGCGTCACCCTGGGAGTGACCACTTATTTCGTCCTACTCTCGTGGGAACACAATGGATAACAATTTCAGTAATAACCCTACAAAACCGATCCAAAACACAAACCTACTAAGTGATGACGAAGCTAATGATACAAGATCAAACAACTTCAACATACACCAGGCAGCACAATCACCCTTAACTGGAAGCCAAGTTGGTCAAAACAAAAAATATGTGCAGCAAGCTTTTCAGCCAAGTCCTTTCAATAGACCAAGGAGTGCTTCTACCGGAAGTGCTAAGCTCTCAGCTGATAAGGAAAATTATCCCAAAGACTCACAACAAGAAAACAATATGAGATCTGTTGACTTACTCGAGTGGCAGAGAGTACCAGTGAGTAGAAACCCTCATAAAAAACGAAAGTTCTCAAACTCCCAGTCTCCAGAATCTGTTCATGTGTCAAATAGTTTTGATGGACTACCTACTAATGCTGATACACAAGAAGCAGACAAGCTTAAGGAAAAAAAGGCTTATAAACCTCCCCCTATCGTCTTATATGGTATTGAGAATGTAAACAAACTTACTGAATACTTAGAGACAGTAGCCACAAGAGAAACATTTACATATAAGATTATAAACAAAAACCAAATAAGAATTATGAGTGAAGATACAGAAGTCTACAAAAAGTTAATATCAGCTATTAGAGAGAAAGGTCTTATTGGCCATACCTTTAATAGAAAAGACAAAAGAAACTGTTGTTAAGAACCTACACCACACAACACCACATCAAGATATCAAAGCTGCATTTGAAGAAACAGGGAACCTTGTGATTGGGGAAATCATCAATGCCAGATATGGACCAAACAAAAAGCCTACTACAACATTCTTTGTAAATCTCCAATCAGGACCTAATAACAAAGCTGCTAAGCAAATAAGATATATCTATCACCAAGCTGTCACTATAGAAGACCCAAAAAAAAGGAACACCATTGTCCAATGTCAAAGGTGTCAACAGTATGGACACACCAAAAATTACTGTATGAGGCCAGCTCGCTGTCTTAAATGTGCAGAATCACATTTGACCAAAAACTGTCCAAAGGTAGATCGCTTCACTCCAGCTACATGTGCTCTCTGTCATGGCCCTCATCCTTCAAACTATAAAGGCTGTGAGGTTTATATAGAGATTCTGGCTAGAAAAACACAAAAGCGTACCTCTCTAAGAGAGGAATGAAATCCATCTCAACTTTCCATCTTTGAACATGGTAAACAAAAAGAACTGAACACGAACCATAGCCACAGAAATATTCAAACTAGGAAACAGTACAGTGAAGCACTTAAAAATAAACTGCCAGACCAATCTTCCAAACCTGAAACTGAGCTAGAAACCCATCAACAAATATCTTACACAGGAATAGAGGAAATATTCATCAAACAATCCCAAAATATAGATATTATCTTACAAAAAATGAGTAGCATGTTGGCGCTCTTGACAACTCTGGTCAATAAATTGTCATCGAACTAAATAAACTAAAAATAGCCACTTGGAACACAAACGGCTTGACTCCCAACAAAACTGAGGATGAAACTCTATTAAAAATCCATGACTTAGATATTCTACTTGTATCTGAGACTCACTTCACTAACAGGAGTCTTATAAATATAAGAAATTATAATATATACATGACAAACCATCCAGATGGCACTGCACACGGTGGAACAGCTCTCTTAATTAGATCCTCAATTGACCATTATGAGCTACCTCAGTTCCAAACAGACCATATCCAAGCTACCACGATAAATATCTCGGATAGAAATGGCAATTTCAATGTCTCATCTGTATATTGTCCTCCAAAGCACAGAATCACAGAGGAAAATTTCAGTGCTTACATCAAAAGTCTAGGCCCTCGTTTCATAGCCGGTGGAGACTGGAACTCGAAGCATCTACACTGGGGCTCTCGACTAATTACTACACGAGGCAGGGAACTTAAAAAGTGTGTTGATAGGCACCATCTTACAACAATTGCAACGCCCGAGCCTACCCACTGGCCGACCGACCCAAGTAAATTGCCAGATGTCTTGGATTTCTTCTTAATGAAGGGACTCTCTAGACTATTCTACCAAATTGACTCTTGCCTAGATGGATCCTCAAACCACATTCTTGTTATACTTACAATCAGTGCCAATGTCTTGAAGAATCAGAGTAAACCAAAGCTATATAATAATAAGACAAACTGGAATCTATTTTGATCTCTGGTTGAGGACTCCTTGGAGTTACAGATCTCTCTAAAAAATGAGGATGAAATTGATAATGCAGTCCTAGAGCTTACAGTTGCAGTCCAGAAAGCTTGTTGGAATAGTACAGAGGAGATTAAAACTAAGAATGTAAGACAGACTTGTGTACCACACAAAATTAAAGAAATAATCGTGGAGAAAAGGAGGCTACGCAGAGTATGGCACTCGAGCCGGCATCCCCATGACAAAAGGACATACAATAATTATAGTAAAATTCTGAAACAAACAATAAAAGAAATGGAAAATGCCATAGTTGAGTCAAACCTGTTGTCGCTAACTGCTGCTGCAAACACAGACTACTCCCTCTGGAAGGCATGCAAAAGTAGGAACCAGCCAATAAACCCAAAGCCACCTATACGACTAGAAGGAAACAAGTGGGCCAGAACTAAACAGGAAAAGTCAATAGCCTTTGCTGATCACCTTGCCAAGGTATTTGTTCCTAACGAAGCTACTACTGGCCTTAATGAAGTTGACTTAGACCAGATCCTTCAGCAAGACTTCCAACTTGATCTTCCTATAAAAGTAGTCACACCAGGAGAAGTCACAAGAACCATCAGCCAACTAGGTAATAAGAAAGCACCAGGATTTGACCTCATAGACAAAAAGGTCCTGTCAGAGTTTCCACGTAAAGCAATAGTATATCTGACTACTCTCTTTAATTGTATTATCAGAACATCTTGCTTCCCTTCACTATGGAAAGTCTCACAAGTAATCATGGTCCATAATCCTGGAAAGCCCGCACATGAACTATCGTCCTACAGGCCAATAAGCTTACTTCCCATAATGTCTAAGGTTTTAGAAAAGATATTACTTCGACGACTCTCACATGCTATGTATGAAAACTCTGTAACCCCAGACCACCAATTTGGGTTCAGACCTGAGCATGGCACCACTGAACAGATACACAGAGTGTGCAAACATATCAGTAATAGCTTAGAGAAGAAAGAATATTGCTCTTCGGCGTTCTTTGACCTGGCCATGAAATGGCCTTTGACCGAGTTTGGCATAAGGGATTACTCTATAAAATTAAGCTACTGCTACTTCATAGCTTCTACCAAATATTTGAATCATATCTCAACAATAGGATATTCCAAGTTAGAGAAGATGATTGCTCATCAGGTTTTCATGAGATACTTGCTGGTGTGCCACAAGGCTCCGTACTCGGCTCAGTTTTGTATACCATATACACTTCTGATCTGCCACTAACACCTGGAGTTACAATCGCTACCTATGCAGATGACACGGCGATATTAGCTTCTTGTACAAACCCTGCAGGTGCTACTGCGAAACTTCAGCAAAGCCTCAATGAAATAAGCAACTGGTTCGATAAATGGCGTATTAAAGTGAGTGCTAATAAATCAGTGCAAGCCACCTTCACCCTGCATAGAGAAACATGTCCTCCTGTTAACCTTAGTGGTAGAGAGTTACCTCAGTGTGATACAGTCAAATACCTTGGGCTACACTTGGATCGCGGTTGACATGGCAGAAACATATAGAAACAAAACGCAAAGAGGTCAATCTCAAATACAAGGGCCTGTACTGGCTTCTCGGAAGAAACTCAAAGCTGTCACTTGACAACAAGCTCTTAATCTACAAGGCTGTTATAAAACCAAACTGGACCTATGGGATTCAGTTGTGGGGAGCCTGCTGCGAATCCAACATAAACAAAATTCAAAGGACACAAAACTATATCCTCAAGCAAATAAGCAATGCTCCCTGGTTCATTAGAAACAGTGAAGTCACAATTACCTGAACATGCCAAAAGTAAAGGACGAAATTAAGGCACTTGCAAATAAATACAAGACAAGACTTATAAACCATCCTAATCAGTTGGCTGTGCAGGTCACATTGCCTGACTGTGTGAATCGCCTGAAACGGCACAGAACCCTGGATCTCGGCGGCGCTGAATGAGCCAATATATTAATATGGAAGATATTCCTATTGGGGAATATCTCCTCATGCACGATAATCATTCAACTCATCTGCTCATAGTCGGAAGGACTGATCGCATGATATGAAAAAAAAAAAAATCGGGATATCATCTGTCAAAAACTTTTAGTGTAATCTATATCTTCTATACATATAATAAGAACTAGCTTCTGCCCGCGACTTCGTCCACGTGGAATAGTTACTTTGGGCTGACGCTAACACGCACTGGAAGCTGTCAAAAGAAAATACCCCGATTTTGAAACATTCTTCATTGGTGCTCCGCTTCTATTGGTAAATGAGCAGTCTAACACTGAATGAATTTTTCAAATCGGACCTGCAGTTTCTGAGATAAACGCGTTCAACTATACAAACAAACAAACTCTTCAGCTTTATATATTAGTATAGATATATATATATCAATAACAAAATGATACTTACATCAAGGTAGTTGGAGAGTGGTTCTGGTGCTGGGCCTGACGCAGTATACTTTACTCTGAGGACTTGCAGCTCAGTTCCCACCTCATGGAAGTGTTTACGCACTGTCTTCATGCGGTACAGAGGTAATCTGGATACAAACAATAGTCTTTAAATGAATCATATTTATTGCAAAAGAACATAAATATTATTTCATTTTAAGTGACTACTTTAAGAAATAAAATGAAGCATTGTCATGTGGTTCAAGATTAACTGAGTACTATTTTATCAATACTAATATAAGTATGAATTAATGGTGGTGAAATAGTTTACAGTGATAGACTACTGTACAGTTGACTTGACCCATCATTATATCCTTGGTAAGTACCAACAAAGGTGTCAGAATTAATGCATTTTCTTTAACTATAACAATCTTGTCTAAGAAAACACTATTAAGTAACTTGATATATTGTAAAATGTTATTTTATTTTACACACTTTACTGTAGAATTGTAGATAGGTATTTGACATTGTCAATATATCATGAGTTGCTGTAGTGACTAAACCTAGCTGATAGCTTCATGTTGGCAACGGTCCATTCTTAGCAGTGGCATAGTTACAGGCTGCCAACTGGTAATCCACTCTATTACTAAACTAAATAAAAATAATTTTGTACCAACAGTAAATAACATTATAGTTACAGTTTATTTATCTATTAGGTAACAAAAGTTCTGAGATTCCAAAATAAGCTTCAAACTAATAAATAAATAAATAGGTTTATTAGAATGAAATATAACATGTGTATGTTTTGCCATATTTATTTCATGTTCAGAACAACTTAGTTTCATATTATATTAGTGGCCATAACCATAGGAAATCAGCCCTGGAAAGGATATATAGGTACTACAACATACTAAAATACTGTAACTCTCAGCTTATTACCTGTACTGATTTTTGAGAAAAATAAATAATGTATACTTTTGGAAAATTTGAATAATGTTATATAGTAAATTTAATATTGTACTTTAATATATCATATATTTCCCTTTTAACTTTAACATAATCAGATTTTTTTTGAGATGATAATTTTATGAAGCTCCGTAGCTGTAAATTTTTTAAGAGATAATTTATATTTTCAGAACATCTAAAATATTTAGATAAACCAATAAAATTAATCCCAAGATAAAATTGTTTTTTATATTTCACAGCTTATTTTTATTCCCCACAGTCGACGACCTACAGCTACAGAACGAGTTAAGATATTATTGATACGATAACAAAAAAAATGCATTTTATGTTAAGTATAAAAACATACTATAATTAGAAAATAGATGTATATACCTTGTGAATCCAGCGACGCATGTAACAACCAGAGCAAGGAAATACAGGGATAGTCTACCCATTGTTATTGCAAGTCACAATCGTCACTGCGAACAAACAAATACAAAATGTTCTTCATTTGAAGCTGCAGAAAAAAAATAATTTAGGCAAATCAACAAAAGTATTAACATCAGAACGTACCTTACACGTCAATTTTTTTTCGCAAATATTTAAATTTATAAAAAGTAACAATTACTACGTCCAATTCGTTCTACCGCAACGCAAAAATTAACCCAATTATGTATCGCTGTTATTTTTAACTTTCTTCTTGTTGACAGCCGGCACAATAACGTTCGTAATCATAGATAATATACCACAGAATAATATTACTCCTAGCGGAGCTGTAATATACTAATCAAAGAGTACTATCCGTAAAAAGGAAAATACTAATGTAGAAATGTTCGTAATAGAATGACATTCTTGACACTTCAACGGAAATGGAACCAAACTTTTTTCAAGGAAACTGAACGACTATTGGATGATTTTTCTCAAAGCAACACTTTATCTGGTTACATATAATAAAAAGCGTATAATAGGCATAGCGATTTCACTTTTTGGTCACACCAGACAGGGATTGGATACAATTATACTTGTAACTATACAGTTTCAAAAATTGTGCTTTAATATCGTAAGATCTGTCTGACACTACGAATCTCATGTGAGTTCATGCTCTTTTCTTCTCATTCCTCACCTCCCCCTGCATACCTAAGGCGCGGCACAGTGGTTTTAGTGAGACTACAAACGTGCAAACCAATATGGTTAGGATTTAAAATGCATAAGGATTTATTGTAATTTCATTTACTCAAAAGAATTTATGATGAAACAATTTGTTTATGAACTTTGTTGTCTATTGTATCGATCAAATTATACGTAAGATGGCATTTACCGGATATATAAATGTATTACTTCAAAGTGAACTATGATAATTTGTACCAATGTATTCAGACACAGTATCGATATATGTAGGTTGGAATATTATACGCCTAAGCTATCAGTAAAGATATGTGCAATTTCAATGCGAAAGACTCACCACCACAATTATTTTTGCATTATTAAAGTAGGTAACAATAATTCCGTATTCCAGTTTGAACAACAAATACTGCGTTTCAATTGTTGTTGGAAGCAACAATACTAAAGGTGCTATATTGACTGTCCTTTTAATGCAAATCTATACTAATATTATAAAGAGGTAAAGTTTGTGACGTTGTAGGGGTTAATCTCAGGAACTACTGGTCCGATAATTCTTTCAGTGTTATATAGTTCATTCGTCGAGAATGGTTATAGGCTATATATCATCACGCTAAGGCCAATAGGAGCGGAGCACAGGTGAAAAATGTTTCAAAATCGGGACTTTTTTTTCCTTTAGAGAGCTTCCGCTGCGTCTTAGCCCAAAATAACTATTCCACGCGTGCGAAGTCGCGGACAGAAGCTATTAACTAATTATATTATCTATAATCTATACTAATATTATAAAGAGGTAAAGTTTGTGAGGTTGTAGGGGGTAATATCTGGGGAGTCGGAGAAAAATGGTCGAACGAAAACGTTTCTTACGAACACTGCCTTAATTAAGAGATATATATTATTGAGTTCTAGAGAAAAGTTGTAGCTTGATAATGCCTATTACCGCCCAACGAAGTGGGCACGGGTCGGCTAGTGTAATATAAATTATAATACACTGAGATACAGATATTTGTTCAATGCGTATAGCGCCTTACACTAGCGTCGATATTCATCGATGGTGAATAAACTTCGGTGTTTAGCTGCAAAACATCGATGTTTTGATTTTAATAACATCAACATATCGATGTTTTGAGAATAAAATATTGAAGGATCAATATATTCTTTACGTCCATCTAGTTAGATGTACTAGCTCGGGACTAGATAAATATCAATTACTATTTTACACTAGATGATACTGATCAACGTAATCGAAGTAAGCCGTACGACGTTATTTTTTCGTACTTCCTAAGGGAAAAAAGAAAGAGACAGCTTCAGAAATGCTTTTTTCCCAAGCTGGTAAACTCTTGTACCAGCAGTGGGACAGACGAAAGGGAAAATACATGACAAAGCTAGTTTTTATACACAGTGTACCCAAAAAATACTGGACATGTTAAGTAGTCCGGTGAAGCTGTTAAGGCATTGCTAGGCCAATAGCGTCGTCCGGTCGAAAAAAAAAAGGAAATGTTAAATTTTTCTTGTATTTTATTGTCAATAACAATAAACATTTTTAATCATTAAAAATATTCTTTATTCAATTTAGGCCCTGAGAAGGCACTTATGAACGTCAAATCTATCACCGGTTCGGAAAACAACCCAGTCATAGAGAAGAACCGGGAAGAAACTCGATCTGGATTATCTTTTCATAATACATAACATATTTTTTTATTACTAAAACATAACGACATAAATAGTTTTATTTGCTACCGTTTTCGGTATATCGATGTCTTTAAACATCGATTTTTATCGTACATCGATACTTTTAAATCGATGTTAACATCTCTGCCCTTGATGACCAAGGTCGGGGTCTTTCGTTCGGTAAAACGCTCTAGTTCCTATAATACTTATTATATATATACTCTTTGCGCACTAGTATGGCAAACGGACCGTTGTAAGGAGGTTGTAGTGGGCCTCGTACCGAGTCATCCCGTAAGAAAACATGAAAGGCCGAAGACGTTTTAAATATGAAAGCAGCTGGATTTGCATGACGTGAGGCTGGTACTGGTGGTAGAGAGGACATTTTGTGTCGTAATCGAACGATATAATCAGCGGGGTCGTCGGAAGAGTCTGTGCCAGGGGCGGAAACCAACATTTTTCCCGGCAACCGCAGCTATTCGCAATATAACATCTCCGCGATATATATAAATATATATTATTATTATATATATTGTCATATAGCATTCCAAGCAGGACAAGGGGAAGAGCCCGTACCGACGATTCTGTGTGGCCTTTATTTGTTTGGCGATTTGTGGCCTCGAGAATTCGTGTTTGTGGTCACTGGTGGAGTGAAATGAAATACTAAAGGTGCTATATTCACTGCCCTTTTAATGCAAATGTAATACAAGTTATAATACACTGCGGTAGATAGGTATAGGGGAGGTAGATATTTGTTCTTTTTTTTATTTCGAACTGACTACGCTATTGACCAAGCAAGGTCTTAACAGCTTCACCGGACTACCAGATATTTGTTCAATGAGTATAGCGTCTTACACTAGCGTCCCGGGTGAAAGTGTCAGTTCTTTGAGTAGCGCGTGGGTTTACATTTTAGGATGCGAGTCTTCTAGATGCGCCTTATTGACAGCAATGTTGCCGGTCTTATATTCTGACTTGTTGCAAGCGATTTAGAATTAAGAAAGGCGAAACGCCACACTTTTATCCCATTCGTTGATCTCTCGTCATAACGTGTACCCGCGAGTCGGGGTTAATGTATGGATAAAGTTTATAGATAGCATTGGTTGTATAGCTTGTTTTGTTCATTTTATTAAAATGTACCTATACTTACTATCACAATAAGTACTTCGTAGCAGAACAGTTTTTGAAGTTATACTTCTTTTGGCACGTTAGGGAAAAATGATGAGAGTAAATTTTTACGGTGCGCGCGCACAGTCACGAAAAACCGACACCCTGAAGTTAGCTATAGTCAACATTTTGTTTCTTTGTATTAAAACTTTCAATGTATTAAATACCTTTTTTCTATTGTTAGTGTCGTTTTTTCTACAAACGTAGAATAAGGCGAAAGATAAAATTTTTGAAAAGATTTTTATCTTGTTACGCCAAAGTATGACTTTTAACGCGTGTACATAAGTACACACACATTTTTTTCATCCGCTCTTACTGGACTGCAGTCACAGAACAAAGAGATAAGTGGATAAGTCTCGCTGATTACAACCACTTTCCACTAAGTCTTACCTTCTAATCTTTAGTTTGAATTTTAGAAGTAATAGTTCTCACTTGTTACGCAAATAAATCTTGAACTGTATATTCGTCGGGAATAGACTTTAATTTATTTAAAACATAATTTACGTATATAATATTAGGTCTTTACCTATGAAATTGCCGTTTTGTATGAAAAAATTTAAACGAATTTTTTTCATGTATTTTTTATTTGTATTAATCGAAGTAATCACCCATGCAATCAATGCATCTTTGCCAACGCAGTGGCAGTTTATTGATGTCCTTCTTAAAGAAATCAGCTGGACGGGAGGCAACAAATTCTTCAAAGGCATTTTGTACCGCCTCTCGGGTATTGAATTTTTTTCCCGCCAAGGAGTTATCCAAATTTTGGAAAAAGTAGTAGTCTGTAGGCGCAAGGTCTGGTGAGTAGGGCGGATGACAGAGAACTTCCAACCCCAGTTCTTGCAACTTGGAGACCGTCTGCTGTGCAGTATGAGGTCGCGCGTTGTCGTGCAGGAGCAGCGGAGACGAGCGATTGACCAATGCTGGTTGGAGATGTGCCAGCTTCTCCATCATTGTGTTCAATTCTTCACAGTACACATCTGCAGTAATGCTCACCCCGTTTGGTAAGAAGCTGTGATGAATCACACCGGCGCTAGACCACCAAACAGTGACCATCACTTTTCTAGGGGTAAGTTTTCGTTTAGGGCATTGTTTAGGTGCTGAACCAGGATCCAACCAACTTGCTGAGCGCTTGCGGTTATCAAACAGAATCCATTTTTCATCGCAGATAAAAATGCGGTTCAAAATTCCTTCATTTGTGACTGTTGAGCAGTGCAAGGCACGTCTCGACGCGTACTTCGCGCTGGCGATCATTGAGTTCGTGGGGCACCCATTTGTCAAGCTTTTTTACCTTGCCAATTTGACGCAAATTGACCAATATTGTTTTGACGCTAACGTCGAAAGCTGCTGCTAATTCAGCCGTTGATTGTGTATCATCAGCTTCCACAATCGCCTTTAATTTGTCATTGTCGACCAGTCTTCGGACGACCGCGAGGTTCATTTTTCAGGTCGAAATTCCCAGAACGGAAGCGAGCAAACCAATAACAGGTGGTGCGTTGGTTTGTAGTGTTAGCTCCGTAAACGTCGTTGATGTTGCGTGCCGCTTGTGCCGCGTTGCTGCCACGACGGTACTCATATTCCATAATTACTCGAATTTTTAACGTATCCATGATGACAAAAAAGATTGATATGCGATGAAAATGTAACACTAATCAATAAACAAATGACTACTTTTGGAAAAAGAATTCCATGTTTTTAAAATAAAATTAATTTGAAATTAGAATTCTTAGCCAAACAAAAATTATTTTGATTTGAAATGGCCAGTACTGAGAACGGCAATTTCATTGGTAAAGACCTATTATTTAATTAAGAACGGCATTGTAGGCATCTTCCGAGAGGCCTGTGTCTGGATAACCTTTACATTAGCTGAAATCTGAAGCTTGTCTTTTTACAACGTTATATATAAACATATAAATAAACAATTTACGCAGCTCTCATTTAGTATCGAATATAATGTTACTTGAATATCGAGTAATTAAGTTCAAAATATACTTTATTAGCATTACTTTAAGGTACGTTACTGTTAATGGAATTGCGTACTTTCATTTTATGGGTAAATAAGATTTATTTTACATAAATAAATAACAATCTCTAATAATATGAAACCATTCAATATAGCACATATTTTACTATCTACTGTCATTTGATATTTCATTATAGGAAAATAAACTATTATAACAGAATTTATATGGACCCACGTAAAATGAGTAGGTACATATAACCGTTCTGTCGTGATGTTAAAACAGGATTATGTATCGAATGAGAACATGTATGGGGTACTACCCATGATATGGTTGTTGCCTACTTCTACGTGTCTCTTTCTTTTGTGGTTTGTATTTGTGATAATTTTATGAAGACATGATTTTATCACTTATCGCCGTTAGGAAACAATATAGAAAATGCAATAAGCACCAGTTTTCTTTTTAATTCAAAATGAACAACAAGATTAGACAAACATACATATATACATACATACATCAGGAAACCGACTGCACTCGTCGTGTCAGAGACTCATATAATAATACATTACAGTAAATTATGTACTTTACGCTTAGAACCTTAAACCCGCCAACACTTCACAAAAACACTATAGAAAAGGAACAATTTTTTTTTAATTTATCTAGAATCTTTTCAAATGTCGTCGTACGAAAAATAAATGTGGCAGCAAAATATATAAAAAAATATAGAGATTTCGATTATGAATCGTATAGAATATCATATAGAAATTAAAAATATTTGTCGATTAAACATTACTAATAACGATTACTCCAAATTGTAGCCGTAGAATGATAAATTATTAAGTTTTGGGTAGCTCATTAGATGCGTTCGGGTGAGGTTACCTGACAGCTGCCAGAGAGATACGACGCAGCGAGCACATACAAACAGTTCGATCATAAACTATCATACTAATTATAAGTCTCATGAGTCCTTGACAAAACCACTAATGAACAGAGCTGACAACCTACTTCAAATGGGATATTACCATTATGGCAACATTTCAAAATTGGAAAACATACAATTCAAAATACATTGTAAAAAATTTAGCACCTTTTTTGTCTGAAGTATCTTCTTTCTTATTGGTCACATTGAAAAATTTGTTAAAAAAGAAAGTTTAGTATCGATGTGACTAAGTGGCAATACAGTAATACCCCACTGAAAACAATATTACATTCACTATCATTAGATCATTAAAACACTCGCAAGAAAAAAAATGATTTCAAATGTTCATGTAGTACGAAGCTTGTACTGCATTTGCTGTTTGAAACTGAGCAGTAGTGCAGTCTGGGTACTCCATTCTATAGATAAAAAGATTTTTGTTGTTGCGTCTCTTTGCGCTCTGCACAAATACAAATATACATTAAGGCACAGACAATTGTAATTTCATATTACAACCTTACAACATTGTAGTAGACAAAATATTTCCTTATATCTGCTAAGGATAATACGAATGTATCTTACATCTAGTTGCTTATCAATGAATACAACACGTGAACGCACTGACGCGCAAGATACTTTAAATTATTAAGTTACACTACAAGTTGAACATTGTTTTCGAGTTGCACATTCCAACATCCCTTTCCTCGTAATTCTCTTCGGAACTTATGAACTATCATTTCATAATATTTACAGATAGTACATTGATAGCTATTCGAAGTAATGATGATAAATATATCTTACAAATATACATGTTTTTGTCACAGTAATGTAGTAATGTAGCGTGTAGCGTGTCTAGGTGGACGTGTAGCCGGGCTGATCCGGTTCAAGCCGTGTTCGAAGCACGTTTGTTGAGACATTTCATTGTAACTTTGGTATAAAACATATTTTACAAGTGATATTATAGTTTCAATTAAACCTCGCGTTTCGGTATCACGAACCACTGCCCATTTGAATAGAACAGCTAGAGCTTTCCTCTTTTTTTTAATTTCCAATAGGAAATATCGCTTTTAATTTTAGTTATTTACAGGTAAAATTAATGAAACCTAATATCATTGCAATTGCAATTTCATTACATTATTTGTTATGGAATTTAAAAAAACTTAGTTAATTATAAAAATAGTACTGCGTAATGGATAACCACATAATTAACGCATTGCTACTAAATTAATAATCTAATCGACAAGTACACACGTATCCATAACTAGAGCATACTATGGGCTCGACTCGAATATACACTAATTTAACATCCCAACTGATGATAAAGTTTTTATGTTAGTCTTGCCTTCAAATTGTCTTTTATAATTTAACTAGCGGGCCCGGCAGACGTTGTCCCGCCCTGATTATAAAAAAAATCCTGGACAAATTATATACCAAAACGTTCTTCGTGGATCACTTTATCCACTGGTGACAACCGCATAAATATCCGTTCAGTAGTTTTTGAGTATATCGCGAACAGACAGACAGACGCGGTAGGGGACTTTGTTTTATACTATGTAATGATAAAAATGTATTGCGATTCATCTCATGAACTAAAAACATAATTAAAACTATATTTCACAATTTTGATTTACTTTACAATGGTACTCAACGAAAATACGGTCCGAATCAAGTGATCACCGCAGACAACATTAACACGTTCCGTGGCACGAGCACCACCGGTGGTACACGACCTGATGCCTACAGAAATCGAAAGAATTACTTATGTCATTTTATGTATGTATGTATATACCTATATGTCATGTATGTATGATGTATCGTAATATTATATGATAGTCCGGTGAAGCAGTAAAGGCCCGTCGAGTGAATAGCGTAGACAGTTCGAAAAAAAAGTATAATAAGATTTGTCAAAATACCAAATGGCCCGAAAGACATGTCAGGGATTTCGTAAAAAACCGGCATAATCTATAAAACTGAGACAAACTGATTGTCCCATGATATAGACTTAGTAAAACCAGTAACAGTTTTTTGGGAAATAGTGTCGGACTATACAACAAAGTCCCAAAGGATATTACCGATTTGCCGGTTTGCGAATTTAAGTGCCACGTCAAGCGGGTTTTGATGTCAAAAGGCTATTATAGATTGGATCGATATGTGAAATCGTTCACATATCACCATCGGGTGATGTCTGGAATTGACTCATCTATGTGCATCCATTAAAAACGTTCGTAACATATACCTAATATATTCTAAATATTATATATATATTTTTAAAAAGATAGACCAGATCGAGTTTTTTGCCGGTTCTTCTCGATGAGTGAGTTGTTTTCCGAACGGGTGGTAGTTTTGACGTGCCTTCTTAGGGCATAAATTGAATAGTGCTTTTGATTTTGAGGCAAAAATGGCTTGGCATGGAACATGCATGTTACCACATTGAACCCTGGGATTACATACCCGACTAGGATCCTATTGCTGGACCTCAAAACTATACCGTTACAAATATATAAGTCTGATCTGAGTGTAACGATGAAGCTGGAAGGTACTCATGAGAACTCCACCACGTCTTAACGTAAAACCATGGATATATGTATATTATTTTGATAAATGTCAACGAGTACTTAGTTCTCATCTCACCCGATCAGAGTCAAATTCGTTTGCTGCACTACTTCACAAGGACAGGGAATTTCGTAAAAACTGCAACATTATTGCATTAAAACATTAAGGAAACAGTTACAACTACATGGTCTGTAACGATTATAATGAAAAAACTAGTGAACGTTACAGTGAATATATCGACATAATATTTAATAAAATTGTTTTAATTATAATAATTTCCGGCATAGATATGAAATTGATTTATTGTGGACAGAAAATACACAACCATTTTGTCAGCTTCATAAATAAAAAAAATTGAGCCGTCACGGGACGCCTGGCAGATATGAAACTAAATTATTTTGTATAAGTTATATGCCTAAAAGACCAGATTATGATTACAGATCAGCTATGGCATAACGAAAAGATAAAGAATAAACCAATTTGTTCCATAAAATAGTGACTACTTATTTATTTTATTACATAAATGTTCATTTTTATTAAATACAAAACAGAAAAATTCAACAAGACGCAGGCGCGGTGTTTGGAGGCATTTATCATAGGGCGCTAGGTCGTCGCTAATATAAAGAGTAGCCGACAAAACAATTTGAATCTTACTTTTATACAGATAGGGTTGCAAATGTTTTTGAGTATTTCGTTAATAGTGCAAAGTTCGTGTATTGCGTCGCCCCGTCGCGACGCGCCTATCCAAAATCAGGTTTACGCGCCTATAGATGTTTCACATTAATAATGTAATGAACAAAAAATGAAACAACACAAAGAAACTGTTTTACGTTCAGTTGTAGTGGAGTTCTTACGAGCACCTTCCCGCTTCACCATAAGATACTGATATTCTCCTATTAGCCAATGGAATAAATGTAATAAGCACAACAAACTCGTATCAAATAAATTTTAAGTTGGTATCCCTAAACAGCACATAAATAAGGCTGCAGGCCTTTACACACACTGGATTAACAAAGTTGTGCGAAATCGTGATTTGTGGACGCGATTCATGAAAAAATCAAGGTCTAGTGAATCGGTTATTCAAAAATCGATCTCTTCATTTTATTTTGCTGACCATTTTTTAAAACTATAATTTTATTTTTACCTAGTGAGAAAAAATGATCAGTGTCGGAGATCGATTCACTGCATCGTTTCGAGAATTATCAATTTTTCTAAAATCGATCACTAGATCTCAGATCACCTAATTCATTAGGCATCCAGCGCGTTTGCGGGAGGGGACTCTCCTGAAACTGAGCCATCCACGACTAGTCAGGTATTGAGGTGTTCGGATAATTCGAACAGTGCGAGTAATTCAAGCACTTCAAATAATTAGTCCTTCGGATATCATGAAAACAATAAATAATTATTACATTCATTGCAGAATAATAATTCAAACAGTTTGAATTCCTTGTATTGGTTAAAATATTCCAATATTCAAATCAAATACCATTATTACATTTGGTTCGATTCGAAGGCTATTCACACACTCCTATAAATATTATGATAAACTTGGTTTATTTTTGGTTTGTAGTTAATACAAAATGTAACAAAATACGATAATTGACCGAGTCATATTTATTTATAAAGGACGGTACAATTTGTAACATAAGTTTCTGTTTGGCCACACTGTAATCCCTTATCACTTATAAACAGATTATTATTTTGATGTTTATACGACAGCCCTAAAGAGGGAAATATTATTTAATGTTAATTTTTCTGTTTATTGTAAACCCGTCACTCAGCTTAGAAATCACTTGAACAAGTTCAGGCCTTAACAATACTAAAGCGCACTGTAAGAAGAGGATTCAAGGGAGTGGAAATGGGTTAGTCGGTACCAGTCAAAATTACAAAAATGTATGGACATAGTTGTGGAAACAACCTATCTTATGTTGGGAAATAGATCAACAAATTTATAAGTTTTAAAACTAGTGAAATATAGTCAAAGACCAGTTACACTTCAGAGCGACTTGCTCTCAAATGCGTGAGCCAGAACACATCAACAGGTGTTTGGCGATAGATTTCTAATTTGAGGGTGGCACTAACCAGCCGGACTTAGAAAAAGCTCTACTACCATGAAATTTAGAAATTTTAAGTTAAAATTAAGAAATTTACCATGTTTAGGAAACCATATAGGTTCGTTGGTGATTGACGGAGAGAGCCTGATTATAGATCGGTATACAAAAGGATTAGAAAATACAATTCTATAAGTCGATTCAAGGTAAGGCTCATTATACAACTTGAGCACATTTTAATAATATGAATATCAAAGTAATGGAGCGATAAGCGAGAGCACCCACTGAGACAAAACAGCCAAATTCAGAATCTCGAGTCCAGTGAATACGAGTGAACAGTAACCCAGCATGCGGGAGCGTGGCACAACATGTACGTTGCAAGCTTCCACAACACCATATCATTTTCTTCTTATCATGTGATATTCCTCACAAAACATAATCGGACCTTTAACATTTCTATTACATTTTACGTATAATATTCACTGTAGTGTTTATTATCAATGTGTTCAATATGTCTGTGTCTTTTTGCTAATTGTGATAATAACATGTTAGTAAAGTACACATTAAGGAGCTTCACATGCCTTTGTTATTATTTGTTATCTATACATATAATAAAAATGAAGTGTCTGTATGTAATATCAAAATATTTTTTTTTATTGATCGAGTATGAAAGTATACACGCTAATGATAACAAAAATGCAATTTTTAAAATTTTTGTCGGTCTGTCTATCTGTCTGTTTGTTTCGGGTAATCTCCGAAACGGCTGGACCGATTTTGTACGGGAATTTCACTGGTGGGCAGCTAAAAGCGGGTTACTTAATCTACTCTAATTTAGACTAACTGTTAACCGCGGCTTCGTTTGCAGTGTATTTCCAAAACGGGACTTTCACTGGCATATAGCTGATTTTATAAAAAGTAATTTAGGTAATTTTAATTTATACTAGCTGTTAACTATGGCTTCGCCCTCAGTGCTACCTCTAAAAAGGTTGGACCGATTATTACGGGACTTTTACCGGCAGATACCGGATATTATAAAAAGTAATTTAGTTTATTTTAATTTACACTAGCCTTGACTTCGTTTGCAGTGCTATCTCCAAAACGGTTCGACCGATTTTCAGGAGACTTTCACTAGTAGATAATTTACCTTATTGGAAGTAATTTAGGTTATTCTATTTTAGATTAGCTGTCACCCGCGACTTCGTCCGCACGAAATTTAGCAAAAATATGTTGCTCACTGTAAACATGTGCGTAAGACGTGCGTTGTAGTGGACTCCAAGAATAAATATAACTGAAATTCATATATCTGTATCTATGTATGTAATTTGAATTATATTATTTTTGGTTATTTTGGTGGAAATTTTGTTTTATTTGCCGCGTTTTGGTCTACAAAACTCAGCAACCATACTAGCATATAAGAATATTGTATAGAGTTCAATGAGCAATAATTAAAATTGTCAATTATTAAAAACAGTTATAAAGTTTTATATCTTGATTTATATTTATGCAAGATTTCAAGACGTCAGCTCATTTATCGTTTACAATGCAATATTATAATTGTTAATAGTTATTTTGAAGATATAGGGGTCTTTCTAATAAGATATTACATCATAAACATATTACGTATTGATAATATGGGCATATTATATCATTATCTATCTTTAAGTCATTGTTTAATTAGTTCCTTATACAGTGTAAGTGAGCACTGAGGTAGTTATATGGTGGGTTAAGGTTCCAAATATGTTGCTGATGATAAACCTTATTTGGCACGCTGATAGTATTTATATATCTAATGTATACGTTACATGTTACTGTAAGTGGCGTGCGTGTCGCTTACTTATAATTATTTTAAAGAGCATTTATATAACTGTACAACATGGTCTCACAATTTTATATTTCTTTAATACAATTTAAAAAAACGCGTGCGGAGCTGCGGGTACAGCTAGTAATAAATAATTGAGTTATAGCAAATATCTAGTTTACAATAGTTTTATACTAATATTTATACACATGTGTTAGCAACAAACTGTTTCATTTGTTACAAGCCATTGTCCGCGGCTTTGCTTGCGTTAGTATTAATTTAACTTATGCCTTGGGAACAGTAGTTTTTGTCAGTGAAAACTCCCTATGCCCTTTTCCATGCCCTTCACAATGTGTATGTCAAATTTCATAATGATTTGTTGAGTAGTTAATGTGTGAAAAAGTAATAAATAATTAAAATAATAATAATAACATAAATGAGAATAGTCTCACTCCAATAGAGTAATAGAGTATGGACATTGAGACTGCGCCAGCCGATACCAATGCTTAACGATTGCAAAATAAAATATATAGATACGTAATTTACAAACATATATACTAGCAGACCCGCGCCCACTTCGTTGGGCGGTGAATTCTTTTACTTGTGATGAAATTATGAGTGTGATTTAATTAGTACGGAGTGCTATGATTTATTTCCTGACTGCCAAGAAGTTATTTAATAGCTTCTGCCCGAGACTTTGTATAACGTCACAAACTTTACCTATTTATAATATTAGTATAGATAAACAATTAGTGTGTGTATAGATAACAGCAAGACTAGCAGCAACGTGTGTCGTGCACTTTCTACATTGGAAGACGTTCATACTCTTTTAAATAACTGGTTAATATACAAGCTTACGTTGTCCCGTCCTGATAATAAAAGAAATCTTGACAAATTATGTACGTAAGCCTTCCCCATGAATCACTTTATCTACTGGTGAAAAACACACGAAAATCCGTTCAGCAGCTTATCACGAACAGACAGACGCGGCGGAGAACTTTGTTAATAATATGTATAGTCGACGAATTTTAAACCGAGTCGTCGGAAAATAAATGTGAGTGACCGTAGCGGCGTGCGCGCGGCACCGGCACCCGGGCTCGTGCTCGCTCGCCACGAGTAAAGGTTCTTATTTTTCTTGTTATGACACTCATTGCACTACTTACGCTTCGTTACGCAATACGCACAATGGAGAATTTATTTTGTAGACGTGGTTTTGAAGAAATTAAATGGTGACATCAACGCTCAAGCTCGGGTTATAATTCACGTGTTCCTGTTTTTAAAAAAATTGAGAACTGACCCCGAGAAAAAAGCTTGCCTCGACTTCAATAATCTACGAGAGTTTGAAGCACTGATTTGTGGAGTTTGTTAGTATAGCGACCGTGGATCGAATAAAAACCGAAGTATCACAGGCAGGTAACCCGAATATATCAAGAGTAAAAATTGTTCCTACTATTACTTGACATAATGTAGCATATCGATCGTACCTATTCCGTAATCGATATGCACCTCTACAATTCTTACGCACATCACTCACCTCTCGATAAGACCTGTAAGTGCGAGCGAGACAGACAGATAAATATGATTTACGACCCGAAGCCTCGGCTGATAATGCGTCGACTATAGTGATAAAATATTTAAGAAATACAAGTATACGATGCCGGTTTAATGTCGAAGCAGCAGTGAATAAAACGGGCACACGTGTTATGTGAACAGAACTGGCGGCGGGGTCGCCAGCCGAGGCACGTTCTCACTCACTTACTCATATATCATATTCATGTGAAGGCATTTACCCTGAACTAGTTCACTAAACTTATAATTATATTTAAAATATATTCTAATTATAATATGTACACTATACACGATTACGCTAAAACCTTAATAAATCATTTTAAACATATGTACAAATTTATCACAACATAATTAATATTTGGATTCTATGTTTTGTTAAAAATATACTTTCTTTTTATATACACCACATATGAAAAGTAAATAATTTGCTTATCTATGTATAGTCTAGTTAAAATCACTGCACCACGTTAGATGTTCTGTACCGCGTGGCGCCACCGCACTGTCATTATGACAAACGATGTTCTGCATATATTTATACATGTATACAATGTATCTTAAAATCTTAGATTTTTTTGTATGATATGTTAATCTAATTTTAATACTGAGGTATATTAAAAGTGTGAAGGATGTAAAAAAATCAATCTAGTAGAATAACATATGAGCCACGATTCTATAGCTTCAGTAAAGAAATACTTCACAAAATAATTAAAATTATTTAAACAAATTTTGTGTATTGTTTGGCAGAACTCATTAAATATTTAGGAATTAAACTGTAATTATGTAATACTGTATTAAAAATTAATTCTGCAATAGTAAAATGGCTCATTGTTTGTCTCTATTCTATATTAAATATTGTAGCAAAATCTACTGAAGAATTGTTTACAATAAGCGGGTTAAAGTTAAATATCACCTAAACGTTATTGAATACTTTCATCAGATTATAACTCACGGATAGCCACTAGCGGATAACCATATTGTTTAAATTTGACATATTTAAAAACATATATTGGCATTGAATTGGAACTCTGAAGACATCGTGATGCGATTGTTTTTAAAGTGAACGTCACAAGAACAGTTTTGTTAGTGAGTCGTTATCGCAGCGCCGGGGGCGGGCCGCGTGACGTCACGCGCACGCTGAACGAGTCGAGGGAGAGCGCCGGCCCCGCCACTATCTGCACGTCGCCCGCGTTCGCCTGCCGACACGTTCCACATATACTTCAACACGGCATTCATGTTTATGTTAGTTCTCGCGACTCTAATATGGTGAATCTTTGTCATTTCTACATACCAGTGAAATTGTAACAACGTCATAGCGCTTTAAATTCACATTTGTTTTTAATGTTTGACCAGAATGTTATTTGATGTTAAATCACGATATGGTCCAAGACGGTGAATATGCGAAACCTAGAGGTGTCGTCTCTCGAGCGCGCGTGTCGGGACACAGCGACAGATTCTCGATGACAGATTTTGAACTCGAGGGTGGTAACTGAGCAGATAAACTTGCTAAAACAGTGATACGGTTTGATCAGTGTGTGCTCGATTCGAATGCGCATCATCGACGTGGCGTTCGAACGCACTATCGAGTGAGGCATCGTCGTACGAGAAGGAACGGAATAAAGAGATACGGACCAGGAAGAGCGTGGCGAGCAGCAGCCGCGACACGTCGGAACGGCGCGCGGCGGCGGCGCGCAGCACGCGCGGGAAGGGCGTCGCGCGGGGGTGGGGGGAGCACGCCGCCAGCACGGAGCGCGCGAGCGCCGCCACGTCCACGCCGCCGCGCGCCTCCGCCGCCGCCGCGCGCGCCGCCACGCGCTCCTGCCACGACTCCGCACCCGAACTGCTCTGCAACGTCACGGCTCACGCTCACACTCGCATACCATTCTAACTTATTACACGACCACTCCTCGCATATACTTTACATCTCTAAAATAATCATCTGTTACGTATACACAGACCGAATCGCTCCCTCTCGATCGATTTATTACAATCAATATTTCTAGTTACTTTATAAAATTATAAATTGTAATAAGAGACGGCAATGTCAAAAATTTCAATTCGCTATAGTCGTATCGTGTACAAAAGATATAGATGGTTTAGTAATAATTACAACATGCATAGTCCCGTGAACCTGTTTAGGCCTCGCTAGATCGATAACGTGTAGTCAATTCGAAATAAGAAAATTACGCTGTGCCTTCGCCTTAGGGCGCTTTCAGTTTAGACGATTTGTGTCGGACCGCTGCCGTACGGTCTCGATACACCGATTTCCGAGTGGATGTCGTACGACAACAGTACGACCTAAAATATTTAATTCGGAGTGCTTGCAGTTGCAGTCCGACTATATTTTAATGATGTCCACCAATACTTGCATTCGGTCGAGCCATGAATTCGGACGAAAAAGGGTTATTGTTGGTTCTGCTTTTATAAAAAAAAAATCATTACATAAATAAATGACTACCTGGATAATTATTTTCATTCGTATTTTTACTTTTTAAATTTGTACTTTTTTTACATATATTTTTTCGAAGTCTTTTATTCTGTACAAGATTAAAATAATCATCATATTTTGAGTTTCATGCATCGGGACGGACCTGCATTTCATCTATAATCTTTATATTATCTATACATATAATAAAAATGAAGTGTCTGTATGTAATATCAAAATAACAATTTTTTTACTGATTGAATATGAAAGTATACAAGCAATTGATAACAAAATGCAATTTTTAAAATTTTTGTCGGTCTGTCTGTCTGTTTGTTCCGGGTAATCTCCGAAACAGCTGGACCGATTTTGACCAAAATTTCATTGGCAGATAGCTGAATTTACAGCGGGTTACTTAGGCTACTCTAAATTAAACTAGCTATTAACCGCGGCTTCGTCCGCAATGGTATCTCCAAAACGGTTGGACCGATTTTCACGGAACTTTCACCAGCAGATAGCGGACATCATAAGAAGAAATTTTGTCTATTTTAATTTAAACTGGCTGCTAACCATGGCTTCGCCTGCAGTACTATCTTCAAAACGGTTAGACCGATCTTCACGAAACTGTCATTGACAGATAACTATTCTTATAAAAAGTAATTCAAGCAATTTTAGATTATACTAACTGTTAACCGTGGCTTAGCCCGATGTGCTATCTCCAAAACGGTTCGACCGATCTGCACAAGACTTTCACTGGTAGATAGCTGACCTTATAAAAAGTAATTCAAGGAATTTTAGTTTATACTAGCTGTTAATCATGGCTTCGCCCGCAGTGCTATCACCAAAACAGTTAGACCTATTTTCACGGGACATTCACAGCTAGATAGCAAAC
The DNA here is from genome assembly GCA_036509395.1 of Antheraea yamamai. NCBI lineage: Eukaryota > Metazoa > Arthropoda > Insecta > Lepidoptera > Saturniidae > Antheraea > Antheraea yamamai. The sequence goes on from AP028446.1 coordinate 21,031,075, forward strand.
CTAATAAAAAGTAATTAAGGTCATTCTATTTTAGACTAGCTGTTACCCGCGACTTTGTCTGCATGAAATTTAGCTAGATTTCAACTCATTCTTTATTTTTAAAAGAAATAATTATCAGCTTATTACAATTCAACATTATAATTATTAATAACTTTGTTTTTGTAATAAGATTTTAGAATATAAACATATTACGTAAAGATTTCCATAATACAATTTCTTGCGGAACAGACAGGCGTTTATTTTTTGTATAGTCACAAAATCTAAATTATAATGGCAATGTGTATTAAATGTAAGTTCCTTATACAGTGTAAGTGAGCACTGAGGTAGTTATATGGTGGGTTAAGGTTCCAAATATGTTACTGATGACAAACCTCATTTGGCACGATGTTAGTATTTATATATCTAATGTACATGTTACTGTAAGTGGCGTGCATGTCGTACTTACAATTGTTTTTAAAGAGCTTTTCTATAATTGTACATGGTCTCACAATTTTATATTTCTTTAATACAATTTTAAAAAACGCGTGCGGAGCTGCGGGTACAGCTAGTCCATAATAAGAAAGTAGGCAAAGTTATTTATTTTACAACATGCTAACCTCGAAGTGCCCTCTTAACTAACAAATCAAAAAAGAAGCACATCGCGACCGCGGTGTTGCCCCCCCCCCGCGCACGCCGCGCTCCGTTCGTCGTGTCGTACAATTATAGAAATGCTCTTTAAAATAATTATAAGTAAGCGACACGCACGCCACTTACAGTAACATGTAACGTATACATTAGATATATAGATACTAACAGCGTGCCAAATAAGGTTTATCATCAGCAACATATTTGGAACCTTAACCCACCATGTAACTACCTCAGTGCTCACTTACACTGTATAAGGAACTAATTAAACAATGACTTAAAGATAGATAATGATATAATATGCCCATATTATCAATACGTAATATGTTTATGGTCTAATATCTTATTAGAGAGACCCCTATATCTTCAAAATAAATATTAACAATGTTGAATAATTGTAAACGATGAATGAACTGACATCTTCAAATTTTGTATAAATATAAATCAAGATATAAAACTTTGTAACTGTCTAAACAGTTTATAATATTTGACAATTTAATATAATAATAATAATTTATTCGATTCAGATATTACATCCAATAAGTAGGGTAATTTAAGTAGGGTTCATTGAACTCAATAAAATCTTTATATATAAATTTCTTCTGTACGTGTGTATGTCACTGAACTCCTCCTAAACGGCTCGATCGATTATGATGAAATTTTGTGTGCGTTTTCCAGTGGATCCGAGAATGGTTTAGATTCACAAATGGACCCGGTAGGTGGCGCTGCGATTGACTTTTAGGATTTTTTTAAATTATCGTTGCAGGACAACGTCCGCCGGGCCCGATAGTATTCTTATATATTACTACGGTTACTACGTTAGATAGACGAAAACGCGGTAAATAAAACAAAATGGCCGCCAAAATAACCACAAAAAGACAATATAATTCAAATTACAGTAGAAACTCGGTTAACCGGACTAATTGTTGTCGTTAGGCATTCGGATAATCGAAAGTCCGGATAATCGCATGTATGACAGACCTCCTTGAGTTTTTGGCGGGATTTTGGTCTGTCATGTAGTGGATTTTTGTATTTTATTCATAATCTTGTGTTAGTTGACTCTATATTTGTAAAATTGGGGTTTTTTTACGTAATAGAGTTCGGTTATTGTGCATAAGTGAAGTGAATAGAAAATAATACCACAGACAATGAATTCTGAGATGCCACAAAAACCCCTTGAAAAGTTCTAACAAGAGAGCCACCATCTTGTTGGAAAATTGAAATAATCACACGACACTTATTGTGTAAAATATGTTGTACTGTCCATTGAAACAAAACATTGACACTGGCAAATGCTACTGCGGAGGCAAAACAAGAAAAAGAAGAAGACAAACCTTCTTTGGGTTTGTGCATATGTAGTACATAATATGTACATAATTTTATGCGTTTATTAAAATACGTATACATATCAATGAAAATCAATGTTTATTAAGAAATTATAAAGAGCTACATTTCCAACATAGGATGTATGCACTTATTTATGTAAGTACATACAAATTTTCTTAGATTACATCATGTAATACTAAAATATTGCAGCCTTAATCATGATATAAAATATTTTGGTACGTATATGGGAATAATTTGTTTACAGTATGTATTTGGTAATTTCCACAATACATAGGTCACGGTTGGTAGTCCGGATAATCGCGAATCCGTATAACTGAGGGCCGGATAATCGAGTTTCTACTGTACATATATAAATACAGATATATGAATTTCAATTATATTTATTACTGAAGTCCTCTACAACGCACGTCTTACGCACATGTTTACAGTGAACTACATATTTTTGCTAAATTTCCTGCGGACGAAGTCGCGGGTAACAGCTAGTCTAAAATATAATCATCTAAATTACTTCCAACAAAGTAAATTATCTACCGTTTTGGAAATAGCACTGCGGGCGAAGCCACGGTTAACACCTAGTCTAAATTAAAATAGACTAAATTACTTTTATAATGTCCGCTATCTGCCAGTGAACGTCCCGTGAAAATCGGTCCAACCGTTTTGGAAATAGCATTGCAAACAAAGCCGCGGTTAACTGCAAGTCTAATTTAGAGTAACCTAAGTAACTCGCTGTAATTTCAGCTGTATGCTAGTGAAATTCCCGGCAAAATCGGTCCAGCCGTTTTGGAGATTACCCGGAACAAACAGACAAAAAATTTTTAAATTGTATTTTTGTTATCAGTAGCGTGTATACTTTCATACGTAATCAGTAAAAAAATAAAAATATTTTGATATTACATACAGACACTTCATTTTTATTATATGTATAGAATATATTATACTCCGAGTTGTGAACGGACCGACGCTCCCGTGAGTATGATTTCCGGTCCTTTTTTGCCGCACCTTCCATAGGCTGGCTTCATATTAGACGGTGGAGTGTAATATTTATGGTAGTAGAAATATTAAATTGACGGTCGATCGGGCATTTGCGCCGACAATATTGTTTATAACAAAAATAAAATTTACCATGGTAGTGATATTGAGAGTGGATACAGAGTGGTTCAAATGTGTGTCGTCGGAGTCGCCCAAAGAGCTCTGCTCGAAGAACCCGTCGTCCTCACTGTCCGGGTCGAGCCGAGTCGCGCCCCCCACTCCCCCCTCCCCCGCACTCCACCCGCTGAATCCTATCCACGTGCATACTTATTTATTTATATTATGTTTATCTCAATAATACTTACCGTAAAACATAAGTTTATCTAACATATGCTTAAACATGATGATACATCTTAATATTGAAGCATTTTAATGCTATATCTAACAACTAAACCTACTTGGGCCAGCACCAACCCTCCGAGCAGTGCGACATGTATTAACATTAGTCTATCTCCTTAACCAATGCGGTGCTCATTTTAAAAATATATTTTAAGTTTATATTTTATGCGTATTTTAAGCTACGTTTTCATATCATTACATAGTATAAAACAAAGTCCCCTACCGCGTCTGTCTGTCTGTCTGTTCGCGATAAACTCCAAAACTACTGAACGGATCTTTATGCGGTTTTCACCAGTGGATAAAATGATTCTTGGGGAACGTTTTGGTATATAATTTGTCAAGGATTTTTTTTATAATCAGGGCGGGACAACGTCTGCCGGGCCCGCTAGTAAAAGATAATTAAAAAAAGATTGCCCAGGTTACTAAAGTTTCGATTTGAAAAATTTACTCCTAGTTTCATATATTAAAAAAGAGTTTTTGTTTCAAGTTTCATTTTATTTTTAGAAAGAGCAATTTATTTAATATGTAAGGTGCTGCATTTAATGTTTTATTGTAAATTTCATCAATTCGAAAAAATATATCCAAAAAATCCAAATTTGAAATATAACTGTTCTTTAGAAGCCCATAACTTGACAAATAAACATGATAGAAAAAATATTTTGTGTATTCACATTCATACCTAGTGGAAGTACAATTAGGCTGGATATGATCGAATTTCAGAACCTCACCTTTTTTTCGTTGTCTGCTTTACATGAAATGCCTGAATCGTAAAACAATTTATCTAAAAAGTGGTAAATTCCTATCCTGCGTTTTTATCACTTTGTCTCTACTTTCTAGGATGTTTGTAAATATTCGATAATTAATCTGAATACTGGTACTACTGTAATCAACTACCAATAGCTTCTTACCTCCAATATCAATTTGTGAGGATTCGAAGCCCCGAAAGTCTGCAATAAACAAAACTTTACAAGTGATATGGTTTTTAAGTAGATATGGAATAGACAATACGCCTGGCTCAGTAAAAATTGATATAAGAGTTTGTGTGTACGCGTGTACGCGTGTGCAGTGTGCAGGGTGCAGTGTGCAGGGTGCAGTGTGCAGGGTGCAGTGTGCAGGGTGCAGTGTGCAGGGTGCAGTGTGCAGGGTGCCGTGTGCGGGGTGCAGTGTGCAGGATGCAGAGTGCAGTATGCAGGATGCAGTGTGCAGGATGCAGTGTGCAGAGTGCAGTGTGCAGGATGCAGGGTGCAGGGTGCAGAGTACCGACCGAGCCCCGGCGGGAGCGTGACGTGCGCGCGGAGCCTCTTGCGCTGCGCCAGTATGAAGCTCTTCCGCTGCGACACGACGCGCTCTATCCATTCACTGCTGATACTGAACTCCTGCACCTTCAGCAGCTTCCGACGCACTTCTGTCAATTATCATTTCGTTCATTCTTACATAAATTACGTAATTTTAAGCTAGGGTATAAGTCTCATTATTATTTATTGTAATTAATACGTTCCGTGACACGTGCGTCACCGGTGGTACACATTAAATTTGATTTTTAGGCCACGTATACCACCAATGAAACAATATTTGACAACTACCGAAAACAAAAAAATTACTTATATCATTTTATATTTAAACGTTGTATGTTGTAACGTAACACTGTATCATAACATGATGTAGTTTGATGAAGTTGTGAAGGCTCATCTGGCCAATAGCACAGGCAGGTAGGTAGATAGTTTTTGTAAGTGGTAGAGCCACGCTGAAGCTATTATTGGTTTCAGCATGAATGGGTCAGCTCACCCGGGGTACTACCACCCGACCCACAGAAAGCCTACGTGAAGTAACAGTGCTTGCACTGTTGCGTTTCGTTTGGTCAGTCACAGTGCATGCACCTCCCACCCCCTCTCTCCTCCCCATTCCCCCTCTCTATAACCCCCACTCCCCCTCCCTCAAACACAGGCCGGCAACGCACTTGCGACTTCCCTGGTGTTGCTGGTGTCTATGGACGGCGGTGATCACTTACCATCAGGTGACCCGCCTGTTTGTTTGCCCCCTATAATATAAAAAAGACAGTTTGTAAAAAAAGTATGATAGTCTATTTTTGGTGAAAATAAATGACAGATGGCATGAAGGACACGTCGGGCTAAAATAGATTGGCACGAAACATGTTAACAGTGACACACATTTGTTTCATGTTTATTTAATTGATTGTTCTATGTTACTGACTAAAAGTATCCTCTATTAATGAGTCCCATCATGCACAAATGTGATATAGTTTAGAATACATGATGAGACTAGAATACTTCTGAGATTCTGTTAACATACTAGCATCAATGGACATAGTGAAACAGCCATTCAGTACGTCGTCCATGTGAGTGTCACTACGCCTCTTTCTGGTCTTCTTGACGGGCGGCGTGAGGTCCGGCGTCGCCGGCTCTACTAGAAGAGCCTCTTCCGGCAGCCACGGCTCGTCGGGCAGCGGCGTGCTGGCGCGCGGCGGCGACGCGGGCCCCAGCGCCGCCCGCAGCTCCGCCGGGGAGAGGGGTCGCGGCGCCGCGGCCGCGCCCCGCCCGCGCCCGATCAGCTCCTCCACTAGCAATCCATCCTGCGCACCGAGAACCCACCTCTACATTATCAGGATATCGTGGTTCGGTTAACACGTTTCAATTTCACACATATAAAACAATATTATTGCAATATATATGCTATAAATTATGAGATATGTATATATTTATGAAGTGTTTATTATTCAATGAATTCCTTATACATTACTTCAATATTCTACATTCATTTCGTGCATCTTTTACACAAATACTCAATCCGTTATTCTATACGCAAAGGATACAAATCCTTTTTCTGTGGAGACCTAATTTCTGTTGCTTTACTTTTCATCCCCCCAGAGCCACTACACTCCGGAATTCTATTTCCTTTTCTAAATATATTTAGATGACAAAAGGGTTTTTATTAAATATCTTTTAATAATACTATTTCAAAAGTTTATAATACTAATTCAAAAAAATTATATTATTATTTTATTTTTCAATACTCAATAAAGCAACTACAACCTTCAACTTTTGTACACTGAGTTCAAGTGATATTCTGCATTTTGCTCTTTCTATTGTTGCTTAATGCTTGTTTCATGGATAGTGGATTGAAGTATTGTTGGTACATTTTTATTATATACTAGCTGTACCCGCAGCCCCGCACGCGTTTTTTTAAATCGTATTAAAGAATAATAAAATTGTGAGACTCCGTACAATTATAGAAATGTTCTTTAAAGACAATTGTAAGTACGAAACGTACGCCACTAAAAGTAACGTGTAACGTGTACATTAGATATATAAATACTAACAGTGTGTCAAATGAGGTTTGTCATCAGCAACATATTCGGAATCTTAACCCACCATATAACTACCTCAGTGCTCACTTACACTGTATAAGGAACTAATGAAACAATAACCTAAAATATTATTATAAAGATTTACATTTACATCATCATATATATTAATACGTGAAGCTGAAATTTTGTACCCCTTTTTAAGAGAATTGGACGAACGGATGAACGTGAAATTTAGCATAGTTAAAGTTTATATGGAGGAGAAGTGCAGAAAACTATTTATCATTACATAGTATAAAACAAAGTCCCCTACCGCGTCTGTCTGTCTGTCTATTCGCGATAAACTCAAAAACTACTGAACGGATTTTCATGCGGTTTTCACCAGTGGATAAAATGATTCTTGGGGAACGTTTTGGTATATAATTTGTCACGGATTTTTTTATAATCAGGGCGGGACAACGTGTGCCGGGCCCGCTTGTTTTATATAAAATGCATTAGAAGTACATTAAATTAATTAAAATATGCATTACTCACACTACTGCTTCAATTTTACACAACATATACACACATGTAAATAAAAAAGACATTTTGACATCCATCAATAACGGACTTCAAAAAAGTAGTAATAATATTCATCCAATAGGACAGGCGAAGGAATTAATCCATACTGCCAAACTTCAAAAAAGGTTGCGAAGGAGGTTGCTATGCTCGACTGTATGTATTTTTTTTTACTCTTACGTTCCAATTACCCTTTTTTATTCTACATTCAACAGTGATATTATAACATATCTTATATATTAACACGTGAAGCCAAAACTTTGCACCCCTTTTTAAGCAAATTGCGCGAACGGATGAACTTGAAATTTGGCATAGTTAAAGTTTATATGGCAGAGAAGTGCACAAAGCTACTTTTTTTATTTAAAATGCATTACAATCATATTCAATTAATTAAAATATACATTACTCACACTACTGCTTGAATTTTAGACAACATATACACACATATAAATGAAAAAGACGTTTCGAACATCCTTCAACCTTCTTACGTTCCAATTACCTTTTAAATATTTTTAACATGACTGACGTTGCATGCCTTACAATATGCCCTTTGAAATCAACTGGTCAAATTGTAGGTTAATTTTAGAATAATAGTTTAGATTAATCCATGAGACCATGACTTACATCTCTGGGGTTACAATGATGCAGTTCAACTCGATGTAGTTCAACTTGTAGTAGTTTAGTACAGTTAATGATGAATTATGAACAAAAATGAATTCATTTTCAAACGTTAATGCTAGTATTAAAAACATCTTTGTTTTGGATTCATCATTTGATTCTATTGTGTATCCATTACTTTTTCAAATGATGATACTCGGCATATCACTATTCCTCATAATGTGCAGACTATATTTAATTCAATACCATCCAGAAATACCACGCACCCATGGTGTCGTGTAAAATAATTGAAAATTGTGTCATGAGTTGCGATACATTTCTTTATTTTCGTAAAGTAATGTTTATTTAATATTTGAGAGCCTTACCACCTTGTGTAACCGCCTGTTTTTTGTTTCAAATTTATAATTAATTTCAATTTTCATTTAGACATCGATTTTTTTAAATGTTTATATAATAAAAAAAAATGGCAAATAACTGAGTAGGCATGATGAAAGCCTTTGATTACAGAGGTTATATTACCCTTTGATAAAAGAACCCTAATAAACTTTAACCCTAATTAACTTAAATTCAAACTTTAAAAATGCAATGAACTATGGTCGAATGTCGACCACTGGGCGCCCACTAGTTACATTTAATATACATTGCCATTATTATAATTAAGATTTTGTGACTACACAAAAAATAAACGCTTGTCTGTTCCGCAAGAAATTGTATTATGAAACCCTTTACGTAATACGCTTATAATCTAAGATCTTATTAGGAAGAACTCTATATCATTAAAGTTATTAATAATTATAATGTCGAATTGTAAACAATAAGTAGATCATTATTTCTCTAATTAAAAATAAAGAATGAGTTGAAATCTTGCTAAATTTTATGCAGACAAAGTCGCGGGTAACAGCTAGTCTAAAATAGAATAACCCCAATTACTTTTTATAAGGTCAGCTATCTGCCAGTGAAAGTTTCGTGAAGATCAGTCCAACCATTTTGGAGATAGCACTGCGGGCGAAGCCACGGTTAACAGCTAGTATAAATTAAAATTACCTAAATTACTTTTTATAAGATCAGCTATCTGCTAGTGAAAGTCTCGTGTAGATCAGTCAAACTGTTTTGGAGATAGCACTGCGGGCAAAGCCACGGTTAACAGCTAGTACAAACTAAAACTGCTTGAATTACTTTTTATAAGGTCAGCTATCTGCCAGTGAAAGTTTCGCGAAGATCAGTCCAACCGTTTTGGAGATAGCACTGCGAGCGAAGCCACGGTTAACAGTTAGTATAAATTAAAATTGCCTAAATTAATTTTTATAAGATCAGCTATTTGACAGGGAAAGTCCCGTGGAAACTGGTTCAATCGTTTTTCTGTCCGTCTGTTTATTCCGGGTACGCCGAAACACCGGGACCGATTTTGACAGGAATTTCACTAGCAAATAGCTGAAATTACAACGGCTTATTTAGGCTACTCTAAATTAGATCAGCTGCTAACCACGGCTTCGTCTGCAATACAATCTTCAAAACGGATAGACCAATTTTTACGGGACTTTCACCAACAGAGAGTGGACGTCATCTATATCTATACTATACTAGCGGGCCCAGCAGACGTTGTCCCGCCCTGATTATAAAAAAATCCTGGACAAATTATATACCAAAACGTTCCTCGTGAATCACTTTATTCACTGGTGAAAACCGCATAAAGATCCGTTCAGTAGTTTTTGAGTTTATCGCGAACAGACAGACAGACAGACGCGGTAGGGGACTTTGTTTTATACTATGTAATAATAATATAGTATATATTACTATATCTATACTAATATTGTAAAGAGGTAAAGTTTGTGAGTTTGTGCCGTTGTGGCGTTATAAGGGGTAATCTCAGGAACTGGTCCGATTTTAATATTTCTTTCAGTGTTTTTTAGCTCATTCGTCGAGAATGGTTTGGCTATATACCAACCAATAAGCAGGCCAGTTGACTTCTGCTGTGTGTCGCGTTAGCCCAGAGTAGTAACTATTACTCGCGGACGAAGTCCGGCGGGGGTATAATCTATATACTAATATTATAAAAAAGTAAAGTTTGTAGTTTGTGACGTTGTGGCGTTATAAGGGGTAATCTCAGGAACTACTGGTCCGATTTTAATAATTCTTTCAGTGTTATATAGCTCATTCGTCGTCATTATAGGCTATATATCATCACGCTAAGGCCAATAGGAGCGGAGCACAGATGAAAAATGTTTCAAAATCGAGATGTTTTTTCCTTTTTGAGAGCTTCTGCTGTGTGTCAGCGTTAGCCCAGAGTAGTAACTATTACTACGCGGACGAAGTCGCGGGCAGGGGCTATAATCAATATACTTATATTATAAAAAAGTAAAGTTTGTGAGTTTGTGACGTTGTAGGGGGTAATCTCAGGAACTACTCAACTGATTTTGAAAATTCTTTTACCAATAGAAAGCCACGTTATTTGTGAGTGTCATAAGCTATATATTATCACGCTAAGGGCAATAGGAGCGGAGCAACAATGAAAAATATTTTAAAATCGGGGCTTTTTTTCCTTTTAAGAGCTTCCGCTGCGTCTTAGCCCAAAATAACTATTCTACACGTACGAAGTCGCGGGCAGAAGCTATTAACTAATAATATTATCTATACTAATATTATAAAGAGGTAAAGTTTGTGACGATGTGACGTTGTAGGGGGTAATCTCAGGAACTACTAAACCGATTTAGACATTTTTTTTACCAATATAAAGCCACGTTATTTATGAGTGTCATAGGCTACATATCATTAAGCTAACACCAATAGGAGCGGAGCAACAATGAAAAATGTTTTAAAATCAGGGTATTTTTTCCTTTTGAGAGCTTCCGCTGCGTCTTAGCCCAAAATAACTATTTCACGCGTGCAAAGTCGCGGGCAGAAGCTATTAACTAATTATATTATCTATAATCTATACTAATATTATAAAGAGGTAAAGTTTGTGAGGTTGTAGGGGGTAATATCTGGGGAGTCGGAGAAAAATAGTCGAACGAAAACGTTTCTTACGAACGCTGCCTTAATTATGAGATATATATGATTGAGTTCTAGAGAAAAGTTGTAGCTTGATAATGCCTATTACCGCCCAACGAAGTGGGCACGGGTCGGCTAGTAATATTATAAAGAGGTAAAGTTTGTGAGTTTGTGTTGTAGGGGGTAATCTCAGGAACTACTGGTCCGATTTGAAAAATTCTTTCAGTGCTATATAGCTCATATATCGAGGAAGGTTATTATAGGCTATATATATTTCATCACGCTAAGACCAATAGGAGCGGAGCACCAATGAAGAATATTTCAAAATCGGGGTTTTTTCCTCTTGAGAACTTCTGCTGCGTGTTAACCGTGGCTTCACCCGCAGTGCTATCTCCAAAACGGTTCGATCAATTTTTACGGGACTTTCACCGGCAGATAGCGAACATTATAAAAAGTAATTACGTCTATTTTAATTGAGACTAGCTGTTACTCGTGGCTTCGCCTGCAGTGCTATCTCTAAAACGGTGCTACCAATTTTTACGAGACTTTCACCGGCAGATAGCGGACATTATAAAAAGTAATTTAGTCTATTTTACTTTAGACTAACTGTTAACCGTAGCTTTGCCCGATGTGCTATCACCAAAACGGTTCTACCGATTTTTACGGGACTTTCACCGGCAGATAGCGGACATTATAAAAAGTAATTTAGTCTATTTTACTTTAGACTAACTGTTAACCGTAGCTTTGCCCGATGTGCTATCACCAAAACGGTTCTACCGATTTTTACGGGACTTTCACCGGCAGATAGCGGACATTATAAAAAGTAATTTAGTCTATTTTACTTTAGACTAACTGTTAACCGTAGCTTTGCCCGATGTGCTATCACCAAAACGGTTCTACCGATTTTTACGGGACTTTCACCGGCAGACAGCGGACATTATAAAAAGTAATTTAGTCTATTTTACTTTAGACTAACTGTTAACCGTAGCTTTGCCCGATCTGTTACCACCAAAACGGTTCTACCGATTTTTACGGGACTTTCACCGGCAGATAGCGGACTTTTTTTTTTCCTTCCTCTTTTTTTATTATAAAAAGTAATTTAGTCTATTTTACTTTAGACTAACTGTTAACCGTGGCTTTGCCCGATGTGCTATCACCAAAACGGTTCTACCGATTTTTACGGGACTTTCACCGGCAGATAGCGGATATTATAAAAAGTAATTTAGTCTATTTTACTTTAGACTAACTGTTAACCGTGGCTTTGCCCGATGCGCTATCACCAAAACGGTTCTACCGATTTTTACGGGACTTTCACCGGCAGATAGCGGACATTATAAAAAGTAATTTAGTCTATTTTAATTTAGACTAGCTGTTAACTATCGCTTCGTCCGCAGTATTATCTCCAAAATGGTTGGACCGATTTTCAAGGGACTTTCACTGGCACATAGCTGATCTTATAGGAAGTAATTTAGGTTATTTTATTTTAAACTAGTTGTTACCCGCGACTTCGTCCGCACGAAATTTAGCAAAAATATGTTGTTCACTGCAAACATATGTGCGTAAGAAGTGCGTTGTACTGGACTCCAAGAATAAATATAATTGAAATTCACATATCTGTATCTATGTATGTATGTAACTTAAATTATATTGTCGTTTTGGCCATTTTGATTTATTTACTGCGCTTTCGTTTACATAACTCGGTAACCATAGTAACATAAGAATATTGCTATTGAGTACAATGGGCACTATTTAAATTGTCGAATATTAAAAACTGCTTAGATAGATATAAAGTTTTATAACTTGATTTATATTTATGCAAGATCAAGACATTCATTGTTTACAATACAACATTATAGTGAATAGATATTAGACCATAAACGTATTACTTATTGACAATATAGCGATATTATATCATTGTAATAACATCTTTAAGTGAGCACTGAGGTAGTTATATGGTGGGTTAGGGTTCCAAATGTTGCTGATGATAAACCTCATTTGAAACACTGTTAGTATTTAATCTAATGATTCCGTTACAGGTTACTAAGCGGTATGCGTATCGTACTTACGATTGTTTTAAAGAGCATTTCTATAATTGTACATAGTCTCACAATTTTATATTTCTTTTATACAATTTAAAAAAAAACGCATGTGGAGCTGCGGGTACAGCTAGTTCTTAATATATGTATAGAGATTGTTATTATGTTTGCTAATTTGCAAAAAAATCTGTCCACATTACGAACGAGTTAAATTGACGTATATCCGTACAGGTAGGTATATACCACATAAAGAATTTCACACTTTTTAAGAAATGGAGCATATATTTACTTTATACAATGGTATAAGTTAGTACAAGAGATTTTTGTAATTTGCCTTATGGATTAAAATGAGGCGTCATGGTAAAGCTAGTGTTAGTGTGTAGGTGTGTACCTGCAGCCTGCGCGTCACGTAGAAGTCGGAGGGCAAGCCGATGGGCTCCCCGGCGTAGTCTAGGAGCTGCAGGTCGGTGTCGGCGAGCACGCGCGGCTCCAGCTCGATGTAGATGCGCGGGAGTGTGTAGGTGTGTAGGTGCGTACCTGCAGCCTGCGCGTCACGTAGAAGTCGGAGGGCAAGCCGATGGGCTCCCCGGCGTAGTCTAGGAGCTGCAGGTCGGTGTCGGCGAGCACGCGCGGCTCCAGCTCGATGTAGATGCGCGGGAGTGTGTAGGTGTGTAGGTGTGTAGGTGCGTACCTGCAGCCTGCGCGTCACGTAGAAGTCGGAGGGCAAGCCGATGGGCTCCCCGGCGTAGTCTAGGAGCTGCAGGTCGGTGTCAGCGAGCACGCGCGGCTCCAGCTCGATGTAGATGCGCGGGAGTGTGTAGGTGTGTAGGTGCGTACCTGCAGCCTGCGCGTCACGTAGAAGTCGGAGGGCAAGCCGATGGGCTCCCCGGCGTAGTCTAGGAGCTGCAGGTCGGTGTCGGCGAGCACGCGCGGCTCCAGCTCGATGTAGATGCGCGGGAGTGTGTAGGTGTGTAGGTGTGTAGGTGCGTACCTGCAGCCTGCGCGTCACGTAGAAGTCGGAGAGCAAGCCGATGGGCTCCCCGGCGTAGTCTAGGAGCTGCAGGTCGGTGTCGGCGAGCACGCGCGGCTCCAGCTCGATGTAGATGCGCGGGAGTGTGTAGGTGTGTAGGTGTGTAGGTGCGTACCTGCAGCCTGCGCGTCACGTAGAAGTCGGAGGGCAAGCCGATGGGCTCCCCGGCGTAGTCTAGGAGCTGCAGGTCGGTGTCGGCGAGCACGCGCGGCTCCAGCTCGATGTAGATGCGCGGGAGTGTGTAGGTGTGTAGGTGTGTAGGTGCGTACCTGCAGCCTGCGCGTCACGTAGAAGTCGGAGGGCAAGCCGATGGGCTCCCCGGCGTAGTCTAGGAGCTGCAGGTCGGTGTCGGCGAGCACGCGCGGCTCCAGCTCGATGTAGATGCGCGGGAGTGTGTAGGTGTGTAGGTGCGTACCTGCAGCCTGCGCGTCACGTAGAAGTCGGAGGGCAAGCCGATGGGCTCCCCGGCGTAGTCTAGGAGCTGCAGGTCGGTGTCGGCGAGCACGCGCGGCTCCAGCTCGATGTAGATGCGCGGGAGTGTGTAGGTGTGTAGGTGTGTAGGTGCGTACCTGCAGCCTGCGCGTCACGTAGAAGTCGGAGGGCAAGCCGATGGGCTCCCCGGCGTAGTCTAGGAGCTGCAGGTCGGTGTCGGCGAGCACGCGCGGCTCCAGCTCGATGTAGATGCGCGGGAGTGTGTAGGTGTGTAGGTGCGTACCTGCAGCCTGCGCGTCACGTAGAAGTCGGAGGGCAAGCCGATGGGCTCCCCGGCGTAGTCTAGGAGCTGCAGGTCGGTGTCGGCGAGCACGCGCGGCTCCAGCTCGATGTAGATGCGCGGGAGTGTGTAGGTGTGTAGGTGCGTACCTGCAGCCTGCGCGTCACGTAGAAGTCGGAGGGCAAGCCGATGGGCTCCCCGGCGTAGTCTAGGAGCTGCAGGTCGGTGTCGGCGAGCACGCGCGGCTCCAGCTCGATGTAGATGCGCGGGAGTGTGTAGGTGTGTAGGTGCGTACCTGCAGCCTGCGCGTCACGTAGAAGTCGGAGGGCAAGCCGATGGGCTCCCCGGTGTAGTCTAGGAGCTGCAGGTCGGTGTCGGCGAGCACGCGCGGCTCCAGCTCGATGTAGATGCGCGGGAGTGTGTAGGTGTGTAGGTGTGTAGGTGCGTACCTGCAGCCTGCGCGTCACGTAGAAGTCGGAGGGCAAGCCGATGGGCTCCCCGGCGTAGTCTAGGAGCTGCAGGTCGGTGTCGGCGAGCACGCGCGGCTCCAGCTCGATGTAGATGCGCGGGAGTGTGTAGGTGTGTAGGTGCGTACCTGCAGCCTGCGCGTCACGTAGAAGTCGGAGGGCAAGCCGATGGGCTCCCCGGCGTAGTCTAGGAGCTGCAGGTCGGTGTCGGCGAGCACGCGCGGCTCCAGCTCGATGTAGATGCGCGGGAGTGTGTAGGTGTGTAGGTGTGTAGGTGCGTACCTGCAGCCTGCGCGTCACGTAGAAGTCGGAGGGCAAGCCGATGGGCTCCCCGGCGTAGTCTAGGAGCTGCAGGTCGGTGTCGGCGAGCACGCGCGGCTCCAGCTCGATGTAGATGCGCGGGAGTGTGTAGGTGTGTAGGTGCGTACCTGCAGCCTGCGCGTCACGTAGAAGTCGGAGGGCAAGCCGATGGGCTCCCCGGCGTAGTCTAGGAGCTGCAGGTCGGTGTCGGCGAGCACGCGCGGCTCCAGCTCGATGTAGATGCGCGAGAGTGTGTAGGTGTGTAGGTGCGTACCTGCAGCCTGCGCGTCACGTAGAAGTCGGAGGGCAAGCCGATGGGCTCCCCGGCGTAGTCTAGGAGCTGCAGGTCGGTGTCGGCGAGCACGCGCGGCTCCAGCTCGATGTAGATGCGCGGGAGTGTGTAGGTGTGTAGGTGCGTACCTGCAGCCTGCGCGTCACGTAGAAGTCGGAGGGCAAGCCGATGGGCTCCCCGGCGTAGTCTAGGAGCTGCAGGTCGGTGTCGGCGAGCACGCGCGGCTCCAGCTCGATGTAGATGCGCGAGAGTGTGTAGGTGCGTACCTGCAGCCTGCGCGTCACGTAGAAGTCGGAGGGCAAGCCGATGGGCTCCCCGGCGTAGTCTAGGAGCTGCAGGTCGGTGTCAGCGAGCACGCGCGGCTCCAGCTCGATGTAGATGCGCGGGAGTGTGTAGGTGTGTAGGTGCGTACCTGCAGCCTGCGCGTCACGTAGAAGTCGGAGGGCAAGCCGATGGGCTCCCCGGCGTAGTCTAGGAGCTGCAGGTCGGTGTCGGCGAGCACGCGCGGCTCCAGCTCGATGTAGATGCGCGGGAGTGTGTAGGTGTGTAGGTGTGTAGGTGCGTACCTGCAGCCTGCGCGTCACGTAGAAGTCGGAGGGCAAGCCGATGGGCTCCCCGGCGTAGTCTAGGAGCTGCAGGTCGGTGTCAGCGAGCACGCGCGGCTCCAGCTCGATGTAGATGCGCGGGAGTGTGTAGGTGTGTAGGTGCGTACCTGCAGCCTGCGCGTCACGTAGAAGTCGGAGGGCAAGCCGATGGGCTCCCCGGCGTAGTCTAGGAGCTGCAGGTCGGTGTCGGCGAGCACGCGCGGCTCCAGCTCGATGTAGATGCGCGGGAGTGTGTAGGTGTGTAGGTGTGTAGGTGCGTACCTGCAGCCTGCGCGTCACGTAGAAGTCGGAGGGCAAGCCGATGGGCTCCCCGGCGTAGTCTAGGAGCTGCAGGTCGGTGTCGGCGAGCACGCGCGGCTCCAGCTCGATGTAGATGCGCGGGAGTGTGTAGGTGTGTAGGTGCGTACCTGCAGCCTGCGCGTCACGTAGAAGTCGGAGGGCAAGCCGATGGGCTCCCCGGCGTAGTCTAGGAGCTGCAGGTCGGTGTCGGCGAGCACGCGCGGCTCCAGCTCGATGTAGATGCGCGGGAGTGTGTAGGTGTGTAGGTGCGTACCTGCAGCCTGCGCGTCACGTAGAAGTCGGAGGGCAAGCCGATGGGCTCCCCGGCGTAGTCTAGGAGCTGCAGGTCGGTGTCGGCGAGCACGCGCGGCTCCAGCTCGATGTAGATGCGCGAGAGTGTGTAGGTGTGTAGGTGCGTACCTGCAGCCTGCGCGTCACGTAGAAGTCGGAGGGCAAGCCGATGGGCTCCCCGGCGTAGTCTAGCAGCTGCAGGTCGGTGTCGGCGAGCACGCGCGGCTCCTGCTCGATGTAGATGCGCGGGAGTGTGTAGGTGTGTAGGTGCGTACCTGCAGCCTGCGCGTCACGTAGAAGTCGGAGGGCAAGCCGATGGGCTCCCCGGCGTAGTCTAGGAGCTGCAGGTCGGTGTCGGCGAGCACGCGCGGCTCCAGCTCGATGTAGATGCGCGGGAGTGTGTAGGTGTGTAGGTGCGTACCTGCAGCCTGCGCGTCACGTAGAAGTCGGAGGGCAAGCCGATGGGCTCCCCGGCGTAGTCTAGGAGCTGCAGGTCGGTGTCGGCGAGCACGCGCGGCTCCAGCTCGATGTAGATGCGCGAGAGTGTGTAGGTGTGTAGGTGCGTACCTGCAGCCTGCGCGTCACGTAGAAGTCGGAGGGCAAGCCGATGGGCTCCCCGGCGTAGTCTAGGAGCTGCAGGTCGGTGTCGGCGAGCACGCGCGGCTCCAGCTCGATGTAGATGCGCGGGAGTGTGTAGGTGTGTAGGTGCGTACCTGCAGCCTGCGCGTCACGTAGAAGTCGGAGGGCAAGCCGATGGGCTCCCCGGCGTAGTCTAGGAGCTGCAGGTCGGTGTCGGCGAGCACGCGCGGCTCCAGCTCGATGTAGATGCGCGGGAGTGTGTAGGTGTGTAGGTGCGTACCTGCAGCCTGCGCGTCACGTAGAAGTCGGAGGGCAAGCCGATGGGCTCCCCGGCGTAGTCTAGGAGCTGCAGGTCGGTGTCGGCGAGCACGCGCGGCTCCAGCTCGATGTAGATGCGCGAGAGTGTGTAGGTGTGTAGGTGCGTACCTGCAGCCTGCGCGTCACGTAGAAGTCGGAGGGCAAGCCGATGGGCTCCCCGGCGTAGTCTAGGAGCTGCAGGTCGGTGTCGGCGAGCACGCGCGGCTCCAGCTCGATGTAGATGCGCGGGAGTGTGTAGGTGTGTAGGTGCGTACCTGCAGCCTGCGCGTCACGTAGAAGTCGGAGGGCAAGCCGATGGGCTCCCCGGCGTAGTCTAGGAGCTGCAGGTCGGTGTCGGCGAGCACGCGCGGCTCCAGCTCGATGTAGATGCGCGGGAGTGTGTAGGTGTGTAGGTGCGTACCTGCAGCCTGCGCGTCACGTAGAAGTCGGAGGGCAAGCCGATGGGCTCCCCGGCGTAGTCTAGGAGCTGCAGGTCGGTGTCGGCGAGCACGCGCGGCTCCAGCTCGATGTAGATGCGCGGGAGTGTGTAGGTGTGTAGGTGCGTACCTGCAGCCTGCGCGTCACGTAGAAGTCGGAGGGCAAGCCGATGGGCTCCCCGGCGTAGTCTAGGAGCTGCAGGTCGGTGTCGGCGAGCACGCGCGGCTCCAGCTCGATGTAGATGCGCGGGAGTGTGTAGGTGTGTAGGTGCGTACCTGCAGCCTGCGCGTCACGTAGAAGTCGGAGGGCAAGCCGATGGGCTCCCCGGCGTAGTCTAGGAGCTGCAGGTCGGTGTCGGCGAGCACGCGCGGCTCCAGCTCGATGTAGATGCGCGGGAGTGTGTAGGTGTGTAGGTGCGTACCTGCAGCCTGCGCGTCACGTAGAAGTCGGAGGGCAAGCCGATGGGCTCCCCGGCGTAGTCTAGGAGCTGCAGGTCGGTGTCGGCGAGCACGCGCGGCTCCAGCTCGATGTAGATGCGCGGGAGTGTGTAGGTGTGTAGGTGCGTACCTGCAGCCTGCGCGTCACGTAGAAGTCGGAGGGCAAGCCGATGGGCTCCCCGGCGTAGTCTAGGAGCTGCAGGTCGGTGTCGGCGAGCACGCGCGGCTCCAGCTCGATGTAGATGCGCGGGAGTGTGTAGGTGTGTAGGTGCGTACCTGCAGCCTGCGCGTCACGTAGAAGTCGGAGGGCAAGCCGATGGGCTCCCCGGCGTAGTCTAGGAGCTGCAGGTCGGTGTCGGCGAGCACGCGCGGCTCCAGCTCGATGTAGATGCGCGGGAGTGTGTAGGTGTGTAGGTGCGTACCTGCAGCCTGCGCGTCACGTAGAAGTCGGAGGGCAAGCCGATGGGCTCCCCGGCGTAGTCTAGGAGCTGCAGGTCGGTGTCGGCGAGCACGCGCGGCTCCAGCTCGATGTAGATGCGCGGGAGTGTGTAGGTGTGTAGGTGCGTACCTGCAGCCTGCGCGTCACGTAGAAGTCGGAGGGCAAGCCGATGGGCTCCCCGGCGTAGTCTAGGAGCTGCAGGTCGGTGTCGGCGAGCACGCGCGGCTCCAGCTCGATGTAGATGCGCGAGAGTGTGTAGGTGTGTAGGTGCGTACCTGCAGCCTGCGCGTCACGTAGAAGTCGGAGGGCAAGCCGATGGGCTCCCCGGCGTAGTCTAGGAGCTGCAGGTCGGTGTTGGCGAGCACGCGCGGCTCCAGCTCGATGTAGATGCGCGGGAGTGTGTAGGTGTGTAGGTGTGTAGGTGCGTACCTGCAGCCTGCGCGTCACGTAGAAGTCGGAGGGCAAGCCGATGGGCTCCCCGGCGTAGTCTAGGAGCTGCAGGTCGGTGTCGGCGAGCACGCGCGGCTCCAGCTCGATGTAGATGCGCGGGAGTGTGTAGGTGTGTAGGTGCGTACCTGCAGCCTGCGCGTCACGTAGAAGTCGGAGGGCAAGCCGATGGGCTCCCCGGCGTAGTCTAGGAGCTGCAGGTCGGTGTCGGCGAGCACGCGCGGCTCCAGCTCGATGTAGATGCGCGGGAGTGTGTAGGTGTGTAGGTGCGTACCTGTAGCCTGCGCGTCACGTAGAAGTCGGAGGGCAAGCCGATGGGCTCCCCGGCGTAGTCTAGGAGCTGCAGGTCGGTGTCGGCGAGCACGCGCGGCTCCAGCTCGATGTAGATGCGCGGGAGTGTGTAGGTGTGTAGGTGCGTACCTGCAGCCTGCGCGTCACGTAGAAGTCGGAGGGCAAGCCGATGGGCTCCCCGGCGTAGTCTAGGAGCTGCAGGTCGGTGTCGGCGAGCACGCGCGGCTCCAGCTCGATGTAGATGCGCGGGAGTGTGTAGGTGTGTAGGTGCGTACCTGCAGCCTGCGCGTCACGTAGAAGTCGGAGGGCAAGCCGATGGGCTCCCCGGCGTAGTCTAGGAGCTGCAGGTCGGTGTCGGCGAGCACGCGCGGCTCCAGCTCGATGTAGATGCGCGGGAGTGTGTAGGTGTGTAGGTGCGTACCTGCAGCCTGCGCGTCACGTAGAAGTCGGAGGGCAAGCCGATGGGCTCCCCGGCGTAGTCTAGGAGCTGCAGGTCGGTGTCGGCGAGCACGCGCGGCTCCAGCTCGATGTAGATGCGCGGGAGTGTGTAGGTGTGTAGGTGCGTACCTGCAGCCTGCGCGTCACGTAGAAGTCGGAGGGCAAGCCGATGGGCTCCCCGGCGTAGTCTAGGAGCTGCAGGTCGGTGTCGGCGAGCACGCGCGGCTCCAGCTCGATGTAGATGCGCGAGAGTGTGTAGGTGTGTAGGTGCGTACCTGCAGCCTGCGCGTCACGTAGAAGTCGGAGGGCAAGCCGATGGGCTCCCCGGCGTAGTCTAGGAGCTGCAGGTCGGTGTCGGCGAGCACGCGCGGCTCCAGCTCGATGTAGATGCGCGGGAGTGTGTAGGTGTGTAGGTGTGTAGGTGCGTACCTGCAGCCTGCGCGTCACGTAGAAGTCGGAGGGCAAGCCGATGGGCTCCCCGGCGTAGTCTAGGAGCTGCAGGTCGGTGTCGGCGAGCACGCGCGGCTCCAGCTCGATGTAGATGCGCGGGAGTGTGTAGGTGTGTAGGTGCGTACCTGCAGCCTGCGCGTCACGTAGAAGTCGGAGGGCAAGCCGATGGGCTCCCCGGCGTAGTCTAGGAGCTGCAGGTCGGTGTCGGCGAGCACGCGCGGCTCCAGCTCGATGTAGATGCGCGGGAGTGTGTAGGTGTGTAGGTGCGTACCTGTAGCCTGCGCGTCACGTAGAAGTCGGAGGGCAAGCCGATGGGCTCCCCGGCGTAGTCTAGGAGCTGCAGGTCGGTGTCGGCGAGCACGCGCGGCTCCAGCTCGATGTAGATGCGCGGGAGTGTGTAGGTGTGTAGGTGCGTACCTGCAGCCTGCGCGTCACGTAGAAGTCGGAGGGCAAGCCGATGGGCTCCCCGGCGTAGTCTAGGAGCTGCAGGTCGGTGTCGGCGAGCACGCGCGGCTCCAGCTCGATGTAGATGCGCGGGAGTGTGTAGGTGTGTAGGTGTGTAGGTGCGTACCTGCAGCCTGCGCGTCACGTAGAAGTCGGAGGGCAAGCCGATGGGCTCCCCGGCGTAGTCTAGGAGCTGCAGGTCGGTGTCGGCGAGCACGCGCGGCTCCAGCTCGATGTAGATGCGCGGGAGTGTGTAGGTGTGTAGGTGCGTACCTGCAGCCTGCGCGTCACGTAGAAGTCGGAGGGCAAGCCGATGGGCTCCCCGGCGTAGTCTAGGAGCTGCAGGTCGGTGTCGGCGAGCACGCGCGGCTCCAGCTCGATGTAGATGCGCGGGAGTGTGTAGGTGCGTACCTGCAGCCTGCGCGTCACGTAGAAGTCGGAGGGCAAGCCGATGGGCTCCCCGGCGTAGTCTAGGAGCTGCAGGTCGGTGTCGGCGAGCACGCGCGGCTCCAGCTCGATGTAGATGCGCGGGAGTGTGGGCGGCGGCCGCAGCGTCTCCACCTCGCGCCGCGCCGTCTCCGCGCGCTCCAGCTCCAGCTCCAGGAACTCCGCGGCCGCCGCGCCCGAGTGCCGCCGCCGCCGCCGCGTACTGCTCGGCGTCGCCGCTGCCTCGACATCCGGCACGTTCTCCCTACTCTCCCTGGTACCAATACGATATATGTATAAAGTGGCTCGTATATACTGAATTCAAAACATGCCAATATTACGATATAACCGATCTTCCAAGTAACCTAACCAACACTAATTATTTTAGGATTAGCTACTAGCAAAGTGCAACAAGTGAACCACGACTGTTTAGCGGCTTTTTTTTCGAACTGTCGACGCTATTGCCTTCACATGCCTTTACAGCTTCACTGGACTAGATTCTTAATGGCGGTCGCTCCACTACTTTCATAGTGAAACAAGTCCAGTAGTAGGGAGAGTGAGGTACTCGAATGGCGCATGCTGTGGAGTGAAAAGTGCATGAGCCGTTCACAGACTCGTGATGACTTCAGAGGTGCGGGAAAGAAACCGCAAATCATCGCAGTAGCGCTCGAACTACGGTGGAGGAATGTCGTCGCTGCGTGTTTTAATTAACAAGGAGAATGTGTCTTGTCTGTTTGTGTTTCACTAGTTTTTGTAAACTACATAACAGATTTTGACAGTTTTCGCAATCATTTAATTATTGTAATTTTGTTCGGAAGGATTTTATGTATGAAATATTTATTTGAAGTAGAGAATGATCGCCGTATTCTAATGAAATCATAAGGAGTTTTGGAGCGCTCTTATTGATAACGGTGGCTAAACCTTATAAGATACATATAAATAATGTAGGTTTGAGTTTTTGCCGGTGTCTTGGAATATCATGTAGTGAATTTT